>JALAZF010000877.1:0-1328949 GCA_022829125.1 Lathyrus tuberosus
GGTCAATTTTAGTTCCTGATTTTACGATCATTGCCATGGTCCTGTGCCTGCTCTTACTTGGTCGTATGACTTGGATTTCTGGGCAAGGTATTTATGTGTTTTCGGAAAGATTCCTCCATTGCTGGTGTGACATGCTTCAACGGCTTGCCTTCTACTATTAGATCCTTGTTAATGACTTCTATTTTACACTTGATATTATTCTTTGACCAGTGCGCCAGAGGGTTGTTGTCGATGTATCCTGTCTCCTGAAGGTTTGTGATTATTTTCTGGAACTTCTTTAGGAATTTTGGGACTGATTGTCCCACATTTATTATAACTGCTTCTTGAATACTAAAGTATTCTTCCTCTTCCATTTCAAGTTCTCCTAGGGCTGATGCCACTACCCCAACCTCCTTAGTTGTGTTTATTGATGTGACATTTTTATAGAAGGTTAGGAATATTCCTTTCAATCCTTAGCCCTCCGTACATGGATCTTATGAAATTGCATCCAATCAGCATTTGAATGCTATCCAAGGTGCTCATGTCAAAGGCATGTATCAAGGGTGTTCTGAAGCGGTTTTCCCCTATCTTCATCAATCCAGGTTTTAGCTTCCACTTCGCCTCTTGTCTTGAACTGATCCCACTAAAATAAGTGATTATGGGATTAGGTTCTAAAGATCTTCAGGTACCGCAGACTGGTTAAGGCAGCATGAGGTCGCTCTTGTATCAAGGATTGCTTGCACCGAGAACTACTTTATCCAGGGATTTCAAATTCCACCATCATGTTGTACAGTTTGTTTAGAACCCTTTTGGGTCTGGCATTTTCCGCGATTTTCAAGGTCTTTTCTTCCTGCCAGAATGTCGCCACTTCTGCTTCTACTTCTATTTCTGCTTCTTCTGCTTCTTCTCCCTCCTTCGAGGCGAGTTTCTTTAAATTGATGTTCTGTTCTTGGAGGAAATCTACATACTGACATAGTTCTCGGATGAGAACTTCTTTGTCACCCACGTATTTCCTTTGGTTTTCTGGAATTTGGATGGAAATTTGGAAGTAGAAATTTGTACAAAGTGCGCAGGCCAGCATCTTGCATTGTTCGCACCATATTCGCTTAGCTTGGCTTGTCTTCTCCTTACAGATGGTGCATAGTGTTTGTGAATTCAACTGTTCTCTCGATCCGGAAGTCCAGGTGTGTTTGCAGGCTTCCTGATCTGGCCTAATTTTTACTTTCTTTCTCCAGCCACAATCCTTTGCTCCTAACATGAAAGTGTATTCATCCGTTGGCATTTGTTTGACTGCTGCCTTTGCATTCAGGGATGTTCTTCCACTTCCCCTTCGGATAGACTGCAAATTGCATCACTGTCTGGTTCATCTAGGTCCACTGAGATTACATCCCAATTGTCAGGCAAGTCTAATTCTTCCAGAATTGCCGCCCTGGCAATGTTTCCACTTTTGTTCTGACACTCCCTTGCGAAATGTCCTTCTATTCCGTAGATGTAACACTTGCATTTCTTCTGTCTATCTTGACGCCTCTTTTTGAAAACTCGCACGTGAGTCTCATGTGGTTTGCCTTTGTATGTCTTTGCCTTTCTGAGGCCATATCTTTTTCCAGATGCTTTGTAGTAACCAGGTATAGGGATTTGACTGCAGAACGTAAAGTCCTTCAAATCTCTTTGTAGTGCAGCCTTTTTGCACATTTCAGCCATGTATTGGTAGGTAAAACGTATCCTCATAACAGGAGAGAACCAGCAGCTAGATCTTAAGTTCATAAATAAGACTAGCTACGAAACACTCAAAAGAGAAGGATTTCAGCATATTCACTTAGGATTAATAATGATAAGGGTTCATCCTTTGCATAATCGGTATGCAGGGACCAACACCCTTGTCCTCCTTCGTGATACCAGGTGGAATGATGAAAGATAAATCATAGGATCTATGGAGATAGACCTATCGGAAGAGACACGACTAGTTTACATTACACCATAGATCATGATGAGTATCCACGATTTCTACAATCATATACAACTCGCAATCCAAACGCATGGGTATGAAGGATGGAAAGGAGCTGAGAGTAATCTGTTAATCTCCAGAGCACTACGGGGTGTGTGAGCGGAAACATAATTGAGGGATCGTGAAGAGAGAAGTTTTAAACTCTACTTCAAAGTAAACAAAATTAAACTAATAAGCCTGAGCAAGGTATAACAAAAACACTTACTTTTATTATGACAAAGGTATTTGTACAAGACTTTTGGCGAAATAATTATACAAGACTCTAGACTCTTTTGAGAATTTTAATTGTTTTCAGAGAAAAGAAGAGTTGTGGTTTTCTTCGATGCCTCTGATAATCAAGAAACCCACTACTTATAGTGAATCAAGATGGTGAAGATAATAATGACCGGGTGCGCGTTGGGCCCCATCGTCATCATTATTGATCTTACCAAAAAAACTCCAGATAGGGGAGAATCTTATCTGTCTCCCACTATCACAAACGGATAGAAAAATTTTACAACAGTCTTAAAGCTAGTGGGGAGAATCTTATCTGTCTCCCACTATCACTAATTGACAGAAATATTTTACAAAAGTCTTAAAGCTAGTGGGGAGAATCATATCTGTTTCCCACTATCACAAACTGATAGAAATATTTTACAAAAGCTAATAGTGACAGGGCTTAGTGGTTGGGTCCCATGTACTAGTCCTCGTTACACGTGTGTATCTCCGTATTCCCGAATCCAGCGCTGCAACTTTCGATGTATCTTTTCGAGTTCCTTGGTTGATCTGCTGACATGTGGCCTTTGATCGTTCAAATAGTTGTCTCTGGTTGAGAGTCTCCGGCATTCATTAATCCTTGCTTCTGACATATGGTGGAGTAAGCTAAGTTTAGTCTGAACTCTCTTCCCTTGGCAGTCGAATAATCCATTGGCAACTTCTCCCATTTTTGAGAAAGCTTCCAGGGTGAGTGGTCCTGACGTTTGTCTGGTTTGATATATCTGTTCCAATATTGCGAGGGGATCTTCTGCATTATTGCTTGGATTAGTCTCTGTGCATAATTACTTTGCTGATGCTGAGGAACTTTCTGCCATTCCTGAATTGCTTCTTCGAAAAGAAGAAGGTGGTTGTGTGCTTGAGCTCCCTGCTCGTGACATCCTGCAAAAGCAACAAAATGAGCAATTATGGATAAAGTGTCTGCGAGGATATTTTGTTTTCCCTCAATGTGTTCAAAATTAATGCTGACCCCGGAACCAGTTATGAAATCTGTGAAGGCTAACCACTTAACTCTAGACGGTTTATTTTGAACAGATTTATTGTAAAAACTGGTAATAGCATGGCAATCTGTTCTAAGGGTAATCTCCCTTTTGTCGAGATAATGAATTTTAAATTTATCTATGGATTCCATGCAGGCATGTATCTCGGCATCTATGGTAGACTTAACCTTTTGGAACTTTCATGAGGCGTAGGCGCAAATTTTCTCAGTATTTTTGGGGTCATTCTTTCTGCTTTTCCATTTACAAATCCCTCCCCATCCTTCCATACATCCATCTATTTCTATGATTATGTATGAGTTTTCTGGTGGGATTTCCAGATCGGGCAAGTTTTGTACTATGGTTTTGATTTGCCGGATGATTTTCCAGTCACTGGGTTTCATCCTTTTGTCTCCATGTTGGCTGGTTTTTGTGTGCAATGGACCAGTCAGGGTTCCTAAGTTTGGGATGTAACTACGGGCGTAATTAAGGATCCCTAAGAAACCTCGTAATCCTTTCTTATCCATTAGTCTCATCTCATCAAAATCCAGAATTTTTTTGATGATATGAGGCTGCAACCTGATCTTTCCTTGTTTGATTATGGCTCCTAAGAGTTCTACTTCCTTGGTCGCTATTTTCATCTTTGTGGGGAATAGGATTAAGCCATTTTTCCTTATGATTTCCACAAACCTTTGTAAGTGCCTGGCGTGCTCCTCTTCATCCATGGATGTCACGAGCAGGGAGCTCAAGCACACAACCACCTTCTTCTTTTCGAAGAAGCAATTCAGGAATGGCAGAAAGTTCCTCAACCTCTGTAAGGTTTCGAGACTATTACAGTCTCCCACCATCGCAGAGCTTCCAAGTTAATACTCAAGATGATGAAACCTTAGATGAGGATGAAGAGCAATTTGCAGCAGTTTTGTGCAAAAATGAAGAAGAGGAAATCTGGGATACACTGGGAGAACCAAGTGGCAAGTACGACTTCTTAGTCAAATTCACGGCCCCAGAAAGTTCTCAAATCCCACTAGAAGATATCCAACCATCAGGATGGGGAGATTCTAGGGATTCTGACGAAGACCTAGAAAATCTCATGCAAAATAGTTATCCTAAACCTATAAGTGAAGAAGACATAGACGATTTTGATTTTCTAAACCTATGGTTTTGATTTGCCGGATGATTTTCCAGTCACTGGGTTTCATCCTTTTGTCTCCATGTTGGCTGGTTTATCGTCTATGTCTTCTTCACTTATAGGTTTAGGATCACTATTTTGCATGAGATTTTCTAGGTCTTCGTCAGAATCCCTAGAATCTCCCCATCCTGATGGTTGGATATCTTCTAGTGGGATTTGAGAACATTCTGGGGCCGTGTATTTGACTAACAAGTCGTACTTGCCACTTGGTTCTCCCAGTGTATCCCAGATTTCCTCTTCTTCATTTTCGCACAAAACTGCTGCAAATTGCTCTTCATCCTCATCTAAGGTTTCATCATCTTGAGTATTAACTTGGAAGCTCTGCGATGGTGGGAGACTGTAATAGTCTCGAAACCTTATAGAGGTTGAGGAACTTTCTGCCATTCCTGAATTGCTTCTTCGAAAAGAAGAAGGTGGTTGTGTGCTTGAGCTCCCTGCTCGTGACATCCATGGATGAAGAGGAGCACGCCAGGCACTTACAAAGGTTTGTGGAAATCATAAGGAAAAATGGCTTAATCCTATCCCCCACAAAGATGAAAATAGCGACCAAGGAAGTAGAATTCTTAGGAGCCATAATCAAACAAGGAAAGATCAGGTTGCAGCCTCATATCATCAAAAAAATACTAGATTTTGATGAGAAGAGACTAATGGATAAGAAAGGATTACGAGGTTTCTTAGGGATCCTTAATTACGCTCGTAGTTACATCCCAAACTTAGGAACCCTGACTGGCTCATTGCACACAAAAACCAGCCCACATGGAGACAAAAGGATGAAACCCAGTGATTGGAAAATCATCCGGCAAATCAAAACCATAGTACAAAACTTGCCCGACCTGGAAATCCCACCAGAAAACTCATACATAATCATAGAAACAGATGGATGTATGGAAGGATGGGGAGGGATTTGTAAATGGAAAAGCAGAAAGAATGACCCCAAAAGTATTGAGAAAATCTGCGCCTACGCCTCAGGAAAGTTCCAAAAGGTTAAGTCTACCATAGATGCCGAGATACATGCCTGCATGGAATCCTTAGATAAATTTAAAATTCATTATCTCGACAAAAGGGAGATTACCCTTAGAACAGATTGCCAGGCTATTATCAGTTTTTACAATAAATCTGTTCAAAATAAACCGTCTAGAGTTAGGTGGTTAGCCTTCACAGATTTCATAACTGGTTCTGGGGTCAGCATTAATTTTGAACACATTGAGGGAAAACAAAATATCCTCGCAGACACTTTATTCAGAATTGCTCATTTTGTTGCTCTTGCAGGATGTCACGAGCAGGGAGCTCAAGCACACAACCACCTTCTTCTTTTCGAAGAAGCAAATCAGGAATGGCAGAAAGTTCCTCAGCATCAGTAGAGCAATTATGCTCTAAGACTAATCCAGGCAACAATGCAGAAGATCCGCTTGCAATATTGGAACAGATATATCAAACCAGATAAACGTCAGGACCACTCACCCTGGAAGCTTTCTCAAAATGGGAGAAGTTGCCAATGGATTATTCGACCGCCAAGGGAAGAGAGTTCAGGCTGAAGTTAGCTTACTCCACCAGATGTCAGAAGCAAGGATCAATGAATGCCGGAGACTCTCAACCAGAGACAACTATTGGAACGATCAAAGGCCACATGTCAGCAGATCAACCAAGGAACTCGAAAAGATACACTGGAAGTTGCATTGCTGGTTCAAGAATACGGAGATACACACGTGTAACGAGGACCAGTACATGGGACCCAACCACTAAGCCCTGTCACTATCAGTTTTTGTAAAATATTTCTGCCCGTCTGTGATAGTGGGAGACAGATAAGATTCTCCCCACTAGCTTTAAGACTTTTGTAAAATATTTCTGTCCGTTTGTGATAGTGGGAGACAGATAAGATTCTCCCCACTAGCTTTAAGACGTTTGTACAAAATTTCAGTCTGTTTGTGATAGTGGGAGACAGATAAGATTCTCCCCTATCTGGAGTCTTTTTGGTAAGATCAATAATGATGACGATGAGGCCCAATGCGCACCCGGTCATTATTATCTTCACCATCCTGATTCACTATAAGTAGTTGGTTTCTTGATTATTAGAGGCATCGAAGAAAACCACAACTCTTCCTTTCTCTGAAAACAATCAAAATTCCCAAAAGAGTCTAGAGTCTTGTATAATTATTTCGCCAGAAGTCTTGTACAAATACCTTTGTCATAATAAAAGTAAGTGTTTTTGTTATACCTTGCTCAGTCTTATTAGTTAAATTTTGTTTACTTTGAAGTAGAGTTTAAAACTTCTCTCTTCACGATCCCTCAATTATGTTTCCGCTCTCTCTCTCTCTCTCTCTCTCTCTCTCCCTCTCTCTCTCTCTCTCTCTCTCTCTCTCTCTCTCTTACATTATATATATTTTTATTAACTTTCTTCTTATACTGCTTTCAACATTTTTTGTCGTGTATGATAGTTGTTACATATAAATTTATGTGATATAAATTTTTTAAATAAATATTCTTTTCGGTCTGTTACTGCATGATTATCTACGCTATTTCGTGAATGAGTGGAATCATCAAAATACAATTTCCATGTCAGGAACTTGACATAATTATACGCTATTTCTGTTACTGCATGATCCACTACGAAATTTGCAATAATTTGCCCTTTCATGGCCTTTAAGGGCGCATAAGTTAAAGAGTATTTAGTTAGGGTTTTTGCCCATTTTCCAACTATACTATGTAAAATTGGTTTTGATAACATGTGCTTAATTATGTCAAAGTGTGAATAAATAAGCACGTCTGAATATTTTATACAATGCTTGAGTTTGGTACAAGAAAAAGATAATGATAAACATCACTTTTCTACGATGGTGTATCTAGTCTCAACATAATTCATAATTCGACTCAAATAATATATGGTTCTTTCGACGTCGTTATCATCTTCTTGGCTAACATACTTCTAATTGTAGACTCAGATGCAGCAATGTACAGCTTCATAGCTTTGTTTCTCATGGGAGGTGATAGTGTTGGAGGCTTCGACAGGTACCTCTTAATCTCATCAAACGCCTGTAAATATTTTGGCTTCCACCTGAAACCTTCTTCTTTCTTTAATCATAGTAGTGGTGAAAATACTTTTGTCTTACCACTTAGATTCGAAATGAATCTTCTTAGAAAGTTAATTTTTCCCAACAAAGACCAAAGTTTTTTTTTAATGGTAGGAGACTCTGTATTTTATATGTCTTTTGTATGGTTTGAATATATCTCTATGCCCTTATTGTGGACAATAAAGCCAAGAAAACCCTCTGCATGTACACAAAAATCACACTTTAATGGGTTCATTTTAATCCCATGTTTCCTTATCTTTTTGAATGATTGTCGAAGATGGCCAAGGTGGCCATTCTTGGAAGAAGATTTGATAAATATGTCATCAATGTATACTTGCATGAATGTTTCAATGAAGTCGTGAAACATATAGCTCATTACTCTATGGTAAGTGGCACTAGCCTTCTTCAGGTCAAAAGGCATAATTACCTATTTGTATGTGCCTAAAGCCTCTAGGTATTGAAATTCCATTTTTGCTACGTCTTCCTCTAAAATGAAAATATGGTTATAACCAGAGTATCCATCGAGGAGACTAAGGTATTCGAACCCAACTGTCGAATCGACCAATATCTCAGCCATTGGCATCTGATATTCGTCTTTTGGTGTAGCAAGATTAAGATATCTGAATTCTATGCAGACTCTAAGGGTGTCATTTTTCTTAATAACTAGAACAATCTTAGCTAGCCATTCGACACTGTGTGGTATACCTCACGACCTTTAAAGTTGAAGCCTTCTCCGGCAGGTTTACAAGGTGAAATGTTTTCCAATTTTCGGTCAAAGCTAAGTCTGTCAACTTAATTGGCATATGTTCTAAAAAACTTTGATCTACTTTGACGTGTTCGACAATCCCATCAGGATTCTAGATGGTGATCCTCTGATGCATAGACGAGGGTACAGATTCTACTCCATGCAACCACTCCCTACCTAATAATAGATTGTAATTTGCTTTCTTTAATCTTCTCCAAGAGGGATTGGGGCATAACATTTACACATGCTACACAATCGATCAAAATCTTGTTGATCCAGATGACATTTACCTTAGCCCTTATATACAAAGGCTTCAGGTGCTGCTGCACGGCCAAGTCTGGCCTTTCAAAAATGGTGTGGTCTTCATTCAATTAATAGTCGTTCATTACATAAGAACACAGAGGTTTGTAGGTAGCTAGCTCTTCATCAAGACCTTCTTCCTCAGCCACTTATATGACCGTGTCGTATTCTAAGGTCAAAACAAATATCATATTGCAAATGATATCTAATTCTGGCTTAGACCCTGAGTCGAAGTTGCTCATCTCCATGTCGACATCTTATACTGCTCTATCCTTTATTTATTTCTCCTCATTTATTGGTCATAGAGGGGGAAATAACCTCTGCTTAACAGGTCGTCGGCCAGATTAATCTTTATCGACAGCTTGAAAGTTATCACTTCCGCCGGAACTTCCAGGCTCTCATGCAGCTTTCTTATTTCCATGGTGTCTCCTCCACTGATTCCTTGTCATAGTGTTTTTTCCTTTGGTGTCTCCTCAACTGAGTCCTTGTCATTGAAGGGAAATCGCGATTAAAAAATGCAGTGGAAATTAAAATTTCCCTTTAGCGATCCTTACGAAAGATCATGATCAGTGATAGAATGATTACCTCTTGTGGTGATGAAACCTTTGATTCTGAATCGAAGGAATGATCACTAGCGATGTATGATGAACAGCGCCTCTACTCAGTCCACACGAACAGCTTCCTTCAGTCTCAGTGCTAGCTGCTACGACTGAAGGCTTTGAGAGAGAGAGATAGAGAAAATGAAAATACGGCTAGGGTTTCACAGCTGAATTTTTCATCAAGTGTTTATGCTTCTGCACAAGGGTTATATTTATAGAACCACTTGTGTGGGATGCAAGCTAAAAAAGCTCACTCAAGTGCACGCACACCATATCTTATGATGTACCGTATATCACTTAAGCACGCGGTACCTTACCACAATCCGTATTCCACTTAAGTGCACCGTACCTTACAGTGTTACATATTTACTTAAGTACATTGTACCTTACGGTGTTCCTTATTTACTCTACCTCTTATCAAACTGTCCTTGTGTGTGTGACCCTATAGGATTTCGCGACGTTGGTAATTATATTAAATCATGCATTTAACATAATAAACAGTGAGCGGTAACTAGCAACACATCACTGCTACCCAAGTCACGAAATTGTCATGTGATCTGACAAAACCTTTTGTGATAGTGTTTGTGTGTACAATTACCCTTTTGTCCTTATGTCTATATTGAACACAAGGCATATACTGTGTCATCCTTGTTCAGTTCAATATTGGGCCCTTAGACATTTATCCTATTATGCAGGATGGGCAAATTCCATCTAGGTCACTCATGCCCCTCAGCATGCTTTATGAAGTACCCATCAACTGTCTTTATAGTCATTCAATTACGGATAATGTTTGATCAGAAATAAAGTACTTGACTCTACATTTAGGGTCCATAGCGGTTTCAGGTCGAAGGGTGGTATACACTACTATCACCATGAGAGTAACTTATGACACTTTGCATAACATTCTATGTAGTACTCTCATAGTGGGTCAATCCAGTATAAATATTACTCCTAATATTCATACCTATGTTAAGACTTGATAACTCCTTATCCATGATCCATGAGATGTGATCATCGGTCTATTTACATAATAGTCTTAATGCTTTAAGGTTATCCCATTTCACATTAAAGCTCGACTACGAATACTTTAAGAATAGTGTCTTTATGTTTAGTGGAATCTCATGATTAAGTCACACGTAATGCTTCATTAAACGAACTAGCTATTCTAGGGACTTTATCAATTTGGAAAAACAAACATAATAAAGAAATTCCTTTTATTATTAATAAATAATTCGCAAGTACCAAAAGTATTGGCCTCTAGGGCTTACACCAACAGTCATGGTGTTTTTTTTCCTATGTAGTTATGCGAGACATAAGATTACTTCTTCGAGACTTGAGAGTTATCTTTGTATGAGGAACCAACACCAACATTGACTACTTTCCATTTTCTCCCATCAGTTGTTGATTTCTTAGCAGGGTATGACCATTCTCTAGAAGACGCATCTACAGTGGGGACATAAGTCCTACCTTGGAATTTTGTTTAACCTTTTCCCTTGCTAGCGAAAAGTTATTTAGGCTTATCCTGTAGGACAAAATTCTTAGTTTGCTAAGGGTTTATCCTCTCCGTATCTTTAGCATCTTCTTTGTCAAGCATAGAGTTTCACCTGGGGCACAACATCACTTCTCAATGTTTCAAACTGAAACGATTCAAAAAGTGAACAAATTCTTCTTCAGCATTAGGGTAAACCTTTGCTCCTTGATCTTCATAGTATGTTTTGTTGTCTTCAGCCCCAGCCTCGTTGATAGTGTGGACCACCATGATGTTTATTGTCTCGACAAAGAGAGCCTCAGCTTTTGTTTTAACGTCCTCTTATGGCAGCGGTTTCTTCATGTCGGTAGACTTGAGCCTGTAATCCTTGAGAGCATTTTGCACCATATCCCTAAAGAGTACACATTAAGAAGTTTTATGACCCAAAAAATTATGGAATTTACAAAAACCTTTTTTCATTCTTTGTTATACTGGTGGGACTGTATCCCCTTTAGGAACAATAATTTGTCCATCGGCAACCAGTAGATCAAAGATTTCATCACACTTAGTAACGTCGAAGGTATATGTTTTAGCAATAAATTTTCAATTTTGTGACGGGATTCTTCCCATTTGAGGGTTTTAACAACTTACATGTATAAGGAGTCACTGGCTATAGTTATGCCATATTAACCTCATTCTCCTCTAGATACATATACTCTGAGTCAGACGAATTTCCTATGTTGTCAACTTCGACATATGCCGCTTTCTTTTTATTGAACTTAGAGGTTGTACCTTTTTTAGCCTTCAATTGTTTGACTTGTCGAGCTCTATTGACCAACTGGACCATGTATCTTAAGTATTAGGTGTCTAATTTCTTCCTAATGGAGTAGTTGAGATCCCTTGTTGTTAGTTTGACAAACTCATATTCTGGAACTTGCGTAAAATATCTCTCTTTCAAGGTTCTAAACTTATTGAGTTAATCATCGATACTTTTAGCCACATTTTGCCTTACAGTGGCTAGTTCCTTGAGACTAATCTTACATTTTCCTATGTAGAATTGTTCGTGGAATGCCCTTTCTAATTGGGCCCGAGTAAAGATGGAGTTTGGGGGAAGGATGGTGAACCATGTAAAAGTGTTCTTAGTCAATGAGTTCGGAAAAAACTTGATTTTTAGATTCTCATTGTTGGCTAAATCACCATCCTCGGTCTGGTACCATGTGGCGTGTTAGACAGTATATTCATTTGTATCATCGGCAAACTTGGTGAATTTTGGGACTTTCCAGCACATAGGAGATTCGGTTTACCTTACATCAGACAATGGGAATATATAGTTTGGTATGGGGAGGCCTATGTTAAGGCCATTATGGACCAAAACGTGTTTGACAACGTTAGTGATATTATCTTGTACCCCTACCATGTCTTGTCGAACTTGTCTAAGGACTTGGTCAGCATCTTGGTTCCGTTGAACCAGGACCATGTCGAGGCCTTCTGGTACTTGATAGTTTTTGACAACCTTATTTTCTGGGGGATTAGCCCCTTGAGGAATATTAGGCACTAGAGTCGGTGGCGCGCCAAATAAATCAGCAATCCTACCCATTTGGTGAGTTAATTGTTAATAACTCTTATTCGTACTTTCTACCAGTGGGCTAAACACATTGCCTATCTGTTGTGTAATCGTATAGACTATATCATGGTTGGTTTCATCCATTAACTGTCTCATGACCTGAAGAGAGTTATTAGTCGAGGACATAGCACCTTGGGCAGATACCTCTTGGTGGTTGTCCTAGTTGGCCTAAGTTACCCATAGTGGACGCTGAAGCCAAATATGGATTAAAGGGCGATAAAGTTTCCATTGCATTTTCTAAATAGACTGGCGTACTAGGGTGCAGGATTTCCATTATTGCATTTGGAGTACCATAAAGTTGTTCCTTTTGAGGTAACAAGAAACTTAGATAAGGAGGCATTTGGTCTCCTAAGTTTCGTAATTCCCTAGAAAAAGTTAGTGTGCTTGGCGCTTGTGGTGATGAAACTCCCACATCTGGCATTATGGAGTATGTCATTACTTGGCTTATGACCGTGGGTGTTTCCTCGACAGAGGCTGGAACCATAGAACTGCCGACACTAGTACTCGTTGGTTGTCCTCCTGGGTTTGGAGTATTACTTTGGAAGGGGTTTTATTTTTATGAGACATTTCAGAAATTTTCTTACAACTCCTCAAGTTCATACAACACAAGACCTCACACATGGAGAGACACTACAAAGAAAATAACGTAAGACGCCTTTTTTCTGCAAAAATATTTGCACAAAAATGACATGTTGGGTGTGCCAATTTGTTTACCCCTTGTCAGTGAGATTAACTCGAAAAATCTCCAAATAAATTTGTGCAAATGATTTGTGTGAACACATGTACGTGTGAAAAGCCAGCAGCTCCTCCCTCCATCCTCCATCGGTGTCGACTCTCCCTCCGCCGAGAAAAGCCAGCAGCTCCGCCCTCCATCCGTCTCCAACCCTCAATTGATTGGTATGTTGCCTTTCCTTTTTGTATGAATTTGGAGATCTATGTAATCCTTGAGTGATTGAAGTAAGTGAAAGGATTTGAAAAAGAGGAAGAAAATTTTTGGAAAATTAAAGTAACAGAGGCAGTTTTATGTCATCCCTCTCGTCTTGATGTGTGTTGGATTTTTTATTTCTTTCTTTTAAAAATCCCACGCCACTTGTCTCGATCTTATCAGTGGGATTGTTTGTTTGAATTTTCTTCTTTGACCATGGGAACATGGGTGGTCCGCCCCGACCCATTTTATTGCGTAGTTTTTATTTATTTTCATTTTTTTAAACTTGTTTTATGCAATAAAAATTAGGGCTGGTATGATGGGTCGTGGGCCTTATTTTTTTCTTCTTGCACACCACTAATTACCCAGCCCAATAGATGTTAATTAATTTACACCCCAATCTTAACTTTTGTTCTTATCTTGTTATTAATTAGAAAATTCCTTAGTTTATTAGTTTTTAATTCTAATTTAATTTAGGTTTCAAGTAAGTTAATTAGCTTTTTTTTTTTTGAGAAATAAGATTTTATTAAATCCAAAAACAGTTAGTACAAAGTGACCAAAAGGTCCTGCTGAAAAACAAAAAAGGAACATGTAAGCCAATTACGAGCTACTCCTAGGTCATCATCAATTTGGCGATGTGCTCTCAGAGTTTTGGCTTAATCCAAACTCTATTCACCACTATATCTATGACTTTCCTATATCTATCTATACACGTAATGTGCACTTTATTCTCTGTGTCGCTATACACTGTATTGTTCCTATACATCCGGCACTCGTAAACCGTCTCCGCAAAGACAGTTCTAATTATTTTAGATCCCCAACTTTTATTATTGCTAATCCGAATCATCCAATTAATCTCATTGTCCCAATTTTGGGGTTCATGTGTTACATTAATCCACTGCAACACACCTCTCCAGATTTTCCGCATCTCCTCGCATTCGAACATCAGATGGTTCTGAGTCTCTCTCTGTGTGCAAAGAACGCAACCATCGTCATTAATCATACCAAAATTTGTTAGTCTACTTTTCGTTGCCAGTCTATTGTGACACACCATCCACAATGTAAACTTCGCGCGTGGTCTCGCCTCATTATCAAAAAGTATTTTCCTCCAAGGCACCCTTTCATCTTGAAGTTAATTAGGTTTTAAGTTAGGATAATGTAATCTTTAATGTCATAAAAAAATACAAAAGATACATTTAATTTAGGCTTAATACCCTTTTTGGTCCTCTAACTATAGGCCTGGGTCCAATTTGGTCCTCTTTCTTTTAAAAGTTCCAAATTGGTCCCTTACGTTATCTAACTGAATCAAATTGGTCTTTTCCATCAAATATTTGTAACGCCGTTAGAAATAAATGACGTGGCATCTGAGGTGGCGATTTTTGATGACGTGGCATAGGATTTATTAAATTTTTTATTATTTATAATTTTTTTTCATTATCCATGTCATTTTATTAGTAAATTATTAATTAATTTTTTTTATTAAATTTTTTTTTTGTTGAAATTCATATAGAATTAAATTTATACAAATTTTAAAAAATTTAATTTCTATTACTTGGGCTTGAAGCCCACAATTTTTACACTAGTAACCCAATAATAAAGATTTATTATTCTAATGTGAAGAAATGCTTTATAAACACTTGTTGAACCAGTAGAATTCTCGATGTGGGACTTTAACAAAAGTGTTAAACTTCACCTCAGAAACATGTGTGTAGATTCCTCAGAAACATTTATATTTCATAAATAGCTTTATCAACTACACTAGATGCTAGTGATGGGTGAACTTATCAAGACAGTAGCAGCAACATAATATCAGTTATTTATTGGATTTCATTAGCAAACTACACTAGATACATTCATGAACAAGCCAGATCTAAGCACTTACAGTAGATCCGCAACACATCTGCAATCTTCGTAATTTAAAACCTTGCCATGTATATCCTTTGCTTCTTTTGGAAATGAAATGGTGACACGTGTTGGCATTGAGGATATGTCCATGTTAGAGAAGACACACTCTGAAGGGTGAAGTTCACTTTCTTGATTACCATTGTTTAAAACACCACCACTGTTGTAACCACCACCACCATGACCGTAACCTCCACCACCATGACTAAGGAAGCCTTTAAATTGGCATTGGAAAAATTATAAAAGACACTTATAAACTTCAAATAAAACCAAGGAATAATATTACACAATGTTACAAATTACATATAAAAGTAAAAAGAAAATAACATAAACAAAGTCATAGTTGGAGAATTTGAAGAAAAATGTGAAAAAAAAAATTATAAGCACTTATTCCCACTTACTTGCATATAGAATGTGTTGAAGTCATTATACCCATCCCTGTATCAAAAAATTGTTCAACAATATTAATTCCACCTGTTCTAAAAGGAGCCATAACAAACATATAAGAGGAAACAATTATTTCACATCATACTTCTTATAGTGAGGAGCATCCCTGTCCAAACGAGCAAGAGTACCAGCCAATATGGAAACCTGGAAGTAAAAGCCAAAATTATTATACAAAATTATTGAATAAAATAAACCCACGTAACACTATAAGTCAGGGTTGTTAGTTCTTGGATTGGCTGGAATTTTGGTAAAACAAAGTATGTTCAATGTTGATGTCAAGGTGCTGATGTTGCAACATTGAACTCTTAACACTGGGCTGTGTTAAGTAATTAATTGCTGAAGTTGGATGTCTGATGTCACATAGGTGATGTTGTAACATCAGACCTGCAAAATTAACAACAGCAGGCTGTGATGTTGTTAGGGTTGCGTATTAGCTGGAATTATGGAGAGCAAGCTGTCTCATTGGATGCGAATATCTTGGGATAGATATTTGCTGCTGCATAGGAGATCTGTTGCAGATTTGTAGGAGATTTAAAAGGTTGAAGATTTAAAAAGATTTTAGGAGAAAATCTGTTTTAAATATTCAGTTTTAAATAACAAATCTGGGAGATATTGTAGCAAGTCCAAGACCAATTCAAGGAGCTATATAAAGCGCACAAGACCAAAGGAAAAAGCGACAGAAATACAGAGAGAAGATCAAGAGCATAGGTTGAGTGTCTTGAGTATTTTGTACGAGTTGTGTAACCAAATTTCTAAGGTGAATTGCTGTGTCGTATTCTGTCCTCTCTAGAAGCTGTGAAGCAATAGAGAGTGGTTGCTTGATCGAAGCTGTGAAGTAAGATCAAGGTTACTCAAAGTGGTCTCTTTGAGTGTTTGTAAGGGATTGAGTGGTGTTCTCATACCTAAGTGGTTTCTTAGGTAGGAAGTCATTAGTAGAGTATAAGTTTAGGAGATGGTCAACGGGTTGTTGAGTCTGTAAATTATATCTACAAGTAGTGAATTCCATCCCTGGCTTGGTAGCCCCCACAGTAGGTTGGTTGTAACCAAACTGGGTCAACAATTCTTGGTGTTATTTTACTGTTATTGCTGTCCATTGTGCAGAGTGTGTTGTTGTGACATCGCACCTTAACATCACACGTCTGATACCAAAATTTCAATTGGTATCAGAGCAGGCATCCTGTCTGTCTCTGGGTGAGATCTAGGGAAGGTACTTTCTAGTGAAAAGATGGACAAAGAAGTTGGAGGATTCGTCAACAGACCCCCTATTTTGGATGGATCCAATTATGACTATTGGAAGCCAAGGATGACCACTTTCTTAAAATCCTTGGACAGTAGGGCTTGGAAGGTTGTTATTAAAGAATGGAAAGCTCCTGTCATGTGTGAAAAGGACGATGCTGGTAAAGATAAAGAAGGCACCTCTAAGCCAAAGCCTGAAGAAGAGTGGACCAAGGAGGAAGACGAGCTTGCCCTTGGTAATTCCAAAGCTCTAAATGCCATCTTCAATGGAGTGGATAAGAATATATTCAGGTTAATCAATACCTGTGAAGTTGCCAAGGAAGCGTGGGATATCTTGCAGGCTACTCATGAAGGAACATCTAGAGTCAAGATGTCAAGACTTCAGATTTTAACATCAAAATTTGAAAGCCTGAAGATGAAGGATGATGAGACTATTCATGACTTCCACATGAATGTTCTGGAGCTGGCTAATGCATCCAGTGCTCTTGGTGAGAAGATGTCAGATGAAAACCTTGTTAGGAAGATCCTTAGGTCTCTACCTAAGAAGTATAAGATGAAGGTAACTTCCATTGAAGAATCACAAGACATCAGCAAGATGAGAGTTAATGAGCTCATTGGATCTCTTCAAACTTTTGAGCTTGGGTTGAATGAGGAAGAACCAGAAAAGAAGCCAAAAAGTATAGCCTTGGTGTCAAATGATGCAGAAGAAAAAGGAAAGAGTTCTGAATCTCAGGAGGATCTATCTCAGGCCATAGTTATATTGGGAAGACAGTTCACCAAAGTGTTCAAGAGAATGAACAATAACTCCAGGCCTAATGTCAAGAACATAACTTCTGACACCAGCAAGAAGGATGAAGAGAAAACTACCCAAGATAAAGGAGTTCAGTGCTTTGAGTGTGAAGGGTATGGACATGTCAAGAAAGAATGTCCCACCTTCTTGAAAAAGCAAAAGAAGGGCATGACGGTTTCCTGGTCTGACTCAGATAGTGAAAGTGAAGGTGAGTCAGCAAAGCATGTTAGAGCCCTAACAGGAGCCGTTGTTTCTGATGATGATTCTAGTGATAGAGAAGTAACTTATGAGGAGTTAGCATCTACCTATCAAGAGCTGTGTTTAAAAAGTGCTGAGATTTGTCAAGAAAACAAGTGCCACAAGCAACAGATTGCTCAGCTAGAGAATGAAAAGACTGATATGGAAACTGAAGTGGTGCTAGTTAGAGCCCACCTTGATCAAATGACCAAGTCTGTTAGGATGCTGAGTTGTGGTACAGACACACTTGACAAGATCCTTCAATCAGAAAAAGCTGCTGGAGACAAAGCTGGGATAGGTTATGTGGCTGAGGATAAGGGAACTTCAGAAGAAAGCACTTCAGGTTTAAAGAAGGAAGTGTCACAACTTTCATCTCAACATCATCCAAAGAAGCAGGATCCTACCCCTAAGAAGGCTGATGTTTCACAACCTAAGAAGATTGAGAAGAAGACTGGTCCCTATCAAAAGAGAAAGCAGCCACAAGGAGCTAGTCAGTATATGCCCCCACAATACCACGAGAGCATGCAAGCTGCTCAGTTCAAACAGCACATGTCTCATCAGGTGTCTCAACATCAGGACAACTGGTATGGTTATGGATATGGATACACCAATGTTGTTCCTCATGGAAGAAGAAAACCACACCATCATGGGAGACAATCCAGGAAACAGCATTCTCAGCCTTCTTATGGGAGAAGATACCAGCATAATAGATGGCAGGGCAGTTATGGTAGGAGGAGACCACATTATGGATGGCAGCCTAAGCAATCTCATTATGGCAGAAGATTCAGAGATGAAAGGGTGAGATGCTATTATTGTGGAAAGTTTGGACATATGCAGTACTCTTGCTACAAGCTACATGGATACCCTCAACCTCAAAATAGATGGAGAGAGTACAGGCCCAAAGTTGTTAAACAATGGGTACCTAAGGAGAAGGTGAAGTTCTTATTGGCTCACATGGCTGATAGAGAGTTTAAAGAAGGAACATGGTATTTTGACAGTGGATGTTCCAAACACATGTCTGGATGTAGATCCATGTTTGCTAAAGTCAGTCATTGTCCCTCTCATGAGGTTATATTTGGCAATGGAGAAATAGGTAGTGTTGCAGGAGTTGGGAAAATGAAAGGTGATGGTAGACCTGAACTTGACAATGTTCTGTTTGTCAGTGGTTTAAGTGCAACTTTGATCAGCATAAGCCAGTTGTGTGATGAAGGTTACAAGGTAAACTACACTAAACATGAGTGTGTGGTTTCTGATGAGCATAATCTGGTTGTTATGAAGGGTGTCAAAACCAAAGACAATTGCTATCAGTGGATTTCTCCTGAAGGAAACTCAACTAATGATGTTCAAGTTGATGTTACAACATCAGACTATGACATCAAGATGCTGAAAGGTCACTCAGAGCTAGTGAGTCCTGATGTGAATTACTTAAAAGGAAAGACCAATGAATCCTCTCCTAAGAAGCCTACTGAAGGAAAGAAGAAAACTGTTGTTGGTCCCACAAAACCTTGGAGCAAAGGAGGTTAGCTCTGGAAAGGGAGCTTGGAAAAGATGTCTTGGAGATGAAAGAAATTATGGACCTCATTCATGGAGCTGGACTTCTCAAGACTGTGACCAGATTCTCCAAGTGCTATAGTGGACCTGTTAAGGAATTTGTTGTCAACATTCCCATAGACATTTCTGACAATAGAAGTGTGAACTACATGAAGGTGTTTGTTAGGGGACAGTGTATTGACTTCTCTCCTAGTACTGTCAATCAATATCTGGGAAGAGATGGGCAAGAGGAGTGTGAGCTGGAGGTGACTGATAATGAAGTGTGTAGAGAGATCACTGCTACTCAAGTTAAGGTGTGGCCACTGAAAAATAAATTAACAGCTAGCAAACTCAGTATCAAGTATGCTATATTGCACAGAATTGGTGCGGCTAACTGGGTACCTACTAATCACAAAACCACCATAACTGTGGGATTAGGAAGGTTCATCTATGCTGTAGGGAAAAAGGTCAAGTTCAACTATGGAAGCTATATATTTGACCAAGTAGTGAAGCATGGTGCCACCAATGCTATCAAAATGCCTATATCATTCCCTTCCCTTATCTGTGGAATGATCTTAGATCAACATCCTGGAATATTAACCAGTTCAGAGGTAGCATGTAAGAGGGAGTCAGCTTTATCTTTGCATCCCAAACTATTTGCTGGGAGTCATGTTCCAGACATTGTTACAACATCAAGTTCTGGGATTAAGAAGGTCAGTACAAAATCTGAGTTGATTGAAGGATTAAAGGTAACCTGCAAGGATCTTGATATGGTTATCAAGACCAGCACTGACAGGAAAATGAAGATTGAGCGATTAAGGACTTGGAACAGGGGGAAGACAATGGGAATGGTGACACTGAGGATTCCAGGTCAGATGAGGGTGATGAAAATGCTGATGGTACCAGCTCGGATGAAAACTAACCTCCATCTGCTGTTTTTAGATTGTAGTTTCTGTTTTTAGTGTTTTTACTGTGATGGTTATGTAATTTGGATTTTGTGCTATTATATGCACTAGTTCTGTTTTTAGTTTCCTTCTATGATTTGTTTTACCTGGTTGCTAACTGTGAGGCTAACAATGAGAGCTAGGGTGTACCGACTATAGTTAATAGGGCTTCTAACTGAAGTTTGTCAAATTGTGGCTAAAAAGGGGGAGAAAATAGCCAAGATAGTCAAGAGTATCAAAGAGTGCAGATATCAAGGGGGAGAAAAGTGCTGCCCATTGTGAGCTACTGAACAGCTGTGATGCTGGTTCATATTTTAGAGGGGGAGCACCAATTGGTTGTTGTCAATAATGAAGATGGTGCTGCAGCAGAACAAGTGTTGAAGACTATGAAAATTGTCAAACTGCTGCTGTTGATGAGAGTTTCAAATTATTGAAGTTTTTCCGCTGCTAAAGTCTCTGAAGGTGCAGAGTGCAGAGATTGTTTTAGCCAAAATTAGCCAAAGGGGGAGATTGTTAGTTCTTGAATTGGCTGGAATTTTGGTAAAACAAAGTATGTTCAATGTTGATGTCAAGGTGCTGATGTTGCAACATTGAAGTCTTAACACTGGACTGTGTTAAGTAATTAATTGCTGAAGTTGGATGTCTGATGTCACATAGGTGATGTTGTAACATCAGACCTGCAGAATTAACAACAGCAGGCTGTGATGTTGTTAGGGTTGCGTATTAACTGGAATTATGGAGAGCAAGCTGTCTCATTGGATGCGAATATCTTGGGATATATATTTGCTGCTGCATAGGAGATCTGTTGCAGATTTGTAGGAGATTTAAAAGGTTGAAGATTTAAAAAGATTTTAGGAGAAAATCTGTTTTAAATATTCAGTTTTAAATAACAAATCTGGGAGATATTGTAGCAAGTCCAAGACCAATTCAAGGAGCTATATAAAGCGCACAAGACTAAAGGAAAAAGCGACAGAAATACAGAGAGAAGATCAAGAGCATAGGCTGAGTGTCTTGAGTATTTTGTATGAGTTGTGTAACCAGAATTCTAGGGTGAATTGTTGTGTCGTATTCTGTCCTCTCTAGAAGCTGTGAAGCAATAGAGAGTGGTTGCTTGATCGAAGCTGTGAAGTAAGATCAAGGTTACTCAAAGTGGTCTCTTTGAGTGTTTGTAAGGGATTGAGTGGTGTTCTCATACCTAAGTGGTTTCTTAGGTAGGAAGTCATTAGTAGAGTATAAGTTTAGGAGATTGTCAACGGGTTGTTGAGTCTGTAAATTATATCTACAAGTAGTGAATTCCATCCCTGGCTTGGTAGCACCCAGAGTAGGTTGGTTGTAACCGAACTGGGTCAACAATTCTTGGTGTTATTTTACTGTTATTGCTGTCCATTGTGCAGAGTGTGTTGTTGTGACATCGCACCTTAACATCACACGTCTGATACCAGAATTTCAAGGGTTTATCTAACATCAGGTATGATGGTATCATCAATTAACCATGAAAGCATGCCAATTTGACCTACCAATGTTAGGAAAAATAATCAGGTATGATGGTATCATCAGTTACCATTGTCGGAAGCACCACCATGTCCACCATGTATGATGGTATCATCAGGTATGATGGTATCTATATCTCTTTTCTTTAACACTAAACATTATTTATTCATGAAACTTATTAAACTTAGAATTTCCATGCATGCTGATATAATCAGTTACCATTGTTTGAAACACCACCACTGTTGTAACCACCACCACCATGACCGTAGCCTCCACCATAGCCTCCATGACCGTAGCCTCCATGACCATAGCTTCCACCATCAGAAAGTTTATTTCCTTTTCCTTGTTCGTGTTTTTGTTACTACTGAAACTTATTTTGGTTATGTGTGGGTGGTGATGGTTTATGAAAAAGGGAAGAATAGAGGGAGTATTTTACTGCGTGTGGTCTGAGGCTTGTGGCGGAAGAGTGACACGGAGGGTTTGCTGTTATGCAACGAGACAGAGGGAGCTTGTGTAGGTTCTTCTATTTTGCAGAAAAGGTTCTTCCGTTCCAATTTCCAATAACTCAAGTCCCACATTGAAATTGGAATAATAAAGTAAGTGTTTATATAAAAGATTTGTTCACAATATAATAACAAATCTTATTTATTGGGCTCCTACTCTAAAGAACTTGGGCCCAAAAATTTTGTATTACAATGTGCAACAATTAATTTAAATTGATTTTCAAAATAAATAAATTAAAATAAATAAAAACATTTAATTATTAAATGTAATAATAAAAAATAATTATGCCACTTCAGCTGCCACGTCACTTATTACTAACACCGTTACTAATATTTGACGGAAAGGACTTAATTGATTCAGTTAGATAACGTAAGGGACCAATTTAGAACTTTTAAAAGAAAGAGGATCAAAATGGATCCAGGTCTATAGTTAGAGGACCAAAAAGGGTATTAAGCCTTTAATTTATTAGGAAGAATTCAAAAATATAAAAAATAAATAATTAAGATTCTGCATTTTATGACTAATTAAGATTATCATTTAGGGTTAAATAATTAAATGGTTTAATTACTTTAATTTATAATTAACTTATTATAATTATCCCCTTAATATCAACATAAATATAAAAGATATATATATATATATATATATATATATATATATATATATATATATATATATATATATATATATATATATATATATATATATATATTAGTTCACTGATATTAATTAATTAATGCTTTGATTAGGATAAAATTGAAATTAACTATAGGATAGTGTTAGGGATGATATGGGTTAATGAAAATAATTTACTAATTATTATCTTATTATTGATATTGTTTCTTTCTTATTATTAATAAACACCAAAAATAAATAAAAATGATTAATATTAGTTAATTAAATAATTAAATGATTAGTTAATTAGGATTAATTAGAATAATATCAAGATTAACTTTAGGATAAGGTTATGGTCAGTTTGGTTTAATAAAGATAATTCATTAATTAGTTCATTATCATATTCTCTCTTTAAAAAATAAATAAAATATATAATATAATATAATAAACAAAAATATTTACAATAAAGCATTTAGTTATTTTCTAGAATTAGGTTAGGATTATATAATTATACTTAAACTCTTTAATCTAATTAGTATTGCCCCTTTTAAACAAAAATATAAAAATTATCTATATATTTAAATCTTGTTTAATTAAGGTTTGATTAACATAGTCTTTTAGATAATTTTATATTGGGACTAATATTAGGATTTTTTTATTAGGATTTACTTGGACTAATGTTAGGATTAGGGTTTCATTTATTTACATTAACACTAATTAGGGCGTAATTCATCAAGAGAATTAATAATAATATAATATTTTTTTAAATTAACTTTTTTTTTCTCATTTTTAATAAGTATATTATATTTCTAAACAAATTAACATGTCATTTTTTGCAAATTAACCAACAAATAAAATCAACTCCACACAGTTATAAATTTAAGTCTTCTGCCCTTGCGCATAGAGGTCTTTTTTCAAATCAAACACTTCTCCGCCCACAATGCTTTGAGACTTTTCAAGGGTTAAAAAAACAAACACACAAACATTTTTTAGAAGAACTACGGTGCTCTGATCTTTCACTAAACATGAGGGTACGTAGACATAAAGTCGTAGCACTCTAGCGAGTACAATAACAAACACCATTTTCTTTGTTCTTCTCTCTGATTAATTTCTCTTTTATTAATTTGATAATTCAATAATTATGTAAATAATAATTGGAATAAAGAATAATTAGGCAAGAATAAATAACCAAGCAAATTAGGGAAGGATATCGTTAAGTACAACGGAGGTAAGAGGTGCCTAATACCTTCCTCTCACTTAATCGACTCCTGAACCCAGTCTCTCACCCTTAACTTTTAGGTTTTATCATTATTTATTTGTTCCTTAGGAACAAATAAAGGATGATGACGACTCCGTAATTTTCCAGCCGCGACAGCTAGCAACTTTGTTGAGGAGTCATACTTCCCTAAAGAGAGTCCATTCTAACCTCTAACTCTAGGGGTTTGTGTGTTTGTTTTTATTTATTTTTTCGCTTTTTCTTTTTATTTATATGCCTTTTCTTTTTTATGCTTCCTATTTTATTTTATTATTCTTCTATATATCATGTTGGTTTGGATTTTTCATATGTGTGAAGCTAAAATCCAAACTCGAGGAAAAATCATAAGTTAAGTAACGGGTTATCCTGTTTTGGCCATTGTGGATTCTTATCCCATGAGGTCTTTAATGAGGATTCCGATCAGTTCAAAGAGTTTGTCATGAGTTGGCTAGAACTTCTTCATGGTGGAATATTGAGTTTGATCCATGACTCAGGGACCTCTTTTAGAACCCGAACGCGAGACTTTCTTTATACGAAGGCTCCCTAAGGGAGACCCTGTTGAAATTTTATCATGGGATGGTTATGGTCTATTATGATGAAGTTTCACATATGGTCCATGACCTTGAGTTTGTTCTAAAGACAACCAAATAAAATCCTAGAGTTTACCCTGTGAGGGAATTAGGTAGTAAAATATTAGAACCAGTCTATCATAAGGAGCCCTCCTGTAGGCTGTTCTATCATCATCATATCCCTAAGTCCATATATGGGTTCCCTTACCTATCATTATCCCTATTTATAGGAACCTTCCTAGATAAGGTCTTCCTATGTATATCACTATCCCTAAACCCATTTGGGTTTCCCATGTCGGTCATTATCCCTATCTGTAAGGAGCCTTCTTAAATAAGGTGTCCTTATATATAGCATTATCCTTAAACCCATATTTGGGTTTCCATACTTGTCTTTATCCCTATCTATAAGGAGTCTTCCTAAATAAGATATCCTTATATTCGAAAGTATCCCTAAACCTATATGTGGGCTCTTATTATCCCTATCTGTCATTATCCTAATGTGACACCTGCATACATAAAAAAAATTTTAGCATACCTCAAAATAAAAATCTAGTTTTCTTACAACATGCATTTTCATACATCCATATACATGTACTTACATAAAGTTCATATTTCTTACACCTTCGCCCTTATCCAACCCTCATCCAGCTAGCAGATTTCCTGATACTCGTGAACGGACTTGCCACATGTCCCAAAAAATTATGGAGGGAGTCAAAAGGGGCAAGTACCATTGAAGAGAAAGGGCAACCCTTCACCATGCCAGCCACATGCCTACCCAATGCTTCAAATACAACAACCCTGGATGATGTCTCCATAACAAAATGTGCTTCATCAATCATAGGAAGTTGGGAAGGAAATTGGATCCTATACTAATGTCTCATGACTTACTCGGAGATACCCTAGTGAAGCTACAATCACTTGATCCTCCGCCTTGTCTAATCAAACGAACATGCATGTTTTTGGAATCAATTCATTCGTTTCCACTCTTTCTTATGCCACCGTAAAAAAAATCACCGCCTTTTCATTTCGTTTTTCACCTATTAACAAACATGGGAGGAGAATAATATAATAAACAACCGAAATTGCTTATGTATGCTTTAATAGTAAGACCTGGCTGATGATATAATGCATTGTTTCACTTCCCAAACACTAGAGAAATAAGGAGATAATCCTAGTCAACCCCCTCGAGACAGAAGTTGGTGTTTCTTTTTCTATTCATAAAAACCCTTAATCTTAACCAGGGGTAGGGTAGTTCTTCAACTAATTCAGTGATGCATTATGATCTCAAGAGAATCATTCCATATAATCACTTCAATAAGAGGTTCAAGCATACCTTGCAAGATCATCCAACATCGAGGAAGCAGTGAAAAAACAAAAGCTCACAATAGCTAACATGGCAGTCACAACTTTTGAAATCAAAAGCACATATCACAAGAAGTTGTTTCACAAAAAGGCCCGCTAAGTTAAAAAAAAAACAACCAGAAAAATTTTGACTAAGAAAAAAGTTAGGGCATCATTTTTCAAAAAGAGCCCGCTAAGTCAAAAACTAAAAAGGAGTGGACTTAGGCAAAAGTTAGGGCATCCCGATGGACCACAAATTCAAATAATTGGTCCATGTAAAAATAGGGATTTAAAAGCAAAAAAAAAAACAGAAACAAGCTTGCAAGTAAAAGTAGGTGACTGCCACCTTAAGAATCCCATTAGTGCTTGAACCACTTTACCTTCATCATCATCTACCGAAGTTCTCTTGTAACTGAATGCAACCATTGAATTAATTGGATTTAGGAATGGAGATCATCAAGAAGAAGGGGAGGGTCTGAATCAATATTTTATCCTTATAATCCTTTTGTTTCAACAACCTTGAACCAGACCACGTTATAACCTTTAAAAGTCCTAATTGAAGTTAGGTTCACTATGAAAGCATACTCAACAAAGTCGTTGTTAAACTAACTCTGAATGTTTGTTAAATCATCGTTAACCACATTTTCACATCTCTACTTATGCCAACCTCATGGCCAAATATCATTTGTATACACCATATCCGTTTTCCATAACAATTTTTTATTTAAAAAAATTTGCATGAGCATGGTGTTAGAATTACTTTTCAAAAGGAACATTTTTCTCACAAATCAATACTTAGCACCAAGGAAATATCAACAAAGGTCTGATCAGGGGCACCCCACTTCGAGACATTCCTTACTAGGGGAAATTCACCTAAGGATCCTCCCAATTAGGGGGCAAATCCTTATAATCAGGGGCACACCATATGAAGATCCTGCTTACTAGGGGAAAAACATCCCAAGAGTTGACCCACTGATGTTGAATCACCTCCATGACCCTAATGATCATGGGTAGATTCTTTTGAGACTGCATACTAGAGCATACCAACTCAAGGGCCTATGGAGGCCAATCACTCCAAAAGTCATCGAATCAGGGGTATACTTTTGAAGATTCAAATACTGGGGCAATTCATCTCAAGGTTGTATCAAAGCATGGTAGGATCTATGATCCTTTTGAGGCAAATCCTTCAGAAGACCTGCAAACAAAGGAAATATGCTTAAAGGCTCCATAAAACCGGGGCAACCCGCCGCAAGGCTTGATCAAAAGAAACTACTTCAAAAAACAGATCATTTGGGGTATATAATTCCAAGGTTCGATTAGTCAAGGGTGAATCTCTCCAAGGCTAATACAATGGCAGGCCGTCTCAAGTGCATGGTATGGCCAAGCTGCTTCAAAATGCATATCGAGGTGAATCTCTTCAAAGACCCAACAGAATAGGGCAACCATAGGATACCGCAGGGACAAGCCTTATTCACTACCCTCAAACTGCATAAACACACTTTGTCATACATTAGCAATCTTCAAGTTCAAAATGAGCATCAGGATGCCATGCTAGTGTAACACCCTACCATCTTTTGACAAATAGCCTTGTAATACAAACAACCTTTTTAAGCCTTAACATTCCCTGACTCACCACAGAGGCATTTGTTGAACCATTCAAACCATTGTCACGCATTAATCAAGTTGTTATGCTCTAGCGTTAAACCATGCATATCATCTCATTCATATAGCACATTCCCATTGCATGAATCCTACATCTCACAAAAGCTCAGTTTTACTTGACACCGTATAAAAGCCCAATCCTATTTTGCACCTCACAGAAGCCCCACCTCCCTCGGCATTCAATACCCCATAAAAAGCCCAACCTCGCTTGGCATTTGCCCAAAAACCCCAATCTTACTTGGTACCCTACAAAAAAAACTCATCTTCATTAATAACGCCAAAACCTAGCCTTCAAAATCCACTTTCCAAAATTCATACTTAACTCTTCACAGAAAGAAAATAAGCCATATTCTTTAAAAGAATATATCATTCATGGAAGAATCATCTATAACATCACATTCATGCATCATAACATGCATAGCATATCCATGAATGTGGAGCATTACGTCATGCAAACTCTAAACATGCATATATAGCATAACATAACATGCATACATAACATAATTAAAGCACTTGTGACCGCTCTTAGAAGTCCAATCCCATGTTATACCAGTACGATTCCCAAGTAGGAATACTTATTGATCTTCCCCAGTAAGTAACACTCTGTTAGTATAATAATGGCGTGGGTTGTTTTTAATCGTATCCACAGGGATTGTTTGATATTTGATGTGTGCCTTTCAATAGTTGCGATATTCTAAGTTAACGGTTTCAAAAGTTTCTCAATTGTTTTTAACATTCACTTGTAGCAAAGATTAATTGGTGACAAAGATTTTGTAAAAGGTTTTATAAAAGCATGTTAAGGTTAGGTTTCGCTAATCCTTTCCATGTATGAACGATTAATCAAGCATATGAACTCGGTTTCCGACCAATATAACCGCGTATCCTCCCGACTAAGTTTATGTCTAAAGCGAAGTCGTGAGTACCGTTGTTTAGACCGTTAGATGATGTCTCACGCTAACAATCTAAGCAACGATCATTAAGATCAATACAATGCGAATAGCAAATCCCAAATCTATGTCTAGAGTTTGGTTTTTAAGATATGAAATTGTTAGGTCATGATTTGTAGAATCTATGTCTAGAGCAAAACAAATCACACATGGATCATTAAGAGAAAACAACATCATCTATATTGATCAAAGACTTTGTTCATATACAATAGATCAAAAGCAATACATAAAAACAGAATCAACTACATCTAACCTCAACATTGAGTGTTTAGCTACCACTTCTCATGGTAGATTGGATAACAAGTAAAGAGAGGAGATGAATAAACATCCACGCCGAATAATCGAGAATGGATGCAAAATCAGCTTCTCCAAGTGAAAATACAAGCCCAATGGTAAAAAGACTGAAAACTATGATTTTGGATCAAAATGAACAAAAGATCCCTAACACATAAAGTGAAATTCTATTTATACAATTCTGAAATCTGATGGATTCGCACTGCGAGCAGATCATTCACACTGCGAATGAGGAAAAATGGCACTTTAAGTGCCTCTGAGACTTAAACCGCCCCAAACAGAAATCGTGCGTTCGCACTGCGAACCCATTCATTTGCACTGCAAATCATTCGCTAGCTTCATTCGCACTGTGAATAAACTAGCGAGCAAACTGGAACTCTCTGTCTCCCTTCGCCAGCACCATCGCACTGCGAACCAACCAGCGAGCCTTCGCTAGCTTCATTCGCACTGCGAATAAACTAGCGAGCAAACTGGAACTCTCTGCCTCTACTCGCTGGCGCCTTCGCTGGTCCTTCGCAGTGCGAACCTTCGTTGGGCCTTCGCCAGATTATTCGCACTGCGAACACCCTGTTGCAGCTAAAAACTCAGTGGAAACTTGTATTGGTTCCATGTGTTCACAATTTTGCTCCTTTCATGCCTATACCTGCACATTAACACACAAATTACAAGCTCCACACATATATTCCAATGTACGGATTACAACACAATTTACCATGTAAATTCACAATTAACCGTTAGAAAGAAATGAAAAATGCCAAGTATTTCATACAAATATATAACATGTTTGACATCTAACACACTCCCACAAATTCCTTTTCAATAAAGGACTTCCCTAGCAAGCTCATTCACTATGAGTCTTTAAGAGAATCTATCCAGTAGCAGGTCATCCTGAACGGTCACTACTAACCAGTGAACACGTTTCCACCTCTCACATCCCCAAATTAGCAACTTATCCTTCATACAGGATAAGTTCCATCAACTACCAGAGTTTCATCAAGGGTTCTACCAGAGTTTCATTAAGAAGAGTTTATCAAGGGGTTTCACAAGGGTTTCATCATGAGATTTATCAGGGGTTTTATCAGGAGCTTTATCAAGGATTTCACTAGGGGCTTTATTATGAGTTTTACTAGGGGTTTTGATAAGGGGTTTCATCAGGGGTTCCATCAAGAGTTTTATCATAAGTTTTATCAGGGGTTTCATCATAAGTATAAGGGATTTCATCAAGGAGTTTTACTAGGGGTTCCATCAGGGGTTTCATCAGGAGTATAATTCAGGTTTCATCAAGGTGTTCCACCATGGGTTTCGTCAAGGGGTTCCATCAGGGTTTCACCAGGGGTTTATCAGGGGTTTCGTTAGTAACAACCGGAAGATCGTCAGAGTCCTACCCAATTTCGGTAACATGATCGGATGATTATAGAAATCGTATGCCAGTTTCTGTCATACCCCAAATTTTGACCACTAAGATTTCCCATCATTGTCTAAATCATCAGCACAATATGGATGTACCTTTGTACCTCATCAGTCTCCCCAAAGATGGGTGAGCATTCACTACAATCAAAACTAGGGTTTCAAACCCTCTCAGAGCTCTTAGACAAAGGATCAATCAAGGAATGACATGATCTTCAACTTTTCTAGCCTCTCAAATATCCACAATAGATCAAGAGGACTCCCACTTCAAGGATTAAGCACAAGGCTGCTCCCTTCTAGGTGGATCAAGCCTCAGGATCGCCAGTGTCACCAAATTAGGGTTTGGTCGACTAGGGCCTCCAGATGGAAATTTTCCTCTGGGCATGAGCCAATGCTTCAAAGCATAACCTAAAATGCTCCATGGAACATCATAAACCCCATCATCAAGTCAATTTAGCCTCAGGGGATGCATACATCAAAAATCAGGAATTAGGGTTTCTTGACCTAATTCACCCCTAAGTTGACTTTTGGGACAGAACACGATCCAAGACCTCAAGAGAGGATTTGAGGATCCCTAACACACCACATTGATCCATTTACAATAATGGATTGATCCAAGAAGCTTGAGCAACAAGTTTCAATTTCATCTGAACCACAGTTAGGGTTTCGCGAGAAAAGTCAACTGTAGCTTTGACTTTTGACCAGGACATGCTCCCAAGCCGTGGGACACGATTAAATACACCCTATAACACCCATGGAACATGTCCATCAATTTTGATTTAGGTCAAGGACATGATTTCCTAAAGGATCGCACAGTTTGGAATTCATCTGATAAAAAGTCAACTGTGCACAAAAGTCAAACTTTGACTTTTTGAGATTTTTCATAAAAATGGTTTTTTAACCCTAAAATGATGTTAATGTGTGATTGGAATCATCATTCATCAAGAAAAATCAAAAAAAGTGGGATAACTTGTAAAAGGGGTAACCATAAAAACTTAGAAATTTTTCTAAGTTATGGAATAAAGTGGCAAGGGTACCAACTTTGGAGGATCATAACTCCTAAACCACAAAGCCATTTTTTCCCATCCAAAGATGGATTTGTAGCCCTCATGGCCCTCTACAAAAGTGTCAACTACACTTCATCCCAATCCATCATGGATTTTGAGTTATGGTTGGATCAAAATGGCTAAAAACCTAAAATTGACATTTTTCAGCACTTAGCCAAAAATCTGCCTTGTAATTTCAGCACAATGTCCCAACTTCAAGGCTGTTTTTCTCCATGATCCAAGTTGAACCAGGTCTAGTGTCAAACATCAAAGTTGAAGTACGTCATCTAAGCTTTCCGGAAAGTCCTAGAACGTCCATGTAGCATACTCGAACAGGGAGTTATGGATCTTACAAAAAGGCTTGCTGCAGCTGAATTTTTCAGGGCAGATTTGCACATTTTTTGTGCCACACGAATTTTCAAGCCTTGTCATCAGTTTGGACACATCTAAGGATCAAATCCAAGTGGGATGATCTGATCCATGAACCTCCCAAGTCCAAGGAACGAAAAAAAGCATGCCAAAACCTAGAAATCCCTAAAAGAGGGACAAAACTCCAATTTTGGTTTGGAGCATTTAATGGATGCTTAGAGGTGGCATGGACTGAGCCATTCTCATCTGAAATCAGTCAAGACTTATCCAAGACCAAGGGAACCACAGCCCTGTGCCCTAACCTCTAGTCAATGGCTAGAGGAGACTTGCATTTCCATTGGCCAACATGGAACAAACACCTGCTGCAGTTGCCATTCACTGTGGATCCCAAAACAAACTTGCTCTACTATAAATAGAGCTCATTTGTGCTCAGTTTGAGTACACCAAAGCCATCAAACAGATGCTTTCCTATAAATCTCTTCTTTCACCTCAAATTTGCCTTCCAAAGCAAGTAATTTTGAGTTTTTGAGTTAGAGAGCAATTCCACTCAAACTAATCACACACACACCTTATATATATCATATGTAAGCTGTGCAAACCATCAAAAGTGACCTGTAATCACAACATCACAAAGTCACCTCTCAAAACCTCAAAATGACACTTTTTTGCATTTTTCAAGCCATGTCTTGATTCAGTCACTTTCCAAACCAGATAAAACCTCAAACACACTCTAAATATCATCCTTAAACTGTCCCAAATGGTGCCACACATCTGGAACACCATTTGAGAGAGTTGGCACTTTGGCCACTTTTGACCATTTTGCGAGAAAGTGCTCAAACTTGCTCCAGAGGTTTCCAGCTGATTCCAACAATCCTAAAAGCTTCTAAGAGGTCATTTGAGGTTGTCCAAAGCATCAAATTATTTCTGGAACAAAGCACTTGGTAGGTTGCCCAAAATCTCCAAAAAAGAGGTAAAATTCACAACTTGAATTCTTTGAATCATGCTTTCCTTTGTTGTCCACATACATGCATCATATTGAACAATTCTTGAGGCAAAAATGTAGTCCTTAATGTGTATGTTGTGATCCTCCCACTGTTTGCATTTTAACATGTTTATATGTGGAATTTTGGTTGTTTTAAAATCATGTCCAATTCTGGTTGTTTTGATTCGTGTGTTCCGTACATTAAGTTTTAGTGTGCATGAGTAACACCATTGGATTACTTGCAAAAAATCGGTCAAGATAGGTTTTTACGGATTTCAATTCTGATGAAAATTGAGAGAGTTACGCGCGTTGGAAATTTGGCGCGAAACGGCGTCGAAAACAACGTGCAGTTTTGGTTTTTTAGTTTCTGCATTTTGTGTGTTGAGTTTCCGTGTGCGTGAGTGATATCATTGGATTCCTTGCGAAAAATCGGTCAAGATAGACTCTTGCAGATCTTGATTCGGTTAAACATCGAGAGAGTTACGCGTGTTGGAAATTCGACGCGGAACGACGTTTTCACAACGTAGCAGTTATGGTTTTTTGATTGCTGTGTTTTGTACATTGAGTTTCAGCATGCATGTGCGATACCATTGGATTCCTTGCGAAAAATCGGTCAAGATAGGTTTTTACGGATTTCAATTCGGTTAAAAATCGAGAGAGTTACGCATGTTGGAAATTCGACGCGGAATGACGTTTTCACAACGTAGCAGCTCTGGTTTTTTTATTGCTGCGTTTTGTACGTTGAGTTTCAGCATGCATGTGCAATACCATTGAATTCCTTGCGAAAAATCGGTCGAGATAGGTATTTTCGGATTTTAATTCGGATAAAAATCGAGAGAGTTACGCGCGTCGGAAGTTTGGCGCGAAACGATGTTTTCAATTACGCGCAGTTCTGGTTTTTCGATTTGCGTGTTTTGTACGTCGAGTTTCAGTGTGTATGTGTGGTACCATCGGATTCCTTGCAAAAAATTGGTCAAGATAGGTATTTCCGGATTTTGATTCCGATAAAAATTGAGAGAGTTATGAGTGTTTGAAATTTGAAAAAAAACGTATTGAAAATTAAAGTTTTGGTACTCGTTTTTACCCCAAAAGAAATGTCGGAGATGATATTTTGATATCTTTCCTCTTTTTCTTACTTTTTATTTTCAAAACTCAACCAATTTTTTTTACATAGCAAAAAATCATCATTTTCCAATTCATACCCCATAATATTTTAATCCACAAAAAATCACAAAAAAAGTATTATTTTTAATATATTTAAAAATAGTGTTTTAAATTGTTTTAAATGCTTTTAAAATGATTTCTTTTTTTTTCTTGATTTTTTAAAACCAAAATGATTTTAAATATTTATGTGGATAAAATATTTTTTTCATAAACTTTAATCATTATTTAATGATTTTTTTTTATATTTTTATCATTTTTTACTTAATTTTTCTTGGAAAAATGCCTTAAAAAATGAAATTGGGGTTTTCTTTGATTTTCACCCTAACAAATCTTTTTCAAACTCTTTGGGCCTCTATTAGAGTGTAAGACCCAACCCTTTTTTAACAAAACATTTTTGGGCCTCAGCTATTGTATAAGTCCCGATACGTTAAAAATCTAGGCGCGATCGCCATTTTCAAACTGAAAATATTTTGGGCCTCTCCCTGAGTTGTAAGCCCCATCTTTTGTACAAAAATACACTTTGGGCCTCTAATAGAGTGTAAGACCCAACCCCTCTTTTTTTATATTTTCTCATTTTATTTTATAATGATTTGGAAAATTAATAACTCCTTCAATTTTGATTATTTTTTATTGGTTCTTTTTCTGAAAAATCACAAAAATAGTAAAATATTTTATTCTACAAAAAAATAAAATTTATATTATTTATTTAATATAGTTGGTATTTTTGTGAATAAATTCATTTTAATTGTTTTTAAGCATTTTAAAAGTGAATATTCATCTTGAAAATAAAGACATTGGGCCTACCCTCGAGTAGTAAGACCCATTTCTTTTCTTTAAACTCTTTGGGCCTCTATTAGAGTGTAAGACCCAACCCCTTGTGTACAGAAAACTTTTTGGGCCTAATTCGTTGTATAAGTCTCTCTGTACATTTTCAAATAAACGACGTGATCGTTGCCCTTTTCAAAATTAACCATTGGGCCTACCCTCGAGTAGTAAGACCCATTTCCTTTCTTAAAAAACTCACTTGGGCCTCTTGAGAGAGTGTAAGACCCATCCCTTTGTACAGAAAACCTTTTTGGGCCTTAGTCACTTGTATAAGTCCCTTTGTACAAATTCAACAGTGCGCTCACTAATAAAACCCTGGGCCTCTCCTTGAGCTGTAAGCCCTAAATCTTTCTTTTTTAAAGCACTTTCTCCTTTGATTTTGAATATACTGTTGCTTTCAATCTTTATTTGTTGAACAACTAACCAAACAGCATGGAAGCTCTACAACCGAGTAAGTGGTTATTGCTTTCATTTACCAATTTCATATACATATAACTGTATTGAGGGGCTGTTTCACTGTAAGTCTTCTTTCGTAAACTCATATCAACTGTGTAATAATAGTATAGATATTTCGAGTTTCCCCGGCAACTACGTCTAGAACTAGGTGACGCCGTTTCATTTATTCGTAGAAATAGACAACTAGATCCCCAATAGGATCACCAGATACAGTCTTCTCTTCGGCTGTCCTCATTAGGAATTGTCAAAAAACTCTACTCCCAGAGATGAATGTATTCTCCGTGAATGGCATCTTTGAGTTTCTTCCAAATTCTCGAACTTTCCTGACTTGATCTATTCCTTGTGAATAGCTTGCCTTGAATTTCTCGGGGTTTGGGGGACCCACGGGCTTCTTAAAAGCATCAGCCTCCTCTTTGGCATCATACAAGGACCCACAGGCTTCCTAAAAGCAACCCCGCCTCCTCTTGGGCTTAGTACAAGGACCCGTCGGCTTCTTAGAAGTATTCACAGCCTCCTCTTAGGCTTCGTATAATGATCTCCTCCTCCGGGAATGATAGCCTTCTCTTGGGCTTAGTACAAGGACCCGCCGGCTTCTTAAAAGTTTCCAGCCTCCTCTTGGGCTTCGTACAAATTGTCCCGACGACCTCCTAGAGGTATAGGAACAGAACCTAGTCATCTTCATAGTACAATCCTTTCATAGAATTCTCAAGTGATCCCTTCGTTAAATATGAAGGAAACCCGCAGACTCAGACAGTCTCAATACCCTTCGGATTTCCCGTTTCCTTAAAGAACAGGAATAACCTGGATCCTTGAATCAAATCCTTGAGTACAGTGTTGCTCATATAAGAACTGATTTTCTCTTTCAAAATCAGTATACTGGACCTGTCACTTAACTGAAACAGTCACCATAGCCTCCATCTCGGGCTTCGTACGAGATACCAAAATTCTCCCCAGTGGAGTCAAACAACGTTTAGCCTCTCTCTCGGGCTTTGTACGAGACACATAAGAGACTCCCTCGTTGAGTCAATCACCCCTTTCGCCTCCATCTCGGGCTTTATACGAGATACAAAAAGGTTCTTATTGAGCCAAACAAACAATAGCATCCATCTCGGGCTTTATACGAGATACCAAAAGATTCCCTCGTTGAGTCAAAACCTTTTAACCTCTCTCTCGGGCTTTGTACGAGACACATATTAGCCTCCTCTTAGGCTTTGTATAAGAAAACCACTAGTTGTCTAATCAACCTTTTAGCATCAAAGTTGTGCCTCGTTCACAGTACACAAACATCAACAACTCCTTCCCCTTTATCTAATCGCTGTAAGCGGCAAGCCTCTGGATCATCTATATCCATGCCACTGTCCCTCTTTTAGCATGAGAAATTCTTAAGGAAAGATAGCATTGCTCTACACTGAGTTAAAGTATTCTCCTTCAGGTTAAAATCCCCTTTAAAGGAAATTATGGCATTGCTAGGATCCGCGTATCCCGGTTAAAGTAATTCTCCTTTATAAACAGTTGTGACACACAACCCCCTCTTTAGAGATGACAAATTCTCTCTAAGGTCAACACTTTTCAGCTTCATATCTTGGGCTTTGAACAAGATACAAACCACATTTAGCTTCACGTCTTGGGCTTTGAACAAGACACTAAAAACACCCATTTCCTCCCATAGACTAGGAGGAACTACGAACGCTCTGATTTCCCTGTTTCGGTGAACGGGAATACGTAGGCATAAGATTGAAAGAAAAATCTTAGCGAGCGCAATCAACAAAAAACCCAAAATCCCATATCTCCATCAATCAAAAGCAGTAATTCAAAAAGCATCAGTCCTAACATCCTAATCCTTGTTCCCCGCCAGAAACCTTCTATCAAGGTAAAAAGAAAGAAAACCGTATTGGCGAAAATACAAATAACCAGTACAAAGGCCCCTCCACATTGATAGCATCTGAAACCTAACAGACCGCTGTTTAAACTCAGTATGCAAAGCAGGGTTAATTGGAGACATATATTTCCCTTCCTTCATCAGCTCACAATAGGATAAAAAATGAATCGACCTGTAGTTTAAGCTCAACCGCAGAGAGCGACCAGCGCTTAAGAACCGCGTCCAAAATCGCTTGCTACAAAAAAATGGCGCCCACCGTGGGGCCCGTTCTTTCTTTCTTACAATTTAAACCTTGGGTAAGTCATTTTCATGGCGGTGGCCGCCAACAGAAAAATGGCGCCCACCGTGGGTCCGGGTCTTTCTAAAACTTTTTTTTTTCTTTTTTCTCTTCACTTATGTGAAAACCACAGATTGGGGCTTCCGTCGGGGAACCCATTTCTGTCAGGAACTTAGGATTCTTAGCTTTATAAGTCTAGGATGATTAGGACAAATATATATACTACTTTTCCTAATTGAATATGTGTTTATTTTTCGGCTACTGGGAATGCGTGTGATGCCGCATGTGGTTAGATTGAGTATACACTTAAGATAAGTGATGGCGACGAGGTCGACCATCAACCTCAGTGGAGGCATCCTAATGTAACCATTCTCTCACCTAGACAATAGGTCGGTTGTGATGCCTGAGAAGCTGAGGAACCAAACCCTTTCGTAGTGCGGAAACTATCGGAAATAGTTGTTACGCGATACTACCCTCATTTGAGGCTGGTGATCTATTCTCGGTGAATGGCACTTACTCTAAGATTGCTCTACAACTCGCTGGCGATCCGCTTGTTGTTTTTCTTTCCTGGGAGGAGCTGGTGATAATGAGTACAGGTACAAAAATCACCCTAGTATAAACCTTTGGAGATGGGTAGAGCCTTGACTTCATGACAACGACCCTTTGACCCCATGTTTTTTCTATGTTTTTGTGTGCTGCATTCATGCATTCATTTAAAAAAAACATTAAAACATTCAAAAAAATTCTCTTCTAGTCTCTTTGTTTTTCAAATTAAACTAAGACTGTGATTGCAAATATCAGAGAAGAGGATTACGCTAATGGATTTCGGTAGAAGGAGAACTCATACGTACACCTTCAAGGTTCCAAAACTAGGGGATTTGAGAAGGTTAGCAAGGATGATCACAAACCAAGAGGTCTTCAGGGCCAAGTACGGAGGTCTGCTACCACTGTTAAGAGTCCATGTGATTGAGGGAATCATGGATGCGCTCATCCAGTTTTACGATCTGGTTTATCACTGTTTCACATTCCCGGATTACCAACTCGCACCAACGCTGGAGGAGTATTCTCATCTGATTGATCTACATATCACTGATCGAGCTCCATTTTTTGGACTGGAAGAAATTCCAAAGAATCAGACCATTGCAAGAGCAATTCATTTGGACGAGTCTGAGGTCAGGACTCACATGACTACTAAGGGTGGCATCCATGGTTTGCCAGCCCAGTTCTTAACAAAGAAAGCTCTGTACTTTGCTAGTATAGGGAACGGGACTGCTTTTGAAAGCATCTTTGTTTTACTCACCTACGGATTATTTTTGTTTCCCAACATCAATAACTTCGTCGATATCAACGCCATTAAGGTTTTTCTCATTGGAAACCCTGTGCCGACTTTGATCGCAGACGCATATCATTATGTACACTTGGGAAATTTGTACAGCGGGGGGGAGATCACATGCTGTGTACCTCTGCTTTATAAATGGTTTATCTCCCACTTGCCCAAGTCTGCTGCCTTTTGGGATTGCAAGAGTGCCTTACGTTGGTCGCAGAAGATCATATCTCTTACCAACTCTGATATAGATTGGTGTAATAGGATCTATGATGGAATCAGAATCATTGATCGTTGTGGAAACTTCCCTAACGTACCCCTTATAGGAACTAAAGGAGGAATCAACTATCACCCGGTATTGGTTCGTCGTCAATTTGGATACCAGATGAGGCTTGTTCCGCGCAACGCTCATCTGGAAGGTCTTTTCTTCAAGGAAGGAGAAAGTGACAGAGCACTAAAGATGGAAATAGTGCACGCTTGGAAACACGTTCATAAGAAAGGACGAAAGTCTCTAGGAAAACCGGACTGTGTCTCGGTGGAGCCTTATCTCCATTGGGTACAAACTAGAGCTCTCAAGCTAAAAATGCCTTATCCTCGTTACAGAATTCTTCCGCCAAGAGAACCTGTCATGTACTTCATGACGGAAACGGAAAAGCTTCAGGTTACTCTCAACAAAGTTCAACGGGAAAGAAGGTCTTGGAAGAACAAGTACCGCACCCTCAACGTAGAGTGCATCAGAATACAGCAATTACTGAAAGAGAAAGATGCTCTGATTGAAATTTTGGAGCAACATGCTGTGGAGAATCAAGATGACCAAAGGAATTTGCTCGCTCCTTTCACCTGGAAAAGGAATGACAACCCGACAACGGCCCAAGAGCCCCGGTCAAAGAAAAGGAAGATACCAGAATCAGCACCCGATTTCTCCTCAGAGAGGACTCGGGACCCATTAGCTTAGGTTTCTGTTTCTGCACCTTGTAATCTACTGTATTTCCATTTCTGTAATCCTTTGAATTCAATAAAAGGGGTTTCCCCACCGTTTGATATTTGCAATCTAATTGTCGAAGTTTATTTTGATTAAACCAAAAGAACAATTAATATAATCATTGCATTCATCATTCTCACACCGCGTATTCTCCTTACCTACGAATCTCACGTTTGTGTCTCGATTCTAGAGTCAAACTATCTCATTCGTATAATACTCGGGCCAATCGTCAGAAAAAGATGGATGATCTTGAGGAAGAGAACAGAGAGTTGAAAGAAGAGATCGACGCTCTAAGAGAGGATATGAGAAAGCTTCGTAACGACATGCAAGCCATGGCAGAAGCTCAGCTACAAAGAACTGTGATCTCAGAGATCGCCTCAATGCCCATAGTGGAGAAGTATGATCCTAGGTATCAAATACCGAAAGATCATCCCTGGGGCATGCCTGTCAACTATATCCCAGGAGGATATGTTACGCCGATCACTGAGGATCAGGGAATCACAACAGAAGCCGCTGGGCCTGAAGGTTACAAACTTCGGGAAAGCGAAGATGCCAGGGGCATACTGAAGACTCCTGAAGGTTACAAACTTCGGGAAACGCCAAGATTCACTGCCGTAGTCACGGTACCACCCCCTGTGGTGCACACTGTCCTGGAAGGACAGATTCTGCCAATACCTTCTGGTAAAAAGGAAACTATGTTTGACAGAATGGAGGAATTCCAGGAACAGTTCTTGGAAATGCAGAAAGAGCTGCAAGCCATTCGCGGTCAGGATTTATTTGGAAAGGACGCCGCAGACCTTTGTCTGGTCCCCAATGTGAAAGTCCCGCACAAGTTCCAAGTGCCCGACTTTGAAAAATACAAAGGTAACTCTTGCCCTCAGAGTCACTTGGTGATGTACGCCCGGCGAATGTCAGCTCAGACGGAAAATCAGGACCTGCTGATTCACTACTTTCAGGATAGTTTAACCGGTGCCGCATTAAAATGGTACATGGGTTTAAACCGTGCCACGATCAGCACTTTCAGAGATCTTAGCACTGCCTTCGTCCAACAATACAAATACAATTTGGACATGGCACCCGACAGAGATCAACTCAGATCGATGTCGCAAAAGGACAAGAAAACCTTTAAGGAGTATGCTCAAAGGTGGCGTAAATTGCCGCTCAAATTTGTCCACCTCTTGAGGAAAAAGAGATGACAAAGATCTTCTTAAAAACCTTAAGCTCATTTTACTATGACCGAATGGTTGCCAGCGCACCCAGTGATTTCACCGAGATGGTCGGCATGGGTGTACGTCTTGAGGAAGCCGTCCGAGAAGGACGTTTGGCAAAAGACACTGGATCGACGAACGGTACTAAAAAATACGGTAGTGCTTTCCCTAAGAAAAAAGAGCACAATATTGGGAATATCTCTCTTGGAAAGCAAAGGCGACGTTATCAACCAGTAGCAGCTGTGACTCCTGCTACCAATCCTACGCCTGTTTCTACGTATCAACCTCAGGTTGCGCAGAGCCAACCTAATCAGCAAAGGACACAATAGCCTCTTCAGCAGGCTCGTCCTCCATACAATAACAACTGTACAACACGGACACCAGGGTTTGATCCTATACCCATGTTGTACGCAGAACTATTTCCGTTACTATTGGCTAAGGGGCACATCCAGACTAAGTCTCCTCTTACAGTACTGGAAAATCCGTCTTTTTGGTTCAAAGCGGATCAGACATGCCCTTATCATCAAGGAGGATCAGGGAATAACATAGAGAACTGTCTCAATTTCAAGTCCGACGTGCAAAAGCTTGTTAGGAGCGGGCTCTTATCTTTCAAAGATACGAATCCCAATGTTCTCACGAACCCGCTGCCTCAACATGAGAAAGCTGCAGTCAACCTGATTGAGAAAGAATTTAACAATGTCTATCAAATTCACGATGTACTCTTGTTGAGGACCAATCTGGTCAAGATGCATTATAGACAGAGCGGGTATGGCCATGTGCCACCTCATAATTATCATCAGTGTGATATCTGCTCTAAAAGAAATCGAGGGTGTTCTGTGGTGCAATCAGCTCTACAGGAACAGATGGATCTCGGATGGTTCTAGGAGCACCGAGTTCGTGGAGTTAACATGGTCTATACGAATTCTAACGTCATTCAGAACCACGACATCCGTGCAATGAATGTCAACCTGGTGGCAATGCATTCAAGGCAAACCCAGTATCATAATCTGTCGCGGCACGATTACAGTTCTTGTCTGACTTGCTCGGTAAACAAACAGGGATGCTCTTTCATACAGGAGGCCCTCCAGCGTCAGATGGATCTTGGATGGATCCAGGACTACCATGATAGGAATCCCTATCAGATCAACATGGTTCAGATCTTCGATATTCGTCTGATGAATACCAGCCTGGTAGAGTTACATGCTGAGCAGGTCCGACTCAAATTCTTAATATCACATGATTACCAAAGCTGTAAAGTGGGTTGCGAAAATGATCAGGGTTGTACCCTTGTCCAGGAGGCACTTCAACACTTGTTAAATCATTGGTGGATGCCAATCTACATGGATGAAGATACTCAACAAATTAGTATCAGTAATAGGAATCATACTCGGCGTCAAAGTCAGGATGTCCGATCAGTGGAAGGTAACCTAGTGAGGTTACATTATATTCAAAGTGGGCGTGGCCAGGTGCCACCACACAATTACTACCGTTGTAGCGTCTGTTCGGAAAGTAACCAAGGGTGTTACCTTGTAAGAGCAGCTCTTCAGGGTCAGGTGGATCGTGGAGAAATTCGTCCATATCCGGGTTCTGGACCCATTAACTAGACGCCGAACTACCTTGCCGATCAAGTCGAGGATGTTGTCCCAATCTCTGGTCATCACAGGACCAGGGATGTTTTTGCCATCATCCCTCTACTTGACGAGTCTAAGGTTCCCAACCGGGAACGAATTGAGATTGCTTACGATGGTCAGAAAAATCAGAAGGCTCCCATAGTCATCTATCTTCCAGGACCACTACCGTATGAATCAACTAAGGCTATCCCTTACAAATACGGTGCAACAATAGTCGAAAATGGAAAGGAAATTCCATTACCCTCCGTCGTGAATATTGCAGACATCAGTCGAGTAACACGGAGTGGTAGAATCTTCAACCGAGGGGTTGGGGAACCTAACAAGGAAAAGGAACTTCAGACGGAAACTCCTGATCCACCAGTCGGTCAATCCAGTAATCCCGACCTTTCGAAAAATGATGACGAGATGCTGAAGCTCATCCAAAGGAGTGAATACAACATTGTTGATCAACTGTTACAGACTCCTTCAAAGATCTCGGTATTATCACTGTTACTCAGTTCAGAAGTGCATAGGGAGGCTCTACAGAAAGTCTTAGAGCAAGCCTTTGTGGAACAGGATGTAACCATCAGACAGTTCGATAGCATTGTCTCTAACATCACTTCCTGCAACAATTTGGGATTTAGTGATAAGGAATTACCTGAAGAGGGTCGCCGTCATAACATGGCGCTCAATATCACAGTTAACTGCCAGGACGATGCTTTAGCCAGCGTACTGGTAGACACAGGGTCAGCCCTGAATGTTATGCCGAAGTCTACTTTAATGCAATTATCATTCAAAGGCCCTCCGATGAGAGTCAGCGAGGTCGTCGTCAAAGCATTCGACGGATCCAGAAAAATGGTTATCGGTGAAGTTGATCTTCCCATAACTATCGGTCCTCACACTTTCCAAGTTAATTTCCAGGTCATGGACATTCGGGCAACATACAGTTGTTTATTAGGAAGACCTTGGATACATCAGGCTGGAGCGGTTACTTCAACCCTCCACCAAAAGCTAAAGTTCGTCAAGAACGATCAACTTGTCACGGTTTGTGGGGAACAAACCTTGCTTGTGAGTAACCTATCATCATCTACTTGTGTAGAACCCGAGGAAATTATTGGAACGCAGTTCCAAGCACTGTCGGTGAGCAAGGACAATCAGTTCAAAGAAGGAACTTTGATTTCTTCATACAAAGATGCTATTAAAGCGGTCGAGAGTACCGATACAACAGGATGGGGACAGCTTGTCATTCCTACTGACAATAAAACAAAGAAGGGTCTTGGTTTTTCTGCAACCTGTACCCAGACAGCTGTCAACGATGAAAGGCTTCATCCCCTTCAAAACTTCTTCCACAGTGGAGGTTTCCTTCAACCAGTGTCTCAAGCAGTCCATGCTATTAATGAGGAAGATCCCTCTGACACAGATGAAGAATGGAAGTCCTACCTTAACGAGGACGGTTATATGTCTCAGGAAGAGGTGCCTATGCCTTTTTGCTTTCCTACAGAAAGTCCGAGATTTATACCCAGATCAGACGTCGAAATGATCTATGGAGATTGTGATCCGGAAGGATGTCGTGCGCCACCAAATTCATTAGAAGAAGACACTCTGATGAAAGACAACTTTGACCACAACTACTATGGCTCAATGGATGGTCTGCCAATGTGGCAACCTTACCCAGGAAACTTGGGGCAAGAGAGTCAGCCGAACAATGAAAATCAGTTGACCGTCATTGAACAGAATACTTGTGTCCCCACCATGTCATGGGATCAACACTCAGGTCATTCAGAAACTACTCAACATGACGATGAATTCACAACGTTTGCAGGACTTGAATTCATCAACTATGCTTTTCCCGAGGTCAACGTCATCGAGAGGGATGACTCCTCCAGTTCGAAAGAAGTGTGGGACACCTTGGGACAACCAAGTGGAAAATACGACTTTATGGTCAAGTACACTGCGCCCGAAAGCTCTCGTATCAGGCTCAAAGATATCCAGCCAACTGGACAGGGAGATACAGCTGAGAGCACAACTACTCTGCAAAATGCAACTGAGGAATCCTCCTACGACAACTCTGCTTGGGAGACAGATTCCAATGATCCTGCTCCACCAGAAATCAGCGTCATTTCTGAAGACAAATCAAGGAAGGTGCCAGACTTTGTGATTCACCGAGGAGTTCGCCGCCAATGGGTTGCTGTCGATGTTCCGAAGATCGTTCATCAGTCAAAGTAATTGTCATCTTTAACCTTTCACCCTGCCCAGGTGAAACGGATGTTTTGATAGGGCTCGCTTTCTGTAAATATCCCTCTTCGCTTAGCCCAAAGCGACAGAGTTTTGTTTTATAGGGCTGTAATTTCAAGGATCGACTTGTTCATTAATAAAATAACGTTGTTCTGTAATTTCCACATTAATTGCTGTTTTCTCTTTTTGCTTTTTCAGAAAATGGTAATCCTAAAAAACAATTCAAAAATAAAAACAAGCAGTAAAATAAAACATTGCACACACTTGCATTTTCTCTATCTCTTCTAAACACGAATCATCACGTCATGCAGATTGCTTATTTTACACCCCGTTGAAACATACGATCCAATGCCTTCTCCCAACTTTGAGTTCCCGGTATTCGAGGCTAAAGAAGAAAATGACAACGAAATTCCAGAAGAGATCTCCCGACTACTCAGACAAGAGGAAAGGTCCATTGAACCTCACAAAGAACCGTGGGAAACGATAAACTTGGGTTCAGAAGAAGAGAGAAAAGAAATCAGGATTGGGGCACTGCTCAATCCAACTGTCAAAGAAAGTTTGATAAAGCTTCTCAAAGAATTCCCCGATGTATTCGCTTGGTCCTATCAGGATATGCCAGGGTTGGATACCAGCATCGTGGAACATCACTTACCATTAAGATCGGAATGTCCGCCAGTAAAGCAAAGGTTGAGACGCACTCACCCGGACATGGCCATCAAAATCAAAGAGGAGGTACAGAAACAGATTGACGCGGGTTTCCTCGCTACATCTGAATATCCTCAATGGTTAGCCAACATCGTACCTGTTCCCAAAAAGGACGGAAAGGTCAGAATGTGTGTAAATTACAGAGACCTGAACAAGGCTAGTCCAAAGGACGACTTTCCTTTACCACACATTGACATGCTGGTAGACAGTACAGCAACGTTCAAAGTCTTCTCCTTCATGGATGGATTCTCGGGCTATAACCAGATCAAAATGGCGCCGAAAGACATGGAGAAAACTTCGTTCATTACCCCATGGGGTACCTTTTGTTACAAGGTAATGTTGTTCAGTTTGAAGAATGTCGGGGCAGCCTATCAAAGGGCCATGACTACTCTGTTTCATGACATGATACACAAAGAAATTGAGGTATATGTCGATGATATGATTGCAAAATCAAAAACAGAGAGTGAGCACGTTGAACATCTGTCAAAATTGTTCGAACGTCTAAGAAAATTCAAGCTCCGCTTGAATCCTAACAAGTGCACCTTCGGTGTCCGTTCAGGGAAACTACTAGGGTTCATCGTCAGCCAAAAGGGAATTGAAGTTGATCCTGACAAGGTCAAGGCCATTCAAGAAATGCCTTCTCCAAAAACTGAAAAACAAGTCAGAGGATTCCTGGGACGTTTGAACTACATCTCCAGATTCATATTCCTTATGACCGCGACATGCGCGCCGATCTTCAAGTTACTCAAAAAGAATCAGGATTGCGTTTGGTCAGAAGATTGCCAAACCGCCTTCGACAGTATCAAGGAATATCTGTTGAATCCTCCGATTCTATCACCTTCAGTGGAAGGAAGACCACTGATCATTTACCTCACAGTTCTAGAGGACTCAATGGGATGTGTACTTGTCCAACAAGACGAAACTAAATGGAAAGAGTCTGCCATTTACTATCTAAGCAAGAACTTCACCGACTGTGAAACTCGGTACACGATGCTTGAGAAAACTTGTTGCGCTTTGGCTTGGGCAGCCAAACATCTTCGCCAGTACATGATTCGTCATACTACTTGGTTAGTCTCCGAAATGGATCCAATCAAGTACGTTTTCGAAAAGCCTGCTCTCACGGGAAGAATTTCCCGTTGGCAGATGTTGTTATCAGAATACGACATCGAGTACCATGCTCAAAAAGCCGTTAAGGGAAGTATTTTAGTCGATCATTTGGCTCATCAACCGATTGACGATCAGGAATCAGTCGGGTTTGACTTCCCAGACGAAGATGTCATGTATCTAAAAATGAAAGATTGCGATGAACCGTCACCCAGTGAAGGGCCAGAACCAGGTTCCCGATGGGGACTTATCTTTGACGGAGCTGTCAATCATTACGGAAACGGAATTGGGGCTACCCCTTTCTCTCTAGTGTATGGCATGGAAGCAGTGCTCCCCATAGAAATAGAGATCCCATCAATCAGGGTATTGATGGAAGCTAAGCTCACCGAAGCTGAATGGTGTCAAAGCCGACACGACGAACTGAATCTGATCGAAGAAAAGAGAATAACGGCACTATGCCACGGTTAGTTGTATCAACAGAGAATGAAGAAGGCGTTCGACAAAAAGGTCCGACCTCGTGTCTTCAGAAAAGGAGACCTCGTGCTCAAGAAGATACAATCTTTTCTCACTGATTCCCGGGGCAAGTGGACTCCGAATTATGATGGCCCCTATGTGGTCAAGAAAGCTTTCTCAGGCGGTGCCTTGAGACTTGCAACCATGGACGGAGAGGAATTTGCCTACCCCACGAATGTTGACGTAGTCAAGAAATACTTCGCCTAAACTAAAAAAAAAAAAAAAAGACGTCTCGGTGGATTAAAAACCCGAAAGGGTGGTCCAGGAAAAAGTTAGAGACATGAAAAAAAATCATCCTGATGGATTGGAAATCTCATAGTACAATCCAGGCAAAAATTAGGGATAATGACAAGTAACTATGTTCAACAGAGGCAAGTCCCTCAGCAGCAGCATCAGTTACATCATCCATCAGAGGAAAACTCCAGTCAAGGTCATCTTCGACAGAAGCTCAGGATGTCCCGAATTCAAAGTTGGTAGAAGGATAGTGGTTGTTATGTTTCAACGTAGCCCTTTTTCCCTGTAAATTACCATTTTTCTAACTTTGTAAATACTCTTTGGAATCACGCGTTTGGCTGATCTCCATCTTATCAATAAAATTTGAGCCTTTGTGCTTTTGTTTGTATTTCTTACTTGTTTTAGCTTTACAGAATGACGTTGTTAACATGATTAACGATTCTTGAAATAAAACAAAATGAATTTACTTGTTAAAACTTTTTCTGCTTTTAAAATAAAGTCGGCAATTTCTTTTGACTGTTAAACATCAGAAGAATCTCGACCGCTTCTCCAGAAGTAAGCGAACTTCAAAGTGCAGAATCAAAGTACTCCTTCTACACCAGTGCGCCTGATTGAAGGATCAATAGTGTCAGATGCGACTAATCCATCTGACATCTTCTGCCGAGTTCCCATCTCCTAAGCCCGACCAACATAGTTCCCAACAGGGACTATCTTTCCTAAGCAAGGTGGAATTGCTATTTTGAACCAACGGTATTTCTTCGCCCCGCGATGGTCGAGTATCCAGTCGTGTTCACCCGTTAGTCTGTATGTCGTGTCAGTTTTGTCCGCATATACATACATACATCATGCATAATTGATTTGTATTCACATTCATATTGCATCACTATCACTCTAGTCGGTCTTATCCCCTAGTGATAAAAGTCCTCTTGATCGAGTTGTCAGCTTTTCCTCATCAAGAAGTGTTGCGTCTGGACAATCTCTCTCCCGTTTATCTCTGGATTAGAGACGGTCCTTGACCACTTTGATAACTTGAACCTCTGAGAAACAAAATAAACTTTCAACAAATATCACTCTTCGCCATTGAAGATGATATCCTTGCTTTCCCAGACTAAGGAAAATCCCCAGAGAAAGCCTCTTAATCAGAGATTCGGCAGCACGCCAGTTTCGCTCGAAAAGATTACTGATGAAAAGGTCATCAGCACCTCAAAATTGAATCACATCATATGGAATTTCTCTGGGAAGATCCCGAGAAAAGTATGATGTAATACCCAAGCGAAAGCAGTCTCTCAAGAGACTCGTTTTCCCCAACAGAGTCTACAAATGGCATCTCCAACAGAGAAGTTTGTACAACTCTACAATTCAGACGATTGGGTTCCCCAGCAAGTCTGACGTCAAAACTTTTTCCGTCAAATGGCATCTCTCCAGGAAAATTCGGCGAGAAGTTTGAGGAAAATCCGCTACTAACATCGTTCCTTGTCAAGAAAGTTTATTGACAAAAGAAACTGAGACCAGGTCCTTGGTAGGAAACCAGGATCGAGGGGAAGTTTATATCAGAAACTGAGACCAGTTCCTTGGTAGGAAACCAGGATCGAGGGGAAGTTGACAAGAGCAACTAAGACCAGGTCCTTGGTAGGAAACCAGGATCGAGGGGAAGTTTATATCAGAAACCGAGACCAGATCCTTGGTAGGAAACCAGGATCGAGGGGAAGTTTATTTCAGCAACTAAGACCAGGTCCTTGGTAGGAAACCAGGATCGAGGGGAAGTTTACTTTAGAAACTGAGACCAGCTCCTTGGCTGAAGACCAGGATCGAGGGGAAGTTTACCTTTTCTATGCATCATCGCTTAGCTAAAGAAGATGAATGCATAAGCTACCATTCATAACCACCATCAAAATTTCGGGTATTCCGATATTTAATCCTCTTGCACCCCGAATGCCCGAATACCTTCGTCATTCACACCTCCGGGTCCAAGAAGATTAAATAGGGGCATCTGTCATACCCCAAATTTTGACCACTAAGATTTCCCATCATTGTGCAAATCATCAGCACAATATGGATGTACCTTTGTACCTCATCGGTCTCCCCAAAGATGGGTGAGCATTCACTACAATCAAAACTAGGGTTTCAAACCCTCTCAGAGCTCTTAGACAAAGGATCAATCAAGGAATGACATGATCTTCAACTTGTCTAGCCTCTCAAATATCCACAATGGATCAAGAGGACTCCCGCTTCAAGGATTAAGCACAAGGCTGCTCCCTTCTAGGTGGATCAAGCCTCAGGATCGCCAGTGTCACCAAATTAGGGTTTGGTCGACTAGGGCCTTCAGATGGAAATTTTCCTCTGGGCATGAGCCAATGCTTCAAAGCATAACCTAAAATTCTCCATGGAACATCATAAACCCCATCATCAAGTCAATTTACCCTCAAGGGATGCATACATCAAAAATCAGGAATTAGGGTTTCTTGACCTAATTCACCCCTAAGTTGACTTTTGGGACAGAACACGAGCCAAGACCTCAAGAGAGGATTTGAGGATCCCTAACACACCACATTGATCCATTTGTAACAATGGATTGATCCAAGAAGCTTGAGGAACAAGTTTTAATTTCATCTGAACCACAGTTAGGGTTTCGCGAGAAAAGTCAACTGTAGCTTTGACTTTTGACCAGGACATGCTCCCAAGCCGTGGGACACGATTAAATACACCCTATAACACCCATGGAACATGTCCATCAATTTTGATTTAGGTCAAGGACATGATTTCCTAAAGGATCGCACAGTTTGGAATTCATCTGATAAAAAGTCAACTGTGCACAAAAGTCAAACTTTGACTTTTTGAGATTTTTCATAAAAATGGTTTTTTAACCCTAAAATGATGTTAATGTGTGATTGGAATCATCATTCATCAAGAAAAATCAAAGAAAGTGGGATAACTTGTAAAAGGGGTAACCATAAAAACTTAGAAATTTTTCTAAGTTATGAAATAAAGTGGCAAGGGTACCAACTTTGGAGGATCATAACTCCTAAACCACAAAGCCATTTTTTCCCATCCAAAGATGGATTTGTAGCCCTCATGGCCCTCTACAAAAGTGTCAACTACACTTCATCCCAATTCATCATGGATTTTGAGTTATGGTTGGATCAAAATGGCTAAAAACCTAAAATTGACATTTTTCAGCACTTAGCCAAAAATCTGCCTTGTAATTTTAGCACAATGTCCCAACTTCAAGGCTGTTTTTCTCCATGATCCAAGTTGAACCAGGTCTAGTGTCAAACATCAAAGTTGAAGTACGTCATCTAAGCTTTCCGGAAAGTCCTAGAACGTCCATGTAGCATACTCGAACAGGGAGTTATGGATCTTACAAAAAGGCTTGCTGCAGCTGAATTTTTCAGGGCAGATTTGCACATTTTTTGTGCCACACGAATTTTCAAGCCTTGTCATCAGTTTGGACACATCTAAGGATCAAATCCAAGTGGGATGATCTGATCCATGAACCTCCCAAGTCCAAGGAACAAAAAAAAGCATGGCAAAACCTAGAAATCCCTAAAAGAGGGACAAAACTCCAATTTTGGTTTGGAGCATTTAATGGATGCTTAGAGGTGGCATGGACTGAGTTTCTCATCTGAAATTAGTCAAGACTTATCCAAGACCAAGGGAACCATAGCCCTGTGCCCTAACCTCTAGTCAATGGCTAGAGGAGACTTGCATTTCCATTGGCCAACATGGAACAAACACCTGCTGCAGTTGCCATTCACTGTGGATCCCAAAACAAACTTGCTCTACTATAAATAGAGCTTATTTGTGCTCAGTTTGAGTACCCCAAAGCCATCAAACAGATGCTTTCCTCAAAATCTCTTCTTTCACCTCAAATTTGTCTTCCAAAGCAAGTAATTTTGAGTTTTTGAGCTAGAGAGCAATTCCACTCAAACTAATCACACACACACCTCATATATATCATATGTAAGCTGTCCAAACCATCAAAAGTGGTCTGTAATCACAACATCACAAAGTCACCTCTCAAAACCTCAAAATGACATTTTTTTTTGCATTTTTCAATCCATGTCTTGATTTAGTCACTTTCCAAACCAGATAAAACCTCAAACACACTCTAAATATCATCCTTGAACTATCCCAAATGGTGCCACACATCTGGAACACCATTTGAGAGAGTTGGCATTTTGGCCACTTTTGACCATTTTGCGAGAAAGTGTTCAAACTTGCTCCAGAGGTTTTCAGCTGATTCCAACCATCCTAAAAGCTTCTAAGAGGTCATTTGAGGTTGTCCAAAGCATCAAATCATTTCTGGAACAAAGCACTTGGTAGGTTGCCCAAAATCTCCAAAAAAGAGGTAAAATTCACAACTTGAATTCTTTGAATCATGCTTTCCTTTGTTGTCCACATACATGCATCATATTGAACAATTCTTGAGGCAAAAATGTAGTCCTTAATGTGTATGTTGTGATCCTCCCACTGTTTTCATTTTAACATGTTTATATGTGGAATTTTGGTTGTTTTAAAATCATGTCCAATTCTGGTTGTTTTGATTCGTGTGTTCCGTACATTAAGTTTTAGTGTGCATGAGTAACACCATTGGATTCCTTGCGAAAAATCGGTCAAGATAGGTTTTTACGGATTTCAATTCCGATGAAAATTGAGAGAGTTACGCGCGTTGGAAATTTGACGCGAAACGGCGTCGAAAACAACGTGCAGTTTTGGTTTTTTAATTTCTGCATTTTGTGTGTTGAGTTTCCGTGTGCGTAAGTGATACCATTGGATTCCTTGCGAAAAATCGGTCAAGATAGACTCTTGCAGATCTTGATTCGGTTAAAGATCGAGAGAGTTACGCGTGTTGGAAATTCGATGCGGAACGACGTTTTCACAACGTAGCAGTTCTGGTTTTTTGATTGCTGCGTTTTATACGTTGAGTTTCAGCGTGCATGTGCAATACCATTGATTCCTTGCGAAAAATAGGTCAAGATAGGTTTTTACGGATTTCAATTCGGTTAAAAATCGAGAGAGTTACGCGTGTTGAAAATTCGACGCGGAACGACGTTTTCACAACGTAGCAGCTCTGGTTTTTTTATTGCTGCGTTTTGTACGTTGAGTTTCAGCATGCATGTGCAATACCATTGGATTCCTTGCGAAAAATCGGTCGTGATAGGTCTTTTCAGATTTCAATTCGAATAAAAATCGAGAGAGTTACGCGCGTCGGAAGTTTGGCGCGAAACGATGTTTTCAATTACGCGCAGTTCTGGTTTTTCGATTTGCGTGTTTTGTACGTCGAGTTTCAGTGTGTATGTGTGGTACCATCAAATTCCTTGCGAAAAATCGGTCAAGATAGGTATTTCCGTATTTTGATTCCGATAAAAATTGAGAGAGTTATAAGTGTTTGAAATTTGATAAAAAACGTGTTGAAAATTAAAGTTCCGATACTCGTTTTTACCCCAAAAGAAATGTCGGAGATGATATTTTGATATCTTTCCTCTTTTTCTTACTTTTTATTTTCAAAACTCAACCAATTTTTTTTTACATAGCAAAAAATCATCATTTTCCAATTCATACCCCATAATATTTTAATCCACAAAAAATCACAAAAAATTATTTTTAATATATTTAAAAATAGTGTTTTAAATTGTTTTAAATGCTTTTAAAATGATTTCTTTTTTTTCTTATTTTTTAAAATCAAAATGATTTTAAATATTTATGTGGATAAAATATTTTTTTCATAAACTTTAATCATTATTAAAAAATGAAATTGGGGTTTTCTTTGATTTTCACCCTAACAAATCTTTTCCAAACTCTTTGGGCCTCTATTAGAGTGTAAGACCCAACCATTTTGAAACAAAACATTTTTGGGCCTCTGCTATTGTATAAGTCCCGATACGTTAAAAATCTCGGCGCGATCGCCATTTTCAAACTGAAAATATTTTGGGCCTCTCCCTGAGTTGTAAGCCCCATCTTTTGTACAAAAATACACTTTGGTCCTCTAATAGAGTGTAAGACCCAACCCCTCTTTTTTTATATTTTCTCATTTTATTTTATAAAGATTTGGAAAATTAATAACTCTTTCAATTTTGATTATTTTTTATTGGTTCTTTTTCTGAAAAATCAAAAAAATAGTAAAATATTTTATTCTACAAAAAAATCAAATATATATTATTTATTTAATATAGTTGGTATTTTTTTGAATAAATTCATTTTAATTGTTTTTAAGCATTTTAAAAGTGAATATTCATCTTGAAAATAAAGACATTGGGCCTACCCTCGAGTAGTAAGACCCATTTCTTTTCTTTAAACTCTTTGGGCCTCTATTAGAGTGTAAGACCCAACCCCTTGTGTACAGAAAACTTTTTGGGCCTCATTCGTTGTATAAGTCCCTCTGTACATTTTCAAATAAACGGCGCGATCGTCGCCCTTTTCAAAATTAACCATTGGGCCTACCCTCGAGTAGTAAGACCCATTTCCTTTCTTAAAAAAACTCACTTGGGCCTCTTGAGAGAGTGTAAGACCCATCCCTTTGTACAGAAAACCTTTTTGGGCATCAGTCACTTGTATAAGTCCCTCTGTACAAATTCAACAGTGCGCTCACTGATAAAATCCTGGGCCTCTCCTTGAGCTGTAAGCCCCAAATCTTTCTTTTTCAAAGCACTTTCTCCTTTGATTTTGAATATATTGTTGCTTTCAATCTTTCTTTGTTGAACAACTAACCAAACAGCATGGAAGCTCTACAACCGAGTAAGTGGTTATTGCTTTCATTTACCGCTTTCATATACATATAACTGTATTGTGGGGTTGTTTCACTGTAAGTCTTCTTTCGTAAACTCATGTCAACTGTGTAATAATAGTATAGATATTTCGAGTTTCCCCGGCAACTACGTCTAGAACTAGGTGACGCCGTTTCATTTATTCGTAGAAATTGACAACTAGATCCCCAATAGGATCACCAGATACAATCTTCTCTTCGGCTGTCCTTATTAGGAATTGTCAAGAAACTCTACTCCCAGAGATGAATGTATTCTCCGTGAATGGCATCTTTGAGTTTCTTCCAAATTCTCGAACTTTCCTGACTTAATCTATTCCTTGTGAATAGCTTGCCTTGAATTTCTCGGGGTTTGGGGACCCACGGGCTTCTTAAAAGCATCGGCCTCCTCTTGGGCATCGTACAAGGACCCACAGGCTTCCTAAAAGCAACCCCGCCTCCTCTTGGGCTTAGTACAAGGACCCGTCGGCTTCTTAGAAGTATTCACAGCCTCCTCTTAGGCTTCGTATAATGATCTCTTCCTCCGAAAATGATAGCCTTCTCTTGGGCTTATTACAAGGACCCACCGACTTCTTAAAAGTTTCCAGCCTCCTCTTGGGCTTCGTACAAATTATCCCGACGACCTCTTAGAGGTATAGGAACAGAACCTAGTCATCTTCATAGAACAGTCCTTTCATAGAGTCTACTCCTGTTTCTCAAAGCATAGTACAAAACGTGAAACTCTAGACTTGGACAGTCTAACTTCCTTGAGTCTCAAAGACATTCTCAAGTGACCCCTTCGTTAAATAGGAAGGAAACCCGCAGACTCGGACAGTCTCAATATCCTTCGGATTTCCCGTTTCCTTAAAGAACAAGAATAACCCGGATCCTTGAATCAAATCCTTGAGTACAGTGTTGCTCATATAAGAACTGATTTTCTCTTTCAAAATCAGTATACTAGACCTGTCACTTAACTGAAACAGTCACCATAGCCTCCATCTCGGGCTTCGTACGAGATACCAAAATTCTCCCCAGTGGAGTCAAACAACGTTTAGCCTCTCTCTCGGGCTTTGTACGAGACACATAAGAGACTCCCTCGTTGAGTCAATCACCCCTTTCGCCTCCATCTCGGGCTTTATACGAGATACAAAAAGGTTCTTATTGAGCCAAACAAACAATAGCATTCATCTCAGGTTTTATACGAGATACCAAAAGATTCCCTCGTTGAGTCAAAACCTTTTAGCCTCTCTCTCGGGCTTTGTACGAGACACATATTAGCCTCCTCTTAGGCTTTGTATAAGAAAACCACTAGTTGATCCAATCAACCTTTTAGCATCAAGATGTGCCTCGTTCACAGTACACAAGCATCAACAACTCCTTCCCCTTTATCTAATCGCTGTAAGCGGCAAGCCTCTGGATCATCTATATCCATGCCACTGTCCCTCTTTTAGCATGAGAAATTCCTAAGGAAAGATAGCATTGCTCTACACTGAGTTAAAGTCTTCTCCTTCAGGTTAAAATCCCCTTTAAAGGAAATTATGGTATTGCTAGGATCCGCGTATCCCGGTTAAAGTAATTCTCCTTTATAAACAGTTGTGACACACAACCCCCTCTTTAGAGATGACAAATTCTCTCTAAGGTTAACACTTTTCAGCTTCACATCTTGGGCTTTGAACAAGATACAAACCACCTTTAGCTTCACGTCTTGGGCTTTGAACAAGACACCAAAAACACCCATTTCCTCCCATAGACTAGGAGGAACTACGAATGCTCTGATTTCCCTGTTTCGGTGAACGGGAATACGTAGGCATAAGATTGAAAGAAAAATCTTAGCGAGCGCAATCAACAAAAAACCCAATATCCCATATCTCCATCAATCAAAAGCAGTAATTCAAAAAGCATCAGTCCTAACATCCTAATCCTTGTTCCCCGCCAGAAACCTTCTGTCAAGGTAAAAAGAAAGAAAACCGTATTGGCGAAAATACAAATAACCAGTACAAAGGCCCCTCCACATTGATAGCATCCGAAACCTAACAGACCGCTGTTTAAACTCAGTATGCAAAGCAGGGTTAATTGGAGACATCTATTTCCCTTCCTTCATCAGCTCACAATAGGATAAAAAATGAATCGACCTGTAGTTTAAGCTCAACCGCAGAGAGCGACCAGCGCTTAAGAACCGCGTCCAAAATCGCTCGCTACAGTTTCACCCGGAGGAGTTGAAACTAATCAAAAGGATTCAACTCAGGGTTTCACAAGGGTTCCATCGAAAGTTAGTTTGGATGTCAACAGAACATCAAGGGTTGATAAACCCTTGCTAATCCCCAGAAAGTCTCTCGTCTTTCCATACTTCCTCTCTGTGGACAAAATTTATGGGTTCTCTTGTATTTAATTATCTTTCACCACGATTACATGAGGATTGATGTCATTCATACCATCAGGTTTAAGGTAATTAAATAGGAGCAGTTGTTGTACCCTAAATTTTAATCACTTGCTTTATAATTATCTGTTATTTTTAGTACTTTAAAATGGAAACAAAATCATAAGTGTAAGTTAGTCTAGTTGGTAAGCGTCCGTAGTTGTTTGGTGTGAGGTTGTGGGTTTGAATCCTGTATACTGCTTTTTAGCCTTGTTTTTGCTTTTATTTTTCAAAAGGTCAAAAGTTGCATTTTTTTATATATTGATTATTAATATTTGTTTTTTATTAATATATATTAAATAATAATTATTTTTTTTATCCAAAAGTAGTAAAAATGATCCAAAAAAATAATAATAAATAAAAATAAAAAATATTTTTATTCATAGTTAGAAATCATCCATGTTAAAAAATTCCTTTTACTCTTGATTTTGTCTTTAATTAATTTTTTAACCTAATTTTCATTAAAAATATGAATCATTTTTTAACATTTGAGGTCAACTAACCTTTACTAACAATTGGCCACTTCCATTAACACTACACAAAAGTCACACGTACAAGAAAACACCAAAAAATCTTACACCACTACACCAAAATTCCATCAAATACATCATTCTCTTCATCAAACTATCGCCTTCATACAAACCTCCATTAAAATTGCACCATAAAACACATCAAAAACACAAACTCCATTAACAAATCTAACAAATCAATGACAAACATTCCACAATTCATAATCAATAAAAACTCAATAAACCTACAACATCAATTTTTAAGCAGAGATTAAACCATATCCATGAGAAATTCGGAAAAGAGATGAAGAAGGAAGTTTCGAACATCACTGTGGCGGGCAACAAGACAACCGAAATCAACCGTACGACGATCAAGAGAGAAACTACCATCACCGTCGTCTAGAACGCAAGGCCGCCAAAAAACGACTCAGCATCGTACACTTCCGTGTGGTTCCGCCTTCCATCCTCCGCCGATGTCGACTCTCCCTCCAGTAAGAAAAGCCAGCAGCTCCGCCCTCCATTCGTCCCCGACACTCAATCGATTAGTATGTTGCCTTTCATTTTTGTCTGAATTTTGAGGTCTATGTAATCCTTGAGTGATTGAAGTAAGTGAAAGGATTTGAAGAAGGGGAAGAAATTATTCGAAAAATTAAAGTAACAAAGGCAGTTTTACGTCATCCCTCTCTTCTATTGGAATTAACCCAAAAAACTTGAGCAATTCCTATTTAATCTTGATCTCAAGATTGTTAACAATCACACGCAATGACAACGAAAAGAAAAATTGAGAAAGAAAGAAAGAAAGAGAAAAGAGAAATAGTAGCATTGGAGAAGAAGATGAAAAACTGCATAATTCTTTCTGCCCACAAACTGTGGAAACTTTCAATATTCACTTGCAACTGCAAACTGTGAATTATCAAACTTTATTATTACAATGATAAGGGTTCCTCCCTATTTATAGATTTAGGTTAACTTGCATCTCAAGCTAAATCCCAAACTATAAAAGCCCAAAAATATCCAATCTAATCTTTCTAAATCAAATATGATATTTCTAAATAAAATCAAATCTTTCTAAAACAATGAATTACATATTTAACACACCACCTAATTCATTGTGTCTAAACTGTCTATATTCATCATGGCTTAGTCTTCTAAAAACATCGACCTGCACTCCCTTCGTCATGATATCAGCAATCTGATTCTCAGTTCTACAGTGTTCAAAGTTCATCTTCCCTTCTGCTACCTGCTCTCAAAGATAACGGAACCTCATTTCGATGTGTTTACTTCGACCATGTGCTATTGGATTCTTCGCCAAGTTGATAGCTTACATGTTGTCAATCTTCATGGTAATTGCTCCATGACTCTTCCCTGTGATATCTTCGACCAGGTTCACCATCCAGGTTGCTTGACATGCACAAAGGGAAGCAACTATGTACTCAGCTTCGTATGACGACAATGCCACTACTGATTCCTTTCTCAAACTCCAAGCAACTGGTGCACCACCTAACATAAACACATAACTAGCTGTGGCTTTTCTATCCTCAGCATCACTACACCTACTAGAGTCAGTGTATCCCACTAGCTTGCATTCTTTTCCTTCATCGGCTGCAGGAAACAAAATGTCGTAGTCGAGAGTCCCTTTCAGATACCTCAGTATCCTCTTTGTTGTTGCTAGGTGTGATACTTTTGGCTTCTGCATGAATCTACTTACCATACCCACACTGTATGCTAAGTCAGGCCTTGTGTGACAAAGGTATTGAAGTGACCCAATAAGTCCTCTGTATTGGGTTGGGTCGACATCATCTTTATCTGATTCTTTCGACAGTTGCAATCTGGTTTCAGCTGGAGTCGAAGTTGGGTTGCAATCTTGCATCTCAAATCTCTTGAGTATTTTGCCTGCATATATTCTTTGGTGCATCATCAAACCTCTACTAGTCTTGTAGAATTTGATGCCAAGGAAATATGAGAGATTTCCCAAGTCCGACATTTCAAATTTCTAACTTAGGTCATGTTGGAAATCTTCGATCTCCTTCTTGCAACTTCTTGTTATCAACAGGTCATCGACATAGAGGCATAGTATATGCAATTCACTATTGCTTCTTCTTACATACACTCCATTCTCAGTCGCACACTTCACAAATTCTTTCTCCCTCAATAAGCTGTCGGTTTTCTTATTCCAAGCTCTTGGAGCTTGCTTAAGTCCATACAGGGCTTTATGCAGCCAGTACACCTTTCTTTCTTCGCCTTGTTTCACAAACCCAGCTGGTTGTGTAACATAAACTTCTTCTTCTAAGGGGCCATTTGGGAATGCACACTTCACATCCATCTGACATGTGTGCCAATTGTTCATATTTGCTAGACCAACAACCAACCTGATTGTTTCGATCCTATCAATAGGTGCACACACTTCGTTGAAGTCGATTCCTTCCTTCTGAAGAAATCCTTTCGCCACAAGTCTCGCCTTGTGTCGAGTTACTTCTCCTTTAGGATTCACCTTCACCTTGTAAACCCACTTCACATCAATTTCCATCTCGCCTTGAGGTAATTTGACAAGTGACCAGGTGTTGTTGACTTTGATGGACTCTAACTCGTCATTCATTGCTTTCACCCACTTCGAATCCTTCAATGCCTCGGCTGCATTGACTGTTTCGACATCTGCGTAGAAAGCATAGTGTACCAGCTCACCCTCTTTATCAACCATATAATCTGATGTAATTACACATTCTTGCAACCTTGCAGGCATGTGTCTTGTTCGTCGAGGTCTGCTTGGACCTGCTTCATCTATGACTTGTTCCTGTCGAACTTCTCTTTCGACTTCAGTGGTTGGTTCTTCACAAGAGATTCTCACTGAATCCTTATTGACATTCTTAGTCCAATCTCATTCTTTAACCTCATCTATGATCACGTCTCTATTGATCACTACCTTCTTATTCACTGGGTCGAACAACTTGTAACCTCCAGTCGAATGATATCCTATCAAGACATCTGATTCGACTTGTCATCAAGCTTTCTTCTCAACTGATTTAGCACATGTTTATGTGCTATAGATCCAAACACCTTCAAGTTACTGAGGCTAGGCTTGACACCAGACCAACATTCTTCTGGTGTGATTCCTTCAATCTTCTTTGTCGGACATCTGTTCAAAATATATGTTGTTGTCGAAACGGCTTCTCCCCATAATTCTTTGGGTAGATGCTTACTATTCAACATACTTCTCACCATGTTCATGATGGTTCTGTTCTTTCTTTCTGAAATTCCATTTTACTGTGGAGTGTAGAGTGGCACCACCTCATACACAATCGCTTCTTTTTCACACAATGCATCAAAATTTTTCTACACATACTCTCCACCGCCATCAGTCCTTAGAATTTTCAGCTTTTGACCACTCTGTCTTTAGATCAGAGATTTGAATCTGGAAAATACCTCGATCATATCACTTTTCTTCTTGATGAGGTAAGTCCACAGCTTTCGACTGTAACCATCTATGAACGTGACAAATTATTTGTTGCCACCAATCGAATCCACCTGGATTGGACCACATACATCAGAGTATATGACTTCCAGAATTGCCTTCGACTTTCTTCCTGCATCCTTGCTGAATCTATTCTTGTGTCGTTCTGACTGAACACACTCTTCACAGACTTCACTTGGAATGTCGATTTCAGGTAATCCTGAAGCCATATTTTTTCTCTTTAGCTCTCTGATGTCATTGAAGTTGAGATGGCCTAGTCAAAAATTCCATAACCACTCATCTCTGCTGGATGCAGTTGTTAGGCACTTGTGCTCTATCACATTGAGTTCAATCTTGAAGGTCCTATTCTGAGACATTGGAGCCTTCAAGATCAACCTACCACCTACGTTAAGAAGTATCATCATCTTGTCTTCGATTGACACCTTGTAGTTATTTTCAACCAACTGCCATATACTGAGTAAATTACTCTTCATGCCTGGTATGTACAACACATTGGAAATTGTTGACCTTTTGCCATCTTTTCTCATAATCAGAAAATCACCAACACCTTCAGCTACTATAGTGTTGTCATTTGCAAACTTCACTGTGTTCTTCGACGAGGGCTTCATCTTGACAAACCAATCTTTCCTTCCAGTCATGTGTGATGAGCATCCTGAGTACAAGTACCACTGATCTTGGAATCTCTCTTTGTCTCTTGTTGTGACCATCAACAACATCTCTTCTTCTTCATGTTTCGCCAACTTTGCATCAGTTTCTTGATTCTTCTTCTTTTCTGAATAGTCACTAACATAGTGACCATACCTCTGACAATTGAAACATTGACTGTGACCCTTGTCAGGCTTTCGACCACCACCTCTTCCTCTACCTGCAACACCACCTCTTTGGTTGCCTTGGTTCCATGGTTTTATATGATTCTACCAGTTTCCTTCATGCTGATTTCGACCAGTCAAATTGTTGTAGCCTCATCTACCTTTATTGTCATTCCAGCTTCCTTTTCCTTTCCTTTCCTTTTCTGACTGCGCCTGCAAAGCCATATCACCCTTCGACTTTCCTGCAACTCTTTTAGCCATCCTTTGTTCATGAGACTCAAGCGTCCCTTGAAGCTCTTCCTTTGTCAATACTGACAATTCTTTCGACTCTTCTATGGCTACTACCACGTGGTCGAAATTTGGAGCCAATGACCTCAAGATCTTTGCAACAATTGATCTTGATGTCAACACCTCTCCACATACCTTGATTTGATTCACCAGCTTTGTAACTCTGGCAAAGAAATCTGTTATACATTCATTGTCTTCCATCTGAAGCAACTCATAGGTTCTCTTGTGAATTTGTAACCTCACCTCTTTCACCTTCTCTGCGCCTCGAAACGACTTTTCAAGAATCTCTCACACTTTCTTTGCTGAATCTACATCACTAACCTTTTCAAAGTTATCTGGATCGACACACTGATGGATTATAAAGAGAGTTTTATAATCTTTCTTCTTCAACTCTTTGTGTGCAGCCTTTTCTTAATCCGTCGCTTTCTCTACAAGCGGTGCTACTCCTTCCTTCACAAGTTCACAAAGATCTTGATAACGGAAAACCAACTTAATCTGCTTGCACCAATTCTCATAATTATCTTTCTTGAGAATCGGAAGGCTCGCCGGAAAGTGCCCGTTCGGATGATTCACCACCATCACGATTTTCCTTCCTTGAATCGCAACCGGAGCTCTAGATACCAGATATTGGAATTAACCCAAAAACCTTTAGCAATTTCTATTCAATCTTGATCTCAAGATTGTTAACAATCACACACAATGGTAACGAAAATAAAAATTGACAAAGAAAGAAAGAAAGAAACAAACAAACAAAGAAAAGAGAAATAGTAGCGTTGGAGAAGAAGATGAAAAACTGCAGAATTCTTTCTGCCAACAAATTCTGGAAACTTTCAATATTCACTTGCAACTGCAAACTGTGAAGTATCAAACTTAATTATTACAATGATAAGGGTTCCTCCTTATTTATAGATTTAGGTTAACTTGCATCTCAAGCTAAAGCCCAAACTATAAAAGCCCAAAAATATCTAATCTAATCTTTCTAAATCAAACCTGATCTTTCTAAATCAAATCTAATCTTTCTAAAATAATGAATTACATATTTAACATCTTCTTGATATGTGTTGGATTTTTTTTCTTTCTTTCTTTTAAAAATCTCGCGCCACTTGTCATGATCTTTTCGGTGGAATTGTTTGTTTGAATTTTCTTCTTTAACCATGGGAACATGGGTGGTCCGCCGCCCACCCCTTTTAGTGTGTAGTTTTTTTTATTTATTTTCCTTTTTTAACTTGTTTTATGTAATAAAAGTTAGGGCTATGGATGATGGGTCTTGAGCCTTAATTTTTTCTTCATTGCACACCACTGTTAGGTGCAGATTTTACCTAAAAATGAAACATCTTTCTTGGCACTTTTCCCACTCAATTCTCATGTTTTCATTAGTTTTACTCATGATTGTTGTTTTTCTTCTAACATTGAGAATATACATTTGGTGTTTGTAATATGTGTGCTATTGTGCAGGAAATGGCACTAATTGATCAAAGTGGTAAGACACAAGAAATGGTGCAAGCTGCCAAAGAACAGAGGAAAACATCAGTAAGTTCGCTTTGCAAACTCTGGCGAATTGCCAGCGAAGGTTCGCTTTGCAAACTCTGGCGAATTGCCAGCGAAGGTTCGCTTTGCGAACTCATGCGAGGTCCCACCGAATGGTCCCAGAATGATGGCAGAGGAAAAAGGCACTAAAGTTTGCTTTGCGAACTTGAAAGCGAGTGTTCGCTTTGCGAACTATCCTTCGCATTGCGAAGTTATGCAGAAATTATGTGGCAGTTTAACTATTCAGAGGCACCTCAGGTGCCATTTTTCACCATTCGTTGTGCGAGTAAATGGTTCGCTTTGCGAACTGTGAAATTCCTGAATGTATTATAAATAGAATTTTCACACTTTTGGAGATTAATAAATTAGAATTTTAGATAGAGATAACTTGTAAATAAAAGATCAGAACTTTGTATCTTTTCATTTCAAGGGAGAGAAGGCAAGAGCTTTGATTTCTTGTTGGGAAAGGATATAATCTTTTGATACCTTATGTATTTCATCTAATGTATGTTTGTGAATTGGTTTTGATTCTCTATTGTTGATTGTCTTTGATTGCTCATTTGTGGGTCTTGACAAAACCTATATCAAATCCTTGATCTTAGATTTTTCATGTATCAATGAACAAACTTTTGACATGGTTTTGTAAGTTGATATTCATTTTATATTTTGTTGTATTGTGTTGATTAAGTAGCATGAGTAGCATGAGTAGGATCGATACGTTATTGCGATAATGCGTGATAATAGTGATGACGAACATTATTCACATACATTTGGCCAATTAGTTTAATGCATGTAAAAAGGATTAATCATATGTACATATTCTAATCATGGCTTTGTATATGAATTACTCATTAGTTTGATATTGATGTTATAGTAATATATGTTGAGTCTTGATGCCAGAGATGGATGTAGGCTTAACATTCATGTAGGTTTTAAATGCTTTGTATTGATTGGTGATGTGCGAGAGTAATTATTGATCGGTACAAAATCACTCACACATGCGGGGACCGAGAGGATATGTATGTCGTGAGTGATACATGATGATGTTAGACGAACGAGTGATTTATGTTTAAAATGATCTGAAGAATGCATGTGTTATCAATTGATGAGATCCAATTCCAGCAAGGCACCGTTTATAATTCAGTCTTTACTTTATATTTTCCGTCTTTACATTCTCTGCCTTTAAATTTGGTTATGTAAATCTTTTAAACCAAAACTTTTGAACCATAAGCTTAGAAATATAGAGATCGTCGAACGACATTCTTTCCCTCGCACTGATCCCTGTGAATACGACAAAACCGGGTTACTTAAATTAGTTTTTGCTTGCTGCTGTATTACAGTTTCAACAACCACCAATTACCCATCCCAATAGATGTTAACTAATTTACACCCCAATTTTAACTTTTGTGATTATCTTGTTATTAATTGGAATATCCCTTAGTTTATTAGATTTTAATTCTAATTTAATTTAGGTCTCAGGTAAGTTAATTAGGTTTTAAATTAGGATAGTGTAATCTTTAAAGTCATAAAAAAAATACAAAAATACAAAAGATACATTTAATTTATTAGAAAGAATTCAAAAATACAAAATATAAATAATTAAGATTCTACATTTTATGACTAATTAAGATTTTGATTATGGGTTAAATAATTAAGTCATTTAATTAGTTTAATTTATAATTAGCTTATTATAATTATCCCTTTAATATTAACATAAATAAAAAGACAAATATATATAATTAGATTATTATAATTATCCCTTTAATATTAACATAAATAAAAAGACAAATTATCATTCAGGTTTAAAAGCCTCGCGTCGCATTTCTTCGCATTGAGGTTACTTGATTTCATCGTTACATTACACTACTTTTACTTTTATGTTGTTGACACATTATGTTCGGTTGCATTTCGACTCGTTTGTGATGATCACATTAAGCGTTAGCATTTTGTTGGAATTTTCTTTTAATTGCGTGCAATATTTGTCGTCATATTTAGATTTGATTGAATGCGCTTTTGACAGTTTAGCATAGCGAATATTCACTTTTCTTTTTGATACTTTCCATTTTTGACTCGTGATTTTTGCTTTCGTAAGGTTATATTTTGTTGTGATTTATTTGCGATGATCGCGCTTATGCATTAGTAATTTTTAATTAAATTTGTGTTGAGATACAACGATTCAATGTCGTTACATTTAAATCGAATTTAAATTCTACTTTGGTAGCTTTACATCGCACGTCTTCGCTTTATGTAACATCGATTCGTGTCATCGTGTTGTGATATCTTGATCCGTTCGCTTCGGTGTTCTTTATCATTTTCGATTCGATTGTGATGAATATGTGTTGTAATTATTTTGTATGCCCCTTTATCCTATTATTCAGTTGCATTTGTTTATATGAAATTTGCGATTCGTTTTTATTTGTGGCATTAAGTTACACCTCACGCTAGAGTTCATGTCCTCACGCAGGAATTTGCGTGCCTTTGTAATGCAATTCGCAATTGTGTTACGATTCTCACCTTTCATTTATTCTTCAACCATTTTCACCATTGGTTCAAAACCATTTTAATTAATTCATCTTGCAACGCAAATAAATTATGCTTGACCCAACATCAAGCTCTTTTCTCATATAAATTCAAAATGACTAACCTAAATACTTTGACTATTTTCAAGAATAATGAATGAAAAAGACTACCTGGGTGTAATGTCCAGTCATAGTTCCGAGTATTAGAACCAAGCTGTAATAGCTTGCAAGTCCAAATACGTATCTTCCTCCAAAAATTCAAATGCGTCTTTCTATCGCAATAAATTGGATGAAAAATACTACTTGGGTGTAATGTCCAATACTAATCCCAAATACAAAACCCAAGATGTAATAGCTTGCAAGTCCAAATGTTTGTCTTCCATTCAAAACACTTGTAACTATTCCAAAGCATTTCATAACAAAAATGGACAAAAAAGACTACTTGGGTGTAATGTCCAATCATAGTCTCGAATATTACACCAAAGTTATAATAGCTTACAAGTCCAAATACTCATCTTCCACCCAAAAATATATTCAACACATTCAAACTTTTTCCTTTTGGCTTAACCTTCAAACTCTTTTTCAAACGAAAGATGTTCTGTATCAAGACGATGAAAAACAACGCTTTGTCCACATCTGTGTGGGCGAACTAAGTGACGTTTTCCCGCGAATGTTGATATAGAAATCCATTCTCTTGTGTTGAAAAGACCCCCTCCTCTAACTGTTTTGGGTAAGCAATGGTTTTTTGTTCGATTGCAACATCAATTGTAACACCTTAAATTTCCCTGCATAAACTTTAAATAATTTATCAGAGTAAATTAAAACATAACCATTTAGGATGCTACTATCCATAAAAACCTGCTCATGTAATCAGATATGTAATACATACCACTTTCTAAATATTATTAATAATACTACTAATAATAATAAAACATTCACCATGTTCGAACTTCAATTTTTAATAAGCACCAGAAACATCAACATCAAATAATTATTATTGTTTAAACATAAGACAGAAAAGTGTAATAATCAAGGAAACATCCACATAAGAAATAAACATAAGTCTCCACCAACAGAAATAACACACAAACGCCAACCCCTAATGTTACACATCAGAGCAGACACCGACTCTAAAAATAAAAGGAAGACACCATCTTCCAATCACATCCACGCTCTATTGCGGATTATCTGCACGATGCCCATGTAAATGCAACATTCAAACAGAAGGGGTGGGATATCATAATTATATAAAGGAATGCATAATAATAAGTAAGCATCGGATTATTCATGCACAATCATCCATTCCACAAATCATACTTCCATACAACCGAACACAACACACAGCATATATGCAATACAATGAGACTCCACAACTTAACTTAATGCATGTGGTACGAATACATGAACTTTCAGGTTCACCGCTCCGATCTCCACCTAGGATCAGAGCCCACCAAAGATCGTCACCAAAGACAACGCTTCACTAATTCCATCACCATAGGAATTAGCTACTCGCACCCAATCCACACAATGAGATTGAGGCTCACCAAAAACTCGTTACCATCACCATAGGTAACGCTTACTAATTCCATCACCATAGGAATTAGCTACTCGCACCCAATCCATCACCATAGGACTGAGGCTCACGGACCACCGTCCTACACCATGATGCATGACATATATAACAGACATGCAACAACAATAACAAGTACAATGACATCACCTTAGTCAAGGTACTACACCAATACTGGCCACCATGCACCAAAATATATGATATAACATTCAGCAACATCAACACAACGATATAGCAAGTAACAACAAATGAATTTATGAATATGTTACACTAACACATAAACACTACAATGCATTTAACACTATCACACAACAATTTATTTATTTCCAGGTACAGAAACTAATTTTAAGTTAAAGTACACTACACCAGCTTCCCGACACTTCAAACGGTACCCCAATCGGACACCTACAACTCAATATATGAATTTTTAAAGATTTTCAAAAATTGCTCCCAGTGTAACCGGTTACACCATATGAGGTAACCGACAGGCATGGAAACGGGGTGGGTCGGGGACGGTTTTTGCCTCCCCCAAACCCAAACCCCCAAACAATCCCCGTTCCCCGCCCCAAACCCAAACGGGGATGGAGAATTAAAACCCAAACGGGTTCGGGTATCCCCACCCCGCCACCATCCATTTAATAAAATCAATTTTTTTAATAGAAATATTTATTTTTTTCAAAATTAAATTACATTACAGATAATAAAATAAAACAATCTCAAAAAATTTCATACATACATTTCAAATATTTTAAATAATTAGTACAAATCAAAATATCCAAACATTGGCCACATATTTAATATTCTAAATTATCAAAACTAAATAATAATGTCCTTAATAAAATAAACGGGGCGGGTTCGGGGTGGGTACTAGTGTCCCCATTACCCGACCCGTCCCCATATTTTTTATTCGGGGAAAATCCAAACCCAGTCAAAGCGGGTTTTCCCCGTCAACTTCGGGGCGGGTTCGGGTGGGTACCCGCGGGTATGGGTTATGTTACCATGCCTAGTAACCGGTTACACCCCTGTAACCACGCCACTGCCCAACAATTTCCACTCAGTGTAATCGGTTACCACAATTAAGGTAACCAATTACACCTTCACAAACTTGCCAGAAACACATTTTTCAATGGTGTAATTGGTTACCCCAATCCTGGTAACCGATTACACCTGTAGCATAATCACTTTTCTTCTACTTTTTGACACGAAAATCACTTTTTCAATTACTCCAACACCCCTAACTCTCACACAAAGCATATTTTCACTTTCTAGATTTCAACTCCTAATCACATACATCATCAACAACATTCCAACACTTCTAAATTATCAAAACAACACACAATTACATGATCCACACAAATTAATTCAACACGCCAACATACATCATGTTCATACAATTCCTCATCATCTAATTTCAACTCAAGCATATCAATAAAACATAATTATACAATTGCAAGATTTAAAGCATATGAGAAGAATAATTTCTAACAGAGCAATCAATCCCCACTCACAAATCATTATGCAAACCCTTAGGTAATCAGAACCCCATCATTGCCTTAGAGTTCTTACAAAATTCCTCAACAATGGGTTCCTTCTTCTTGCCCTAGCCTTCACTCTTCTCTTTTCTCCAAACTTTCACGCATCTAACAACTTCTCTTTCTCTAATCCCCCTTTTCCTTATTTTATTATAATAATATTATTACTTAATCCAACTAATTAAAATAACAATAAGAATAAGAATAATAATAATAATAATAATAATAATAATAATAATAATAATAATAATAATTTTCACCAAACTTTAATTTAATTAATATTCACCTAATATTATAATTAACTAAATATTAACTAATTTAATTTAAATAATTTTACTCACAACACCACCCATCTCTACGCTATTACTCACACACCCTCAACACCTTAATTCTACTCTAAGGTTACTACCCTACACCAAAGGGTTCCCTAACACACCAAAACACCAATCAACATATACAATTACACAACATCACATAATTTAATTACGAAAAATAAATTAATTAAATTGGGGCATTACAACAATAACTTTCGCTAAAATCAACTAACAAACAAATATTTTATACCCAGAACTACGTAGCCTTGAGTTCTCTATCGCACCCAGGGATACGTACGAGAAAGATCTGTAATCTTGTCAGGCACATTAATAAATAAAAGAATTGTGACCCTTTCCTTTCTTCTCTTTGAATGTTTAATAACTCGAGAAAGCAGACATTTGAAAGCTAACACTTATGCACAAACAAAATAATGGTTCTCGTTGGTACAACGAATGTGACAGGTGCTAAATCTCACCCTTGTGTAATCGACTCTCGAACCTGATTTGGTTGCGACAATCATATCTTTGTCATTCTTTAAGGGTTTTATCGATATGTTACCTTTCCTTTTAGGAATAAACAAAGTTTGGCAGGGACTCTGTTAGTCATCCGCGAGCGTGCGATGCGCTCGTGAGGTCCTATTTTTTGAGATGCGACCTGTACCCTTGAGTAAAAGGTTGTTGATAAGTAGGAGGAGCTGCTTGTTGGTAAGTGGGCGTAACAACAACTATATATGGTTACACGTATAATGGCATGTGCACTGCCGGTTGGTGATACACCAAAGGCTGTTGTGGCCTTTTTTGATGAGATCCTCTTGTATCAATAGAGACAACGTTGGTTTCTCCCTCCTTCTTTTGGAAATTTCCAAAAAATTACTTTGGAGCGTTGGATGCCCCATCGTTGTTGGGAATGTTACCATCTTTTAGTCCCTTATATATTCGGTCTCCGATTGTAACTAGATCAGCAAATCTAGAAACTCTACTACTAACCAGCCTATCAAAGTGAGGATCCCGTAAGGTATCTATGAATATACCAGTCATCTCCTTTTCATATAGGGGAGGCTCTACCTGGGCAGCAAAATCTCTCCAACGCTGCATGTATTCTTTGAAGGATTCTTTTTTCTTTCATTTTCATGCTCTGTAACTGTCTTCGGTCCCACGCCATGTCTAGAATGTACTTGTACTGCCGAAGGAATGCATCAGCCAAATCATGCCAACTTTGGATACAACTTTTCTCCAAGCCCATATACTAATTCATCGAAGCTCCACTCAAACATTCCTGAAAATAATGGATGAGTAGCTTGTTATTTCTAGTATGGGCAACCATCTTTCAGTAATACATTACCAAGTGGATCCTTGGGAAAGTATGGCCTTTATACTACTCAAAGTCAGACACTTTGAATTTGATCAGGATAATTAAATCCAACACCAAGCATATATACATGGCATCTGCACCTAAGATATCATTGCCCTTCATGGCCTTTACCCTCTTCTCTAGGGTCTGTTGCTTTTCTTTTACTTAAATCAGTTTTTCCATCTCCTATGGATCATAGTTATGATAACCAACATCATGGTAAGCATATAGAGTGTCATCGAAAGGTACTTGAGCTATAGTGTGGATTACCAGTGGTGGTGGCAGCTCAAGAATCACTAGTAGTTGCACCACGTGCTGAGTGGATAACCATAATCCCAGAGCATCGACAAAGGGTGGAAAGTAGTTAGGTGGCAAATCAAACTTTGGCCATGTAGTGCTACCCCTTGGGGGACGTGTGGCTCGAATTAAGGGCTCGTGATCTTAAATATCACTATGCACCTGGGTGGATTCTCCTTGGTATCTAATCTCTGTAGCATCTCCATCATCTTTTCCATTGCCCCTTTTAGGCCATCGATGTCTTCTCTCATATCTTCCATCTTCCTTCGTACGTTGGCTCTGGTCCATAGTGGTGTCGATGAATCAACTTGATGGTGATGAGTTCTGAGGACGAGAGAAAGAGGAAATGAAATTTTGGTTTTATTTTATCAAAAAATGTATGCATGTGGATGAATGCAGATGCTTGCAAAATATTGTTTTTGTGCTTATTAATTTTATTTGCAGGGAATATTTGGATTCATGAGTTGTTTAAGCATTCTGAAGAGTAAAATCGATAAAAAAGATAACAACTGCAAACAATCTTTTCATTCATTTGTAAGAAATCACAAAGTATGAGAATACAAATACAAAGTCAACTAGCCACTAGTAGTGTCTCGCACTTTCCTAAACTGTGCAAACTCATCCTGGAGATCCTTAATTATACACCTGTAGAAAATGATAAAGTCAAATATGATTGGAGGAGTTTTCTTAGGTGTCATCTCCTTGAATGTTTCTTTAAACCCCAGAGGCAAGGTGTACAACAGACTGTTAGCAAGCTCAAGTACTTGCTCACATTTCCAAAACCATTTGTAGGCTTCGTGGCGTGCATAGTGAATCCTGTCTCAACCATGTTGGGCCAAGCTTTACCATTGTTGGACTTCTAATTCCCATTCCTTCCTTACAGCCTCTCTAGCTTCTCTTAAGTGCTAGTTGAAGGATTTAAGTCTTTCTATTTCGTCCAGAGATTTCTCGTAGATAGCATGAAGGTTTCTGGAAGTCCTCTCGATCTCTTCTCATAGATAAGCCTCATGATCAACATCATTCTGAGCTTCTTGTAGTAGCTGAGTGAGATCTTCGATTCAAGCTTCGAATCCCATCCTCATCTCCTTCCATTCTTCCAAGGTCCTGTCACAGAGAATCTTTCACTCAATGTTTTTTCTTTGGGAATATTGGAGCTCTTGGTTCCTCTGACCAAGCTCAAGGTTTGTCCCTGTTAGGTAAACCCCAACTCTCTTTTCCTTGTTCCTTTCCTCATCAATTGCGGTTTCTTCTTTCTTCAGCAGTTTTTCCTTTTCCTTGAGGTTGAACCTGGGCTCGTTCCTCTAATAAGAAACTTTGCAAAAACTAGTTTGAAGCTATTGTTTTTCCCGCTCTAGTCTCATTATAGTGGTTCTTAGCTCGCCCACTTCCTCAAGAGAAACAAGAATAGGCTCAGGTGGTGGAGGCTGAGTGGGGGGGCCAAGAATGAAAGGTAGCTTGATGTCTCGACTTCTTTCTATGACCCAATGTTAATAATGCTCCCTAGTTACTTAGATGTCGTGTCACATATCTCTTCCCCTTATGTGAACATTTTCCCAAGCCCGAATAATTATTTTCAACAATGAGGGGTCTTCTTTACCATGTACCACAAAACCTTCTAGTAACTATTCATCAGGCATGTATAGTATGGGGTAACTCAACTGTCTTAGTGCTAAGGTTGGGTCGTAGTTGATGCAACCCTTTGATCCTATAAGCGTCACATTCGGGAAATCCCCACAACTATAAGCCACATTGCCTATGTTGAGTCTCTGAGGGTACCAAAGAACATACTTCTCTATGAATGCCACCAAACTTAGGGACCAATCATATCCACTCATCTGCTTGATCACGAACATGTCTTTGAGTATATGGGAAACAAGCCACTGATATATTAGTGGGGTACAACATAACATCAATATGCCTTTCTTCTCATAATTCAAATGAAAGGTATGATACACATCTGCAAGGAATGCAGGTACGGGTCTTCATCCTTGACTTTGATGGCCCAAAACACACTAATAGCTGCCACATCAATGAGATCTTCCATATTGGGGAACAATACTAACCCAAACATGAGTAAAGCTATAATAGTGCTATATGTAACACCCCAAATTTATTCGAATATTTATTTAATTTATTTAAATATAATATTTGTGAATTTTCGGTGAATTTTGGTGGTTTGTGTTGACGTTGGCATTTCTGTGGAGTTTCAGTTATTTAATTAAACAATAGTATATAATATGAATATATTAGTATTATTATTAATTTAAATAATATTGGAGGAATTAAGGGTAAGATGGACTTTTGAGGAGAATTAGTGAGGGTATTATGGGGAAAGACCATTTTAGAAGCCCAAAGGTTTAACAAAAGGAGAAATTGAGATTAGGTTTCATTTGTTGGTCAGAACGTGAAAAGAAGGAAATAAGAGAGAGCTCTGAGGAAAACGAAAAAGGCGAGGATTCGTGAAGGTTTCCAAAGACTCAGTAGAGAAAGCTCTGAATCGACAATCTAAGGTATGGGGAGTATTGCCTTTCATTGTTTTCAATATAGGAAGTGATGTGTTTAAAGTGGATTTTGAGGTTTTTGGGGTTTTTGAAGGGTTTATGAATTATTGATGATTTAGAGGTATTTCTGAGATCGATGATGGATTATTAAGGGATGAATTATTTCGGGCAAAAATAAGCCTTCGAGGAAAAACCTTCTTTGATGATATGTGGGATCTTATATGAGAAAGGGATTTATGGGGTTTATGGGAATCTTGAGAATTTGTGAAGGTTTAGGTATTTCGAGTTAGAATAGTGGAATTAACCGACCTAATAGTCCTAGGTTTTATGCCCTTGATTGCCTTGATGTTTCAGGACTGTTTTGGGAGTGTTTTCTGGTGAATTAAGGTTGGAATCGTAAAGGGTTTTGGGGTTGGGATGCTATTGGTGCGTAGCAGCGATTGCAGGAATCACTAGTTTGCAAAGCGAACGAACCATTCGCAAGGCGAATGTTCACCCAGGCTCTCAAGGCGAGCAGTGCAGCGAATGCACGATGGTTTTATGGTGAATACTAGGATGAATTTTGAGAAGTGATTTGGGGGCTCGCACAGCGAATGTCCCAGCGAAGGGCTTCACATAGCGAATAGAGGAGCGAGGAGAGGCAGAATGGGGAACTCTCTGGTTTTGTGGGGGATTAGGGCTTCGCTGCCAACTTCGCAAAGCGAAGGTCCCAGCGAATGTGTTCGCACAGCGAACTCAGTAGCGAACTGCTGCTGTTTGCGAAATTTTTTGTTATGATGATGGGTTGTTTTAATGTTTGACGCTGTGATTTTTCTGATGGGTTACTGTGATGTTACTGATGATTATGAGATGATGATTGGTGATGTTTTGACGAATATATGATGACATGATTAACATGATGTTTTGGTGAATGATGATGCACATAATGATATTTTGATGATGATGATTATCGACGTTGTGTATCATGCATTTATAGCATATTCTGGTGATGATGTTAGGACTTCGGTCCAGTGATGATGATGTTAGACTTCGGTCTATTTGTGGCTTCCATCCCATTGTGTGGATGTGAAGTGGTTTATGACGTGCTCCGGTTCTTGTGTAGAATCGATCCTATTTGACGGGGATCTTTGGAGGGTGATGGCCTAAGTGTCCATCGATTGTGACTATTGGTACCACATGCATGAGTCCTGTTGTGCATTGTATTTATGTGGCATTTTTTGTGATTTATGATGACGTGTTTTGATGTTTGCCTTGTGAAGACTCTGATGATGTTGTATATGATGATGACGCCATTTTTATGCATATCTTATTTTATATTGATTATAATGAATTGTATTACTCACCCTGCCTGTTTGAATGTTGCCTCCACGTGGGTAACGTGCAGGTGATCAGGATTAGCTGTGGAGGCTTTTGAGGACTTTTGAAGTTATTTGCAATTTTGGTCGATGTAGAGGGTCTTGCTCTGATAGTGTAACATCGGGTTGGGTCATTGAGTCGAACCATGTTGAGTTTTATTTGGCTGTTATTTTATTGATTATTTGATGACTATGGTTTATTGTAATAAACCCTTTTTGTGGGATTTTTGTGGTTATGGTGGTTCTGCTGCCCTTTTAAGGCATTTTGAGTTATTTTGAGGAAAACCCGTTGTTTACGGAGTAACTTTGTTGTTTTGAATTTATTGAGAAATGTGCACCCTTTGAGGTGATTTTGATTTTACTATGATTTTATGTTTATTCCACTGCGATAATTGTGGGGTAGAAAAAGGTGTTACATTAGTGGTATCAGAGCAGGTCGGTCCGTCTGGCCAGGTTTTTACGTGATGTCAGTCCCCTGTCGGTCGATAAGTGAGTGTACATTGTCGATCTTTTAGTTCTTCTAACCTTGTTGGTGGTGTGCAGGATGGCTGGAAGAAATGATCATGCTATTGTTGATGCTTTGGAATCAGTTGCTAATGTGGTGGTGCAACTCAATCCGAATGGTGGAGTCCCATATGAGTTTCGTGCTTTGGGGGAGTTCAAGAGGAACAATCCGCCAGAGTTTGAGGGTACTCACGATCCAGCAAGTGCACACAAGTGGCTGAAGGCGATCGAGAATATTTTTCGAGGAATGGGATGTACTGATGCGCAACAAGTTCAACTTGGAACTCATATGTTGTCGGAAGAGGCTGAGGACTGGTGGGATAACACCCATCAGAGACTGGAAGATGTTGGCACTGTGATAACTTGGGATGTGTTCAAGCAGGAATTTTTGGGAAAGTATTATCCAGAGGATGCTCGTGGTAAGAGAGAGGTGGAATTCCTTGTGCTGAAGCAATTAGATATAACTGTTGCAGAGTATGCTGTGAAGTTCAAGAAGCTAGTGAAGTTCTATCCTCACTACAACCGTGCTGATGCTGAGATGTCCAAGTGCCTCAAGTTCAAGAATGGGCTGAGACCAGAGATTAAGCAGGGTATTAGGTATCAACAGATCCGCGGGTATGCTGAGTTAGTGGACAAGATCAGAATCTATGATGAGGATAACCGAGCTCGATCTGCTCACTACAAGCAGTTGAGTGAGAAGAAAGGGCAGTATAGGGTAAATCTTATACAACTTCAGCTGACAAAGGGAAGCAGGAGGCTTTAGAGGGGAAAAAGATAAGTGGGGGAGCAGCTCCCGCTTTTGGGAAGTGTTATAGGTGTGGCGAGCAAGATCATCGTGCTAATGTTTGTACTAATAGTGTGTTGTGGTGCTACAGGTGTGGTAAGAAGGGTCATAGAGCTACTGATTACAAGGACGAGGGTCCAACTTGTTTCAATTACGGTGAGAAGGGTCACATCAGTACCAAGTGTCAAAAATCGAAGAAGACGGCTACTGCTGCTCAGACCAGTGGCAGAGTGTTTGCTTTTAGTGGTGCAGAAGTGTCAGAGAAGGACAACCTGATTCGAGGTACTTGTTTTATTAATGATATTGAGTTGGTTGCTATGATTGATACTGGTGCTACTCATTCTTTTATCTCCCTTGAATGGTAGTATGCTAATAGAGACTCCTGCTAATGGTTCTGTTACTACTACTTTTGTGTGTTTGAGATGTCCTTTGGTGATTTTTGGGAAGGGTTTTGTGATAGATTTGGTGTGTTTACCCTTGCACCAAATCGATGTAATCCTTGGAATGAACTGGTTGGAGTTCAACCATGTTCATATCAATTGTTATACTAAGACTGTGGAGTTTCGTGAGTTTGGTGATAGTGGAGAGTTGATGTTCATGTCTGCTAAGCAAGTAGACGAGCTTATGGAAGATGAAGCCCTGGTGTTTTCAATGTTTGCATCGTTGTAGATTGATCTTGAAGCGGTGAGTGTGGAGTTGCCTGTTGTCTGTGAATTTCCAGATGTGTTTCCAGATAACATCAGTGATTTGCCTCCAGAACGGGAAGTAGAGTTTGCAGTGGACTTAATACTAGGTACGAGTCCAGTGTCGATGGCTCCTTATTGGATGTTAGCTTATGAGTTAAGTGAATTGAAGAAACAGTTGGAAGAATTGCTTGAGAAGAGGTTTGTTCGACCAAGTGTTTCTCCGTGGGGTGCTCCTGTGCTATTAGTGAAGAAGAAGGACGGAAGTATGAGGTTGTGTGTTGACTATCGGCAGTTGAATAAGGTGACTATCAAGAATAAATATCCACTTCCGAGAATCGACGACTTGATGGATCAGTTAGTAGGTGCTTGTGTGTTTAGTAACATTGATTTGAGGTCAGGTTATCATCAAATTCATGTTAAGCCTGATGACATTCCGAAGACAGCTTTCAGAATGAGGTATGGTCACTATGAATACACTGTGATGCCGTTTGGTGTGTCCAATGCACCTGGTGTGTACATGGAGTATATGAATCGGATTTTTTATGAGTATTTGGATCAGTTCGTGGTGGTTTTCATTTATGATATCCTGATATATTCTAAGTCTGAAGAAGAGCATGCTGAGCATTTAAGAACCGTGTTGCAAGTGTTGAAAGAGAAGAAGTTGTATGCAAAGTTGTCAAAGTGTGAATTCTGGTTGAAGGAGGTGAGTTTCCTTGGCCATGTGATTTCTCGTGGTGGAATTGTTGTAGATCCTTCCAAGATTGATGTTGTGTTACAGTGGGAGACTCTGAAGTCTGCTACTGAGATACGAAGTTTTCTGGGATTGGTGGGTTATTACCGCAAGTTTATCGAGGGCTTTTCTAAGTTGGCATTACCTTTGACTCAATTGACTCGAAAGGGTCAAGCGTTTGTGTGGGATGTAGCTTGCGAAGAGAGTTTTGTGGAATTGAAGAAGAAGTTGACGACCGCTCCAATGTTGATTTTTCCTAATTTGAGCAAATCTTTTGTGGTGTATTGTGATGCGTCGAAGATGGGTCTTGGTGTAGTATTAATGCAGAATGGACAAGTTGTTGCCTATGCTTCGAGACAATTGCGAGTTCATGAGAGGAATTATCCTACACATGACTTGGAATTGACCATCGTGGTGTTTGTGCTAAAAATTTGGAGACATTACTTGTTTGGCTCTAAGTTTGAAGTGTTCAGTGATCATAAAAATTTGAAGTACTTACTTGATCAGAAAGAATTGAATATGAGGCAGAGAAGGTGGTTAGAGCTGTTGAAGGATTTCGATTTTGATTTGAGTTATCATCCGGGCAAAGCAAATGTAGTGGTTGATGCATTGAGCAGGAAGTAATTGCATATGACGATGCTTATGGTGAAAGAATTGGAATTAATTGAGCAATTCAGAGATCTGAGTTTGGTATGTGAAGAGACTCCTGACAGTGTGAAGTTGGGAATGTTGAAGTTGACTAGTAGCATTCTGGAAGAGATCAGAGTGGGACAACAATCTGACTTGAGTTAGTGGACCAGTTGACTTTGATCAACCAAGGTAACGGAGGAGAATTCCGAATTGACGAGAATGGTGTGATGATGTTCAGAGACAGGGTGTGTGTTCCAGATGTCCCAGATATTAAGATGAGCATACTTGAAGAAGGACACCGAAGTAGGATGAGTATTCATCCCGTGCTTCGAAGATGTACCATGATTTAAAAAAGTTGTTTGGTGGCCAGGCATGAAGAAGGACGTTGCGGAGTTTGTCTATGCGTGTTTGACTTGTCAAAAGTCAAAGATTGAGCATCAGAAGCCTTTAGGTATGATGCAGTCGTTGAGAATTCCAGAATGGAAGTGGGATAGTATTTCCATGGATTTTGTGGTGGGATTGCCGAAGACTGCTAAGGGAAATGATTCCATTTGGGTGATTATGGATAGATTAACTAAATCAGCTAATTTTTTGCCGATGAAGATTAATCATTCCATGCAGAAGTTAGCCGAGATGTACATTGAGGAGATTGTGAAGTTGCATGGGATACCTTCGAGTATTGTGTTGGATAGAGATCCGAGATTTACATCGAGGTTCTGGAAGAGTTTGCAAGATGCATTGGGTACTAAGTTGAGGATGAGTTCTGCCTATCATCCGCAGACGGACGGTCAGATAGAAAGGACTATCCAATCCTTAGAGGATTTACTGAGAGCTTGTGTGTTAGATCATATAGGATCTTGGGATAGCCATTTGTCGTTGATTAAGTTCACGTACAATAACAGATTTCATGCTAGTATTGGAATGGCGCCCTATGAAGCTTTGTATGGGAGGAGGTGTAAGACTCCTTTGTGTTGGTATGAGTCGGGCGAGAGTGTTGTACTCGGACCTGAGATTGTGCAAGAGACGACTGAGAAGATTAAGATGATCCAAGAAAGGATGAGAGCGTCGCAGAGTCGTCAGAAGAGCTACCATGATAAGAGGAGGAAGACACTTGAACTCCAAGAGGGAGATCACGTGTTTTTGAGGGTGACACCAGTGACTGGTGTGGGTCGAGCTTTGAAGTCTATGAAGCTCACTCCATGTTTTGTTGGTCCATATCAAATCTCGCAGAGGATAAGAGAGGTAGCCTATCGAATTGCTTTACCGCCGTCACTTGCGAATTTGCATGACGTGTTCCATGTGTCTCAGTTGAGGAAGTACATTCCGGATCCGCCGCATGTGATTCAGATGGATGATGTACAAGTGAGGGATAACTTGATAGTGGAAGCTGTACCTGTGCGGATTGACGGTCGAGAGATGAAGCAGCTGCGGGGTAAGAACATAACTTTGGTGAAGGTGCTATGGGAAGGACCAGCTGGAGAAAGTTGGACTTAGGAACGTGAAGATCAGATGAGGGAGTCGTATCCGACTCTATTTCTTTGAGGTAATTTTTGAGGGCGAAAATTCTTTAAGTGGGGGAGAGTTGTAACACCCCAAATTTATTCGAATATTTATTTAATTTATTTAAATATACAATTTGTGAATTTTCAGTGAATTTTGGTGGTTTGTGTTGACGTTGGCATTTCCGTGGAGTTTCGGTTATTTAATTAAACAATAGTATATAATATGAATATATTAGTATTATTATTAATTTAAATAATATTGGAGGAATTAAGGGTAAGATGGACTTTTGAGGAGAATTAGTGAGGGTATTATGGGGAAAGACCATTTTAGAAGCCCAAAGATTTAACAAAAGGAGAAATTGAGATTAGGTTTCATTTGTTGGTCAGAACGTGAAAAGAAGGAAAGAAGGGAGAGCTCTGAGAAAAACGAAAAAGGCGAGGATTCGTGAAGGTTTCTAAAGACTCAGTAGAGAAAGCTCTGAATCGACAATCTAAGGTATGGGGAGTATTGCCTTTCATTGTTTTCAATATAGGAAGTGATGTGTTTAAAGTGGATTTTGAGGTTTTTGGGGTTTTTGAAGGGTTTATGAATTATTGATGATTTAGAGGTATTTCTGAGATCGATGATGGATTATTAAGGGTTGAATTATTTTGGGTAAAAATAAGCCTTCGAGGCAAAACCTTCTTTGATGATATGTGGGATCTTCTATGAGAAAGGGATTTATGGGGTTTATGGGAATCTTGAGAATTTGTGAAGGTTTAGGTATTTCGAGTTAGAATAGTGGAATTAACTGACCTAATAGTCGTAGGTTTTATGCCTTTGATTGCCTTGATGTTTTAGGACTGTTTTGGGAGTGTTTTGGGGTGAATTGAGGTTGGAATCGTAAAGGGTTTTGGGGCTGGGATGCTACTGGTGTGAAGCAGCGATTGCAGGAATCGCTAGTTCGCAAGGCGAATGTTCGCCCAGGCTCGCAAGGCGAGCAGCGCAGCGAATGCGCGATGGTTTTATGGTGAATACTGGGATGAATTCTGAGATGTGATTTGGGGGCAATGTCCCAGCGAAGGGCTTCGCACAGCGAATAGAGGAGCGAGGAGAGGCAGAATGGGGAACTCTCTGGTTTTGTGTGGGATTGGGGCTTCGCTTCCAGCTTCGCAAAGTGAAGGTCCCAGCGAATGTGTTCGCACAGCGAACTGCTGCTGTTCGTGAAAATTTGTTTTATGATGCTGGGTTGTTTTGATGTTTGACGCTGTGATTTTTCTGATGGGTTACTGTGATGTTACTGATGATTATGAGATGATGATTTGTGATGTTTTGACGAATATATGATGACATGATTAACATGATGTTTTGGTGAATGATGATGCACATAATGATATTTTGATGATGATGATTCTTGACGTTGTGTATCATGCATTCATAGCATATTCTGGTGATGATGTTAGGACTTCGTTCTAGTGATGATGATGTTAGACTTCGGTCTATTTGTGGCTTCTATCCCATTGAGTGGATGTGAAGTGGTTTATGACGTGCTCCGGTTCTTGTGTAGAATCGATCCTATTTGACGGGGATCTTTGGAGGCTGATGACCTAAGTGTCCATCGATTGTGACGATTGGTATCACATGCATGAGTCATGTTAGGCATTGCATTTATGTGGCATTTGTTGTGATTTATGATAACATGTTTTGATGTTTGCCTTGTGATGACTCTGATGATGTTGTATATGATGATGAAGTCATTTTTATGCATATCTTATTTTATATTGATTATAATGAATTGTATTACTCACCCCGCCTGTTTAAATGTTGCCTCCACGTGGGTAACGTGCAGGTGATCAGGATTAGCTGTGGATGCTTTTGAGGACTTTTGAAGTTATTTGCAATTTTGGTCGATGTAGAGGGTCTTGCTCTGATAGTGTAACATCGGGTTGGGTCGTTGAGTCGAACCATGTTGAGTTTTATTTGGCTGTTATTTTATTGATTATTTGATGACTATGGTTTATTGTAATAAACCCTTTTTGTGGGATTTTGTGGTTATGGTGGTTCTGCTGCCCTTTTAAGGCATTTTGAGTTATTTTGAGGAAAACCTGTTGTTTACGGAGTAACTTTGTTGTTTTGAATTTATTGAGAAATGTGCACCCTTTGAGGTGATTCTGATTTTACTATGATTTTATGTTTATTCTGCTGCGATAATTGTGGAGTAGAAAAGGGTGTTACACCATAGGCTTCCCATTTTTGGGAACTAGCAAAACCTTGAGCTTTCTTTTCTAGATAATCCCTAGGAATTCCTTGTACTTTCCCCCGGGTATTTATGTTAAGTGTCGGGTCAACAATCAGGATGTGCAAAATCTTTGGGTTTTCGAAAGCGCCCCATTCCTTTGTAAGGTCCCTTATTTTCCTTAGGAGAGTCCAAGATCCTCCTAAACTCCTCTAGATTTGGAGCTAACTGGATGTTTTGGAAGATGAAGCTTCTGAGCGGTGGATCATAAAATTGGGCTAGTGCTGTGATGTCTTCTTTTTGCACAGGAACACATAACAGATCTAGAATCTTCCCATACTTGAAGGTGAATTCCTTTCGAATAATATTAGTAAACCCATCTCTGAATGCTATGAAGCTTTTCACATTTAGTACTTTGCCTTTCATTTGGAAGGTTTTCTTCTTTCTAGACTCCATCTCTCTTTGAATACTTAACAACTTTTAAATCTCTTAAGATTCCCTAAAAATAAAAGGATGTAAATGATTTTGTTATGCAAATGAAATATGCAATATGATGTTATGCACTGATGGAGGTCAAAAGCTCACACATGTTAAGTGGTATTTCTCTTATGGAGGATTTAAGTTCTCTTCACCCAATCACACAAAGGATAGCTCTAAGGTTACGTTTTTAAGGAAAGAAATTAGAGACACAAATCATATTCAAAATTTCACCGCATTAATGAGCTATGTAACACCCCGACTTTTAAATCGAGTATTTTATTTAATTATTGGTGTGTTTTTATTCATTATACTTGAATTTTGGTGCTTTTCTGTGTGTATGGGTATTTTGACAATTTAATAATTATCGGGGTTATAGAATTGGAGAGCAGAAAAATAAAATAGAATTATTGAAGTTATTACGGATAATTAGATATATTTAATTATTTTGTGATATGTTGAGAGAGTAGAAAATTAAGGAACTTTGATTAAATAATTATGTAAATTAAATATTAATTTTAATTAAATATTTATTTAATTTAAATAATAATTTATGAAAAATTGAGAGTAGGGGAAAATTAGAGTTTCTAATAAAATTGAAAGGTTAAGTTGTAGTAATGAAGTATTGTGGGTAAAATTGAGAAATTGACAAAAGCTACTATGTTAGGTAAATAGAAAAAGTTGGGATTTAGAGAAAACTAATACATAGAGAATTAAGAGAAACAGAGAGTGGTTGCTAGGAAACCCTAAGAAGAACTCTAGGAATGAGAAGAGGCAACTTAACCATAAACTCTGCAATTCCAAGGTAAGGGGGAATTGCCTTATTGATGGGTGATTTGGGCAGGCAGGATGATGAAAATTCCTTAATCTCCCATCAGCGCCATGGGGGTAATGCAAATTTTCCCTATTTTCGTATGATCTGTGTAATTCTGGCCAAATAAGGTTTGGGCCTAATCGATGATTTTTTTGTTATTGTGTGATTGCTCTGAGACCAAAAAAGGAGATTCGGGATAAATCCCCTATGGTATATGAAGTGTTGTTATTTGTAGGTTTACAACTTTTGGTTAATTATGATGATATTGTATAAATTTTGGTGTATGCAATTTGATCGTATTTTATAGTTGGAGTTTCACCCTAAGAAATTTGAGCGACTCTATTTGGGTCGTTTGGTTTCCCAAATGCTTCTGTGTGAAGAACCATATGAGTTTTTCGAATTTTTCCCAGAATCGTAACCAATTTTTCCAAAAACTTCCCAAATCTCGTAAAACAATTTTTTCAAAAGAATGAGACCTTTTTCATGAAAAATCAGAAATCGTAAAATTTAAAAATAAATTGGGACTTTTTCAAAGAAGATCCGAAATCGATTAGGGGAAACAACCAGTTGCACGGCGACGGCGGCTAGAGCCTCACCGCGCATCAGCGGCGACCGCACTTTAATCATGGGGCCCACAATAGAGATGGCGACCGGAGCCTCGTCATGGATCGGCGGCGGTGGCACTACGATGCCAAGGGCCACACAGTGGGTGTCGTGGCGGTGGGCCACGACGGATGTCGGCGACACTTTGAATACTTTATAGTACTTTTGTGGTACTCTAGAGTTAATTTTGAGAACTGAGAGGTGTTGAGATGTTTTGAGTTTCCCTGTGAATTTTTTATGGGTCCAAGGTTTGGGCAATAAAAGAACTTTTCCCTTTTTAATGAAAATTAAATAATTTGTTTTAAACCATAACTTTTTAGTATAGTAATCCGGAGGGATTACAGTGACAATCTTAATTGGCGATTTCGATTATTAGTAATACGAAAGGATTATAGTGATAACCTGTGATTGACAACCTATATGTATAAGAGCAGAACCTTCTGATGATGTTTATGATGATTATCGGTACGCGAAAAAGAGGGGTTTGCATGGGTAACCAATTAATATGAATCAACCCATTTTTATGGGTTGGTTTATTCGTTACAAAAACCAATTTGAAATTTATAACCGGTTTCAAATTGGTTTAAAACCGGTTTTAAATTGGTTTTGGTTTTAATCCAAATTATCTAATTAAATATAAATTTTATTCTCTTTATATCAATATAAATTTTTAAATTTAAATACTTAACACAAATTTTATGAGTCTTTAAAAGTATTTTTTCTTCGAAAATAACAAAAAAAAAAACATTTTTCAAAAAACAAAAAATATTTTGTTTAGAAAAAATTAAAAAAAAAAGTTCTGAAATTAAAAATATATTTTTTCTAAAAATAAAAACAAAATTTATTCAAAAAATAACAAATAAATTTTATTCCGAAAAAAAAATAATTGTTTTTGAAAAAAATAATTTTTTAAATAAAGTAAAATTTTGAAAATAAAAAAAAAAAATTATTCTGAATAAAAAATCAAAATTAAAAAAAATATATAAAAATAAAAAACATTTCTATTTCCGAGAATTTAAACAATATTTTTTTTAAATTAATTTTTTTTTTCGAAAACAAAAAGAAAATTAGAAAAAACTGTTTTTCAAAAATTAAAAAATTCTGGAAAAAAATTATTTTAAAAAAATATAAATATTCCAATTTTTTTTCTAAAATTAAAAACATTATGGAACGTAAAATTAGCTAAATAGAGAAAAGATGACCAATATTAAAAGCATGTCTATATTTTATTATTTGGATTGAATATAAAAAGTGGAACAATTTGGATATCAATTTGGAAAAGAATAACCGTTTTTTTTTCATAACCCTAACGAAAAATATAGAGTCGCCACCGAACTTTATATATTTCAGAGGAAATGGAAAATATTGATAAAACCCCTAAAAGGTGAAGAAAATGGTCGTCGCAACCAAATTCGGGTTCGAAAGTCGGTTATGTAAGGAGAAGGTATTAACACTCATCACATTCGTTGTACTCAACGAGAACCATTTTGCTTATTCTTTGCACGGATGAGTGTTACTATCTAAAGGTTACTTGTGATTGGTTTTAATTAGGGGAAAAATAAGTTTTTTATGAGTTTGCTTGCCAAGATCTCACAATGTTGTGCCTACGTACCCTTATAGTGTAATAAGAAAATCAGAGCTCCGTAGTTCGGGTAGAAAATGAGTGTTTGTTGATTGATTTTAGTGGACAGTGTTAACGTTCGCGTTCTACCAGTTAAGTGTTGCTTGTATGGTCGCGCATGGGAGACTTAAGCGTTTGTTTGTTTGAAGTAGAATGGATGCGTTTGGATCACATTCTAGCAGTTAAATGTAGATTGTATGCTCGCGCATGGGAGACTTAAGAGTTGTTTGTATTGCGGTAGAACGAAAGTAACATGTCCTTTATGAAAAGGTTTTTGAAATGATGCCCTAAGGCGGGAAAAAGAGGATTTGATAAGTTGAGATTGATTTTAGATTTGAAAAAAAGATTGTTTTGATTTGAATTGAATTGCGCTAAAGTCTATGAGTGGAGACGAATATTTTGAATAACCGGTCCAAGCGTCCTGTGTCCGAAATATTTAGAATGAGGGTGGAAATGCTTTATTCTTACTCCTTCTCCATGACTTAAGGCTCGTGGCGCACAATTCTAATCGTATTTTTATGTGTTTTTGAATTTATTTACAAAAAGAGATTTTAGTCTCAAATGGACAAGGAAAATAAAATGATGAATCCAACAATGGTCTGTGCCTTGATGTCCAGTCAATCTGCAATGTCTATAGGGAAAAGGACTTAGCAATTATTTGATTTGAAATAACTCTTGACGTTGGATCAAATTTATTTTTGTATTTTGAAAAGGGTTATTTTTATCGTTTTTGTTTTATCTTGTTTTTATCCTACATTATTACATGTCCACGGGATGGAGGAGCATTTTACCCGCCATGGAGAGATGAATCATAAATAAACCATACACTTTCATGGGAATTGAGAATATTTTACCCACAATAGGGGGATGGAATCATAAACCATTCAAGAATTAAAAAATACATACAAGCATACAAACCATACAACCATTAATCATGCACAAAAGTAAGAGTAAAGGCAAAGGAATTAAATTTCTAACGAGTTTTAAACGAAAAATTAATTCTAAGACTATCCCAATTAAATGAAATTAGAAATTAGTTTCTACCAAAAATAATCCAATTAACGTGAATTAATTTCAATGGAACATGCATCCAAAATGTGTATTTGACTGTTAGGAAAAAATGTAGAAAGTGTGTATTAAAATGTGATTAAAAAAAAGTTAGAAAAAAATGAATAAGGTAAAAAAAAACAAGGTCAGGGGGTTAAACGAATAAAAATAGGGTGTGTTTGTGAAGTGGGCGCGGGGCCCGGATCATTATGGCCCATAGGTTTTCTTGTAGAGTTTTTATTAAATTCAGAATTAGGGGGTTTAGCTCAAGCTGGAGGGGTCTGTGCAGAGAAAAGGAAATAGACCAATCAGCGCTACCAAAAAGCCCAAACCTGTCAACCAAAAACGTTGGGTCAGCGGTCAAAGATGATGATCAACATGGACCAAAATGTTGTTCGTTGGATCAGATTTCACCAGATCTGATGGTTGTGAGTACATGCGCGTGCTACAAGTGGTTACATATGATCATGCTGTTGTTTTGTCTTTAGCCTGTTTGTCCTATTATGTTGGGGAGAGCTGGTAGCATTGCGCCATGTGGCGTAGAGAGAAGGTAAAAGGAAAAATTGTTATGACACATGTCATTAAACCGTGCAGTCTAAACTTTTCATTTGTTCTTTATTAATTGCACACATTCTTGAATTTTGATCTATTGAAACTATTAAATATAATAAATAATATGCAAATTATATATCACCATACTCTATTTTTGCAAGGAATCCAAATATGCGATCAAATTTTGCAAATGAGCCACGAATTTTAAAGAATCGGGCGAAAAGGTGAAAAATAAAATGTATAAAGAATCGACCGATTCACATTCGTTATAATGATTCATGAAAAAGTAATCACATATCTAAATTGTGACAAAAAATAGCTTCTAATGATATACTCACATGTAATTAATAATTAAGAATTAAAAAATCATTATTTTCAAGTTTATGTATTCTGTGCAAAAATGATTACCTAATTAGCAATTCCCAAAATAATAGCTTAAACTAAACAACTAACAAACATCCAATAATTTGTGGCAAGAGTGTGAAAGAGATAAAGGATTACCGACGGAGCGGAGGTTTTCTCCGGTTAATATTGAAAATCGACGTGTCGAATAGAACTGCGGAAAACTTTAAGAATAAGCTCCAATTAACTTCTAAGACTTTATGACTATTTTTTATGATGGATGAACATAGAAGCTGAATCTTGAATATAGGATAATGATGAATATGCTTAAATTGATGAACTTTGGATGATGATTGTTGATGAAACTTGATAAACTTTAGATAATGATTGTTAATGAAACTTGATAAACTTTAGATGATGATTATTGATGAAACTTGATAAACTTTAGATGATGATTGTTGATGGTAATGTTTGAATTGTTGATTGATAATTTGTTGAAGTTGGATTGTGGCTAAGTTCCATCATTTTAGACCTTCAATGTGAAGTTCTAAATGGTGATGAAGATGAACTTTGATAATGGCGAGAGAAAGAAGATGAATTGAGAGAGAATTTGAGAAGAAAAAATGGTGGTAAAATAATGGTTAATTGTGAATTTTTAAAGTTAGGTTAGTTATGTTAGCTAGCCTCAAAATTGGGAGAAATGACATGTTTATATAGGCTTGTAATTGAATAATCACCCTTGGATTGTGATCCAAGTAATGGGTTATCAATGGTTAGAAATTAATTTAATCCTTTAATTGCGGATCACTAATTTCAACCTTTGGATTAATTGTTACGAATGGTTAGGATTGAAGGAAAATTGGATTGAAAATTGGAAGTTGGATTTGTGTTTGTTTGGAAGTTTTGTGTTAGTTTGGTAGTTAGAGAAGTTAGCGGTAATTAGGTAAATGGGTGGCTTGTGGAGAAATAGGTAGTTAAGGATAGTTAGAGACCAATGGTGTTGAAGTTTAGCAAAAGTGCCAAGTTAGGATATAAGGCAAATTGTCACTAGTAATTAACTTGAATTTGGATGTTTTTGCCTTGATTTTTCTACCACTTTTAGCTTGAATTTTTAGTGAATCATCCCAGGATTTTAAGTGCATTTAAGAAGTGATTTTATGTTGAAAATAAACACTTTTGAATGGTGTAAACTCATGGATCAAATTTTGATTTTTTCGGGGTATGAATCAATGTTGGAAAGTGAAAAACAAACCATAGATGTGAAGCTTGATGGAAGATAAAATTTGTTGGAAATTAGCACTTGACATAATCATGACACAATCCACTTATGATGAATGATGATGAATCCCTTGATCAAATGCTTGTAGAATATATCTAGGAAAATTCAGGAGTCAAAATCGAGTTGACGATCGACAATTGACCAAAAGTTAATAGTTGACCAAAAAATCAACTATTCGACCAAAAAGTCAATTGTACCCAAAAGATGTAATTTTTTTACCCTATTTCCTTTAATCAATTCTTTTAACTTGTATCTCAAGAAATATGCATCGTACCGTGAATTTCCAGTAAGTGAATGAAATCTTCCTTTTATTTCAACTTTGCCTTTTTCTTTGAATCCAAGCAAACTTCTAAACTGAGTGACAATCAGTCGAATCTCCCAACTAACCATGAATCTCAAATAAAGAGATGATTCACACCACAAGAAATATGGGAAATAAACTCGAATAATTACCAAATAATATATGCCTTGAAAATCCACTTAAACTGATAACATCCAATATTACCGAACCTTTGGCCTAAATTTGTTACAAAATGCAAATGTCGATGAATGACCTAAATGCATGATCAAATAGACAAATGTATGCAAATGAATAAAACCATAAGCCAAGTGAACTGAATGAGGATGTAGGGCAAATTTTAGGGTATGACAATAATGTTATGATGTTTATGATGTTATGGTGTTGATGATGTTTATGATGTTGCATGCTTACATTATACTTGATCATGCATGCATTTCTTTCGGAGTTAGGTAGGACTTCAGTCCAGTGATAACCTAGTTCAAAGAGGGACTATGGCGGTCTCACATCTATAGAGGAACACAGTTCAAGAGGAACCAGAGACATGGGTAAATCAGTAACATACCTCTGATCCCAAACACCTAGTACGGCATGAATTTTTGATGTGGAGCTGGTGGCATTATCATTTGCATCATTATTTTATTTAATTTTGTTTTCGTGTGAATGATGTTACTTATGAATTTGTTATTACCATTCTGTATCTAAATTTCTCCGTTAACATTTGTAAGATGTATTCTTAGCCCTTTCTTGTTTGATTTGTTGGCTTTGTGAAAATTGATGTGAAGATACTCAATAGGAGTAGTCACTTGTGAGTGGAAGACTATCTCAGAGCCTTCTTCTTTCTTTTTTATTTATCTCTTTTAGTTTAGTGTCATCTGCTCTAGTCTGTAACACTAGAACGGGCACGTTATTTGTTTTGGAGTTTCTTTTGAAGTTTATTTTTTATTTGGTGGTTTAATATATTATTTGATGATTGTGAGGATTATTTGATTTTTCCGCAGTGAGTTGGAAAATATTTTCATGAAATGCATGATTTGTGTGAAATAGCATCCTAAATAGTACGATTTTCTTTTTTATATTAAGAGTCGGGGTTTAGGGTGTTACAGGCTAGCCATACCATGATGAAAATTTTGAATCCATCTACTCTAAGTGATATCTTCGTATTGCTTTCGTGTGGTGTATACTTCCCAGTTCAACACTACACAATCTCCCATCTTGAAAACGGGTTTTGGCTCTAGAGTCACGTACCACATTTGAACTTTCAACGGCATAATAGGTTGGCCATATCATGATGAAAATCCAAATAGATCTACTCTAGGTGGAGTCTTTTTTTTTTGTTCCAACAAGGTGTAGACCCCTCAGTCCAATTCTACATGATCTCCGACCCTAAAGACAGGTGTATGGTTCATGAGGTTCCTAGAGTCATGGACCTTGTTCAAAATTTCATCACAATAATGGGCTAGACACACTGAGATGAAAATTCTGAACAGATCTACTATAGGTAGAGTCTATGTATTGTTCCAATGAAGTGTTGACCCCTCGGTCCAATGCTACACTATATCTGATTCTAAGGTTTTACTTAAAGCTCAGATATAAAGTGTATCTCACAGAGCGTGAATTATCAGAGCAACCCATAACAGATAAATAAGCAGCAGTAACTACACATAAGAGGAAAATAAAACAGATAGCGGAAAACAATTAAACAAAGCCAGGATTTTAATCACAAAACTAGGCTTGACTCTCTAGCAAAAGTGTGACTCCCCAAAGGAGTCGCCAGCTGTCGCAGCGCGAAAAATGACCATGAGTATTCATACGCTCGAGATAACATAGTCGCCACTTGACTTAATTTATTCTAAAAGGAAAGGGAAAATATCAATAAAACCCTTAAAATAAATAAAAAATGGTCGTCACAAACAAATTCATGTTCAGGAGTCGATTATGCGAGGGGAATCTATTAGCACCTCTCACATCTGTGATCACTACAAGAAAAATAGTGTTTTGCGACACATTAATTGCGACAGTTCCTTAAAAACCGTCGTCATTTGTAAGTTACGGCGGTTGTCACGACGATTTTATACAACCGTCGTTAATTTTTTTAAAAATTTAAAACATATTACAATGGTTTTGGATAACTGCCGTTAAATATTTTAAAATTTTAAAACATATTACGACGGTTTTGGATAACCGCCGTTAAATTTGTAAAAAAAATAATTTTATATATTATATTAATAATTTTTTATTTAATTATTTTAAACTATAAATAAAAAAAAACTATAAATTATAAATAAAACTTAAATTATAAAATAAAATTTAGAAATTAATAACATAAAATCAAAACTATATTAAAATCAAATTTATAAAATAAAATCAATAATATAATTTAGTAAAATAAAATAAAGTTTAAACTAAATTAATAAAAATAAATTAAAATTGAAGTAAAATTTAGTTTATAAAATAATATTTAAAAAGTAATCTTTAAAAATTTATTAAAAACCTATAAATTATTAAAAACTTAAATTATTTTAAACTCATAAATAAAATATACTTATTTTATTATTTTAATTAAAAAATATAATTATAAAAATATATATAATTTTAAACTATAAATAAAAAAATTCAAAAAACTAAATTTATAAATTTTATAAACTATCAAAATTTATTTAAACTATCAAATTATAAATCTAAAAATATAAAAATATATGTATAAAAGTATATATGATTTTAAACTATAAATTTTATAAAATAAAATCTAAATTATGAATTAATAAAATAAGGCATATGTGTTACAAATCCCTAAGGTTCAACTCTTCCTCTCCAACTCCTTCAATGAAAAAACTCACTGTTTCAGCTCTCCCTTTCCAACTCACCGTTTCAGAAATCGCTAGGTTTCTCTCTCTCACTCATTCTGCGTTTCTTTTCTCCCTCTCCAACTCACTGTTTCAGAAATCGCTAGGGTTCTCTCTCTCTCTCTCACTCATTATGCGTTTCTACGCTCCCTCTCCAACTCACCGTTTCAGAAATCGCTAGGGTTCTCTCTCTCACTCATTCTGCGTTTCTTCAAGGTAATGTGTTGGTCTTTTGTGAGAATGTGTGTTTGACTTTCTTGTTGCTTATGTTTTCTAATAGTTTTCTTTTTATGTTTTGCAGTTCCGCAATTTGCAACCAAATTAACGTGTTTCTGATGCAGGAAGTGGAAACAATGGCGTTTGGAGTTGGAACGTCCGTTTGCTAGTCGAGGATCTGGATGCAATTACGGGTAGACAACTGGATGAAGTTTTAAACCATCTCTCTGCCACTGAACCAGATGCGGAAATGTTTTTATAGAAATTGATCAACTAGTTTATTCATTTTGATTAGTCATTTCCCTTTTTGTCTGTCAGGTTATGGTTATTAGATGGAGAGAGTATTCAATATAAGGACATTGGCCTCCGAGATAATGTTGCTCAACTTCTAGTTTTTGAGGTATCAGTTCCTTGATGTCAGCTAATTTCTTTTAATGGCTCCATAACTGTGTTTACCATTTAAGGGATATATATTTTCTATGTGACCACACTTGTTAATATAACATTTGTATGTTTCCGACATTTGTTTGTGTTTGTTGATTCAGATATGTACTGAGAAGAAAACTATTTTTCCTGTTGAAGATATCATTGCTTTGATTGGTGATAAGTGTGATGGAGTTATTGGACAGGTAATTGTTGTAACGTGGTTGAATTGAATTGCATGACTTTGGTTTATGTTTATGTTAATCATTGAATTACTAATTCGTCAAAATTGTCATGTTTTTGTTTTTAATCATTTTGAAGTGATTGTTTGTGTATGATTAGTGTGGATTTGTATTGGCTCTGGAGTTAATTTTATGATTTTAGGGTATAAAATTCATTTGTTAATAGCATTTTTTTAGGTTTTACTAGTTTTGTCCAGTTTGTATTTTGCATTGTAACATGAAACTTGATTATGTATCAGCCAAATCATTTTTTGAAATTAAATTAGTTTAAGATAAATTTGAATTTTGAATGGATTTTGCATGCATAGTACTGGTATCCAATCAAATTAGTTTAAGATAAGTTTAAATTTTGAATTGGTTTTTAAAATAAATTGAGGGAAAGTTTATTTGCTATTGCAGCTGACTGATGACTGGGGAGAAGAGTTGTCCTCTGCTTTGAGCAAAGTTGGAGGCAAAGCTTAGTAATATGGTTGTTGGTTATAACAATGTCGATGTCAATGCTGCAAACAAGTACGGTGTTGTTGTTGGAAATACTCTGGTAAGCTTTCAATTTTCTTAAATTGCAAAGTTAACATGTATATTGCTTGATTACAATGGTGCCTGTTATGGTGCACGCGCGTGTTTGTATAAATTATATTCATACATAATGCATTGAATTTACTACACTTGATTATCAAACCTCATTTGGGTTTCAAATTCCAACCAACATGTATCCTTCATTTTGATTTTGTGAAAAGCAGGGCTTATGACAAGGCAGCTATCAAGTGTAATGGAAGAGAGGCTGTGACAAACTTTGAGCCAAGTAGATATGAAAGTGAGATCAAACCTAGAGCTATTAATGAAGGTAGAATTTCATAGCATTGTCTTTTTCTAGCATATTTGACTTTATAAAGAAATTAAACTTACAGGTAGAGTTCTCTTATTCCCGTCCTGTTGGAGTCAAACTGTGTCTTACTAGAAGAACTAATTTGTAAATTCATTTTGTGCAGTTAACGGCAGTGCATTTGGTTGATGCCCGTCTTTGCAGTGACCCTGGGAAGTACATCAGTGCATTGCTTCTAACCTTATCGACAATGCTACATCTAGAACTCCCCCACATAAATGTGTTGTCAAAAATTGATTTAATTGAGAGCTATGGAAAGCTAGGTGTTGTAATTACTTTTAGATTTCAGTGGTTAACATAAGTATATTTTCTTTTAAGTTGGTTACTATATGACAAAATTGTACATTGATTTTACCTTTGATTGTGGCAGCCTTCAACCTTGACTTTTATACAGACGTGCAAAACTTGTCGTATTTGCAACACCATCTCGATAGAGATCCCCGCTCTGCTAAGTACAGGTGTGATTTTGAAGTTTAAGTGACAAAATTGTCACATCGCTTGTACACAATTTTTTTATTGTGCAAGTTTTTTTAGAAGGATTATGTATTATATTTGCAGAAAGCTCACAAAGGAATTGTGTGACGTCATTGAACACTTTAGTCTTGTGCATTTTGCAACCTTAGATATTCAGGTACGCCAGATTTGCATAGGTTTTTCATTTGTTCATATCAAATGTTCAGTAGAATTCTAAGTTGTATTTTTCTTTTACAGGACAAAGAGAGTGTAGGGAATTTAGTGAAGCTGATAGACAAAACCAACGGGTACATATTTGCTGGCATAGATGCAAGTGCAGTTGAGTTTAGCAAGATTGCTATAGGCGCTCCTGATTGGGATTATTATAGATATCCTTTTCCCCCTTCTCATCTTATTATTCTGACTAATTTATCTTGTACCTATGATTAGTAACTATAGTAAATAACATTATTTGCACAGCATTTGATCAACAGAATTACCATTCTGCACTTTTAATCTGAATAGATTCTTGCTTTGATTGTCTATTCTCTTTTTGAATTTTTTTTTAGTCCTCTAGTAACAAAATTGACGAGGGTATAATATTATAAACAGAAAAGTTGCCTTCCTTTGGGCCTTTTATAAACTTTTCCATTATGAAAATGATATATGTTGTGTTCAGGACATACTTTATTTTTTGGACAGGCAGGACATACTTTTCTATTCATCTTATTTAGTATCATTGCAATTTAAAGTATGGCGGCGTGCCAAATAGCAGATTTTTTAGTTCCTGCCACGGTCCGCCATCAATGACACTGCTACATATGATATATATGCTTGAACTTAATTATAATGCCATTTAAGTTTATACTTTTTCTCTACTATGAATATAATGACATTAATTTTGAAACAATTTTTTTTTCTGCCTTGCAATTGTGAAATAGAGGGAGTACATCACTATTTTATATGTCAAATTTACAAATATAGAAGTAAATTGTCATCGATTCAACGATGGTTAGACCAATTAACCTAAAATTATTTAAGTTTATACTCTTTCTCTATCATGAATCCTATTTTAAAAACATTGTTTAACTGTAGCCTTAGATTGGCCGACACATGTGAACTGTGTTTCTGTAGCTTAACCATGAAGTGGTTGAGCTATGTAGAAAATAATTAGTTGTGCCTATGTTGCCAACATAAGATGAGCTTTGGTGGCTCAGCATAGAAATTATTTAGTGAATGTCAAACCCTCCCTTCTGAAATCCTAGATTCGTAAATTATTCTTCTGTAGAGTGCCTTTTGCTTCTGTTCAATAAAGTGTATTTAGTACACTTTGTAGACAGTTAAAATAGTTGCTTACTTGCATCTGTTTGTGTCAGGCTACAAGACATTGGTCAATCTTGAATGCTACCATAGTTTCATCTGCAAATTAGTGATGAGCGAATTTTTGGCATTTTTATTCATGTTTCTCAAGTTATTTTTGTATTGGTAGAGCCAGGAGATTCATGGCTTCCTGGTTTAAGAATGGTCTTAATCTGGTCTGATACTATTATAAGGTTTATCAATGTCTGATTGGGGATTTTTGTAGGCCACCCAAAATTGTGTTATATAAATGTGGCATTGCAGTCTAAGGCAGAAACATAGAGGATATAATAGGCTCTGGACTATAGCAGCGGATAGTGTCAGCACTGCCATAACTGATCGTGTCGTGCTGACATGGCGGCATTTTAGTCAACACTAACCATGATAAGAGAAATATCGGGATTGGAAATAAAGGTATTTACTAAATTAAAATGCTTTCAAAATACTACTGTCGGATCTCTTATATGTTATGGGAATACATGAAGTTATACCATCTTTCGACTCTTTTTTACTGTAGCAATCATAATGTCAGTACTGAGTTCTGTTGTGAACTTTTTAATTAGCCAACATCTGCTTCATCAAACATTTAAATGGAATATATAAAAAACTGTGATTGAAAACTAAATAGAGACATTTTTATGTCCTCTTCGTCCCTTCTCAACTTGGGTGTTTGTGATTGTGTTAATTTTCAGAATTTGTTGTTGCACTGCCAAATTGTTAAGATATTTGTTCCAGTGTAATAAAGTAGCAGCCTACTTTCTGTTTTAGTTGGAAAGCTAATTTCTGATATATGAACAGGAAGATGTTGATGAAGGCAGTGATCAAAGAACAGATGAAGTGACTGCTTCTAACTTGGATGATGTCAAGACTGGTTCAAAGCCCCACCAGAAATTAGGCATTGACCATTTTAACATTGAGGAAACTGATTCAATGAAGTCAGGCGCCATGAATGACTAATTTGTAAAGTGTCATGATGCTTGTATAAATGTAATATGGTATATATATTTAGTTGAATGAAGAATATATGTGATTTTCTTTCCCACTCTGTTCATATTTCTACAAATAATTTTTTTTTAATTTTAAAAATAAATTACCTGCGCATTTACTTGTGGAAAATAAATTTCCTATGGATTTACCTGCAAATGTAACTGTGGAACAGAAAGTTGCGACAGTTGGAACCGTCGTAATCAACAATAAAAACAAAAATCAAATGGAAATTTACGACGGTTGGAACCGTCGCAATATGCAAATTATGACAGTTCCCTACCCGTCGTGAGAGATAACGACAGTTGGTGTGACGGTTTTCACAACCGACGTGATATGGCCTCGCGATGCATGTTTCTGTGACAGTGCAGCAACCGTCGTGACTTGCAAATTATGGCGGTTTTAACCGTCGTAACCTTAAAAAATAACCGTCGCAATCTGCCAATTTTCTAGTAGTGGATACTCAACAAGAGCCACTTAGTTAGATTCGTGATTAGAACATAAGTGTATGTTATTTGTTTTCTTCATGTGATAAAAGATTAAAAAGGAAACGGGCCGCAAAAAGGTTTTATTAGGGTGCTTGACAAGATTGTGTGTCTCGCTCCCACGTATCTTCAGGTACAATGAGGAATACAAAGCAACGTAGTTTTTCCTAAAAAACTACATATTGGTTGGTTGATTTTACTGAACAAATGTTTAGATCGTGTTCTACCGGTTAAACACTGCTTGTGCTCGCAATTGGAGGCTTAAAGTGTTTGTTTGTATCGCGGTAGAATAGACTATACAATGTTCTTTTTGAAAAAGTTTTCGATCGCGCAGGGGCGAGAGAGAGGTTTGATGTCTTAAAGTATTTCTTTTAAGAGGATGACGAATAACCAAGCAATGAAGCGTACGCCACACATTTGTTTATCCGAGGAGAAGAATGATGTGCGTCTCCCATTCCATTTTCTTCCGATTCTGAGTTTTGAAAATTGCTTGTGGAAGACAAATATTCGCATTTGCGAGGCGTACACCTCCCACTTGCTTATTCAATGATCAAAAGGATGTACATCCCCTATTCCTTTTTCATATAAGTTTAGGTTAGAGTATTTTAATTAGAAGATGAAAGTTCGAGTAATATGGCGTATGCCAATCACTCATTTATTCGAGGAATGGAACGATGTACATCCCTCATTCCTTTTTCAACAATTTTAATTGAGAAAAAGATTTGAACTTAATGATTAAGTTTGAAAAGGTTTGATATGACAGTGTTTTTAAATGGACATTTAATTTTATAAAACGCACTTGAAATGGATCGAGGTTTTATTCGCATGAATAAATTATTTTAAAATTAATTATTTTTTATGTGACGTGGCAAAAATGTGTGCTGTGGTGCCAAGTGGCATTGCCACATCACTGCCCCCGCTGCAAATATGAAGGGGATCAAATAAACCTAACAAATATTCAATAAAGGGCGTAAAAAGTTAGGGTTTTTATAGGGGTTAAAAGCTTAAAACAATCAAAGTAGGGGGAAAAAGTGAATTTAAGCCATAAAATAATAACTTGAAAAATAAGGGAAATACCCCCCAAACTTAAATCGGACATTGACCCCAATGTTCCAAATCAAGTAGGGAGAGGTAAGGAAAAACTTACATACCACCTTGCTGAGGAGGTCGGAAGCGCAACATAAGAGAATTGTAGTTTTTTTTTCTCTTTTTGCCTAATTATCTTGAGTTTTCTTTTATTTATTATAATAAACCATAACTGAAAAATAAAACAATATAAAAGGCATAAGAAATTAAAAGCGTTGGTTGCCTCCCACAAAACACTTTGTTTAACATCGTTTTAACTCGATTGTCGATGATTTCAAGCACTCATGGTGCTTCCTTAAAAAACAATTCATTGCCTTAATCTCAATAGTCTTAGATGGTCATGCCCACTTATCAAGTCATTTCTCATATATATTACTCTCCCATTTTTTCTTCTTATGGGGTGGTTTTGGTTCTATCATAAGTATTAACTTTTCGAGCATGGCTTTAATCATTTCATCCCCCACCTTAAAGATCAACCTCCCTCTTAACATCAATAATTTCCCCAATTTCATGATCATCTAATTTTCTCTTTTTAAACATAACCTCTGTCTTTTCCAATATACCCACTGACCTTTTGGATTGGGCACCTATCTTAACCTCCACAAATCTTTGTGGGAAAGGAATTAGTGGCTTGTAGAAAGGAGGAGCAACATAAAGTGCTCCATTCTCTTCCTCTTCAAGAACCTCCTTTTCAGATGGTGTCAGTGAATTTTTCTCAATCTCTACCTTTTCCTCACCAGAACTTTTCAAAAACAGGAAAGATTCTGGATGGACCAGAGAGAAATGAAAATATTTTGGTCCACCCAAAATCTATTCCTTATCTCTGGTCCGCCCAAAATCTTTTCCTCATCTCTGGTCTGCCCAGAATCTTTTCCTTCTCTCTGGTCCGTCCATAATCTTTTCATTTCTCTTTGGTTCATCCAGAATCTTTCCAGTTTTCTATGGTCCATCCCGAATATTTTCATTTCTCTTTGGTCCGTCCAGAATCTTTTCATTTCTCTCTGGTTCGTCCAGAATATCTCCAGTTTTCTCTGGTTCGTCCAAAATATCTCCAATTTTCTCTGGTCTGTCTAGAATATCTCTAGTTTTCTCTGGTCCGTCCAAAATATCTTCGACGTTCTCTGGTCCATCCACAATCTCCAGTTTCCTTCATCTCTGGTATGTCCAAAATCTTTTCATTATCTTATGACTGATTCATTACCCCCAGCAGAATGTTCTAACCAATCCACAATAGAGTTGCCAGCTGTCGCAACGCGGAAAATACCCGAGCGCATCGCACGCTCGATGATACAACAGAGTCGCCACCAAACTTTATTTATTCCAAAAGGAATGGGAAAATATTGATAAAATCCAAGGGAAGGAGAAACAGGGAAGGGAGTCGGTTATGTGAGGGGTAGGTATTAGCATCCCTCACATCTGTCATACTCGACGGGAACCATTTTGATTGTTCTTTTCTTGGATGGGTGTTACTATCTAAAGATTACTTGCAAAAAAGAAGAAAAAAAAAGGTCTATAATTAGTGTGCTCGCGAAGGATTAGGGCCCTTGTGCCTACGTATCCTCATAGTGCAATGAGGAAATAAGAGTTATGTAGTTCGGAGAACTAAGAGTGAAAATGAAGGAAGGTTGAGAGAAAGTTGCGAAGAAAGGTTGGAAGAAGGTTGTCAAAGAAGGGTGAAAAAAGGTAGAAAATGAAGGAAGGCTGCTCGCCAGGATCTCACAATCCTGTGTCTACGTATCCTCATAGTGAAATGAGGAAGTCAGAACTCCGTAGTTCATGGAACTAATGATGAAAGCAAGTGGTGTCATAACCAAGAGAATGAATAAGAGTAATATGAATGGTGTTTAAACTTAAGAAGAGGCAAAAGTGTTTGTGTCAAAAGGATGACAAAGGTGATGAGAGCGATGTTTAAACAAAATAAGAGATAAAGGTGTTGTTTAAACCAAAGGGAAACAAGAGTAGTGGTGTTTAAACCAAGAGGAGAAGAGAAAGGTGTTTAAACCAAAATAGTGGTGTTTAAACCAAGAAAATGGTGTTTAAACCAAAGGGTCGGTGTTTAAACCGGAAAAGTGGTGTTTAAACTAGACAAGAAAAGGAAATGGTGTTTAAATTGTAGGAGAGATAAAAAGTAGTGTTTAAACCAAGGAAGTAATAGAAGTGGTGTTTAAACTAAGGAAGTAATAGAAGTGGTGTTTAAATCAAACAAGAATAATAATGGTGTTTATGTTAGAACAAGATATATTCATGATATATTCTCTTTTAGTTTTGATTATAACAAAAGTATTAAAAGAACAATAGTTTATTTGATGTGTGTTTTATTTATGCAGGTTCTTGTACATAAATAATCATAATCTGTTTTACTTAGACACACTTGAGAGTTGCTTCATTGCTAGCTTCTGGTGGCAGAGTCAGAAGAATAATTGCTAGTGTGGCTTGGCACAGACTCTAAGCTGAAGGCCTCAGCATTCAGACGAATTACTACACTTGATAATTGTATATCAGCATCTGGTACCATTCAGAGTTGGTGATAAAGCTGTGGTTGTGTGTACTGCAGAAAGCAAGTTGTATTGTCTTATTAGTTTGTCAGCTAGAGTCTACAAGATTGCAAGGCTCAAGGAAGGTTCGCATGCTCTACGGATATCTGCTCTCAACGGCTTTATTAGTACAAAACCTCTTGAAGACTCAAAGGTTAAACGTGTTACACACTAGATTCAGAATCTGCTGTGCATCCATCTTCAACGTCTCTTGTACTATAGGGCAAAGGCAAAGACACTTGATCAAGTTACTTCCTCAACAGCTATTTTCTGTAAAGGCTATAAATATGGCTAAAGATTCAAGTTTGAATCTTAATAAGGATTCTCCAGATGAAGGAGTAGCAAGATCAAGCAATTATCAACTCTATTATAATATGCATATTTTTTGTTGTAGGTTGTAATTGTAAGAGCCTTAAGATTTCTTACCATTGAATATCGAGAAATCTTAAGAGCTTTAGGTCTTTGTTATGGTGATTTCACATACCTCTGATGCTTGTATCATGTATACCTTGTTCTCTATTATGATGAGCCTTCTGTAGTTTAGATCAAAGTTTTTTGCTACGTGCTTGAGTAAAAGTCTTGTCTTATTAGGATTCATGCAACAAGTCTTGAGCCAAGATGCTTAAGCCACGTAAGTCTCATTTCTTAAGTGCTTGAGCTGTGAAAGTCTTATTCAGCTAGTCTGATTGAGCAAGGGGAAGTTTTCGTCTGAGGGGCGTCAGCAGAAAGTCTCAATTGCTGCTTGAGCAAGGAAGTCTCAGTATGGATGGCCAGAAGAGCAGGTGGATCGGTCAGAGGATGTGAGCAGAAGTCTTAGACATGTGCTCTAAGCAAGGGTAAGTTTCAACCAGAGGACCTTTGGAGCACTTGGCTCGGTCAGAGGGTGTGAGCAAGGAAAGTTTTAGACATGTGCTCTAAGCAAGAAAGTCTCAGACAGTTGGTCTGAGCAAATGTAAAAGATTTATGCAGAAGCATAAGCGATTGTAATCATGAAGTGGTTATAATGAAAATATCTTGTGAGGCAAGGGGACTGGAGTACTCTCATTTAAGGGAGGAACCAGGATAAATCTTTTGTTTCTTCTGCTGTTATTTGTTTGCTTTTGTTATATCTGCTGCCAATAAATTAAAACAGTATCTGAACACCAGTTCTGATTCTAAAACTCTGATCAGAAGCTAAATTAAGAAAACGTGAAACACAATTCAACCCCCGCTTCTTGTGTATTTTCACACCTTTAATTGGTATTAGACCATGGTCTGTGCTTAACACTTAATAGTGGAGCAGATAATGATCCAATAAGAAAAATATATCTCTTCTTCAAGAAGGAATCAAGTGCCACATGAAAAATATCATACAGTTTTTCCTACCATATTCAAATGATGATTCCACTGAATTAAAATGATGGAAAAGCTAAACATATTTTTAACTTATTGGTCTTGATAAAGGGTTGTTAAAGGTCTATAGAATATCCTTGAAAGAGGTATTACTATACAAGTTGATGGTGTAAAGATGATCATCTTGAAAATCTCTTTCACCAGCTCAGAAGATGCATATTGAATATCTTTAGAGTTAGTTACATTCTGGTAGATGCTTTATCTCACTTCTGAGTATATCAACATCATTGATATGTCTGATGCTTGGACTATCTTTGAATTCTTGTGCTCAGATTTGTAGGGATCAATTTTGAAGCTTTAGCAGTTACACTTCATCTAATCTTTTCAAGCAAATTCTAAGAAGATTGCTCTTTGACTTAAATCTAAAGTCACAGTTATTTAGGAAGTTTACTACTTGAATCTGATGTGTTCTGAAGATTTGTCTTGCAGTCTTCAAAGGAAAGAAATGGAGTTAGATGATGAAAGACTATTCAAGAAATCACTTTCTCAATAAAGCTCAGTTTCTTGGAATGACTGATGATGGGTGACTTAGGTTTCTTGTCAGAAGAACTTCCATACTGGCTGAATGGATTGTGATATCTGTTGATAGAAGAGTAACTTCAGAAGCTTCTGAAATACTTGTATTTCACCTAATTTCCCAGATCTGAAAGCAAGAGGAAACACTACCTGAACCTAATGTCAGATGCTCTTTAATGTCTAATCTTTTGAAGTTGATATTAGTTCAGGATGCAAATGAAAAAATCATCAGTGTTATGAAATAAAAATCAAGTATTGAAAAGTAAGAGATGGTGTTAAATCTATCTTGCATTAAAATATTTGATAATATGGATGAAGGTGCGAGAAAGACGCGAGAAATGGGGGTTTGAATTGTGTATTTACTCTTTTTAAAAACTTTTGGGTTCTTGTCGTTAAAGCACTTAGGATAACATCAGAGTTCGTTGGGAGACTCTGACTAACGAAGTCACATTCAGACTTGCAATGCATGAAGCATAAGAACCAACAAGAGTCTGAACATAAACTATTTTTCTCATAACTTGCAGTGCGGAAGCTTATCAGAGTTAAGCTGCACAGTTCTAACTTGCTTATGTAAGGTTCTGATACTCAATATAGATACATAAATAAGAACATTAAACATAAGAGTAAAGGACACACGATATATCCTGGTTCACCACAAAGGCTAATCCAGTCCACCCTCCTCAGGTGATTTCGCCTTGAACACAAGGTCTTAATCCACTATAATCAATCTCAATTACAGATGCACGGGCAACAGCCGGTGACTAATCACTTGCACAGCCGCACTGTGACTAACATGCAATGAACCGTTCAGGGATTCAAATTAATGAATATAATGAACATTGACCTGCAGGTTCCAATCTCGCAAGATCTACTGCTAGGCTTTCACAGCTAGACGTTCAGGGATTCATCGCAATGAATATAACGCTACTGGCCCTATTTCAGGCGTTTCCCACAATGACATCTCGCCATTGTCTTCTCGAGTCTCCGGTCACACTGACCACTCAAGGAATCCTAATTCACCAAGAATTAGTTATACAGGAGATTAAAATAATGCTTCTTAACAAGCAGATTACTCCTAAGTTTAAGTACAAAAGAACACACAAGTGTTCAAGCAAGATGTGAGTAGTAGCTCCTTGCTATCCTAAGAAACTACAAAGATGTATAAAGTTTTGACAGTTTTTGACATCTTGTAGATCTTCTTCTTCTTCGTCTTCTTGGGTGAGCAAGCTTTGAGCAACAACTTCTTGCTTCAGATCTTCAATGTAGCGCTGACGAGAAGGTAAGTTGATGACTTGACTGATTTGCAATGTTGTCTTCTTCATCAACAGCTTCTGTACCAATTCATTATTGTTGTGTTGATTGATGATCTTTGAGCTTCAATAATAATGGTCATGTGTAAATGGTGATAGCTTTGGATATTCTAAGTGTTACAATGAGAACTCATCGTTGTTGTTATCTTCACACAATGACTTAATCAATTCACCTTTGATGGATTGAATCGATTCTTTCAGAAGCGAGAACTCTTTCCTTTAAATAGCCCAGTAGAAATATAGCCATTTGAAATACTGTTGGCTGTTGGAAAAGAGACATTGTGTAATAATCAGTTGTACTGACACATCTCCTTTTTACTATGGGAGAAGTGATGGGATATATCTTTCTTGGGAGTCGTGTACAGTTACTCACAATGGTAACATGTGACTTCTGAACTTCAAAGGCTTCTGATGATTAATTGATGAAGCATGAGTAGAGTCTTCTTAGCAGGATATCTGATACGTCAAGTCTTCAGTTATTTGAAGAAGTCCATTAGGAATCAGTCTTCAGAACTTTAGCACTTGTCTTTGAGCATGTTATCCTTTACTTCTTCAAGTCTTCTGAAACTTCAGAACTTGTCCATTAGGAATCTGTCTTTAGAGTCTTCAATACTTGATTTTCAGAACCTTAATCTTCAGAACACATAAGTCTTCAGAGTCTTTCAGCACTTGGTCTTCAGAGTCTTCCGCCTTCAGAACTTCAAGTCATGAGAGTCTTTAGCACTTCGGTTCTCTTCTTCAGAAACTTCGCAATCTTCAGAATCTCGACCACTTTCAGAGAGCATCCACAAGAGCATTGCATCAGCAATATCGGCATCCTTGGATCTGACTAATCACGATCAGATACAGAAGCGTTCTTGCTTCTTGCGACTTGTGTCACACATAGTAACTTCGCATATTATCAATTACGCTCATCTGACTGGTGCTTGTTGGATCTGATATTTTCTATAATTATGATCTGCACACAACACACGTTAGAACATAAAATGGTTCTTTCACAAATACGTGTTGTTATCATCAAATAATAGATTGACTTGTAGAGACAACTCTTGCTCTCACAATCTCCCCCTTTTTGATGATGATAAAACCAAGTATTTTGATTGAACATTTTATACAAGGTAATCACCAAAACATATTCAGAGTCTGGAACAACAGCTCCCCCTGAATGTGTTATCCTCAAAGTTTTATCTGTGACCGTCTAGATTCTTATATGATCCAAAGATATACAGAATAACAACTTGAGTTGCCAGAACGAAGAGTAGAAAAGGACTACTTCTCTATTTTGTCTTTAAGAAAACAGAGAATCTTTACCATTTGGACTAGTTCACCAGAACTTCCATCTTCAGATCTTCAGAACTCAGTTTCCTTTTGTAGTTGTATCATAGCTTGTAATCTTCAAAGACTTCTGAAGCATTTCTACCTTTCAGCAGATTCATTCAAGCACAAGCAGATCAGTTCTTATCTGATAACATAGCCTCGCTATTCATCAGAGACAGACACCGTCTTTTAAGAAAACTCCCCCTGAGTTTCAGACTTTGTGAAGATTATAAGATTTATCATTTGAATCTTCTGGGTAGTCTCCCCCTAAGTTCCATAAGTCAGATATTGGGATCTTCAGAATCATAATTCAGGATGGTAAGATTTTAAGCACCAATGTAGATCATTACTTTTTCAGAGTTTGACTTTTGAACACAAGTCTTCATCTAAGAACCTTGTTACTGTCACAACTCAGTGGTTCATCAAGGCTTGATTTTTTATCAGATACCAATTGAAGGTTTAATTATAGTGATCAATCAACGCTTGATTCTGAAATCGGTACTCATGATTTGATTCTGGTCTGATACCACGTGATGTGCTGAGTCTTATACCAGAGTATGTTGAGTTTGATACCAAGTGAAGGATTTCTTCTCATACCACTTGAGAGGTATTTCCTTAGTGTGCTGAAATGATACCAATGAAGGTATTTTGATAATAATAATCCACAACTTTGTTCTGATTGACGAGTCTGATACTAATCTTTGTGTACTGAGTCTGACTACCAATTGTTGATTTAGTCTGATACCAAATTGTTTTCATTTTAATTGATTCCTAGTAAACATCAGAACTACTTCTTCTTGGATCTTCAATCCGGATCTTCAGACAACTCTTTGTCTTCTGATTTGCATAGTTCTTCTGAGTAAGCATCTTGAAATGTATACTTTGTCTTGACCTGTTCCTGTTCTTAGAATGCCTAGTGAACTTGTTTAGAGTTCCTCGGATAACATCAAGCAACAAACGTTAGAGGTAACGCGTTTTTATATTTTATATGAGTGCTTTGTTTGAGTTCTGCATTCTGTCTTTCTTCTTTTTTTTAGATTTCCTTTTCTCAATCAAAATTATTATATGTCTCCCCCTTTTTGACATCATCAAAAAGTGCTAGAGCATATGAGCATTTAAGCATGTAATTCCTTCATCAATCAGGCATTTAAGCATTTCAACATCATTATATATTCTGGATATGTTAAACGACATAGAACATAGAGCCAACATTTGAGCAGTTAAGAACAATCCAAGTCATTTAGTGATAACCATCTACAACCATAGCATATTCATTTTAAGGACAAGTAGATGGAATTATCTGATTACCAATTGAAGGTTTTAGATCATCGGTAGAGATTAATTATAGCATTTTATTTATGAACAATCAGATAGAAGCAACAACATAAAATAGTTTTAAGATGCAGAGCATAGGTTGAGCTTAATCTTGAGAGGTTCAAGATGATCAAAACATAGATATTTCATTTGATAATCTTAATAAGAGTACATAGAGTAGGAAACAACATATCAAGATAGAAATCTTATGACTTAATTCTATTTCTCCTTAGGAACTTCCAGATAGATTTGTAAGATCTATGGGTGAATATTCAGTGGTTTCTCCTAAGTGGTTTAGCCTAGTAATCACATCTTGAATTTCTAGGACTCGAGATATGACTCTTCCAAACGGAATACTGAGAGAGGGTTTGTCTTTAGACAACAGAATTTGTTCTTTCAAATGATTGAACATAGTTAGGGGAAATTTTATTTTCCTTCTGTAGATCAGAAAGAAGATGAATAGTCTATCTGAATGAGTTAGCACTTGTTCTCCTACTTCTCTAGGTCAAAGGTTTGTTTCCATTATTCTATGCCAGACTTTAGCTGAGGGTTTGAGTGTGGAGACATAGTTGGAGGGACCATTTCCACAATGAATTTTATAGATGGGATCATTGAAGATTTTCCTTTCCTTGTAGTCTTCAGTGGTGTCACCGCATTTGATTACTTCCGCAATGACAGATGGTTTAATTACCATTGGAATTCCAGAGACGGCTGACTGAATGATGTGCTGGTTGTATTCGTTAGAAAACACATCGGCATTTTCCCATAATTCTTTAACAAGATCTGTGTTAATGAGACCTGGAAGCATCTTAAGATAACCTTCCTAGTTCTGACATCTTAATTCGGACGAAGTTCTGGTGAAGCCATGTTCCTTGAGAGAACTGGTGTTCACAGAGAATTCATTCAGGACTCTTAACTTAGCAATTTCACTCTCAGTAGGTTTTGGACGAGAGGTGGACATCCTGGAGAAAATACTAAAGAAGGGTACTGACTGAGATGGTTTGGAATGATAGATAGAGGAGTGGATACAGTGTCTTGAGTAGGCAACGAATAGAGAGTCAATTAAAAACCCGTGACTCCAACCGTCAGATTCGTCATTTCCTAGACATCTTAGGCTGGTAAATAGAACTAGCACAGAGTCTGACAGATTACCATTCTTGGAAAAACCAAGAAATCACGCGTAGGATTCTCTAATTGATTCTTGACGGGAGTCAAGGATTCGCAATAAGTGCATATCTGAGAGTATTATCATTCCTTAGCGTTGAAAACATATTTTATTCTTTCAATAGTTTTGTCTTATATGTTTTATAAGTGCACTTATATAGGAGTAATGCATACTTCATTAATTTAATTTGCAATTACACAAAATGAGCATGTGATCTTACACACTAATAACTTAGCCTAAATATGACAGATAGTCTTCTAATTATATGAGAGCCATCTGCTATTGAAAGCTTCACAAAAATTCCTATTCAGAGCAGTGTCTGGTCCACAACGAATTCTGCAAATCGCTTGCACAATACCAACTCTGAAGAGTAGTTAAGATAAGACTCTTCCGTAGGGAATGAAGGACTTTTCCATAGTTCTTGACATAAGAATTGATTCCTTTAGATGATCAAAGATTATTTGAGAAAGATCAATAGGAGTTGGCCTAAGGAGACACACGATGAGGAGCTTATCATCATGATACTTAAAGTCTTTGTTTGTATTGCGAGGTTTAATATCAGTTAAGATGAATTTGAACCATCCTCTGGCAATTGGCAAAAGTCTTTCAGGATTTGTGGGTTCAAAAACAGATCCTTTATCAAACATGTAGTGCATTTCAGTATCAGAGGTGCATCGAATAGATGCATGGTTAGGAGTGACACCTCCTAGTGGACAGTCAATGGCTTCAGAGATTTTTGTGGCATTGATGGTGACTGGAAGACCATAAATGTCAGAGGAGATAGTCAGACCATTACTGCTAATGAAGGCATTAATCCAAAAGGATTTTAAGAGGTTCGGATAAATTGAGCCTCTAAGCATGTGAATGTATCCATTCCAATTTTGGAAGTGAATGCCAAGATGAAAATCATGATTAATATCCATTGGATTTGGTCATTTTTCATTGATGATTTCAAGGAGATCATCATTGCCATAAAAGGTTCTTGGAGTCATTTTAGATTGAGAGTGAAAGGAAGGTTAGGACTAAGAGATAGTGGAGAATTCTTTCGGAATAGCTATGGTTTTAAATAGACGAGTTGAGGAGTTTGAACTGGATAGGTCAATAACTGAGAATGACTTAAGAAGATTGGAATTCTTAGGAGAAGTCTAAAGGATGAGGACATCTAAGCAGTTTGTTATTATAGGGAAGATCAAAGAGATATATATGTACTTTATTCTTAGCAAAAGTTAGGTGGATGTAGTAACTGCTTTATGAAGTCATTAATTCTAAGAGGGAACCAGACGACACGCTTTCTAATTTCAAGGTTTTTATTTATTAATCGTTAAATAACACATGTCCAAAAGAGCAGGTAAAGGGATTTTTCACTATTTCCAACATTTAAAGGGAATCCTATCTTGTCAGAGCATAATCATGCCTGCTTAAAGCTAGTAGCTTAGGTGAAGAGCTATTTTGGTCAAGGTAGCACGTTTCCCTATTCCGAGACTGAACATATATCATTTAATGTGAGTATATCAAGGAGATTTGGATGGCTGCAAGAAATGTGCTACAATTTAATTAAACATCCTGGTTTCTTAGACTAACTAGGTTAGGTAAATGGGCTCTAAGAGAGAGAGAGTTAGGTCTGGAATAGGAGTACTAGTTGGAGTGTACTTATGGGTTATAGGAAGTGATCGCGTAGAGTGAATGACATGATGCAGAGAATCTTACTTATGTGACTCCCTTTTCTTTAACTATTTCAAAAGGCATATGCAGACAAATAAAGGATTTTCTTAGAACTTTTATAGTTATCACAGCATAACCAAAGGTTTTGATAAGAGATTTGTTATCAAGAAAATAAGTCATAAATGAAGGAAGGATGGTACCTGGAATCTTTACAGACTTATCTGAATACATTTTCATCTTGACTCTGATCTTTCCTTTTCTGAGTAAACTACTGAGGGTTCTTGAATTTTTCAGGATCACTTGTCTTCTGGTCTCGAAAAAGGAATTTGATAATCATATTGCTTCACATCTTGATCGACCGGAGCAAGAGCTCTGTTGTGAGTAATCTTTTTGTTGATTGTATCCTTAAACAGCAGGTCGTGCCTTGTTCCTGACGACTTCTCCTTTCTTCTTATTCTTGAGAGCTTGTCGTGGCTGGTTTGATTAGTGAAACTTATTCCTAAGCATGTTTCTTCTGATGATCTGTACGTTGGTCTGATCCTGATTTGAGTACTCTTGCCATCCAGAGTTAGTTTCTCAGAATGAGAAGTAGTCATTTGGAACTCATAGCAATTTTAACTTGTCTCAATGTGCTAATAGCAATTTCAGTTAATAAGTTCAACATCTTGATCTCACAATGCACATAGTTGGCTCATCGGAGACTAACAACATATCTACTTCAAAATAGAATGTTGACTGATTTCTTCCTTCCAAAGGACATCAGTAACTTAATTTCTTTTTGACTTAAGGTGGAGGATTTTAAGTGTCTGGATTCACATCTTCTGATTCCAGTGCTTGAAGGGTTCTGAATAACTTATCATATAGTGACCTGATCACTAACATTTGATTCACCTGAGAGATAGTTTCAAGTTATCAGAACTTAGTTATGTTGATTCAAGCAAAGCTTAAGAGTTCATTCTTGATCAAGTATTTGATGAATCCTTGACATTCTTCTTCCTGAATATTCTTTCAGTTCTCCGTATTGCTTCCAAGAAAACAATATTCAGTTCTACATTGAATCTTTTATCTTCTAGATCATTCAAGATTCAAATGTTGAATTATTTCTAAGAGTTTGAATTCATCAGATTTTCTGACTTCAACAGCCTTCACTCTGAAGTTCAAAATCATAGAACAACAATATTTCTTCTTTACATGAAGAGGTTCAGAATGAGTTTTTTATACGAGAAAGTCAAGGGTGGACCTAATCTGTTTCTTGAAAACATCTCAAAAACTCATAAAGAATTGTTCTTCAGCAAACAAGGCTTCTTGTTTTCTGATGATTTAACTTTGAGCAAATATGTGGTTCATTCACACGTATCTTCCAAGATTAGCATTCAACAGATACTACTTCTTATCTGATGAATCTATCTTGTCAGTTGATTCTTCAATCTTCAATAAAACTTAAGTGAGGAAGATTTAGTTGTTTGACAACTGTAAGAACTTCCAGAATCAGTGATTTGCTTAAGTACTCAGATTGATTACAATTTTGTACACAGTCATCTTCTGAACTGTTACGGAAATTATAAGTGGATTTCAATCTCACCCGGAGTATTTCTACACACCTCATCTGGATCTTTTTTTGACACTGTTAAGTGTTTGATATCCATCAATAACAGAACCGGAGCTCTGATACCAATTGAAGGTGTAAGAAAGACACAAGAAAGCGGGGTTTGAATTGTGTATTTACTCTTTTTAACAACTTTTGGGTTCTTGTCGTTAAAGCACTTAGGATAACATCAGAGTTCGTTGGGAGACTCTGACTAACGAAGTCACATTCAGACTTGCAATGGATGAAGCATGAGAACCAACAAGAGTCTGAACATAAACTACTTTTCTCAGAACTTGCAGTGCGGAAGCTTATCAGAGTTAAGCTGCAAGGTTCTGACTTGCTTATGTAAGGTTCTAATACTCAATATAGATACATAAATAAGAACATTAAACATAAGAGTAAAGGACACACGATATATCCTGGTTCACCATAAAGGCTAATCCAGTCCACCCTCCTCAGGTGATTTCGCCTTGAACACAAGGTCTTAATCCACTATAATCAATCTCGATTACAGATGCACGGGCAACAGCCGGTGACTAACCACTTGCACAGCCGCACTGTGACTAACATACAATGAACCATTCAGGGATTCAAATTAATGAATATAATGAACATTGACCTGCAGGTTCCAATCTCGCAAGATCTACTGCTAGGCTTTCACAGCTAGACGTTCAGGGACTCATCGCAATGAATATAACGCTACTGACCCCATTTCAGGCTTTTCCCACAATGACATCTCGCCATTGTCTTCTCGAGTCTCCGGTCACACTGACCACTAAAGGAATCCTAATTCACCAAGAATTAGTTATACATGAGATTACAATAATGCTTCTTAACAAGCAGATTACTCCTAAGTTTAAGTACAAAAGAACACACAAGTGTTCAAGCAAGATGTGAGCAGCAACTCCTTGCTATCCTAAGAAACTACAAAGATATATAAAGTTTTGACAGTTGTTGACATCTTTTAGATCTTCTTCTTCTTCGTCTTCTTGGGTGAGCAAGCTTTGAGCAACAACTCCTTGCTTCAGATCTTCAATGTAGCGCTGACGAGAAGGTAAGTTGATGACTTGACTGATTTGCAATGTTGTCTTCTTCATCAACAGCTTCTGTACCAGTTCATTGTTGTTGTGCTGATTGATGATCTTTGAGCTTCAACAATAATGGCCATGTGTAAATGGTGATAGGTTTGGATATTCTAAGTGTTACAACAAGAACTCATCATTGTTGCTATCTTCACACAATGACTTGATAAATTCACCTTTGATGGATTGAATCGATTCTTTCAGAAGCGAGAACTCTTTCCTTTAAATAGCCCAGTAGAAATATAACAGTTTGAAATACTGTTGGCTGTTGGAAAAGAGATGTTGTGTAATAATTAGCTGTATTGACACATCTCTTTTTTTCTATGGGAGAAGTGACAGGATATATCTTTCTTGGGCGCCGTGTACAGTTACTCACAACGGTAACATGTGACTTCTGAACTTCAGAGGCTTCTGATGATTAATTGATGAAGCATGAGTAGAGTCTTCTTAGCAGGATATATGATACGTCAAGTCTTCAGTTATTTGAAGAAGTCCATTAGGAATCAGTCTTCAGAACTTCAGCACTTGTCTTTGAGCACGTTATCCTTTACTTCTTCAAGTCTTCCGAAACTTCAGAACTTGTCCATTAGGAATCTGTCTTCAGAGTCTTCAATACTTGATCTTCAGAACCTTAATCTTTAGAACACATAAGTCTTCAGTGTCTTTCTGCACTTGGTCTTCAGAGCCTTCCGCCTTCAGAACTTCAAGTCATGAGTGTCTTCAGCACTTCGGTTCTCTTCTTCAGAAGCTTCGCAATATTCAGAATCTCGACCACTTTCAGAGAGCATCCACAAGAGCATTGCATCAGCAATATCGGCATCCTTGGATCTGACTGATCACGATCAGATACAAAAGCGTTCTTGCTTCTTGCGACTTGTGTCACACATAGTAACTTTGCATATTATCAATTACACTCATCTGGCTGGTGCTTGTTGGATCTGATATTTTCTATAATTATGATATGCACACAACATACGTTAGAACATAAAATGGTTCTTTCATAAATACGTGTTGTTATCATCAAAATATAGACTGACTTGTAGAGACAACTCTTGCTCTCGCAATGGAGTATGTTCTTTAAGGTGATATCTTAAGAAACTCCATTGCTTCTTGATGAGGATCATCATGGAAGTTGTTTTAAAAGAAATTTATATGAGAAGTCTTCAATTTCTCTTTGAGTTCTGTCAGCCGTACTAAGACAATATTTTGATTTGCTTTGTGTCAATTTCTGATAGTTAACACCATCTGGTTTTGAGCTTGTCAATGATTTCAGAGTCAAAAGATTTAATCCTAGACAATGAGATTAGTGACTCTGCTTAGAACAAGATTATGTTCGTATCATATCTCATTCTAGACTTATACTCTGGAGTGGTTTATGATTTTATTATCGGGAAGAGACATTAGGTAAAGAAGAGTTTGTTTGTACTTACATGTATGGTCTTATAGAAATACTAGCATCATAATGTATCTGCTACAGATATCAAGGAAAAAAGCATAGGCATCTTCCATAAGGTTGTTTACAACATTTATTGGAGGAAGAGCCAACAACCCAGATTCAAGTACTGGTGGTACTGAATTTGGTGAGAGTAGTGGAATCAATGGTTAGACAGCCATTGAATCAGAATCCACTCAAAGCGGTGTTCAGACTCTATTGGTCAAGTCTGAATACTGAATCGAGCTTGGCCAACAAAAAAAAGGTGTGTTTTTTCTTTTCTAGTTTATCTTTTGATTCAACAAAATATTTGTATAGATGTAAATACAAAGTTTCTGTTAGAATTCTAGAGAAGTTCTTTTGAAAAAGAGAACTTTAGAAATCTTTAAGAGGAAACTCTGTTGTATTTGTCTGTACTTAATGTCGTATCAAGCCAGATGATGATCATATTTATGGAAACAGTTTTCTCACTTTTTGAGTTGATATTGTTGTTTGTTAGCTGTCTAAAGAAGACAAGTCAATATTCATTTATCACTCATGACCCTTGTATCAAGATAAAGTGCTAGTTATGAATAGAATCTTAGAGACTTATGATTGACAGATGATATCTCTGTCTAAGTCTAGATCTACTAGACTCTGATGGATGATAGCTTCTAAAAGTTTTCAGATTCTGAGATTCAGAAGAAGATTCTTTATTTCTGATATAGCGGTTTAAGTAAAAAGCTTTTCAAAAACTGTTATAATACTTAAATTTTCATAAGGGTGAAACTCATCTAGTGGAATTGAAATATTTGCTGGATAAAGAACCTCTGGGTAATGATGTTTTCTCTTTTGGTACTTGCTGTTACTATTCCCTGTCTTGTGAAACATCACTGTGTCCTTTTTTTGATAAGATTATTATTCTTATAGAATTCTTGTTCAGTTCTTCTTCTTCTTCTTCTTTTCTTCTTGTTTGTGTGTTGATCAAACCAAACTTGAGATGAGTTCTTCAGTTAATTCTCCTTTGAATCAGCTGGTTGTCATCAATGAAAAGTTTGTGGATTTTGATGAGTTGCTTAAGATTGATTTCAACTTCTGGAAGACTGTGCATGAACAAGGTTGGAATGGCTACTTTGAGATACTATGTGGTTTCACTTATCCAAGTTTTGTCAAAGATTTTTGGATTAATGCCTCCATTGTTGAGCTGAATTCTGAGTATGCTATTCTGTCTAGAGTAACTGGTGTTTCTATTACAGTAACCTCTAAAGCAATTGCAAATGGAACTCAATTGTGAGGAGATTTGAGATTTTACTTGTGACATGACTTGAATCAATCTCAAATATGGTCTTTGTTCCAAAAAATTGACTAATTGACTTAAAACATACTGTTCATAGTCAAACACAAACAATTTGAATTATGCATGCATAAAATATACTGATATAAAACTTAATCCTTAAATATGCTCAATTGAAGGGGAAACTCAATGATATAAGACTAAAACCAAAATAAAGCTTAAGAGACAAGCAACAAAACCATTGTAGAGACATATATAGCCCCCCCTTAATGTATCAGAGACAAGCAAATTCAGTTATACCTCAATGGAATGAAATGGGATGGGTCCTAGTCTTAGAGAGGAACCTAATTAAAGCATATAAGTTATATGCTCAGTCAAGAAGAGACATGTAAGTGTTTTCAATTAAACCGGTAAGGTCTCATTTTCTTTTAATGACATTTGGAAAACAACACTCGATGTTTTGTGATGTTCCTTTTATTGAAGCATGTGGATTCCCCCCCCCCCCCCCCTAATTAGGTACAAATATGTTTGTTGATTGATTCATTCTTTAGATTTAGTTCTAACATACATTTATTCAATTTATTGCATTATATTATTATTTATATGATTTTTTTGTATGATATTATTATTCTTATACTTAAGATTTATGAAGAGAAACACTAGTGCAGAAATAGGAGTTTACACTCATTTTTTATACATTTAATACTCGTTATTTGAGGGTGTAAATTCAAAGGGTGAGAAATGTCTGACAAATTTACACCCGTTTTAAAATGAGTGTAAATAGAGGGTATATCACACCATATTTTATAGAAAACAGATGTACATTGTTACATATGTACATTTAAATCAAACAGATTTATGCTTAATTTGATAAAAATCGAGTGTAAAAGGAATATTGTTTACTATGAATGTCAACAAATTTACACCCTATTTTCTTTAAATAGGATGTAAATATATGATATATTATACCATATTTTAGTTATCACTGGTGTGAGATATTTCATAATTATATTATATTTAATTTCATTTACACCTTATTTCATTCAACCAAAATTTTTTGTATACTGCTGGCCGTTCAGTAAACAAATACTACCTTCGTCCCAAATTATAAGACGTTTTGAGTGTTTCACATGAATTAAGAAGGAAAATTATTTTTTTATGGGAAAGAGAGATTATGTATGACTTACAAAACTACCCTTCATTAATTATATAGGAAAGAGAAAATAAAAGAATTGGAAGAAGAAAGAGTAATAAATTATAGAGGGTATATTAGGAAAAAAAGTCATTAATGGTGTATTAGGATTATAAAATGACTTATAACTTGGGACAACTATTTTTGGCAAAGTGACTTATAATTTGGGACATAATGGGTACCTTATAACATGTGTAAGAGAACTCGATTTATTTTTTATTGTTATTTAAAAAAATCATTAAATCAAATATTATTATATAACATTTATTCAGTAAACAAAAAGTACAACCAAAACAAACATATTCTAACATCAACATATATAAGTCTTACATCAAAATCATTTTATCTAATACCAAAAAGTCATACATCAAAATCATATTATCTCATACTAAGAAGTCATAATATTTCTTCATGTAACAACAACAAAATAGTCAATCATATGTCATAATATTTCTTCATGTAACAACAACAAAATATTTAATCACTTTCTTCATATAACAACTATAAAATATTAATGGAGCAAACATATATATATATATATATATATATATATATATATATATATATATATATATATATATATATATCCTTCATTCGCTTTTGATTTGGCAATATTTCTTTGTTTTCTGGATGCTTATGCTCTTCAACCATTCACATTTGGTCTTGCTGTATATTTTACTCTTCAACCTTTTACTCTTCAACTATTTGCAAAAAAAACATTGAGTCCAAAGTTCTCGAATATGGTCAATTGTCTCTTTTTCATACGAAGAAGTCTCTGTGAATATATACAAGTTCAATAGATAATAAATTAAACAACTACATATTAAAACAAAAATTTACATGGTTTTCAATAAATACATGCAATATAAAAATATTTTAAATTATACTACCTCATTGAATCTTTCCACAATAAAAGTATCAATAATGTCAAACATATTCTTCATGACATAATACCCACATGCCTATCCGTTATCTTGACGATGTGCCTACATATAAAATCTTAGTTACATTAACACCAAAAACAACATTACATTATTTCAAAAGAGAAAAAAAATGTATGATAGATGTTATGACAAAAGAAAATAAGAATATTACAATATTACAACATTACGACATGACATAAAAAATTTGTATGCTAGCTGTTATGACTGAAGAAAAGAAGAATATTACAATATTACAACATTACATCATGACAGAAAAAACTGTTGCTACGAAATCTGTAGGGGATATTATAGATGCAACTTATCCAAAGTCGTTCAACCAAAAAGCAAGTTAAGAGAAGTAACACAAATTCATCAATGCTCATCATCACTTATACTTAAACATACAACCATCCAGATCCCACTACCGTCTCTGTAACTACCTCTCTATTTCTCTCATTTTTATGATGTTGATGTGATTGTGAATATACAATGTACATTAATTTATTAATTTTTAGGTTTTCTCTCTAGTCTATTCTTTTGAATGTGTAGTTTATATGTTTTTTTTCTATGTGATAAAACCAAAAAATAGTGTTAACAAAAGTTTGTTGTTGTTTACAAAGAAAAACATAATGTTGGAATTAAACAAAGACTTTGAGTAATTCTGAACCAATCTTGATGAATAAGATTCAATGAAACGATCGAAATCTCTTGTTCTTCACTCTTCACTTGAGTGAATCAATCACACTTTGATTGCAAGAATGATTCATCGCAACAATTGTTACTGGAAGAAGAAAGAAAATTTGAATAATAAAGAAAATTAGGGTTTGACAAAATATTGAAGAAGATGGTGATTTCTGCATAGTAACTCTCTGCTCTCAAACTGAGAAAATATTATTCAACTGTGCAACTGCACTTTATGTTGTGTGTTATAATCCATAATATGGTTACTCCCTATCTATAATTGAGCTAGCTTACTCTCTAAACTAAATCCTAAAATATACAAAAGCCCAAAATTTCTATTTTGGTCTAAGTCGAAATCCTGTGTCAGGCAACCTGCTTCGACACTCCGACATCTAATGCTACACGATACACACTACAAGTTTAGACACATTCTTGTTTCTGTCTAGTACTACCTGTTTTGACGCAAGGAATTACAATCTCAACACACCACCTAATTTATTGTGTCTAAGCTATCTATATTCATCATAACTCTTAGCTTCTTAAAGACTTCGACCTGCACTCCCTTTGTTATGATATTGGTAATCTGATTCTCAGTTCTGCAGTGTTCCAAGTTCATTTTCCCTTCTGCTACCCGCTCACGAAGATAGTGGAACCTCATTTCGCTATGCTTGCTTTGTCCATGTGCTATCAAATTCTTCGCCAGATTGATAGCAGACATGTTGTCGATCTTCATGGTAATTGCTCTATGACTCTTCCCTGTAATCTCTTCTACCAGGTTCAGCATCTATGTTTCTTGGCATACACAAAGAGAAGCAGCTATGCACTCTACTTTACACTACGACAATGCCATTACTGGCTCTTTTCTTGAACTCCAAGCAATTGGTGCACCACTTAGCATAAACACATAGCCAGCTGTGGATTTTCTATCCTTATCATCACTACATCAACTTGAGCCAGTGTATCCCACTAACTTGCATTCATTTCCTTCATCAGTTGCAGGAAATAAAATTCCATAGTCTAGAGTTCCTTTTAGATACCTTAGTACCCTCTTCGTCGCTGCTAGGTGTGATAGCTTTGGGTTCTGCATGAATCTACTCACCATACCTACATTGTATGCTAGATCAGACCTTATGTGACAAAGGTATCGAAGTGATCCAATGAGTCTTCTGTACTGGGTTGAATCGACATTATCTTCATTTGTGTCTTTCGACAGTTGCATTTTAGGCTCAGCTGGAGTCGAAGTTGGGTTGCAATCTTGCATCTCAAATCTCTTGAGTATTTCTCCTGCATACCTTCTTTGATGCATCAAACCAATACCACTCTTGTAGAACTCGATGGCAAGGAAATATGAGAGATTTCCCAAATTTCAAGCTCCTCACTTATGTCACGTTTGAAATCTTCGATCTCTTTCTTGCAACTTCCTGTTATCAACAGGTCATCGAAATAGAGACATAGTATAAGCAATTCACTATTGCTTCTTCTTACATATACTCCGTGTTTAATTTTGCACTTCACAAATTCCTTATCCCTTAGGAAGCTATCTATCTTCTTATTCTTTCTTATACGTGCCCTTTTCAACGCTCAGAGTAATCTTAATGAAATTAGTAATATTTGGGACAATGAGAGCAGGGTGAGTCGGCGTAGGAGTGAGAGGTGGAGGAGGAGGGTCGATATGACCGGTGGAGTGTGAGGAAGAGTTGTTGTTGGAGGAATCAGTAGTGGTAGTCATGGCTGTTTTGCAGCGGTTGAAGAGAAAAATAGAATGAAAGATAGGAAGAAAGAAAGTTGGCGGTTGGTTTTAGGGTTTGGGATCAAACCAAGTGTGATACCATGTAAGATAATTTAGGCCGTCCTTTTTCATTGATCTGTTAGTCATTTATATACACAATACAATTATGTGGTTATGATTCTAATAATCATTAGTAATCAATACTACTAATAATCTTTCTATATTTACATATCTAATATGTATAAAATGTTTGATGTTTCCTCCATTGAAACAAAAGTTGTAATTAACTTTATTTTTCTTCTTGCAATGTGAATAACGTTCAATATTTGTGTTCTTCTTTGTAGAAATAACTTGTGTTCGTTGTTTCAATTTTGTAGATACCAATTATGTTTTACAATTTAATTATTGGTTATGAATTTGAACATATATTGATTTTTGTTTTTGAGCTAATGTTTCCTTTTGAATTTGGCAGGAGTTTGAGAAATGCAGTAATAAAATTGGTTTTCTGAAAAAAATTTGAAAATTGGGTAGAGATATCCTGCAAACAACATATTTTCATTCATCCTACAAGCGGATTCTCTTCCAGCTTCATCCTGTAAGCAGATTTTGTTCCTGCTATACATGTCAAAATCACACAACTTTTTTTTTCTTCCTTTTTATTCAAAGCTCTTTTCCCCATATTTTAATTTCTTTCCTTTCTGATTTAAAAATGTTTCATGTTAATGCTTCTGATTAGGGGTGGCAAAATGGGCCCGGCCCGTTGGGCATGCCCGTTTTACCCGCACTTTAGTGCGGGGTGGGCCAAGGGTTTAGGCCCTCACCCTCTAATGTGTCCGCCCCGCCCCGCCCTGTTTTCTTCGCGGACTTTTACAGTCACAAGCATTTACATAAAATTTTGCGTTTTTAGGCTTAAAAGGTACAGTGCCCGCGGGCTTTCCCCGCCCCGCCCTCACTTTTTTGCGGGGTGGGCCTAGGTTTTAGGCCCGCATCCTCAACTATGACCGCCCCGCCCCGCCCCATTTTTTTTGCGGGCATTTGCGGGGCGGGCCTAAACGGGGCGGGCATGCCCGTTTGCCACCCCTACTTCTGATATGCATTTATACTCCTTACATTTATTCATTTATTTTTTCACTTCCCTTTCATTCTCTTTCAATCCACTAATTTGAAATTCAAATTTAGCATTTTTCAAAACTTTTCATTTTTCTTTAACAAGACTACAGTCTCAGAGCTTGGTTAAATTATTTAGAAAAGTTGGTTAAAATAAAGTACTTTAAATAATAGAAAAGTATGAAGAAAAAATTAGATGTTGTAAATAAGTGCTTAAGTAAGTTGTACATTTACTTTTGTTTCCACTGTTGTAATCGCTAACACTGATGTAATTGTTTCTGCAGATGCTTTTGAGAATTTGAAACCGACTCCTGATATTATCTCAACTGCATCAAGGATATTGAATGTTGGCCCATTGAGGTATGTAATACTAGATTAAACATGTGATTAGATGCTTAAGTTGTAGTTTTGGGTGATTGAGTTTTTAGTAACTGTATTTCATTGTTGCTGGTTAATAGGATAACATGAATGTGTATATCATAATTAATACACATATGCTCAAAAGAATACTAGGCTGGTACTTCACTTTCAGATGATATTTTATTTGAAAGTTTTATACTGCTTTTCAGTTAAACCGCTCCTACAATTGTTGTTAGTTGCTTCTACAATTGTTATCATGTTAGGGTTTATGACTCAATTTTCAACCTGTATCTAAAGTGATTAATTTTGTGCGTGATATTATTTGGATTCTACTCTAGTAGTTTTTTTTCTTAATATTATTTGGCTTTGCTCTGTTATGATTTCTAGCACTGTTTTTGCTTGTGTAGGTAGATATGAGGATTTGTTATTATATGATTTCTAGCATTGTTTTTGAAATTTTAAGCTTTTTTTGTGTTTTATTCACTAAATTTTACTGCCTTTTGATATACCATCTTTTGATATTGTCTTTGTTGTCGTCTATTTCCTGATGCAATCTCTACTCTTCATGATTTTTAATTTATTATATTGGTATATCATGCTGATATAGGTTGTTCTTCATGATTATTGCAAAAGAGCAGACTATGGTAAACAACAATAATCACCATAAGCGCAGACTAGGCTATTATTTACAATATCTTTTAGAAAAGAGCTTTGTTAAAATATTTAGAAAAGTTGTTGAAGAAATTGAAAGATGAGGTAGTGGATGTGAGATAAAGTAGCAAAGTATGAGTTGTTTTCCTTATATTGAACACAAAGTAGTTAAATGTATGTGATGTGGTAGCAGGTAGTCATGATAAGATGGCAATTAATTTTGGTGGAAATCTAAAATTGTCAGTTTTGAAGCTTGCACAAGTTAACAAAAATTAGAGTTTGAAAAGTGTGTTACAATGATACTTAAATAACAATGATATATAAATAAGAAAATAATTATGAAATGGTGTATGTATTATACGAATATTAAGATTAATTTATCAAATCTTCATCCTAATTAAGTAGGTTATTTAACTTTAGTATAACTTAAAATACTTTTGTTAAACATATTAAATTTTGTTTATTTCTATTTAAGTTTCATGTATCAATAAATATCAAAATGTATTTAAATTAATGTTTTGATAAAAAAAGAATATTTTAATTAATTAAATTTAAATATTCCAATTTTTTATTTTGTTATTTTTAATTGAATAAACAATTTTAACTAATAATTTTGATTTATAGTAATTTTTTGTTACATTTTATGAATATTTGTACATTTTATCTGTATTTCACTTTTTTATTACATTTTATGTAAATGCTTCTACATTTTTCAAGATTTTTTTTTAAAAATGAGCTAATAATTTCATTTATTTATTTTTTTCAAATAAACAATTAACAATGTTAATTTTAAAATAATAATTTATATTATATTGAATTTTTAAAATGACAAATATATTTATAAAATATTATTTTTGTTTCTTTCAAAATCATAATCAATAGTATTAAAGTTTAAAATTATGTTACTGTATCATTTATAATATCGAGTCATTATTACAATATTAATAAATATATCAAATTTTTAAAATGAAAAATATATTTATAAAATGTTATTTTTGTTAATTTTAAAATCATAATCAATAGTATTAAATTTTAAAATTGTGTTATTGTATCGTTTACACCATCAAGTCATTATTACAATATTAATAAATTTTATTACTCACTTTATGGAATTAACTATCAATTTATTCTAATAACATTTACTATTTATAATTTAAATTACATTAATTTATCTCTCTTTATTAAAAAATAATGAATGTTATTCATAAATATTATATTATATTCAATTTTTAAAATGACAACTGATCTTACCGGATCAGAAAGAAATCAATGGCCAACAACGTCGTGAGATCAGCAACTCCGGTGGTGATGAAACGGCGGGGGAAGGGGGGTGTACCTGCAAGGTACTCCGATGCCAAAGTCAGGAAAAATGAGTAAGCAAGTACGAAAAGGCAAAGGGTGAGTTAGAGAATATTGCGTAACCTGACCCTCTCAAGTGAGAGGGTATTTATTAGGGGTGTTCGCGATTCCGTTTGGATCGGTTTTATAACAAAATGTCATCCGATCCAAAGATATATTTACTTGCGGTTTGGTTCGGTTTTGGATGATTGGTTAAAAAAATCCGATCCGATCCGATCCAATTTCTTGCGGTTTGATTTGGATCAGATTTTGGATATCCAAATTACAAATTATAATTTTATTAATATTGTAAAAACACTAATAAATAATAAATTTTATATAATATATAACATATACTTTATTAAAAGTTAATAATACAAAATGATAATGATCAGTTATGATTGAAACAAATGAAATAATAAAAATTAATAGATTAAATCAAACTTATAAATAATATTTTATAAAAAAAGTATCAACTAATAATAAATTAGTACAAGGTATTATACTAATAAAAAATCAATAAGTATAAAAATATACACATGTGGTTCGGTTTGGTTTGGATCGGTTTTGAAAAATCAATTCGAAATCCGATCCGAACCGATCGGTTTTTATAAAATGACATCCAAACACATCCAATAATTTTCGGTTTTTTGCGGTTTTCGGTTTTTTTGGATCGATTTGCAGTTTTTATTTGGATTGGTTTGGATTTGAACACCCCTAGTATTTATAGGCTGCCCCCAGCGTGGGGTCAATGGTCACTTGCACTGGGCTGGATTGCAAGGCCCAATACAGGTGACTGCAAGGGCTTACGTGGCGTAAGGATGACCAGCACGTGGTCTTCGCCCTGGGGTAGCGGTCCCGAGATCTCCGAAAGGTTGGCAGACCGATCCTTTCGGAGGTGGGAGGTTATAGGATGACGTGTCCTCGCGGGGAGGGACACGTGGATGTCGAGGAGAGACGTGTTCCCCAAGACTCGAAGCCTATGCTCGACAATGCCTGTCCAACACATGCTCGACGAGGTGGAGGTCTGGACGTGCTTGACAATGGGTAAGTGTGGGCCTTGTTGGGCCACCTCAGATCATTGGGTTGGGCCTGCCCAACTAATGGGTAGGCGTTGGCCCAGTCCAGAACAGAAGCCCCCCAAGTTGTTGTTCCAAAGTGTCGGAGTAATGACTTAAGGGTTAGCCCCCATGTCGAGGACACAAAGAGCGTGTTCGAAGAACCAAGTTGAAGGTAGTTGTCTGATACCTGCAGATAATTGTAATACCCCAAATTTTGACCACTTAGATTTCCCATCATTGTGAAAATCATCATCACAATATGGATGTACCTTTATGCTTCATTAGTCTCCCCAAAGATGGGTGAGCATCCACTACAATCAAAATTAGGGTTTCAAGCCCTCTCTGAGTGCTTAGACAAAATATCAATCAAGAAATGACATGATCTTCAACTTGTTTAATCTCTTAAACATCCACAATGGATAAAAAAGGACTCCCACTTCAAGGATTAAGCACAAGGCTGCTCCCTTCTAGGTGGATCAAGTCTCAAGATCGACAGTGTCACCAAATTAGGGTTTTGGTCGACCAGGACCTCCAGATGGAAATTTTCATCTGGGCACAAGGCAATGATCCAAAAAATAACCTAATATACTTCATGGAACCTCATGAACCCATGCATCAAGTCAATTTTGCCTCAGGGGATGCATTCATCAAAAATCAGGAATTAGGGTTTCTTGACCTAATTCACCCCTAAGTTGACTTTTGGGACAAACCATGAGCCAAGACCTCAAGAGATGATTTGAGGGTCTCTAATATACCATATTGATCCATTTGGAACAATGGATTGATCCAAAAAATTTGAGCAACAAGTCTCAATTTCATCTGCACCACAATTAGGGTTTCGCGAGGAAAGTCAACTGTAACTTTGACTTTTGACCAGGACATGCTCCCAAACCCTAATACATGATTGAATATACCCTATGACACCCATGGAACATGTCCATCAAGTTTGATTTAGGTCAAGGACATGATTTCCTGAAGAATTGCACAGTTTGGAATTCATCTGATAAAAAGTCAACTGTGCACAAAAGTCAACTTTGACTTTTTGAGATTTTTCACCAAAATGGATTTTTAACCCTAAAATGATGTTAATGTATGATTTGAATCATCATTCATCAAGAAAAATCAAGAAAAGTGAGATAACTTGTAAAAGGGGTAACCATAAAACTTAGAAATTTTTCTAAGTTAAAAATAAAGTGGCAAAGGTACCAACTTTGAAGGACCATAACTCCTAAACCACAAGGCCATTTTTTCTCATCCAAAGATGGATTTGTAGCCCTCATTATCACCTACAAAAACTTCAACTACAAGTTATTCCAATTCATTAAGGATTTTGAGTTATGGAGTGATCAAAATGGCTGAAAAGTGAAAATGTCACTTTTTCCAACACTTAGTGAAATTTTCACTAAGTCAGAATTTGCCTTCACTTTTTGCCAAATGTAGGGGGATTTTTCACTTGGAATCAAAAGAGATCAAAACCAAACTTGTTCAAACAGTTGTTGTATTATGTAAGAGCTTTCCTAAATGGCCAAGAACATTGCCAAATTCAACCTACAACATGAGATACAACATTGCCAAGTTGCCTTGCTGAAATCTGTCAAGGCAAGGCAGAATTTGCAACTTTGGTCGATTTGCCAAAATCAGCCAAATTCAATTGCTCCTACCCACTTGGACACCTCAGAGGATTGAATCTAAAGGGGACAATCACTGAGCCAAGCCTCCAAAGTCCATGGAACAAGAAATAACATGTTGAACCTAGAATGGCCAAAATAGGGACAAGACTTCAAATTTGGAATGAGGCATTCAATGGAACCATCGAGGTGGCATGGACTGAGCCATTCTCATCTGAAATCAATCAAGACTTATCCAAGACCAAGGGGACCAAAGCTCTGTGCCCTAACCTCTAGTCAATGGCTAGAGGAGACTTGGATTTTCATTTGCCAACATTGGCCAAACCTACTTACCAGCTGCCATGCACTATTCCTTGCAAAACAAACTTGCTCTACTATAAATAGAGCTCAATTGTGGTCAGTTTGAGTACACCAAAGCCATCTAACAGATGCTTTCCTCAAAATCTCTTCTTTCACTCCAATTTTTCCTTCTAAGGCAAGTCACTATCGGGTTTTGAGTTTGAGAGCAATTCCAATCAAACCAATCACTCACACACCTCACATACATCACATATGAGCTGATCAAACACTTAGATCACTTCTGAAACACCAATTTCATAAAATCACCAGCTGGTTGCTCAAATTTTCAATCAAGTTGCAGCTGAGGTGCCACAAAGTGATCCAGCCAATTTCAATCAAGTCCAACCATCCAAACACGATCCATAGGGTGTAGGGAAGCTGTTCAGGTCATCACCACTCATCTGTAACACCTCCAAATCAAAAATCACTTTGCACTTGCTGTCACGGCCTAGAGGTAAGCACATACTTGGTCATCTCTCAATCTATGCATATTTCCTCGCACAATAATTTGGCCATATGTTCATAATCATGCATGGAATGTTTTCCCTCAATTAATTGCATTGTTTGAATCGTGTATCAAAAATCCTAGCCTTCATGCAGAAATTAGGGTTCTTGAGGTTTCTTCGTGATTTCTTGTTGTATGTTTAATTTAAATGAAATTAAAGTACATAGACATGATCGTGAGGTTGAGACGAGCATAATGATATGTGGATTGCATGATATGATTACGTATTCATGGAGATTGGATAGAAAACGCAAATCTGAGAAACCAATAACACGCGCGTGTTCTTCAGCTTGTTCTTGGCGCCATTTTTAGAAATTCAAATATTTGAATTTTTGTGATTTTGTTTAATTGATTCAAAAATTAATTTCTCTCTGAGTTTTAATGATTTTGAGTTGATTCTTTTTTTAATAATTCACAAAAATGTTAAAATATTTTATTTTCCCAAAAAATCCCAAAAATATTATTTATTTCATATAATTGATATTTTTGTAAAGAATTAATATTTTGATTGTTTTTGGCATTTTAAATATTTTTTCTACATTGATTTTGCAACTTTTAATGCTTTCTAATTATTTTGTAGGTCAATACTTAATTTTTGAAGCATTAATCCAAGATCACAATTTGTTTTCCATGTGTTAAACAATTTTTGATCATTTTAATTGAATTTTTATTCAATTAAATACATTTTGAAAACAAATTAGGGTTTTGGATTAATTCAACCCTCATAAGTCATTTTCAAAACACTTTGGGCCTCTTGAGAGAGTGTAAGACCCATCCCCCCTTGTACAAAAACTTTTTGGGCCTCACTCATTGTATAAGTCCCTCTGTACAAGTAAACGGCGCGATCGTCGCCCGTTTAAAAATAAAAATCATATGGGCCTCTCCTTGAGCTATAAGACCCATTCAAAACACTTTGGGTCTCTATTAGAGTGTAAGACCCAATCCCCCTTTTAACCAAAACATTTTGGGCCTCACTTATTGTATAAGTCCCTCTGCGTTAAAAGAAAACCTCGGCGCGATCGCCATTTTTAAGCGAAAAATCATTTGGGCCTACCCTCGTGTTATAAGCCCCACTCTTTTTTCTTTAAACCTTTTTGGGCCTCTTGAGAGAGTGTAAGACCCATCCCTTTGTACAGAAAACCTTTTTTAGGCCCCAGTCACTTGTATAAGTCCCGCTGTACAAAGTCAAACAATGCGCTCACTGATAAAACCCTGGGCCTCTCCTTGAGCTGTAAGCCCCAAATCTTTCTTTTTCAAAGCACTTTCTCCTTTGATTTTGAATATACTGTTGTTTTCAATCTTTCTTTGTTGAACAACTAACCGAACAGCATGGAAGCACTCCAACCGAGTAAGTGGTTATCGCTTTCATTTACTGCTTTCATATTATAAACTGTATTATGGGGCTGCTCACTGTAAGTCTCCTTTCATAAACTCATATCTACTGTGTAATAATAGTATAGATATTTCGAGTTTCCCCGGCTACTACGTCTAGAACTAGGTGACGCCGTTTCCCTTATTCGTAGAAATAGACGCCTAGATCCCCAATAGGAGCACCAGATACAGTCTTCTCTTCGGCTGTCCTCCTTAGGAATCGTCAAAGAAGCTCTACTCCCCAAGATGAATGTATTCTCCGTGAATGGCATCTTTGAGTTTCTTCTAAATTCTCGAACTTTCCTGTCTTGATCTATTCCTTGTGGATAGCTTGCCTTGAATGTCTCGGGGTTTGGGTACCCACTACGGTCATAATCTTGGACCTTAACTAAGGAACCCTCTTCAAAAGCTAAAAGTCGCTGGATAGTAAACCTCGCACGTTTACCAGTGGTTTTTATCTTTAAAAAGAGTTATCTCTCCTAATGGAAAGGAGATGATAGACCCACAGGCTTCTTAAAAGCATCGGCCTCCTCTTGGGCATTATTCAAGGACCCTACGGCTTCTTAGAAATATCCACAGCCTCCTCTTAGGCTTCGTATAATGACCTCTTCCTCCGGGAATGATAGCCTCCTCTTGGGCTTCGTACAAGGACCCGTCGGCTTCTTAAAAGTTTCCAGCCTCCTCTTGGGCTTCGTACAAATTGTCCCGACGACCTCCTAGAGGTATAGGAATAGAACCTAGTCATCCTCATAGAACAATCCTTTCATAGAGTCTACTACTGTTTCTCAAAGCATAGTACAAAAGAAAAAAACTCTAGATACGGACAGTCTAACTTCCTTGAGTCTCAAAAGACATTCTCAAGTGACCCATTCGTTAAATAGGAAGGAAACCCGCAGACTCGGACAGTCTCAACACCCTTTGGATTTCCTCAAAGAAAAGGAGACCATCCCGATCCTCAGATTTAACCCATGAGTACAGTGATGATCATATAAGAACTGATTTTCTCTTTCAAAATCAGTATACTGGACCTGTCACTTAACTGACATAGCCTTCTCTTGGGCTTTGTACAATGACTCTCCCTAGCGGAGTCAAACAAAACTTTTAGCCTCTCTCTCGGGCTTTGTACAAGACACATAAGAGACTCCCTCGTTGAGTCAATCACCCCTTTCGCCTCCATCCCGGGCTTTGCACGAGATACAAAGACTCTCTTGTTGAGTCAAAAACTTTTAGCCTCTCTCTCGGGCTTTGTACGAGACACAAATTAGCCTCCTCTTAGGCTTTGTATAATGATTTTCCTAGCGGAAATTAGCCTCCTCTTAGGCTTTATATAAGAAAACCACTGGTTAATCCAATCAACCTTTTAGCATCGAAGCTGTGCCTCGTTCACAGTACACAAACATCAACAACTCATTCCCTTCATCTAATCGATGTAAGCGGCAAGCCTCTGGATCATCTATATCCACGCCACTGTCCCTCTTTTAGCATGAGAAATTCCTAAGGAAAGATGGCATTGCTCTACACTGAGTTAAAATCTTCTCCTTCAGGTTAAAACCCTTTCTTCGGAAATTATGGCATTGCTCGGATCCGCGTATCCCAGTTAAAGTAATTCTCCTTCTCCCCTCTTTAGAGATGACAAATTCTCTCTAAAGTCGAGGTTCTTTAGCTTCACGTCTTGGGCTTTGAACAAGACACAAATAGACCTTTCAGCTTCATATCTTAGGCTTTGAACAAGATACAAACTACCTTTCGCTTCACGTCTTGGGCTTTGAACAAGACACCAAAAACCAATTTCCTCCCATAGAATAGGAGGAACTACGAACGCTCTGATTTCCCTGTTTCGGTAAACGGGAATACGTAGGCATAAGATCGAAAGAAAAGATCTTAGCGAGCGCAATCAACAAAAAAACCAAATCCCATATCTCCATCAATCAAAAGCAGTATTTCAAAAGCATCAGTCCTAACATCCCAATCCTTGTTCCCCGCTAGAAAGTCCTAGAAAGAAAGAAGACAGTATTGGCGAAAATACAAATAACCAGTACAAAGGCCCCCCACATTGATAGCATCCGTAACCTAACAGACCGCTGTTTAAACTCAGTATGCAAGCAGGGTTAATTGGAGACATCTATTTCCCTTCCTTATTCAGCTCACAATAGGATAAAAAATGAATCGACCTGTAGTCAAAGCTCAAACCGCAGAGAGCGACCAGCGCTTAAGAACCGCGTCCAAAATCGCTCGCTACAGAAAAGTGGCACCCACCGTGGGGCTAGATCTCTTCAGCTTGTTTCCTTTTTCCTCTTTTTCACCTCTTTGGTTAATACCACAGATTGGGGCTTCCGCCGGGGAACCCATTTCTGTCAGGAACTTAGGATTCATAGCTTTATAAGTCTAGGATAATTAGGACAAATATATATACTGCTTTTCCTAATTGCTATACGTGTTTATTTTTCTGCTACTGGGAATGCGTGTGATGCCGCATGTGGTGAGAATGAGTATACACTTAAGATAAGTGATGGCGACGGGGTCGACCATCAACCTCAGTGGAGGCTGACCAACGCAACCCATTCACTCTTCTAGCCAATGGGCCGGTTGTTAAGTCTGAGAAGCTGAGGAGCCAAACCCTTTCGTAGTGCGGAAACTATCAGAAATAGTTGTTACGCGATACTACCCTCATTTGAGGCTGGTGATCTATTCTCGGTGAATGGCACTTACTCTAAGATTGCTCCACAATTCGCTGGCGATCCGCTTGTTGTTTTGCTTTCCTGGGAGGAGCTGATGATAATGAGTACAGGTACAAAAATCACCCTAGTATAAACCTTTGGGGATGGGTAGAGCCTTGACTTCATGACAACGACCCTTTGACCCCATGTTTTTTCTATGTTTTTGTGTGCTGCATTCATGCATTCATTTAATAAAACATTAAAACATTCAAAAAACTTTCTCTTCTAGTCTCTCTGTTTTTCAAATTAAACTAAGACTGTGATTGCAAATATCAGAGAAGAGGATTACGCTAATGGATTTCGGTAGAAGGAGAACTCACCAATATACCTTCAAGGTTTCAAAACTAGGGGATTTGAGAAGGTTAGCAAGGATGATCGTTAACCCAGAGGCTTTCAGAGCCAAGCACGGTGGTTTGCTACCACTGTTAAGAGTCCATGTGATTAAGGGGATCATGGACGTGCTCATTCAATTCTACGATCCGGTTTATCACTGTTTTACATTCCCGGATTACCAGCTATCACCAACGCTGGAGGAGTATTCTCATCTGACTGATTTACATATCACTGATCGAGCTCCATTTTCTGGACTGGAAGAAATTCCAAAGAATCAGACTATTGCAATAGCAATTCATTTGGACGAGTCTGAGGTCCGGACTCACATGACCACTAAGGGTGGCATCCAAGGTTTGCCAGCCCAGTTCTTGACAAAGAAAGCTCTGTACTTTGCTAGTATAGGGAACGAGACTGCTTTTGAAATCATCTTTGTCTTGCTCACCTACGGGTTATTTTTGTTTCCCAACATCAATAACTTCGTCGATATCAACGATATTAAGGTTTTTCTCATTGGAAACCCTGTGCCGACTTTGCTTGCAGATGCGTATCATTCTGTATACTTGGGAAATTTGTACAGCGGAGGAGAGATCACATGCTGTGTACCTTTGCTTTACAAATGGTTTATCTCTCACTTGCCCAAGTCTGCTGCTTTTTGGGATTGCAAAAGTGTCTTACGTTGATCGCAGAAGATCATGTCTCTTACCAACTATGATATAGATTGGTGTAATAGGATTTATGAGGGAATTAGAATCATTGATCGTTGTGGAAACTTCCCCAGCATACCCCTCATAGGAACTAAATGAGGAATCAACTATCATCCAATATTGGTTCTTCGTCAATTTGGATACCCGATGAGACACATCCCACTGGGTGTTCATATGGAAGGTCTTTTCTTCAAAGAAGGAGAAAGTGACAGAGCACTAAAGATGGAAATAGTGCAAGCTTGGAAACATGTTCATAAGAAAGGACGAGAGTCTCTGGGAAAACCGAACTGTGTCTCGGTGGAGCCTTATCTCCACTGGGTACAAGCCAGAGCTCTCAAGCTAAAGATGCCTTATCCTCGTTACGGAATTCTTCCGCCGAGAGAATCTGTCATGTACTTCATGACTGAAACTGAAAAGCTTCAGGTTACTCTCAACAAAGTTCAAAAGGAAAGAAGATCTTGGAAGAACAAGTACCGCACCCTCGACGTAGAGTGTATCAAAATACAGCAACTACTAAAAGAGAAAGATGCTCTGATTGAAATTTTGGAGCAGCATGCTGTAGAGAATCAAGATGACCAAAGGAATTTGCTCGCTCCTTTCACCTGGCAAAGGAATGGCAACCCAACAACGGCCCAAGCGCCCCGGTCAAAGAAGAGGACTCGGGACCCATTAGTTTAGGTTTCTGTTTCTGCACTTTGTAATCTACTGTATTTCCATTTCTGTAATCCTTTGGAATTCAATAAAAAGGGGTTTCCCCACTGTTTGATATTTGCAATCTAATTGTCGAAGTTTATTTTGATTAAACAAAAAAACAACAATTAATATAATCATTGCATTCATCATTCTCACATCGCGTATTCTCCTTACCTACGAATCTCACGTTTGTGTCTCAATTCTAGAGTCAAACTGTCTCATTCATATAATACTCGGGCCAATCGTCAGAAAAGGATGGATGATCTCGAGGAAGAAAACAGAGAGTTGAAAGAAGAGATCGACGCTCTGAGAGAGGATATGAGAAAGCTTCGTAACGACATGCAAGCCATGGCAGAAGCTCAGCTACAAAGAACTGTGATCTCAGAGATCACCTCAACGCCCATCATAGAAAAGTATGATCCTAGGTATCAGATGCCGAAAGATCGTCCTTGGGGCATGCCTGTTAACTATATCCCGGAAGGATATGTTCCGCCGATCACTGAAGATCAGGGAATCGCAACAGAAGCCGCTGGGCCTGAAGGTTACAAACTTCGGGAAAGCGAAGATGCCAGGGGCATACTCAAGACTCCTGAAGGTTACAAACTTCGGGAAGCGCCAAGACTTACTGCCGTAGTCACGGTACCACCCCCTGTGGTGCACACTGTCCCGGAAGGACAGATTCCACAGACACCTTCTGGTAAGAAGGAAACTATGTTTGATAAAATGGATGAATTCCAGGAGCAGTTCCTAGAAATGCAGAAAGAGCTGCAAGCCATTCGCGGTCAGGATCTATTTGGAAAGGACGCCGCAGACCTCTGCTTGGTCCCAAATGTGAAAGTCCCGCACAAGTTCCAAGTGCCCGACTTTGAAAAATACAAGGGTAACTCTTGCCCTCAGAGCCATCTGGTGATGTACGCTCGGCGGATGTCAGCTCAGACGGAGAATCAGGACCTGCTGATTCACTACTTCCAGGATAGTTTAACCGGTGCCGCACTCAAATGGTACATGGGTTTAAACCGTACTACGATCAGTACATTCAGAGATCTTGGTACTGCCTTCGTCCAATAATACAAGTACAATTTGGACATGGCACCCGACAGAGATCAACTCAGATCAATGTCGCAAAAGGACAAGTAAACCTTTAAGGAGTATGCTCAAAGGTGGCGTGAAATCGCCGCTCAAATTTGTCCACCTCTTGAGGAAAAAGAGATGACAAAAATCTTCTTAAAGACCTTAAGCTCATTTTACTATGACCGAATGGTTGCCAGTGCGCCCAGTGATTTCACCGAGATGGTTGCCATGGGCGTACGTCTTGAGGAAGCCGTCTGAGAAGGACGTTTGGTAAAAGACACTGGATCGACGAGCGGTACTAAAAAATACGGTAGTGCTCTCCCTAAGAAAAAAGAGCAAGATATTGGGAATATCTCTCTCGGAAGGCAAAGACGACGTTATCAACCGGTAGCAGCTGTGACTCCTGCTATCAACCCTGCGTCTATTCCTACGTATCAACCTCAGGTTTCGCAGAGCCAACCTGACCAACAAGGGACACAACAGCCTCTTCAACAGGCTCGTCCTCTATATAACAACAACCGTACAACACGGCCACCAGGATTTGATCTTATACCTGTAACGTATGCAGAACTGTTTCCATTACTACTGGCTAAGGGGCACATTCAGACTAAATCTCCTCTTACAGTTCCGGAAAATCCGCCTTTTTGGTTTAAAGCGGATCAAACATGCCCTTATCATCAAGGAGGTTCAGGGCATAACATTGAGACTTGTCTCAATTTCAAGTTCGACGTTCAAAAGCTTGTTAGGAGTGGGCTCTTATCTTTCAAAGATATGAATCCTAATGTTCTTACGAACTCGCTGCCTCAACACGAGAAAGCTGCCGTCAATCTGATTGAGAAAGGGACTAACGATGTCTATCAAATTCACAATGTACTCTTGTTGAAGACCAATCTGGTCAAGATGCATTGTAGACAGAGTGGATATGGCCATGTGCTACCTCATAATTATCACCAGTGTGATATCTGCTCTAAAGACAACCAGGGATGTTCTGTAGTGCAAGCAGCTCTGCAGGAACAAATGGATCTTGGATGGATCCAAGAGCACCGAGTTCGTGGAGTTAACATAGTTTACACGAATTCCAACGTCATTCAAAACCACGACATCCGTGCGATGATTGACAACTTAGTGGCAATGCACTCAAGGCAAAGCTAGTATCATAATCTGCCGCTGCACGATTACGGTTCCTGTCTGATTTGCTCGGTAAATAAACAGGGATGCTCTTTCATACAAGAGGCCCTCCAGCGTCAGATGGATCTTGGATGGATCCAAGACTACCATGATAGGAACTCCTATTAAATCAACATGGTTCAGGTCTTTGACATTCGCGTGATGAATACCAACCTGGTAGAGTTACATGCTGAGCAGGTTCGACTCGGATTCTTAATATCACATGTATCAAAACTGTAAAGCGGGTTGCGAAAACGATCGAGGTTGTACCCTTGTCCAGGAGGCACTTCAGCACTTGTTAAATCACTGGTGGATGCCAATCTATATGGACGAAGATACTCAGCAGATTAGTATCAATCACAGGAGTCCTACTCGTCGTCAAAGTCAGGATGTCCGATCAATGGAAGATAACCTAGTGAGGTTACATTGCATTCAAAGTGGGCGTGGCCAGGTGCCACCACACAACTATGACAGTTGTAGCGTCTGTTCGAAAAGTAACCAAGGGTGTTACCTTGTGAAAGCAGCTCTTCAGGGTCAGATCGATCATGGAGAAATTCATCCATATCCAGGTTCAGGACCCATCATTTGGTCGTCGAACTACCTTGCCGAGTAAGTTGAGGATGTTGTCACGATCTCTGGTCATCACAGGACCAGGGATGTTTTTGCCATCATCCCTCTACTTGACGAATCTAGAGTTCCCAACCGGGAACGGATCAAGGTTACTTATGATGGTCAGAAAAATCAGAAGGTTCCCATAGTCATCTATCTACCGGGGCCACTACCGTATGAATCAGCTAAGGCAATCCCTTACAAATACGGTGCAACAATAATCGAGAATGGAAAGGAAATTCCATTACCCTCCGTCGTGAATATTGCAGACATCAGTCGTGTAACACGGAGCGGTCGAATCTTCAACCGAGGGGTTGGAGAATCCAACAAAGAAAAGGAACTTCAGGCAGAAATTCCTGATCCACCAGTCGGTCAATCCAGTAATCCCGACCTTTCAAAAAATAATGATGAGATGCTGAAGCTCATCCAAAGGAGTGAATATAACATTGTTAATCAACTGTTACATACTCCTTCAAATATCTCAGTATTATCATTGTTACTCAGTTCAGAAGCCCACAGGGAGGCTCTACAGAAAGTCTTGGAGCAAGCCTTTGTGGAACAGGATGTAACAATCAGACAGTTCGATAGCATTGTCTCTAACATCACTTCCTGCAACAATTTAGGATTTAGTGATGAGGAATTACCTGAAGAGGGTCGCCGTCATAACATGGCGCTCAATATCACAGTTAACTGCCAGGGCGATGCTTTAGCCAACGTACTGGTAGACACAGGGTCAGCCCTGAATGTTATGCCGAAGTTCACTTTGATGCAATTATCATTCAAGGGCCCTGCGATGAGAGTCAGCGAGGTCGTCGTCAAAGCATTCGACGGATCCAGAAAAACAGTTATCGGCGAAGTTGATCTTCCCATAACTATTGGTCCTCACACTTTCCAAATCACTTTCCAGGTCATGGACATCCGGGCAACATACAGTTGTTTATTAGGAAGACCTTGGATACATCAGGCTGGAGCGGTCACTTCGACCCTCCACCAAAAGCTAAAGTTCGTTAAGAACGATCAACTTGTCACGGTTTGTGGGGAACAAGCCTTGCTTGTAAGCAACTTGTCATCATCTACTGGTATAAAACCCGAGGAGGCTATTGGAACTCAGTTTCAAGCACTATTGGTGAGCAAGGACAATCAGTTCGAAGAGGAAACTTCAATTTCTTCATACAAAGATGCTATCAAAGCGGTCGAGAGTACTGATACGATAGGATGGGGATGGCTTGTCATTCCTATTGACAATAAAACGAAGAAGGGTCTTGGTTTTTCTGCGACCTGTACCCAGACAGCCGTCAACGATGAAAGTCTTCATCCCCTTCAAAACTTCTTCCACAGTGGAGGTTTTCTTCACCCAGTGCCTCAGACAGTTCATGCTATCAATGAGGAAGATCCCTCTGACGCAGATGAAGAGTGGAAGTCCTATCTTAATGAGGACGGTTATATGTCTCAGGAAGAGGTGCCTATGCCTTTTTGTTTTCCTACGGAAAGTCCAAGATTTATACCAAGATCAGATGTCGAAATGATCTACGGAGATTGTGATCCGGAAGGATGCCGTGCTCCGCCAAATTCATTAGAGGAGGACACTCTGATGAAAGACAATCTTGACTACACCTACTATGGTCCAATGGATGGTCTGCCAATGTGGCAGCCTTACCCAGGAGACTTGGGGCAAGAAAGTCAGCCGAACAATGAAACTCAGCTGAGCATCATTGAACAGAATACCTATGTCCCCACCATGTCATGGGATCAACACTCAGGTCATTCAGAAACTACTCAACATGAAGATGAATTCACAACGTTTGCAGGACTTGAATTCATCAACTATGCTTTTCCTGAGGTCAACGTCATCGAGAGAAATGACTCCTCCAGTTCCACAGAAGTGTGGGACACCTTGGGACAACCGAGTGGAAAATTCGACTTTATGGTCAAGTACACCGCTCCCGAAAGCTCTCGTATCAGGCTCGAAGATATCCAGCCAACGGGATGGGGAGATACAGCTGAAAGCACAAATGCTATGCAAAATACAACTGAGGAATTCTCCTACGACAATTCTGCCTGGGAGACAGATTCCAATGATCCTGCTCCACCAGAAATCAGCGTCATTTCTGAAGACAAATCAAGGAAGGTGCCAGACTTTGTGATTCACCGAGGAGTTCGCCGCCAATGGGTTACCGTCGAGGTTCCGAAGGTCGTTCGTCAGTCAAAGTAATTGCCATCTTTAGCCTTTCACCCTGCCCAGGTGAAACGGATGTTTTGATAGGGCTCGTTTTCTGTAAATTTCCCTCTTCGCTTTGCCCAAAGAGACAGAGTTTTGTTTTATAGGGCTGTAGTTTCAAGAGTCGACTTGTTCATTAATAAAATAACGTCGTTCTGTAATTTCCGCATTAATTGTTGTTTTCTCTTTTTGCTTTTTCAGAAAATGGTAATCCTAAAAAACATTCAATAATAAAAACAAGCAGTAAAATCAAAACACTGCACAAACTTACATTTTCTCTATCTCTTCTAAACACGAATCATCACGTCATGCAGATTGCTTGTTTTATACCCCGTTGAAACATACGATCCGATGCCTTCTCCCAACTTTGAGTTCCCGGTATTCGAGGCTGAAGAAGAAAATGACGACCAAATTCCAGAAGAGATCTCCCGACTACTCAGACAAGAGGAAAGGTCCATCGAACCTCACAAAGAGCCGTTGGAAACGGTACACTTGGGTTCAGAAAAAGAGAGAAAAGAAATCAGGATCGGAGCACTGCTCAGTCCAACTGCCAGAGAGGGTTTGATAAGGCTTCTCAAAGAATTTCCCGATGTATTCGCTTGGTCCTATCAGGATATGCCAGGGTTGGATACCAGCATCGTGGAACATCACTTACCGTTGCGATCAGAATGTCCGCCAGTAAAGCAAAGGTTGAGACGCACTCACCCGGACATGGCCATCAAAATCAAGGAGGAGGTACATAAACAGATCGACGCGGGTTTCCTCGCTACATCTGAATATCCTCAATGGTTAGCCAACATCGTACCCGTTCCTAAAAAGGACGGAAGGGTCAGAATGTGTGTTGATTACAGAGATCTGAACAAGGCAAGTCCAAAGGATGACTTTTCTTTACCACACATTGACATGCTGGTTGACAGCACAGCAAAGTTCAAAGTATTCTCGTTCATGGATGGATTCTCGGGCTATAACCAGATCAAAATGGCGCCGAAAGACATGGAGAAAACTTCGTTCATTACCCCATGGGGTACCTTTTGTTACAAGGTAATGTCGTTCGGTTTGAAGAATGTCGGGGCAACCTATCAAAGGGCCATGACTACTCTGTTTCATGACATGATACACAAAGAAATCGAGGTATATGTCGATGATTTGATTGCAAAATCAAGAACAGAGGATGAGCACGTTGAACATCTGTCAAAATTGTTCGAACGTCTAAGAAAATTCAAGCTCCGCTTGAATCCCAACAAGTGCACCTTCGGTGTCCGTTCGGGGAAATTACTAGGGTTCATCGTCAGCCAGAAAGGAATTGAAGTTGATCCTGACAAGGTCAAGGCCATTCAAGAAATGCCTTCTCCGAAAACTGAAAAACAAGTCAGAGGATTCCTGGGACGTTTGAACTACATCTCCAGATTCATATTCCTTATGACCGCGACGTGTGCGCCGATTTTAAAATTACTCAAAAAGAACCAGGATTGCGTTTGGTCAGAAGATTGCCAAACCGCCTTCGACAGTATCAAGGAATATCTGTTGAATCCTCTGATTCTATCACCTCCAGTGGAAGGAAGACCACTGATCATTTACCTCACAGTCCAGGAGGACTCAATGGGATGTGTACTTGGCCAACAAGACGAAACTAAAAGGAAAGAGTCTGTCATCTACTATCTAAGCAAGAAATTCACCGACTGTGAAACTCGGTACACGATGCTTGAGAAAACTTGTTGCGCTTTGGCTTGGGCAGCCAAACGTCTTCGCCAGTACATGATTCATCATACTACTTGGTTGGTCTCCGAAATGGATCCAATCAAGTACGTTTTCGAAAAACCTGCTCTCACGGGAAGGATTGCCCGTTGGCAGATGTTACTATCAGAATATGACATAGAGTACCATGCTCAGAAAGCCGTTAAAGGAAGTATTTTAGCCGATCATTTGGCTCATCAACCGATTGACGATCAAGAATCAATCGGGTTTGACTTCCCAGACGAAGATGTCATGTATTTAAAGATGAAAGATTGCGATGAACCGCTACCTAGTGAAGGGCCAGAACCAGGTTCCCAGTGGGGACTTATCTTTGACGGAACAGTCAATCATTATGGAAATGGAATTGGGGCAATCATTGTTACCCCTCAGGGTTCCCACATTCCTTTCGCTGCCAGACTTACATTCAAATGTACGAACAACGAGGCCGAATACGAAGCATGTATCATGGGTCTCGAAGAAGCGATTGATTTAAGGATCAAAAACTTGGACGTATACGGCGATTCAGCCCTGGTTATTAACCAGATAAAAGGAGATTGGAACACATACCAATCAGGATTGATTCCTTACAAAGACTATGCAAGAAGGTTGTTACCCTTCTTCAACAGAGTCGACTTTCATCACATCCCTCGTGATGAGAATCACATGGCTGATGCATTAGCCACTCTCTCTTCCATGATTAGTGTAGGTCGATGGAATGATATACCTAAGATCGACATAATGCGCCTTGAACGGCCCGCTTACATCTTCGCGATTGAAGCAGTCATAGACGACAGACCTTGGTATCACGATATCAAATGCTTCCTTCAGAAACAAGAGTACCCATCGGGGGCACTCATAAAAGATAGGAAAACCCTCAGAAGATTGGCTGGAAACTTCTTCCTGAGCGGTGATACACTCTATAAGAGAAACTTCGACATGGTCTTGCTCCGATGCGTCGACAGACCAGAAGCAGACATGCTTATGAAAGAAATTCATGAAGGATCCTTTGGCACTCATGCCAACGGACACACAATGGCGAGAAAAATTCTCAGGGCCGGGTATTATTGGTTGACCATGGAATCCGACTGCTACAAGTACATGAGGAGGTGTCACAAGTGTCAGATATACTCCGACAAAATTCATGTACTGCCATCACGTCTCAAAGTTCTTTCTTCCCCGTGGCCTTTTTCCATATGGGGAATCGACATGATTGGTATGATTGAGCCCAAGGCTTCAAACGGACATCGGTTCATCCTGGTAGCCATTGACTATTTCACCAAGTGGGTCGAAGCAGCGTCATTCGCCAATGTAACCCGACAAGTGGTGGTCCGATTTATCAAAAACAATATCATCTTCCGTTATGGTGTTCCAAGCGAGATCATTACTGATAATGGATCTAACTTGAACAATAAGATGATGAAAGAGTTGTGTGCAGAGTTCAAGATTGAACACCATAACTCATCTCCCTACCGACCCAAGATGAACGGAGCGGTAGAAGCGACTAATAAGAACATCAAGAAGATCATTCAAAAGATGGTTGTAACCTATAAAGATTGGCACGAAATGCTACCCATTGCTCTTCATGGTTATCGCACATATGTCCGCACTTCAACAGGGGCAACCCCTTTCTCTCTAGTATATGGCATGGAGGCAGTGCTCCCCATAGAAGTAGAGATCCCATCAATCCGGGTATTGATGGAAGCGAAGCTCACCGAAGCTGAATGGTGTCAAAGTCGACACGACGACCTGAACCTGATCGAAGAGAAGCGAATCACGGCACTATGCCACGGTCAGTTGTATCAACAGAGAATGAAGAGGGCGTTCGACAAAAAGGTCCGACCTCGTGTCTTCAGGAAAGGAGACCTTGTGCTCAAGAAGATACAATCATTTCTCACTGATTCTCGAGGCAAATGGACCCCAAATTATGATGGCCCCTATGTGGTCACGAAAGCTTTCTCAGGCGGCGCCTTGAGACTTGCAACCATGGACGGAGAGGAATTTGCCTACCCCACGAATGTTGATGTAGTTAAGAAATACTTCGCCTAAAAAACAAAAAAAAAAACGTCTCGGTGAATTGAAAACCCAAAAGGGCGGTCCAGGCAAAAGTTAGAGACATGAAAAGAATCATCTCGATGGATTGGAAACATCATAGTACAATCCAGGCAAAAGTTAGGGATAATGGCAAGTAACTATGTTCAACAGAGGCAAGTCCCTCAGCAGCAGTTACAGCATCCATCGGAGGAAAACTCCAGTCAAGGTCATCATCGACAGAAGCTCAGGATGTCCCGAATTCAAAGTTGGTAGAAGGATAGTGGTCGTTATGTTTCAACGTAGCCCTTTTCCCTGTAAATTACCATTTTCTAAACTTTGTATATACTCTTTGGAATCACGCATTTGGCTGATCTCCATCTTATCAATAAAATTTGAGCCCTTGTGCTTTTGTTTGTAATTCTTTACTTGTTTTAGCTTTACAGAACGACGTTGTTTAAACTTAATCAGCGATTCTAGAAATAAAACAAAAATAAATTTACTTGTTAAACTTTTTCTGCTTTTAAATTAAAGATGGCATTTCTTTTGACTGTTGAACATCAGAAGAACATCGATCGTTTCTCCCGAAGTAAGCAGACTTTAAAGTGCAGAATCAAAGTACTCCTTCTAAGCCAGTATGCCTAAATGAAGGGATCAACTGTGTCAGAGACCTTGTTTCGTCTGACACACCTCGGCCGAGTTCTCATCTCCTAAGCCCGATCAACATAGCTCCCAACGGGACTATCTCTCCTAAGCAAGGTGGAATTGCTATTTTGAACCAACGGTACTTCTTCGCCCCGCGATGGCCGAGTATCCAATTGTGTTCATCCATTAGTCTGTATGTTGCGTCTGTTTTGTCAGCATATACATACGTACTTCATGCATTTTTGATTTGCATTTACATTTCATATTGCATTGTTATCACTCTAGCCGGTCTTGTCCCCTAGTGATAAACGGTTTTCTCAATCGAGTTTGTCAGTTCTTTCCTCGTCAGGAAGTGTTGCGTCTGCACAATCTCGCCACCAGTGTATCTTTAGATCAGAGTCGGCACGTGGCCACTTTGATAATTTGAACCTCTGAAAGATCAGAGAACCTTCAACAGATGTTACTCTTCGCCATTAAAGATGATATCCTTACTTTCCAGGATTAAGGAAAATCCACAGAGAAAGCCTCGTGATCAGAGATTCGGCAGCACGCCAGTTTTGCTCCGAAAAACCACTGATGAGAAGGTCATTGGCACCTCAAAATTGGACCCCATCATATGGCGTTTCTCCGGGAAGATCCTAAGAAAAGTATGATGAAAGATCCCAAAAGAAGAAGCAGCCTCTCAAGAGACTCGCTTTCCCCCAGTAGAAACAAATGACGTCTCCAACAGAGAAGTTTGTGCAACTCTATAACTCAGACGACTGGGGTCCCCAGCAAGTCTGACAACAAAACATTTTTTACTCAAATGGCATCTCCCCAGGAAAATTCGGCGAGACGTTTGAAGGAAAACTGCTACACATAGCGTCCCTTGTCAATAAAGTTTATTGACAAAAGAAACTAAGACCAGTTCCTTGGTAGGAAACCAGGATCGAGGGGAAGTTTATTTCAAAAGAAACTAAGACCAGTTCCTTGGTAGGAAACCAGGATCGAGGGGAAGTTTATTTCAAAAGAAACTAAGACCAGTTCCTTGGTAGGAAACCAGGATCGAGGGGAAGTTGACAAAAGAAACTAAGACCAGTTCCTTGGTAGGAAACCAGGATCGAGGGGAAGTTTATTTCAAAAGAGACTGAGACCAGTTCTTGGTAGGAAACCAGGATCGAGGGGAAGTTTACCTTTTCTAAGCATCATTGCTTAGCTAAAGAAGATGAATGCGTAAGCTACCATTCATAACCACCATCAAAATTTCGGGTATTCTGATATTTAATCCTCTTGCACCCCGAATGCCCGAATCCCTTCGTCATTCACACCTTCGGGTCCAAGAAGATTAAATAGGGGCATCTGTAATACCCCAAATTTTGACCACTTAGATTTCCCATCATTGTGAAAATCATCATCACAATATGGATGTACCTTTATGCTTCATTAGTCTCCCCAAAGATGGGTGAGCATCCACTACGATCAAAATTAGGGTTTCAAGCCCTCTCTGAGTGCTTAGACAAAAGATCAATCAAGAAATGACACGATCTTCAACTTGTCTAATCTCTTAAACATCCACAATGGATAAAAAAGGACTCCCACTTCAAGGATTAAGCACAAGGCTGCCCCCTTCTAGGTGGATCAAGTCTCAAGATCGACAGTGTCACCAAATTAGGGTTTTGGTCGACCAGGACCTCCAGATGGAAATTTTCATCTGGGCACAAGGAAATGATCCAAAACATAACCTAATATACTTCATGGAACCTCATGAACCCATGCATCAAGTCAATTTTGCCTCAGGGGATGCATTCATAAAAAATCAGGAATTAGGGTTTCTTGACCTAATTCACCCCTAAGTTGACTTTTGGGACAAACCATGAGCCAAGACCTCAAGAGATGATTTGAGGGTCTCTAATATACCATATTGATCCATTTGGAACAATGGATTGATCCAAGAAGTTTGAGCAACAAGTCTCAATTTCATCTGCACCACAATTAGGGTTTCGTGAGGAAAGTCAACTGTAACTTTGACTTTTGACCAGGACATGCTCCCAAACCCTAATACATGATTGAATATACCCTATGACACCCATGGAACATGTCCATCAAGTTTGATTTAGGTCAAGGACATGATTTCCTGAAGAATTGCACAGTTTGGAATTCATCTGATAAAAAGTCAACTGTGCACAAAAGTCAACTTTGACTTTTTGAGATTTTTCACCAAAATGGATTTTTAACCCTAAAATGATGTTAATGTATGATTTGAATCATCATTCATCAAGAAAAATCAAGAAAAGTGAGATAACTTGTAAAAGGGGTAACCATAAAACTTAGAAATTTTTCTAAGTTAAAAATAAAGTGACAAAGGTACCAACTTTGAAGGACCATAACTCCTAAACCACAAGGCCATTTTTTCTCATCCAAAGATGGATTTGTAGCCCTCATTATCACCTACAAAAACTTCAACTACAAGTCATTCCAATTCATTAAGGATTTTGAGTTATGGAGTGATCAAAATGGCTGAAAAGTGAAAATGTCACTTTTTCCAACACTTAGTGAAATTTTCACTAAGTCAGAATTTGCCTTCACTTTTTGCCAAATGTAGGGGGATTTTTCACTTGGAATCAAAAGAGATCAAAACCAAACTTGTTCAAACAGTTGTTGTATTATGTAAGAGCTTTCCTAAATGGCCAAGAACATTGCCAAATTCAACCTACACCATGAGATACAACATTGCCAAGTTGCCTTGCTGAAATCTGTCAAGGCAGGCAGAATTTGCAACTTTGGTCGATTTGCCAAAATCAGCCAAATTCAATTGCTCCTACCCACTTGGACACCTCAGAGGATTGAATCTAAAGGGGACAATCACTGAGCCAAGCCTCCAAAGTCCATGGAACAAGAAATAGCATGTTGAACCTAGAATGGCCAAAATAGGGACAAGACTTCAAATTTGGAATGAGGCATTCAATGGAACCATCGAGGTGGCATGGACTGAGCCATTCTCATCTGAAATCAATCAAGACTTATCCAAGACCAAGGGGACCAAAGCTCTGTGCCCTAACCTCTAGTCAATGGCTAGAGGAGACTTGGATTTTCATTTGCCAACATTGGCCAAACCTACTTACCAGCTGCCATGCACTATTCCTTGCAAAACAAACTTGCTCTACTATAAATAGAGCTCAATTGTGGTCAGTTTGAGTACACCAAAGCCATCTAACAGATGCTTTCCTCAAAATCTCTTCTTTCACTACAATTTTGCCTTCTAAGGCAAGTCACTATCGGGTTTTGAGTTTGAGAGCAATTCCAATCAAACCAATCACTCACACACCTCACATACATCACATATGAGCTGATCAAACACTTAGATCACTTCTGAAACACCAATTTCATAAAATCACCAGCTGGTTGCTCAAATTTTCAATCAAGTTGCAGCTGAGGTACCACAAAGTGATCCAGCCAATTTCAATCAAGTCCAACCATCCAAACACGATCCATAGGGTGTAGGGAAGCTGTTCAGATAATCACAACTCATCTGTAACACCTCCAAATCAAAAATCACTTTGCACTTGCTGTCACGGCCTAGAGGTAAGCACATACTTGGTCATCTCTCAATCTATGCATATTTCCTCGCACAATAATTTGGCCATATGTTCATAATCATGCATGGAATGTTTTCCCTCAATTAATTGCATTGTTTGAATCGTGTATCAAAAATCCTAGCCTTCATGCAGAAATTAGGGTTCTTGAGGTTTCTTCGTGATTTTTTGTTGTATGTTTAATTTAAATGAAATTAAAGTACATAGACATGATCGTGAGGTTGAGACGAGCATAATGATATGTGGATTGCATGATATGATTACGTATTCATGGAGATTGGATAGAAAACGCAAATCTGAGAAACCAAGAACACGCGCGTGTTCTTCAGCTTGTTCTTGGCGCCATTTTTAGAAATTCAAATATTTGAATTTTTGTGATTTTGTTTAATTGATTCAAAAATTAATTTCTCTCTGAGTTTTAATGATTTTGAGTTGATTCTTTTTTTAATAATTCACAAAAATGTTAAAATATTTTATTTTCCCAAAAAATCCCAAAAATATTGTTTATTTCATATAATTGATATTTTTGTAAAGAATTAATATTTTGATTGTTTTTGGCATTTTAAATATTTTTTCTACATTGATTTTGCAACTTTTAATGCTTTCTAATTATTTTGTAGGTCAATACTTAATTTTTGAAGCATTAATCCAAGATCACAATTTGTTTTCCATGTGTTAAACAATTTTTGATCATTTTAATTGAATTTTTATTCAATTAAATACATTTTGAAAACAAATTAGGGTTTTGGATTAATTCAACCCTCATAAGTCATTTTCAAAACACTTTGGGCCTCTTGAGAGAGTTTAAGACCCATCCCCCCTTGTACAAAAACTTTTTGGGCCTCACTCATTGTATAAGTCCCTCTGTACAAGTAAACGGCGCGATCGTCGCCCGTTTAATAATAAAAATCATCTGGGCCTCTCCTTGAGCTATAAGACCCATTCAAAACACTTTGGGCCTCTATTAGAGTGTAAGACCCAATCCCCCTTTTAACCAAAACATTTTGGGCCTCACCTATTGTATAAGTCCCTCTGCGTTAAAAGAAAGCCTCGGCGCGATCGCCATTTTTAAGCGAAAAATCATTTGGGCCTACCCTCGTGTTATAAGCCCCACTCTTTTTTCTTTAAACCTTTTTGGGCCTCTTGAGAGAGTGTAAGACCCATCCCTTTGTACAGAAAACCTTTTTTGGGCCCCAGTCACTTGTATAAGTCCCGCTGTACAAAGTCAAACAGTGTGCTCACTGATAAAACCCTGGGCCTCTCCTTGAGCTGTAAGCCCCAAATCTTTCTTTTTCAAAGCACTTTCTCCTTTGATTTTGAATATACTATTGTTTTCAATCTTTCTTTGTTAAACAACTAACCGAACAACATGGAAACACTCCAACCGAGTAAGTGGTTATCGCTTTCATTTACTGCTTTCATATTATAAACTGTATTGTGGGGCTGCTCACTATAAGTCTCCTTTCATAAACTCATATCTACTGTGTAATAATAGTATAGATATTTCGAGTTTCCCCGGCTACTACGTCTAGAACTAGGTGACGCCGTTTCCCTTATTCGTAGAAATAGACGCCTAGATCCCCAATAGGAGCACAAGATACAGTCTTCTCTCCGGCTGTCCTCCTTAGGAATCGTCAAAGAAGCTCTACTCCCCAAGATGAATGTATTCTCCGTGAATGGCATCTTTGAGTTTCTTCCAAATTCTCGAACTTTCCTGACTTGATCTATTCCTTGTGGATAGCTTGCCTTGAATGTCTCGGGGTTTGGGTACCCACTACGGTCATAATCTTGGACCTTAACTAAGGAACCCTCTTCAAAAGCTAAAAGTCGCTGGATAGTAAACCTCGCACGTTTACCAGTGGTTTTTATCTTTAAAAGAGTTATCTCTCCTAATGGAAAGGAGATGATAGACCCACGGGCTTCTTAAAAGCATCGGCCTCCTCTTGGGCATTATTCAAGGACCCTACGGCTTCTTAGAAGTATCCACAGCCTCCTCTTAGGCTTCGTATAATAACCTCTTCCTCCGGGAATGATAGCCTCCTCTTGGGCTTCGTACAAGGACCCGTCGGCTTCTTAAAAGTTTCCAGCCTCCTCTTGGGCATCGTACAAATTGTCCCGACGACCTCCTAGAGGTATAGGAATAGAACCTAGTCATCCTCATAGAACAGTCCTTTCATAGAGTCTACTATTGTTTCTCAAAGCATAGTACAAAAGAAAAAAACTCTAGACACGGACAATCTAACTTCCTTGAGTCTCAAAAGACATTCTCAAGTGACCCCTTCGTTAAATAGGAAGGAAACCCGCAGACTCGGACAGTCTCAACACCCTTTGGATTTCCTCAAAGAAAAGGAGACCACCCCGATCCTCAGATTTAACCCATGAGTACAGTGATGCTCATATAAGAACTGATTTTCTCTTTCAAAATCAGTATACTGGACCTGTCACTTAACTGACATAGCCTCCTCTTGGGCTTTGTACAATGACTCTCCCTAGCGGAGTCAAACAAAACTTTTAGCCTCTCTCTCGGGCTTTGTACGAGGCACATAAGAGACTCCCTCGTTGAGTCAATCACCCATTTCGCCTCCATCTCGGGCTTTGTACGAGATACAAAGACTCTCTTGTTGAGTCAAAAACTTTTAGCCTCTCTCTCGGGCTTTGTACGAGACACAAATTAGCCTCCTCTTAGGCTTTGTATAATGATTTTCCTAGCGGAAATTAGCCTCCTCTTAGGCTTTGTATAAGAAAACCACTGGTTGATCCAATCAACCTTTTAGCATCGAAGCTGTGCCTCGTTCACACTACACAAACATCAACAACTCTTTCCCTTCATCTAATCGATGTAAGCGGCAAGCCTCTGGATCATCTATATCCACGCCACTGTCCCTCTTTTAGCATGAGAAATTCCTAAGGAAAGATGGCATTGCTCTACACTGAGTTAAAGTCTTCTCCTTCAGGTTAAAACCCTTTCTTCGGAAATTATGGCATTGCTCGGATCCGCGTATCCCAGTTAAAGTAATTCTCCTTCTCCCCTCTTTAGAGATGACAAATTCTCTCTAAAGTCGAGGTCCTTTAGCTTCACGTCTTGGGCTTTGAACAAGACACAAATAAACCTTTCAGCTTCATATCTTGGGCTTTGAACAAGATACAAACTACCTTTCGCTTCACGTCTTGAGCTTTGAACAAGACACCAAAAACCAATTTCCTCCCATAGAATAGGAGGAACTACGAACGCTCTGATTTCCCTGTTTCGGTAAACGGGAATACGTAGGCATAAGATCGAAAGAAAAGATCTTAGCGAGCGCAATCAACAAAAAAACCAAATCCCATATCTCCATCAATCAAAAGCAGTATTTCAAAAGCATCAGTCCTAACATCCCAATCCTTGTTCCCCGCTAGAAAGTCCTAGAAAGAAAGAAGACAGTATTGGCGAAAATACAAATAACCAGTACAAAGGCCCCCCACATTGATAGCATCCGTAACCTAACAGACCGCTGTTTAAACTCAGTATGCAAGCAGGGTTAATTGGAGACATCTATTTTCCTTCCTTATTCAGCTCACAATAGGATAAAAAATGAATCGACCTGTAGTCAAAGCTCAAACTGCAGAGAGCGACCAGCGCTTAAGAACCGCGTCCAAAATCGCTCGCTACAATAATCCTTTGTTGAGGAGGCCCGTTAAACGGGGCAGTGTCCCCGCGGTAACGGGCTTATGGTAATGGAAAGGCTACAAGCAAAGGATGCTAGACGGGCCAGAATTTTGAGGTCTGCTCGAATTTCGTACGTCGTTGTTGGGCGACGTTGCGGGGAGTGAGAAGTTGTGGACTCGAGCACCAAAGCAAACGAAAGGACATACGCGGGAATCTGTGTGCCACGTGTCACCCGTCTTTATTGCCTAGGGAGGCTAGGCTATGGCTAGGGTACTCGAATGCCTAGGGACGCCTCGAGTCCTGTGAGGGGTTATAAAAAGGAGTCAGCCCGTGCCATTTGCACGTTTCCCTCTTCTTTGCTCCGAATTTCTCCCTTCCTCTCTCTGCTTTCGCCATCGTCTCACCACCACACGCCGCCATACCGGACTCTCGCAACCGCCATTTTCAAGTAAGTTTCTGATCTTTTTCTTTCCGTTTGTGTTTTTTTACGGTGGTCCTCCGGTGAAGTGATGAAGTTCTTGGGGATCGTCGGGCAGCTTTCCAGTGGTGTGGTACTCGTATACTAGCGTCATCCAGCAGTTGCCGTCTCTGATGGTGTTCACGTCCGTCGCGGGGACATGTTTGTCAATGCTCGGGCGTGAGAGTACTTCTTGTATGACAGATTTGTTCCCACCTTTCTTCTTTGTGCTCGCCAGTTTGGACAAGACATCTGCTCGAGTGTTGTGCTCGTGCGGGATGTGGGTGACTTCTGTTGCGGTGAAGTTTTTCATCTTTTCCTTCACCAGGGCCAGATATTCGATGAGGTTATCGTTCTTGGCTTGGTACTCTCCTCGAACCTGGGAGGCCACTAGCTGGGAGTCGGTGAAAATTTTGACTTCTTCGATGCCGAGGTCCTCAGCCAACCATAGCCTGGTGAGGAAGGCCTCGTATTCAGCCTGGTTGTTCGACATCGGGAAAGACAATGTGAGGGAAACTTTGATCAGGATGCCTTCCTCATTTTCGAGGATGATGCCCGCCCCGCTGCCCTTCGAGCTGGATGCCCCGTTGACATAGATCGTCCATTTCTGGGACCCATTGGTCGAAGGTTCCGGGAGGGTCATTTCTACCACGAAGTCGGCCAGCACCTGAGCCTTCAGGGCCTTTCTTCCTTCATATTGAATGTCAAACTCGGCAAGTTCGAGCGACCATATGAGCATCCTTCCCGCCATGTCTGGCCGACCGAGGAGTTGTCTTATGGGCTGCTCGGTCCTTACCACGACCGTGTGTGCCAAGAAGTAGTGTCATAGCCTTCTGGCCACAGTGATGAGGGTCAGGGCGACTTTCTCGATCTGTTGATACCTGAGCTCGGGGCTTTGGAGAGCCTTGCTGGTGAAGTAAATCGGATTTTTCCCGTCGAGGGTTTCCTGGATAAGGACAACGCTGACTGCTATACTTGTGATGGCGAGGTACAGGAACAGCGTCTCCCCGTTCTCTGGTTGGGAGAGAATCGGGGGTTGTGAAAGGAATTGTTTGAGGTGGAGGAGCGCTTGCTCACATTCCTCGGTCCATTCGAACACGGCCTTCTGTCGTAGAAGCTTGAAAATGAGAGTGCGTACTGTGCAAATTTGGCGACGAAGCGGGAAAGCACGGTCAGCATCCCATTTAGCGATTGTATCGACTTCTTCGAGTTTGGGGTTAGAATCTCAGAGAAATCCCTACACTTGTCAGGGTTTGCCTCGATTCCCCCCTCTGTGAGGTAGAAATCGAGGAACTTACCCGCCCGAACGCCGAAGGTGCATTTGTCGGGGTTGAACCTCATCCTGCATCTCCTTGCCGTGTCGAAGACTTTCTTGAGATGGGCGACATGGTCGACTTCTTCTGCAGATTTGACGATCATGTCGTCCATGTAGACCTCAAGCATGTCGTCGATCTCTCCCCATAAGACTTTATTCATCATCAGTTGGTAGGTCGCGTCGGCGTTCTTCAGGCCGAAGGGCATTACGTTGTAGTAGTAATTGCCCGATTCGATCATGAAGGTAGTGTGCTACTTGTTAGTCTTAGCCATGGGGATTTGGTTGTACCCCGAGTAGGTGTCCATGAAGGACAATAGTTTGAAACCTGCAGAATTGTCGACCAGCTGATCGATGTTAGGCAAAGGATAAGAATCTTTCGGGCATGCCCGGTTAAGGTCGGTATAGTCAACACACATCCTCCATTTTCCATTATTCTTTTTGACAAGTACAACGTTGGACTGCCAGGTTGTGTACCTGGCCTCCGAAATGAAATTTATCTCTAAGAGGTCTTTTACAGCTTTTTCAGCAGCCTCCGCTTTTTCAGGAGACTGTCTACGCCTACGTTGTACTATGACCCTAGCGTCCGGATCTACGGTGAGCTGATAACACGCCACCTCTGGGTCAAGGCCAGACATCTCTGATGCGCTCCATGCGAACATATCAGCGTTCTCCCTGAGACATGCCTTAAGCTGCTTCTTTGCCAGGTTGGGGAGTCCGGTGTCAATCTTTACGCTCCGGTGGGGATCGTCTTCGAGGGCGACGAGCTCGAAGTCTCCATTTGGGATGGGGCACGTTGGGTGGAGAGGCTGCCTGTTACCTTCGGCTGGGAGGTCATGGTCAGTTGCTCTGCCTTCTTCCTATTTGCCAGGGAACTTGCTGTCGAGGTCGACCGCGTTGACGCGCGATAGTGACTTCTGCACTGCGTCTGGGGATGGCTTAGCTACAACCTTGGGTTTGGTGTTGATGGAACTCAGGCCCTTGGTTGCGGCGTCGAAGCACCTCCTGGCCGCTTCAATGTCCCTGTGCATAGTGACGACCCGACCTCTGGTCGTGTAGTACTTCATCTTCAGATGGACTGTAGATGGTTCTGCCGTGAGTTCGGCCAGAATGGTCCTCCCCAGGATGCAATTATAGAGGGACGGACATTCGACCACCAGGAAGCGGGTCTTGACTATTCGGCCAGTGTCCTCGCTCCCGAAAGTGACCATTAGTTCAACATAGCCCCACAGTCTGGTGGTGGTGCCGTTGAATCCTTGTAGATCTGAGCCTACGTAAGGGGTCAGATGCTTCTCGTCGAGCTGGAGGGTCTCGAAGAGGTGGGTGTACATTATGTCCACCGAGCTCCCTTGGTCGACCAGGATCCTGCGGACGTCAAAATTTGCCATCTGCGCCCGGATTAAGAGGGGGATGGTGGCGTTGGGGGCTCCGTCTGACAGCTCCTCGAGGTAGAAGGTGATGAGGTTTGATCTCCCTTGCACCTTCTCAAAAGTGGTGGTCTTCGCCGAGGTCGCGGATTCCATCTCGTCAAATTTACGCTTGATCGACTTGACGGAGACCTTCTCGAAGCCTCCGCCGGATATGACCATCACCGTGGGGAAGTTCTCCCACGTACTGCGGGCAGTGACAGGGTCTTCAGGGGGGAAGCTCGCCTACATGTTGCGAACTACCTCGGGGTCCTCGATTCCCTCGGGGACGTAAAAGTCCTTGGGTTGAGTGATGCTGAGGGCGACTTACAGTCGGTTCTCCCCGGAGGGAGGTGTTGTCTCCTCGACGCTTTGAGTGTCTCGGGCATCTTACCGAGGAGCGTCGTTCCTCTTGGCGTACTGCTTTAGATGCCCTTCCTTGATCAGGATCTCTATTGCATCCTTGAGATGGATGCAATCTTTTGTGACATGTCCATGACTCCGGTGGAACCTGCAGTACTTGGACTTGTCCGTGTTTGATTTGGGGGGTGTCGGCTTTGGAAAGCGAACACCCCCTTTTTGAAACTCAGAGTTGGCGCACTCGGAGAGAATTCGCTCGCGGGGAGCGTTTAGCGGAGTGTACTCCATAAACCGGCCAGATGGACCCCTCGGCTCGCGAGAGTCCCTGGGACAGCCTTCTCGTCTTCTCTCACCCCCTCGCCGGGGGGAAGGAGAGCCTTCGTCTCTGTGGCCGCGAGGGCCATCCCGGCGTCGGGAGTTGATAAGTGCAAAATGTAACTATTTTTGTCTATATATTTTGTTGCACTTATCGATATTTTTTGGTTAATATCATTCGAATAAACCCCGATTTGTTTATAAATACGTTTACTTTACATTTTAGTGTATATATTGCGTACCGTGTAAATATCATTGAGTTTAATTGATTTTCTCTTATTTTTGTAGGTATTCAAGCAAGGAAATCTTGCCATATTCATTTAGAGCATTGAATAAGCTTTCCAGTGCTTCCGACCGTGCGTAAATCAGAGTTACGGTTCAGAAGTTGTGGTCAAAATAAGAGCTGGTTTGCTGTCTTGTTCACCTTGCAAGTGAGCCAGCGAATGCTCGCTTTGCGAGTGGCTAGCGAGTTCCTAGCGAAGGCTCCCAGAATTGGACAGGGGAGAAAGAGACCAAAGTTTGCTTTGCAAACTGTGTAACGAGCATTCGCTTTGCAAATAAATCGTTCACACTGCGAACTTTTGGAATTTTACTTAGGCGGTTTGACTGTTCAGAGGCACTTAAGTGCCATTTTTTGAGGCTCGCTTCGTTCGCTTAGCGAACGTGACATAATTTGTAATGTTTATAAGTTCATTTTTACCATTTTTAGGTTATGTTTTGGGGTATTTGCTCCCAATTCATCAAACCTTCATCCTTTGTTGGTTTAGAGCTTAGAAAAGCATCAATGGTGGTTGCAACTCGACGATTGGAGGCGGATGATTCCTGAATCGTGATTGACACCATGAGAGATTTTGATTCCTTTTCTCTCTCCCCTTTGTAGTTTCCATTGGTGTGGGTTTGTATGTAAGTTTACTTTGATAGTATGTATATTTATTGCTCATGGCTTTGTATGCGAGCTATTTTACAAATCTCTATTGGTGTTATCCTCGTTTTAATCGCTTTATGCATGGTTTTGAGTTGCGGTAGACATATCCTCCTTTAATCCAGAATTAGGATGAACATTTATTAGGTTCTTGACTCTAGAGATAGATTGAGGCTTAATATTCGCTTGAGTATCGATTCTTAATGCTTCCATGTGGTCGAGTTGCGTGAGACATCACCTCCGAGGCTATACGGTTGTTCTCTCAACTTTGCGTTAGACATAACCTTTGTTGTGGGCGATACGTGATAATGTGGATGAGTGATTTAGGTTGTGTGCAAATGAGTAGTAAGTTTGAGTATTTGATAGGGTAGATGAAATGTAAACTCGAGAGTTCTCTACTCTCCAAAGAATGAATTCTTTTTCTGTTCAATAGTTTTATTTTCCGCATTTACTTTAAGCACATTTTAAACCCAAACTCTTGGACATTTAAATTGTTGAACGGCAGTCAATACCACCGATCTCTGTGGACACGATAAATTCCCGGAAAAATACTTCCAAAATGTTTGTTGTTTGCCGCTATATCTGCTCCAACAGGAGTCGAGGGCGATTTGGGCGGCTCCAACTCTTCGAACTCGATGTACGATTGAGCTCGGGGAAGGAGGTCTTCCAAGTTGCAGAGTTTATGAATGCCCACAGACTTGGCGAACTCGGTCCCTTGACGTAGTCCCTGCACGATCAGGAACTTCTTCATGTCGTCGGTGGTGTGGACCTCGACAGCTTCTCGGTTGAATCTCTCAATGTAGTCTTTGAGAGATTCGCTCTTCCCTTGGAAGATGCCTTCCAAAGAGGCCACCATCTTCGGATGGCGATGAGACGCGATAAAATGTTTGGAGAAACGTCCCTTCAGTTGCTTCCAGGACGTGATGGATTCAGGTGCAAGGCTTTTGTACCAAGTCATGGCACCTTTCCTGAGGGTGGTTGGGAAGAGCCTGCACTTAATAGCCCCTCGGACATTCCTATAGTCGAGCATGGCCTCGAAGCTCTCGACATGATCGTCGGGGTCGGAAGTGCCGTCGTAGGTTCCCAAGGATGGGGGTTTCTCCATCCCCACGGGTAGAGGGGTCTCCATAATCTCCCTGGATAGTGGATTCCGCTGGTCATCCTCGTCACTCCTGATTGGTGACTGTGACGGGGAGTGGTGGCCCCGACCGTGACCGTGTCGCCGGGGGGGAGGTCCTCGGGCGACTCTTCGGCTTCTCGCCATCAGCTTTGCTCCTCTTCTGGGTCGGGGAGCATGGTTGCACCTTCGGACGAGGGGAACGATGGCGCTTCTAGACGACCACTGGTTGGGGCCGTTCCAGGCGCGGTCGGCGGCCTGCAGGTTGTGGGGAGGGGTTGCGAGAGTCCACTAGCGGCGCCCTTCGCAGAGAATGGGAACGACAGGGAGATGGCAGACAATGATGTCTTCGCGGAGAAGAGCGTCGTGGCTGCCCCCTCTCAAGTGCTTCGATCCTCACGTTCTGCTGGGTGATCAAATGGTTGGTCTGGTTGATCAAGGAGAACAGGGCCATCGTGCTCGGGTCAGTGTTTGGAGGCGGAGCGATCAACTGGTAGACCGCGGCAGGGCTGTCTTGCTGGACGGCGTTGTAGGCCGCGTCGTCAGAGGAAGGGGAGGCAGTCAGCCCGTCCCTTACGCCGCCTTCTTCGACGTGGGCGGCCGCGTTATCCTCGCGGTGGCCTCCGTTGTCGAGCTGCGTGAAGGCGGTGTCCGGAGTCTTGTTCCTAGGCTGGGAGCTGGCCATGGTTGTCATAAAAAGAGTAGAGATTGCTTTGGTTTTACAATGAGGAAAACGGGGAAGCAAGGGTTCCCATAGACGGCGTCACTGATCTTACCGGATCAGAAAGAAACCAGTGGCCAGCAACGTCGTGAGATCAGCAACTCCGATGGTGATGAAACGGCGGGAGGGGTGTACCTGCAAGGTACTCCGATGCCAAAGTCAGGAAAAAGGAGTAAGCAAGTACGGAAAAGCAAAGGGTGAGTTAGAGAATATTGCGTAATCTGACCCTCTCAAGTGAAAGGGTATTTATAGGCTGCCCCCAGCGCGGGGACCAACGGTCACTTGCACTGGGCTGGATTGCAAGGCCCAATACAGGTGACTGCCAAGGCTTATGTGGCGTAAGGAGGACCAGCACGTGGTCTTCGCCCTGGGTAAAGATCTCAAGATCTCCGGAAGGTGGGCAGACCGATCCTTCCGGAGGTGGGAGGTTACAGGATGATGTGTCCTCGCGGGGAGGGACACGTGGATGTCGAGGAGAGACGCGTTCCCCAAGACTCGAAGCCTATGCTCGACAATGCTTGTCCAACACGTGCTCGACAAGGTGGAGGTCTGAACGTGCTCGACACTGGGTAAGTGTGGGCCTTGTTGGGCCACCTCAGATCATTGGGTTGGGCCTGCCTGACTAATGGGCAGGCGTTGGCCCAGTCCAAAACAACAACTATATTTATAAAATATTATTTTTGTTACATTCAAAACCATAATCAATAGCATTACATTTTAAAATTATGTTGATGTATCGTTTATTGGTAAATTTTATTGCTATTTTTATGAAATTCATTATCAATTTATTTTAATACCATTCACTATTTATATTTTATTAGATTAATTTATCTTACTTTAGAGAGAGAGAGAGAGAGAGAGAGAGAGAGAGAGAGAGAGAGAGAGAGAGAGAGAGAGAGAGAGAGAGAGAGAGAGAGAGAGAGAGATTATGTTTTACAATTTAATGAATGGTTATGAATTTGAACATATATTGATTTTTGTTTTTGAACTAATGTTTTCTTTTAAATTTGGCAGGAGTTTGAGAAATGCAGTAATAAAATTGGTTTTCAAAAAAAAAATTGAAAATTGGGTAGAGGTATCCTACAAACAACATATTTTCATTCATCCTACAAACAAATTCTCTTCCAGTTTCATCCTGTAAACAGATTCTGTTCCTGCTATACATGTCAAAATCACACAACTTTTTTTTCCTTCCTTTCTGATTTAAAGCTCTTTTCCCCATATTTTGATTTCTTTCCTTTCTGATTTTGTTTAGTAACATTCGTTAGTTTAATAGTTATGATTTTTGAATATTAATTATATGTAAACCACATTTAATTTTTATGTATGCCATATCTTTAAAATAATTAAAAAATTTCAAATTTAATTAGTGTCAATCACATTTAATTTCAACTTATTAACCTATTTCTTAAACTTAATGTCAATTTTAATATGTGTTGATAGAATAACATATTTCTTAGAATTAGAACCTACTTATTAACATATTTCGCAAAACTTAAATTAAATATAAAATTTAAAATTACTATTGGTGACTTCCAAACTACCTTACTCAAATATGTAACTTCAAAACTACATTCATTGACTATATATATATATATATATATATATATATATATATATATATATATATATTTATTGTTCATTCAAATATTTTTTTAAATCGTATTATTTTTATAAACGAGAAACAATTTACTATTGAGCCAATTTTTTTTTTTATAAATGATGCCAAAAATAAAAAATAATATTTATACAAGGGGTAAATGTAATGTTTTATTTCAATATTTTGTATTTATCACAAATAAGCTAGGTTTAGACAAGAAAATATTTATACATATTGTTTTCAATTGACATTCAAATATCTTTATATACGGGAGCAACTTTATCATTTATTTAAATATTTTTTAAATAATGTCAAAACAAAAATAATATTTATATATGAAAAAACACATTATTTATTCAAATATTTTTAATTATGAAAAAAATACTATTGTTATAAACGAGCACAACTTTAATTTTGATTAAATTTGTTTTATATAAGAAAAAATACTATTGTTATAAACGGGGACAACTTTAATTTTGATTTAAATTTTTTTATATATGAAAAAAATACTATTGTTATAAACGTAAACATCTTTAATTTTGATTCAAATTTTTTTATATACGAAAAAAGTACTATTGTTATAAACATGCACAACTTTAATTTTGATTCAAATTTTTTTATATACAAATAAAATACTATTGCTATAAACGGGAACAACTTTAGTACTGATTTAAATACAAAAAATATGTCATTTATCAATTAATTACAAATATGTTTAATTTTTTAGTTTTTTATTTTTGGTTTAGTGAATAAAATGTAACATAATTTCTTATCTTTTCTTATCACAATTATATTATTAATTTGTTTTAATGTGATTTATATGTATATATATATATATATATATATATATATATATATATATATATATTAACTCTGTTTCATTGCAAATTAAACATAAATTATTTAAGAGTTTTCATTTGAAATAAATGTGCGTAGACACATTAATTTACTACAAAATTAAATGTGCACATTGTTTGCCCATTATTTCTGAGCTAATTATTAATATTTTAAAAGTTTGTTTCATTTTAGCATTTAATTGGATATTGATTTTCTATAAAATGTCTCAAGAACATTAAACGGGAAGGAAAAAGATCAAAAATTAAAAACAAAATAATATCAAACATTAATTGATGATTTAAGACATATTCCATATAAGATAAAATACTACTGTTATAAACAGAGACAACTATAATTTTGATTCAAATATTTTTATATACGAAAAAATACTATTATTATAAATTGACACAAGTTTAATTTTTTATTAAATTTTTTTGATTTACGAAAAAAAATACTATTGTTATAAACATGCACAACTTTAATTTTAATTCAAATTTTGTTATATACAAAAAATACTATTGTTATAAACGGGCACAACTTTAATTTTAATTCAAATTTTTTTTATATAAGGTAAAATAGTACTGTTATAAACAGTGACAATTATAGTTTTTAATCAAATATTTTTATATACGAAAAAAATACTATTGTTATAAACTGACACAACTTTAATTTTGATTCAAATTTTGTTATATACGAAAAAAATACTATTGTTATAAACGGACACAACTTTAATTTTGATTCAATTTTTTTTATATAAGATAAAATACTACTGTTATAAACGGGGACAACTATAATTTTGATTCAAATATTTTTATATACGAAAAAAATACTATTGTTATAAACGAGCACAACTTTAATTTTGAGTCAAATTTTTTTATATACGAAAAAAATATTATTGTTATAAACGGACACAACTTTAATTTTGATTCAAATTTTTTTTATATACCAAAAAATACTATTGTTATAAACGGGCACAACTTTAATTTTGATTCAAATTATTTTATATACAAAAAAAAAATATTGTTATAAACGGACACACCTTTATTTTTTATTCAAATTTTGTTATATACAAAAAAAATACTATTGTTATAAATGAGCACAACTTTAATTTTAATTCAAAATTTTTTTATATACGATGAAAATACTATTGTTATAAACAGACACAACTTTAATTTTGATCCAAATTTTTTTATATACGAAAAAATACTATTGTTATAGACGGACACAACTTTAATCTTAATTCAAAATTTTTATATACGAAAAAAATATTATTGTTATAAACGGACACACCTTTATTTTTCAATAGTTTTTTAATCATATTATTATTGATATTTTTGTTTATCTTTCATATTCTACATGTATTATTATTTCAACTTAATTTTACTATTATTCTTAAGTTTTAATCATATTTATTTTCTTAAATTCACTATTATTCTTTAGTTTCATTTGTTTTTGGTCTACCTATTGATTAATATTTTTTGTTTATATTTTCAATCATCATTGCATTATTTGAATTTATATAAATAATTAATTTAATTTCTTCTTTTACAACACACAACATTTTCTCATACTTATCAACACAAATTTTCAATTTCAATCATATCTATTTTTATAATTTTACAAATTTTCTCTTCAATTTTATTAACAATTACGCGTCCATAACATAAAATTTTTTAACAGACAAACACATGTGAACGCACATGTTAGTTACTAGTTACTAGTTTTAACAATGATTTATACTAAATGCCACTTGTTTACAACCTTGTGTATCACATTAAGTCATCATGGTAGTTCTCTACACACATCATAGTCATCTCAACCAATATTAAATCTTAAAACAAACTTCTTAGAGTATTTATAAAATTAACTTTTTGTATAAATAATTTAAATAAATTTTATTTTTTAAGCTTTTTGAAATACAAAATTGTTTATTAAATTATCATAAACAATTTATTGTAAAATTTATTTTTCAATAGATAATAAATACAACTTATTTAATATTTGTTGAGACATTTTTTTTATCATAGATAGGTTTTTTATTAATTTTAATTTTAAGAAACTATGTTCTAGAGAAGCAACACTTACCATAAACATTATTATATAAGCAATACATGCATTTGCGAAATAATCAATTATATATATATATATATATATATATATATATATATATATATATATATATATATATATATATATATATATATATATATATATATATATATATATATATATATAACGTATCATTTGAGAATGCAATTTTTATGTGAGAACATGAGAATGAATTTGAATCATTAGATTTTAAAATTAATGATGAAACTTATGTGTCAGTTTTAATAATGGAGGAGAGAGAAAAATAAAAACCACACATAATCTCCACTATTTATTTTAAAATCTAATGATTAAGATTCATTCTCATGTTCTTTCATAAAAATAACATTCTCATAGTGTATATATATATATATATATATATATATATATATATATATATATATAAAATTAAGTATGTCAATTGATATATCATTTTTTACATGTATAATTTTTTTTAAAAACTGTTTAGTTATTTAAATAAATCAATCCATCAATATTTTAATTTTCATTATGTTTTGAATGTTCAAGATTAAAACAATATTATTTTAATTTTTCATTATCTAATGGTCTTATTTTCTTAATGCTAAAAAGAAATTCAAAAATACCATTATACAGTTTAAAATTTTCAAATTTATTTTGAAATGAAGTAAATTATTTATCTACTATGTATAATAAATAATTACTTTTAAATGGTTTCTTAGGAGATTTAACAGCTTCATTATCGATATTCTCATCAAATTGTTTCTTTCTACGAATAGTTTATTTTTCATGAAATTTGGGTTTTATATCCTTTTCAAAAGCAATTTCTTTAGCAGAAATGAGAGAAGTTTCAAAATCATGTTTTCCATATTTTCCAAAAGATGTATGTTGTGAAACGACGTTGCCAATAACAGAACAAAGTTATTGTTGAGAATGTCAACGATGTCAAGTGTGAGTTGGAGTCCCACATTGATTATTAATGTGGAGAGTTGAACATTTATAAGTGAGAGAACCCATACACCTATCACTTTAAAGTTTTGGGTGAATATGTTGTGTCTCTCTCACTTGTGTTACTCTTGGCCCAATATTGATGCTCGGTTAAGCTAACTTAGGGTACAAGCTAACATGTAACTAGACATTTCAACTATTCTATAGTAACATCAATACGCAAAAAATTTTAGTAACTGAATTTATTGCAAATAATATCTCATACCAAATAGTCATGCCTAACAAAAACTAAAAAATTTCAACCTCATAGACATAAATATTTAGCTTCACTCTTTATTTTAAATTTGTCATTAACTTCAACTAATTTCGATAAAGCATCTTTTATTTGTGAAGTTTTAATTCTCAAAGGTTTTACACTTTCAATACAACTTTCCCACGCATATGTAACATAGATTTAAGAGTTGAGTTAGGGATATAATATTGTAGAATTTTCTATATTTTATAGATTCATCGTAGCACTGCAAAAAAAATACAACTTTAGAATAACAATCAGCCATGTCACAAAGTACTAAATGTCCCATTTTTTATACTTGTACCGCGGTCCTGGGCATTTCGATACAAGTAAGCCGATCCCTTTCTCGAACCAAAGGCGCATGATACCATTTGTTGGGGAAGTTTACCAGGGAGCATTGATACATATATAGTGTAAGACTATGCACCTTTGTGAGAGACACAACACTTGTCCACCTAAAACCTTAAGATAATAGGTGAGTGGGTTCTCTCACTGATAAATGCTCAAGTCACCACATTCCTCTCACTGATAAATGCTCAAGTCACCACATTCCTATCCAATGTAGGACTACTTCCCCACTTACTCACAATCGCTATATTATTCCAATAATATCATCAAAAAGACCTTTTCCAGATGTATCATCTATCTTCAAAAAATTTAAAAAAAATTTTGAAATTTATATTGAGGTTAAAGAAATGTCCACACATCATACTATAACAGACATTTATTTTTTATGACTTACATCGGAAGTACAATCAAGTATAATTGAAAAATATTTTGCATTCATTGTTTTTTTTATATATGTTTGCAATATATATATTTTTTACAAATGAATGTTGCTATCTCTAATGTGTGTATACTATTAAAAAAATAAAATTTTGAGGCATAAAGCAATGATTTTACTGGCCCAAGGGCTAACACATATTGCATTCAAGTCAACACGGTAATTTTGAACTTATCGTGTATTGCATTTAAGTCATCACGATAACTTCGAAATTACGTGTATTGCATTCAAATTATCACAATAACTTCGAAATTACGTGTATTGCATTTAAGTCAGCACGATAACTTCGCAATTACGTGTATTGCATTCAAATTATCACGATAACTTTGAACTTACGTATATTACATTTAAGTCATCACTGGATATTTCATTAAAAGGAAAATTCTTTATTTGTTAATTAATTGAAGGGAAAAAATTTATACAAATTCATTTGGCAATTCATTGATAAATTCTATATGAATTAATTACTTAATTGCTTACCATTTAATCCATTCAATTTTATACGAATGTACCGTTTCATTTATATTTTTTAGATGAGATTAATTGTTATGCACTATCAGTGTAAAACTTTTTACACTATCAATGCATCACAACCATCCATTTGTATTATTTTTTAAGTCGTTAAAATAAAAATAAAAATTTTCAAATAAATCAACGGTTGTGATTAACTAACTGTATAAAAAAATATTTACATTATCTGTGTATATCAATTAAATTCTTTTTAGACTCAATCTCACATTTTAAACTAAACCTAAAATCTATAAATGAAAGGAAGGAATCACCACTCTAACATCATTTTAATTCACTCATTTTGAAGGTTGGGTGGTTTGTGATCTAGAAGTAAAATAAAATATTTATTGTTGACATTTTGATTGATTGGATTTGTAGTTCAAAAAGTCCAACTATCGTCTCTCTTTTATTTTCAGGCCACCACGAACACAAATCGAAGAAACTAAGGTTATTTCTTCGATCCTATTCACTTGAGTTTTTTTATTAAACTATGGCATTAATATTTTTCACTTTTATTTTTTAATCGGTTATGTATCGAAAGAAGAATATGGTCCAACCCGCAAAATATCTATAATTTTGATTGTGTTTTTCCTGTTTTTTTAGATCAATACATCTCTTCAATAATTTTTTTTTGTAGTTTTTGTGGAAAAAGAATTAGTTATTTTTTAGATCTATTAAATTATAATTTTGCTTGCAAAATATTTTTCACTTTTACATTTGAATTGTCATGTATAAAAAAAAGTTTCAAGCTACAAATCTATAGTATAATTTTGAGGATGTGTAAGTTATGAAATATCATTCTTTAGAATCCTACTCTCAAGATTATTATTTTCATGCAAGTGTTTGGCCAAACATTAAAATTTTCAGAAATGTTTACAATATTTATTTAATTTTAAAATTATAAAAAATATAATTAAAATTAAATGTGAATAGTAGTTAAACTTTATTCCATCATGTTGAATTCTTATCTTTAAAGCATGTGAATAATTATGAGAAAAAAATACATGTAACAATATTTTTGAAAATAAATGATAATTTTTTTAAAAATTTGAATCAAACGTATAATTCTTGCATTTTCAATATTCCATTATGAAGAATGTGATTTCAAACAAACACATCTTCATTATTTTTTCTTCTATATTATTTATTTATTTATTTATTTCTTCAACAATTTTCTTTGCCGGTGAAAAAATATTTTACACTGTCATTCAATAAAAATATTTTATTATGTCATATCATATAATTAATTTAAAATTTTCAATATGATTTGGCGGGATGCATGGTCGTCATTGGTTAACAGCGTAAAGCATCACCCTTTTTTTTCTTTTGTTAATTTCTAGATCTATTAAATTATAACTTTTTTTTACAAAATATCAAATAATTTTTAAAATCAATGAAAAAGTTTATTTTTTTGGATCTATTCATTTGTTCAATAATTTTTAAAATTTCTAATTTATTTCTACAAAAGTTTTGTCTCTACAATTTAGTATACGAAATATTTTATGAACTCTTAGATCTCAAAATGAAAAAAAAAAAAAGTAGAAAAAAATCCAAAATAGAGATTTTGAGAAGAACTATTTAGCAATTGAAGTTGGATTTGCATTTTTTTTTCTATCTTGTGAAGTTGAATAACACAATTTTGATTTAAATGTCAAAAATATCCTCCAACTTTGTGTACAGTATCATGCAGTGCACCCTCCACTACTCAAACAACCTATTCCACGTGTCACTTTTTTACTGGCAGAGACGCTCCCAATTCTTTTCCTTATTATTATTATTATTACAGTGTTGTTTGATAAACTTTTTTTAATTTTTTAATTACACCTATTTTTTAGTAATATTTAATTGCTATTATTATAGTTTGCAGGTTGCAATAGAATTCTCGGATCAGGTTGAGTGAAAGGCATGGTGACTTTCCCGGTTAAAGTCACCTAAGCCTGATCGCTTTTTTTTTTAGTATTAAACAGCTTTTTATTTAATTCCTTTTCCCATTTCATTATTTGTCTTATTATCTTCCCAGATATCACACTATTTTCATTTTGTTTTTAAGCTTTCTTCACACACACAAGCAAACCCACTAAGCTTCAAAACCGTTTATCTTCCACGCCACAAAACCCTTTCAAAACCCTCTCGTTTTCTTCCATAGCTCTAACCGCATAAGCGCTTTTCACAATCACTTCCACGGTGCTAAAATCACTTAAAACTTCCATTTCCGATTTCGTTTTCTTTCCTTGCTCTACACGGAACAGCAAGAGCTTACCGAAATCATAGCGTTCTTCTTCTGATTAATCACTTTCACAGTTTGTTCTCGTTTTTGACGTTAGATTGCTTACGTTTTTATGAACTCTGAAGCGTGTTAACTAAGTTTCTATTTATAGGTATCTGATTTCGAAATCAAAATCGCTTTTAATTTCTGTTTTCGTATATATGCATTTTATTTTGCTTTTTTGTTTGTTTATTTGTTTATTTGCTTTGGTTGAACTTTGAAATAGAAATAGTATTGAAGTTTTGTTGTTGTTGTTTCTGTTTTTGCAGAGTGGAGGCATGGAAAGGGCAATGGTTGTTACCAACCCTAAAAAGAGGAAAATCGCTATTAGTGATGATGATGATGACAAAGATATTAGAATACAAGGAAGAGAGTTCAGGTTCAAGGTTTTGTTGCCGAATGGAACCAGTGTGGAATTGAAAGTGCGGAGTGCAGAAAATGAAATGCATTTTGGGGATTTTGTTGGATTAGTTCGAGAAAAGTATTTGGGAATTCTGAAAAAATGTGAATGGATGAAGAAGAAAAGGGATATAAATTGGAAGGGAAGTGGTTTGTATCTTGAGGATGCTGCTGATAATAAGATCAGAAATGTGATTGAATTTAAAAATTTTATGCCTCGGAAGTGCCATATTTTGCGCCTTAATGTAAGTATATCACACTGATTATGCCTCCTTCTGTTTATGTTATTGTGTGTTGGTGTTTCTTTACTCTAATTTTGAGTTTGGTATTGTTATTTCTTTGCTTTGTTGCTGAAGCTTTGGTATTTGTTTTCATTGTCTCTGTTTCTTTTCAATCAGGATGGGAGTAGCGAAGTTGCTCAGACCTTTGAGGTTGGAACCTCCCTTGTTTCTCTGCCCCCTATCAGCTATATTGTTAAACAATATGACACCATTGTCGTATTTCTTATTGTTTTGCCATCTGTCTGAAATGCAGAATATGTGGGACTTAACACCGGATACAGATTTGCTGCTGGAGCTTCCTGAAGAGTATAATTTTGAAGCTGCTATTGCTGACTTGATTGTGAGCTCATTAACAAAACAGATTATAAACTCAATTATTTTATGATGGTTTTGCACATATCAACACTAACACTGTTATTCATATATTATCAGGATAATGCTTTGCAAGCTGTGTGGTACAACGGGAAAAATAATCGGAAGCTAGTCAGGTATAGTTGCATTGCATATGATATGAATGTGATAATGATATTTCTTTTTTGTCTGAACTACTGGAGGAATGTCTGATACTAAATGTGAATACTTCTATTAATCTTAATTTACATTTTAGTTCGTCACATTATAAAACTCTAGCCCTTTCAATTAGACTCAACCTGTTCGTTTTTCTTGTCCTTTATTTGACGAAAGAGTTCAGGATAAAAAGAATCAGCTATTTGTCATCAGTCTTATGTCAGTAGAAAGAGCTTAGGAGTTTTAGGGATAATGAAGTAATTTTATTTCTAAAATTATCTACACATTTTTGTAATCGTTGTTATATAGCGTTGTCAAAGTAGCCCTATAGAAATTGATTTTATCTGCTCTAAAGCACTGGTTATAACAAAATCTTCAAGAAATCCATAGTTTCTTGAGAACACAATGGCTGTTATGCATAAAAATAATGGTTCGGTGGTAAGGTAGTTTTTTATACTAGTTTATATAGCTTATTCAAAATATGGTTAGTTTTTATTTGCATTGCGTAGTAGTTTATATAACACTATGGTTAGTATTTATTTGCATTTCATAGTAGTTTATTCAACCTATCTTTTTTAAACATAAAAATTTATAGACTATAAAGCATAAAAATAAGCTTAAAATATAGCATTGCATGTGTCCAATTTCTATGAAAGTTAAGTTGTTGAGTTTCTAATGATTAATAGGTGCCACCATTTTTGACATAAACTATCTTCAACTATTTTTTATCGTAATAAATGTATTGAAATACATAGTTGATTTTTATAATCTATAGTGTTTGCTTGTTGGTTTCTTAGACCGGTGCAGTCAATTATCACTTGTTCATGTGACTTTTTCTGTTTTGCAGAGTAAATGTTACTGACGATAAGATTTCAATATTTGACAATGGTTCTGGAATGGATGACACCGATGAGAATTCAATAGTAAAATGGTAGCTATTTGTTCTTAGATTATTTCATGAACTTTTCAAAGTTGCAAAATACACTATGATATTCTGTTATTTGAGTTAAAATACACTTACTTTCAGCAGCCTTTTGAACTTTTTGTTATTTAAAACTTAGGTAAGTGCAGATTTGTTGATCAACAGATTTCAGCCTTTTCTCTTTTTGACTCAATTTCATTGCATGCAATTCCTTAGATGCTATCACAATATGTCACTTTCTTGCTTAATGATCTCTGACATATCAATTTGAACTCTTTTCTTATGTTGATAGCCAAAAAGATTCAAAGTTAGGTGTCATGATCAAAATTTCAGTAAAAAGTTTCGTTTTTTCTACTTAATCAACCTTAATATCTAATAAAATGGATGTAAAGGAGAGACTGAAATTGATTGTACTGCTTATAGATAGTAATAGACGATGTAGTTTTCAGTTGGAAGAGTCTAACTATCTTTTTTAGAATTTGTTGGTTATCTGTGTTAAATATAACAATCAGATATACCTTCATTTTACTAAAAGCAAAGTCTGAAGAAGTTGTAGTACTGTGTTTGGTTTGAAAAAACATTTTTGACAAGAATCCCACCTTATGTTCATTTTGTTTTTATATTTCTTGTTGTGTTCTCCATTTCACCTTTGTTGTTTTATAAGTATCTGCTAGTCCAAACATGAAAACTTTCTCAAAACCAAAAACAAGTCCTAAAATTCCAATTATGCTAAAACATTATAGTGTTTTTCTAAATTACACCTAGTTTCAAATATTGCTAGCTTTTGTTATGAATAAATGAGTATCTGTCTTTAACACAATAGACTTTTAAATTTTAAAATATTAAATCACACTTTCAGTGACTTTAATCTATTTGTACCACTGCCTTTTAAGATTTATCTGTTTGCATATTCCACCGTTTCTCTTGATTATGGACTTCTTATCTCTTGCCCAGGGGAAAGATGGGCGCTTCGATTCACAGATTATCAAAATCAATGGCTATTGGGGGAAAACCCCCATACTTAAAGGTATTCTTCATTTTTGACCTCTTTCACTCTTTAATCTTTGTTGTAACATGCTCTAATAGGACAAACATTTGGACGAAAAAGTATCTTTATGCTATGATCACATACCTGCATTGAACACTATTTCTTATTTTTTTGCTGACAATGTTCAGATAGGACAAGCATTTTAAGCTAGAAGAGCATACCTGCATAAATAATATATGGGTGACCAGAAGCATTTCCTTTATCTACACTTCTGGTCAAAATTGTTGTCTGTATGATGCTTATGCACAAAGAAACATCCAAATGTTAATCATTGGGATTGGAATTGATTACTCTTTTGCACATTTCAAATTATTGTTTGCTATGTTGTATTGATTGTGCTGTGCAGCCTTTCTTTGGGATGTTTGGATATGGAGGACCTGTAGCATCTATGCACTTGGGGAGGTATGGTTGTTTTTAAGATAAATATCTTTTTATCTTTCTTCTGTTCAAGTGCATCTCAAAATTTATCTCTTTATCATTCCCTCTCTTATTTTTTCTATTCTCACATTACAGGCGTACTCGTGTTTCATCCAAAACAAAACAAGTAAAGAAAGTCTACATGTTACTTCTTCAGAGAGAAGCTTTGTTAAATAGATCTAACTCTGAACTTACATGGAAGGTATTCATGTTTCCCTAACAATGCAATGGCTTTAATGCATACTTTATCGTCGTATTTTAATGTTCTCAACTGATAATATCATTTTCTTTTTCATTTAGACCAATGGTGGCATGAGAGAACTCACAAAGGATGAAATTAGTAATTCTGATGGCAGTTTTACAAAGGTATGCATCTCTCGTCTTCGGCCTATTCTTGTTTGTTTTCAGCAGCATTGCAGAATGGGAGATGAAGGAATTTAATGGACGGAAGGAAAGCAATGGAAGTGAAAATAAATATGCTAAATGTTATGATTGGAGTGAAGGGGAGTGAAAGGGAAAAGAAAATCATGTTTATTTATTATTATACCCTTCTGCAGAAAGCTGAAGAAAGGAAACATATGAAATTCATGAAGTAGCTTTGGTAATAAAGAATGGGATGACATATGTAAGGATGAAATTGAACACAAGATTTGGTACTTTTGCAGGTTGATATTTACGATCCAAAAGTAAAAAGTGTTGATATTAACAAACTCCAGTGCCGCCTCAAGGACATATATTTCCCCTACATTCAGGTTAAAACATGCCTATGAATTGGATCAATTTAACATATGAGATTGCTTCATATGTTCATTTTCCTTTTAATATTGTCAATATAAAAATTAACATTTATCATTATTATGATTTACGTTTGCAGTGTATACCCATTAAATTCATATCTTATCTACTGCTGTTTATTGTCGTATTGTTGCTTATTCTAATTAATAGTTTGTTAGTCTTTTTATGTTTCTTTCCTTTGATAATTTTCTTTTTCCCAACTATATTTGAGTTTGTTTCTTGTGCTCAAAACTATTAGGCTGAAATTGTCTGGAAGAATGATATTTCATACAAATCTATATTTGGATGTTGTTTGCATTTTCACAAATGGCATGAGCCAAAATAGTTGAGAATATTCTGGAAAGAAGAAATGGAACAAAATTAAATTTATCCTTACATAAAAGATTAATGTGGTGACTGAGTGGAGCTTCATTATCCTTGTTTTAAGAAGTATACATGTGGATACAATTAATATAATATTTTATATCTAAATAACCCCTTTAATTGTTTTTTTTATAATTGTTACTATCATTTATAGTTTTATCAAACTAAACCTTAACTGCCAAAAGATTTTAAGAATAGCCATTACATAGTTTTCGCATAAACATTTCCCTGTAAATGATGAAGCCCCATTTAAGAGATTACATAATAAGTCATAACTTATGAGGAGGGAACTATCACAGCAATCCACCATAATGTTCTAAAAAATCTTAGTGCATTCAGTTTTTATGCAACAGAAAGTTGGTCACAAACCTCTGAAACATTATTGTTCCTTGGCTAAATATTGTTGTCATTGCCTTGAAAATATGCCTTTTAATTTGTTTCATTCCTGCAGAATGATGACCTGTCTGCCAGAGGGAAGACTATTACACCAATTGAGTTTCAGGTTCTTGCTCCAGCATTACCTTCACTTAGCTTATAGATATACTATTATGGATTAATCTTGTAGCATATTTGTGTCAAGTACTCAATGAATGTTAGAACTAGAAACTACACTCAACTCTTCAAGGATACTTGTATAATGTAACTCTGTTATACATGTTCAGTTAGTTTAATTATTGCCGAGTTGGCATTAGTGTTACGTCACAGGTATTGCGGAAACTTCTTCTAGGTAAGTATCATTGCTTTGTACACTTTGGTTTGATTTTTTTTTGCTTAGTAGATTATATTGGGAACAGTGTTATCAAATTGCCCCGCCATGGCCGCTATGGCAGATTTACATGGCGGTTTTTGGGCTCGCCGCTATGGTAAATATAGGCCGCCATTGCGAGTTTTTCTGCCATAATCCGCAATAACGGCACCGCAAAGCGGCTGGTATGGCGGGATTTTGCCTCTCCGCCATGGACCGCCATCCGCCATCGACAACACTGATTGGGAAACAAATAAACAAGACATGTAATCGAATTTCTGAATCTTGATGGCGGATTCTCTTGTTCTTTTGGTGGCTGGCCGCAGACTCCTTGCTTTGCACTGCTGTAAAATTTATAGTTGTCACTTTCAATATTTTAAAGAAAATTTGTAATTTGTGTTCCATGAAAGGGTTACTTGATGTCACATAACTGCATATACAAGATTGTAACAAGTTTGGTTCTTTTGTAGGTCAACGGTGTTGATCTGACAGAGATTCAGGGTGGAGAGGTCGCAACTACCAATTTGCATTCTTGTAATGGGCCTGAATTTGTTCTGCAGCTTCGTATGTCAATTAAAGATGACCATGATGGTATGTTCATGAATTATAATTCTATCTAGCAATGTAGTTTGAGATAAGCTAAATGATTTTTTTAATCAGTATGTCTACATTATACAGCTTAACCATTTCACCTGATTAACTGTAAAGAAATGTGGGTGTTGAGTTCTAATTGAATAACCATATTTTAGGCGCAAGAGGATTCCATGAAGCAAATGCACGCCTTAGATTTGTATATTTCCCTTTCACAGAGGTAACAAAAATAAATAGCCTGTAGTATTGGATTTCGTCTATCTTGGATCTCATAATCAAAACCAATCAAATGAATCCAAACACTAATGCAGGGAAAGGAGAGTATTGAGAGGGTTTTGGAAAAATTAACGGCCGATGGTTATATTATAAGAGAAAACTTCCAAGATTTTAGCCGGGTCTCCATTAGGCGGCTTGGTCGTCTCCTTCCAGATGCTCGTTGGGTAAATTTCAAACCTTTTCTCTGAACTTGTTGATAAATTATTGAAAGTAATATCATTTTTTAAATGGTTAATAAATAATATAAAAATATTTTTGATAGAAAACTCATAAACATGTTCTTTAATGTAGTTTTATTTTAATCAACATAAAAATCAGTCATGAATACTAAAATTTTCAACCATATTTCTTTCAATTAACTTATTTGTTTGTTTTAAAGTCGATTGACTTTTTAGTTATTTATGCCTAATTGATGGAAAATCATCTTTTAGAGGTTGCTGATCAGTTACAATTCTTTTTGGCCAGACCTTCCTTCCTTTTATGGACTTTAGGAACAAAAGAGTAAGTAGCAGTAGAGGAAGCATATTGAGGAGATGTTCTCTGAGGGTTAAATGCTTTGTTGGTATGTAGTAACCATATGTTACCTTACATTCTCATATTTTTTTTATGATTCGTTGGTTGGTCATCTAAGTCAGACTTTCTAATTTGCAGAAACTGATGCTGGTTTTAAGCCAACCCAGTCAAAGGTTAGGCTTGCAATAGTTTAAAATATTTGTAAATAAATTGTGCGCCCGTCGCTATGGTGACCTTTTTTCTGTTGAACATTGTTGTGATAACTTACATGCTTAAAATATCATATTGGCTACAATTACATATTATGTGGTGCATATATAAAGATGCATATGTATGTTCCATTAATCCTTCCAAGAAAATACAAGTGCTGATGCTTTTTCATATTTGTGTATACATGTATACTCCTACGAAGTACGAAACCACGGGAAAGTTGAGAAACAGTAACTGGATATAAATCTAATGAGTCTGCTATGTGTCTAGCATGGTTGTCAGGATCTCGCTCTAACTCCCAAAATCTTACGATCTTGCGCTCCGGCAACTGACTACCGATTTAAGTGTCACAAAGATCTTGTATTTGGCTAGAGCGTTGAACTCTTAGAGAAAGATCTTAAATCGTGGGATCTTGCGATCCCAACGATCCATTTTTTGTTTTGAGCCGCTTCACATTTGTTACGACCAATCATTAAACAATTGGATTCGGCCCATAAACTAACCCGACAATTAACCCTAATGAATGTGCACAGATATTTTAGGGTTTTAGGATTTGCATTGTTTTAAATGAGCTGTTAAGAATTGCAAAATAAGGATTGTGAACGTTGCGCGACAAACAAAATTCACTGGAACTCTGAGAGTTTTGTATCGATTAATCAAACAATGAATAAATTTTTCCCTTCATCTATCCTTTATATATATATTCAAATCAAATCCCTCTATTCTTCTCATCTTTTCTATTCCAGCACTACAATACCTCTTCCTTCCTTACAATTATGTTTTTAGTTGCCATTGAGAATATTATGTTTGAGGAAATTATGTTTTTTTATTGAGTATTTGCCATTGATGATTAAGTTAATGAGAAATTTATGTTAAGGTTATTTTTCCTAGTTATTTCTATATATTTATCTATTTGTTGGGATCTTACGATCCGTGTTACGATCCTACGATTTACGCTTTTTCTATATCCTAACAATCTTTATCGAGATCCCGATTTTGACAACCATGGTGTCTAGTATGATCGACTAATATACAAAATGATATTGTTGTCTTTTAATTTTTTCTTAATTTAAGGATAATCAAAAGAATAATGCCTTTTCAGACGGATTTAGCTCACCACAATCACTTCACCGTAGCTTTGAAGAATCTGGGAAGTAAAATTTCAGACAAAGAGACTGGTATTTTCTGCTTCTAAATTCTCATCATACTGTTTCAAGTTAAATTCTCATGACCGGTTTTTTCTGCTTATTAAATATTCAAAAGTACTCAACTTATCTGTTATTTACAATCAGCAGCTGTTTCTATTGAAATTAGCACGGGTACAAAAATGTTAACTACTGCGCAGCTCGAAAAGGAGTACCAGGAGTGGATAATAAAAATGCACAATCAATATGATGAAGAAGCTGATGCCACCGCAGAGGATAACCCGGTTATAATTGTCAGTCCACCAAACAAGAAAGCACTTGGCATTTCTAAAGAGGGTATGACTTACTAAATTTTGGTGGCAATCACTTCTATTTATGATTGTTGCTTGTTGCAGTTCAAATCAGTGTTTTGGAGAAAATGCTCATGTATACTAACAAAGGAATAAATGAACCTTGCTAATCCTCTGATACGTGAATTTATGATATGGATATTTGAACTGTTGCTCTAGACTAGTCTCATGTAGTAAATATGTATATATTTACTGCTATTGGACTAAATTGACATTTTGTGATTCTATTTTTTTTTTTTTGCTTAATATGAAGTCGTCAGAGTTCACCAGATTCTGAAAAGAAAGGAAAAATCATGGAGTAATGGACAGAGAATTAAAGTGTTAAAAGGAGCATGTCCTGGGATTTCCAACAACCTTTATGCAACCATAGAGTACTTTTTGCTTGAAGGATTTGAAGGAGACCCGGGTGGTAAGATTCCTGAATGTAGCACATAAAGTAAAGCATTAATTTTTCCTATTTGTTTTAATAATATAGAATGAAATAGAATGTAGTAATGTCTGTTCCGTCTCATATCTCCCAAATTCAAGGTTAATGAAAAGTTGAGTATTGAACGAAATGTATTAAAACAATCCAAATTATAGAATATATTATGTTGATCTTATTGCTTTTAAATTTAACGGTAAAGTCAACGTGTGCTTGTTTAAATATAGAAAAAGGGAATAACTTTGTTAAAATGTGATATGTATAAGCTTTTTTGACCAGTGAGATAAGCTTATTCTGTCAAGTGACAACTTTCAATGTTTTTTTTTTTGTTAATAGGAGAAGCTCGGATTATATGCAGGTTTGTTGTACATACTTTTGCAAAATTGTGCCTTTCAAAAATCATATAAATCCTCTAAAATTGTTTCTATTCACTGTCATTTGCTTGCATATAAAGGCCAATAGATATCCCTGATGAGAAGGGGTGTTCTCTCTACGGCAATGAGGAAGACCCCACATTGAATGTTGGTAGCTCATTGTCTTTACCTATAACCGTTATTGACACAGAAAAGGTTAGGTGGTTAAATATTGTTGTATATTTGTTTTATACGGTTGAAAATTTTTAAGATTTCTAACTTCTAAGCAATACGTAACAGCTTGTAGCTGTTGGAAGTGCTGAATGGGAGAATCGACTTAATAAGATACAACAGAAATCTCCTGTTTGTTTTGACACGCCGATCCCAAACCATTATAAACGACAGCTAGTTGGGGTGGTAAGTATTTTATTAGTTCCATTTTATATCTGGAAAATACTTGCATAGGAACAAACATAACACGTGTATTTACAAACAACCGATAATATTTTTTTTATTAATTAAAAATAAAAAAATAAAATTTTCTCTCCCCTGTATAATAACCACCACCCCATGATTCTAATTAAAAACGAAATTAAATTTATAATAAATTAAAAATTTTCTCTCTTTTTATTGGTTGTTCTTAACAATTAGGATTTTGGTGCGTTTCCATGCAAGTTTTTCTCTTATATATGTCTTGTCAATTAATTATACTTTCAATGACGAGGTGAGATACAGATTTGGTTGCAATGCTTCTGCGATTAAAGAAAGGGAAAAAATAGAAACTAGAATGTAATATGCCAAGAAAATTTTCATTTATATTCATATTTAAGAGTGAAACTTTCTTTTTAACAGTCATTTTCTTATTAGTTGAAATTTATATTAGTCTCACCATTTTATATGAAACATATTTTTAAAGTTTGGGATCCGCATCTATTTCATCCAATAAAAAAATGAATATTGAGCACAGAGTGTTTCTTGTACTCTTATATTCAAACAATAAAATAACTTGCATTTAATTATTTAACAAATAGGCTGAGAATTTCATCCATGTATACTCAACCCAAGGAAAAAAATTATGAGAAACTGAAGAGCTAAATTTTGAAGGACATTTACAAAATCTTCATACACATAGTCAATTTAATTTTATTCTACTTGCAATAGCCATCTTTTCTCTATAACTTTGTATTCATGTAGTATTGTAAGTTGTAGTTTGCCTTTGTAAATTATTTTTTGGGCGTCATGCAATGCAACATGGTGCCTTGGTGATTTTGTCTGTTAGGTGGACTCAATTAGTAAACGTTGTGACAAAAGGGTGACAGAAAAACCTTCTCTTTGTGCCGAGAAGTATGAACTTCTAACTGATGACCAAAGTCCAAAGCTAGATGTAAGGTATGATTGCTAAAGATGTTTGTTGATGAATATGTAATATACTAAAACACGTCTTTCCTTCACAAAGTTTTTATTATTTTTTTGTTTTGTTTATTTCTTGGACATATCTGTTTTAATTGTTGGAATATTGTGTGTAATTTTAACTTGTATTTCTACTTCTGATCAAGAATGTTTACTTTGGTATGCCATTGTTCAACAAATGATTTGTTATGCAGGTCTGGTTCTAACTTTCCAACCTTAGAGATTGCATGTTATGACATCCATGGTAATCGAGCACCATTTCAAACAACTCCGGATGTGGCTATCCAACTTCATGCAGCCGAGAACTTGTACTTCGAAATACATGGAATGAAGATTGGACTCTCGACTGATAAAATGACTTTAAAAATCATGGTATGCATGTTGTGTACTTTTGGGTCTTGTTGATTGAAATAAATTAACTATTGCATTCTTTTGGAATAATTGATACAGGATGCAATGGTTACATGTAATGAATTGGACAAGATAAGGCCCAGCTATACAGCTACTTTGATTATTACTTCAAAAAAATTTCCATTGTCACTAACCTTTCCGTGTCGAGGTGCTTTTGATTGATATTTGTCTTTTTGTTCATCAGGAAATAAATTAGTTTTCAGTGTTGTTTATTCTTATGCTTGTTATTTGTTTTGTACTCAGTTTTTCCTAGTTATCCCAAACATGTTACACTGAAGCCTGAGATAAGAGACAACGAATTACTTCCAGGTTTCATTTTCAAGGAGTTAATGTTGGAGGTATCTCAAAGTTGCATACGTTGGTTGATGTACATTTTGTCTTTGTATGATTCATTTGTTTTAGTTCATTCTTTTAATGCTTGATGCAACATTATATGGGAGGGCTGTGTTTGGTAATTAAGTACAATAATAGAAATGTCCGAAAAAGTTAAAAATGATAGATCAATGCTACAGCTTTTGAGTTTCGCAAATGTTTCAATATACAAAGTGATTAGCCAATGGAAAGTCAAATGTTTCAACGTTTATATGCTGGTTTGGATCTGTGAAAACTTTGCAAAATCCAATCAATTGGGTAGATGGTGATTTGATGAAAAACTAAACAAAACTATTGAATGATATATGGATTAAATGGTGTTATTGAACACTTGTGCCTTTATAACGATAATGGTGTTGATCAATATATATAAGAATGGTATATGTTAAGGAACATTTGTCCTTTTAAATCGATCAATGATTAAATGGTATATATTTTTTGTGGGTTTATTTTTGCCCTTTTTGGAGTTCTAGTATTCAAGAGTTATCGATTACACAAATGTTCACTTGAATGGCCAATTAAAATATTTTTTGGACGATCTTAATGAAATTGTTCATATATTTATTTAACTTGTTGAATGGCCAACTAATACTATGTAAAATTACAAATACACTAAGAGCCACATATTTGTTTCTAACATTATATCAGATTAAGTTCCTAGGTGACATATTTGTTTGTATTTCTTTCATCCAGATGTTTGATACATATCGAAACCATGTGTCTGAAGGCACGAAGGTTGATATTGTTGTGGCTGGATTTGAAATGCTAAATCATTGCAGTACTTCATACAAGGTAATGCTTTTTTTTCACAAACTCTATTCGGATGGTTGTACTAGGATAGACATATAGGTAGGTAAATGTATGTATATCCTCATATCAATATAGGCATGAGCTTTTATTTCCCTGTTCTTTTCCTCATATGCTAAATGAAAACTCTGATATACAGGTGGATGATAAAGGAAAAATTAATCTTAACGGTTTGCTAAAGATAACTGCAGGTTACGGAGAAAATGGTATGTTGTTAAATTAAATATGATGTTACATATATGTATCATCCATTAGTTTATACTTTTTAACTTCAAACTGTTCTATGTCGATGTAGCTTGCAATTTTTAGGTTGTGGACACAGTGCCATTACTAGTTAATTATTTAAATTTACTTTATGGTTGCAAATTAAAACGTTTTTATATCTTCTTTTCATATTATCTAATTTGTTTGGTTCATGATGCAGCATCCATCTCTGTTGTTTTTCAAAATAAAAGTATTTTCAAGCAAGAGTTTTCAATTGCGAGAAGAAGCTTGAGAATTGCATCTGAGGTTATTTTTTTCTATACGCATTTTTAGAATTTATTTAATAAAAATATTTCAATTGCGGGAAGAAGCGTTGAAAAGAATGAGTAACTGCGGTTGGGACAAACAACATACCTATTGAAGACAATTTTTGGAGATTAAGACAGTGGGTAGCTCACCAAACTCTTAAACCAAATTATGAGGTAAAAGTAAATGTCAGATGAATGGAGAAGAAACAATTTAGTTCCAATCTATAAGAACAAGGGAGATATGCAAATTATAGGGAGATTAAACTTATGAATCATACCATGAAGTTATGGGAAAGAGTGATTGAACGAAGACTAAGAAAAAAGACTCAAGTTATTGAGAATCAATTTAGTTTAATGCTTGAGAGGTCAACCATTGAAACAATCTATCTACTACGGTGTGTGATGGAGCTGCATTGAATGAACCATAAGACTTGTACTTAATTTTCATTGACTTAGAGAAGGTGTGTGATATAGTGTCTTAAGAGATTTTGTGGAAAGCCCTAGAGAAGAAATGGGTTAGGATTGCATATATTCAAGCTATTCGAAATATGTATGAAAGGGTATCGACTAGTGTGCGTGCATAGGGTGGAGAGACAGACGATTTCTCTATTACAATAGGATTGCACCAATGTTCAATCTTAAGCCCTTACCTTTTTCTTTAGTTGTGGATGTACTCGCTGAACACATCCAAGTGTTAACACCGAGATATATGCTTTTTGTAGATGATATAGTACTACTTGGAGAGTTGAAGGAGAATTTAAATGAGAGGTTGGAGACTTGGAAACGAGCCTTTAGAAACACATGTCTTTCGCCTAAGAAAAAGTAAGACAGAGTATATGGAATGTAAGTTAAACAAAATGAGAAGCATTTCTAACTGAGAGGTAAAAGTTGAAGACCATATCATCTCACAAGTCACGCGGTTTAAATATTTTCGGTTCGTAATACAAAATTATGGAGAAATAAAAGGGGATGTAAATCATCAAATTCAAGTTTGGTGGCTGAAATGGAGGAGGGCATCGTGGGTTTTATTATGTGACACAAAAGCACCACTCAAGCTCAAAGGTAAATTTTATCGGAATGTGATAAGACCTGCGTTGTTGTACATGACAGAATATTGGACGCTTAAGAATCAACACGAGAATAAAGTAAGCGTAGCAGAGACTTGAGTTGAATGTGTGGTAAGACTAGATAGGATAAGATTATAAATGATAACATTAAAGAGGTAGTTGGGGTGACACCTATACAAGAAAAATGGTGGGAAATAGACTTTGATGGTTTTGACATGTAGAGAGAAAACCTGTAGATTCTGTTATAAAGAGAGTTATGGAGAGGAGTCAAACAACTAGAGGTAGAGGAAGACATAGAAAAATTATAAGAGAAACTATTAAAAAAGATCTCGAGATTAACGGATTAGATAGAAGCATGGTCTTGGATGGAACACTATGACATAGTTTGATCCATCTAACCGACCCCTCGTAATGGAGTAAGGCTTGTGTTGTTGATTGAACTATAGTGTATTTGCTTAAATTTTAACTTATTTATTGTGTGCAATTTCAGGTGCCTGATTTTTGTGCTGTTGGTGGTCAACTAGAAAACATTGAATTTGAAATCGTCAATATTGATGGAGAAGTAGATACGAAGATTCATCACGATGATCAAGATTGCCAGTTTCATATGCTTACAATTAAGTCTGACTTTTTCAATGCAGAGGAATCTATACGGTACACTTTCAAGCATGGACGCTGTACCATCCCATCCATAAGAGTTCCAGAAATTGAGGGGACTTTTAGTTTTGAAGCTTCTCACTCACAATATACCAGGCTCCGTCAGGATGTAGAGGTTATATTTTTATTTTTATTTTTATTTTTTTATTTTCTTTTTTACCTTTAATATATATTTTGGCCTAGTTATGAATTATAATTGGAGGGATTGGAGGGATTTGTCTGCAGGTTCAAGTTATCAAAGTGTCCAATGTGAAAGATGCTACACCACTTCCGGATAAGAATATTTTGTCCCCGCCGGAACTAACACCACTTAATCATGAATATGATTTAATATCTATCCTCAATGATGATGACAAGGTATCGGACGTGAATTATGTTGTGTTTTGTTTGATTTTTGTTCTCAAATATAAATGGTTTAGATGCAAATAAGGCACATTTTGTTTTATCATGCTTCAAAATTCACGATAACAGCAAACTTATTAGGTGATTGCATGAGATTAATATTATTGTTTTTCTAAAATGCTTTCTCATTTAAGAGAATGTCAACAATGAAACTGTGTTTAGCTGATTACAAAAACTTATCCATCCATGGTTTATTATTTTTGCCTCAACTTGACTTTGTCTTGATGTACTTCTATGCAGAGACTTGGAAAGATTTTAAAAATTGGTGAGAAAATTAAAATAGCAGAAGAACGTCTTGAAAAATGTTTGAAGCAAAAGGATGAGGTTGAGAAAGATATGTTGATGCTGAAAAGTATGTTTGGTATTGTCCATTGAAAGAAAATTTTGCATTTGTTGTCTTTTTGTCTTATGAGATGTTATTTTATCAGTTGACATAGTTGTGCGTTCATGAATGCTAGTTTTAGTCTGTTACCACATTACATTATACTTAAAAGTTTACTCTAATTAATAAATGACATGTTTTGTTTTTTGGGTGCACAGTGGAGGTAATGATGTTTGAACTTACAATCTCATGCATACTACTCAAGCCATTGATCATTAGACCAATCTTAGTGTCTTAAAAGAGTGTCTTGATGTTTATGTATGTTTTTAATTTGGCAGATAATGTTCAACATTATCAATTAGACTATGTGGACTCTGGGCTCACCAACACCAAAGAGGAAATGACTACAAAAATTAAAAGCATGGAAAATTCAGCAGCTTCTGTCTTATGCAGTTTGACTACGCACCAAAAGCAACAGAATAACTTCTTGGAAGATATAATTGGGGTTGTTGCTCTCCTTGGTTCCGTTCAGAGTCCTGAGCTTAGCAGGTGTCATATTTTTCTCTTTTCTCATCCCTGCCAGCCAAAAATAAAATACATGGAATAAAATTATTGGTTTTAAATTGTGATTGTAGTTCTAGGGAATTTTATTATGATGATTGTGGAAATTTCAAATAATATTTACACTGAACACAATATTCCATCATTAACGAAATGTCCCCTGTATCAGTTGTTCACTAACAAGACATTTCTTTGAGGTTTATTGTGCTTCTGAGCGAGTTTTTATCTTAATTTATTTGCAGAATTTTAGCTGAATATCTCGGGGAAGAGAAAATGTTGGGTGTTATTTGTAAATCTTTCAACACTGCAATTTCTCTTGAGAAGTACAAACAAAATGGAGAAATTGATTATGTGCATGCTTTGCATGCTGAAGCAGCTGGTCTTGGAAAAGCTATACGCAAGCGTTTTTTTATCATGTGCTTTGAAAATATAAGGTAATGCAGTATTTCAGAGGTCACAGTATCCACAATTTTCATTATTATATAAATATGATTAATTTTATATATATATTTTTGTAGAAAATTATAGGACAAGGATTTATAGCTAGATGCTTTTCATTTTTTATTTGTCCAGAGAAAACATCATGCAGTCATTGTTTCCATTGACAGGCCATACAGTTCAATTGACAGGCAACACAATGGGTCCTGGCATGCTAATGACTCTCAGAGGAAGCTATTCTTGCCTGATCCCAAGATGCCAAATGGGAGAACGCCAGCAGGCTTTATGGGTTATGCAGTTAATTTGATTGATCTGGACACCCATCACCTGCAGACAAGGACAACTTTAGGGTACGGGCTTCGCGAGACTGTGCTCTTTAGCCTTTTCAAGAAGCTCCATGTTTATAAAACTAGAGAGAATATGGTGGACGCCCTTCCCTGTATAGAAGAGGGTGCTGTATCATTGGATGGTGGTATTATAAGAGAAAATGGAACTCTTTCTCTTGGTTATGGGTATGTATTCTTTTAAACGCCTTTAAATGTCTGACTTTTTACAAACAATGATACTTCCACATTTCTTTGATGATGGTTTATGTGTATTATGCCTAGGTTTTGAGTAGAAATTACTCATCTTACTACTATGTTTTGTAGGAATCCTTGTATATGCTTTCCTTGTACAAACAAGTTGGACATTTCTCCCGAAGCTATGGAAATCTTGACTCAGATTGAAGGGAAAAAACAAAAGCTGGTGGCGATTGAAGAAGATATCGGAAAATTAAATACAAGTCACCAGAAGTATCTACAAAAATTTAAGAAAAAAGAGAAGAGATATAGTAATCTTATGGATAATATTAAGATCGAGTTCAAATAAAAACCTCTGGTAGACAGAAATTGATTTGTATCCTGGTCTCCGGTAGACTTAGTTGATTAACCTGTTTTGTTTTCTATGCTTTTGTTCATTGAACTTGGAGCTTTGGATAGTGTGCTGTCATGTTGAGTTATTAGTGGCCGCCGGCTTTCAATGACTTCAGAGGAATACAATATGCTTTTTTATGAGCTAAAGGCATTGTGAAATTAAACTCAGATCATTTGACAGATGTTGTATATGTCTGTGTTTCTTTTGTTGGATTAATGTTTACCGGGTGCTTATAATTTTATCAAATAACTATATTGTAGCAATTTTATATGAAATCTTTAAACATAAAATGTCAAGTCTGAGTGCATGTTTTGGTATTGGAGTTCCTTTGTTGAAATCACTGTGATTTATGTTGAGAATCAAGTGAGGAAGAAGTCTCACATTGATTAGAAAAAGGAAGACTGAACACTATGTAATTGAGATAATCCACACACCAATCACCTTAAGGTTTTAGGTGAGTATGTGGTGTGTCTCTCACAAAGGTGTGTCCCAAATAAGCAATACTCCCTCATTGACCCCCTCGATTGTTCTGCTAACAATGGTATCAGAGTCTGGTTTTGATCCAGGGACCTGTTTACTTGTATCGAAACACTTTCCGCAGGTATATAAACTCGCACTTGAGGGGGAGTGTTGAGAATCAAGTGTGAGGAAGAAGTCTCACATTGATTAGAAAAGTGTACAGGCTACATAAAGTCCTGTATGCAGTGTTTTAAAAACCGGACCGGACCGGCCGGTCGGATCGGTTGGACTGGGAACCGGCCAGGTAACCGGCCGGGTTCGCTTGCTCGATCGCCCATGTCTTCGAACCGGTGGGAACTCGTGCGAACCGGGAAAACCGGAAAAACCGACGGTTTTCGCAAACCGGTGGTTTAACTGCTTATTTTAAATTTTTTTTTTTTTAATTTAAAATTTTTTTTTTTTTTTACTCAAGTACATAGGAACTTTTCTCCAAGAATAATAGTGATCACTCATTTGATTCAAGTGATACACAAATTAAGTTTCGTAATATCCACAAAACTATTTTTACTATTTTGTATTTATATTGATTGAAAAACCATCATACAAATATTTGTATAGAAATTTAATAACCACATATAAAGAAACTAAATATAATATAATTTTAGACTTAACTGATTTCCATTATATATATAGACTTGGAAAATTTATTATTTAGAATAATGTTAATACTTGTATTGTTTTAATCATTAACATTAAAACTGATTTTCTATTAACATTAAAACTATGAATTTAAATTAGATTCTGTTTAATTTAGACTCTGTTTAAAATTTACAATTAGACTCTGTTTAAAATTTGAATTTAAATTATGAACCTGTGAATTTATGATATGATATTTTCAAAAAATTTAAGTGCTAGTTATATTTTTTAGAGACTGAATTATCCGGTTCGACCGGTTTTACCGGTTTTATACCTATTATAATGACAAGTTTATTCAACCGAGTTATCTGGTTTAATCCGGTTTTGTCATGCGGTTCGACCAATGACCCAATGGTTCGACCGATAAACCAGTGACCCAGTACCCTCACCGGTTTGATGACCGGTCCGGTTTTTAAAACACTGCCTGTATGGACTTAAGCAAGCTCCAAGAGCTTGGAATAAGAAAATCGACAGCTTCTTAAGGGAGAAGAAATTTGTGAAGTGTACGACTGAGCATGGAGTGTATGTAAGGAAAATCAATGATGAATTGCTTATACTATGCCTCTATGTCGATGATTTGTTGATAATAGGGAGTTGCAAGAAGGAGATCGAAGATTTCAAACATGACCTAAGTGAGGAGTTTGAAATGTCAGACTTGGGAAATCCCTCATATTGGTGTGGGTAGAAGGTGTTCCGTTGAGTTTAACGGTGATACAAGTGTAAGTGGAAGAGAGCGCTTCCACATGAGGGGGAACATTGTGTATAAACTCGCACTTGAGGGGGAGTGTTGAGAATCAAGTGTGAGGGAGAAGTCTCACATTAATTAGAAAAGTGTACATATATATATATATATATATATATATATATATATATATATATATATATATATATATATATATATATAAGCACACCAACGCATCACATATATTCATATTCACAGATATGACATATATGTCTCACACCAAAACACAACACTTATTCATATTCACAGATATAACATATAAATAACACATCAAAAGTGGTCCCTCAAGAACCCACCCATTCCCGCAGGAAACATGAATACATCGCTATACTCCCCACTGGGCTCACGATGATCCTGAACAACCAAACATAGTAATGCAATGCAAGTCAATGACATAATGCAATGCAAGTCAATGGCATAATGCAATGCAAGTGGTACCACACACCATGGTTCATTCAATTGAACCCGGATAAATCACATACACCCCTACTTGGCAATGATTCATCTCCAACACACTCCATATTGGAGTTCGGATGAATCACATACACTCCTCCTGAGCAATGATTCATCACCACCGACACCATGAAATGCATAATAACGAATATGCATACAACACACATGTATAATAAAATTACACACTCACGATCCTCCTGATCACACATAAAATAATCATTCACCACAACACACCCCACAACCGGGCATCCCTCACTTGACGTCATTTAGTTAAATATCTAATTAATTCACTAAAATTACTAAATTAATTATTTTCCTCACCAATTACACATTTCTCAGGGTCTGACATCTATTCTCAACCTCTCAAACCAAAAGAAACCGCCTCGGACGCGAAAACGGGAAAGGAATCGCGAAATGACAAAATTCTCCCCTCTCGCTGGTCATACGCGTATTGCCCACACCCATATGCGTATTGCCCAATCTCATACGCGTACCCTTACGTGTTTCAGCAGAAAGCCGTGTGAAAATGGGTTCCATACGCGTAATGCCCTCTTATAGCCCTTGCCATACGCGTAATGCCTTGCCCATTACGCGTATTGCCTTGGCCGTTACGCGTATGGGCAGCAAAACACCCAGAATTTCCTGCATAATTTCTGCTACGGGTTTCACTCAATTCCCCTCCAAATCTCATCTAAACGTCACTATACTACAAATTACATACAAAGCAACCTATAACTATCATGTATCCACAATTAGGAACCTTAACTCATGATTTCCACTCAATTTACCATTTCTAACAAACGTTAAAACTCTAACATTTCAACCCAAAATCAAACCAAACAACCACATGCATATACATATACAATCGAGATATTATTGGAACTACTCACCCTTACCCGATTAATCGCGATTGAAACGGAGATTACTTCAATTTTCCTCTTTCTCCTCTTCTCTCTTTTCCTTTTCTTCTTTTCCTTTCTTTTTTTCTTACTAACAAATATATATATATATATATATATATATAATCCAATATTATATAATATAATCAGATAGGGTAAAACATCTCCAATTGATATTTGTCATCTCAACCCAATCGATCAATTATTAGAGTTACCTTAAATACTCTTTTGAACTAATAATTATTAATTCGTCTCTTTAATAAAATAATTGATCTCTAGTCTCTCTCTCTATTCCCCTTTGCTCAAATATCTCCCAAACGCTCCCCAAAAGCGATAAAACATAAACAGCGATGCCACATATATCAGGAATTAAAAGTTAATAAGAAAATATTATCAATTGCAATTATTTTATCTATCAGAGAAATTATCCGATTAACAGGTAACACTCATTTCATTTACACAATTCACAAAATTCCCATAAATGAAATAAATAAATACGATTAACCAAATCGGGGCGTTACAACTCTCCCCCACTTAGACATTTTCGTCCTCGAAAATATAACTGAGACGAACAACTCCGGATACGACTCTCGCATCCGACTAATCAATTATCATGCTAACCAAAGGCACACCACTAATAACACAAACCGACAATCCACCTTGCTAACAGCAACAACAACAACGACAACATGCAATGCCCATACAATGCACTTGACAACTAACTCACGACTCAAAGAATACCCAAGTTACGAACACACACAGGTTCACTCTAGAATCAGGACACCACAAGATCGTTACCCTCGCCATAGGTAACACTCCCCTAATTCCCCACATAGGAAATAGCTACACGCACTCGAATCACCACGATGGAAACGAGGCAACAAAACCACAAGAACATAAAGTTCCACGACACAACATCGTTTCAACAACCTCTACATAACCATAATACCAACATCCTTGTCACACAACTTTATTACAACACTGCTACGATTCACCAATCGAACATATAACCACAACATCCATCTACATAGTGGCCCCCGAATAATATTTAAACCTTTCACTTAACACTTCCATTCTGAAACGTCCAACCTATGAACTCTTACAAGTCACACTCGCATATACGAAATGTGCCACATCACGCTTTCGATGCGCACTCTGATTACTCACAACAATCAAATCTACCAATTCCATATCCAACTTCTGACTCTGTCTAGTATTCACCAGAAAAAATCATAGTTTATTTCTAATATACCCAACTTCACACTCTACTGTGTTATTTCCCACACCAGACACAAGTCTCAGAACTGTTCAAATAATTCTAATCCCCTGACCATCAAAACAGACAGGTACCAAAAACTTTCGACTTAACTCATCAGGCACGACATTAACTTCACCCATAGGATAATCCCAGCTAAAGTCATAACTCATCAGGAATTCCAACCATCCTTGTTGTCTTATACTCTATTATTTCTGACTAAACAGGTACTCAATATTCGTGTGATTACTAAACACTTCGAACTCAAAACCATAAAATAATACTTCCAGATTCTCAACACAAAAGTAACCGCAACCATCTTGAAATCATGAATCCTCAATTGTCGTAAAGCATAGACCCCGACTTTACCATCTTACATTAACACACTGACTAAGCTCATCATAGACGCATCCCAATACCTCACAAATGGTTTAATAGGGTCAAGCAGAATCAAAACTAGAGCCGTAGAAAAATTCTACTTTAGCCCTCTCCATCTTTCCTCACAATAAACACCCAGAGCAAACGACTTACCCTTTGCAAGTCAACTGAAGTAACGAAAATTCTAACTTGGAAAAACCTTCCATAACCTCCGGTAATAACCAATTAAAGTCCAACAAGCTTCTAATCGCCTTAACCGACTTCGGAGCCTCTCATTGTAGAACTGCATCTACTTCCGATGGATCCATAACCATACCATCATCTGAAATAACATATCCAAGAGAAACTAACCTTTTTCAACCAAACTTCTCACTTGAATAATTTGGCATAAAATTCCTTTCCTTTCAACACTTGCAACTCGATTCTCAAACTCCCTACATACTCTCCTTCTGATTTATAATAGATCAGAATATCCCTAATGAACACCACTCCGAACTTATCCAATTGAATATGGAAGATACGATTCATATACTCCACAATCATTCCAGACGCATTACTAACACCGAACAACATCACTATACATTGTAATCCCCAACCAAACCAAACCTCATCCAACTTGTCCAGACTCACATACAAGCTCAATCGAGTAAATAACAACTTATTCCGATGATAACAAACATAACCAGTCACATGAAACCGATCCAAGCCTCAACTCACACAAATGCACCACTCTTATCAAACGTTCCAAACAATTGTAATTCCAATTAAACTCAACCAGACCATTCCAATCATCTATTCTTGAAAGTGGACACTTATTCTCAATCGTTACCTTATTCAACTATCAGTAATCCATACACAATTTCATTCTATGGACAATCCAAATTCCACAAATGCCAACATGTAACAACAATCAACCAAAAGGAACTCTCAATCTCAATATTACATCCACCCACAAGGGTTTCACAAAATTTCTATTAATGCCCTAAAACTCTAAGAACTCCCAAAACTCATCAAAACTCTAAGTTTTGCTTTCCATAGCCTCAATACCATTATACACATCTTGCTTGTTATTCCATCCGGACACACATCTGGAAATCACACATCACTGGCAGCCCTTCACTGTGGCTTTCCTGTCAATTTCAAAACACTATTATCACAACCATCTTAGTCTCATCTTCTAAGAGTTTTTCTACTTACTTAGCAGATATAAACCTTAACTATTCATCTTTGTCCAATTTAAGTTTACTCTCTACTCTTTGAGGAGCAACCATCAAAATGCCCGATTGTTCTCTCTCAGAGACATTCCGTTTTGACTAACATACCAAAGCTTCTAATCCGCCTCATCTTCCGATATAAGAATCTTCATCGACTCATCAAAACAATCCATAATCATCTCCTTAACTCCCAACAATTTATTGCACACACTACCTAAGTCGAAAAGACACGTCTATTCCATCCAACATAATTCCGTCTACTATCAACAAGAGATTAAGGGTGATCAGCTCCTCAATTTGTCAATAGACAGCCGACAATCATGATGGGACATAGACCATCTTTACCAGACCATGATAGCATTTCTTGCATCTTGTGCACAAAACTACCTAAGGCGCAAATCCTTAGTCGACATAAACCTTACCTCCGCATTCCCTCTGGAATCGGGAACAACACTGTCCAAACAACACTTATAATCTCGCAAACAACGATACACTAAACCAACGCCCCACAACTGAAGCAACTTGGAGAAGCACCAGCTTCTCCCTTACTTATCTCATTCTCAATCCTGAAAACAAAGGATTAGAAAACCAGAAAGCACTGACAGTGTTTCACACACATGTCTCGTACTAAGGAACAAACAACATCGACAGTATTCAACTGTCATGCCACACCGACACACAACCTGGCCGGCCGGACGGACCTGCTCTGATACCAATTGTAACACCCCAATTTCCATCTAGCGGATAAATAATACATAATTAAATCAGGGTGAATAAATTTTTTTTTTGACAGAAATAAGGATGCCACATTTGAGAAAAACATAATCCACCTGTTTATAACTTTGATACATAACACAAAATGAAATGAATAATAACCAGAAACTTTTTCCAACAAAAGAAAAGTTCAATTATGGAATAAAGCGGAACAATCCATAATTGACTTGTTTTACAAAATAAGTTGGTCCATAACATCAAAGTATATATATATATATATATATATATATATATATATATATATTCCCCTACATAAACATAAATAACACAAGCGTTTCCCCCGACTCTCGTGTTACGTATCAGAGCAGACACCAAAGATCTAAGCAAAATGAAGATCTAAGTCTTCCACATGCCTCCACGCCTCTACAGCGGCTAATCTGCACTATGCCATAAAAGCATATTCCAGCAGAAGGGTGAGAAGTAACAACTAAATCAAGATTTTATAATAATATGTAATCATATAATTCACATATATTCTTCAACTCACCCACACTTACATGCTAACACAAATAGCATACAAGGATATTATATACTCATATACACAAGTTATGACATATATATATATATATATATATATATATATATATATATATATATATATATATATATATATATATATATATATATATATATATATATATAAGCACACTAACGCATCACATATATTCATATTCACAGATATGACATATATGTCTCACACCAAAACACAACACTTATTCATATTCACAGATATAACATATAAATAACACATCAAAAGTGGTCCCTCAAGAACCCACCCATTCCCGCAGGAAACATGAATACATCGCTATACTCCCCACTGGGCTCACGATGTTCCTGAACAACCAAACATAGTAATGCAATGCAAGTCAATGACATAATGCAATGCAAGTCAATGACATAATGCAATGCAAGTGGTACCACACAGCATGGTTCATTCAATTGAACCCGGATAAATCACATACACCCCTACTTGGCAATGATTTATCTCCACCACACTCCATATTGGAGTTCGGATGAATCACATACACTCCTTCTGAGCAATGATTCATCACCACCGACACCATGAAATGCATAATAACGAATATGCATACAACACACATGTATAATAAAATTACACACTCTCACGATCCTCCTGATCACACATAAAATAATCATTCACCATAACACACCCCACAACCGGGCATCCCTCACTTGACGTCATTTAGTTAAATATCTAATTAATTCACTAAAATTACTAAATTAATTATTTTCCTCACCAATTACACATTTCTCAGGGTCTGACATCTATTCCCAACCTCTCAAACCAAAAGAAACCGCCTCGGATGCGAAAACGGGAAAGGAATCGCAAAATGGCAAAATTCTCCCCTCTCGCTGGTCATACCCGTATTGCCCACACCCATACGCGTACTGCCCAATCTCATACGCGTACCCTTACGTGTTTCAGCAGAAAGCCGTGTGAAAATGGGTTCCATACGCGTAATGCCCTCTTATAGCCCTTGCCATACGCGTAATGCCTTGCCCATTACGCGTATTGCCTTGCCCATTACGCGTATTGCCTTGGCCGTTACGCGTATGGGCAGCGAAACACCCAGAATTCCCTGCATAATTTCTACTACGGGTTTCACTCAATTCCCCTCCAAATCTCATCTAAAAGTCACTATACTACAAATTACATACAAATCAACCTATAACTATCATGTATCCACAATTAGGAACCTTAACTCATGATTTCCACTCAATTTACCATTTCTAACAAACGTTAAAACTCTAACATTTCAACCCAAAATCAAACCAAACAACCACATGCATATACATATACAATCGAGATATTATTGGAACTTCTCACCCTTACCCGATTAATCGCGATTGAAACGGAGATTACTTCAATTTTCCTCTTTTGAACTACTCAACCCAATCGATATTTGTCATCTCAACCCAATCGATCAATTATTAGAGTTACCTTAAATACTCTTTTGAACTAATAATTATTAATTCGTCTCTTTAATAAAATAATTGATCTCTAGTCCCTCTCTCTCTCTCTCTCTCTCTCTCTCTCTCTATTCCCTTTTGCTCAAATATCTCCCAAACGCTCCCCAAAAGCGATAAAACATAAATAGCGATGCCACATATATCAGGAATTAAAAGTTAATAAGAAAATATTATCAATTGCAATTATTTTATCTATCAGAGAAATTATCCGATTAACAGGTAACACTCATTTCATTTACACAATTCACAAAATTCCCATAAATGAAATCTTAGCGAGCATACTAATAAAAAAAACCTAGGTCCAGTACCTTCATACCAATCAATCGTTAGGTCCAGTACCTTACCAAAAACATCAAACAAAAACTCACTCACTCTATCATACTTCCCAAGAAACTTTCCCAACCCATTACCAGATAAACACTATCAAATGCAAAGCAAAACCTAAAGCTAATATCCTGTGGATAACCACATATAGGATGGGTAATTGACAACTGCCTATTGTTTAACCTGACCCCGGACCCCCCAATCTCTTTAAGTGTTTGTCCTGTTAGACATTCGCGTGCAAGGTTAGTTTTAGATACCTTCATTTTCCCTTCCAGCTTCATGGGATAAATAAGAAATCAGAAAGTAGCACCCCCTCCTACCATTGCGGTGAGGAAAACCCAACGATAAGGTGGTCACGTCACCGACAAAAATCGCTCACTCCAGAAAAATGGCGACTCTGTTGGGGAGTCATTTTATTGTTTAGGACTAGGATAATTATAGCTCCTAAGAGGTCTAGGATGTTAGCTTTAGGAATGAATATATATATATATATATATATATATATATATATATATATATATATATATATATATATATATTGCTTTTCCTTCTTGATATCTGTGTTTATTTTTCTGCTAATGGGACTGCGGGTGATGCCGCATCTGGAAATATTGAGTATACACCTAAGATAGATGATGGCACGAGACGGGTAATCTTACAGGGAGTGACTCCCAAATAAGAGGTCCTGGTAGACCATAGAATCAGTGGAGATACCCTTTGCGGATTCAATGCCTATACGACTTCGGTTGTTGAAAACAGATTGTTCGATTGGGCTGTCCATGAAACTGAGGATTTTAGTAGACTAAGACCATGTTACTATTTTGTAGTGCGGAAGTGTCATACACCAAATTTTGACCACTAAGATTCCCATCATTGTGCAAATCATGATCACAATATGGGTGTATCATTATGCTTCATCACTCTCCCCAAAGATGGGTGAGCATCCACTACAATCAAACTTAGGGTTTCAAGCCCTCTCAGAGTTCTTAGACAAAAGATCAATCAAGGAACGACATGATCTTCAACTTGTATACCCTCTTAAACATCCACAAAGGTTCAAAAGGACTCCCACTTCAAGGATTAAGCACAAGGTTGCTCCCTTCTAGGTGGATCAAGCCTCAAGATCGCTAGTGTCACCAAATTAGGGTTTTGGTCGACCAGGGCCTCCAGATGGAAATTTTCCTCTGGGCACGAGCCAATACTTCAAAGCATATCCTAATATGCTCCATGGAACCTCATGGACCCAATTATCAAGTCAATTTTGCCTCAGGGGATGCATTCATCAAAAATCAGGAATTAGGGTTTCTTGACCTAATTCACCCCTAAGTTGACTTTTGGGACAAATCATGAGCCAAGAACTCAATAGAGGATTTGAGGGTATCCAACACACTAAATTGATCCATTTGCAATAATGGATTGATCCAAGAAGCTTGAGCAACAAGTCTCAATTTCATCTGAACCACAGTTAGGGTTTCGCGAGAAAAGTCAACTATAACTTTGACTTTTGACCAGGACATGCTCCCAAACCCTAAGACATGATCCAATACACCCTATAACCCCCATGGAACATGTCCATCAAGTTTGATTTAGGTCAAGGACATGATTTCCTAAGGGATTGCACAATTTGGAATTCATCGGATAAAAAGTCAACTGTGCACAAAAGTCAACTTTGACTTTTTGGGATTTTTCATAAAAATGGATTTTTAACCCTAAAATGATGTTAATGTATGATTTTAATCATCATTCATCAAGAAAAATCAAAGAAAGTGGGATAACTTGTAAAAGGGGTAACCATTTTTCTAAGTTATGAAATAAAGTGGCAAGGGTACCAACTTTGGAGGATCATAACTCCTAAACCACAAAGCCATTTTTCCCCTTCCAAAGCTTGATTTGTAGATCTCATGGTCCTCTACAAAAACTTCAACTAGACCTCATTCCAATTCATTAGGGATTTTGAGTTATGGATTGATCAAAATCACAAAAAGTGAAAATGTCATTTTTTTCCAACACTTAGTGAAATTTTCACTAAGTCAGAATCTGCCTTCACTTTTTTCCAAATGTAGGGACATTTTTCACTTGGATCCAGAAAGTATCAAAACCAAATATGATCAAACAGTTGTTGTATCATATGAGGGCTTTCCAAAATGACCAAGAACATCACCAAATTCAATTTGAGCTAAGAGTTGTGGTAGTGGCAAAATGCCTTGCTGAAAACTGCCAAGGCAAGGCAGAATTTTGCATTTTTGGTCGATTTGCCAAAATCAGCCAATTTCAAGCCTTGTCGTCATCTTGGACACATCAGAGGATCAAATCTAAAGGGGACAATCACTGAGCCAAACCTCCAAAGTCCTTGGAACTAGAAGTAGCATGCCAAACCTAGAATTACCTAAAAGAGGGACAAGACTCCAATTTTGGATTGAAGCATTTAATAGATGCTTAGAGGTGGCATGGACTGACACACCTGCAACTGAATTCAGCCAAGATTCCTCCAACAAGTAGGGAACCAAAGCTCTGTGCTCTAACCTCTAGTCAATGACTAGAGGAGACTTGGATTTTCATTTGCTAACATTGGCCAAACCTCTGCTGCAGTTGCCATTCACTATTGATCCTAAAACAAACTCGCTTTACTATAAATAGAGCTCATTTGTGCTCAGTTTGAGTACACCAAAGCCATCAAACAGATGCTTTTCTCAAAATCTCTTTCTCTTGGCAAAAATGCCTTCTTTAGCAAGGTAACTCTGAGTTTTTGAGTTTGAGAGCTTCTTCAATCAAACCAATCACACACACACACACACACCTCATAAACATCATATGTAGGTGTTCTAAACACTCACAAGTGACCTGTAATCACAAAATCACAAAGTCACCTCTCAAAACCTCAAAATAGGCTTTTTGTGCATTTTTCAAGCCATGTCTTGATTCAGTCAATTTCCAAACCAGATAAAACCTCAAACACACTCCAAATATCATCCTTGAATTGTCCCAAATGGTTCCCTCCATCTGGAACACCATTTGAGAGAGTTGATATTTTGGTCACTTTTAACCCCTTTTGCAAGAAAGGGTCAGTTTGTGTTTTTGCAGGTACCAGCTGATTCCAATCATCCTAAAAGCTTCTAAGGGATCATTTGAGTGTGTCTAAAGCATCAAATCATTTCTGGAATAAGAGGATTGACAGATTGCACAAAAACTCCAAAAAGCTCAAAAAGAGGTAAGCCTCATGACTTGAACTTTCCAAAATATGCAATGCTTTGAAGTCCACTGATCATGCACACCTTATACAAGTTATATATGTTGTGTTTCAACCAATTGATCATGTAATTCATGCCTGTATCAAAGTGTAGCATAGACCATGCAATTATAGGCCTTTTTCAAAACCACTATCGGGTTTTGAGGAGGGAGTGTGATATGAAAAAACTACCACCACCATTGGATTCCTTGTGAAATTCTGGTCAAGATGCATATAAATTTTGTCTCAAACCATTAAGAATTGAGAAAGTTATGACCTTCACGTTTCTGAGCTAAAACTTGCCAACATTGCCTTGGGCCAGACCTAAAACCAAGGCATGACTTGTATATTTGTGTTTTCACTCAAAACAATGGATGTATCACCACCCCAATGGTAAGGCGCGCGCCTTGTGACCTTGAGATCGTGGGTTCAAACCCCACCCATGCCATTTTATGTTTTTTCACATTTTTGCTATTTTTCCAATATTTTTATGTTTTATTAATTAATTGGAAAATTAATAACTCTTTCAATTTTAATTATTTTTGATTGGTTCTTTTTGCAAAAAATCACAAAAATATTAAAATATTTTATTCCAGAAAAAAAATTAAGTTTATATTATTTATTTAATATAATAAGTATTTTTGTGAATAAATTCATTTTTAATTGTTTTTAAACATTTTAAAAGTGAATATTTACTTTGAAAATCAAAACCAAATGAGTTTAAATATCCCTTGTGATTATCCCTCATTTTTTCAAACCTTAAACAAAATCACAAATGGTTTATTCAAATTTATTTGGTATTTTGTTTGACTTTCTTTAAATATTTACTTTTAAAGAATGCAATTAGGGTTTCTTTGATTTTCACCCTCACAAATCATTTTCAAACTCTTTGGGCCTCTAATAGAGTGTAATACCCAATTCCCTTTTAACCAAAACAATTTTGGACCTCAGATATTGTATAAGTCCCTCTGCGTTAAAAGAAAAGTTCAGCGCGATCGTCGCCCGTTTAAAAATAAACCATCTGGGCCTCTCCTCGAGCTATAAGATCCATTCAAAACTTTTGGGCCTCTATTAGAGTGTAATACCCAACCCCCTTTGAAAACCAAACCATTTTGGGCCTCAATGCATTGTATAAGACCCACTGTGTTTTCAAAATCTCGGCGCGATCGCCATTTCAAAACAAAAGACATCTGGGCCTACCCTCGAGTAGTAAGACCCATTTCTTTTCTTTAAAAATCTTTGGGCCTCTTGAGAGAGTGTAAGATCCACCCCTTTGTACAGAAAACCTTTTTGGGCCTCAGTCACTTGTATAAGTCCCTCTGTACAAAACGACAGTGCGATCACTGATAAACCTTGGGCCTCTCCTTGAGCTGTAAGCCCCAACACCTTTTCAAAATACTTTCTCCTTTGATTTTGAATATACCGTTGTTTTCAATCTTTCTTTGTTGAACAACTAACAAAACAGCATGGAAGCTCTACAACCGAGTAAGTGTTTATATGCTTTCATTTACCGCTTTCATATACATATAACTGTACTGTGGGGCTGTTTCGCTGTAAGTCTTCTTTCATAAACTCATATCAACTGTGTAATACTAGTATAGCTATTTAGAGTTTCCCCAGCAACTACGTCTAGCATTAAGCCTGTTGATCACTCTTAGAAATAGACAAAACTAGATCCCCACAGGATTACCAGATACAGTCTTCCCTCCTCTTGGGGTTAAATAATATGGAGACGTGAAAGGCAGCATTCTCGGTGAACCCTTTCACAGACTGTCACCTTTAGAAATCGTCAAAGAAACTCTATTCCCAAGAGATGATCTTTTCTCTGTGAATGGCATCTCTTGAGTTTATTCCAAATTCTCGAACTTTCCTGGCTTGATCTATTCTCTGTGAATAACCTGTCTTGAATTTCTCGGGGTTTGGGGACCCACAGGCTTCTTAAAATCATCCCCGCCTCCTCTTGGGCGTTGAACAAGGACCCGTCGGCTTCTTAGAAGTATTCATAGCCTCCTCTTAGACTTCGTATAAATGATTTCTTCCTTCGGGAATGATAGCCTCCTCTTGGGCTTCGTACAAATTGTCCCTCGACTTCTTAAAAGTTTCCAGCCTCCTCTTGGGCTTCGTACAAATTGTCCCGACGACCTCCTAGAGGTATAGGAACAGAAATTAGTCATCTTAATAGAACAGTCTTTCAAAAAGTCTAGATCTTGCTACTGTTGTTTCTTAAACGTAGTACAAAAGATGAAACTCTAGACTTGGACAGTCTAATTCCCTTGAGTCTCAAAAACATTCTCAAGTTCCTTTCAAAACTAAGAGATGAAACCCGTAGGCTCGGACAGTTTCAATACCCTTTGGATTTCCCATTTCCTTAAAGAATAGGAAATAACCCTGATCCTCGAATCAAATCCCTGAGTGAAAACAGTACTCATATAAGAACTGATTTTCTCTTTAAATCAGCCTATTGGATCTATCACTCAACTGAAACAGTAACCACAGCCTCCACCTCGGGCTTTGTACGAGATACAAAAAGACTCTCTTGTTGAGTCGAACATTTTACAGCCTCCACCTCGGGCTTTGTACGAGATACAAAAAGGCTCTTATTGAGCTAAACATTTTTAGCCTCCATCTCGGGCTTCGTACGAGATACAAAACACTCTCTTGTTAAGTATAAAAGACTCTCTCGTTGAGTCAAACAACTTTTAGCTTCCGTCTTGGGCTCTGTACAAGACACAAATCACTCTCTTGTTGAGTATAAAAGACCCTCTTGTTGGGCCACTAGCCTCCTCTTAGGCTTTGTATAAGAAAACCCCGGTTGAGACAATCAACCTTTTAGCATCAAAGCTATGCCTCGTTCACAGTATACAAACATCAACAACTCTTTTCCCTTCATCTAACTGCTGTAAGCGGCAAGCCTCTGGATCATCTACATCCACGCCACTGTCTCTCTTTTAGCATGAGAAAATCCTAAGGAAAGATGGCATTGCTCTACACTGAGTTAAAGTCTTCTCCTTCAGGTTGGAAATCCCCTATGAAGGAAATTATGGCATTGCCAGATTCACATATCCCGGTTAAAGTAATTCTCCTTTGTGATCAGTCACCCAACAGTTGTGACAAACAAACCCCTCTTTAGAGATGACGAATTCTCTCTAAAGACGAAACTTTTAGCTTCACATCTTGGGCTTCGAACAAGATACAAATAGACTTTTCAGCTTCACATCTTGGGCTTTGAACAAGATACAAACCACCTTTAGCTTCACATCTTGGGCTTTGAACAAGACACCAAAACACCATTTCCTCCCATAGAATAGGAGGAACTACGATCGCTCTGATTTCCCTGTTTCGGAAAACGGGAATACGTAGGCATAAGATTGAAAGAAAAAACTTAGCGAGCACACTAATCAAAAACCCCAAAATCCCGCATCAGTCCTAACATCCTATCCATAAACCATCCCGTGTTTTCATTCTCTAGAAAAAAAGAAAGAAGAAAAAGGCCCCATTACCATATAGCATCCGTAACCTAACAGACCGCTGTTTAAACTCAGTATGCAAGCAGGGTTAATTGGAGACATCTATTTCCTTTCCTTAGTCAGATTTCAATAGGATAAAAAATGAATCGAACTGTAGTACTCCGAAAGGAGCGACAGCGCCTAAGAACCGCGTCCAAAATCGCCCGCTACAGAAAAGTGGCGCCCACCGTGGGGCCGAATTCTTCTCGTTCTTATAATCTAAGGTGAAAACTTTGGACAAATCCTTTTCTTGGCAATGTCTTTACTGGGGATAGGACTTTGGTTGACTTCACTAGGATCTTAGGTCAAAACCTTTAAATTGGGAAGGAACCACAGAGTGGCGCCTCCGCCGGGGAGCCATTTTCTGTCAGGAACACAGGATTCATAGCTTTTAAAAGTCTAATACTGCTTTTCCTAATTGATATATGTGTTTATTTTGCTGCTAATGGGAATGCGTGCGATGCCGCATGTGGAAAGATTGAGTATACACCTAGGAAAAACCCCTTTAGTGGTGCGGAAGCTATCGGAAATGGTTGTCACGTGATACCACCCTCTTCTGAGGACTCTTCGAAAAAACACCACCTAGCACGGTTCCCGGCCCGCTGGTGTTTTTCTCGACAAGAGTTGATGATGTTGAGAGACAGGTACAAAAATCACTAGTATAAACCTTTGGGGCAGGTAGAGCCTTTACTCCATGACACCGACCCTTTGACCCCATGTTTTTTCTATGTTTTTGTGTGCTGCATTCATGCATTCATTTAAAAAACATTAAAATAAAGGAAATCTTCTCTTATAGTCTCTCTTTTTCAAACTAAACTAAGACAATGATTGCAAATGTCAGAGAAAAAGATTGCGCTCATGGATTTCGGTAGAAGGAGAACTCATAAGTATACCTTCAAGGTTCCAAAACTAGAGGATTTGAGAGGTTTGGCGAGAATGGTCACTAACCTTGAAGCTTTCAGAGCCAAGTACGGAGGTCTGCTACCTCTGTTAAGGGTCCAAGTAATTGAAATAATCATGGATGCACTCATTCAGTTTTACGATCCGGTCTATCACTGTTTCACATTCCCGAATTATCAGCTCGCACCAACGCTGGAGGAATATTCTCATCTGATTGATTTACACATCACTGATCGAGCTCCTTTTTCTGGACTGGAAGAAATTCCAAAGGATCAGACCATTGCAAGAGAAATTTATTTGGACGAGTCAGAGGTTAGGACTCACATGACCACTAAGGGTGGCATACAAGGTTTGCCGGCCCAGTTCTTGACAAAGAAGGCCCTGTACTTCGCTAGTATAGGGAACGTGACTGCTTTTGAAAGCATCTTTGTTTTACTCACCTACGGGTTATTTCTGTTTCCCAACATCAATAACTTCGTCGATATCAACTCCATTACGGGTTTTCTCGTTGGAAACCCTGTGCCAAATTTGCTCGCGGACGCGTATCATTCTGTACACTTAGGGAATTTGTACAACGGAGGGGAGATCACATGTTGTGTACCTCTGCTATACAAATGGTTTATCTCCCATTTGCCTAAGTCTGCTGCTTTTTGGGATCAAAAGAATAATTTACGTTGGTCGCAGAGAATCATGTCTCTTACCAACTCTGACATAGATTGGTGCAATAGGATTTATGAGGGAATCATGATCATTAACCGTTGTGGAAACTTCCCCAACGTACCCCTCATAGGGACTAAGGGAGGAATCAATTACCATCCAGTATTGGTTCATCGTCAATTTGGATACCTGATGAGGCATGTCCCGCGGAATGCTCATCTGGAAGATCTTTTCTTCAAAGAAGGAGAAAATGACAGAGCACTAAAGATGGAAATAGTGCACGCTTGGAAACATGTTCATAAGAAAGGACGAGAGTCTCCAGGAAAACCGGACTGTGTCCCGGTGGAGCCTTACCTCCACTGGGTACAAATTAGAGCTCTCAAGCTAAAGATGCCTTATCCTCATCACGGAGTTCTTCCGCCAAGGGAGTCTGTCATGTACTTCATGACTAAAACGGAAAAACTCCAGGTTACTCTCAACAAAGTTCAGCGGGAGAGGAGGTCTTGGAAGAATAAGTATCGTACCCTCAATGTGGAGTGTATCAAAATACAGCAACTACTGAAGGATAAAGATGCTCTGATTGAAATTTTGGAGCGGCATGCTGTAGAAAATCAGGATGACCAAAGGAATCTGCTCACTCCTTTCACCTGGTAAAGGAATGACAACCCGACAACGACCCAAGAGCCCCGGTCCAAGAAAAGGAAAGTACCAAAATCAGCACCCGAGTTCTCCTCAGAGAGGACTCGGGACCCATTAGCTTAGGTTTCTATTTCCACATTTTGTAATCTACTATATTTGTATTTTCGCAATCCTTCGAATTCAATAAAACGGGGTTTCCCCACTGTTTGATATTTGCAATCTGATTGTCAAAGTTTATTTTGATTAAACCAAAAAAACACTTAATATAATCATTGCATTCATCATTCTCATGCAACGTATTCTTCTTACCTACGAATCTCACGTTTGTGTCTCGATTCTAGAGTCAAACTGTCTCATTCGTACAATACTCGGGCCAATCGTCTGAAAAAGATGGATGATCTTGAGGAAGAGAACAGAGAGTTGAAAGAAGAGATCGACGCTCTGAGAGAAGATATGAGAAAGCTTCGTAACGACATGCAAGCCATGGCAGAAGCTCAGCTACAAAGAACTGTGATCTCAGAGATCACCTCAATGCCCATAGTAGAGAAGTATGATCCTAGGTATCAAATACCGAAAGATCGTCCCTGGGGCATGCATGTTAACTATATCTCGGAAGGATATGTTCCGCCGATCACTGGAGATCCGGAAACTTTAGTAGAATCCGCTGGGCCTGAAGGTTACAAACTTCGGGAAAGCGAAGATGCCAGAGGCATATTAAGGACTCCTGAAGGTTACAAACTTCGGGAAACGCCAAGATTCACGGCCGTAGTCACGGTACCACCCCCTGTGGTGCACACTGTCCCGGAAGGACAGATCCCACAGATACCTTCTGGTAGAAAGGAAACTATGTTCGACAGGATGAACGAGTTCCAGGAACAGTTCCTGGAGATGCAAAAGGAACTGCAAGCCATCCGCGGTCAAGATTTATTTGGAAAGGATGCCGTAGACCTTTGTCTGGTCCCCAATGTGAAAGTTCCGCACAAGTTCCAAGTGCCCGACTTTGAAAAATACAAAGGTAACTCTTACCCTCAGATTCACTTGGTAATGTATGCTCGGCGAATTTTGGCTCAGACAGAGAATCAAGACCTACTGATTCATTACTTCCAAGATAGTTTAACCGGTACCGCACTCAAATGGTACATGGGTTTAAACCGCGCTACGATCAACACATTCAGAGATCTTGGCACTGCCTTCGTCCAACAATATAAATACAATTTGGACATGGCACCAGACAGAGATCAACTCAGATCAATGTCGCAAAAGGATAAGGAAACCTTAAGGAATACGCTCAGAGATGGCGTGAAATTGCCGCTCAAATTTGTCCACCTCTTAAGGAAAAAGAGATGACAAAGATTTTCTTAAAGACCTTGAGCTCATTTTACTATGACAGAATGGTTGCCAGTGTGCCCAGTGACTTCACCGAAATGGTCGGTATAGGGGTACGTCTCGAGGAAGCTGTTCGAGAAGGACGTCCAGTAAAAGACGCTGGATCATCAAGTATTACAAAACGATATGGTAGTGCTCTCCCTAAGAAAAAAGAGCAAGATATTGGGAATATCTCTCTCGGAAAGCAAAGGCGACAGTACCAACCAATAGCAGCTGTAACTCCTACTATCAGCCCTGCGCCTGTTTCTACGTATCAACCTCAGGTTGCGCAGAGCCAACCTAATCAACAGCAATTTCAGCAAAGGACACAACAACCTCTTCAGCAGGCTCGTCCTCAGTACAACAACAACCATACAACGCGGCCACAAGGATTTGATCCTATACCCGTATCGTACGCAGAACTATTTCCATTACTGCTGGCCAAGGGGCATATCCAGACTAAATTCCCTCTTACAGTACCGAAAAATCCACCCTTTTGGTTTAAGGTGGACCAGACTTACCCTTATCATCAAGGAGGATCAGGGCATAACATAGAGAACTGTCTCAGTTTTAAATCTAACGTGCAAAAGCTTGTTAGGAGTGGGGTCTTATCTTTCAAAGATACGAATCCAAATGTTCTTACGAACCCGCTGCCTCAACATGAGAAAGCCGCAGTCAACCTGATAGAGGGAGAGTCTAACAACGTCTATCAAATTCATGATGTACTCTTATTGAAAACCAACTTGGTCAAGATGCATTGTAGACATAGTAGGTATGGCCATGTGCCACCTCATAATTATCACCAGTGTGATATCTGCTCTAAAAACAATCAGGGATGTTCTGTGGTGCAATCAGCTCTACAGGAACAGATGGATCTCGGATGGATCCAAGAGCACCGAGTTCGTGGAGTTAACATGGTTTATACGAATTCTAACGTCATTCAAAACCACGACATCCATGCGATGAATGTTAACCTGGTGGCAATGCACTCGAGGCAAAGCCAGTATCATAATCTGCCGCGACACGATTACAGTTCTTGTCTGACTTGCTCGGTAAACAAACAGGGATGCTCTTTTGTACAAGAGGCCTTCCAGCGTCAGATGGATCTTGGATGGATCCAGGACTACCATGATAGGAATCCCTATCAGATCAACATGGTTCAGATCTTCGACATTCATTTAATGAATACCAACCTGGTAGAGTTACATGCTGAGCAGGTCCGGCTCGGGTTCTTGGTATCACATGATTATCAGAACTGTAAGGCGGGTTGCGAACACAATCAAGGTTGTGCCCTTTTCCAGGAGGTGCTTCAACACTTGTTAAATCACTGGTGGATGCTAATCTATATGGATGAAGATACTCAGCAAATTAGTATCAATAACAGGAACCCTACTCGGTGTCAAAGTCAGGATGTCCGATATGTGGAAGCTAACCTAGTGAGGTTACATTGCATTCAAAGCAGGCGTGGTCAGGTGCCGCCACACAACTACGAACGTTGTAGAGTCTGTTCAGAAGATAACCAAGGGTGATACCTTGTGCGAGTAGCTCTTCAGGGCCAGGTGGATCGTAGAGAGATTCGCCCATATCTAGGTTCCGGACCAATCAACTGGGCGCTGGACTACCTCGCTAATCAAATTGAGGACGTTGTCATAATCTCCGATCATGAGAGGAACAGGGATGTTTGTGCCATCATTCCTCTACTTGATGAATTGAGAGTTCTCAACCAGGAACGGATCGAAATTGCTTACGACCGTCAGAAAAATCAGAAGGCTCCCATAGTCATCTATCTACCGGGACCACTACCGTATGAATCAACTAAGGCAATCCCTTACAAGTACGGTGCGCTGATAATTGAAAATGGAAAGGAAATTCCATTATCCTCCGTCGTAAATATCGCAGACATCAGTCGTGTAACACGGAGCGGTAGAATCTTCAACAGAGGAGTTGGAGAGTCCAGCGAAGAAAAAGAACCTCAGACAGAAGTTCCCAATCCACCGGTCGGTCAATCCAATAATCTCGACCTTTCAAAAAATGATGATGAGATGATAAAGCTCATCCAAAGAAGTGAATACAACATTGTTGATTAGCTATTACAAACTCCTTCAAAGATCTCTGTGCTGTCACTTTTACTCAGTTCAGAAGCGCACAGGGAGGCTCTACAAAAAGTCTTGGAGCAAGCCTTTGTGGAACAGGATGTAACAATCAGACAGTTCGATAGCATTGTCTCTAACATCACTTCTTGCAATAATTTGGGATTTAACGATGAGGAATTACCTGAAGAAGTTTGCCGTCATAACATGGCGCTCAATATTACAGTCAACTGCCAGGACGATGCTTTAGCCAGCATACTGGTAGACACAGGGTCAGCCCTGAATGTTATGCCAAAGTCCACTTTGACGCAATTATCATTCAAAGGCCCTCCGATGAGAACCAGTGAGGTCATCGTCAAAGCATTCGACGGATCCAGAAAAACGGTTGTCGGTGAAGTCGACCTTCCCATAACTATCGGTCCTCACACTTTCAAAGTCACTTTCCAGGTCATGGATATCCGGGAAACGTACAGTTGTTTATTAGGAAGACCTTGGATACATCAGGCTGGAGCGGTCACCTCGACCCTCCACCAAAAGTTAAAGTTCGTCTAGAACGGCCAACTCGTCACGGTCTGTGGAGAACAAGTCTTGCTCGTGAGTAACTTATCATCATCTACTTATGTAGAACCCGAGGAGATTGTTGGGACTCAGTTCCAAGCGCTTTCGGTGAGCAAGGACAATTAATCCGAAGAGGGAACTTCCATTTCCTCATACAAAGATGCTATCAAAGTGCTCGAGAGTACCAATACAACAGGATGGGGATAGCTAGTCATTCCTACTGACAATAAAACAAAGAAGGGTCTTGGTTTTTCTGCAACCTGTACCCAGACAGCTACTACCAGCAATGAAAGTCTTCATCCCCTTCGGAACTTCTTTCACAGTGGAGGTTTCCTTCAACCGGTGACTCAAGAAGTACACACTATCAATGAGGAGGATCCCTCCGACACAGATGAGGAATGTAAATCCTATCTTAACAAGGACGGTTATATGTCTCAAGACGAAACGCAGACTCCATTTTGCTTTCCTACACAGAGCTTGAGATTTATACCCAGGTCAGATGTCGAAATGATATATGGAGATTGTGATCCCGAAGGATGCCGTGCTTCGCCAAATTCATTAGAGGAAGACACTCCGATGAAAGACAACTTTAACCACAACTATTATGGCCCGATGGAAGGCCTGCCAATGTGGCAGCCGTATCTAGGAGACTTGGGGCAAGAGAATCAGCCGAACAATGAAAATCAGCTGAGCATCATTGAACAGAATACCTATGTCCCCTCCATGTCATGGGATTAACACCCAGGGTATCCTGAAAATACCCCGCACGATGATGAATTCACAATGTTCGCAGGATTAGAGTTCATCAACTATGCTTTTCCCGAGGTCAACGTCATCGAGAGAGATGACTCCTCCAGTTCCAAAGAAGTATGGGACACCTTGGGACAACCGAGTGGTAAGTTCGACTACTTCGTCAAGTACACCGCTCCCGAAAGCTCTCGTATCAGGCTCGAAGACATCCAGCCAACTGGATGGGGAGATACAGCTGAGAGCACAAATACTATGCAAAATGTAACAGAGGAATCCTCCTACGACAATCCTGCCTGGGAGACAGATTCCAATGATCCTGTTCCACCAGAAATTAGCGTTATTTCTGAAGACAAATCAAGGAAGGTACCCGACTTTGTGGTTCACCAAGGAGTTCACCGCCAATGGGTTGCTGTCGATGTTTCGAGGATTGTTCATAAATCAAAGTAATTGCCATCTTTAACCTTTCACCCTGCCCAGGTGAAACAGATGTTTTGATAGGGCTCGCTTTCTGTAAATTTTCCCTCTTCACTTTGCCTAAAGCGACAAAGTTTTGTTTTATAGGGCTGTAGTTTCAAGAATCGACTTGTTCATTAATAAAATAACGTCGTTCTATAATTTATGCGTTAATTGCTGTTTTCTCTTTTTGCTTTTCTCAGAAAATGGTAATCCTAAAAAACAACTCAATAAAAACAAGCAGTAACAAAAAAAACACTGCACACACTTTTGCATTCTCTCTATCTCTTCTAAAACACAAATCATCATGTCATGCAGATTGCTTGTTTTAAACCCCGTTGAAACATACGATCCGATGCCTTCTCCCAACTTTGAGTTCCCGGTATTTGGGGCTGAAGAAGAAGTTGACAACGAAATTCCAGAGGAGATCTCCCGACTACTCAGACAAGAGGAAATGTCCATTGAGCCTCACAAAGAGTTACTGGAAACAGTCAACTTGGGCTCATAAGAAGAGAGAAAAGAAGTCAAGATTGGGACGCTACTCAATCCAACTGCCAGAGAGGGTTTGTTAAAGCTTCTCAAAGAATTCCCCGATGTATTTGCTTGGTCCTATCAGGATATGCCAGGGTTGGATACCAGTATCTTGGAACACCATTTACCATTGAGATCGGAATGTCCGCCAGTAAAACAAAGGTTGAGATGGACTCATCCAGACATGGCCATCAAAATCAAAGAGGAGGTACAGAAACAGATTGACGTAGGTTTCCTCGCTACATCGGAATATCCTCAATGGTTAGCCAACACGTACCCGTTCCGAAAAAGGACGGAAAAGTCAGAATGTGTGTCGATTACAGAGATTTAAACAAGGCTAGTCCAAAGGACGACTTTCCTTTACCGCACATTGACATGCTGGTTGACAGTACAACAAAGTTCAAAGTTTTCTCCTTCATGGATGGATTCTCGGGCTATAACCAGATCAAAATGGCGCCGAAAGACATGGAGGAAACTTCGTTCATTACTCCATGGGGTACCTTTTGTTACAAGGTAATGCCGTTCGGTTTGAAGAACGCCGGGGCAACCTATCAACGGGCCATGACTACTCTTTTTCATGACATGATACACAAAGAAATCGGGGTATATGTCGATGATATGATTGCAAAATCTAAGACATAAGAGGAGCATGTGACCCACCTATCAAAATTATTCGAGCGTTTGAGAAAGTACAAACTCCGCTTGAATCCCAACAAGTGCACCTTTGGTGTCCGTTCAGGGAAACTCTTAGGGTTCATCGTTAGCCAGAAAGGAATTGAGGTTGATCCTGACAAGGTCAAGACCATTCAAGAAATGCCTTCTCCGAAGCCTGAAAAACAAGTTAGAGGATTCCTGGGACGTTTGAACTACATCTCCAGATTTATATTCCTCATGACCGCGACGTGTGCGCCAATCTTTAAATTACTAAAAAAGAATCAGGACTGCGTTTGGACAGAAGATTGTCAAACTGCCTTCGATAGTATCAAGGAATATCTGTTGAACCCACCGATTCTACCCCCTCCAGTGGAAGGAAGACCACTGATCATTTACTTAACAATCTTGGAAGACTCAATGGGGTGTGTACTTGGCCAACAAGACAAAACCAAAAGGAAGGAGTCTGCCATCTACTATTTGAGCAAGAAGTTTACCGACTGTGAAACTCGGTACACGATGCTCGAGAAAACTTGCTGCGCTTTGACTTGGGCAGCCAAACATCTTCGACAGTACATGATTTGCCACACTACTTGGTTAATCTCCGAAATGGATCCAATCAAGTATGTATTTGAAAAACCTGCTCTCACGGGAAGGATTGCCCGTTGGCAGATGTTGCTATCAGAATATGACATAGAGTACCATGTTCAGAAAGTCGTTAAGAGGAGTGTTTTAGCTGATAATTTGGCTCATCAATCGATTGACGATCAAGAATCAATCGGGTTTGACTTCCCAGACGAAGATGTCATGTATCTAAAAATGAAAGATTGCGATGAACCGCTACCCAGTGAAGGGCCAGAACCAGGTTCCCAATGAGGACTTATCTTTGACGGAGCAGTTATTCATTACGAAAACGGAATTGAGGCAATCATTATTACCCCTCAGGGTACCCACATTCCTTTCACTGCCAGACTTACGTTCAAGTGCACAAACAACGAGGCCGAATACGAAGCTTGTATTATGGGTCTCGAAGAAGCGATCGACTTAAGGATCAAGAACTTGGACGTATATGGCGACTCAGCCCTGGTTATCAATCAGATCAAAGGAGATTGGAACATATACCAATCAGGATTGATTCCTTACAAAGATTACACGAGAAGGTTGTTACCCTTCTTCAACAGAATCGAGTTTCATCATATCCCGCGTGAGGAGAATCACATGGCTGACGCTTTAGCCACTCTCTCTTCCATGATTAGCGTAGGTCAATGGAATGACCTACCTAAGATCGACATAATGCGCCTTGAACGACCCGCTTACATCTTCGCGATTGAAGCAGTCATAGACGACAAACCTTGGTATCACGATATCAAATGCTTCCTTCAGAAACAAGAGTACCCACCTGAGGCACTAAGGAAGGACAGGAAAACCCTCAGAAGATTGGCAGGAAACTTATTCCTGAGCGGTGATACACTTTATAAGCAGAACTTTGACATGGTCTTGCTCCGATGCATCGACAGACCAGAAGCAGACATGCTGATAAAAGAAATTCACGAAGGGTCCTTTGGCACTCATGCCAACGGACACACAATGGCGAGAAAAATTCTAAGAGCAGGGTACTTTTGGTTGACCATGGAATCCGACTGCTACAAGTACATGAGGAGGTGTCACAAGTGTCAGATATACTCCGATAAAATTCATGTACCGCCAACGTATCTCAAAGTCCTCTCTTCCCCATGGCCTTTTTCCATATGGGGAATCAACATGATTGGCATGATTGAGCCCAAGGCTTCGAACGGACATCGGTTCATCCTGGTAGCCATTGACTACTTCACCAAGTGGGTCGAAGTAGCGTCATACGCTAATGTAACTCGACAAATGGTGGCCCGATTTATCAAAAACAGTATCATTTGTCGTTATGGTGTTTCAGGCCAGATCATTACTGACAATGGATCTAACTTGAACAATAAGATGATGAAAGAGTTGTGTGCAGATTTCAAGATCGAACACCATAACTCATCTCCCTACCGACCTAAGATGAACGGACCGGTAGAAGTGGCTAACAAGAACATCAAGAAGATTGTTCAAAAGATGGTTGTAACCTACAAAGACTGGCACGAGATGCTACCCTTTTCTCTTCACGGTTATCACACATCTGTCCACACTTCAATAGGGGCAACCCCTTTCTCTCTAGTATATGGCATGGAAGCAGTGCTTCCCATAGAGGTAGAGATCCCATCAGTCCGGGTATTGATGGAAGCTAAGCTAACAAAAGCTGAATGGTGTCAAAATCGACACGATGAACTGAATCTGATAGAAGAGAAACGGATCATGGCTCTATGCCACGGTTAGTTGTATCAATAGAGAATGAAGAAGGCCTTTGACAAAAAGGTCCGACCTCGCATCTACAGGAAAGGAGATCTCGTGCTCAAGAAGATACAATCATTTCTCACTATTCTTGGGGCAAGTGGACTCTGAATCATGATGGCCCCTATGTGGTCAAGAAAGCTTTCTCAGGCGGCGCCTTAAGACTTGCAACTATGGACGGAGAGGAATTTGCCTACCCCACGAATGTTGATGTAGTCAAGAAATACTTCGCCTAAAAAAAAACAAAAACGTCTCGGTGGATTGAAAACCCGAAAGGGCGGTCCAGGCAAAAATTAGAGACATGATCAAAAATCATCCCGGTGGATTGGAAACATCAAAGTACAATCCAGACAAAAATTAGGGATAATGGAAAGTAACTACGTTCAACAAAGGGGCAAATCCCTCAGCAGCAGTTACGTCGTCCATCAGAAAAACTCCAATCAAGGTCATCTTCGACGGAAGCTCAGGATGTCCGGAATTCAAAGTTGGTAGAAGGATAGCGGTCGTCATGTTTCAATGTAGCCCTTTTCCCTTAAATTACTATTTTCTAACTATGTAAATACTCTATGGAATCACGCGCTTGGCTGATTTCCATCCTATCAATAAAATTTGAGCCCTTGTGCTTTTGTTTATAATTCTCATTTGTTTTAGCTTTATAGAACGACACTTTAACATGATCAACGGTTCTTGAAACGAAACAAAAATGAATTTACTTGTTAAAACTTTTTCTGCTTTTAAACTAAAGATGGCAATTTCTTTTAACTATTGAGCATCGAGAGAACGTCGCTCGCTACTCCAGAAATAAGCGAGCTTCAAAGTACAGAATCGAAGTACACCTTCTAAGCCAGTGCGCCTGAATGAAGGATCAGTTGTATTAGATGCGGCTTTCCCATCTGATACCCTCGGTCGAGTTCTTATCTCCTAAGCCCGACCAACGGTATTCCCCGCAGGGACTGTCTCTCCTAAGCAAGGCAGAATTGTTACTTTTGGATCAACGGTACGACTTCGCCCCGCGATGGCCGAGTAGCCCGTCATGTTTATCTTTTAGTCTGTATGTCGCGTCTTTTTGTCAGCATATACATACATACATCATGCATTCTATTTGCATTCTCATTCATATTGTATCACTATCACTCCAGTCGGTCTTATCCCTAGTGATAGCTGTCTTCTCAGTCGAGTTGTCAGTTCTTTCCTCGATTAGGAAATGTTGCGTTTGAACAATCTCTCCTCCAGTTTATTTCTGGGGTGAAGTTGGCCCTTGACCACTTTGATAACTTGAACCTCTGAAAGGCTAGAAAAACCTTCAACAAACGTCATTCTTCGCCATTGAAGACGACATCCTTGCTTTCTCGGATTAAGGAAAATCCCCAGAGAAAGCCTCTTAATCAAGTGATTCAGTGGTACGGCAGTTTTTCTACGAAAAAACCACTGATGAAAAGGTCATTGACACCTCAAAATTGGATCCCATCATATGGCATTTCTCCGGGAAGACCCCGAGAAAAGTATGATGTAAGACCCCAAACGGAAGCAGTCTCTTAAGAAACTCGCTTTCCCTAGTAGAAACAAATGGCGTCTCCAATAGAGAAGTTTGTGCACCTCTACAACTCAAACGATTGGGTTCCCCAGCAAGTCTGACATCAAAACTTTTTCCATCAAATGGCATCTCCCCAGGAAAATTCGGCAAGTTTGAGGAAAACCGCTATGAATAGCGTCCCTTGTCAATAAAGTTTATTGATAAAAGAAACTAAGACCAGTTCCTTGGTAGGAAACCAATAATGAGGGGAAGTTTATTTCAGAAACTGAGACCAGTTCCTTGGTAGGAAACCAAGAACGAGGGGAAGTTTATTTCAGAAACTGAGACCAGTTCCTTGGTAGGAAACCAAGAACGAGGGGAAGTTTATTTCAGAAACTGAGACCAGTTCCTTGGTAGGAAACCAAGAACGAGGGGAAGTTTATTTCAGAAACTGAGACCAGTTCCTTGGTAGGAAACCAAGAACGAGGGGAAGTTTATTTCAGAAACTTAGACCAGTTCCTTGGTAGGAAACCAGGATCGAGGGGAAGTTTATTTCAGAAACTGAGACCAGTTCCTTGGTAGGAAACCAGGATCGAGGGGAAGTTTACTTCAGAAACTAAGACCAGTTCCTTGGTAGTAAACCAGGATCGAGGGGAAGTTTTTACCTTTTCTAAGCATCATTGCTTAACAAAAGAGGATGAATGTGTAAGCTACCATTCATAACCACCATCAAAATTTTGGGTATTCCGATATTTAATCCTCTTGTACCCCGAATGCCCGAACATCTTCGTCATTCGCACCTTCGGGTCCAAGAAGATTAAATAGAGGCATCTGTCATACCCCAAATTTTGACCACTAAGATTCCCATCATTGTGCAAATCATGATCACAATATGGGTGTATTATTATGCTTCATCAGTCTCCCAAAATATGGGTGAGCATCCACTACAATAAAACTTAGGGTTTCAAGCCCTCTCAGAGTTCTTAGATCAAGGATCAATCAAGGAATGACATGATCTTCAACTTGTCTATACTCTTAAACATCCACAAAGGATCAAAAGGACTCCCACTTCAAGGATTAAGGACAAGGTTGCTCCCTTTTAGGTGGATCAAGCCTCAAGATCGCCAGTGTCACCAAATTAGGGTTTTGGTCGACCAGGGCCTCCAGATGAGAATTTTCCTCTGGGCATGAGCCAATACTTCAAAGCATATCCTAATATACTCCATGGAACCTCCTGGACCCAATTATCAAGTCAATTTTGCCTCAGGGGATGCATTCATAAAAAATCAGGAATTAGGGTTTCTTGACCTAATTCACCCCTAAGTTGACTTTTGGGACAAATCATGAGCCAAGACCTCAAGAGAGGATTTTAGGGCATCCAACACACTACATTGATCCATTTGAAACAATGGATTGATCCAAGAAGCTTGAGCAACAAGTCCCAATTTCATCTGAACCACAGTTAGGGTTTCGCGAGAAAAGTCAATTGTAACTTTGACTTTTGACCAGGACATGCTCCCAAACCCTTAGACATGATCCAATACACCCTATAACCCCCATGGAACATGTCCATCAAGTTTGATTTAGGTCAAGGACATGATTTCCTAAAGGATTACACAGTTTGGAATTCATCGGATAAAAAGTCAACTGTGCACAAAAGTCAACTTTGACTTTTTGGGATTTAATCATCATTCATCAAGAAAAATCAAAGAAAGTGGGATAACTTGTAAAAGGGGTAACCATAAAAACTTAGAAAATTTTCTAAGTTATGAAATAAAGTGGCAAGGGTACCAACTTTGGAGGATCATAACTCCTAAACCACAAAGCCATTTTCCCCATCCAAAGCTTGATTTGTAGATCTCATGGCCCTCTACAAAAACTTCAACTAGACCTCATTCCAATTCATTAGGGATTTTGAGTTATGGATTGATCAAAATCACAAAAAATGAAAAGTCACTTTTTTCCAACACTTAGTGAAATTTTCACTAAGTCAGAATCTGCCTTCACTTTTTTCCAAATGTAGGGATATTTTTCACTTGGATCCAGAAAGTATCAAAACCAAATATGATCAAACAGTTGTTGTATCATATGAGGGATTTCCAAAATAACCAAGAACATCACCAAATTCAATTTGAGCTAAGAGTTGTGGTAGTGGCAAATTGCCTTGCTGAAAACTTCCAAGGCAAGGCATAATTTTGCATTTTTGGTCGATTTGCCAAAATCAGCCAATTTTAAGCCTTGTCATCATCTTGGACACATCAGAGGATCAAATCTAAAGGGGACAATCACTGAGCCAAGCCTCCAAAGTCCTTGGAACAAGAAGTAGCATGCCAAACCTAGAATTGCCTAAAAGAGGGACAAGACTCCAATTTTGGATTGAAGCATTTAATAGATGCTTAGAGGTGGCATGGACTGGCACATTTGCAACTAAATTCAGTCAAGATTCCTCCAACAAGTAGGGAACCAAAGCTCTGTGCTCTAACCTCTAGTCAATGGCTATAGGAGACTTGAATTTTCATTTGCCAACATTGGCCAAACCTCTGCTGCAGTTGCCATTCACTATTGATCCCAAAACATACTTGCTCTACTATAAATAGAGCTCATTTGTGCTCAGTTTGAGTACACCAAAGCCATCAAACAGATGCTTTCCTCAAAATCTCTTTCTCTTGGCAAAAATGCCTTCTTTAGCAAGGTAACTCTGAGTTTTTGAGTTTGAGAGCTTCTTCAATCAAACCAATCACACACACACCTCATAAACATCATATGTAGGTGATCTAAACACTCACAGGTGACCTGTAATCACAAAATCACAAAGTCACCTCTCAAAACCTTAAAATAGGCTTTTTGTGCATTTTTCAAGCCATGTCTTGATTCAATCACTTTCCAAACCAGATAAAACCTCAAACACACTCCAAATATCATCCTTGAACTGTCCCAAATGGTTCCCCCCATCTGGAACACCATTTGAGAGAGTTGCTATTTTGGTAACTTTTAACCCCTTTTGCAAGAAAGGGCCAGTTTGTGTTTTTGCAGGCACCAGCTGATTCCAATCATCCTAATAGCTTCTAAGAGATCATTTGAGTGTGTTTAAAGCATCAAATCATATATGGAACAAGAGGATTGACAGATTGCACAAAAACTCTAAAAAGCTCAAAAAGAGGTAAGCCTCATGACTTGAACTTTCCAAAATATGCAATGCTTTGAAGTCCACTAATCATGCACACCTCATACATGTTATATGTGTTGTGTTTGAACCAATTGATCATGTAATTCATGCCTGTATCAAAGTGTAGCATAAAACATGCAATTATAGGCCTTTTTCAAAACCACTATCGGGTTTTGAGGAGGGAGTGTGATCTGAAAAAACTACCACCACCATCGGATTCCTTGTGAAATTCTGGTCCAGATGCATGTAAATTTTGTCTCAAACCATTAAGAATTGAGAAAGTTATGACCTTCACGTTTCTGAGCCAAAACTTGCCTTGGGCCAGGCCTAAAACCAAGGCATGACTTGTATATTTGTGTTTTCACTCAAAACAATGGATGTATCACCACCCCAGTGGTAAGGCGCGCGCCTTGTGACCTTGAGGTCGTGGGTTCAAACCCCACCCATGCCATTTTGTGTTTTTTTTTTCACATTTTTGCTATTTTTTCAATATTTTTATGTTTTATTAATTAATTGGAAAATTAATAACTCTTTCAATTTTAATTATTTTTGATTGGTTCTTTTTGCAAAAAATCACAAAAATATTAAAATATTTTATTCCACAAAAAATTAAGTTTATATTATTTATTTAATATAATTAGTATTTTTGTGAATAAATTCATTTTTAATTATTTTTAAACATTTTAAAAGTGAATATTTACTTTGAAAATCAAAACCAAATGAGTTTAAATATCCCTTGTGATTATCCCTCATTTTTTCAAACCTTAAACAAAATCACAAATGGTTTATTCAAATTTATTTGGTATTTTGTTTGACTTTCTTTAAATATTTACTTTTAAAGAATGCAATTAGGGTTTCTTTGATTTTCACCCTTACAAATCATTTTCAAACTCTTTGGAGCTCTAATAGAGTGTAAGACCCAATACCCTTTTAACCAAAACAATTTTGGGCCCCAGATATTGTATAAGTCCCTCTGCGTTAAAAGAAAAGTTCGGCGCGATCGTCGCCCGTTTAAAAATAAGCCATCTGGGCCTCTCCTCGAGCTATAAGATCCATTCAAAACTTTTGGGCCTCTATTAGAGTGTAAGACCCAACCCCTTTGAAAACTAAACCATTTTGGGCCTCAATGCATTGTATAAGACCCACCGTGTTTTCAAAATCTCGGCGCGATCGCCATTTCAAAACAAAAGACATCTGGGCCTACCCTCGAGTAGTAAGACCCATTTCTTTTCTTTAAAAATCTTTGGGCCTCTTGAGAGAGTGTAAGACCCACCCCTTTGTACAGAAAACCTTTTTGGGCCTCAGTCACTTGTATAAGTCCCTCTGTATAAAACGACAGTGCGATCACTGATAAACCTTGGGCCTCTCCTTGAGCTGTAAGCCCCAACACCTTTTCAAAATACTTTCTTCTTTGATTTTGAATATACTGTTATTTTCAATATTTCTTTGTTGAACAACTAACAAAACACCATGGAAGCTCTACAACCGAGTAAGTGTTTATATGCTTTCATTTACCACTTTCATATACATATAACTGTACTGTGGGGTTGTTTCACTATAAGTCTTCTTTCATAAACTCATATCAACTGTGTAATACTAGTATAGCTATTTAGAGTTTCCTCGGTAACTACGTCTAGCATTAAACCCGTTGATCACTCTTAGAAATAGACAAAACTAGATCCCCACAGGATTACCAGATACAGTCTTCCCTCCTCTTGGGGTTAAACAATATGGAGACGTGAAAGGCAGCATTCTCGGTGAACCCTTTCACAGACTGTCACCTTTAGAAATCGTCAAAGAAACTCTATTCCCCAGAGATGATCTTTTCTCCGTGAATGGCATCTCTTGAGTTTCTTCCAAATTCTCGAACTTTCCTGGCTTGATCTATTCTCTGTGAATAGCCTGTCTTGAATTTCTCGGGGTTTGTGGACCCGCAGGCTTCTTAAAAGCATCCCCGCCTCCTCTTGGGCGTTGAACAAGGACCCATCGGCTTCTTAGAAGTATTCACAACCTCCTCTTAGGCTTCGTATAAATGATTTCTTCCTTCGGGAATGATAACCTCCTCTTGGGCTTCGTACAAATTGTCCCTCGGCTTCTTAAAAGTTTCCAGCCTCCTCTTGGGCTTCGTACAAATTGTCCCAACGACCTCCTAGAGGTATAGGAACAGAAATTAGTCATCTTAATAGAACAGTCTTTCAAAAAGTCTAGATCTTGCTACTGCTGTTTCTTAAACGTAGTACAAAAGATGAAACTCTAGACTTGGACAGTCTAATTCCCTTGAGTCTTAAAGACATTCTCAAGTTCCTTTCAAAACTAGGAGATGAAACCCGTAGACTCGGACAGTCTCAATACCCTTTGGATTTCCCATTTCCTTAAAGAACAGGAAATAACCCTGATCCTCGAATCAAATTCCTGAGTCAAAACAGTACTCATATAAGAACTGATTTTCTCTTTAAATCAGCCTATTGGATATGTCACTCAACTGAAACAGTAACCACAGCCTCCACCTCGGGCTTTGTACGAGATACAAAAAGACTGTCTTATTGAGTCGAACATTTTACAGCCTCCACCTCGGGCTTTGTACAAGATACAAAAAGGCTCTTATTGAGCTAAACATTTTTAGCCTCCATCTCGGGCTTCGTACGAGATACAAAACACTCTCTTGTTGAGTATAAAAGACTTTCTCGTTGAGTCAAACAACTTTTACCTTCCTTCTTGGGCTTTATACAAGACACAAATCACTCTCTTGTTGAGTATAAAAGACCCTCTTGTTGGGCCACTAGCCTCCTCTTAGGCTTTGTATAAGAAAACCCCGGTTGAGACAATCAACCTTTTAGCATCAAAGCTGTGCCTCGTTCACAGTATACAAACATCAACAACTCCTTTCCCTTCATCTAACTGCTGTAATCGGCAAGCCTCTGGATCATCTACATCCACGCCACTGTCCCTCTTTTAGCATGAGAAAATCCTAAGGAAAGATGTCATTGCTCTACACTAAGTTAAAGTCTTCTCCTTCAGGTTGGAAATCCCCTATGAAGGAAATTATGGCATTGCCGAATTCACATATCCCGGTTAAAGTAATTCTCCTTTATGATCAGTCACCCAATAGTTGTGACAAACAAACCCCTCTTTAGAGATGATGAATTCTCTCTAAAGACGAAACTTTTAGCTTCACATCTTGGGCTTCGAACAAGATACAAATAGACTTTTCAGCTTCACATCTTTGGCTTTGAACAAGATACAAACCACCTTTAGCTTCACGTCTTGGGCTTTGAACAAGACACCAAAACACAATTTCCTCCCATAGAATAGGAGGAACTACGATCGCTCTCATTTCCCTGTTTCGGAAAACGGGAATACGTAGGCATAAGATTGAAAGAAAAATCTTAGCGAGCACACTAATAAAAAAACCCAAAATCCCACATCAGTCCTAACATCCTATCCATAAATCGTCCCGTGTTTTCATTCTCTAGAAAAAAATAAAGAAGAAAAAGGCCCCATTACCATATAGCATCCGTAACCTAACAGACCGCTGTTTAAACTCAGTATGCAAGCAGGGTTAATTGGAGACATCTATTTCCCTTCCTTAGTCAGCTTTCAATAGGATAAAAAATGAATCGAACTGTAGTACCCCGAAAGGAGCGACATTGCCTAAGAACCGCGTCCAAAATTGCTCGCTACAGGAAGCTATCGGAAATAGTTGTCACGCGATACTACCCTCATTTGAGATTACTCTAAGATACATCAGCTCGTCTCGGGTGAACCAGCCTGCTGTTGTTATCCTAAGAGGGGTCAATGATTTTGCGAACAGGTTCAAAAAATCACCAGTACAACCTTTGGGGATGGGTAGAGCCTTGACTTCATGACACCGAACCTTTGACCCCATGTTTTTTCTATGTTTTTGTGTGCTGCATTCATGCATTCATTTCATTAAAAAACTTAAAACAAAGAAAATTTTCTCTTCTAGTCTCTCTTTTTCAAATTAAACTGTGACAATGATTGCAAATATCAGAGAGAAAGATTGCGTTATGGATTTCGGTAGGAGGAAAACTCATAAGTACACCTTCAAAGTTCCAAAATTAGATGATTTAAGAGGATTGGCGAGGATGATCACCAACCCTGATGCTTTCAGAGCTAAGTATGGAGGACTCCTGTCTCTGTTAAAGGTCCATGTAATTGAAGGAATCCTGTCTACACTAATCCAGTTCCATGATCCGGTCTATCACTGTTTCACATTCCCGGATTATCAGCTAGCACCAACACTGGAGGAGTACTCTCACCTGACTGATTTACCTATCACTGACCAAGCTCCCTTTTCTGGACTGAAAGAAATTCCAAAAGATCAAACCATTGCAAGAGCAATTTATTTGGACGAGTCAGAAGTCAGGACTCACATGACCATTAAGGGTGGAATCCAAGGTTTTCCAGCCCAGTTTTTGATAAAGAAAGCCCTGTACTTTGCTAGTATAGGGAATGTGCCTGCTTTCGAGAGTATCTTTGTACTGCTCACTTACGGGTTATTTTTGTTTTCTAACAATGATAGTTTCGTTGATATCAATTCCATTAAGATTTTTCTGATTGGAAACCCCGTACCAACCTTGCTCGCAGATGCTTATCATTCTGTACACTTAAGGAATTTGTATAGCGGAGGAATGATCACATATTCTGTACCCTTGCTATACGAGTGGTTCACTTCTCATTTACCCAAGTTTGTCGCTTTTTGGGATCAAAAGAGTACTTTACGTTGGTCGCAGAGAATCATGTATCTTACCAACTCTGACATCGATTGGTACAATTGAATTTATGACGGGATCAGGATCATTGACCATTGTGGAAACTTCCCTAATGTACCCCTCATAGGAATTAAAGGAGGAATCAATTATCATCCAGTTTTAGTTCGCCGTCAATTTGGATACCCGATGAGGCATGTCCCACGTAATGCTCATCTGGAAGGTCTTTTCTTCAAGGAAGGAGAAAATGACAGGGCACTAAAGACAGAAATAGAGCATGCCTGGATACATGTTCATAGGAAAGGAAGAGAGTCTCTAGGAAAACCGGACTGTATCTCTGTAGAGCCTTATCTCCGCTGGGTATAAACTATAGCTCTCAAACTGAGGATGCCTTACCCTCGTCACGATGTTCTTCCATTAGGGTAATCTGTCCTTTATTTTATGTCTGATATGGAAAAACTTCAGGTTACTCTCAACAAAGTTCAACAAGAGAAGAGGTCTTAGAGGAGCAAGTATCGTATTCTCAATGTAGAGTGTAACAAAACACATCAATTATTAAAAGATAAAGATGCTCTGATTGAGATTTTAGAGCAACATACTGTAGAGAATCAAGAAGACCAAAGGAATTTGCTCGCTCCTCTCACTTGGTAAAGGAATGACAACCCGACAACGGCTCAAGAGCCCCGGTCAAAGAAAAGGAAAGTACCAGAACCAGCACCTGAGCTCTCCTCAGAGAAGACTCAGGATCCATTAGTTTAGACATTTCCTTTTACAGCACTTTGTAAGTTACTGTATTTCCATTTTCGCAATCTTTGAATTCAATAAAACGGGGTTTCCCCACTGTATGATATTTGCAATCCAATTGTCAAAGTTTCTTTTGATTAAATAACAAAAATTAATTAATATAATCATTGCATATCATTCATCATTCTCACATAACGCATTCTTCTTCCCTACGAATCTCACGTTTGTGTCTCGATTCTAGAGTCAAACTGTCTCATTCGTACAATACTCGGGCCAATTGACAAAAGAAAATGGATGATATCAAGGAAGAGAACAAAGAGTCGAGAGAAGAAATCGACACTCTGAAAGAAGATCTGAGGAAACTTCACGATGACATGCAAGCTCTGGCAGCAACTCAGATACAACAACAAAGGACTGTGATCTCAGAGATCACATCTACGCCCATAGTGGAAAAGTATGATCCTCGGTATAACATGCCAAAAGATCATCCCTGGGACATGCCACTTGTAGCGAACGATTTTGGACGTGGTTCTTAAGCACTGTCGCTCTGGGGTACTACAGGTCGATTCATTTTTTATCCTATTAAAGCTGATGAAGGAAGAGAAATAGATATCTCCAATTAACCCTGCTTGCATACTGAGTTTGAACAGCGGTCTGTTAGGTTACAGATGCTATGTCGATGTGGGGCCCAATCTTTGGTTATTTCGCTTGAGAACACGGTGTTTAGACTATTGGTGAGGTTTTTGATGCTGTGTTTAGATTTGATGCTTTTGGGTTGATTTGGTGGAGATACTGGATTTTGGGTTTTTTTTATTAGTGTGCTCGCTAAGATTTTTTAATCTTATGCCTACGTATTCCCAGTTAACGAAACAGGGAAATCAGAGCGATCGTAGTTCCTCCTATTCTATGGGAGGAAAATGGTTGTTTTGGTGTCTTGTTCAAAGCCCAAGACGTGAAGCTAAAGATGGTTTGTATCTTGTTCAAAGCCCAAGATGTGAAGCTGAAGGGTCTATTTGTATCATGTTCGAAGCCCAAGATGTGAAGCTAAAGGGTTTATTGATGAGAGAGAATTTGTCATCTCTAAAAGGGATTTTTGTTCTGTTTGTCAAAACTGTTGCGTGACTGATTATAAAGGAGAATTACTTTAACTGGGATATGTGAATCCAGTAATGCCATAATTTCCTTTATAGGGGATTTTTAACCTGAAGGAGAAGACTTTAACTCAGTTTAGAGCAATGCCATCTTTCCTTAGGAATTTCTCATGCTAAAAGATGGACAGTGGCGTGGATGTAAACAATCCAGAGGCTTGCCGCTTACAGCAATTAGACGGGGGGAAAAGGAGTTGTTGATGTTTGTATACTGTGAACGAGACACAAATTTTGATGCTAAAAGATTGATTGACTCAACCTGGGATTCCTTATACAAAGCCTAAGAGGAGGCTATTGACCCAACAAGAGGGTGTTTTTATGTGTCTCGTACGAAGCCCGAGATAGAGGCTAAAAGGGTTGACTCAACAAGAGAGTGCTTTTATATATGTCTTGTACGAAGCCCAAGAGAGAGGCTAAAAGGTGGATTAACTCAAAAGAGTCTTTTATACTCAATAAGAGAGTGTTTTTGTATCTCGTACGAAGCCCGAGATGGAGGCTAAAAGGTGTGACTCAACAAGAGAGTCTTTTATACTCAACAAGAGAGTGTTTTTTGTATCTCGTACGAAGCCCGAGATGGAGGCTAAAAGGTGTGACTCAACAAGAGAGTCTTTTATACTCAACAAGAGAGTTTTTTTGTATCTCGTACGAAGCCCGAGATGGAGGCTAAGAAAGGTTTGACTCAACAAGAGAGTCTTTTATACTCAACAAGAGAGTGTATTTTGTATCTCGTACGAAGCCCGAGACGGAGGCTACTTATGCTGGTGACTGTTTCAGTTTAGTGACAGGTCCAGTAAAAAGAGAAAATCAGTTCTTATGTAGGGAGCGATTAAAGGTAAGGCTGTGCTTTAGGATTGATCAGAGGATCAGGGTTATTTCCTGTTCTTTAAGGAAATGGGAAATCCAAAGGGTATTGAGACTGTCCAAGTCTACTGGTGTTTTGAGAAATTGATTCTCAGATAGCGAATGATCTTTGTATAATGCCCAAGATAAGGCTGGTATGTTAAGGGATGAAGGTCAACCCATTAACTGGTCTGACACTTGACTCAGAAAGACAGCTATAGCAAATTGATGACTAGGTTCTGTCCCTATACCTGCAGAGGTCACTGGGTCCTTGTACTAAGCCCAAGAGAAGGTATGAGAGCTTTTAAGAAGCCGAAGGGTCCTTGTACAATGCTCAAGAGGAGGCGGGGATGATTTTAAGAAGCCTGTGGGTCCCCAAACCCTGAGAAGTTCAAGACATGCCATTCACCGAGAATAGATCAAGCCAGGAAAGTCCGAGAATTTGGAAGAAACTCAAGAGATGCCACTTGTAACAACCTTTTCTACCCCCACAAATGTTGCAGCAGAAACAACTCAAATATCAGATTAAAACATAAAAGTTCCCTCAAAGGGTGCACATTTCTCATTTAAATCAAAATAATACACTTGCCCTGTAAACAAGGGATTTCCTCAAAATAACTCAAAAGCCTTCACATGGCAGCGAAACTCAAAATTCTCAATTAAAAGGTTTTCAACAAACATCATAAGAATCCAAAAAGGTTTTCAACATATAAAACCATATCATCAAATGACAACAAATAAAGGAAAAATATAGTTTGACTCAAAGGACCCCAACCCGATGTTACACTATCAGAGCAAGACCCTCTAAATCGACCAAAAGCAAATAAACTTCAAGGTCCTCGAAGCATCCACAGCTAAACCTGATCACCTGTATGTTACCCACGTGGAGGCAACATTCAAACAGGCAGGGTGAGTAATCACAATTCATAATAATCATTATAAAACAAGATATACATAAAATGGCTTTAACTTCATAAACGACATCATCAAGGTCATCATCAAGGAAAACATCAGGAAACACCATATCTCAAATTCATCAATGCCACATAAAATGCAATGCATAACAAGACTCACGCATGTGGTGTAGCGAGCGATTTTGGACCCGGTTCTTAAGCGCTGGTCGCTCTCTGCAGTTGAGCTTAAACTACAGGTCGATTCATTTTTTATCCTATTGAAGCTGATGAAGGAAGGGAAATAGATGTCTCCAATTAACCCTGCTTTGTATACTGATTTTAAACAGCGGTCTGTTAGGTTACGAATGCTATCAGTGTGGGGGGCCTTTGTACTGGTTATTTGTATTTTCGCCAATACTGGTTTTTATCTAGACAGAAGTTTTCTGGCGGGGAACAAGGATTAGGATGTTAGGACTGATGCTTTTGAATGTGAGAGCATGGGATTTGGTTTTTTTGTTGATTGTGCTCGCTAAGATTTTTCTTTCAATCTTATGCCTACGTATTCCCGTTTACCGAAACAGGGAAATCAGAGCGTTCGTAGTTTCTCCTATTCTATGGGAGGAAATGGTGTTTTGGTGTCTTGTTCAAAGCCCAAGACGTGAAGCGAAAGGTGATTTGTATCTTGTTCAAAGCCCAAGATGTGAAGCTGAAAAGTCTATTTGTGTCTTGTTCAAAGCCCAAGACGTGAAGCTGAAGGATCTCGACTTTAGAGAGAATTTGTGATCTCTAAAGAAGGGTTTGTCCGTCATAACTGTTGGGTGACTGGTTATAAAGGAGAATTACTTTAACCGAGATATGGGAATCCGGCAATGCCATAATTTCCTTTATAGGGAATTTTAACCTGAAGGAGAAGACTTTAACTCAGTGTAGAGCAATGCTATCTTTCCTTAGGAATTTCTCATGCTAAAAGAGGGACAGTGGTGTGGATATAGATGATCTAGAGGCTTGCCGCTTACAGCGATTAGATGAAGGGGAAGGAGTGGTTGATGTTTGTGTACTGTGAACGAGGCACAACTTTGATGCTAAAAGGTTAATTGGATCAACCAGTGGTTTTCTTATATAAAGCCTAAGAGGAGGCTAATATGTGTCTCGTATAAAGCCCGAGAGAGAGGCTAAAAGGGGTTGATCCTACAAGAGGAAATTTTATACTCAACAAGAGAGTGTTTTTGTATCTCGCGCAAAGCCCGAGATGGAGGCAAAAAGGTTTGACTCGACAAGGGAATCTTTTAGTATCTCGTATAAAGCCCGAGATGGAGGCTATTGTTTGTTTGGCTCAATAAGAACCTTTTTGTATCTCGTATAAAGCCCGAGATGGAGGCGAAAAGGGTGATTGACTCAACGAGGGAGTCTCTTATGTGTCTCGTACAAAGCCCGAGAGAGAGGCTAAGGTTACTGTTTCAGTTGAGTGACAGGTCCAATATACTGATTGTAAAAGAGAAAATCAGTTCTTATATGAGTAACACTGTACTCAAGGATTTGGTTCGAGGACCCGGGTTATTCCTGTTCTTTAAGGAAGCGGGAAATCCGAAGGGGTATTGAGACTGTCCGAGTCTGAGGGGTTTCTTCCTATTTAACGAAGGGGTCACTTGAGAATGTCTTTGAGACTCAAGGAAATTAGACTGTCCAAGTCTAGAGTTTTATCTTTTGTACTATGTTTTGAGAAACAGTAGTAGACTCTATGACCGGACTGTTCTATGGAGATGATTAAGTTTTGTTCCTATACCTCTAGGAGGTCGTCGGGACAATTTGTACGAAGCCCAAGAGGAGGCTAGAGACTTTTAAGAAGCCGACGGGTCATTGTATTAAGCCCAAGAGGAGGCTATCATTCCCGTAGGAAGAAATCATTATACAAAGCCTAAGAGGAGGCTGTGAATACTTCTAAGAAGCCGTAGGGTCCTTGTACTAAGCCCAAGAGGAGGCGGGGGTTACTTTTAGGAAGCCTGTGGGTCCTTGTACGATGCCCAAGAGGAGGCCGATGCTTTTAAGAAGCCCGTGGGGCCCCAAACCCCGAGAAATTCAAGGCAATGCTATTCACCGAGAATAGATCAAAGTCCGGAAAGTTCGAGAATTTGGAAGAAACTCAAAGATGCCATTCACGGAGAATACATTCATCTTGGGGAGTAGAGTTTCTTGACAATTCCTAATGAGGACAGCCGAAGAGAAGACTGTATCTGGTGATCCTATTGGGAATCTAGTTGTCTATTTCTAAACGAAACGGCGTCACCTAGTTCTAGACGTAGTTGCCGGGGAAACTCGAAATATCTATACTATTATTACACAATTGATATGAGTTTATGAAAGAAGACTTACAGTGAAACAGCCCCACAATACAGTTATATGTATATGAAAGCGGTAAATGAAAGCGGGTAAACACTTACTCGGTTGTAGAGCTTCCATGCTGTTTGGTTAGTTGTTCAACAAAGAAAGATTGAGAATAACAGTATATTCAAAATCAGAGGAGAAAGTGCTTTGAAAAAGAAAGATTTGGGGCTTACAGCTCAAGGAGAGGCCCAGGGTTTTATCAGTGAGCGCACTGTTTGAATTTATACAGAGGAACTTATACAAGTGACTGAGGCCCAAAAAAAGGTATTCTGTCAAAGGGATGAGTCTTATACTCTCTCAAGAGGCCCAAAAGGTTTTAAAGAAAAGAGTGGGGCTTATAACACGAGGGTAGGCCCAGATGATTTTTCGTTACAAATGGCGATCACCCCGAGGTTTTCTTTTAATGCAGAGGGACTTATACAATAAGTGAGGCCCCAAAATGTTTTGGTTAAACGGGGGTTGGGTCTTACACTCTAATAGAGGGCCAAGTGTTTTTAATGAAAGAAATGGGTCTTACTACTAGAGGGTAGGCCCAGGGTTATTTTTCAAAAGGCGACGATCGCACCGTTTGTTTTTGACGGTATCAGGACTTATACAATAAGTGAGGCCCAAAATGTTTGGTCAAAAAAAGGATTGGGTCTTACACTCTATTAGAGGCCCAAAAGTGTTTGACAATGACTTGTTTGAGTGAAAAATCAAAGAAACCCTTATTTTATTCTTTAAAAGTAAATATTTAAAGAAAATCAATGAAAAATACCAAATAGGTTTGAATAAACCACTTGTGATTTTTGTTTAAGGTTTGAAAAATGAGGTATAAATCACAAGAGATATTAAAACTCATTTGGCCTTGATTTGTCAAGATGAATATTCATTTTAAAATGCTTAAAAACAAATAAAAATGAATTTATTCACAAAAATACTAATTATATTAACTAAGTAATATAAACTCAATTTTTTTGTGGAATAAAATATTTCAACATTTTTGTGATTTTTTTGCAAAAAGAACCAATAAAAAATAATTAAAATTGAAAGAGTTATTAATTTCCCAAATAATTAACAAAACATGAAAATAGTTGGAAAAATAGCAAAAATGTGAAAAATCACAAAATGGCATGGGTGGGGTTTAAACCCATGACCTCAAGCATACAAGGCGCGCGCTTTACCACTGGGGTGGTGATACATCCATTGTTTGAAATGAAACAACAAATATACAAGGTATGACTTGGTTTTGGCTTGCCCAAGGCAAGTTTTGGCTCAAAAACGTGAAGGTCATAACTTTCTCAATTCTTAATGGTTTGAGACAAAATTTATATGTATCTGGGCCAGAATTTCACAAGGAATCCAATGGTGGTAGTGGTTTTTTCAGATCACACTCCCTCCTCAAAACCCGATAGTGGTTTTGAAAATGACCTATAATTGCATTTTCTATGCTACACTTTGATACAGGCATTAATTACATGATCAATTGGCACAAACACATCACATATGACATGTATAATAGATGCATACTCAGTGGACTTCAAATGCACACATGTTTTGGTGAGTGCAAGTTGAGAGGCTTACCCTTCTTTGGGATTTTGGAGTTTTATCTGCAATCTACCAACCCTCTTGCTCCAGATATGATTTTATGCCTTGATCCACCTCAAATGATCCCTAGGATGCTTTTAGGATGATTGGAATTGATTGGTACCTGCAAAAACACAAACTGTCCCTTTCTTGCAAAAGGGGTTAAAAGTGACCAAAATAGCAACTCTCTCAAATGGTGTTCCAGATGGGGGAACCATTTGGGATAGTTCAAGGATGATATTTCGAGTGTGTTTGAGGTTTTATCTGGTTTGGAAAGTGACTGAATCAAGACATGGCTTGAAAAATGCAAACAAAGCCTATTTTGAGGTTTTGAGAGGTGACTTTGTGATTTTGTCATTACAGGTCACTTGTGATAGTTTGCATAGCTTACATATGATATATATGAGGTGTGTGTGTGATTGATTGTGATGGAATTGCTCTCTAGCTCAAAAACTCAAAGTTACTTGCTTTGGAAGGAAAATTTGAGGTGAAAGAAGAGGTTTTGAGGAAAACATCTGTTTGATGGCTTTGGTGTACTCAAATTGAACACAATTGAGCTATATTAATAGTAGAGCAAGTTTGTTTTGGGATCCACAGTGAATGGCAACTGCAACAGAGGTTTGGCCAATGTTGTCCAATGGAAATTCAAGTCTCCTCTAGCCATTGACTAGAGGTTAGGGCACAGGGCTGTGGTTCCCTTGGTCTTGGATAAGTCTTGACTGATTTTAGATGAGAATGGCTCAGTCCATGCCACCTTGATGCTTCCATTGAATGCTCCAATCCAAATTTGAAGTCTTGTCCCTATTTTGGCCATTCTAGGTTCAACATGCTTTTTCTTGTTCCAAGGACTTTGGAAGCTTGGCTCAGTGATTGTCCCCTTTAGATTCAATCCTCAGATGTGCCCAAGTGGATAGGAGCATTTGGATTTGGCTGATTTTGGCAAATCAACCAAAAATACAAATTCTGCCTTACCTTGACAGATTTCAACAAGGCAACTTCCCATTGTCATAACTCATAGTCCAAATGGAATTTGGTAATGTTCTTGGCCATTTTGGAAAGCCCTTACATGATACAACAACTGTTTGAACATATTTGGTTTTGATCTCTTTTGAATCCAAGTGAAAAATCCCCCTACATTTGGCAAAAAGTGAAGACAGATTTGGACTTAGTGAAAATTTCACTAAGTGTTGGAAAAAGTGACATTTTCAATTTTCAGCCATTTTGATCACTCCATAACTTAAAATCTTTAATGAATTGGACTTAGGTCTAGTTGAGGTTTTTGTAAAGGGTAATGAGGGCTACAAATCCATCTTTGGATGAGAAAAAATGGCCTTGTGGTTTAGGAGTTATGATCCTCCAAAGTTGGTACCCTAGCCACTTTATTTTTAACTTAGAAAATTTTCTAAGTTTTTATGGTTACCCCTTTTACAAGTTATCTAACTTTTCTTGATTTTTCTTGATGAATGATGATTCAAATCACACATTAACATCATTTTAAGGTTGAAAATCCATTTTGGTGAAAAATCTCAAAAAGTCAAAGTTGACTTTTGTGCACAGTTGACTTTTTATCAGATGAATTCCAAACTGTGCAATTCTTCAGGAAATCATGTCCTTGACCTAAATCAAACTTGATGGACATGTTTCATGGATGTCATAGGGTATATTGAAGCATGTCCTGGTCAAAAGTCAAAGTTACAGTTGACTTTTTCCTCGCGAAACCTTAATTGTGGTGCAGATGAAATTGAGACTTGTTGATCAAGCTTCTTGGATTAATCCATTATTCCAAATGGATCAATATAGTTCATTAGAGACCCTCAAACCCTCTCTTGAGGTCTTGGTTCATGATTTACACCAAAAGTCAACTTAGGGGTGAATTAGGTAAAGAAACCCTAATTCCTGATTTTTGATGTATGCATCCCCTGAGGCAAAATTGACTTAGTGATTGGGTCCATGAGGTTCCATGGAGTATATTAGGTTGTGTTTTGGATCATTGGCTCATGCCTAGATGAAAACTTCCATCTGGGGGCCCTGGTCGACCAAAACCCTAATTTGGTGACACTGTCGATCTTGAGGCTTGATCCACCTAGAAGGGAGCAACCTTGTGCTTAATCCTTGAAGTGGGAGTCCTCTTGATCCATTGTGAATGTTTGAGAGGTTAGACAAGTTGAAGATCATGTCATTCCTTGATTGATCCTTTGTCTAAGAACTCAGAGAGGGCTTGAAACCCTAATTTTGATTGTAGTGAATGCTCAACAACCCTTGAGGCATTTGATGAGGCATGATGGTTCATCCATATTGTGATGATGATTTGAACAATGATGGGAAATCTTAGTGGTTAAAATTTGGGGTATGACAGATGCCCCTATTTAATCTTCTTGAACCCGAAGGTGTGAATGACGAAGGTATTCGGGCATTCGGGGTGCAAGAGGATTAAATATTGGAATACCCGAAATTTTGATGGTGGTTATGAATGGTAGCTTACGCATTCATCTTCTTTAGCTAAGCAATGATGATTAGAAAAGGTAAACTTCCCCTCGATCCTGGTCTTCAGCCAAGGAGCTGGTCTTAGTTCCTGATTTAAACTTCCCCTCGATCCTGGTTTCCTACCAAGGAACTGGTCTCAGTTTCTTTTGTCAACTTCCCCTCGTTCTTGGTTTCCTACCAAGGAACCGGTCTCAGTTTCTTTTGAGATGAACTTCCCCTCGATCCTGGTTTCCTACCAAGGAACTGGTCTTAGTTTCTGAAATAAACTTCCCCTAGATCCTGGTTTCCTACCAAGGAACTGGTCTCAGTTTCTTTTGAGATGAACTTCCCCTCGATCCTGGTTTCCTACCAAGGAACTGGTCTCAGTTTCTTTTGAGATGAACTTCCCCTCGATCCTGGTTTCCTACCAAGGAACTGGTCTTAGTTTCTGAAATAAACTTCCCCTCGATCCTGGTTTCCTACCAAGGAACTGGTTTTAGTTTCTTTTGTCAATAAGCTTTATTGACAAGGGACGCTATTCGTAGCGGTTTTCCTCAAACTTCTCGCCGAATTTTCCTGGGGAGATGCCATTTGAGTAGAAAATGTTTTGATGTCAGACTTGCTGGGGAACCCAGTCGTCTGAGTTATAGAGTTGCACAAACTTCTCTGTTGGAGACGCCATTTGTTTCTACTGGGGAAAGCGAGTCTCTTGAGAGACTGTTTCCGCTTGGGGTCTTACATCATATTTTTTTCGGGATTTCCACGGAGAAATACCATATGATGTGATCTAATTTTGAGGTGCCGATGATCTTTTCATCAGCGGTTTTTTCGGAGAAAAACTGTTGTACTTCCGAATCTCTGATTATGAGGCTTTCTCTGGGGATTTTCCTTAATCCGGGAAAGCAAGGATATCATCTTCAATGGCGAAGAGTGATGCTGACTGAAGGTTCTCTGGTCTTTCAGAGGGTCAAGTTATCAAAGTGGTCGAGTGCCGACTCTAATCCAGAGATACACTGGAAGCGAGATTGTCCAAACGCAGCATTTCCTGACGAGGCAAGAACTGACAACTCGATTATCACTAGGGGACAAGACCGACTAGAGTGATGGTGATGCAATATGAAATGTGAATGCAAATCAATAATGCATGATGTATGTATGTATATACTGACAAAACTGACGCGACATACAAACTAAGAGATGAACATGACTGGATACTCGGCCATCGCGGGGCGTGTAGAGATATCGCTGGTTCAAGATAGCAATTCCACCTTGCTTAGGAGAGATAGTCCCTGCGGGGAATATTGTCGATCGGGCTTAGGAGATAAGAACTCGGCCGAGGTGTGTCAGACGAAACAAGGTCTCTGACACAGTTGATCCCTTCATTTAGGCGTACTGGGCCTAGAAGGAGTACTTTGATTCTGCACTTTGAGGTTCGAACACCTTTGGAGACGCGATTGATATTCTTTCGATGTTTAACAGTCAAAAGAAATTGCCATCTCTATTTAAAAAAGCAAAAAATTTTTTATCAAGTAAATTCATTTTTGTTTTATTTCAAGAATCGTTAATCATGTTAAAACGTCGTTCTGTAAAGCTAAAACAAATGAGAATTACAAACAAAAGCATAAGGGCTCAAATTTTATTGATAAGATGGAGATCAGCCAAACGCGTGATCCCAAAGAGTATATACAAAGCTATAAAATGGTAATTTACAGGGAAAAGGGCTACGTTGAAACATAACGACCACTATCCTTCTACCAACTTTGAATTCGGGGCATCCTGAGCTTCTACCGAAGATGACCTTGACTGGAGTTTTCCTCCGATGGACGATGTAACTGTTGCTGCTGAGGGATTCGCCTCTGTTGAACATAATTACTTGCCATTATCCCTAATTCTTGCCTGGATTATACTATGATGTTTCCAATCCATTGGGATGATTTTTTTTTATTTTGTCTCTAATTTTTGCCTGGACCGCCCTTTCGGGTTTTCAATCCACCGAGACGTTTTTTTTTTAGTTTAGGCGAAGTATTTCTTGACTACATCAACAGTCGTGGGGTAGGAAAATTCCTCTCCGTCCATGGTTGCAAGTCTCAAGGCGCCGCCTGAGAAAGCTTTCGTGACCACATAGGGACCATCATAATTTGGGGTCCATTTACCCCGAGAATCAGTGAGAAATGATTGTATCTTCTTGAGCACGAGGTCTCCCTTTCTGAAGACACGTTGTCGAACCCTCTTGTCGAACGCCTTCTTCATCCTTTTCTGATACAACTGACCATGGCATAGTGCCGTGATTCGCTTCTCTTCGATCAGGTTTAGTTCGTCGTGTCAGCTTTGACACCATTCAGCTTCGGTGAGCTTAGCTTCCATCAATACTCGGATTGATGGGATCTCTACTTCTATGGGGAGCATTGCTTCCATGCCATATACTAGAGAGAAAGGGGTTGCCCCTGTTGAAGTGCGGACAGACGTGCGATAATCGTGAAGAGCAAAGGGTAGCATCTCATGCCAAACTTTGTAGGTTACAACCATCTTTTGAACGATCTTCTTGATGTTCTTGTTAGCCGCTTCTACCGCTCCGTTCATCTTGGGTCGGTAGGGAGATGAGTTATGGTGTTCGATCTTGAACTCTGCACACAACTCTTTCATCATCCTATTGTTCAATTTAGATCCATTATCAGTAATGATCTGGCTCGGAACACTATAACGGCAGATGATATTGTTTTTGATAAATCGGACCACCACTTGTCGGGTTACATTGGCGTACGACACTGCTTCGACCCACTTGGTGAAGTAGTCAATGGCTACTAGGATGAACTGATGTCCGTTTGAAGCCTTGGGCTCAATCATGCCAATCATGTCGATTCCCCATATGGAAAAAGGCCACGGGGGAAGAAAGAACTTTGAGATGTGATGGCGGTACATGAATTATGTCGGAGTATATCTGACACTTGTGACACTTCCTCATGTAATTGTAGCAGTCGGATTCCATTGTCAACCAATAGTACCCTGCTCTAAGAATTTTTATCGCCATTGCGTGTCCATTGGCATGAGCGCCAAAGGATCCTTCATGAACTTCTTTCATAAGCATGTCTGCTTCTGGTCTGTCTACGCATCGGAGCAAGACCATGTCAAAATTTCTCTTATAGAGAGTGTCACCGCTCAGGAAGAAGTTTCCAGCCAATATTCTGAGGGTCTTTCTATCTTTTCTTAGTGCCCCAAGTGGGTACTCTTGTTTCTGAAGGAAGCATTTGATATCGTGATACCAAGGTTTGTCGTCTATGACTGCTTCAATCGTAAAGATGTAGGCGGGCTGTTCAAGGCGCATGATGTCAATCTTAGGTATGTCATTCCATTGACCTACACTAATCACGGAAGAGATAGTGGCTAATGCATCAGCCATGTGATTCTCCTCACGAGGGATGTGATGAAACTCAACTCTGTTGAAGAAAGGTAGCAACCTTCTTGCGTAGTCTTTGTAAGGAATCAATCCTAATTGGTATGTGTTCCAGTCTCCTTTTATGATTGATAACCAGGGCTGAGTCGCCGTATACGTCCAAGTTTTTTATCCTTAAATCAATCGCTTCTTCGAGACCCATAATACAAGCTTCGTATTCGGCCTCGTTGTTCGTACATTTGAACGTAAGTCTAGCGGTGAAAGGAATGTGGGTACCCTGAGGGGTAACAATGATTGCCCCAATTCCATTTCCATAATGATTAACTGGTCTGTCAAAAATAAGTCCCCATTGGGAACCTGGTTCTGGCCCTTCACTGGGTAACGGTTCATCGCAATCTTTCATCTTTAGATACATGACATCTTCGTCTGGGAAGTCAAACCCGATTGATTCCTGATCGTCAATCGGTTGATGAGCCAAATGATCAGCTAAAATACTTTCTTTAACGGCTTTCTGAGAGTGGTACTCTATGTCATATTCTGATAACAGCATCTGCCAATGGGCAATCCTTCCCGTAAGAGCAGGTTTTTCGAAAACATACTTGATTGGATCCATTTCGGAGACCAACCAACTAGTATGACGAATCATGTATTGGTGAAGAAGTTTGGCTGCCCAAGCCAAAGCGTAACAAGTTTTCTCAAGCATCGTGTACCGAGTTTCACAGTCGGTGAACTTCTTGCTTAGATAGTAAATGGCAGACTCTTTCCTTTTAGTTTAGTCTTGTTGGCCAAGTTCACATCCCATTGAGTCCTCTAGAACCGTGAGGTAAATGATCAGTGGTCTTCCTTCCACTGGAGGTGATAGAATCGGAGGATTCAACAGATATTCCTTAATACTGTCGAAGGCGGTTTGGCAGTCTTTTGACCAAATGCAATCCTGGTTCTTTTTAAGTAATTTGAAGATCGGCGCACAAGTGGCGGTCATAAGGAATATGAATCTGGAGATGTAGTTCAAACGTCCCAAGAATCCCCTGACTTGTTTTTTAGTTTTCGGAGAAGGCATTTCTTGAATGGCCTTGACCTTGTCAGGATCAACCTCAATCCCTTTCTGGCTGACGATGAACCCTAGTAGTTTCCCTGAATGGACACCGAAGGTGCACTTGTTGGGATTCAAGCAGAGCTTGAATTTTCTTAAACGTTCGAACAATTTTGACAGATGTTCAACGTGCTCACTCTCTGTTTTTGATTTTGCAATCATGTCATCGACATATACCTCGATTTCTTTGTGTATCATGTCATGAAACAGAGCAGTCATGGCCCTTTGATAGGTTGCCCCGGCGTTCTTCAAACCGAACGACATTACCTTGTAACAAAAGGTGCCCCATGGGGTAATGAACGAAGTTTTCTCCATGTCTTTCGGCACCATTTTGATTTGGTTATAGCCTGAGAATCCATCCATAAAGGAGAATACTTTGAACTTTGCTGTACTATCAACCAGCATGTCAATGTGTGGTAAAGGAAAGTCGTCCTTTGGACTTGCCTTGTTCAGATCTCTGTAATCAACACACATTCTGACCTTTCCGTCCTTTTTGGGAACGGGTACGATGTTGGCTAACCATTGAGGATATTCTGATGTGGCGAGGAAACCTGCGTCAATCTATTTCTGTACCTCCTCTTTGATTTTGATGGCCATGTCCGGGTGAGTGCGTCTCAACCTTTGTTTTACTGGCGGACATTCCGACCTCAATGGTAAGTGATGTTCCACGATGCTGGTATCCAACCCTGGCATATCCTGATAGGACCAAGCGAACACATCGGGGAATTCTTTGAGAAGCTTTATCAAACCCTCTCTGGCAGTTGGACCGAGCAGTGCCCCAATCCTGATTTCTTTTCTCTCTTTTTTTGAACCCAAGTTTACCGTTTCCAATGGCTCTTTGTGAGGTTCAATGGACCTTTCCTCCTGTCTGAGTAATCGGGAGATATCTTCTGGAATTTTGTCGTCATTTTCTTCTTCAACCTCGAATACCGGGAACTCAAAGTTGGGCGAAGGCATCGGATCGTATGTTTCAACTGGGTTTAAAATAAGCAATCTGCATGACGTGATGATTCGTGTTTAGAAGAGATAGAGGAAAATGCAAGTGTGTGCAGTGTATTTATTCTATTACTACTTGTTTTTATTATTGAATTATTTTTTAGGATTACCATTTTCTGAAAAAGCAAAAAGAGAAAACAGCAATTAATGCGGAAATTACAGAACGACGTTATTTTATTAATGAACAAGTCGATCCTTGAAACTACAGCCCTATAAAACAAAACTCTGTCGCTTTGGGCAAGGTGAAGAGGGAAATTTACAGAAAGTGAGCCCTATCAAAACATTCGCTTCACCTGGGCAGGGTGAAAGGGTAAAAGACGACAATTACTTTGACTGATGAACGACCTTCGGAACCTCGACAGCCACCCATTGGCGGTGAACTCCTTGGTGAATCACAAAGTCTGGCACCTTCCTTGATTTGTCTTCAGAAATGACACTGATTTCTGGTGGAGCAGGATCATTAGAATCTGTCTCCCAGGCAGAGTTGTCGTAGGAGAATTCCTCTGTTGCATTTTGCATAGCATTTGTGCTCTCAGCTTTATTTCCCCATCCAGTTAGCTGGATGTCTTCGAACCTGATACGAGAGCTTTCGGGCGCAGTGTACTTGACCATATAGTCGTACTTTCCACTTGGTTCTCCCAGAGTGTCCCAAACTTCTTTGGAACTAGAGGAGTCATCCCTCTCGATGACGTTGACCTCGGGAAAAGCATAGTTGATGAATTCTAGTCCGGCAAACGTTGCAAATTCATCTTCATGTTGAGTAGTTTCTGAATGACCTGAGTGTTGATCCCATGACATGGTGGGGACACAGGTATTCTGTTCAATGACGGTCAGCTGATTTTCATTGTTCGGCTGACTCTCTTGCCCTAAGTCTCCTGGGTAAGGTTGCCACATTGGCAGACCATCCATTGGACCATAGTAGGCGTAGTCAAAATTGTCTTTCATCGGAGTGTCCTCCTCTAATGAGTTTGGCGGAGCACGACATCCTTTCGGATCACAATCCCCGTATATCATTTCGACGTCTGACCTTGGTATAAATCTTGGACTCTGTACGGGAAAGAAAAAAGGTATATGCACCTTTTCTTGAGACATATAACCGTCCTCGTTAAGATAGGACTCCCATTCTTCATCCGTGTCAGAGGGATCTTCCTCATTGATAGCATGTACCGCTTGAGACACTGGGTAAAGGAAACCTCCACTGTGGAAGAAGTTTTGAAGGGGATGAAGACTTTCATCGTTGGCAGCTGTCTGGGTACAGGTTGCAGAAAAACCAAGACCCTTCTTTGTTTTATTGTCAATAGGAATGACAAGCTGTCCCCATCCGGTCGTATCGGTACTCTCGACCGCTTTGATAGCATCGTTGTATGAGGAAATCGAGGTTCCTCCTTTGAAATGATTGTTCTTGCTTACCGACAGTGCTTGGAACTGCGTTCCAATAACCTCCTCGAGTTCTATACCAGTAGATGATGATAAGTTTCTTACAAGCAAGGCTTGTTCTCTGCAAACTGTGACAAGTTGATCATTCTTGACGAACTTTAGCTTTTGGTGGAGGGTCGAGGTGACCGCTCCAACCTGATGTATCCAAGGTCTTCCTAATAAACAACTGTACATTGCCCGGATGTCCATGACCTGGAAAGTGTGAGGACCAATAGTTATGGGAAAATTAACTTCGCCGATAACCGTTTTTCTGGATCCGTCGAATGCTTTGACGACGACCTCGCTGATTCTCATTGGAGGTCCTTTGAATGATAATTGCATCAAAGTGGACTTCGGCATAACATTCAGGGCTAACCCTGTGTCTACCAGTACGCTGGCCAACGCATCGTCCTGGCAGTTAACTGTGATATTGAGCGCCATGTTATGACGACGACCCTATTCGGGTAATTCCTCATCACTAAATCCCAAATTATTGCAGGAAGTGATGTTAGAGATAATACTATCGAACTGTCTGATTGTTACATCTTGTTCCACAAAGGCTTGCTCCAAGACTTTCTGTAGAGCCTCCCTGTGGGCTTCTGAACTGAGTAACAGTGATAACACCGAGATCTTTGAAGGAGTCTGTAACAGTTGATCAACAATGTTGTATTCACTCCTTTGGGTGAGCTTCAGCATCTCGTCATTATTTTTTGAAAGGTCGGGATTACTGGATTGACCGACTGGTGGATCAGGAGCTTCTGTCTGAAGTTCCTTTTCCTTGTTAGGTTCTCCAACTCCTCGGTTGAAGATTCTGCCACTCCGCGTTACACGACTGATGTCTGCAATATTCACGACGGAGGGTAATGGAATTTCTTTTCCATTTTCAATGGTTGTTGCACCGTATTTGTAAGGGATAGCCTTAGTTGATTCATACGGTAATGGTCCCGGTAGATAGATGACTATGGGAACCTTCTGATTTTTCTGACCATCGTAAGTAATCTCGATTCGCTCTCGGTTGGGAACTTTAGATTCGTCAAGTAGAGGAATGATGGCAAAAACATCCCTGGTCCTGTGATGACCAGAGATTACGACAACATCCTCAACTTGATCGGCAAGGTAGTTCGGCGTCCAGTTGATAGGTCCAGAACCCGGATATGGACAAATTTCTCCACGATCCACCTGACCCTGAAGAGCCGCTCGTACAAGGTAACACCCTTGGTTACTTTCCGAACAGATGATGCAACGGTCATAATTGTGTGGTGGCACCTGGCCACGCCCACTTTGAATACAATGTAACCTCACTAGGTTAGCTTCCACTGATCAGACATCCTGACTCTGACGTCGAGTGGGCTTCCTGTTACTGATACTAATTTGCTGAGTATCTTCATCCATGTAGATCGGCATCCACCAATGATTTAACAAGTGCTGAAGTGCCTCCTGGACAAGGGTACAACCTCGATCGTTTTCGCAACCCGCTTTACAGCTGTGATAATTATGTGATACCAGGAATCCGAGTCGGACCTGTTCAGCATGTAACTCTACCAGGCTGGTATTCATCAAGCGGATATCGAAGATCTGAACCATGTTGATCTGATAGAAATTCCTATCATGGTAGTCTTGGATCCATCCAAGATTCATCTGACGCTTGAGGGCCTCTTGTATGAAAGAGCATCCCTGTTTGTTTACCGAGCAAGTTAGACAGGAATTGTAATCGTGCCACGGCAGATTATGATACTGACTTTGCCTTGAGTGCATCGCCACCAAGTTGACATTCATTGCACGGATATCGTGGTTCTGAATAACGCTAGAATTCGTGTAGACCATGTTAACTCCACGAACTCGGTGCTTTTGGATCCATCCGAGATCCATCTGTTCCTGTAGAGCTGCTTGCACCACCGAACATTCTTGATTGTTTTTAGAGCAGATATCACACTGATGATAGTTATGAGGTGGCACATGGCCATATCCACTCTGTCTACAATGCATCTTGACCAGATTGGTCTTCAACAAGAGTACATCGTGAATTTGATAGACGTCGTTAGTCTCTTCCTCAATCAGATTGACTGCAGATTTCTCATGTTGAGGCAGCGGGTTCGTAAGAACATTGGGATTTGTATCCTTGAAGGATAAGACCCCGCTCCTAACAAGTTTTTGCACGTCGGACTTGAAATTGAGACAGTTTTCAATGTTATGCCCTGGCCCTCCTTAATGATAAGGGCATGTCTGATCCACCTTAAACCAAAAAGGCAGATTTTCCGGTACTGCAAGAGGGGACTTAGTCTGAACGTGCCCCTTGGCTAGCAGTAATGGAAACAGTTCTGCGTACGTCACAGGTATAAGATCAAATCCTGGTGGCCGTGTTGTACGGTTGTTGTTATATGGAGGACGAACCTGCTGAAGAAGCTGTTGTGTCCTTTGCTGATCAGGTTGGCTTTGCGCAACCTGAGGTTGATACGTAGGAATAGGCGTAGGATTGATAGCAGGAGTCACTGCTGCTACCGGTTGATAACGTCGCCTTTGCTTTCCGAGAGAGATATTCCCAATATCTTGCTCTTTTTTCTTAGGGAGAGCACTACCATATTTTTTAGTACCGCTCGTCAATCCAGTGTCTTTTGCCAAACGTCTTTCTCTGACGGCTTCCTCAAGACGTACACCCATGCCGACCATCTCGGTGAAATCTTTGGGTGCACTGGCAACCATTCAGTCATAGTAAAATGAGCTTAAGGTCTTTAAGAAGATCTTTGTCATCTCTTTTTCCTCAAGAGGCGGACAAATTTGAGCGGCAATTTCACGCCACCTTTGAGCATACTACTTAAAGGTTTCCCTGTCCTTTTGCGACATTGATATGAGTTGATCTCTGTCGGGTGCCATGTCCAAATTGTATTTGTATTGTTGGATGAAGGCAGTACCAAGATCTCTAAATGTACCTATCATAGTACGGTTTAAACCCATGTACCATTTGAGTGCGGCACCGGTTAAACTATCCTGGAAGTAGTGAATCAGTAGGTCCTGATTCTCCATCTGAGATGACATCCGCCAAGCGTACATCACCAGATAGCTCTGAGGGCAAGAGTTACCCTTGTATTTTTCAAAGTCGGGCACTTGGAATTTGTGCGGGACTTTCACATTAGGGACCAAGCAGAGGTCTGCGGCGTCCTTTCCAAATATATCCTGACCGCGAATGGCTTACAGTTCTTTCTGCATTTCTAGGAACTGTTCCTGGAATTCATCTATTCTATCGAACATAGTTTCCTTCTTACCAGAAGGTGTTGGTGGAATCTGTCCTTCCGGGACAGTGTGCACCACAGGGGGTGGTACCGTGACTACGGCAGCGAATCTTGGCGTTTCCCGAAGTTTGTAACCTTCAGGAGTCTTCAGTATGCCCCTGGCATCTTCGCTTTCCCAAAGTTTGTAACCTTCAGGCCCAACGACTTCTGTTGTGATTTCCTGATCTTCAGTGATCGGCGGAACATATCCTCCCGGGATATAGTTGACAGGCATGCCCCAGGGACGATCTTTTGGCATCTGATACCTAGGATCATACTTCTCCACTATGGGCGTTGAGGTGATCTCCGAGATCACAGTCCTTTGTAGCTGAGCTTCTGCCATGGCTTGCATGTCGTTACGAAGCTTTCTCATATCCTCTCTCAGAGCGTCGATCTCTTCTTTCAACTCTCTATTTTCTTCCTCAAGATTATCCATCTTTTTCTGACGATTGGTCTGAGTATTATACGAATGAGACAGTTTGACTCTAGAACCGAGACACAAACGTGAGATTCGTAGATAAGAAGAATACGTGACGTGAAAATGATGAATGCAATGATTATATTAATTGTTTTTCTTGGTTTAATCAAAATAAACTTCGACAATTAGATTGCAAATATCAAACGGTGGGGAAACCCCCTTTTATTGAAATTCAAAGGATTACAGAAATGAAAATACAGTAGATTACAAAGTGCAGAAACAGAAACCTAAGCTAATGGGTCCCGAGTCCTCTCTGAAGAGAAATCGGGTGCTGATTCTGGTATCTTCCTTTTCTTTGACCGGGGCTCTTGGGCTGTTGTCGGGTTGTCATTCCTTTGCCAGGTGAAAGGAGCGAACAAATTCCTTTGGTCATCTTGATTTTCTACAGCATGTTGCTCTAAAATCTCAATCAGAGCATCCTTTTCTTTCAGTAATTGCTGTATTTTGATGCACTCTACGTCGAGGGTGCGATACTTGTTTTTCCAAGACCTTCTTTCCCGTTGAACTTTGTTGAGAGCAACCTGAAGCTTTTCAGTCTCAGTCATGAAGTACAAGACAGATTCCCTCGGCGGAAGAATTCCGTAACGAGGATAAGGCATTTTTAGCTTGAGAGCTCTAGCTTGTACCCAATGGAGATAAGGCTCCACCGAGACACAAGCTGGTTTTCCCAGAGACTCTCATCCTTTCTTGTGAACGTGTTTCCAAGCTTGCACTATTTCCATCTTTAGTGCTCTGTCGTTTTCTCCTCCTTTGAAGAAAAGACCTTCCAGATGAACACCCAAGGGGACGTGTCTCATCGGGTATCCAAATTGACGGCGAACCAATACTGGATGGTAGTTGATTCCTCCCTTAGTTCCTATGAGGGGTACGTTGGGGAAGTTTCCACAACGGTCAATGATCCTGATTCCCTTATAAATCCTATTACACCAATCTATATCAGAGTTGGTAAGAGACATGATCTTCTGCGACCAACGTAAGGCACTCTTACAATCCCAAAAAGTAGCTGACTTGGGCAAGTGAGAGATAAACCATTTATAAAGCAGAGGTACACATCATGTGATCTCCCCTCCACTGTATAAATTTCTCAAGTGTACAGAATGATACGCATCTACGAGCAAAGTCGGCACAGGGTTTCCAATGAGAAAAACCTTAATGAAGTTAATATCGACGAAGTTATTGATGTTGGGAAACAAAAATAACCCGTAGGTGAGCAAGACAAAGATGCTTTCAAAAGCAGTTACGTTCCCTATACTGGCAAAATACAGGACTTTCTTTGTCAAAAACTGGGCCGACAAACCTTGGATGCCACCCTTAGTGGTTATGTGAGTCCTGACCTCAGACTCGTCCAAATGAATTGCTCTTGAAATGGTCTGATTCTTTGGAATTTCTTCCAGTCCAGAAAATGGGGCCCGATCGGTGATATGTAGATCGATCAGGTGAGAATACTCCTCCAGCGTTGGTGCAAGCTGGTAATCCGAGAATGTGAAACAGTGATACACTGGATCATAAAACTGAATGAGCGCATCCATTATTCCCTCAATCACATGGACTCTTAACAGTGGTAGCAAACCTCCGTGCTTGGCTCTGAAAGCCTCTTGGTTTGTGATCATCCTCGCCAAACCTCTTAAATCCTCTAGCTTTGGAACCTTGAAGGTATACCTATGGGTTCTCCTTCTACCAAAATCCATTAGTGCAATCCTTTTCTCTGATATTTGCAATCACAGTCTTAGTTTAATTTGAAAAACAGAGAGACTAGAAAAGAAGTTTTTTGAATGTTTTAATGTTTTTTAAATGAATGCATGAATGCAGCACACAAAAACATAGAAAAAAACATGGGGTCAAAGGGTCGTCGTCATGAAGTCAAGACTCTACCCATCCCCAAAGGTTTATACTAGGGTGATTTTTGTACCTGTACTCATTATCATCAGCTCCTCCCAGGAAAGCAAAAGAACAAGCGGATCGCCAGCGAGTTGTAGTGCAATCTTAGAGTAAGTGCCATTCACCGAGAATAGATCACCAGCCTCAAATGAGGGCAGTATCGCGTAACAACTATTCCCGATAGTTTCCGCACTACAAAAGGGTTTGGCTCCTCAGCTTCTTAGACTTAACAATCGGCCCATTGTCTAGGTGAGAGAATGGGTTGCATTGGTCAGCCTCCACTGAGGTTGATGGTCGACCCCTTCGCCATCACTTATCTTAAGTGTATACTCAATCTTTCCACATGCGGCATCACACGCATTCCCATTTGCAGAAAAATAAACATGTATAGCAATTAGGAAAAGCAGTATATATATTTGTCCTAAACATCCTAGACCTTTAAAGCTATGAATCTTAAGTTCCTAACAGAAAATGGGTTCCCCGGCGGAAGCCCCATTCTGTGGTTTTCACATAAGTGAAGAGAAGGAAGACCGTTCCTAGATCTAACTTTGAAAGGCCCCACGGTGGGCGCCATTTTTCTGTAGCGAGAGATTTTGGACACGGTTCTTAAGTGCTGGTCGCTCTCTGCGGTTGAGCTTAAACTACAGGTCAATTCATTTTTTATCCTATTGAAGCTGATGAAGGAAGGGAAATAGATGTCTCCAATTAACCCTGCTTTGCTTACTGAGTTTAAACAACGGTCTGTTAGGTTACGAATGCTATCAATGTGGGGGGGCCTTTGTACTGGTTATTTGTATTTTCGCCAATACTGGTGTTTATCTAGACATAAGTTTTCTGGCGGGGAACAAGGATTAGGATGTTAGGACTGATGCTTTTGAATGTGAGAGCATGGGATTTAGTTTTTTTGTTGATTGTGCTCGCTAAGATTTTTCTTTCAATCTTATGCCTACGTATTCCCGTTTACCGAAACAGGGAAATCAGAGCGTTCGTAGTTCCTCCTATTCTATGGGAGGAAATGGTGTTTTGGTGTCTTGTTCAAAGCCCAAGACGTGAAGCGAAAGGTGATTTGTATCTTGTTCAAAGCCCAAGATGTGAAGCTGAAAAGTGTATTTGTGTCTTGTTCAAAGCCCAAGACGTGAAGCTGAAGGATCTCGACTTTAGAGAGAATTTGTCATCTCTAAAGAAGGGTTTGTCCGTCACAACTGCTGGGTGACTGGTTATAAAGGAGAATTACTTTAACCAGGATATGCGAATCCGGCAATGCCATAATTTCCTTTATAGGGGATTTTAACCTGAAGGAGAAGACTTTAACTCAGTGTAGAGCAATGCTATCTTTCCTTAGGAATTTCTCATGCTAAAAGAGGGACAGTGGCGTGGATATAGATGATCCAGAGGCTTGCCGCTTACAGCGGTTAGATGAAGGGGAAGGAGTGGTTGATGTTTGTGTACTGTGAACGAGGCACAACTTTGATGCTAAAAGGTTAATTGGATCAACCAGTGGTTTTCTTATATAAAGCCTAAGAGGAGGCTAATATGTGTCTCGTACAAAGCCCGAGAGAGAGGCTAAAAGGGGTTGATCCTACAAGAGGATCTTTTATACTCAACAAGAGAGTATTTTTGTATCTCGTACAAAGCCCGAGATGGAGGCGAAAAGGTTTGACTCGACAAGGGAATCTTTTGGTATCTCGTATAAAGCCCGAGATGGAGGCTATTGTTTGTTTGGCTCAATAAGAACCTTTTTGTATCTCGTATAAAGCCCGAGATGGAGGCAAAAGGGGTGATTGACTCAACGAGGGAGTCTCTTATGTGTCTCGTACAAAGCCCGAGAGAGAGGCTAGGGTTACTGTTTCAGTTGAGTGACAGGTCCAATATACTGATTGTAAAAGAGAAAATCAGTTCTTATATGAGTAACACTGTACTCAAGGATTTGGTTCGAGGACCCGGGTTATTCCTGTTCTTTAAGGAAGCGGGAAATCCGAAGGGGTATTGAGACTGTCCGAGTCTGCGGGTTTTCTTCCTATTTAACGAAGGGGTCACTTGAGAATGTCTTTGAGACTCAAGGAAATTAGACTGTCCAAGTCTAGAGTTTTATCTTTTTACTATGTTTTGAGAAACAGTAGTAGACTCTATGACCGGACTGTTCTATAGAGATGATTAAGTTCTGTTCCTATACCTCTAGGAGATCGTCGGGACAATTTGTACGAAGCCCAAGAGGAGGCTAGAGACTTTTAAGAAGCCGACGGGTCCTTGTATTAAGCCCAAGAGGAGGCTATCATTCCCGGAGGAAGAAATCATTATACAAAGCCTAAGAGGAGACTGTGAATACTTCTAAGAAGCCGTAGGGTCCTTGTACTAAGCCCAAGAGGAGGCGGGGGTTGCTTTTAGGAAGCCTGTGGGTCCTTGTACGATGCCCAAGAGGAGGCCGATGCTTTTAAGAAGCCCGTGGGGTCCCAAACCCCGAGAAATTCAAGGCAATGCTATTCACCGAGAATAGATCAAAGTCAGGAAAGTTCGAGAATTTGGAAGAAACTCAAAGATGCCATTCACGGAGAATACATTCATCTTGGGGTGTAGAGTTTCTTGACAATTCCTAATGAGGACAGCCGAAGAGAAGACTGTATCTGGTGATCCTATTGGGGATCTAGTTGTCTATTTCTAAACGAAACAACGTCACCTAGTTCTAGACGTAGTTGCCGGGGAAACTCGAAATATCTATACTATTATTACACAGTTGATATGAGTTTATGAAAGAAGACTTACAGTGAAACAGCCCCACAATACAGTTATATGTATATGAAAGCGGTAAATGAAAGTGGGTAAACACTTACTCGGTTGTAGAGCTTCCATGCTGTTTGGTTAGTTGTTCAACAAAGAAAGATTAAGAATAACAGTATATTCAAAATCAGAGGAGAAAGTGCTTTGAAAAAGAAAGATTTGGGGCTTACAGCTCAAGGAGAGGCCCAGGGTTTTATCAGTGAGCGCACTGTTTGAATTTATACAGAGGGACTTATACAAGTGACTGAGGCCCAAAAAAAGGTTTTCTGTACAAAGGGATGGGTCTTACACTCTCTCAAGAGGCCCAAAAGGTTTTAAAGAAAAGAGTGGGGCTTATAACACGAGGGTAGGCCCAGATGATTTTTCGTTACAAATGGCGATCGCGCCGAGGTTTTCTTTTAACGCAGAGGGACTTATACAATAAGTGAGGCCCCAAAATGTTTTGGTTAAAAGGGGGTTGGGTCTTACACTCTAATAGAGGCCCAAGTGTTTTTAATGAAAGAAATGGGTCTTACTACTCGAGGGTAGGCCCAGGGTTATTTTTCAAAAGGCGACGATCGCGCCGTTTGTTTTTGACGGTATCGGGACTTATACAATAAGTGAGGCCCAAAATGTTTGGTCAAAAAAAGGATTGGGTCTTACACTCTATTAGAGGCCCAAAAGTGTTTGACAATGATTTGTTTGAGTGAAAAATCAAAGAAACCCCAATTTTATTCTTTAAAAGTAAATATTTAAAGAAAATCAATGAAAAATACCAAATAGGTTTGAATAAATCACTTGTGATTTTTTTTAAGGTTTGAAAAATGAGGTATAAATCACAAGAGATATTAAAACTCATTTGGCCTTGATTTGTCAAGATGAATATTCATTTTAAAATGCTTAAAAACAAATAAAAATGAATTTATTCACAAAAATACTAATTATATTAAATAAGTAATATAAACTCAATTTTTTTGTGGAATAAAATATTTCAACATTTTTGTGATTTTTTGCAAAAAGAACCAATAAAAAATAATTAAAATTGAAAGAGTTATTAATTTCCCAAATAATTAACAAAACATGAAAATAGTTGGAAAAATAGCAAAAATGTGAAAAATCACAAAATGGCATGGGTGGGGTTTGAACCAACGACCTCAAGCATACAAGGCGCGCGCTTTACCACTGGGGTGGTGATACATCCATTGTTTGAAATGAAACAACAAATATACAAGGTATGACTTGGTTTTGGCTTGCCCAAGGCAAGTTTTGGCTCAAAAACGTGAAGGTCATAACTTTCTCAATTCTTAATGGTTTGAGACAAAATTTATATGTATCTGGGCCAGAATTCCACAAGGAATCCAATGGTGGTGGTTGTTTTTTCAGATCACAATCCCTCCTCAAAACCCGATAGTGGTTTGAAAATGACCTATAATTGCATTTTCTATGCTACACTTTGATACAGGCATGAATTACATGATCAATTGGCATAAACACAACACATATGACATGTATAATAGATGCATACTCAGTGGACTTCAAATGCACACATGTTTTGGTGAGTGCAAGTTGAGAGGCTTACCCTTCTTTGGGATTTTGGAGTTTTCTCTGCAATCTACCAACCCTCTTGCTCCAGATATGATTTTATGCCTTGCTCCACCTCAAATGATCCCTAGGATGCTTTAAGGATGATTGGAATTGACTGGTACCTGCAAAAACACAAACTGTCCCTTTCTTGCAAAAGGGGTTAAAAGTGACCAAAATAGCAACTCTCTCAAATGGTGTTCCAGATGGGGGGAACCATTTGGGATAGTTCAAGGATGATATTTCGAGTGTGTTTGAGGTTTTATCTGGTTTGGAAAGTGACTGAATCAAGACATGGGTTGAAAAATGCAAACAAAGCCTATTTTGAGATTTTGAGAGGTGACTTTGTGATTTTGTGATTACAGGTCACTTGTGATAGTTTGCACAACTTACATATGATATATATGAGGTGTGTGTGTGATTGATTGTGATGGAATTGCTCTCTAGCTCAAAAACTCAAAGTTACTTGCTTTGGAAGGCAAATTTGAGGTGAAAGAAGAGGTTTTGAGGAAAGCATCTGTTTGATGGCTTTGGTGTACTCAAACTGAACACAATTGAGCTCTATTTATAGTAGAGCAAGTTTGTTTTGGGATCCACAGTGAATGGCAACTGCAGCAGAGGTTTGGCCAATGTTGTCCAATGGAAATCCAAGTCTCCTCTAGCCATTGACTAGAGGTTAGGGCACAGGGTTGTGGTTCCCTTGGTCTTAGATAAGTCTTGACTGATTTCAGATGAGAATGGCTCAGTCCATGCCACCTTGATGCTTCCATTGAATACTCCAATCCAAATTTGAAGTCTTGTCCCTATTTTGGCCATTCTAGGTTCAACATGCTTTTTCTTGTTCCAAGGACTTTGGAGGCTTGGCTCAGTGATTGTCCCCTTTAGATTCAATCCTTAGATGTGTCCAAGTGGATAGGAGCATTTGGATTTGGCTTATTTTGGCAAATCGACCAAAAATGCAAATTCTGCTTTGCCTTGACAGATTTCAACAAGGCAACTTCCCAATGTCATAACTCATAGTCCAAATGGAATTTGGTAATGTTCTTGGACATTTTGGAAAGCCCTTACATGATACAACAACTGTTTGAACATATTTGGTTTTGATCTCTTTTGAATCCAAGTGAAAAATCCCCCTACATTTGGCAAAAAGTGAAGACAGATTTGGACTTAGTGAAAATTTCACTAAGTGTTGGAAAAAGTGACATTTTCAATTTTCAGCCATTTTGATCACTCCATAACTCAAAATCCTTAATGAATTGGACTTAGGTCTAGTTGAAGTTTTTGTAGAGGGTAATGACGGCTACAAATCCATCTTTGGATGAGAAAAAATGGCCTTGTGGTTTAGGAGTTATGATCCTCCAAAGTTGGTACCCTAGCCACTTTATTTTTAACTTAGAAAATTTTCTAAGTTTTTATGGTTACCCCTTTTACAAGTTATCCAACTTTTCTTGATTTTTCTAGATGAATGATGATTCAAATCACACATTAACATCATTTTAGGGTTGAAAATCCATTTTGGTGAAAAATCTAAAAAAGTCAAAGTTGACTTTTGTGCACAGTTGACTTTTTATCAGATGAATTCCAAGCTGTGCAATTCTTCAGGAAATCATGTCCTTGACCTAAATTAAACTTGATGGACATGTTTCATGGATGTCATAGGGTATATTGAAGCATGTCCTAGGGTTTGGGAGCATGTCCTGGTCAAAAGTCAGAGTTACAGTTGACTTTTTCCTCGCGAAACCCTGATTGTGGTGCAGATGAAATTGAGACTTGTTGCTCAAGATTCTTGGATTAATCCATTGTTCCAAATGGATCAATATAGTTCATTAGAGACCCTCAAACCCTCTCTTGAGGTCTTGGTTAATGATTTACACCAAAAGTCAACTTAGGGGTGAATTAGGTCAAGAAACCCTAATTCCTGATTTTTGATGTATGCATCCCCTGAGGCAAAATTGACTTGGTGATTGGGTCCATGAGGTTCCATGGAGTATATTAGGTTGTGTTTTGGATCATTGGCTCATGCCCAGATGAAAACTTCCATCTGGGGGCCCTGGTCGACCAAAACCCTAATTTGGTGACACTGTCAATCTTGAGGCTTGATCCACCTAGAAGGGAGCAACCTTGTGCTTAATCCTTGAAGTGGGAGTCCTCTTGATCCATTGTGAATGTTTGAGAGATTAGACAAGTTGAAGATCATGTCATTCCTTGATTGATCCTTTGTCTAAGCACTCAGAGAGGGCTTGAAACCCTAATTTTGATTGTAGTGAATGCTCAACAACCCTTGAGGCATTTGATGAGGCATGATGGTTCATCCATATTGTGATGATGATTTGCACAATGATGGGAAATCTTAGTGGTCAAAATTTGGGGTATGACATGTGGTACCAATCATCATAATAGATGGACACTAGGCCATCAATCCTCCAAAGATCCCCATCAATAGGATCGACCCTGCATTTGGAACCGGAGCACGTCATAATTACCTCATATCCGCACAATGGGAATGAAGCGTCATCACAGAGTATACATATGAATGTATGATACACAACATCACAAATCATCATCATCAATTAATCATCATAATGTGCATCATCATTCATCAATCCTCATATACGTCATATCATCACATATTCGTCAAATAATCATCCGTAACATCATGAAAAATAATCATAAAAATCACAGCATTGAAACATCACAACAGCATAAACAAAATTTCGTGAACAGCAGGAGTTCACTCCAGGATTCGCTAGGCGAATCTGTTCGCTGGGACCTTCGCTTTGCGAAGCTGTCAGTGAGTCCCACAGTTCCCCACACCAAAACACCAGAAAACACCATCTGTCATACTCGCTGGTTTATTTGTTGTGCGAAGCCACTCGCCGGCTCATTCGCTTTGCGAGACTTCCAGCGAATCCTCAATTCCACTCCAGAATCATCCCAGTACCCACACTTATATTATCGCGCATTCACTGCGCTTCTCGCTTTGCGAGCCTTGGTGAACATTCGCCTTGCGAAAGAATGGTTCGCTTAGCGAACCTGCGATTGCAGCAAATCGCGGCTACGCATCAGTAGCTCCACAACCTCAAAGGTACCTGCGACTACAGCCCCAATTGACCCAAAAACATCCCTATAACAGTTCTAATATATCACATAATTTAAAGGCCTAAAACCTACGTCTGTTAGGTCGATTCAGGACACTACGGGAAACCTTAATTTTCCCTAAACCTTCAAAACTCTCAAGCTTCATATAAACTCTATAGATCCTTCGCCACAAGGTTAAAACTACAACAACGGGGAAATCTGCCCCAAAGGTCTATTTTACCGATTAAATTCAACTCTTATCAATCGATCTCACAACACGCCCTCAAAGTCATCAGTTTACCTCAAAACCTATAAACCCTCAAGAACCCCACAATCCACCTTAATCAATCGAATCCTATAATGAAAATAATGAAAGGTAATTACTCCCCATATCTTAGATTGTCGATCCGATGAGTTATCTCTTGAGCCTTTGGAAACCTTCACGAAAATCCTCGCTTTCTCCCTTTTTCCTCAGAGCTCTGCACTTTCTCCTTATTTTCACGATCTCCACAAATGAATCCTAATTCTCCTCAATTCCTCCTTTTTTGTTAATTTAACTCTTGGGCCTCAAATATGGGCTTTCTCCATAATACCCTCACTAATTCTCTCCAATGTCCATCTTACCGTTAATTCCTCTAATATTATTTTAAATTAATAATAATACTAATATATCCATATTACATACTATTATTTAATTAAAATAACCAAAACTTCATAAAAACACCGACATCGACACAATCAGACAAAAATCACAGAAAACCATGAATATAATATTTAAATAAATTAAATAAATATTCTTATGAAAATCGGGGTGTTACAACTCTCCCCCACTTAAAGGATTTTCGCCCTCGAAAATTACCTCAAGGAAATAGAGTCGGATACGACTCCCTCATCTGATCTTCACGTTCCCAAGTCCAACTTTTGCCAGCTGGTCCACCCCACAGTACCTTCACCAAAGTTACGCCTTTACCCCGCAATTACTTCGTCTCTCGACCCTCGACACGCACAGTCAATGCTTCCACGGTCAGATTATCCCTCACTTGTACATCATCCATCTGGATCACATGCGACGGATCCGGAATATACTTCCTCAACTGAGACACATGGAACACGTCATGCAAATTCGCAAGTGACGGCGGTAAAGCAATTCGATAGGCTACCTCTCCTATCCTCTGCGATATCTGATATGGACCAATAAAACGTGGAGTTAGCTTTCTAGACTTCAAAGCTCGACCCACACCAGTCACTGGCGTCACTCTAAAAAACACATGATCTCCCTCTTGGAATTCAAGCGCCTTCCTTCTCTTGTCATGGTAACTCTTCTGACGACTCTGCGAAGCTTTCATCCTCTCTTGGATCTTCTTAATCTTCTCAGTCGTCTCTTGCACAATTTCAGGTTCGAGTATAACACTCTCGCCCGATTCATACCAACACAAAGGAGTCCTACACCTTCTCCCATACAAAGCTTCATAGGGCGCCATCCCAATACTAGCATGAAAAATATTATTGTACGTGAACTCAATCAACGGTAAATGGCCATCCCACGATCCAACACACAAGCCCTCAACAAATCCTATAAAGATTGGATAGTCCTTTCTGCCTGACCGTCCGTCTACGGATGGTATGCAGAACTCATCCTCAACTTGGTACCCAAAGAATCTTGCAAACTCTTCCAGAACCTCGATGTAAACCTCAGATCTCTATCTGACACAATACTCAAAGGTACCCCATGTAACTTCACAATCTCCTCAATGTACAACTCGGCTAACTTCTGCATAGAATGATTAATCTTCATCGGCAAGAAATGAGCCGACTTAGTTAATCTATCCACGATCACCCAAATTGAATCATTTCCCTTAGCAGTCTTCGGCAATCCCACCACAAAATCCATGGAAATACTATCCCATTTCCATTATGGAATCCTCAGCAGTTGCATCATACCTAAAGGCTTCTGATGCTCAACCTTTGACTTCTAACAAGTCAAACACGCATAAACAAACTCCGCAACATCCTTCTTCATACCTGGCCACCAAAACAACTTTTTAAAATCTTGGTACATCTTCGTAGCACCGGGATGAATACTCAACCTACTTTGATGTCCTTCTTCAAGAATGCTCTTCTTAATATCTGGAACATCCGGAACACATACTCTATCTCGAAACCTCATCACACCATCCTCGTCAATCTGGAAGTCACCTCCGTTACCTTGGTTAATCAAAGTCAATTGGTCAACCAACTTTAAATCAGATTGCTGTCCCACTCTGATCTCTTCCAGAATACCACTAGTCAACTTCAACATTCCCAATTTCACACTGTCAGGAGTCGCTTCACACACCAAACTCAAATCTATGAATTGCTCAATTAGTTCCAACTCTTTCACCATAAGCATCGACATATGCAATGACTTTCTGCTCAACGCATCGGCCACTACATTTGCTTTTCCCGGATGATAACTCAAATCAAAATCAAAATCCTTCAACAGCTCTAACCACATTCTATGCCTCATATTCAATTCCTTCTGATTAAATAAGTACTGCAGCCTTTTATGATCACTGAACACTTCAAATTTAGAGCTAAACAGACAGTGTCTCCAAATTTTCAACACAAACACCACCGCGGCCAATTCCAAGTCATGCGTAGGATAATTCCTCTCATGGACTCGCAATTGTCTCGGAGCATAAGTAACAACTTGTCCATTTTGCATCAATACTCCACCAAGACCCATCTTCGACGCATCACAATACACCACAAAAGATTCACCCGGATTAGGCAAAATCAACACTAGAGCAGTAGTCAATTTCTTCTTCAATTCCATAAAACTCTCTTCACAAGCTACATCCCACACAAAAGTCTGACCCTTTCGAGTTAACTGAGTACGTCAAAGGTAATGCCAACTTAGAAAAGCCTTCAATAAACTTACGGTAGTAACCCGCTAATCCCAGAAAACTCTGTATCTCAGTAGCAGACTTCGGAGTCTCCCACTGTAACACGCATTAATCTTAGAAGGATCAACAGCAACACCACCACTTGAAATCACATGGCCAAGGAAACTCACTTCCTTCAACCAAAACTCACACTTCGACAGCTTTGGATACAACTTCTTCTCTTTCAACACTTGCAACACAATCCTCAAATGCTCGGCATATTCTTCTTCAGATCTAGAATATATCAAGATATCATCGATAAACACCACCATAAACTTATCCAAATACTCATGGAAGATCCGATTCATATACTCCATGAACACACCAGGTGCATTAGATACACCAAACGGCATCACAGTGTATTCATAGTGACCATACCTCGTTCTGAAGGCTGTCTTTGGAATATCATCAGGTTTAACTCGAATTTGATGATAACCAGACCTCAAATCAATCTTGCTAAACACATAAGCACCTACTAGCTGATCCATCAAATTGTCGATTCTCAGAAGTGGATACTTATTCTTGATCGTCACTTTATTCAACTGCCGATAATCATCGTACAACCTCATACTTCCATCTTTCTTCTTCACTAGCAACACAGGAGCACCCCACAGAGAAACACTTGGTCGAACAAACCTCTTCTCAAGCAATTCTTCCAGTTGCTTCTTCAATTCACTTAACTCAGAAGCTGACATCCGATAAGGAGCCATCAACACTGGACTCGTATCTGGTATTAAGTCCACTACAAACTCTACTTTACGCTCTGGAGGCAAATCACTGATGTCATCTGGAAACACCTCTGGAAATTCACAGACAACAGGCAACTCTACACTCGCAGCTTCACGATCAATTTGCAACATTGCAAACATTGCAAACACCAAAGCTTCATCTTCTTGAAGTTCCTCCACTTGCTTAGCAGACAAGAACATCAACTCCCCACTATCATTAATCTCAGGAAACTCTACAGTCTTGTTATAACAATTGATATGAACACGGTTGAACTCCAACCAGTTCATCCCTAAGATCACGTCAATTTGGTGCAAGGGTAGGCACACCAAATCCATCACAAAACTCTTCTCAAAAATCGTCACAGGACATCTCAAACACACAAGGGTAGTAGTAACATAACCATTAGCTGGAGTTTCTATTACCATATTACCATTCATATCAGATAAATTAAAACCCAATCTATTAGCACATTCAAGCGAGATAAAAGAATGAGTAGCAGTACCAGTATCAATAATAGCAACCAATTCGATATTATTAATAAAATAAGTACCTCAAATCAGGTTGTCCTTCCCTGGCGTCTCTGCACCACTCAAAGCAAACACGCGACCACTGGTCTGGGCAGCAGTAGCAGTCTTCTTCGGCTTCTGGCATTGAGTACTGATGTGACCTTTCTCACCACAATTGAAACATGTTGGACCTTTATCTTTGCATTCAGTAGCTCTATGCCCCTTCTTACCACATCGATAGCACCTCACCACATTATTGGTACACGCATCAGCACGGTGACCTTGCTCACCACACTTATGACACTTTCCAGAAGTGAGATCTGCTCCCCCACTTGTCTTTTTCCCTACTGAAGCCTTCTGCTTCCCTTTGTCGGCTGAAGTCGTATAAGGCTTACCCCTATACTGCCCTTTCTTCTCACTCAATTACTTATAGTGAGCAGATCGAGCTCGGTTATCCTCATCGTAGATCCTGCTCTTGTCAACCAACTCAGCATACCTGCGGATCTGCTGATACCCAATACCCTACTTAATCTCTGGTCTCAGCCCATTCTCAAATTTGAGACACTTAGACATCTCAGCATCAGCACGATTGTAGTGCGGATAAAACTTCACCAAAGCCTCAAAATTTGCGGTATACTCTGCCACAGTCATATCTCCTTGCTTCAGCTCAAGGAATTCCACTTCTCTCTTGCCACGAGCATCCTCTGGAAAATACTTTCCCAGAAACTCCTGCTTAAACACAACCCAAGTTATCACAGTGCCAACATCCGTAAGTCTCTGACGAGCGTTATCCCACCAGTCCTCAGCTTCCTCTTCCAGTATATGCGTTCCGAACTGAACCTGTTGCTCATCAGAACACCCCATCACTCAGAAGATCTTCTCGATCACCTTCAACCACTTGTGTCCACTTGTTGGATCATGCGTACCCACAAAAGTCGGTGGATTGTTCCTCTGAAACTTCCCCAAAGCACGAAACTCATCAGGAGCTCCACCATTTGGATTCAGCTGCGCCACCACATTAGCAACCGATTCCAACGCATCAGCAATCCCATGATCGTTTCTTCCAGCCATCCTGCACACCACCAACAAGGTTAGAAGAACTAAAACATCGACAGTGTACACACACTCGTCGACTGATAGGGGACTGACACCAAGTAAAAACATGGCCGGACGGACGGACCTGCTCTGATACCACTAATGTAACACCCTTTTCTACTCCCACAAATGTTGCAGCAGAAACAACTCAAATATCAGAGTAAAACATAAAAGTTCCCTCAAAAGGTGCACATTTCTCATTTAAATCAAAATAATACACTTGCCCTGTAAACAAGGGATTTCCTCAAAATAACTCAAAAGCCTTCACATGGCAGCGGAACTCAAAATTCTCAATTAAAAGGTTTTCAACAAACATCGTAATAATCCAAAAAGGTTTTCAACATATAAAACCATATCATTAAATGACAACAAATAAGGAAAAAACATAGTTCGACTCAAAGGACCCCAACCCGATGTTACACTATCAGAGCAAGACCCTCTAAATCGACCAAAAGCAAATAAACTTCAAGGTCCTCGAAGCATCCACAGCTAAACCTGATCACCTGCATGTTACCCACGTGGAGGTAACATTCAAATAGGCAGGGTGAGTAATCACAATTCGTAATAATCATTATAAAACAAGATATACATAAAATAGCTTTAACTTTATAAACGACATCATCAAGGTCACCATCAAGGAAAACATCAGGAAACACCATATCACAAATTCATCAATTCCACATAAAATGCAATGCATAACAAGACTCATGCATGTGGTATCAATCGTCATAATAGATGGACACTAGGCCATCAACCCTCCAAAGATCCCCGTCAATAGGATCGATCCCGCATTTGGAACCAGAGCACGTCATAATTACCTCATATCCGTACAATGGGAATGAAGCATCGTCACAGAGTATGCATATGAATGTATGATACACAACATCACTAATCATCATCATCAATTAAACATCATAATGTGCATCATCATTCATCAATCCTCATATACGTCATAGCATCACATATTCATCAAATAATCATCAAAACATCATCGTATAATCATCAGTAACATCATGAAAAATCATCAAAAAAATCACAGCATCGAAACATCACAACAACACAACAGCATAAACAAAATTTTGCGAACAACAGCAGTTCGCTCCAGGATTCGCTAGGCGAATCTATTCGCTGGGACCTTTGCTTTGTGAAGCTCTCAGCAAGTCCCACAGTTCCCAACACCAAAACACCAGAAAACACCATCTGTCATACTCGCTGGTTTATTCGCTGTATGAAGCCACTCGCTGGCTCATTCGCTTTGCGAGACTTCCAGCGAATCCCCAATTCCACTCCAGAATCATCCCAGTACCCACACTCATATTATCGTGCATTCGCTGCGCTGCTCACTTTGTGAGCCTTGACGAACATTCGCCTTGCAAAAGAATGGTTCGCTTAGCGAACCTGCGATTACAGCAAATCGCTGCTACGCATCAGTAGCTCCACAGCCTCAAAGGTACCTGCGATTATATCCCCAATTGACCCGAAAAATCCCTATAACAGTTCTAATATATCACATAATTTAAAGGCCTAAAACCTACGTCTGTTAGGTCGATTCAGGACACTACGGGAAACCTTAATTTTCCCTAAACCTTCAAAACTCTCAAGCTTCATATAAACTCTATAGATCCTTCGCTACAAGGTTAAAACTACAACAATGGAGAAATCTGCCCCAAAGGTCTATTTTACCGATTAAATTCAACTCTTATCAATCGATCTCACAACACGCCCTCAAAGTCATCAGTTTACCTCAAAACCTATAAACCCTCAAGAACCCCACAATCCACCTCAATCAATCGAATCCTATAATGAAAACAATGAAAGGTAATTACTCCCCATACCTTAGATTGTCGATCCGATGAGTTCTCTCTTGAGCCTTTGGAAACCTTCACGAAAATCCTCGCCTTCTCCCTTTTTCCTCAGAGCTCTGTACTTTCTCCTTATTTTCACGATCTCCACAAATGAATCCTAATTCTCCTCAATTCCTCCTTTTTGGTTAATTTAACTCTTGGGCCTCAAATATGGGCTTTCTCCATAATACCCTCACTAATTCTCTCCAATGTCCATCTTACCCTTAATTCCTCTAATATTATTTTAAATTAATAATAATACTAATATATCCATATTACATGCTATTATTTAATTAAAATAACCAAAACCTCATAAAAACACAGACATCGACACAATCCGACAAAAATCACAGAAAACCACGAATATAATATTTAAATAAATTAAATAAATATTCTTACAAAAATCGGGGTGTTACACCATTCACGGAGAAAATATCATCTCTGGGGAGTAGAGTCTCTTTGACAATGTCTAAGGGTGACAGTTTGAGAAAGGGTTCACTGAGAATGCTGCCTTTCACGTCTCTATATTGTTTAACCCCAAGATGAGGGAAGACTGTGTCTGGTAATCCTATGGGGATCTAGTTTTATTTGTATTTAAGAGTGACCAACAGGGCTTTACCTAGTGCTAGACGTAGTTGCCGGGGAAAACTCTAAATAACTATACTAGTATTACACTGTTGATATTTAACACGTATATAAAAGTTTGTGAAAGAAGACTTACAGTGAGCAGCCCCACAATATAGTTATATATATATGAAAGCGGATAAAGAAAGCGGGTAAACACTTACTCGGTTGTAGAGCTTCCATGCTGTTTGGTTAGTTGTTCAACAAAGAAAACTTTGATAACAATATTATATTCAAAATCAAAGGAGAAAGTGATTTGAAAAGGTTGTTGGGGCTTACAGCTCAAGGAGAGGCCCAAGGTTTTATCAGTGATTGCACTGTTGTTTTGAATTTGTACAGGGACTTATACAAGTAACTGAGGCCCAAAAAGGTTTTCTGTACAAAGGGATGGGTCTTACACTTTCTCAAGAGGCCCAAAGGCGTTTATAGAAAAAGAATGAGGCTTATAACACGAGGGTGGGCCCAGATGATTTTGATTTTGAATTGGCGATCGCACCGAGATTTCTTTTAACGCATAGGGACTTATACAATGCATTGAGGCCCAAAATTGTTTAGGTTAAAAAGGGATTGGGTCTTACACTCTATTAGAGGCCCAAAGTGTTATTTTTGTACAAGTGGTGGGGCTTACAACTCAAGGAGAGGCCCATTTGGTTTGTTTGAAAACGACGATTATGCCGAGGTTTTTGAAAACGCAGTGGGTCTTATACAATGACTGAGGCCCAAAAAAGTTTTGGTTTTCAAAAGGGGGATTGGGTCTTACACTCTATTAGAGGCCCAAAGTGTTTGAAAATGATTTGTGAGGGTGAAAATCAAAGAAACCCTAATTTTGTTTTCCTTTAAAAGCAAATATTTAAAGAAAATCAATAAAATGATAAAAATACCAAATGAGTTTGAATAAACCACTTATGATTTTTTTTAAGGTTTGAAAAATGAGGTTTTAATCACAAGATGATTTAGAACTCATTTGGTTTTGATTTTCAAAGTAAATTTTCACTTTTAAATGTTTAAAAACAATTAAAAATGAATTTATTCACAAAAATACTAATTATATTAAATAAATAATATAAATCTGATTTTTTGTGGAATAAAATATTTCAATATTTTTGTGATTTTTTGCAAAAAGAACCAATAAAAAATTATTAAAATTGAGGGAGTTATTAATTTTTCAAATCATTAAAAATAATAAGAAAAACAATAAAAAGTGGAAAAAATAGCAAAAAGAGGATCTGGGGCGAGCGGGATTCGAACCCCATACCTCTTGTGTATAGGGCGTGCGCCTTACCACTGGGGTGGTGATACACCCGTTGATTAAAACACAACCACAAATGTACAAGGCTTGCCTTGTTTTTGGTCTGGCCCAAGGCAAGGCAAGGCAAGGTTTTGGTTAGAAACGTGAAGGCCATAACTTTCTCATTTCTCCATGGATTGGAACAAAATTTAGGTCTATCCTACCTAGAATTTCACAAGGATTCCAATGGTGGTGGTATTTTTTTCAGATCATGCTCCTATTGAAAAACCCGATAGTGGTTTTGAAATAGGCCATGATTTGCATTTTCTATGCCATCTCTTGGTACAAGCATGAATTACATGATAAATTGGTGCAAACACAACACATATAACATGTATAAGAGATGCATGATCAGTGGACATCAAAAGAAAGCATGATTCAAAGAATCCAAGTTGAGATGCTTACCTCTTTTTAGAGCTTTTGTGCAATCTGCCAAGTGCTTTGTTCCAGAAATGATTTGATGCTTTGGACACCCTCAAATGATCTCTTAGAAGCTTTTAGGATGATTGGAATCAACTGGAAACCTCAGGAACAAGTTTGAGCTCTTTCTTGCAAAAGGGGCAAAAGTGGCCAAAATAGAAACTCTCTCAAATGGTGTTCTAGATGTGTGGAACCATTTGGGACAGTTCAAGGATGATATTTGGAGTGTGTTTGAGGTTTTATCTGGTTTGGAAAGTGACTGAATCAAGGCATGTCTTGAAAAATGCACAAAAGTCCTATTTTGTGGTTTTGAGAGGTGACTTTGTGATTTTGGTGTTACAGGTCACTTGTGAGAGTTTAGACATCTTAGATATGACATATTTGATGTGTTTGGATCATGATTTGTGATGGAATTGCTCTCTAACTCAAAAACTCAGAGTTACCTTGCTGAAGAAGGTATTTTTGCCTAGAGAAAGAGATTTTGAGGAAAGCAAGTGTTGTAGTACTTTGGTGTACTCAAACTGAACACAATTGAGCTCTATTTATAGTAGAGCAAGTTTGTTTTGGCTGCAATAGTGAATGGAAACTGCAGTAGAGGTTTGGCCAATGTTGAGCAATGAGAATCCAAGTCTCCTCTAGCCATTGACTAGAGGTTAGGGCACAAGCTGCTAGTTCCCTTGGTCTTGGATAAGTCTTGACTAAATTCAGTTGGAAATGGCTCAGTCCATGCCACCTTGGTGCATCCATTAAATGCTCCAATCCAAAATTGGAGTCTTGTCCCTCTTTTAGGCATTTCTAGGTTTGGCATGCTACTTTTGGTTCCAAAGACTTGGGAGGCTGATGGATCAGTGTTTGTCCCTCCTTGGTCTCCCCTTGAGGTGTTCAGATGGATAGATTTGTTTGCCCTTTGTAAAATTTGAGCAAATCGAGCAAAACTCCCAAATCTGCCTTGCCATGACAGTTTGCAGCAAGGCATATTGGCATTGTCATATCTCATGGCTCAAGTGGACTTTGATGGAGTTCTTGTCCATTTTGGAAAGCCCTCATATGATACAACAACTGTTTGATTATAGTTGGTTTTGATACCTTTTGGATCCAAGTGAAAAATGCCCATACATTTGGAAAAAAGTGAAGGCAGATTCTGACTTAGTGAAAATTTCACTAAGTGTTGGAAAAAAGTGACATTTTCACTTTTTGTGATTTTGATCATTCCATAACTTAAAATCCATGAGGAATTGAAATGAGTTGTGTTTGAAGCTTTTATAGAGGGCCATGAGAGCTACAAATCCAGCCTTGGATGAGGAAAAATGACCTTGTGGTTTAGGAGTTATGATCCTCCAAAGTTGGTACCCTAGCCACTTAGTTCCATAACTTAGAAAAATTTCTAAGTTTTTATGGTTACCCCTTTTACAAGTTATCCCACTTTTCTTGATTTTTCTTGATGAATGATAATTCCAATCACACATTAACATCATTTTAGGGTTAAAGAACCATAATTGTGAAAAATCTCAAAAAGTCAAAGTTGACTTTTGTGCACAGTTGACTTTTTGTCAGATGAATTCCAAACTGTGCGATCCTCTATGAAATCAAGTACTTGACCTAAATCAAACTTGATGGATTGATTTCATAGGTGTTATAGGGTGTATTGAATCATGTCCCAAGGTTTGGGAGCATGCCTGGGTCAAAAGTCAAAGGCACAGCTGACTTTTTTCCGCGAAACCCTAACTGTGGTTCTGATGAACTTGAAACTTGTTGATCAAGCTTCTTGGATCAATACATTGTTGCAAATGGATCAATGTGGTTTATTAGATACCCCCAAATCCTCTCTTGAGGTCTTGGCTCATGATTTATCCCAAAAGTCAACTTAGGGGTGAATTAGGTCAAGAAACCCCAATTCCTGATTTTTTTGAATGCATCCCCTGAGGCTAAATTGACTTGATGATTGGGTCCATGAGGTTCCATGGAGCATTTTAGGTTATACTTTGAAGCATTGGCTCATGCCCAGAGGAAAATTTCTGCCTGGAGGCCCTGGTCGACCAAAACCTTAATTTGGTGACACTGGCGATCTTGAGGCTTGATCCACTTAGAAGGTTGCAGCCTTGTGCTTAATCCTTGATGTGGGAGTCCTCCTGATACCTTGGGGATGTTTGAGAGGTTTATACAAGTTGAAGATCATGTCATTTCTTGTTTATCCTTTGTCCAAGAGCTCTGAGAGGGCTTGAAACCCTAATTTTGATTTGTAGTGAAGGCTCACCCATCTTTGGGGAGACTAATGAGGCATGATAGTCCATCCATATTGTGATGATGATTTGCACAATGATGGGAAATCTTAGTGGTCAAAATTTGGGGTATGACACCACTAAACTATATCCCAGAAGGATATATTCCGTCGATCATGGAAGATCCGAAAACTACAGCAGGAGCCGCTGGGCCTGAAGGTTACAAACTTCGGGAAGGCGAAGATGCAAGGGGCATGACAGCAACTCCTGAAGGTTACAAACTTTAGGATAGGGAAGCACTAAGAGTCACACCCGTAATGACTGTACCACCACCCGTGGTACACACTGTCCCGGAAGGATAGACTCCACAGATACCTTCTGGTGGAAATGAAGGTATGAACGATAAAATAAAGGAATTCCAGGAACAGTTCTTGGAGATGCAGAAAGAACTGCAAGCAATTAGCGGTCATGATCTATTTGGAAAGGACGCCGCAGACCTTTGTTTGGTCCCCAATGTGAAAGTTCCGCACAAGTTCAAGGTGCCCGAATTTGAAAAGTACAAGGGTAACTCTTGCCCTCAAAGTCACTTGGTGATGTACGCTCGGCGGATGTAAACACAAACAGAGAACCAACAACTACTGATCCACTACTTCCGGGATAGTTTAACCGGCGCCGCACTCAAATGGTACATGGGTTTAAATCGCACCAAGATCGTCACTTTCAGAGATCTTGGCTCTTCCTTTGTTTAACAGTATAAGTATAACCTGGATATGGCACCAGACAGAGATCAACTCAGAGCCATGTCGCAGAAGGAAAAGGAAACCTTTAAGGAATATGCTCAGAGATGGCGTGAAATTGCCTCCCAGATTTGTCCACCTCTTGAGGAAAAAGAGATGACAAAGATCTTCTTGAAAACCTTGAGCTCATTTTACTACAATAGAATGGTCGTCAGTACGCCCAGTAACTTCACCGAGATGGTGGGCATGGGAGTTCGTCTTGAGGAAGCTGTCCGAGAAGGACGTTTAATTAAAGATGTTGGACCATCAAGCAGTACCAAAAGATACGGTAGTGCTTTCCCTAAGAAAAAAGATCAAGATATTGGTAATATCTCTCTCGGAAAGCAGAGGCGACGTTACCAACCAGTAGCAGCTGTAACTCCTGCTATCAACCCTGCGCCTGTTCCGACGTATCAACCTCAGGTTGTTCAGAGCCAACCAAATCAACAACAATATCAGCAAAGGACACAACAGCCTCTTCAGCACGCTCGTCCTCAGTACAACAACAATCGTACAACGCGACCACCAGGGTACGACCCTATACCAATGTTTCCATTACTACTGGTCAAGAGGCATGTCCAACCAGGGCTCCTCTTACAGTACCGGAAAATCCGCCTTTTTGATTCAAAGCGGATCAGACTTGCCCTTACCACCAAGGAGGACCAGGGCATAACATAAAAATTGTCTCAGCTTCAAATCCGATGTACAGAAGCTTGTCAGGAGCGGGGTCTTATCCTTCAAGGATACAAATCCAAATGTTCAGATGAACCCGTTGCCTCAACACGAGAAAGCTGCGGTAAATTTGATAGAGGAAGAGTCTAAGCACAACTATCAAATTCACGATGTACTCTTATTGGGAACCAATATGGTTAAGATGCATTGTAGACAAAGTGGATACGGTCATGTACCATCTCATAATTATCACCAGTGTGATATCTACTCGAAAGACAATCAGGGATGCTCTTTTGTACAAGAGGCCCTCCAACGTCAGATGGATCTTGAGTGGATCCCAGATTACCGCGATTGAAGTCACTATCAAGTTAATATGATTCAAATATTTGATATTCGTTTGATGAAGACCAACTTGGTGGAATTACACGCTAAGCAAGTCCGGCTTGGTTTTCTGACTTCGCATGAGTATCAGAACTGTAGGGTATGTCATGAGAGTGACCAAGGATGTGCACTCGTTCAAAGAACACTTCAACACTTGTTAAACCATTGGTGGCTTCCGATCTATCTAGATGAAGACACGCAATAAGTCAGTATGATCGACGGGAACCCTACTAGACATCAAAGTCAGAATGTTCGATCAACAGAAACAGACCTAGTAAGGTTACACTGCATACAAAGCAGACATGGCCGGGTGCCACCACACAGCTACGAGCGCTGTAGAGTCTGCTCGGAGAATAATCAAGGATGCTACCTCGTGCGTGCAGCCCTTCAAAGTCAGTTGGACCACAAGGAGATTCAACCATGGTCAAGTTCTGGTTCAATGTCAAACTATCATCCTGATCAAGGAAAAGATGTTGTCTTAATCCCTAAGCGAGAAGTGGCCAAAGATGTGTGCGCCATAATCCCTTTACTCCGTGAATCAAGAGTTCCTCTTGATAATGGAAAGATTCTCAACCTCGAACCAATTGAGGCCGGCTACGATGGTCAGAAAAATCAAAAGGCTCATGTAGTTATCTATCTGCCGGGACCAATACCGTACAAATCTGATAAAGATATCCCTTACAAGTACGGTGCAACAAAAATTGAGAATGGAAAGGAAACTCCATTATCCTCCATCGTGAATATTGCAGACATCATTCGAGTAAAACGAAGCGGTCGAATCTTCAACCGAGGAGTTAGAGAACCCACCAAGGAGAAGGAACCTCAAACAGAAGTTCCTGATCAATCGGTCGGTCAATCCAGTGGTCCCGGCCTTTCACAGAACCATGATGAGATGCTGAAGCTCATCCAAAAGAGTAAGTACAACATTGTTGATCAGTTGTTGCAAACTCCTTCAAAAATCTTTGTGTTATCTCTATTACTCAATTCCGAAGCTCACATAGAGGCTCTATAGAAAGTCTTAGAGCAAGCCTTTGTGGAACAAGATGTGACAATAAGACAAATCGATAGCATCATCTCCAACAGCACTTCCTGCAACAACTTGGGGTTTAGTGACGAGGAACTGCCAGAAGAAGGAAAAAGTCATAACATGACACTCAATATTACAGGCAACTGCCAGGACGATGCTTTAGCTAGCGTATTGGTAGACACCGGATCGACTCTGAATGTTATGCTGAAGTCCACATTAATGCGACTATCATTCAAAGGATCTCCGATGAGGGGCAGTGAGGTCATCGTTAAAGCATTTGACGGATCTCGAAAAGCAGTTATCGGCGAAGTCGATCTTCCCATAACTATCGGTCCTCACACTTTCCTGGTCACTTTCCAGGTCATGGACGTCTGGACAGCATACAGTTGTTTATTAGGAAGACCATGGATACACCAGGCTGGGAAAGTCACTTCTACGCTTCACCAGAAGCTGAAGTTTGTCAAGAACGACCAACTAGTCACAGTCTGGGGAGAACAAGCCTTGATCGTGAGTAACTTATCATCGTCCACTTGTGTAGAATTGGAGGAGGTTGTGGGAACCCAGTTCCGAGCACTTTCGGTGAGCCATTAGAATCAATCAGAAAAAGGAACGTTAATTTCCTTGTACATAGATGCTCTCGAAGTGATCAAAAGTAACAATGAAAAAGGGTGGGGACAACTTGTCATTCCTACTGATAACAAAACAAAGAAGGGTCTTGGTTTTTCCTCAACTTGTTCCCAGACTGCTATTAATGATGAAAGTCTTCATCCCATTCAGGATTTCTTCCACAGTGGACGTTTCCTTCACCCAGTGTCTCAAGAAGTACATACCATCAACGAGGGTGATTCCTCCGATACAGATAAAGAGTGGAAGTCCTATCTTAATGAGGACGGTTATATGTCTCATGAAGAGGTGCCTACGCCATTTTGCTATCTCGCACAAAGTCCGAGACTTATACCGAAGTCAGATGTCAAGATGATATACGGGGATTGTGATCCAGAAGGATGTCGTGCTCCACCAAACTCATTAGAGGAGGACACTCTGATGAAAGACAACTTTGACCACGACTATTATAGCCCAATGGATGACCTGCCTATTTGACAGCCGTACCCAGGAGACTTGGGGCAAAAAAGTCAGCCGAATGATGCTTATCAACTGAGCATTATTAAAAAGAATACATGTGTCCCCACCATGTCATCGGATCATTACTCAGGGCATTCAGAAAATATCCAACACGAAGATGAATTTGCAAAGCTTGCAGGACTAGAATTCATCAATTATGTTTTTTCTGAGGTCAACGTCATCGAATGGGATGACTCCTCCAGTTCCAAAGAAGTGTGGGACACTTTAGGACAACCGAGTGGCAAGTACGGCTTCTTGGTCAAGTACACCGCTCTCGAAAGCTCTCGTAGCAGGCTCGAAGACATCCAACCAACTGGATGGGGAGATTTTCCTAAGAGTACAAATATTATGCAAGATACAACAGAAGAGTTCGTCTACGACAACTCTGCTTGGGAAACGAATTCCAACGATCCTGCTCCGCCAGAAATCAACATCATTTCTGAGGACAAATCAAGAAATAAGGTGTCAGACTTTGTGATTCACCGAGGAGTTCGCCACCAACGGGTTGCTGTCAACGTTTCAAAAGTCGTTCATAAGTCTAAGTAATTGTCGTCTTTATCTTAACCTTTCACCCTGCCCAGGTGAAATGGATGTTTTGATAGGGCTCACTTTCTATAAATTTCTCTCTTCGCTTCACCCAAAGCGATGGAGTTTTGTTTTATAGGGCTGTAGTTTCAAGAATCGACAAAATCATAAATAAAAGGGTTAAATAAGTTTTAGGTCCTTCTATATATAGCGATTTTCAATTTTAGTCCCTCAAAAATTTTCCTTTAAGAATTGATCCCTACAAGATTTTACGTTTCAATGAATAGTAACTGACGTCAAATGGGAGTAACGTCTGCTGATGTGGCTGCGCCACATGGCAATTTCTTCCGTTTTTTATTTTTTATATTCATAAATCTAGAATTCGTAGCTAATTTGTAGCTAATTCGAAACCAATTCCTAGCTAATTCTGAAAATTGAGACTTTCTAAACCCAGTATTCGTAGCTAATTCGTAACTAATTCTGAAAATAGTTACTCTTATGGTTAAAGATTTTACAGGTTAAGAATTTGAATTTGAATAAATGTGAACTATGAATCTTTCTGTATAAAGAAGTAGTTACTCTTATGAGAAAACATGAGATCCTTTATTACACTCTAAATGTTCGATAAAATGCCTCTGTATGTTTTTAATATTTTTTTTGTAATTCCTTTATTGCACTCTAAATGTTTGATAAAATGCCTCATGTTGTCATGCATTCGCGATATCCTTATTTGTTATTTGCTTGTGAACATTTGCTTGTGATATACATGTTTACTGTTTACAAAAGGAGAGAGTATTTGAAGTCATATTTGTGTCCTTAAATAGCTAGTGTTAGTTTCACCTAAGTTTATAGAACCTCCCGTGTGCAACACTGCATCAGGTAAGGCAGCCATGTTACAACGATTGTGGAAAATTGTTAACATCCACCTTCATACAGATCAAGAAGGGAGGTTCAGAAGCTATAGACATATTGAGTTTACAACAGCAAAAGGAGCATAAAAAGCAAGCTTTTGTAACTGCAAGCATTTTCAAGACAGCCATATCAGTGGAAGCAATAATGCTACATATATACTTCTGGAATACACTTAAGGTAAGCAATTTTAAAATTAAATTTTAGTTCTTGTTTTCAGCGGAATTTGTTGTCTCTATTTGGTATTTGAGGTGAATTGCTATGTTATGTTTGGCTGTGGTTGTTTCTAATAGATATGAATGCTAATTAAAAGCACTAAATTTTCCTGTCAAATTGGCCATAGTATAAAACCTTAGAAGGTTGATTTATGAGGCCTATATAAATTCAAGTTTTAGTTCTTCCTATTTTACATTATAAATAATCATATGAATTGAAATTATTATAATTACAATTACAACTACAACCAGGTAATGTACACAATTGCTACAATATATATGATTACATAATCCAAATGATCACAACCTAACCTAACAAACTAACAGGATGTACTGAACATTCACCTTGTTCTAAAGGTGTATAGCAAAGATAAGTTGTAAACAAACTTATCAGGATCTAATGATTCAAATTTCCAGAAGTCCTTCCTATTTTACATTATTGTCTAAAACCAAACCAATCCAATATGCAATAATCTCTTGAAAATATTCTTCATCTTAACATTACACAAAGTGTCAGCTTAACAATAAAAAATAGTAACACCCTTCAAGCATGGAAGATTGGATGGACCTGTTTTAAATGCTAAAATGACTATGGATAAGAAATGCTAAAGGTATCAAATACAAGATAAAAAATCAGACTAATGACACTACTACAATTAATTTAATGCAACACAAAAGACTCAGCCTCATTGCTCATATCACACACTTTAATCAAATTTTAGCTTCACTAACAGAATGCTTCAAATTATCCTTCTGAAACTGATGTTCTTAAGGATCACTTAAATAAGCTTGACAGTATGCATGTGCTCATAATAGTAAATTATTTGTTTCAGAAAATACAAAATCTAAAAGGGCTGGTCAACCTTGTGCATCTACTAGGACAAATTAAACACCCCAATCACATTATATTTGTCTCTCTATCATGTAAATCGTATCACATTATACCTTGTATTTTATATATAACTTTATTAGCCACGCATTATGTTTATTTCACATGGCTCTGTTCCATTCACCCTGTTAGAATATAATTTTCACATTTACTGGTTTGTACACTTCCCATATGAATGGTTGAAAAGTCAGAATTCATAATAGTTTAAATCAACAATATTTGAATTTAAACAAACAAAATCGAAAATTACAAACTCAGCATTAAACAAATTCTGATACTGACGACTAGGATGACAAGGTTAATGCTAGATATATCAATTTCATGTCAATTAGGAGCAGTTATTCAAATTCAAATTCAAATTCTTAACCTGCAAAATCTTTAACCATAAGAGTAACTATTTTCAGAATTAGCTACAAATTAGCTATGAATTGATTTTGAATTAGCTACGAATACTGGGTTTAGAAAGTCTCAATTTTCAGAATTAGCTAGGAATTGGTTTCGAATTAGCTACAAATTAGCTACGAATTCTGGATTTATGAATATAAAAAATAAAAAATGGAAGAAATTGCCACGTGGTGTCATACCCCAAATTTTGACCACTAAGATTTCCCATCATTGTGCAAATCATCATCACAATATGGGGAAACCATCCTACCTTGTCAGTCTCCCCAAAGATGGGTGAGCATCCACTACAATCAAAATTAGGGTTTCAAGCCCTCTCAGAGCTTAGACAAAGGATCAATCAAGAAATGACATGATCTTCAACTTGTCTAACCTCTCAAACATCCACAATGGATCAAAAGGACTCCCACTTTAAGGATTAAGCACAAGGATGCTCCCTTTCAGGTGGATTAAGTCTCAAGATCGACAGTGTCACCAAATTAGGGTTTTGGTCGACCAGGGCCTCCAGATGGAAATTTTCATTTGGGCACAAGGCAATGATCCAAAACATAACCTAATATGCTCCATGGAACCTCATGGACCCAATCATCAAGTCAATTTGACCTCAGGAGATGCATTCATCAAAAATCAGGAATTAGGGTTTCTTGACCTAATTCACCCCTAAGTTGACTTTTAAGGCAAATCATGAGCCAAGACCTCAAGAGAGGGTTTTAGGGTCTCTAATGAACTATATTGATCCATTTGGAACAATGGATTAATCCAAGAAGCTTGAGCAACAAGTCTCAATTTCATCTGCACTATAATTAGGGTTTTAAGAGAAAAGTCAACTGTAACTTTGACTTTTGACCAGGACAAGCTCCCAAGCCCTAGGACATACATCAATATACCCTATGACACCCATGGAACATGTCCATCAAGTTTGATTTAGGTCAAGGACATGATTTCCTGAAGAATTGCACAATTTGGAATTCATCTGATAAAAAGTCAACTGTGCACAAAAGTCAATTTTGACTTTTTGAGATTTTTCACTAAAATGGATTTTTAACCCTAAAATGATGTTAATGTATGATTTGAATCATCATTAATCAAGAAAAATCAAGAAAAGTGGGATAACTTGTAAAAGGGGTAACCATAAAACTTAGAAATTTTTCTAAGTTATGGAAAAGTACCACTAATGCACCAACTTTGAAGGACCATAACTCCTAAACCACAAGGCCATTTTTTTCCATCCAAAGCTTGATTTGTAGGTCTCATTACCCTCTACAAAAACTTCAACTAGGCCTAACTCCAATTCATTATGGATTTTGAGCTATGAGTGAGCCAAAGTGGCTGAAAACATGAAATATACCATTTTCCAACACTTAGAAAAATTCTGTCCAAGACAGATTTTGTTGAAACACCAAAACTTGTGAGATCATTTCACATAGATGCAAGCTGAATCAAGTCCAAAGTTAAACATCAATGTTGTTGCATATGTTACTAAGAATTCAAAGAGCTCAACAGCATGAATTGATTCAACTTAAGCCATGAGAAATCCATGCCCAAAGTCATGCTGCTGCAAGCTGTTTTGGAAAAATCAGTTTGCATGTTTGCTTGCCACACACGATTTTGAGCCAAAGACTAAGGATCACTATGCCACATGTGTTCAAACCAATCACAATGCAACTGATCCAACTGATAAGTCTGAGTCAAAAGGCCAAGGAATCTTACAACTTGAAGTTCATCCACTTTGGCACATTTTGCCTTGAATTCAAAGTGCATTAATGTGGAATAGTGCATTGTCAAGGTAGCTACCCTACTCAGTCAATTTCTCTGATTAAACAACATTAAAAACATCTGAGGAATGTGGTTTTGGTCAAGGCATAGCCCTGCTCTTGGGAATGGCTAGCTTGCCTTGCTTGAGAAGAAATCCTCCAAGCCAATCCATGCAAATGTGATTTGATCCAGCAGCCATTCACTATTCCTCCAAAACAAAAGTTGATCACCTATAAATAGAGGTCCCAATGGATCATTCAACTCACACCAAAGCCAGTTACAGCACTGCTTTCTCTCATTCTTTCTTAAACCTCAAGTTTTCTTATTTTTGAGTAACCACTATCGGGTTTTGAGTTGCAGCCACAATCAATCCATTCCAATTGCTCAAACACATCACATATGATGTATTTGAGGTGTCCAAACAATTAAACACTAACTGTAACACCTCAGGCTCAAAATCACCCTTCAACCAAGCCATTATGCCTCAATTATGCAGGTGGAGGTCTCCAGCTTGATCCAAAGAATTTTAAAGTGTTCTAAAGCTTGTAACACACTCCATAACATCCATTGAAGCTGTAGGGATCATCAATTCATGACTGGAACACCATCTGGGCAAAGTTCCATTTCAGCTTGCATCAAGGTGAGCTTCAAACTCAAACTCCATGATCCATGCATATTTCCTCGCATGATATTTTTGCCATTTGATTGCCATCATATGTTGATTGTTTTGCCTCAAGAAATTGGATCATAGACCTTATAACCATGCCTGCACGATTGCTTTTGCAAATTAGGGTTCATCTGTGTTCATCATGATTATTTTACTCCACACTGAAAATGAATAAAATTGGGTATTGCCATCTTATTCCTTGTGAAAAAATGCACGGGTTTGGTGTTTGAATCATGTCCAATGGTTGAGAGATGAGTGAGATATGGTGCTTCACGCACGAGCTTGAGGAAGAAGATGGCCATGGCGCCATTCTTCAGGTTTTCCAACTAAGTTTGATATATATTTTTCACTTGCCATGTTATTAATGAATTGGCATTGCGCCCCAGCGGTTCATCAGCTGGTTTTGTGAGTATTGGCAAGCGAGAGGTCTGGGGTTCGAATCCCCCTCGCCCCAGACTTCTTTTTATCACTTTTTTATTTTGTTATTTTTCATATTATTATTTTTAATGATTTGAAAAATTAATAACTCCTTCAATTTTTATCATTTTTGATTGGTTCTTTTTGTAACAATTCACAAAAATGTTGAAATATTTTATTCCACCAAAAAATTAAATTTATATTATTTATTTAATATAATTAGTATTTTGTGAATAAATTCATTTTTAATTGTTTTTAAACATTCTAAAAATGAATATTTACTTTGAAAATCAAAACCTAATGAATTTAAATATTCCTTGTGATTATCCCTCATTTTTTTCAAACCTTAAGCAAAATCATAAGTGGATTATTCAAATTTATTTTGAATTTTGTTTGATTTTCTTTAAATATTTACTTTTAAAGATTAAAATTAGGGTTTTTTTTTATTAATTCAACTTTCAAAATTGATTTTCAAAACAAATGGGCCTCTAATAGAGTGTAAGACCCAATCCTTTTTTTGACCAAATCATTTTTGGGCCTCATTGTAATGTATAAGTCCCGATACCGTAAAAAATAAACGGCGCGATCGTCGCCTTTTGAAAAATAACCTTTTGGGCCTACCCTCGAGTAGTAAGACCCATTTCTTTTCTTAAAATACACTTGGGCCTCTAATAGAGTGTAAGACCCAATCCCCTTTTAACCAAAACCATTTAGGCCTCACTTATTGTATAAGTCCCTCTGCGTTAAAAGGAAACCTCGGCGCGATTGCCATTTCAAACGGAAAAATCATCTGGGCCTACCCTCGTGTTATAAGCCCCAATCTTTTTCTTTAAACCTTTTGGGCCTCTTGAGAGAGTGTAAGACCCACCCCTTTGTACAGAAAACTTTTTGGGCCTCAGTCACTTGTATAAGTCCCTCTGTACAAATTCAACAGTGCGCTCACTGATAAAACCTGGGCCTCTCCCTGAGCTGTAAACCCGAAATATTTCTTTTTCAAAGCACTTTCTCCTTTGATTTTGAATATAATATTGTTATCAATCTTTCTTTGTTGAACAACTAACCAAACAACATGGAAGCTCTACAACCGAGTAAGTGGTTATTGCTTTTATTTGCCACTTTCATATACATATAACTGTATTGTGGGGCTGTTTCACTGTAAGTCTTCTTTCATAAACTCATATCAACTGTGTAATAATAGTATAGATATTTAGAGTTTCCCCGGCAACTACGTCTAGAACTATGTGACGCCGTTTCGTTTATTCGTAGAAATAGACAACTAGATCCCCAATAGGATCACCAGATACAGTCTTCTCTTCGACTGTCCTCATTAGGAATCGTCAAGAAACTCTACTCCCCAAGATGAATGTATTCTCTGTGAAATGGCATCTTTGAGTTTCTTCCAAATTCTCGAACTTTCCTGACTTGATCTATTCCTTGTGAATAGCTTGCCTTGAATTTCTCGGGGCTTGGGGACCCGCGGGCTTCTTAAAAGGATCGGTCTCCTTTTGGGCATCATACAAGGACCAACAGGCTTCCTAAAAGCAACCCAGCCTCCTCTTGGGCTTAGTACAAGGACCCTACGACTTCTTAGAAGTATTCACAGCCTCCTCTTAGGCTTCGTATAATGATCTCTTCCTCCGGGAATGATAGCCTCCTCTTGGGCTTAGTACAAGGACCGATCAGCTTCTTAAAAGTTTCTAGCCTCCTCTTGGGCTTCGTACAAATTGTCCCGACGACCTCCTAGAGGTATAGGAACAAAACTTAGTCATATGCGTAGAGCAGTCCTTTCATAGAGTCTACTACTGTTTCTCAAAGCATAGTACAAAAGACAAAACTCTAGACTTGGACAGTCTAATTTCCTTGAGTCTCAAAGACATTCCCAAGCACCCTTCAAGAATAGGAAGGAAACCCGCAGACTCGGACAGTCTCAATTCCCTTTGGATTTCCCGCTTCCTTAAAAAACAGGAATAACCCGGATCCTTGAAATCAGATCATTGAGTACAGTGTTGCTCATATAAAAACTGACTTTCTCTTTCAAAATCAGTATACTGGACCTGTCACTTAAACAGTCGCCATGGCCTCCTCTTGGGCTTTGTACAATGATTCTCCCCGTCGGGTCAAAAACCTTTTAGCCTCCATCTCGGGCTTTATACGAGATACCAAAAGATTCCCTCGTCGAGTCAAAACCCTTTTCGCCTCTCTCTCGGGCTTTGTACGAGACACATATTAGCCTCCTCTTAGGCTTTATATAAGAAAACCACTGGTTGATCCAATAAACCTTTTAGCCTCAAAAGCTGTGCCTCGTTCACAGTACATAAACATCAATAACTCTTTTCCCTTCATCTAATCGCTGTAAGCGGTAAGCCTCTGGATCATCTATATCCATGCCACTGTCCCTCGTTTAGCATGAGAAATTCCTAAGGAAAGATAGCATTGCTCTACACCGAGTTAAAGTCTTCTCCTTCAGGTTAAAATCCCCTATAAAGGAAATTATGGCATTGCTAGGATCCGCGTATCCCGGTTAAAGTAATCTCCCTTTATAAACCAGTCACCCAACAGTTGTGACAAACAGACCTCTTTAGAGATGACAAATTCTCTCTAAAGTCAGACTTTTCAGCTTCACATCTTGGGCTTTGAACAAGATACAAATCACCTTTCGCTTCACGTCTTGGGCTTTGAACAAGACACCAAAAACCAATTTCCTCCCATAGAATAGGAGGAACTACGAATGCTCTGATTTCCCTGTTTCGGTAAACGGGAATACGTAGGCATAAGATTGAAAGAAAAATCTTAGCGAGCACAATCAACAAAAAAACCAAATCCGATAAACATCAGTCCTAACATCCTAATCCTTGTTCCCCGCCAGAAAACTTCTGCCTAGATAACAAACCAGTATTGGCGAAAATACAAATAACCAGTACAAAGGCCCCCCCACATTGATAGCATTCGTAACGTAACAGACCGCTGTTTAAACTCAGTATGCAAGCAGGGTTAATTGGAGACATCTATTTCCCTTCCTTATTCAGCTCACAATAGGATAAAAAATGAATTGACCTGTAGTTTAAAGCTCAAACCGCAGAGAGCGACCAGTGCTTAAGAACCGCGTCCAAAATCGCTCGCTACAGGAGTCGCTACAGAAAAAATGGCGCCCACCGTGGGGCCTATCAAAGATAGATCTAGGCACGGTCTTCTTTTTCACCTCTTGTGAATACCACAGATTGGGGCTTCCGCCGGGGAACCCATTTTCTGTTAAGAACTTAGGATCCTTAGCTTCAAAGGTTTAGGATGTTTAAGACAAATATATATACTGCTTTTCCTAATTGCTATACGTGTTTATTTTTCTGCTAATGGGAATGCGGGTGATGCCGTATGTGGAAAGACTGAGTATACACTTAAGATAAGTGATGGCGACAGGGTTGACCATTAACCTCAGTGGAGGCTGACCAACGCAACCCATTCACTCTCTTAGCCAATGGGCCAGTTGTTAAGTCTGAGAAGCTGAGGAGCCAAACCCTTTCGTAGTGCGGAAACTATCGGAAATAGTTGTTACGCGATACTACCCTCATTTGAGGATGGTGATATATTCTCGGTGAATGGCACTTACTCTAAGATTGCTCTACAACTCGCATGCGATCCGCTTGTTGTTTTGCTTTCCTGGGAGGAGCTGATGATAATGAGTACAGGTACAAAAATCACCCTAGTATAAACCTTTGGGATGGGTAGAGCCTTGACTTCATGACAACGACCCTTTGACCCCATGTTTTTTCTATGTTTTTGTGTGCTGCATTCATGCATTCATCTAAAAAACATTAAAACATTCAAAAAACTTCTCTTCTAGTCTCTGTGCTGTTTTTCAAATTAAACTAAGACTGTTTTTGCAAATATCAGAGAAAAGGATTGCACTAATGGATTTCGGTAGAAGGAGAACTCATAAGTACACCTTCAAGGTTCCAAAACTAGAGGATTTGAGAAGGTTAGCAAGGATGATCACTAACCCTGAGGCTTTCAGAGCCAAACACGGAGGTCTGCTGCCTCTGTTAAGAGTCCATGTGATTGAGGGAATCATGGACGCGCTCATTCAGTTTTACGATCCGGTTTATCACTGTTTCACATTCCCAGATTACTAGTTAGCACCAACGCTGGAGGAGTATTCTCATCTGACTGATCTACATATCACTGATCGAGCTCCATTTTCTGGACTAGAAGAAATTCCAAAGAATCAGACCATTGCAAGGGCAATTCATTTGGACGAGTCTGAGGTCAGGACTCACATGACTACTAAGGGTGGCATCCAAGGTTTGCTGGCCCAGTTCTTGGCGAAGAAGGCCCTGTATTTTGCCAATATAGGAAATGTTATTGCTTTTGAAAGCATCTTTGTCTTGCTCACCTACGGGTTATTTTTGTTTCCCAACATTAATAATTTCGTCGATGTTAACTCCATTAAGGTTTTTCTCATTGGAAACCCTGTGCCGACTTTGCTCGTAGATGCGTATCATTCTGTACACTTGGGAAATTTGTACCGCGGAGGGGAGATCACATGATGTGTACCTCTGCTTTATAAATGGTTCATCTCTCACTTGCCCAAGTCTGCTGCTTTTTGGGATTGTAAGAGTGCCTTACGTTGGTCGCAGAAGATCATATCTCTTACCAACTCTGATATAGATTAGAGTAATAGGATTTATGAGGGATTCAGGATCATTGACCGTTGTGGAAACTTCCCCAACGTACCCCTCATAGGAACTAAAGGAGGAATCAACTACCATCCGGTATTGGTTCGCCGTCAATTTGGATACCCGATGAGACACATCCCATTGGGTGTTCATCTGGAAGGTCTTTTCTTCAAAGAAGGAGAAAACGACAGAGCACTAAAGATGGAAATAGTGCAAGCTTGGAAGCATGTTCATAAGAAAGGACGAGAGTCTCTGGGAAAACCAGACTGTGTCTCGGTGGAGCCTTATCTCCATTGGGTACAAACTAGAGCTCTCAAGCTAAAAATGCCTTATCCTCGTTACGAAATTCTTCCACCAAGGGAATCTGTCATGTACTTCATGACGAAAACTGAAAAGCTTCAGGTTACTCTCAACAAAGTTCAACGGGAGAGAAGGTCTTGGAAGAACAAGTACCGCACTCTCGACATAGAGAGCATCAAAATACAGCAATTACTGAAAGAGAAAGATGCTCTGATTGAAATTTTGGAGCAACATGCTGTAGAGAACCAAGATGACCAAAGGAATTTGCTCACTCCTTTCACCTGGCAAAGGAATGACAACCCGACAACGGCCCAAGAGCCCCGGTCAAAGAAAAGGAAAGTCCCAGAATCAGCACCCGATTTCTCTTCAGAGAGGACTCGAGACCCATTAGCTTAAGTTTCTGTTTCTGCATTTTGTAATCTACCGTATTTCCATTTCTGTAATCCTTGGAATTTCAATAAAAAGGGGTTTCCCCACTGTTTGATATTTGCAATTTAATTGTCGAAGTTTATTTTGATTAAACTAAGAAAAATAATTAATATAATCATTGCATTCATCATTCTCACATCACGTATTCTTCTTCCTTACGAATCTCACGTTTGTGTCTCGATTCTAGAGTCAAACTGTCTCATTCGTACAATACTCGGGCCAATCGTCAGAAAAAGATGGATGATCTTGAGGAAGAAAACAGAGAGTTGAAAGAAGAGATCGACGCTCTGAGAGAAGATATGAGAAAGCTTCGTAACGACATGCAAGCCATGGCAGAAGCTCAGCTACAAAGGACTGTGATCTCAGAGATCACCTCAACGCCCATCGTGGAGAAGTATGATCCTAGGTATCAAATGCCGAAAGATCGTCCTTGGGGCATACCTGTTAACTATATCCCGGAAGGATATGTTCCTCCGATCACTGAAGATCAGGGAATCACAACAGAAGCCGCTGGGCCTGAAGGTTACAAACTTCGGGAAAGCGAAGATGCCCGGGGCATACTAAAGACTCCTGAAGGTTACAAACTTCGGGAAATGCCAAGATTTGCTGCCGTAGTCACGGTACCACCCCCTGTGGTGCACACTGTCCCGGAAGGACAGATTCCGCCAACACCTTCTGGTAAGAAGGAAACTATGTTCGATAGAATGGATGAATTCCAGGAACAGTTCCTGGAGATGCAGAAGGAACTGCAAGCCATTCGTGGTCAGGATCTATTTGGAAAGGACGCCGCGGATCTCTGCTTGGTCCCCAATGTGAAAGTCGCGCACAAGTTCCAAGTGCCCGACTTTGAAAAGTACAAGGGTAACTCTTGCCCTCAAAGCCATTTGGTGATGTACGCTCGGCGGATGTCAGCTCAGACGGAGAATCAGGACCTGCTGATTCACTACTTTTAGGATAGTTTAACCGGTGCCGCACTCAAATGGTACATGGGTTTAAACCGTGCTACGATCAGCACTTTCAGAGATCTTGGTACTGCCTTCGTCCAACAATACAAATACAATTTGGACATGGCACCCGACAGAGATCAACTCAGATCGATGTCGCAAAAGGACAAGGAAACCTTTAAGGAGTATGCTCAAAGGTGGCGTGAAATTGCCGCTCAAATTTGTCCACCTCTTGAGGAAAAAGAGATGACAAAGATCTTCTTAAAGACCTTAAGCTCTTTTTACTATGACCGAATGGTTGCCAGTGCGCCCAGTGATTTCACCGAAATGGTAGGCATGGGTGTACGTCTTGAGGAAGCCGTCCGAGAAGGACGTTTGGTAAAGGACACTGGATCATCGAGCGGTACTAAAAAATATGGTAGTGCTCTCCCTAAGAAAAAAGAGCAAGATATTGGGAATATCTCTCTTGGAAAGCAAAGGCGATGATATCAACCAGTAGCAGCTGTGACTCCTGCTATTTGCCCTACGCCTATTCTTACGTATCAACCTCAGGTTGCGCAGAGCCAACCTGACCAGCAAAGGACACAACAGCCTCTTCAGCAGACTCGTCCTCAATACAACAACAGCCGCACAACACGGCCACCAGGATTTGATCCTATACCCGTAACGTACGCATAGTTGTTTCCCTTACTGCTAGCCAAGGGACACATTTAGACTAAGTCCCCTCTTACAGTTCCGGAAAATCTGCCTTTTTGGTTTAAGGTGGATCAAACTTGCCCTTATCATCAAGGAGGTTCAGGGCATAACATTGAAACTTGTCTTAATTTCAAGTCCGACGTGCAAAAGCTTGTTAGGAGCAGACTCTTATCTTTCAAAGATACGAATCCTAATGTTCTTACGAACCCGCTGCCTCAACATGAGAAAGCTGCAGTCAATTTGATAGAGGAAGAGATTAACAGTGTCTATCAAATTCACGATGTACTCTTGTTAAAGACCAATCTGGTCAAGATGCATTGTAGACAGAGTGGATATGGCCATGTACCACCTCATAACTATCATCAGTGTGATATTTGCTCTAAAAACAATCAAGGATGTTCTGTGGTGCAAGCAGCTCTACAGGAACAGATGGATCTCGGATGGATCCAAGAACACCGAGTTCGTGGGGTTAACATGGTTTACACGAATTCCAATGTCATTCAGAACCACGATATCCGTGCAATGAATGTCAACTTGGTGGCAATGCACTCAAGGCAAAGCCAGTATCATAATATGCCGCGACACGATTACAATTCCTGTCTGACTTGCTCGATAGACAAATAGGGATGCTCTTTCATACAAGAGGCCCTCCAACGTCAGATGGATCTGGGATGGATCCAAGACTACCGTGATAGGAATTCCTATCAGGTCAATATAGTTCAGATCTTTGACATTCGCGTGTTGAATACCAACCTGGTAGAGTTACATGCTGAGCAGGTCCAACTTGGGTTCTTAATATCACATGACTATCAAAGCTGTAAAGCAGGTTGCGAAAACGATCAGGGTTGTACCGTTGTCCAAGAGGCACTTCAGCACTTGTTAAATCACTGGTGGATGCCAATCTACATGGATGATAATACTCAGCAAATTAGTATCAATAACAGGAATCCTACTCGCCGTCAAAGTCAGGATATCCAATCAGTGGAAGGTAACCTAGTAAGGTTACATTGTATTCAAAGTGGGCGTGGCCAGGTGCCACCACACAATTACGACCGTTGTAGCGTCTGTTCAAAAACTAATCAAGGGTGTTACCTTGTGCGAGCGACTCTTCAGGGTCAGATGGATCGTGGAGAGATTCGTCCATATCCGGGTTCTGGACCTATCGACTGGACGCCGAACTACCTTGCCAATCAAGTCGAGGATGTTGTCACCATCTATGGTCATCACAGGACCAAGGATGTTTTTGCCATCATCCCTCTACTTGACGAATCTAAAGTTCCCAACCAGGAACGGATCGAGATTACTTATGATGGTCAGAAAAATCAGAAGGTTCCCATAGTCATCTATCTGCCGGGACCATTACCGTATGAATTAACTAAGGCTAGCCCTTACAAATACGGTGCAACAATAGTCGAGAATGGAAAGGAAATTCCGTTACCCTCCATTGTGAATATTGCAGACATCAGTCGTGTAACACGGAGTGGTAGAATTTTCAACCGAGGGGTTGGGGAAGTTAACAAAGAAAAGAAACTTCAGACAGAAGCTCCCGATCCACTAGTCGGTCAATCCAGTAATCCCGACCTTTCAAGAAACAATGATGAGATGCTGAAGCTCATCCAAAGGAGTGAATACAACATTGTTGATCAACTGTTACAGACTCCTTCAAAGATCTCGGTATTATCACTGTTACTCAGCTCAGAAGCCCACAGGGAGGCTCTACAGAAAGACTTGGAACAAGCCTTTGTGGAACAGGATGTAACAATCAGACAGTTCGATAATATTGTCTCTAACATCACTTCCTGCAATAATTTGGGATTTAGTGATGAGGAATTACCCAAAGAGGGTCGCCGTCATAACATGGCACTCAATATCACAGTCAACTGCCAGGACGATGCTTTAGCCAGCGTACTGGTAGACACAGGGTCAGCCCTGAATGTTATGCTGAAGTCTACTTTGATGCAGTTATCATTCAAAGGCCCTCCAATGAGAGTCGGCGAGGTCGTCGTCAAAGCAGTCGACGGATCCAGAAAAACAGTTATCGGCGAAGTCGATATTTCCATAACTATTGGTCCTCACACTTTCCAGGTCACTTTCCAGGTCATGGACATCCGGGCAACATACAGTTGTTTATTAGGAAGACATTGGATACATCAGGCTGGAGCGGTTACGTCAACCCTCCACCAAAAGCTAAAGTTCGTCAAGAACGATCAACTTGTCACAGTTTGTGGGGAACAAGCCTTGCTTGTGAGCAACTTGTCATCATCTACTGGTATAGAACCCGAGGAGGTTATTGGAACACAGTTCCAAGCACTGTCGGTAAGCAAGGACAATCAATTCGAAAGAGGAACCTCGATTTCCTCATACAACGATGCTATCAAAGCAGTCAAGAACACCGATACGATAGGATGGGGACAGCTTGTCATCCCTATTGACAATAAAACAAAGAAGGGTCTTGGTTTTTCAGCGACCTGTACCCAGACAGCTGCCAACGATGAAAGTCTTCATCCCCTTCAAAACTTCTTCCACAATGGAGGTTTCCTTCACCCAGTGTCTCAGACAGTTCATGCTATCAATGAGGAAGATCCCTCTAACACAGATGAAGAGTGGAAGTCCTATCTTAATAAAGACGATTATATGTCTCAGGAAGAGGTGCCTATGCCTTTTTGCTTTCCTACAGAAAGTCCGAGATTTATACAAAGGTCAGATGTCGAAATGGTATATGGAGATTGTGATCCGGAAGGATGCCGTGCTCCGCCAAATTCATTGGAGGAGGACACTCTGATGAAAGACAACTTTGACCACAACTACTATGGCCCAATGGATGGTCTGCCAATGTGGCAACCTTACCCAGGAAACTTGGGGCAAGAAAGTCAGCCGAACAATGAAAATCAGCTGAGTCTCATTGAACAGAATACCTGTGTCCCCACCCTGTCATGGGATCAACACTCAGGTCATTCGAAAACTACTCAACATGAAGATGAATTCGCAACGTTCGTAGGACTTGAATTCATCAACTACGCTTTTCCCGAGGTCAACATCATCGAGAGAGATGACTCCTCCAGTTCCAAAGAAGTGTGGGACACCCTGGGACAACCAAGTGGAAAGTACGACTTTATGGTCAAGTACACTGCGCCCAAAAACTCTCGTATCAGGTTCGAAGACATCCAGCCAACTGAATGGGGAGATACAGCTGAGAGCACCAATGCTATGCAAAATACAATAGAGGAATTCTCCTACGACAATTTTGCCTGGGAAACAGATTCCAACGATCCTGCTCCCCCAGAAATCAGCGTTATTTCTGAAGACAAATCAAGGAAGGTGCCAGACTTTGTGATTCACCGAGGAGTTCGTCGCCAATGGGTTGCTGTCGAGGTTCCGAAGGTCGTTCATCAGTCAAAGTAATTGCCATCTTTTAACCTTTCACCCTGCCCAGCTGAAATGAGTGTTTTGATAGGGCTCGCTTTCTGTAAATTTTCCTCTTCGCTTTGCCCGAAGCGATAGAGTTTTGTTTTATAAGGCTGTAGTTTCAAGGATCGACTTGTTCATTAATAAAATAACGTCGTTCTGTAATTTCTGCATTAATTGCTATTTTCTCTTTTTGCTTTTTCAGAAAATGGTAATCCTAAAGAATACAATTCAAAAATAAAAACAAGCAGTAATAGAATAAAAACACTGCACACACTTGCATTTTTCTCTATCTCTTCTAAACACGAATCATCACGTCATGAAGATTGCTTGTTTTAAACCCCGTTGAAACATACAATCCGATGCCTTCTCCCAACTTTGAGTTCCCGGTATTCGAGGCTGAAGAAGAAAATGACGACAAAATTCCAGAAGAGATCTCCCGACTACTCAGACAAGAGGAAAGGTCCATTGAACCTCACAAAGAGCCGTTGGAAACGGTAAAATTGGGTTCAGAAAAAGAGAGAAAAGAAATCAGGATTGGGGCACTGCTCAATCCAACTGCCAGAGAGGGTTTGATAAAGCTTCTCAAAGAATTCCCCGATGTGTTCGCTTGGTCCTATCAGGATATGCCAGGGTTGGATACCAGCATCGTGGAACATCACTTACCGTTAAGATCAGAATGTCCGCCAGTAAAGCAAAGGTTAAGACGGACTCACCCGGACATGGCCATCAAAATCAAGGAGGAAGTACAGAAACAGATTGACGCAGGTTTCCTCGCTACATCTGAATATCCTCAATGGTTAGCCAACATCATACCCATTCCCAAAAAGGATGGAAAGGTCAGAATGTGTGTTGATTACAGAGATTTGAACAAGGCAAGTCCAAAGGACGACTTTCCTTTACCACACATTGACATGCTGGTAGACAGTACAGCAAAGTTCAAAGTTTTCTCCTTCATGGATGGATTCTCGGGCTATAACCAAATCAAAATGGCGCCGAAAGACATGGAGAAAACTTCATTCATTACCCCTTGGGGTACTTTTTGTTACAAGGTAATGCCGTTCGGTTTGAAGAATGCCGGGGCAACCTATCAAAGGGCCATGACTACTCTGTTTCATGACATGATACACAAAGAAATCGAGGTATATGTCGATGATATGATTGCAAAATCAAAAACAGAGAGTGAGCACGTTGAACATCTGTCAAAATTGTTCGAACGTCTAAGAAAATTCAAGCTCCGCTTGAATCCCAACAAGTGCACCTTCGGTGTCCGTTCAGGGAAACTACTAGGGTTCATCGTCAGCCAGAAAGGAATTAAAGTTGATCTTGACAAGGTCAAGGCCATTTAAGAAATGCCTTCTCCAAAAACTGAAAAACAAGTCAGAGGATTCCTGGGATGTTTGAACTACATCTCCAGATTCATATTCCTCATGACCGCCACATGTGCGCCGATTTTCAAATTACTGAAAAAGAACCAGGATTGCGTTTGGTCAGAAGATTGCCAAACCGCCTTCGACAGTATTAAGGAATATCTATTGAATCCTCCGATTCTATCACCTCCAGTGGAAGGAAGACCACTGATCATTTACCTAACAGTTCTAGAGGACTCAATGGGATGTGTACTTGGCCAACAAGATGAAACCAAAAGGAAAGAGTCTGCCATTTACTATCTAAGCAAGAAATTCACCGACTGTGAAACTCGGTACACGATGCTCGAGAAAACTTGATGCGCTTTGGCTTGGGCAGCCAGACGTCTTCGCCAATACATGATTCGTCATACTACTTGGTTAATCTCCAAAATGGATCCAATCAAGTATGTCTTCGAAAAACCTGCTCTCACGGGAAGGATTGCCCGTTGGCAGATGTTGTTATCAGAATATGACATAGAGTACCACACTCAGAAAGCCGTTAAGGGAAGTATTTTAGCCGATCATTTGGCTCATCAACCGATTGACGATCAGGAATCAGTCGGGTTTGACTTCCCAGACGAAGATGTCATGTATCTAAAAATGAAAGATTGCGATGAACCGCTACCCAGTGAAGGGCCAGAACCAGGTTCCCAATGGGGACTGATCTTTGACAGAGCAGTTAATCATTATGGAAATGGAATTGGGGCAATCATTGTTACCCCTCAGGGTACCCACATTCCTTTCACCGCTCGACTTACGTTCAAGTGTACAAATAACGAGGCCGAATACGAAGCTTGTATTATGGGTCTCGAAGAAGCGATTGGTTTAAGGGTCAAGAACTTGGATGTATACGGCGACTCAGCTTTGGTTATCAATCAGATAAAAGGAGATTGGAACACATACCAATCAGGATTGATTCCTTACAAGGATTATGCAAGAAGGTTGCTCCCTTTTTTCAACAGAGTTGAGTTTCATCACATCCCTCGTGAGGAGAATCACATGGCTGATGCATTAGCCACTCTCTCTTCCATGATTAGTGTAGGTCAATGGAATGACGTACCTAAGATCGACATCATGCGCCTCGAACGGCCCGCTTACATCTTCACGATTGAAGCAGTCATAGACGACAAACCTTGGTATCACAATATCAAATGCTTCCTTCAGAAACAAGAGTACCCACCTGGGGCATTAAGGAAGGATAGAAAAACCCTCAGAAGATTGGATGGAAAATTCTTCCTGAGCGGTGACACTCTCTATAAGAGAAATTTTGACATGGTTTTGCTCCGATGCGTCGATAGACCAGAAGCAGACACACTTATGAAAGAAATTCATGAAGGATCCTTTGGCACTCATGCCAATGGACACGCAATGGCGAGAAAAATTCTCAGAGCAGGGTACTATTGGTTGACAATGGAGTCCGACTGCTACAAGTACATGAGGAGGTGTCACAAGTGTTAGATATACTCCGACAAAATTCATGTACCGCCATCACATCTCAAAGTTCTTTCTTCCCCATGGCCTTTTTCCATATGGGGAATCGACATGATTGGCTTGATTAAGCCTAAGGCTTCAAATGGACATCGGTTCATCCTTGTAGCCATTGACTATTTCACCAAGTCGGTCGAAGCAGCGTCATTCGCTAATGTAACCCGACAAGTGGTGGTCCGGTTTATTAAAAACAATATCATATGTCGTTATGGTGTTCCGAGCCAGATTATTACTGATAATGGATCTAACTTGAACAATAAGATGATGAAAGAGTTGTGTACTGAGTTCAATATTGAACACCATAACTCATCTCCCTACCGACCCAAGATGAACGGAGCGGTAGAGGCGGCTAACAAGAACATCAAGAAGATCGTTCAAAAGATGGTTGTAACCTACAAAGATTGGCACGAGATGCTACCCTTTGCTCTTCACGGTTATCGCACATCTGTCCGCACTTCAACAGGGGCTACCCCTTTCTCTCTAGTGTATGGCATGGAGGCAGTTCTCCCCATAGAATTAGAGATCCCATCAATCCGAGTATTGATGGAAGCTAAGCTTACAGAAGCCGAATGGTGTCAAAGTCGACACGACGAATTAAACCTGATCGAAGAGAAACGAATCACGGCTCTATGCCACGGCAATTGTATCAACAGAGAATGAAGAAGGCGTTAGACAAAAAGGTCCGACCTCGTGTCTTCAGAAAAGGGGACCTCGTGCTCAAGAAGATACAATCTTTTCTCACTGATTCCCGGGGCAAGTGGACCCCAAATTATGATGGCCCCTATGTGGTCACGAAAGCTTTCTCAGGCGGTGCCTTGAGACTTGCAACCATGGACGGAGAGGAATTTGCCTACCCCACGAATGTTGATGTAGTCAAGAAATACTTCGCCTAAACTAAAAAAAAAAAAACGTCTCGGTGGATTGAAAACCCGAAAGGGCGGTCCCGGCAAAAGTTAGAGACATATAAAAAAAATCATCCCGATGGATTGGAAACATCATAGTACAATCCAGGCAGAAATTAGGGATAATGGCAAGTAACTATGTTCAACAGAGGTAAGTCCCTCAGCAGCAGCAGTTACATCATCCATCAGAGGAAAACTCCTGTCAAGGTCATCTTCGACAGAAGCTCAGGATGCCCCGAATTCAAAGTTGGTAGAAGGATAGTGGTCGTTATTTTTCAACGTAGCCCTTTTCCCTGTAAATTACCATTTTCAAACTTTGTATATACTCTTTGGGATCACGTGTTTGGCTGATCTTCATCTTATCAATAAAATTTGAGCCCTTGTGCTTTTGTTTGTAATTCTTATTTGTTTTAGCTTTATAGAACGACGTTGTTAACATGACTAATGACTCTTGAAATAAAACAAAAATGAATTTACTTGGTAAAACTTTTTATGCTTTTAAAATAAAGATGGCAATTTCTTTTGACTATTGAACATCAAAAGAACATCAATCACTTCTCCAGAAGTAAGCAAACTTCAAAGTGCAGAATCAAAGTGCTCATTCTAACCCAGTACTCCTGAATGAAGGGATCAACTGTGTCAGAGACCTTGTTTCGTCTGACACCCCTCGGCCGAGTTCTTATCTCCTAAGCCCGATCAAGGATATTCCCCGCAGGGACTATCTCCCCTAAGCAAGGTGGAATTGCTATTTTGAACCAACGATATTTTTGTACGCCTCGCGATGGCCGAATATCCAGTCGGGTTCACCCGTTAGTTTGTATGTCGTGTCAGTTTTGTCAGCATATACATACATACATCATGCATTATTGATTTGCATTCACATTTCATATTGCATCACCATCACTCTAGTCGGTCTAGTACCCTAGTGATAACAGTCCTCTCAATCGAGTTATCAGTTCTTGCCTCGTCAGGGAACGCTGCGTTTGAACAATCTCGCCTAGTGGTAGAAGTCCTCTCAATCGAGTTGTCAGTTCTTGCCTCGTTAGGAAGCGCTGCGTTTGGACAACCTCGCTTCCAGTTTATTTCTGGAAAGAAGTTGGTCCTTGACCACTTTGATAATTTGAACCTCTGAAAAGCCAGAGGAACGTTCAACAAATGTCACTCTTCGCTATTGAGGAATACATCCTTGCTTTCCTGGATTAGAGAAAATACCAAAAGGGAAGCCTCATAATCAGAAATTCGGCAGCATGCCAGTTTCGCTCCGAAAAGACCACTGATGAAAAGGTCATCGGCACCTCAAAATTGGACCCCATCATATGGCATTTCTCCGAAAAAATCCCGAGAAAAGTATGATGTAAGCTCCCAAACGAAAACAGTCTCTCAAGAGACTCGCTTTCCCCAGTAGAATCGACAAATGGCATCTCTAACAGAGAAGTTTGTGTAACTCTACAACTCAGACGACTGGGTTCCCCCAGCGAGTCTGACATCAAAATTTTTCCCATCAAATGGCATCTCCCCAGGAAAATTCGGCGAGAAGTTTGAGGAAAACCGCTACGCATAGCGTCCCTTGTCAATAAAGCTTATTGACAAAAGAAACTGAGACCAGTTCCTTGGTAGGAAACTAAGAACGAGGGGAAGTTCATTTCAGAGACTAAGACCAGTTCCTTGGTAGGAAACCAAGAACGAGGGGAAGTTCATCTCAAAAGAAAACTGAGACTAGTTCCTTGGCTGAAGACCAGGATCGAGGGGAAGTTTACCTTTTTTAAGCATCATTGCTTAGCAAAAGAAGATGAATGTGTAAGCTACCATTCATAACCACCATCAAAATTTCGGGTATTCTGATATTTAATCCTCTTGCACCCCGAATGCCCGAACACCTTCGTCATTCACACCTTCGGGTCCAAGAAGATTAAATAGGGGCATCTGTCATACCCCAAATTTTGACCACTAATATTTCCCATCATTGTGCAAATCATCATCACAATATGGGGAAACCATCCTACCTTGTCAGTCTCCCCAAAGATGGGTGAGCATCCACTACAATCAAAATTAGGGTTTCAAGCCCTCTCAGAGCTTAGACAAAGGATCAATCAAGAAATGACATGATCTTCAACTTGTCTAACCTCTCAAACATCCACAATGGATCAAAAGGACTCCCACTTTAAGGATTAAGCACAAGGATGCTCCCTTTCAGGTGGATTAAGTCTCAAGATCGACAGTGTCGCCAAATTAGGGTTTTGGTCGACCAGGGCCTCCAGATGGAAATTTTCATTTGGGCACAAGGCAATGATCCAAAACATAACCTAATATGCTCCATGGAACCTCATGGACCCAATCATCAAGTCAATTTGACCTCAGGAGATGCATTCATCAAAAATCAGGAATTAGGGTTTCTTGACCTAATTCACCCCTAAGTTGACTTTTAAGGCAAATCATGAGCCAAGACCTCAAGAGAGGGTTTGAGGGTCTCTAATGAACTATATTGATCCATTTGGAACAATGGATTAATCCAAGAAGCTTGAGCAACAAGTCTCAATTTCATCTGCACCATAATTAGGGTTTTAAGAGAAAAGTCAACTGTAACTTTGACTTTTGACCAGGACAAGCTCCCAAGCCCTAGGACATACATCAATATACCCTATGACACCCATGGAACATGTCCATCAAGTTTGATTTAGGTCAAGGACATGATTTCCTGAAGAATTGCACAATTTGGAATTCATCTGATAAAAAGTCAACTGTGCACAAAAGTCAACTTTGACTTTTTGAGATTTTTCACTAAAATGGATTTTTAACCCTAAAATGATGATAATGTATGATTTGAGTCATTATTCATCAAGAAAAATCAAGAAAAGTGGGATAACTTGTAAAAGGGGTAACCATAAAACTTAGAAAATTTTCTAAGTTATGGAAAAGTACCACTAATGCACCAACTTTGAAGGACCATAACTCCTAAACCACAAGGCCATTTTTTTCCATCCAAAGCTTGATTTGTAGGTCTCATTACCCTCTACAAAAACTTCAACTAGGCCTAACTCCAATTCATTATGGATTTTGAGCTATGAGTGAGCCAAAGAAGCTGAAAACATGAAATATACCATTTTCCAACACTTAGAAAAATTCTGTCCAAGACAGATTTTGTTGAAACACCAAAACTTGTGAGATCTTTTCACATAGATGCAAGCTGAATCAAGTCCAAAGTTAAACATCAATGTTGTTGCATATGTTACTAAGAATTCAAAGAGCTCAACAGCATGAATTGATTCAACTTAAGCCATGAGAAATCCATGCCCAAAGTCATGCTGCTGCAAGCTGTTTTGGAAAAATCAGTTTGCATGTTTGCTTGCCACACACGATTTTGAGCCAAAGACTAAGGATAACTATGCCACCTGTGTTCAAACCAATCACAATGCAACTGATCCAACTGATAAGTCTGAGTCAAAAGGCCAAGGAATCTTCCAACTTGAAGTTCATCCACTTTGGCACATTTTGCCTTGAATTCAAAGTGCATTAATGTGGAATAGTGCATTGTCAAGGTAGCGACCCTACTCAGTCAATTTCTCTGATTAAACAACATTAAAAACATCTGAGGAATGTGGTTTTGGTCAAGGCATAGCCCTGCTCTTGGGAATGGCTAGCTTGCCTTGCTTGAGAAGAAATCCTCCAAGCCAATCCATGCAAATGTGATATGATCCAGCAGTCATTCACTATTCCTCCAAAACATAAGTTGATCACCTATAAATAGAGGTCTCAATGGATCATTCAACTCACACCAAAGCCAGTTACAACACTGCTTTCTCTCATTCTTTCTTAAACCTCAAGTTTTCTTGTTTTTGAGTAACCACTATCAGGTTTTGAGTTGCAGCCATAATCAATCCATTTCAATTGCTCAAACACATTACATATGATGTATTTGAGGTGTCCAAACACTTAAACACTAACTGTAACACCTCAGGCTCAAAATCACCCTTCAACCAAGCCATTATGCCTCAATTATGCAGGTGGAGGTCTCCAGCTTGATCCAAAGAATTTTAAAGTGTTCCAAAGCTTGCAACACACTCCATAACATCCATTGAAGCTGTAGGGATCATCAATTCACGACTGGAACACCATCTGGGCAAAGTTCCATTTCAGCTTGCATCAAGGTGAGCTTCAAACTCAAACTCCATGATCCATGCATATTTCCTCGCATGATATTTTTGCCATTTGATTTCCATCATGTGTTGATTGTTTTGCCTCAAGAAATTAGATCATAGACCTTATAACCATGCATGCACGATTGCTTTTGCAAATTAGGGTTCATCTGTGTTCATCATGATTATTTTACTCCACACTGAAAATGAATAAAATTGGGTATTGGCATCTTATTCCTTATGAAAAAACGCACGGGTTTGGTGTTTGAATCATGTCCAATGGTTGAGAGATGAGTGAGATATGGTGCTTCACGCACGAGCTCGTGGAAGAAGATGGCCATGGCGCCATTCTTCAGGTTTTCCAACTAAGTTTGATATATATTTTTCACTTGCCATGTTATTAATGAATTGGCATTGCGCCCCAGCGGTTCATCAGCTGGTTTTGTGAGTATTGGCAAGCGAGAGGTCTGGGGTTCGAATCCCCCTCGCCCCAGACTTCTTTTTATCACTTTTTTATTTTGTTATTTTTCATATTATTATTTTTAATGATTTGAAAAATTAATAACTCCTTCAATTTTTATCATTTTTTATTGGTTTTTTTGCAACAATTCACAAAAATGTTGAAATATTTTATTCCACCAAAAAATTAAATTTATATTATTTATTTAATATAATTAGTATTTTGTGAATAAATTCATTTTTAATTGTTTTTAAACATTCTAAAAATGAATATTTACTTTGAAAATCAAAACCTAATGAATTTAAATATTCCTTGTGATTATCCCTCATTTTTTTTCAAACCTTAAGCAAAATCATAAGTGGATTATTCAAATTTATTTTGAAATTTGTTTGATTTTCTTTAAATATTTACTTTTAAAGATTAAAATTAGGGTTTTTTTTTATTAATTCAACTTTCAAAATTGATTTTCAAAACAAATGGGCCTCTAATAGAGTGTAAGACCCAATCCTTTTTTTGACCAAATCATTTTTGGGCCTCATTGTATTGTATAAGTCCTGATACCGTCAAAACCAAACGGCGCGATCGTCGCCTTTTGAAAAATAACCTTTTGGGCCTACCCTCGAGTAGTAAGACCCATTTCTTTTCTTAAAATTCACTTGGGCCTCTAATAGAGTGTAAGACCCAATCCCCTTTTAACCAAAACCATTTAGGCCTCACTTATTGTATAAGTCCCTCTGCGTTAAAAGGAAACCTCGGCGCGATCGCCATTTCAAACGGAAAAATCATCTGGGCCTACCCTCGTGTTATAAGCCCCACTCTTTTTCTTTAAACCTTTTGGGCCTCTTGAGAGAGTGTAAGACCCACCCCTTTGTACAGAAAACTTTTTGGGCCTCAGTCACTTGTATAAGTCCCTCTGTACAAATTCAACAGTGCGCTCACTGATAAAAACCTGGGCCTCTCCCTGAGCTGTAAGCCCCAAATCTTTCTTTTTCAAAGCACTTTCTCCTTTGATTTTGAATATAATATTGATATCAATCTTTCTTTGTTGAACAACTAACCAAACAGCATGGAAGCTCTACAACCGAGTAAGTGGTTATTGCTTTCATTTACCGCTTTCATATACATATAACTGTATTGTGGGGCTGTTTCAATGTAAGTCTTCTTTCATAAACTCATATCAACTGTGTAATAATAGTATAGATATTTAGAGTTTCCCCGACAACTACGTCTAGAACTAGGTGACGCCGTTTCGCTTATTCGTAGAAATAGACAACTAGATCCCCAATAGGATCACCAGATACAGTCTTCTCTTCGACTGTCCTCATTAGGAATCGTCAAGAAACTCTACTCCCCAAGATGAATGTATTCTCTGTGAAATGGCATCTTTGAGTTTCTTACAAATTCTCGAACTTTCCTGACTTGATCTATTCCTTGTGAATAGCTTGCCTTGAATTTCTCGGGGTTTGGGGACCCGCGGGCTTCTTAAAAGCATCGGCCTCCTCTTGGGCATCATACAAGGACCAACAGGCTTCCTAAAAGCAACCCAGCCTCCTCTTGGGCTTAGTACAAGGACCCTACGGCTTCTTAGAAGTATTCACAGCCTCCTCTTAGGCTTCGTATAATGATCTCTTCCTCCGAGAATGATAGCCTCCTCTTGGGCTTAGTACAAGGACCGATCGGCTTCTTAAAAGTTTCTAGCCTCCTCTTGGGCTTCGTACAAATTGTCCCGACGACCTCCTAGAGGTATAGGAACAGAACTTAGTCATATGCGTAGAGCAATCCTTTCATAGAGTCTACTACTGTTTCTCAAAGCATAGTACAAAAGACAAAACTCTAGACTTGGACAGTCTAATTTCCTTGAGTCTCAAAGACATTCTCAAGCACCCTTCAAGAATAGGAAGGAAACCCGCAGACTCGGACAATCTCAATACCCTTTGGATTTCCCGCTTCCTTAAAAAACAGGAATAACCCGGATCCTTGAAATCAGATCCTTGAGTACAGTGTTGCTCATATAAAAACTGACTTTCTCTTTCAAAATCAGTATACTGGACCTGTCACTTAAACAGTCGCCATGGCCTCCTCTTGGGCTTTGTACAATGATTCTCCCCGTCGGGTCAAAAATCTTTTAGCCTCCATCTCGGGCTTTATACGAGATACCAAAAGATTCCCTCGTCGAGTCAAAACCCTTTTCGCCTCTCTCTCGGGCTTTGTACGAGACACATATTAGCCTCCTCTTAGGCTTTATATAAGAAAACCACTGGTTGATCCAATCAACCTTTTAGCATCAAAATATGTGCCTCGTTCACAGTACATAAACATCAACAACTCTTTTCCCTTCATCTAATCGCTGTAAGCGGCAAGCCTCTGGATCATCTATATCCACGCCACTGTCCCTCGTTTAGCATGAGAAATTCCTAAGGAAAGATAGCATTGCTCTACACTAAGTTAAAGTCTTCCCCTTCAGGTTAAAATCCCCTATAAAGGAAATTATGGCATTGCTAGGATCCGCGTATCCCGGTTAAAGTAATCTCCCTTTATAAACCAGTCACCCAACAGTTGTGACAAACAGACCTCTTTAGAGATGACAAATTCTCTCTAAAGTCAGACTTTTCAGCTTCACATCTTGGGCTTTGAACAAGATACAAATCACCTTTCGCTTCATGTCTTGGGCTTTGAACAAGACACCAAAAACCAATTTCCTCCCATAGAATAGGAGGAACTACGAACGCTCTGATTTCCCTGTTTCGGTAAACGGGAATACGTAGGCATAAGATTGAAAGAAAAATCTTAGCGAGCACAATCAACAAAAAAACCAAATCCCATAAACATCAGTCCTAACATCCTAATCCTTGTTCCCCGCCAGAAAACTTCTGCCTAGATAACAAACCAGTATTGGCGAAAATACAAATAACCAGTACAAAGGCCCCCCCCACATTGATAGCATTTGTAACGTAACAGACCGCTGTTTAAACTCAGTATGCAAGCAGGGTTAATTGGAGACATCTATTTCCCTTCCTTATTCAGCTCACAATAGGATAAAAAATGAATCGACCTGTAGTTTAAAGCTCAAACCGTAGAGAGCGACCAATGCTTAAGAACCGCGTCCAAAATCGCTCGCTACAGGAGTCGCTACACGTGGCGCAGCCACATCAGCAGCCGTTACTCCCATTTGACGTCAAGGACTATTCATTGAGACAGAAAATCTTGTAGGGACCAATTCTTAAAGGAAAATTTTTTAGGGACTAAAATTGAAAATCGCTATATTTAGAGGGACCTAAAACTTATTTAACCCTAAATAAAATAATGTCGTTCTGTAATTTCCGCATTTATTGCTGTTTTCTCTTTTCGCTTTTTCAGAAAATGGTAATCCTAAAAAACAACTCAATAATAAAAACAAGCAGTTATCCAAAAAATACATTGCACACACTCGCATTCTCTCTATCTCTTCTAAAACGAATCATCACGTCATGCAGATTGCTTGTTTTAAACCCCATTGAAACGTACGATCCAATGCCTTCTCCCAACTTTGAATTCCCGGTATTTGAGGCTGAAGAAGAAGATGACGACGAAATTCCATAAGAGATCTCCCGATTACTCAGACAAGAGGAAAGGTCCATTGAACCTTACAAAGAGCCGTTGGAAACAGTCAAATTGGGTTCAGAAGAAGAGAGAAAAGAAATCAAGATTGAGGCACTGCTTAGTCCAACTATCAAAGAAAGTTTGATAAAGCTTCTCAAATAATTTCCCGATGTATTCGCTTGGTCCTATCAGGATATGCCAGGGTTGGATACCAGCATCGTGGAGCATCATCTACCGTTAAGATCAGAATGTCCGCCAGTAAAACAGAGGTTGAGAAGAACTCATCCAGACATGGCCATCAAAATCAAAGAGGAAGTACAGAAACTGATTGACGCGGGTTTCCTTGCCACGTCAGAATATCCTCAATGGCTAGCCAACATCGTACAAGTCCCGAAAAAGGACGGAAAGGTCAGAATGTGTGTGGATTACAGAGATCTAAATAAGGCCAGTCCAAAGGACGACTTTCCTTTACCACACATTGACATGCTGGTAGACAGTACAACAAAGTTCAAAATATTCTCCTTCATGGATGGATTCTCGGGCTATAATCAAATCAAAATGGCACCGAAAGATATGGAGAAAAGTTCGTTCATTACCTCATGGGGTACCTTTTGTTACAAGGTAATGCCATTCGGTTTGAAGAATGTCGGGGCAACCTATCAAAGGTCCATGACAACTCTGTTTCATGACATGATACACAAAGAAATCGAGGTATATGTTGATGATATGATTGTCAAATCTAAGACGGAAGAGGAGCATGTGATCCACCTGTCAAAGATATTCGAGCAGTTGAGAAAGTACAAACTCCGCTTGAATCCCAATAAGTGCATATTCAGTGTCCGCTCAGGGAAACTTTTAGGGTTCATCGTCAGCCACAAAGGAATTGAGGTTGATCCTGACAAGGTCAAGGCCATTCGAGAAATGCCTTCTCCAAAAACTGAAAAACAAGTCAGGGGATTCCTGGGACGTCTGAATTACATTTCCAGATTTATATTCCTCATGACCGCAACATGTGCGCCGATCTTCAAATTAATAAAAAAGAATCAGGACTGCGTTTGGACAGAAGACTGCCAAAGTGCCTTCAACAGTATCAAAGAGTATCTGTTGAACCCACTTATCCTGTCACCTCCAGTGGAGGGAAGACCGTTGATCATCTATTTAACAGACTTGGAAGACTCAATGGGCTGTGTACTTGGTCAACAGGATGAAACAAAAAGAAAAGAGATTGCCATCTACTATCTGAGCAAGAAATTCACCGACTGTGAAACTCGAAACACTATGCTTGAGAAAACTTGTTGCGCTTTGGCTTAGGCAGCCAAACGTCTTCGCCAGTACATGATTTTCGACACTACTTGGTTGGTCTCTGAAATGGATCCGATCAAGTATGTCTTTGAGAAACCTGCTCTCACGGGAAGGATTGCCCGTTGGCAGATGTTGCTATCAGAATACGACATCGAGTACCACGTTCAGAAAGCCATCAAAGAAAGTATTTTAGCCGATAATTTGGCTCATCAACTGATTGGCGATCAGGAATCAGTCGGATTTGACTTCCCAGACAAAGATGTCATGTATCTAAAAATGAAAGATTGCGTTGAACCGCTACCCAGTGAAGGGCCAGAACCAGGTTCCCAATGGGGACTTATCTTTGACGGAGCTGTAAATCAGTACAGAAACGGAATTGGGGAAATCATCATAACACCTCAGGGTACCCATATTCCTTTCACCGTCTGAATGACATTCAAGTGTACAAACAACGAGGCCGAATACGAAGCTTGTATCATGTGTCTCGAGGAAGCGATCGACTTAAGGATCAAGAACTTGAATGTATATGGCGACTCAGCCCTGGTTATCAATCAGATCAAAAGAGATTGGAACACGTACCAATCAGGACTGATTCCTTACAAAGATTATGTGAGAAGGTTGTTACCCTTCTTCAACCGAATCGAGTTTCATCACATCCCTCGAGAAGAAAATCACATGGCTGATGCATTAGTCACTCTCTCTTCCATGATTAGTATAGGTCAATGGAACGACGTACCTAAGCTTGACATAATGTGTAACGCCCCAGTTAGTTTTGTCAGTTTTGTCTTTTTAATTAATTGAGTCGTTTTGATTATTTTATTATTATATTATTTTATTTCCGATTTTTATCTGAAAATATGTTATTTTTCGTCGTGATTATATTTTGTCGCGTTTTGGGAACGTTTGCGAGATATTTGAGTGTAGGGGGTATTTTGGTCTTTTCATTTATTTTTCCTAAGTTAGTATGAATAGAAATAGAAAGAGAGAAAAAATAGTAAGAAGAGAAGAAAAGAGGAGAAGAGAAAGAGAAGAGGAAAAAGGAGAAAAAGAGAGAAATCTTGGAAATCAAGAAAATCGATCAATCGACTTTTTTAAACACGATTTAATTGGGTAAGGGTGCGAAACTCGATTATCTTATCATTGTGTATGATTATGTAAGTGTGTATTTGCATGTTATCTTGCCTTTCCATAGTTTTTCGGTTATAGGTCGAAAACGCGTAAACGAGTAGAAATCGATGTTTTCACGGACGAAAATCGATATAAATTGTTTTGTATGATCTCACTATGTTTAGGAACCTTTGCTAATAATTATTTTGCTGCTGGAAGTGATTTGGGTGGAAAAAATGGATTTTTGGGTTTTGAAAACGAAGCAGAATTTTTCTGCACCTGGTGTAAAGTGCTGGGCGGTTCTCTGATTTCGTCGGGCGGTTCGGGATTTCGCCGGGCGGTTTTGAGAGGCACAGCCTTGACATAATTCTGACTCCATTGAGTTATTTGGGGAGAATTGGTGACGCCTCTGCTTCGCCGGGCAAAGTAGCGGCGAAGGGCAAGTGTCGGGCGGTTAATGGGTTGCGCCGGGCGGTTTTTAGTATTTTTCACATTTTTTTTATTTTCTTTTTAATTCCATAACTTTTGATCTGATTATCCGTTTTGAACGTTCTTTATATCGTTGGAAAGCTTATGAAATGTTCTTTCTTTTAAAAATGATTTTTGAGATTGTTGGCCGATTTAATTATGTCGGGAATTTGGAATAGTGTCGTTTTGTCGACTTTTGTCGTTTTAATTGTGTGAACTTGATGTGTATATGCAATATGTTGTGGGTGTGGATATTGTATGCCCTGTGTACTGTTGTGTGATAAAATTGCATGAAATATATATTGTGATGATGATTGGTGGCCTTAGGGCAAGAAAATGCAATGTGTGGTAATTGATAATTATATGCATGATTATGGATGTGTATATGTGTGCATTTTAAATGTCATGAGTCATTGTATGCCAAGCATCATGATATGCATTCTTGTGACGTCCTAAGTGACAGATTAATTCCAGAGGGAATCCGCTATAACATCGTGCGCCTTAAACATAAGAGGACCGTATGCCCATGTGGGGTGTGAGCGATCAGATTGTGTGCCCGTGTGGGGTGTGAGCGATCCATAAACGTCGTGTGCCCGTGTGGGGTGTGAGCAATGGGGAACATCGTATGCCCGACGGGGAGTTACACTAAGTAACGAGAAATGGTTCCAGCAGAGTTTCTGAGTGAACTAGTGATGTGAAATGTTGGAAGTCGGTACCGCATATGCATTGCATAGAGTCGTTGTGTCGGTGTCTGTGCATTTGCATAAACCATGAATATGATCGACTATGTGTGAGAATTGTGAATGAATTGATATATGTTGGTGATAATTGTATTGGGTATGATTGATATGCATTGGTGATGGATAAATGAGATATGTATGGTGTTGTGTGGCATTCGGATTCTGTTGTACGTTGTGGTGAGAATATTTATGTGTGTAATTTTGTGTTATTATATAATTATATGAAATTATATTATGATTGTGTTTCTCACCCTTCCGCTGTTTTATAATGCTCTATGAGGCATTGCAGATTAGATTGCTGGAGGTCTTTTTGTGAAGCTTAGGTCTTCATTCTTTTGTCGGTCGGCTCTGATATGTGGCACCGGGTAGTCAGGGGGATCGTGTTGTAGTGTGATGTGTATATGTATATATATCTTTTGGCTTGTGCATGTATGACTTGATGTATGACAAACTTTTTATGTGATATATATATATATATATATATATGATATTCAATACAGATTTTCCGCTTTTATTCTGTAGCCGAATTGTGGGTAGTAGGAACTAAGTTCCTCTGTTTATTTGCTACCTGCGCGTGTTGCATATCTTTATGGGCAGGTTTATTGTGTATGTTTCAAATGGATGTGACCCCTCGATCTATGTCGTGAATTTGTAAATATACTCTGATGAAATTTTGAATTTTATTTATCGCTTTAATAGCTTGGGGTAATAGATTGGGGGTGTTACATTAAGTGGTATCTGAGCCAGTCCGTGTCAGTTTGTGTCGGGTTGTGTCAGTCCTTGTTGGTCTTGGTGTTTGGAGGAGCTGTTTGTTTAACCATAGTTTCTGTTATTGGAAATGAACAGAATATGAATGGTAGGAATGACGCTGCTTTGGCTGCTGCTATGCAAGCTATGGCTCGGGCTGTGCAGGGTGCACCTAATGCTGGTGAGAATGATGAGTTCAGGAAGAATAGACCGCCTGTCTTCAAAGGGAGACATGATCCTGATGGTGCACAGATTTGGCTTTAAGAGATAAAAAGGATCTTCCGAGTGATGGATTATGCTGAGGACAATAAGGTGAGACTGAGAACTCACATGTTATAGGAAGAAGCTGATGATTGGTGGGTTAGTGCGTGTCCTGTGTTAGAAGCTGAAGATGAATATGTGACTTGGGAATTGTTTAGCAGGGAGTTTCTGAGGAAGTATTTTCCTGAAGACGTAAGAGGGAAGAAGGAAATTGAGTTTTTGGAGTTGAAACAAGGTAGTATGTCTGTTGTTGATTATACTGCTAAGTTTGTGGAGCTTGTGCAATTTTATCCTCATTATGCTGAAGCGAGAGGAAAGGGAAGCAACAGTTTCGGGGTGGTCCTTATGTAACACCAGCTGATAAGGGTAAACAAAGGGGTACTTTTGATCGAAGGTCAAGTGGTGGAGGTATGTCTAGTCCTTTGAGGTGTTATAGGTGTGGTGAGTTGGGGCATCGTCAGTTTGAGTGCAGGAAAGATATGAGGAAGTGTACCAATTGTGGAGGTGTAGGACATGTAGCGGCTGAGTGTAAAAGGAAGAATGTGGCGAAGTATTTCAACTGTGGTGAACCTGGTCATATTAACACAAAGTGTCCAAAACCAAAGCAAGCTCCAGCGAGTGGGAAAGTATTTGCCTTAGCAGGGACTCAGACTTCAAGTGCAGACCGTCTGATCAGAGGTACTTGTTTTATTAATAGTACGCCTTTATTTGCTATTATTGATACTGGAGCGACTCATTCATTTATTTTGCCTGAGTGCACTAATCGTTTGAATCTTGTGTTGTCTTTAATGGATGGTGAGATGGTTATTGATACTCCAGCAATGGGGTCAGTAACTACTTCTTTGGTTTGTTTAAGTTGTCCTTTGACCATTTATAGTAAAGACTTTGAGATGGATTTGGTGTGTTTGCCGTTGGAGGGTTTAGATGTGGTTTTGGGAATGAATTGGTTGCAATTCAATCGGGTTCATATTGATTGTTATCATAAGTTAGTAAGGTTTCCTTCTCTTGAAGAAGATGAAGACTCGAGTTTCTTATCTACCAAAGAGTTGAAGAAGCTTTTGGTAGATGAAGCTCAGTTGTTTGGGTTGTTCGCATCGTTGACTGTGGATAGTCAAGTGTCGCTTGATGTGTTTCCTGTTGTGTGTGATTTTCCGGAAGTGTTTCCTGAGGATATTTCAGATGTGCCACCAGAGAGAGAGGTGGAGTTTTCTATAGATCTAGTTCCTGGTACTAGACCTATTTCTATGGCACCTTATCGAATGTTCGACATCTGAGTTAGTTGAATTAAAGAAGCAATTGAACGAATTGTTGGAGAAGAGGTTTGTAAGACCTAGTGTATCGCCTTGGGGTGCTCCAGTTTTGTTGGTGAAAAAGAAAGATGGAAGTATGCGATTGTGTGTTGATTATCGCCAGTTGAATAAGGTGACAATTAAGAATAAGTATCCTCTTCTGAGAATTGATGATCTGATGGATCAGTTGGTTGGTGCTTATGTGTTTAGTAAGATTGATTTGAGGTCGGGGTATAATCAGATAAGGGTGAAAGAGGAATATATTCAGAAGACGACTTTTAGGACACGTTACGGTCATTATGAATATTCTGTGATGTCGTTCGGGGTTTCTAATACGCCAGGTGTGTTTATGGAGTACATGAATCGTATTTTCCACGTGCATTTGGATCGTTTTGTTGTTTTGTTCATTGATGATATCTTGATTTATTCTAAGTCTCGGGAGGAGCATGTGGAGCATTTGTGCATTGTGTTGCAGGTTTTGAAGGAAAGGAAACTTTTTGCCAAGTTGTCCAAGTGTGAATTCTGGTTGTCGAAAGTGAGTTTTCTTGGTCATGTGATTTCAGGTAATGGTATTTCTGTGGATCCATCTAAAGTAGAAGCAGTTCTACAATGGGAGGCTCTGAGATCCGTTACTGAAATTAGAAGCTTTTTGGGTTTAGCCGGATATTATCGAAGGTTCATTGAAGGTTTTTCTAAGTTAGCACTTCCTTTGACCCAGTTGACTTGTAAAGGGCAAGCGTTCATTTGGGATATTCGGTGTGAGGAAAGTTTTAATGAGCTGAAGAGAAGATTGACGACAGCTCCGATTTTGATTTTGCCGAATCCGACTGAACTGTTTTTGGTTTATTGTGATGCGTCTTTGATTGGTTTAGGTGGAGTTTTGATGCAAGAAGGTAAGGTTGTGGCTTATGCTTCGAGGCAATTGAGAGTTCATGAGAAAAATTATCCTACTCATGATCTTGAATTAGCGGCTGTGGTTTTTGTGTTGAAGATTTGGAGGCATTATCTCTACGGTGCAAGATTCGAAGTCTTTAGTGATCATAAAAGTTTGAAATACTTGTTTGATCAGAAAGAGTTGAATATGAGGCAACGTAGATGGTTGGAATTTTTGAAGGACTACGACTTTGGCTTGAATTACCATCCTGGTAAAGCTAACGTGGTAGCCGATGCGTTGAGCCGAAAATCATTACATATGTCCGCTTTAATGGTTAAGGAGTGGGAGCTTTTGGAATCGTTTAGAGATTTGAGTTTGGTATGTGAAGTGACGTCGGATAACGTAAGGCTTGGAATGTTAAAGGTTACTAATGATTTTCTGTTGACGGTTAGTGAGAAATAGAAGTTGGATGCGAAATTGGTGGATTTGATGTTGGTTGGCGGAAAAGAGGCGAGTGGTGATTTTCAAGTGGATGTTAATGGTGTGTTGAGGTTCCGTGGGCGAATTTGTATTCCGGACGATTCGGATTTGAAACGGATGATTTTAGAGGAAGGACACCGGAGTAATTTGAGTATACATCCGGGAGCGAACAAGGTGTACCAAGATTTGAAAAAGATTTTCTGGTGGTCTGGATTGAAAAGAGATGTGGCTCAGTTTGTGTATGCTTGTTTGACGTGTCAGAAGTCGAAAGTGGAACATCAGAGGCCTAGTGGTATGTTGCAACCATTGGATATTCCGGAATGGAAATGGGATAGCATTTCTATGGATTTTGTAATGAAGTTGACGAATACTCAGCAAGGGCATAATGCTATTTGGGTGGTTGTGGACAGACTGACTAAATCGGCGCATTTCATTCCGATTGACATCAGTTTTTCTTTGGAGAGGTTGGCGGAGATTTATATCTGTGTGATTGTGAAGTTGCATGGGGTTCCGTTGAGCATTGTTTCAGATTGAGATCCGAGGTTTACCTCGAGATTTTGGGAAAGTTTACAGAAGGCGTTGGGTTCTAAATTGAGATTGAGTTCGGCTTATCATCCGCAGATGGATGGGCAGACGGAGAGAACGATTCAGTCTTTGGAAGATTTGTTGCGAGCGTGTGTTTTGGAACAAGGTGGTGTGTGGGATAGTTATCTTGCGTTGATTGAATTCACGTAAAATAACAGTTTCCATTCTAGTATTGGAATGGCACCGTTTGAAGCGTTATATGGACGAAGATGTCGAACACCGTTGTGTTGGCATGAATCTGGTGAGAGTTTGGTGGTTGGACCAGAGTTGGTGCAACAGACTACGGAAAAAGTGAAGCTTATTCGTGAGAAAATGAAGGCTTCTCAAAGTAGGCAAAAGAGTTATCATGATCGAAGGAGGAAAGATCTTGAGTTTCAAGAGGGCGATCATGTATTTTTGAGAGTTACACCGGTAACGGGTGTTGGTCGTGCATTGAAGTCTAAGAAACTTACTTCTCGGTTTATTGGTCCTTACCAGATATCCGCGAGAGTGGGTGTTGTGGCTTACAGGGTGGCGTTACCGCCGAGTCTGTCGAATTTGCACGATGTGTTCCATGTTTCACAGCTTCGGAAGTATGTTCCGGATCCGTCGCATGTGATTCCGATGGACGAGGTCGAGGTAAGGGAGAACCTTACGGTTGAGGCATTACCGGGTAGGATTTTGGATCGCGAGTTGAAGCGGTTAAGGGGCCAGGATATTGCACTTGTGAAGGTAGCGTAGGGAGGCGCTGCTGAGGGCAATTTGACTTGGGAGTTGGAAAGTCGGATGCGGGAGTCGTATCCAGAGTTTTTCGTCTCAGGTAATATTTTCGAGGACGGAAATTTCTAAGTGGGGGAGAGTTGTAACGCCCCAGTCAGTTTTGTCAGTTTTGTCTTTTTAATTAATTGAGTCGTTTTGATTATTTTATTATTATATTATTTTATTTCCGACTTTTATCTGAAAATATGTTATTTTTCGTCGTGATTATATTTTGTCGCGTTTTGGGAACGTTTGCGAGATATTTGAGTGTGGGGGGGTATTTTGGTCTTTTCATTTATTTTTCCTAAGTTAGTATGAATAGAAATAGAAAGAGAGAGAAAATAGTAAGAAGAGAAGAAAAGAGGAGAAGAGAAAGAGAAGAGGAAAAAGGAGAAAAAGAGAGAAATCTTGGAAATCAAGAAAATCGATCAACCGACTTTTCTAAACACGATTTAATCGGGTAAGGGTGCGAAACTCAATTATCTTATCATTGTGTATGATTATGTAAGTGTGTATTTGCATGTTATCTTGCCTTTCCATAGTTTTTCGGTTATAGGTTGAAAACACATAAACGAGTAGAAATCGATGTTTTCACGGACGAAAATCGATATAATTTGTTTTATATGATCTCACTATGTTTAGGAACCTTTGCTAATAATTGTTTTGCTGCTGGAAGCTATTTGGGTGGAAAAAATGGATTTTTGGGTTTTGAAAACGAAGCAGAATTTTTCTGCACCTGGTGTAAAGTGCTGGGCAGTTCTCTGATTTCGCCGGGCGGTTCGGGATTTCGCCGGGCGGTTTTGAGAGGCGCAGCCTTGACACGATTCTGACTCTATTGAGTTATTTGGGGAGAATTGGTGACGCCTCTGCTTCGCCGGGGGAAGTAGCGACGAAGGGCAAGTGTCGGGCGGTTAATGGGTTGCGCTGGGCGGTTTTTAGGGTTTTTCACATTTTTTGTTATTTTCTTTTTAATTCCATAACTTTTGATCTGATTATCCGTTTTGAACGTTCTTTATATCGTTGGAAAGCTTATGAAATGTTCTTTCTTGTAAAAATGATTTTTGAGATTGTTGGTCGATTTAATTATGTCGGGAATTTGGAATAGTGTCGTTTTGTCGACTTTTCTCGTTTCAATTGTGTGAACTTGATGTGTATATGCAATATGTTGTGGGTGTGGATATTGTATGACCTGTGTACTGTTGTGTGATGAAATTGCATGAAATACATATTGTGATGATGATTGGTGGCCTTAGGGCAAAAAAATGCAATGTGTGGTAATTGATAATTATATGCATGATTATGGATGTGTATATGTGTGCATTTTAAATGTCATGAGTCATTGTATGCCAAGCATCATGATATGCATTCTTGTGACGTCCTGAGTGACAGATTGATTCCAGAGGGAATCCGCTATAACATCGTGCGCCTTAAACATAAGAGGACCGAAATCGATGATTATGGACGATCGTGTGCCCATGTGGGGTGTGAGCGATTGGGTCGTGTGCCTGTGTGGGGTGTGAGCGATCCATAAACGTCGTGTGCCCGTGTGGGGTGTGAGCGACGGGGAACATCGTATGCCCGACGGGGAGTTACACTAAGTAACGAGCGATGGTTCCAGCAGAGTTCCTGAGTGAACTAGTGATGAGAAATGTTGGAAGTCGGTACCGCATATGCATTGCATAGAGTCGTTGTGTCGGTCTCTGTGCATTTGCATAAACCATGAATATGATCGACTATGTGTGAGAATTGTGAATGAATTGATATATGTTGGTGATAATTGTATTGGGTATGATTGATATGCATTGGTGATGGATAAATGAGATATGTATGGTGTTGTGTGGCATTTGGATTCTGTTGTACGTTGTGGTGAGAATATTTATGTGTGTAATTTTGTGTTATTATATAATTATATGCAATTATATTATGATTGTGTTTCTCACCCTTCTGCTATTTTATAATGCTCTATGAGGCATTGCAGATTAGATTGCTGGAGGTCTTTTTGTGAAGCTTAGGTCTTCATTCTTTTGTCGGTCGGCTCTGATATGTGGCACCGGGTAGTCAGGGGGATCGTGTTGTAGTGTGATGTGTATATGTATATATATCTTTTGGCTTGTGCATGTATGACTTGATGTATGACAAACTTTTTATGTGATATATATATATATATATGAGATTCAGTACAGATTTTCCGCTTTTATTTTGTAGCTGAATTGTGGGTAGTAGGAACTAAGTTCCTCTGTTTATTTACTACCTACGCGTGTTGCATATCTTTATAGGCAGGTTTATTGTGTATGTTTCAAATTAATGTGACCCCTCAGTCTATGCCGTGAATTTGTAAATATACTCTGATGAAATTTTGAATTTTATGTATCGCTTTAATAGATTGGGGGTGTTACATAATGCACCTAGAACGGCCCGCTTACATCTTCACGATCGAAGCAGTCATAGACAACAAACCTTGGTATCATGATATCAAATGCTTCCTTCAGAAACAAGAGTACCCACATGGGGCATCCAGGAAAGATAGGAAAACTCTCAGAAGACTGGATGACAGCTTCTTCCTGAGCGGTGATACACTCTATAAGAGAAACTTTGACATGGTCTTGCTCCGATGCGTTGACAGACTAGAAGCAAACATGCTGATAAAGAAAATTCATTAAGGCTCCTTTGGCACTCATGCCAACGGACACACAATGGCGAGAAAAATTCTAAGAGCAGGGTACTATTGGTTGACCATGGAATCCGACTGCTACAAGTACATAAGGAGTTGTCACAAGTGTCAGATATATTCCGACAAAATCCATGTAACGCCAATGCATCTCAAAGTTCTCTCTTCCCCGTGGCCTTTTTCCATATGGGGAATCGACATGATTGGCATGATTGAACCCAAAGCTTCAAACGGACATCGGTTCATCCTAGTAGCCATTGATTACTTCACCAAGTGGGTCGAAGCAGCGTCGTACGCCAATGTAACCCGACAAGTGGTGGCCCGTTTTATCAAAAATTATCTCATCTGCCGTTATGGTGTTCCAAGCTAGATCATTACGGATAATGGATTCAACTTAAACAATAAGATGATGAAAGAGTTGTGCGCTGAGTTCAAGATCGAACACCATAACTCATCTCCCTACCGACCTAAGATGAACGGAGCAGTAGAAGCAGCTAACAAGAACATCAAGAAGATTGTTCAAAATATGGTTATAACCTACAAAGACTGGCACGAGATGCTACCCTTTGCTCTTCACGGTTATCGCAGATCTTTCTGCACTTCAACGGGGGAAACCCCTTTCTCTCTAGTATACGACATGGAAGCAGTGATCCCCATAGAAGTAGAGATCCCATCAATCCGGGTATTGATAGAAGCTAAGCTAATAGAAGATGAATGGTGTCAAAGTCGACACGACGAACTGAATCTGATTGAAGAAAAGAGAATAACGATGTTATGCCATAGCCAGTTGTATCAGCAAAGAATGAAGAAGGCGTTTGACAAAAAGGTTTAACCTCGCGTCTTCAGGAAAGGAGACCTCGTGCTCAAGAAGATACAATCATTTTTCACTGATTCTCGGGGCAAATGGACTCCAAATTATGACGGCCCCTATGTGGCCAAGAAAGCTTTCTCAGGCGGTGCCTTGAGACTCGCAACCATGGATGGAGAAGAATTTGCCTACCCCACAAATGTTGACGTAGTCAAGAAATACTTCGCCTAAATACAAAAAAAAAGAGAGAAAAGAAAACGTCTCGGTGGATTAAAAACCCGAAAGGGCGGTCCAAGCAAAAATTAGAGACATAATAAAAAATCATCCCGGTGGATTGGAAATCTCATAGTACAATCCAGGCAAAAGTTAGGGATTCATGGCAAGTAACTACGTTTGATCAGTTCTAATCCAGCATCAGTAATGCCATCCCTCAGAAGAAACTCCAGTCTGGGTCATCTTCGACGGAAGCTCAGGATGTCCATAATTCAAAGTGGGTAGAAGGATAACGGTCATTATGTTTCAATGTAGCCCTTTTCTCTTAAATTACCATTTTCTAACTTTGTAAATACTCTATAGTATCACACGTTTGGCTGATTTCCATCCTATCAATAAAATTTGAGCTCTTGTGCTTTTGTTTGCAATTCTTATTTATTTTAGCTTTACAGAACGACATTTTAACATGATTAACGATTCTTGAAATGAAACAAAAATGAATTTACTCGTCAAATTTTTTCTGCTTTAAAATAAAGATGTCAATTTATTTTGACTGTTGAACATCGAAAGAACATCGATCGCTTCTCCAGAAGTAATCGAGCTTCAAAGTACAGAATCAAAGTACCCCTTCTAAACCAGTGCGCCTGAATGAAGGATCAGCTATGTCAAATGCGAATACTCCATCTGACATCCCCGGCAGAGTTCTTACCTCCTAAGTCCGACCAACGGTTGTTCCCCACAGGGACTATCTCTCCTAAGCAAGGCAGAAATACTATTACAAAACAAGGACGTAAAAAATACATATCAAAAGTTGAGAAAATCTAGTTTACAAGTTCATTCCTGAATTGAACTTTCTTCATGTCCATAAGAAGCTTGCTTAAGGAAACCTCTATCTCACCAATTCATTCACATTGCTTATTGTCATACCCCAAATTTTGACCACTAAGATTTCCCATCATTGTGTAAATCATTACCACAATATGGATGAACCATCATGCCTCATCAATATCGTCAGAGATGTTTGAGCATTCACTACAATCAGAATTAGGGTTTTAAACCCTCTCAGAGCATTTAGACAAAGTATCAATCAAGAATTGACAAAATCTTCAACTTGTCTAACCTCTCAAACCTCCATAAAGGATCAAAAGGACTCCCACATCAAGAACCAAGCACAAAGTTGCAACATTCCAAGTGGATTAAGCCTCAAGATCGCCAGGGTCACCAAATTAGGATTTTGGTCGACCAGGGCCTCCAGATGGAATTTTTCATCTGGACATGAGCCAATGCTTCAAAGCATAACCTAAGATACTCCAAGGGACCTCATGAACCCAATCATCAATTCAATTTAGCCTCAGGGGATGCATTCACAAAAAATCAGGAATTAGGGTTTCTTGACCTAATTCACCCCTAAGTTGACTTTCTGCACCTGGTGTAAAGTGCTGGGCGGTTCTCTGATTTCGCCGGGCGGTTCGGGATTTCGCCGGGCGGTTTTGAGAGGCACAGCCTTGACACGATTCTGACTCTATTGAGTTATTTGGGGAGAATTGGTGACGCCTCTGCTTCGCCGGGGGAAGTAGCGACGAAGGGAAAGTGCCGGGCGGTTAATGGGTTGCGCTGGGCGGTTTTTAGGGTTTTTCACATTTTTTGTTATTTTCTTTTTAATTCCATAACTTTTGATCTGATTATCCGTTTTGAACGTTCTTTATATCGTTGGAAAGCCTATGAAATGTTCTTTCTTGTAAAAATGATTTTTGAGATTGTTGGCCGATTTAATTATGTCGGGAATTTGGAATAGTGTCGTTTTGTCGACTTTTCTCGTTTCAATTGTGTGAACTTGATGTGTATATGCAATATGCTGTGGGTGTGGATATTGTATGACCTGTGTACTGTTGTGTGATGAAATTGCATGAAATACATATTGTGATGATGATTGGTGGCCTTAGGGCAAGAAAATGCAATGTGTGGTAATTGATAATTATATGCATGATTATGGGTGTGTATATGTGTGCATTTTAAATGTCATGATTCATTGTATGCCAAGCATCATGATATGCATTCTTGTGACGTCCTGAGTGACAGATTGATTCCAGAGGGAATCCGCTATAACATCGTGCGCCTTAAACATAAGAGGACCGAAAGCGATGATTATGGACGATCGTGTGCCCATGTGGGGTGTGAGCGATCGGGTCGTGTGCCTGTGTGGGGTGTGAGCGATCCATAAATGTCGTGTGCCCGTGTGGGGTGTGAGCGACGGGGAACATCGTATGCCCGACGGGGAGTTACACTAAGTAACGAGCGATGGTTCCAGCAGAGTTCCTGAGTGAACTAGTGATGAGAAATGTTGGAAGTCGGTACCCGCATATGCATTGCATAGAGTCGTTGTGTCGGTCTCTGTGCATTTGCATAAACCATGAATATGATCGACTATGTGTGAGAATTGTGAATGAATTGATATATGTTGGTGATAATTGTATTGGGTATGATTGATATGCATTGGTGATGGATAAATGAGATATGTATGGTGTTGTGTGGCATTTGGATTCTGTTGTACGTTGTGGTGAGAATATTTATGTGTGTAATTTTGTGTTATTATATAATTATATGCAATTATATTATGATTGTGTTTCTCACCCTTCTGCTATTTTATAATGCTCTATGAGGCATTGCAGATTAGATTGCTGGAGGCTTTTTGTGAAGCTTAGGTCTTCATTCTTTTGCCGGTCGGCTCTGATATGTGGCACCGGGTAGTCAGGGGGATCGTGTTATAGTGTGATGTGTATATGTATATATATCTTTTGGCTTGTGCATGTATGACTTGATGTATGACAAACTTTTTATGTGATATATATATATATGAGATTTAGTACAGATTTTCCGCATTTATTTTGTAGCTGAATTGTGGGTAGTAGGAACTAAGTTCCTCTGTTTATTTACTACCTACGCGTGTTGCATATCTTTATAGGCAGGTTTATTGTGTATGTTTCAAATTAATGTGACCCCTCAGTCTATGCCGTGAATTTGTAAATATACTCTAATGAAATTTTGAATTTTATTTATCAATTTAATAGATTGGGGGTAATAGATTGGGGGTGTTACATAATGCACCTAGAACGGCCCGCTACATCTTCACGATCGAAGCAGTCATAGACAACAAACCTTGGTATCATGATATCAAATGCTTCCTTCAGAAACAAGAGTACCCACATGGGGCATCCAGGAAAGATAGGAAAACTCTCAGAAGACTGGCTGACAGCTTCTTCCTGAGCGGTGATACACTCTATAAGAGAAACTTTGACATGGTCTTGCTCCGATGCGTTGACAGACTAGAAGCAAACATGCTGATAAAGGAAATTCATTAAGGCTCCTTTGGAACTCATGCCAACGGACACACAATGGCGAGAAAAATTCTAAGAGCAGGGTACTATTGGTTGACCATGGAATCCGACTGCTACAAGTACATAAGGAGTTGTCACAAGTGTCAGATATATTCTGACAAAATCCATGTAACGCCAACGCATCTCAAAGTTCTCTCTTCCCCGTGGCCTTTTTCCATATGGGGAATCGACATGATTGGCATGATTGAACCCAAAGCTTCAAACGGACATCGGTTCATCCTAGTAGCCATTGATTACTTCACCAAGTGGGTCGAAGCAGCATCGTACGCCAATGTAACCCGACAAGTGGTGGTCCATTTTATCAAAAATAATCTCATCTGCCGTTATGGTGTTCCAAGCTAGATCATTACGGATAATGGATTCAATTTGAACAATAAGATGATGAAAGAGTTGTGCGCTGAGTTCAAGATCGAACACCATAACTCATCTCCCTACCGACCTAAGATGAACGGAGCAGTAGAAGCAGCTAACAAGAACATCAAGAAGATTGTTCAAAAGATGGTTGTAACCTACAAAGACTGGCACGAGATGCTACCCTTTGCTCTTCACGGTTATCGCAGATCTTTCTGCACTTCAACGGGGGAAACCCCTTTCTCTCTAGTATACGGCATGGAAGCAGTGCTCCCCATAGAAGTAGAGATCCCATCAATCCGGGTATTGATAAAAGCTAAGCTAATAGAAGATGAATGGTGTCAAAGTCGACACGACGAACTGAATCTGATTGAAGAAAAGAGAATAACGACGCTATGCCATGGTCAGTTGTATCAGCAAAGAATGAAGAAGGCGTTTGACAAAAAGGTTTGACCTCACGTCTTCAGGAAAGGAGACCTCGTGCTCAAGAAGATACAATCATTTCTCACTGATTCTCGGGGCAAATGGACTCCAAATTATGACGGCCCCTATGTGGCCAAGAAAGCTTTCTCAGGCGGTGCCTTGAGACTCGCAACCATGGATGGAGAAGAATTTTCCTACCCCACAAATGTTGACGTAGTCAAGAAATACTTCGCCTAAATTAAAAAAAAAAGAGAGAAAATAAAACGTCTCGGTGGATTGAAAACCCGAAAGGGCGGTCCAGGCAAAAATTAGAGACATAATAAAAAATCATCCCGGTGGATTGGAAATCTCAAAGTACAATCCAGGCAAAAGTTAGGGATTCATGGCAAGTAACTACGTTTGATCAGTTCTAATCCAGCATCAGTAATGCCATCCCTCAGAAGAAACTCCAGTCTGGGTCATCTTCGACGGAAGCTCAGGATGTCCATAATTCAAAGTGGGTAGAAGGATAACGGTCATTATGTTTCAATGTAGCCCTTTTCTCTTAAATTACCATTTTCTAACTTTGTAAATACTCTATAGTATCACGCGTTTCGCTGATTTCCATCCTATCAATAAAATTTGAGCTCTTGTGCTTTTGTTTGCAATTCTTATTTATTTTAGCTTTACAGAACGACATTTTAACATGATTAACGATTCTTGAAATAAAACAAAAATGAATTTACTCGTCAAATTTTTTCTGCTTTAAAATAAAGATGTCAATTTCTTTTGACTGTTGAACATCGAAAGAACATCGATCGCTTCTCCAGAAGTAATCGAGCTTCAAAGTGCAGAATCAAAGTACCCCTTCTAAACCAGTGCGCCTGAATGAAGGATCAGCTATGTCAGTTGCGAATACTCCATTTGACATCCCCGACAGAGTTCTTAGGGGTGAATTAGGTCAAGAAACCCTAATTCCTGATTTCATAAGCTTAGGTGTGAATTAGGTCAAGAAACCCTAATTCCTAATTTCATAAGCTTAGGGGTGAATTAGGTCAAGAAACCCTAATTATGAAATCAACAATGGATTGATCCAATAAGCTTGATTCACAAGTTTCAATTTCATCTGAACCACAATTAGGGTTTTGAAGAAAAAGTCAATTGTACCTTTGACTTTTTGACCAAGACATGCTCCCAAACCATGGGACATGATTCAATACACCCTATATCACCTATAGAATCCATCTATTAAGTTTGATTTAGGTCAAGGACTTGATTTCATAGAGGATCGCACAGTTTAGATTTCATTTGCTGAAAAAGTCAACTGTACAAAAAGTCAAAGTTTGACTTTTTTATTTTTTTGGTCAACCAAGGTTCCTTAACCCTAAAATGATGTTAATGTGAGATTGGAATCATCATTCATCAAGAAAAACCAAAGAAAGTGAGATAACTTGTACAAGGGGCAACCATAAAAAACTTAGAATTTTTCTAAATTATGAAACAAAGTGGCTAGGGTACCAACTTCCAAGGATCATAACTTGAGATCCAAGCAACCATTTTGGATGATACAAAGATGGATTTGTAGCTCTCATGGCATACTTTAAAAGTGTCAACTACATCTGATTCTAATTCTTCATGGATTTTTAGTTATAGAGTGATCAAAATGGCTGAAAACATGAAAATCACATTTTTTCAACACTTAGTGAAATTCTCACTAAGTCAAAATATGCCTTACTTTTTCCAAAATGTAGGGACATTTTTCACCTTGATCCAAGTCAAACCAGGTATTGGGGTGGACATCAAAGTTAACGTATGCCATGAGGGCTTTCTAACAAGTACCAGATCATCTCCAAATTCCATTTGAGCAAGGTGATACAACCCTTGAAACATGGCCTCATGAACTGATTTTTCCAAGACAGATTTGACAGATTTTGTGCATTTTGCTCGATTTGATCAAATCTGACAAATCCAAGCCTTGTCATCATTTTGGACACATCTGAGGATCAAATCCAAGGGGGATGATCTTATCTCCAAACCTCCAAAGTCCATGAGCCTACAAGTAGCATGCCAAACCTAAAAAGCCTAAAAGATGCCAAATATCCAATTTTGTTTTCAAGCATTCAATGGATGCACCAAGGTGGCATGAACGGAGCCTATTCCAACTGAATTCAGTCAAGACTTATCTCTGAACCAAAGCTACAAAGCATGTGCTCTAACCTCTAGTCAATGGCTAGAGGAGACTTAAGATTACAAAGTGATCCAATTGGCCAACAGCCTGCTGTAGTTTCCACACACTATTACTTTCAAAACAAACTTGCTCTACTATAAATAGAGCTCATTTGTGCTCAGTTTGAGTACACCAAAGCACTACAATACTTGCTTTCCTCAAAATCCCTTTCTCTAGGCCAAAATGCCTTCTTTTGCAAGGTAACTCTGAGTTTTTGAGCTAGAGAGCATTTCCACCACAGCTCATGATCCAAACACATCCAATATGTCATATCTAAGTTGTCCAAACTCTCACATGTGACCTGTAACACCAAAATCTCAAAGTCTCATCTCAAAACCTCAAAATTGGACTTTTTTGCATTTTTCAAGCCATGTCTTGATTCAGTCACTTTCAAAACCAGATAAAACCTTAAACACACTCCAAATACCATCCTTGAACTGTCCCAAATGGTTCCCCATATCTGGAACACCATTTGAGAGAGTTGCCATATTGGTCACTTTTGCCCTTTTTGCAAGAAAGAGCTCAAACTTGTTCCTGAGGATTCCAACTGGTTCCAACCATTCTAAAAGCTTCTAAGGGATCAATTGAGAGTGTCTAAAGCATCAAATTACTTCTGGCACAAGAAAATTGGTAGATAGCCCAAAAAGCTCCTAAAGAGGTAAGCATCACAACTTGAACTCTTTGAAATATGCATTGCTTTGAAGTCCATTAATCATGCGCATCTCATTCATGTTATATATGTTGTGTTTGAACCAATTCATCATGTAATTCATGTCTGTAACAAGAGGTAGCATAGAACATGCAATTATAGGCCTATTTCAAGAACACTATCGGGTTTTGAAATAGGAGCCTCATCTGAAAAAACCACCACCACCATTGGATTCCTTGTGAAATTCTAGGCAAAATAGACCTAAATTTTGTCCCAATCCATGGAGAAATGAGAAAGTTACAAGCTTCACGTTTTTTGTCAAATCCTTGCCTTGCCTTGTCTTGGCCAGGCCAAAAACAAGGCATGCCTCATGTATTCATGGGGTGGTTTTGATACACGGATGTATCACCACCCCAGTGGTAGAAGGCGCACGCTACACACAAGAGGTTTGGGGTTCGAATCCCCCTCGCCCCAGAACCTCTTTTTTTTACCACTTTTTCCATTTTTTAATATTTGTTATATTATTTTAAATGATTTGGAAAATTAATTTATCCTTCAATTTTAATGATTTTTGATTGGTTCTTTTTGCAAAAAATCACAAAAATGTTAAAATATTTTATTCCACAAAAAAATCATATTTATATTAATTATTTAATATAGTTGGTATTTTTGTTAATAAATTCATTTTTAATTGTTTTAAACACTTTTAAAAGTGGATTTTTACCTTGAAAATCAAAACCAAATGAGTTTTAATTCATCTTGTGATTAAAACATCATTTTTCAAATCTTAACCAAAAATCACAAGTTGTTTATTCAAGCTTATTTGGTATTTTATCATTATTTATTGATTTTCTTTAAGAATTTACTTTTAAAAATGATAAAATTAGGGTTTCTTTGATTTTCACCCTCACAAATCTTTTTCAAACACTTTTGGGCCTCTATTAGAGAGTAAGACCTAATCCCCTTTAACCAAAACCATTTGGGGCCTCAGATATTGTATAAGTCCCAACACGATAGAAAATCTCGTCGCGATCGCCAGTTTAAAATAACTCCTTGGGCCTCTCCTTGAGTTGTAAGCCCCATCACTTGTACAAAAATACTTTTGGGCCTCTAATAGAGTGTAAGACTCATTCCTTGTAAATAAGATACCTTGTTGGGCCTCAAACATTGTATAAGACCCAATGTGTTTTCAAAAACCTCGGCGCGATCGTTGTTTTCAAACAAACCATCTGGGCCTACCCTCGTGTTGTAAGTCCCATTTTTCTTTTCCAAAATATTCTTTGGGCCTCTCCTTGAGTTGCAAGACCATACCTTTGTACAGAAAACCTCTTTGGGCCTCAGTCGTTGTATAATTCCCGATACGATATTCAAAACAACGGTGTGATCACTGTTAAACCTTGGGCCTCTCTTTGAGTATAAGCCCCAACAATCTTTTCAAAACAAATCCCCTGTTGATTTAGATTCAATATACAGTTGTTATCAAAACTTTCTTTAATTTCTTTGAACAACTAACAATACAACATGGAAGCTTGCTCGCCTATAAGTTTTTATCTGCTTTCATTTACTCGCTTTAATATATACAACTGTATTGTGGGAAGATGCACATGGTTAGTCTTCTTTCATCCTTTTAAATACATGTCAAATATATATAACTGTATTGTAGGAAGCTGCGCAGGGTTAGTCTTCTTTCATACCCTTTTACATACTTGTCATATATCAACTGTATATATACTAGTATAGTTATTCAGAGTTTTCCCCGGCAACTAGGTCTAGAACTAGGTAAAGCCCATTTGGTCACTCTTGAATACAAACAAAACTTGATCCCCATAGGATTTCCAGATACAGACTTCCCTTCTCTTAGGGTTAAACAATATGGAACAAAGAGAAAGGCAGTGTTCTCAGTGAACCTTTTCTCAGACTGTCACCCCTAGAAATTGTCAAAGAAACTCTACTCCCCGGAGTTGATCTATTCTCTGTGAATAGCATCTTCTGGGTTTCTTCAAATCACAGAACTTTCACTAAATGATCTATTTTCTGTGAATAACATTTCTTAGTTTGGGACCCACAGGCTTCCTAAAAGCATCCCCGCCTCCTCTTGGGCTTTGTACAAGGACCCGTCGGCTTCTTAAAAGTTCTCATGCCTTCTCTTGGGCTTCATACAAGGACCCTCACGACCTCTTAGAGGTATAGCATAGAACTTAGTCATCCTTTGCTAGAGCTGTCTTTCTAAACAGAGTCATAAAAGCCCTCAGACCAATTTTTGGGTTGATACTCATCCCTTAAACGAGTTGGCCTCCTCTTGGGCATTATACAAAGATAGACCTTTCCAATAGACTTGGACAATCTGAATCTCCTTGAGTCTCAAAGACATTCTCAAGTTCCCTACAAATATAGGAAGAAACCCCAGATTCTGGATTAATCTCTAGCAAGAGTTAAAACTTGTGGGTTCTAAAACCCAGTCTCTCTCCTAAAATCCCTTAGCCAGGGTCAGTTTATCATCATATAACTCTATCCCAAATTAGAACCTCAAGGTATCTGATCCATCAATTCTTCTGTATTCCCCTGCAAGAGTTGATTCCCCACTTGGACCTGCCTCAAAATCTTAATAATTCCCTGCAGAAGATAGCCTCCTCTTAGGATTTGTATAATGATCCTTTCCTCTAGAAAGTCAGCCTCCTCTTGGGCTTTGTACAATGATTCTCCCCAGCGAAACTAACCTTTTCAGACTCTCTTGTTGAGTCAACCACTTTTCAGACTCTCTTGTTGAGTCGATTACTTTTTAGACTCTTTTGTTGAGTCAACCATTCTCATAGACTCTCTTGTTGAGTTCGTCACCCTTTTGTACTCTCTTGTTGAGTCAACTTTTTTTTAGCCTCAATCTCAGGCTTCGTACGAGACAGATAAAAGCACTCTCTTGTTGAGTCAAACCCCTTTCGCCTCAATCTTAGGCTTTATACAAGACAAGTATATTCCCCAACAAAGTCAATTCCTCTCCGCCTACTTTTAGGTTTTGAGAAATAATATCCTCAGTCGAGTCGGTCTCCTTTTAGCCTCAATCTTGGGCTTTGTACAAGACAGATAGAACACTTTCCCCGAAAAATTCAAACTGACAGCCTCCTCTTAGGCTTCATATAAGGATATCCCCAAAAAGTCAGTCTCTTTTAGCCTCCGTCTTGGGCTTTGTACAAGACACCGATATATCCACTCTCTTGTTAAGGCGGTCTCATACAGCCTCCTCTTAGGCTTTGTATAAGGACTTCCCCAGTGAAGTCAATCAACCTCTTAGCTTCAACCATGGGCTTTGATCAAGGCACACAAAAATCAACAATCCCTCTTTAGAGATAACAAATTCTCTCTTAGTCAAACCTTTTAACTTCAATCTTGGGCTTTGAACAAGACACAAATAAACCCTTTTAGCCTCTGTCTTGGGCTTTGAACAAGACACCAAAACATCTTTTTCCTCCCTTAGAATAGGAGGAACTACGATTGCTCTGATTTCCCTGTTTCGTTTAAACGAGAATACGTAGGCATAAGATTGCGAAATCTTAGCGAGCATACTAATAAAAAGAACCTAGGTCCAGTACCTTCATACCAATCAATCCTTAGGTCCAGTACCTTACCAAAAACATCAAACAAAAACTCACTCACTCTATCATACTTCCCAAGAAACTTTCCCAACCCATTACCAGATAAACACTATCAAGTGCAAAGCAAAACCTAAAGCTAATATCCTGTGGATAACCACATATAGGATGGGTAATTGACAACTGCCCATTGTATAACCTGACCCCGGACCCCCCAATCTCTTTAAGCGTTTGTCTTGTTAGACATTCACGTGCAAGGTTAGTTTTAGATACCTTCCCTTTCCCTTCCAGCTTCATGGGATAAATAAGAAATCAGAAAGTAGCACTCCCTTCTACCATTGCGGTGAGGAAAACCCAGCGATAAGGTGGTCGTGTCACTAACAAAAATCGCAAGCTACACTTATTTATGATAACGTTTTAGATATTCTTGCTCATCAACTTATTTATACATGGTGGAAGGGGAAGGGGAGTATTGAGAGATGGGGAGTACCCTGAATAAGAATACACATCTCTCTCCAAACTCATCACGACCATGAAAGAGTTGTTATAAATTATATGTTTATAGCTAGCCATTCACCTTTCCACGGGGTACTGCCCTTTCTCCATCTTCAAATTAACCTGTAGGAATCTTACATAGACTTTTGTGAGTGGCGTGATTGAAGCTATTCATATATACATCAAAGAACTTGTGACCTTAATTTAATAATATCAATCTTTGAGGAAGGATCGACAGATTTTCTCAAAACATGAAACAAATGGAAGAACAATGTCATTTTAGGTGTGTTATTCTTATACTCACACCGTGTTGAAACATCTTCATATAGGCCTATCTTACATGATAACATTATGAATGAGAAATTCCTAGATAGTTAAAAACCCCAACTTAAAATTTCTTAAAAGGAAGGGTGACCTCATCCTAGAAAACAAACACTCGTATATAGGTAATCCCAAATGTGTCCGTCATTATCAGGGAACATCATTTGTCGATTCAATGACGATACCACTTCCCAATGGGCAAACTCCAATCTATCATTATTGGTATAGAAGGACGGAGTACCCAGAGTTTTTTCATCCATCCAGGATATTCAACAACATAATTAGATAATTCAAACGTTTATGGTGGGACCTATTTTCCCATATATTCTTCATCTTTCATACACACAAAAAATGATTATCGTAAATATTATATCTCGATCACTTCTCCAACCTCCACCTCACCCCATCCTCAGAAACTTCGCGCTTAAATATACACTCTAAAATTCTTGTAACACTTTACGTTTCACGAGCATTCATGAGATTCGACACATGAACAAGGTTAACCACCTAGATTTCACAAAAGATAAAACCAGCACCAACCTCCCCCATTTATATCATAGTGGGGGCATGTTTACTATCTCTAGGATTAACCACCTTTGGTTCAGTTCTAGAATTATCATCACTAATTTCGGTATCGCTAAGGTTAATGATTGAAAGGTCTAAATATAGGTTCCTTAGGTTGTCCATGAAGGTGTGAGAAAACACAAGAAATGGGGGTTTGAATTGGGTTTTCAAAATGAAAGTTTTTTGTGAAACTCAACAAATATCACAAATAAACTAGCAATAGAGAAAGACACACGATATATCCTGGTTCACTTGAAAACTATCAAGTTAATCCAGTCCACCCGCCAAGGTGGTTTCACCTTATACACAAGGACTTAATCCACTATAATCAAACTAATTACACTGCACTAGCAGCTGCTGGTGACTAACATACAAAGACTAACCGTCTCTTCTTAAGGATTCTGACCCAACTGGTCCCTTAAGGAATACAAACAACTGTTTGAACATATTTAATGTTTACAATGAATTTCTTCTACGCAAGCTGATATAAACATTATGAATAGCTCAAATAAAATTTATACAGTATGAATAATGTATTTTTCTTTGTATTGTGGTGCTTTATTGTTCACGCATGTGTTTCTCTCATATATTTCAATGTCACTTGTTTCTTCAAGTGATCAAGTCCTTAAATAGCCAGAAAAAGATCTGTTGGAGGGAAGATCAGGAATATCGTTAAGATTACTGGTGACTTGAAATAATGTCGTTATGCAGAGATGAAAATCGTACACAAAAGTTGTCCTTTGTACCACCAAATAAGGGTAGTGGAATAATAGTGGAAAAGAATGTGTTTGATATGTACTATGTACTATTTTCCCTCGCAAATGTTTCATCTTCTTTTGTTCATCAGAGGCTTCTGAATAGATATGGTTGAAGCATGATCAGAAGAATTGATCACTGGGTCTTCAGAGTCTTGAGTCATTAGAGTCTTCAAAACTTGTTCACCAGAACCTTGTCTTCAGAGTCTTCAGCACTCCGTCTTCAGAACCCTTGATTATCAGAAACTTAAGTCTTCAGAGTCTTTAGAACGTTGTTCAGCAGAACCTTGTCTTCAGAGTCTTTAGCACTTATTCTCCATAAACTTAAGTCTTCAGAGTCTTCAAGAACATTGTTCATCAGAACCTAGTCTTCAGAGTCTTTAGCACTTAGTTTTCAGAAGATAATTATCAGAGTCATATTCAGAGCCAGAATCTAAGAGAACATTGCAGCAGCAACATATTGTCTTCTTAGAATCCCACTGAAGTTGAGCAGATCTGAAGCAAACTTGCTTCTTTGACACAGAAACAACTTTTGGTCAATTGAGAGTGACATTCCACATGATCTCTTTCAGAGTCAGAGCTTTCTTTATCAGAGTCAGATCCTGTTTGTCAATTCTTCAGAAAACAAACGTTAGAGTACCAGTTCTCACACAAATACTACTTTGTTATTATCAAAACTTAGAGATATCTTGCAGAACCAAATCTTGTTCTAACAATCTCCCCCTTTTTGATAATGACAAAACAATGTATTTTGATAACACAATTTTGTACGAAGATGATTAATAAGAATTGACTCAGATAAGTTCAGAGTAAACTTCCCTTTATCAAGTTCCCCCTGAATCTAAGACTTAAAAAAAAGATCTTATCAGATTAGGGATGCCAGAGCATGATTACAAGGATCTAGTTAGATCCAGACTATCAGAGCTTGATTATAGTGGTAATGGAGTCTGATAATAGAGCTTGATTGGTTAGATCAGAGCCTGATTAAATCAGAGTCAGATTACCAATATAAATAGTGTTCCTGAAAAAAGCATTCTAAGAAAAAATTTGCAATTAAAGTGTTAAAATTTTAGAGCTATGATTCAGAGACAAGATATTTATCAAAATAACTTTCCATTAAAATACTCCCCCTTTTTGTCATAATCAAAAAAGGTAAACCAAAAAGATAATTCAAAGTACAACATAGGATAAACAAACAGTCAAATAAAAACTACGGGGTAGCCTAAAAAGGTGCCTAATGTTGAGAAGGAGGAGGGAACCTCTGAAGGATCTAAGCAAGTGCATTCTGAATGATGGAAGTGACTTCATCTTGCTTGTCCATCCTTGATCTGAACAACTCTTGCTCCTTCTGAATGCTATAGAGTTTTCAACACTGGATCAGAAGTAGAGTTTTCAGCAGCTTCTCTTGCAGCTTGATCTTGAGCTTCCTTAGCCAACCGTTTAGCTTCTGTGTCTAAAGCTTCCTTGGCTAACCTCTCAGCCAATTCCCTTTCAACAACTAGCTTAGCTTCAGCTTCCTTCTTGTCTTTCAACCTCTTTTCAGCTTGCTGGACAAAATAGTCCTTTGTCTGAACAGAAAAATTTTGAATCTTCTGAAATTCCTCAGACATCCACTGATTGAATTGATCCCACGGAGCACCCAAAGCAGAAGGGTCTTCGCTAGAATTTGATTCAGCAGAGAGTGTCTTGAATCTCATAACCACATTGTCCTTAAAAGCAGAAATTACTTCATCTAGGTTAGGAGGAAGGTCAGAGGGTTGATTCTTAGGGAATGGTAGATTTTCTTCAACAGAATCACCAAATTCCATGTTGTGTTGGAATAGCAGTTCGATGAGTAATCTTTTTAAGAAGCTTCATATTCTTCAAGTTCTTAGCCCAGAAAATGTGACCAGAGTCCTTTTCTAGTTCTTTAGTGAACCCAGTAACTAACAGATCTTCAACCAAGCCAGGCTCAATAAGAATATCAGAGATGAGTCTTCCATAAGGGATATGATTTCCCTTTTTGGTAGAGTCAGTCCTTGAGTGATGTGTCCGCAAGCGTACAGAAATATCGAAGTAATGTAAAAGATTGTCGAACCCACAGAGACCAATGGCAACCTACCGTTATCTATTGTTGCGATGTAAAGCTAAGGCTAATGATATTCGATGAAAGGGAAACTAAAATAAAACTAAGAAAATATAATAGAAAAGAGAGGCCGGAATATGGATTCCGCGTTCCTAAAGGACTTTGTTGAATTCGGGTACTAATTACAACCATAACTTAGTTCCGTAGAATATACCGACTTAAAAACTCCGTCTCACGCTCTCGCGGTATTAACTAAAGCCATGTTCCCTAATCGCAAGATTTTGCTCTCGCTCGCCCGGTAATTAGGAAATATATTTTGAAAGCCGATAATATCCTAAACGTATCTAAAGCGCTCTCGCTGTATTTAGATATGTTGCCTAATTTCCACTATCCGGTTCGATCCCCACGCTCTCGCAGTGTCGGCTCTAACCTTAATTAATTTCTCACTCTCGTGACAAAATCGTGTTAAATACCCTCTCACTCTTGTGACAAAACTATTTAAATTAGACTTGGAAATTAAAACCAAAACAGAATTTTAATCATAAATTCGCACCTATTATTTTCTACCGAGGCCCGTCGGTAACGACGGTCCTCATACGCCGGACTCAAGAATGTTTAGAAAGACATAGATAGGAAAATAAACATAATATTACGAAAATTAAATATAAGGCAAGGCATAACTAAGAAATTAATTGAGAACATAAACAGCAAAGTAAATAATAAAAATAGAACTTGTAATTAAATAGAACTAGAAACAATGCTTGAACTGAAGTCGTAATACGCCGACAGGCTTGGAATCAAATACATAAATTAAACTACAGAAATAAATCCTAAAATTATATTTGTAATAGTCCTCCGATGTGGAGAACTATTACTTTTACAGAGTGAATCAAAACTGCTTAAAATCTAAAGAAACAAAATCTGGCCAAGAGAGAGTCGACCCTGTTAATGGAGGCCTTTGGTTGCTTTTATACTGAGTTCGGCTACGACAGAAGTGGTTTAGTGGCGTGAGAATCGGGGACCCGAAGACTTGTTTTGCTGGGCGAGAAAAAAATGAAGAAGTGGAGAAAAATCAGGGAGAAGTGGGAGAATCCTTCTCCTCACTCCTAGGTGGCCCACACCACCTCTTCTCTCTCTCATCAAAGGTGGCTTGCGCCACATGAACATGGGTGGTGGGCGCCACCCCTCCAATGTGGCTTGCGCCACATATGAGAGTGGTGGTGGGCCCCACCCCTTTTATTTTTTTTCTTTTTTTTTTCTTTTCTTTAATTTCTTTCCATTCTTTTTCTTTCCTTCTTCCATTTCTCTCCTTCTATTTTCTTTCCATCATTTCTTCTTCTTTTCATTATTTTTCGATTAAATCCTAGTCACCTGAAAACATAATAATCGAGACATAAATTGCAGCATAAATCAAATAAATTAAGGGAAAACATAACTAAAATTCATGTAAGTCAAGTCAAATAACCGATACATTTACGTGTTATCAACACCCCCACACTTAAACCTTTGCTTGTCCTCAAGCAAACCATGACTCGTAGGAAAAATAGTGCATACTATAGCGAGCGATTTTGGACACGGTTCTTAAGCGCTGGTCGCCCTCTGCGGTTGAGTTTACTTCAGGTCGATTCATTTTTTATCCTATTGTGAGCTGATGAAGGAAGGGAAATAGATGTCTCCAATTAACCCTGCTTTGCATACTGAGTTTAAACAGCGGTCTGTTAGGTTACGAATGCTATCAATGTGGGGGGCCTTTGTACTGGTTATTTGTATTTTCGCCAATACGGGTTTTTCTCGGTTTGTTAGGATACCGCTTCAGATTAGGATGTATGGGATTTTGGGTTTTTGTTTAGTGTGCTCGCTAGGATTTTTCTTTCAATCTTATGCCTACGTATTCCCGTTTACCGAAACAGGGAAATCAGAGCGTTCGTAGTTCCTCCTATTCTATGGGAGGAAATGGGTGTTTTTGGTGTCTTGTTCAAAGCCCAAGACGTGAAGCAAAAGGTGATTTGTATCTTGTTCAAAGCCCAAGATGTGAAGCTAAAGGTTTGACTTTAGAGAGAATTGGTCACCTCTAAAGAGGGGGTTGTATGTCACAACTGTTAATAAAGGAGAATTACTTTAACCGGGATTTGTGAATCCAGCAATGCCATAATTTCCTTTATAGGGAATTTCCAACCTGAAGGAGAAGACTTTAACTCAGTGTAGAGCAATGCCATCTTTCCTTAGGAATTTCTCATGCTAAAAGAGGGACAGTGGCATGGATGTAGATGATCCAGAGGCTTGCCGCTTACAGCGATTAGATGAAGGGGAAGGAGTTGTTGATGTTTGTGTACTGTGAACGAGGCACAACTTTAATGCTAAAAGGTTGATTGGATCAACCAGTGGTTTTCTTATACAAAGCTTAAGAGGAGGCTAATATGTGTTTCATACAAAGCCCGAGAGAGAGGCTAAAAGGTTTTGACTCAACGATGGAGTCTTTTGGTATCTCGTATAAAGCCCGAGATGGAGGCTATTGTTTGTTTGGCTCAATAAGAACCTTTTTTGTATCTCGTATAAAGCCCGAGATGGAGGCGAAAGGGGTGATTGACTCAACAGGGAGTCTCTGATGTGTCTCGTACAAAGCCCGAGAGTGAGGCTAAATATTGTTTCAGTTAAGTGACAGGTCCATTATAATGATTTTAAAGAGAAAATCAGTTCTTATATGAGCAACACTGTACTCATGGATTTGATTCAAGGATCCGGGTTATGCCTGTTCTTTAAGGAAGCGGGAAATCCGAAGGGTATTGAGACTGTCCAAGTCTACGGGTTTTCTTCCTATTTAACAAAGGGGTCACTTGAGAATGTCTTTGAGACTCAAGGAGATTAGACTGTCCAAGTCTAGAGTTTAATCTTTTGTACTATGCTTTAAGAAACAGTAGTAAACTCTTTGAAAGGACTGCTCTGTGCAGATGATTAAGTTCTGTTCCTATACCTCTAGGAGGTCGTCGGGACAATTTGTACGAAGCCCAAGAGGAGGCTGGAAACTTTTAAGAAGCCGATCGGTCCTTGTACGAAGCCCAAGAGGAGGCTATCATTCCCGGAGGAAGAGATCATTATACGAAGCCTAAGAGGAGGCTGTGATTACTTCTAAGAAGCCGACGGGTCCTTGTACTAAGCCCAAGAGGAGGCGAGGGTTGCTTTTAGGAAGCCTGAGGGTCCTTGTATAATGCCCAAGAGGAGGCCGATGCTTTTAAGAAGCCGATGGGTCCCCAAACCCCGAGAAATTCAAGGCAACCTATTCACAAGGAATAGATCAAGTCAGGAAAGTCCGAGAATTTGGAAGAAACTCAAGAGATGCCATTCACGGAGAAAAGATCATCTCTGGGGAGTAGAGTTTCTTGACAAATGCTTTTAAGAAGCCTGGGGGTCCCCAAACCCCGAGAAGTTCAAGACATGTCATTCACCGAGAATAGATCAAGCCAGGAAAGTCCGAGAATTTGGAAGAAACTCAAGAGATGCCATTCACGGAGAAAAGATCATCTCTGGGGAATAGAGTTTCTTTGACAACTTCTATGAGTGACAGTCTATGAAAGGGTTCACAGAGAATGCTGCCTTTCATGTCTCCATATTGTTTAACCCCAAGAGGAGGGAAGACTGTGTCTGGTAATCCTATGGGGATCTAGTAATGACTATTTCTAAGAGTGATCAACGGGCTTAATGCTAGACGTAGTTGTCGGGGAAACTCTAAATATCTATACTATTATTACACAGTTGATATGAGTAATAATGATTGCCTTAAATCAAAGCCTCCTCGAGACCCATAATACAAGCTTCGTATTCGGCCTCGTTGTTCGTACATTTGAACGTAAGTCTGGCGGTGAAAGGAATGTGGGTACCCTGAGGGGTAACAATGATTGCCCCAATTACGTTTCCATAATGATTAACTGCTCCGTCAAAGATAAGTCCTCATTGGGAACCTGGTTCTGGCCCTTCACTGGGTAACGGTTCATCGCAATCTTTCATTTTTAGATACATGACATCTTCGTCTGGGAAGTTAAACCCAAATGATTCTTGATCGTCAATCGGTTGATGAGCCAAATGATCGGCTAAAATACTTCCCTTAACAACTTTTTGAGCGTGGTACTCTATGTCATATTCTGATAACAGCATCTGCCAACGGGCAATCCTTCCCGTAAGAGCAGGTTTTTCAAATACATACTTGATTGGGTCCATCTCGGAGACCAACCATGTAGTGTGACGAATCATGTATTGGCGCAGACGTTTGGCTGCCCAAGCCAAAGCACAACAAGTTTTCTCGAGCATCGTGTACCGAGTTTCACAGTCGGTGAACTTTTTGCTTAGATAGTAAATGGCAGACTCTTTCCGTTTAGTTTTGTCTTGTTGGCCAAGTACACATCCCATTGAGTCTTCTAGAACTGTGAGGTAAATGATCAGTGGTCTTCCTTCCACTGGAGGTGATAGAATTGGTGGGTTCAACAAGTATTCCTTGATACTGTTGAAGGCGGTTTGGCAATCTTCTAACCAAACGCAATCCTGGTTCTTTTTGAGTAATTTGAAGATCGGCGCGCATGTCGCGGTCATAAGGAATATGAATCTGGAGATGTAGTCCAAACGTCCTAGGAATCCTCTGACTTGTTTTTCAGTTTTTGGAGAAGGCATTTCTTGAATGGCCTCACTACAACAGATAAGACCTTAGACAGCGCTTTTTTTGCCCTTAGACAACGCTTTTAAGCGCTGTCTAAATCTGCACTGCTATAGGTTTAGACAGCGCTTTGGGTAATACCAAAATCGCTGTCTAAAGGGGGGTATATTTAATGAAAAGCGTTGTCTATGGTACCTTTAGACAGCGCTTTTTGACATTATAAGGTATACCTTAGACAGCGCTTTTGGGAAAAGCGCTTTCTAAGCCTTACCTTTTTTGACATTTTTTTGGTATACCTTAGACAGCGCTTTCAGCAAAAGCGCTGTCTAAGCCCTACCTTTTTTGACATTTTTTTGGTATACCTTAGACAGCGCTTTTACCAAAAGCGCTGTCTAAGGTCAACCTTTTTGAACTTTTTAGGTATACCTTAGACATCGCTTTTGGTAAAAGCGCTTTATAAGGTCCACCTTAGACAGCGCTTTTGTCAAAAGCGCTTTCTAATCCCCACCTTAGACAGCGCTTTCACCAAAAGCGCTGTCTAAGGTATACGAAAAATTTTATATAAATTTTTTTAAACCACAATTTTTACCAGGTTTTTTCAACCAGAATTTGACCTGTTTTTCAACCAGCAATTTTTTTCAGAAAAATACCACAATTTGGAGATTCAAATCAATCCAATTTATCCTATTTAAATGTACCAATTTACACCAAAATTATATATCCAAAACAATTGGCAATTCAAACCAATATATATATATATATATATATATTTAAAATTACAAACCAAAATTATATATACACCTATTTATAATTACAAATCATTACATTTTTTCTACAAATGCACATATTACTTATACTAGTACTTTTGCATCCAACCAAAGCATTGCTTCAAATCTACATTATAGGTCCTGAAAACACAAAGATTGTAATTCAATTAAAAGAATACATAAACAAAGTTACACATATTTAAATTCTCATCAATTAAAGTAAGAGTACAATATTATACCTTGTAAAATTCCGATCTCCATAATGTATTGACACCAATCCTCTTTAATTTCATCCAATTGAGAAATTGAGTAATGAGCACACTTGCATTCTTCAAAGTACTACATAATAATATAACATAGTTTGATTTAGTTTTAACTATTTCATTAGACATGAGAGATATGTGTTAATATTAAAATAACTCATAAGTTGAATAGAAATATAATAAAGAAATCAAGTATATAACAAATTTTACCTCTTTCACTAACATCTCTTTCTTTTCTTGGTTGGAATATGAATTACTTGTTTCTTAGCAATGCGGACGGATGAATGGATCCAAATTCCCTCGTTATGGTCATTTCTGATATATGACTCATCCGCTATAAGATCCTCATCTTGATCATTTCTATTCAACTCATTCCGTCTAATGCATGACTCATTCTCAACATCAATATCACATTGATCTACACCGCTATCATCAACCACTTTGTTAGATAGAAGCACTATAGACCATATCGTACTCGTCGGGTCAGTGACATAGAACACTTGTCTAGCTTGAGATGCTAGAATAAAAGGCTCATCTTTGTAAGGTGGATCTTAGACAGCTTTTAAAAGCGCTTTCTAAGGTTGGCCTTAGACAGCGCTTTTGATTTTTTTTTTTTTTTTTAATTTTTAAGACCTTAGAAAGCGCTTTTAAGGAAAGCGCTGTCTAATATTTTTCTTTATTTTTTTTTTAAAAATTAATAAAACTTTAGAAAACGCTTTTTACCGAAGCGCTGTCTAAGGTCTTATATTTTTTTTTAAATTTATAAGACCTTAGAAAGCGCTTTTAACTAAAGCGCTGTCTAATATTTTCCATTAAATTTATTTTTAAAATTTATAAGACCTTATAAAGCGCTTTTGACCAAAGCGCTGTCTAAGGTCTTATATTTTTTTGCGCTTTTATTTTTTTAAATGACTAGTTTCCTTGTTTTTAACTTATAGCAGCGCTTTTGTATTAAAGCGCTGTCTAAGGTGCGATGTTATAACTTACTTTTGTTGTAGTGCCTTGACCTTGTCAGGATCAACCTCAATTCCTTTCTGGCTGACGATGAACCCTAAAAGTTTCCTTGAACGGACACCGAAGGTGCACTTGTTAGGATTCAAGCGGAGCTTGAATTTTCTTAAACGTTCGAACAATTTTGACAGATGTTCAACGTGCTCACTCTCTGTTTTTTATTTTGCAATCATATCATCAACATATACCTCGATTTCCTTGTGTATCATGTCATGAAACAGAGTTGTCATGGCCCTTTGATAGGTTGCCCCGGCGTTCTTCAAACTGAACGACATTACCTTGTAACAAAATGTACCCCATGGGGTAATGAACGAAGTTTTCTCCATGTCTTTCGGCGCCATTTTGATCTGGTTATAGCCCGAGAATCCATCCATGAAGGAGAAAACTTTGAACTTTGCTGTACTGTCCACCAGCATGTCAATGTGTGGTAAAGGAAAGTCGTCCTTTGGACTAGCCTTGTTCAGATCTCTGTAATCGACACACATTCTGACCTTTCTGTCCTTTTTCAGAACGGGTACAATGTTGGCTAACCATTGAGGATATTCTGATGTGGCGAGGAAATCTGCGTCAATCTGTTTCTGTACTTCCTCCTTGATTTTGATGGCCATGTCCGGGTGAGTGCGTCTCAACCTTTGCTTTACTGGCGGACATTCCGATCTTAACGGTAAGTGATGTTCCACGATGCTGGTATCCAACCCTGGCATATCCTGATAGGACCAAGCGAATACATCTGGGAATTCTTTGAGGAGCTTTATCAAACTCTCTTTGGCAGTTGGACTGAGCATTGCCCCAATCCTGATTTCTTTTCTCTCTTTTTCTGAACCCAAGTTTACCATTTCCAACGGTTATTTGTGAGGTTCAATGGACCTTTCCTCTTGTCTGAGTAATTGGGAGATCTCTTCTGGAATTTTGTTGTCATTTTCTTCTTCAGCCTCGAATACCGAGAACTCAAAGTTGGGAGAAAGCATCGGATCATATGTTTCAACGGGGTTTAAAACAAGCAATCTGCATGACGTGATGATTCGTGTTTAGATGAGATAGAGAAAATGCAAGTGTGTGCAGTGTTTTATTTTACTGCTTGTTTTTATTATTGAATTGTTTTTTTAGGATTACCATTTTCTGAAAAAAAAAAAGCAAAAAGAGAAAACAGCAATTACTACGGAAATTACAGAACGACGTTATTTTATTAATGAACAAGTCGATACTTGAAACTACAGCCCTATAAAACAAAACTCTGTCGCTTTGGGCAAAGCGAAGAGGGAAATTTACAGAAAGCGAGCCCTATCAAAATATCCATTTCACCTGGGCGGGATTAAAGGTTAAAAGACGACAATTACTTTGACTGGTGAACGGCCTTCGGAACATCGACAGCAACCCATTGGCGGTAAACTCCTCGGTGAATCACAAATTCTGGTACCTTCCTTGATTTATCTTCAGAAATAACGCTGATTTTTGGTGGAGCAGGATCATTGGAATCTGTCTCCCAGGCAGAATTGTCGTAGGATAATTCCTCAGTTGTATTTTGCATAGTATTTGTGCTCTCAGTTGTATCTCCCCATCCAGTTGGCTGGATATCTTCGAGCCTGATACGAGAGCTTTTGGGAGCGGTGTACTTGACCATATAGTCGTATTTTCCACTCGGTTGTCCCAAGGTGTCCCATACTTCTTTGGAACTGGAGGAGTCATTTCTCTCGATGACGTTGACCCCGGGAAAAACATAGTTGATGAATTCAAGTCCTGCAAACGTTGCGAATTCATCTTCATGTTGAGTAGTTTCTGAATGACCTGAGTGTTGATCCCATGACATGGTGGGGACACAGGTATTCTGTCCAATGATGCTCAGCTGAGTTTCATTACTCGGCTGACTTTCTGGCCCCAAATTTCCTGGGTAAGGTTGCCACATTGGCAGACCATCCATTGGGCCATAGTAGTTATAGTCAAAGTTGTCTTTCATCAGAGTGTCCTCCTCTAATGAATTTGGCGGAGCACGGCATCCTTTCGGATCACAATCCCCGTATATCATTTTGACGGCTGACCTTGGTATAAATCTCAGACTCTGTGCGGGATAGCAAAATGGTATAGGCACCTCTTCCTGAGACATATAACCGTCCTCGTTAAGGTAGGACTTCCATTCTTCATCTGTGTAAGAGGGATCTTCCTCATTGATAGCATGTACTGCTTGAGACACTGGGTGAAGGAAACCTCCACTGTGGAAGAAGTTTTGAAGGGGATGAAGACTTTCATCCTTGGCAGCTGTCTGGGTACAGGTTGCAGAAAAACCAAGACCCTTCTTTGTTTTATTGTCAATAGGAATGACAAGCTGTCCCCATCCTGTCGTATCGGTACTCTCGACTGCTTTGATAACATCGTTGTATGAAGAAATGGAAGTTCCTTCTTTGAACTGATTGTTCTTGCTCACCGACAGTGCTTGGAACTGAGTTCCAATAACCTCCTCGGGTTCTATACCAGTAGATGATGACAAGTTACTCACAAGCAAGGCCTGTTCTCCACAGACTGTGACAAGTTGATCATTCTTGACGAACTTTAGCTTTTGGTGGAGGGTCGAGGTGACCGTTCCAGCCTGATGTATCCAAGGTCTTCCTTATAAACAACTGTATGTTGCCCGGATGTCCATGACCTGGAAAGTGACTTGGAAAGTGTGAGGACCAATAGTTATGGGAAGATCAACTTCGCCGATAACCGCTTTTCTGGATCCGTCGAATGCTTTGACGACAACCTCGCTGATTCTCATCGGAGGTCCCTTGAATGATAATTGCATCAAAGTGGACTTCGGCATAACATTCAGGGCTGACCCTGTGACTACCAGTACGCTGGCCAACACATCGTCCTGACAGTTAACTGTGATATTGAGTGCCATGTTATGATGGCGACCCTCTTTAGGTAATTCCTCAGCACTAAATCCCAAATTGTTGCAGGAAGTGATATTAGAGACAATGCTATCGAACTGTCTGATTGTTACATCCTGTTCCATAAAGGCTTGCTCCAAGACTTTCTGTAGAGCCTCCCAATGCGCTTCTGAACTGAGTAACAGTGATAACACAGAGATCTTTGAAGTTGTTTGTAATAGTTGATCAACAATGTTGTATTCACTCCTTTGGATGAGCTTCAGCATCTCATCGTTGTTTTTCGAAAGGTCGGGATTACTGGATTGACCGACTGGTGGATCAGGAGCTTCCGTCTGAAGTTCCTTTTCTTTGTTATGTTCCCCAACCCCTCGGTTGAAGATTCTACCACTCCGTGTTACTCAACTGATGTCTGTAATATTCACTACGGAGGGTAATGGAATTTATTTTCCATTTTCAATGGTTGTTGCACCATATTTGAAAGGGATAGCCTTAGTTGATTCATACGGTAATGGTCCCGGCAGATAGATGACTAAGGGAGCCCTCTGATTTTTTTGACCATCATAAGTAATCTCGATCCGTTCCCGGTTGGGAACTTTAGATTCGTCAAGTAGAGGGATGATGGCAAAAACATCCCTGGTCCTATGATGACCAGAGATTATGACAACATCCTCAACTTGATCGGCAAGGTAGTTGAGCGTCCAATTGATGGGTCCAGAACCCGGATATGGACGAATTTCTCCACGATCCACCTGACCCTGAAGAGCTGCTCTCACAAGGTAACACCCTTGGTTACTTTCCGAACAGGCGCTACAATGGTTGTAATTGTGTGGTGGCACCTGGCCACGCCCACTTTGAATACAATGTAACCTCACTAGGTTAGCTTCCATTGATCGGACATCCTGACTCTGACGCCGAGTAGGATTCCTGTTACTGATACTAATTTGCTGAGTATCTTCATCCATGTAGATTGGAATCCACCAATGATTTAACAAGTGCTGAAGTGCCTCCTGGACAAGGGTACAACCTTGATCGTTTTCGCAACCCGCTTTACAGTTTTGATAGTTATGTGATACCAGGAATCCGAGTCGGACCTGTTCAACATGCAACTCTACTAAGTTGGTATTCATCACGCGAATGTCAAAGATTTGAACCATATTGATCTGATAGGGATTCCTATCATGGTAGTCTTGGATCCATCCAAGATCCATCTGACGCTGGAGGGCCTCCTGTAAGAAAGAGCATCCCTGTTTGTTTACCGAGCAAGTCAGACAAGAATTGTAATCGTGCCGTGGCAGATTATGATACTGGCTTTGCCTTGAGTGCATTGCCACCAAGTTGACATTCATCGCACGGATGTCATGGTTCTGAATGACATTGGAATTCGTGTAGACCATGTTAACTCCACGAACTCGGTGCTCTTGGATCCATCCAAGATCCATTTGTTCCTGTAGGGCTGCTTGCACTACAGAACATCCTTGGTTGTCTTTAGAGCAGATATCACACTGGTGATAGCTATGAGGTGGCACATGGCCATATCCACTCTGTCTACAATGCATCTTGACCAGATTGGTTTTCAACAAGAGTACATCATGAATTTAATAGACATTGTTAGTCTCTTCCTCAATCAGATTGACTGCAGCTTTCTCATGTTGAGGCAGCGGGTTCGTAAGAACATTGGGATTTGTATCCTTGAAGGATAAGACCCCGCTCCTAACAAGCTTTTGCACATCGGAGTTGAAATTGATACAAGTCTCAATGTTATGCCCTGATCCTCCTTGGTGGTAAGGGTAAGTTTGATCCACCTTAAACCAAAAAGGCGGATTTTCCGGTACTGTAAGAGGGGACTTAGTCTGAATGTGCCCTTTGGCTAGCAGTAATGGAAACAGCTCTGCGTACGTCACGGGTATAGAATCAAATCCTGGTGGCCGTGTTGTACGGTTGTTGTTGTATTGGGGACGAGCCTGCTGAAGAGGTTGTTGTGTCCTTTGCTGATCAGGTTGGCTCTGCGCAACCTGAGGTTGATACGTAGGAATAGGCGCAGGGCTAATAGCAGGAGTTACAGCTGTTACTGGTTGATAACGTCGCCTTTGCTTTCCGAGAGAGATATTCCCAATATCTTGCTCTTTTTTCTTAGGGAGAGCACTACCGTATTTTTTAGTACCGCTCGTCAATCCAGTGTCTTTTACCAAACGTCCTTCTCGGATGGCTTCCTCAAGACGTACGCTCATGCCCACCATTTCGGTGAAATCACTGGGTGCACTGGCAACCATTCGGTCATAGTAAAATGAGCTTAAGGTCTTTAAGAAGATCTTTGTCATCTCTTTTTCCTCAAGAGGCGGACAAATTTGAGCGGCAATTTCACGCCACCTTTGAGCATACTCCTTAAAGGTTTCCTTGTCCTTTTGCGACATTGATCTGAGTTGATCTCTGTCGGGTGCCATGTCCAAATTGTATTTGTATTGTTGGATGAAGGCAGTACCAAGATCTCTGAATGTACTGATCGTAGTACGGTTTAAACCCATGTACCATTTTAATGCGGCACCGGTTAAACTATCCTAGAAGTAGTGAATCAGTAGGTCCTGATTCTCCGTCTGAGCTGACATCCGCCGAGCGTACATCACCAGATGGCTTTGAGGGCAAGAGTTACCCTTGTACTTTTCAAAGTCGGGCACTTGGAACTTGCGCGGGACTTTCACATTGGGGACCAAGCAGAGGTCTGCGGCGTCCTTTCCAAATATATCCTGACCGCGGATGGCTTGCAGTTCTTTCTGCATTTCCATGAACTGTTCCTGGAATTCATCCAATCTATCGAACATAGTTTCCTTTTTACCAGAAGGTATTTGTGGAATCTGTCCTTCTGGGACAGTGTGCACCACAGGGGGTGATACCGTGACTACGACAGTAAATCTTGGCGTTTCCCGAAGTTTGTAACCTTCAGGAGTCTTCAGTATGCCCCTGGCATCTTCACTTTCCCGAAGTTTGTAATTGAAATTCTGGTACCAGACGTGTGATGTTAAGGTGCGATGTCACAACAACACACTCTGCAATAATGGACAGAATAAGCAACAGGAAAACACAAGGAATTGTTCACCCAGTTCGGTCTAACTACCTACGTCTGGGGGCTACCAAGCCAGGGATGAAATTCACTACTTGTAGATATAATTTACAGACTCAACACACCAGTTGACAATCTCCTAAACTTATACTCTACTAGTGACTTTCTACCTAAGAAACTACTTAGATATGAGAACACTACTTAATCCCCTAAAACACTCAAAGAACAACCTCTTTGAGATCCCTTGATCTTGCTTCCTAGCTTCGATCAATCAACAACTCTCTATTGCTTCACAGCTTCTAGAGAGGACAAAAAATTCAACACCTATTCAAACCTAGAATAGTGTGATTACAAGTACTCTAAACAAGCCCTAGACTCTAAGCCTCCAGCTCTTGATCTTCAATATGTTTTCTGTACCTTCTTCCTTGGTCTTGTGCGCTTTATATAGCTCCTTGAATTTGGATTGGATTTGTCACAATATTTGATCAGATTTGTTAATTAAAAACTGAATCTTTTAAAACAGATTTTATCCCCAAAATCTTTTTAAATCTTCCACCTTTTAATTCTCCAACAAACCTGCAATCAAATCTCCCATGTAACAGAAAATATCTAGCCCAAGATATTCTCATCCAACGAGTCAACACTCTCCACAATTCCAGCTAATACGCGACCCTAATAACAACAAGCCCATGCTGTCATTAGCTTCAATTCTGCAGGTCTGATGTTACAACATCACCTATGTGACATCAGACATCCACTTCAGCAACTAGCAACCTTAACACAGCCCAGTGTTAAGTGCAATGTTATGACATCAAGCCCATGACATCAAACATAGTTAACCTTCACAACTTAGTACAGCCCAGTACTAAGACTCAATGCTGCAACATCAACACCATGACATCAGCATTGAACACCTTGTTGTTTTACCAAAATTCCAGCCAATCCAGGAACTTACAATCTCCCCCTTTGGCTAATTTTGGCTAAAACAATCTCTGCATCTTCAGAGACTTCAGCAGCGGAATATCTTCAATATTTTGAAACTTTAACTTGCAGCAGTTTGACAATCTTCATATAGTCTTCATTACTTGATCTGCTGCAACACCATCTTCATTATTGACAACAGCCTATTGGTGCTCCCCCTCAAAAACTTGAACCAGCATCACAGCTGTTCAGTAGCTCACAATGTGCAGCACATCTCCCCCTTGATGCCTGCTTTGCTGCACTCTGCACTCTTCAATGCTATGAATTCTTCACTAGCAGCTCCATAACTATGCTGTCTATACTCCCCCTCCAAAGCTGCATCATTACTTTTCAACTAAACACCTTTTATTTTTATGCTTTTAGCAGCATCTTCTTTTAACACTTACTCTTCTTTCCATGGCAATTTTCAACTCTCCCCCTTTTTAGCCATAATTAGACAAACCTGAACAAGTAACTCTTATGACACCCTGTACACAACCATACTTCTTCTGTCAGCAATATCCACATTTTGAAAATACAGACATATTCTTCATCCATCCAGTTATGAAGGCTTCACACAATCATCCACAAGCTTGATCAGCATGCAATCTTCACAATAAATGCACTTTTGCTGCAAAATCTATAGACAAGTACTCCCCCTGTCATGATTAACAAATGCTCTAGATGGAGATGAACATTTGAGCACATTTTCTGAGTACATGCATTTTGGTACCACTGTCCCATTCTCCAAAGGCTATCATACAATTCATCTTCACCATCCAAGGCAAACCTTCTACTTCATCATTCTCCCGTATGACTATGTAGATGCTCCTTAGATATAATGTAAGCACTAAGCTTCAGATCCAGAACAAAGACATCCTTCACCAACACTCTTGACACCAGGGTATTACATATGCTCCACTACTAGATTTACTATCAGCAAAGTAATCCAATCTCAACACTGTGTCACAAACTCTATATGCTCAGCTTACTTATAAGCTTTACTGAGATCCAGTCTCTTCAAGAGATCACAATTCCTCTATCCTTACATCCACCAGTAGTTGTTGAAACTGGTGAAGTCTTCAAAGACAGTAGTCATGCTTTTCCAGAACAAACTACTAAACACATTACCATAATCTCCACCTCTTCTGACCAAAAATGCTAGAGCATCCAACCCCACATGTCCAATCTTAATCATCTTCCAGATATAACCACCAGTAAACATGATGTTATAACATCTTTTGGGACATCAGATTCTCATCACCATTCAAAGGACTCATTGCACAAAGAAGTCCTTCAAGAAGCTCCCAATAAAACACAGTCAGAGCAGCTTATTCAGGTTAACATACACACCTGAATACCATAAGTTCCCACACCCTCTCTGAACCATATCCTAGCAAACTCAACCATATCCAGAGTATCTTTGTCAAATTCTTTCTTCAGATTAAGCCCTTTTTGAAAGACAAACATCCACCTTTTTAAAGGAATGTTATCAAGCGAAGCCTTTTGAATTTTCTCAGAAGTTCTAACAACAGCTTTCTTCACATGAATGATGTCCTGAACATTACCATCAGACTTAACTCTGGTCTTCTTCTTTCTTGACACTTTACTCCAGGATCTTGTAGGACCAACCTCTGAGGTCTTCTGCTTATCAGTTCTCACCTTTGGCGGTGACTCAATAGCTTTCAGTCTTTTAGCAACCCCAGGAGACACTTTTGCAATCAGTTCATCATCATTCTTCTTTATTTTAAGGCTAAAAGTACCTTTCTTGACTTGAGATGTTTCAACATCTGTATCTTCCAACCCAAGGGTTGTCAACCTGTGAACTTTTTCTTCTGAACTATAGAAGTCATTAGTCATGTTGTCATCTTTCTTGGCCTCACAAGTATTCAGCTCCTAACACTTCGTAAGGTCACAACTTTTGATTCTTCCATCAGCATTGTTGACTTCTTCATCTTGCTCACATAACTGACAACTCAATTTGGCTTTTAACACATCATCCAACTTAGGAGTAACAGCACCATAAGTTATTAACCCAGATTGACTTTTCACCATACTTTCACACTTGATGTCACCATCTGATTTTACCACATCACTAGATAAGCTGTCCACTTGAGGTATCCACTGATAACAATTATCTTTGGATCTTACTCCCTTCATCACTACCTCATTCTTGTCACTAGTCACCAAACACTCATCCTTAGTGTAGTTGACCTTGTACCCTTCATCACAGAGCTGACTTATGCTAATCAAATTAGCATTCAAACCTTTGACAAGAAGAACATTGTCAAGGTCAGGTCCATCAAAACACTTCACTCTTCCAACACCTTCTACCACCCCTTTTTCTCCATTGCCAAAAGTGACAACATTAGAGGAGCAAGAATTGACATTCACCAAAAGATCTTTGGACCCAGTCATGTGCGTTGAACAACCACTGTCAAAGTACCATTCATCCTTAGCAAAATGTCTATCTGAGGTGTGAGCCAATAGACATGTAGCTTGAGCTTTAGGAACCCATTGTTTAACAACCTTAGTCCTGTTCTCCTTCTGTCTAGGTTGAGGAACAGATTTGGGATATCCATGCAGTTTAAAGCAAGAAAACTGCATATGACCAAATCTCCCACAATAGAAGCACCTTACTCTCTCTTCACTGAAGTTGTTAAACTTCCTGCCACCTTGATGATGAAACTGTTGTGGCTGCCATCCATAGTACTGGTGTTGTCTTCTTCTTCCAAAGTTTGATTGTCTTCTATGGTGAGGCTGTTGTCTTTTACCATAGGTAGATTGTCTCCTGAACTGAGGATGCTGTCTTCTAGGCTGTCTCCTATGGTGATGAGGCTTCCTTCTTCCATAGTAATGAGGCACAACATTATTATATCCATACCAGTTACCCTGATGTTGAGACATCTGATGGAACATGTTCTGTTTGTACCTTGCAGCCTTCATGCTCCTATGATATTGGGGAGGCATATACTGTCTAGCACCTTGAGGCTGCTTTCTCTTCTGATTATGACCAGTCTTCTTCTCAATCTTCTTAGGTTGTGAAACATCAGCTTCCTTGGGAGTAAGATTCTGCCTCTTTGGCTGATGTTGAAGCACAGTTTGTGACTCTTCCTTCTTTAGACCTGAAGTACTTGCTTCTGAGGTACCTTTGTCTTCGGCCACATATCCGATCCCAGCTTTGTCTCCAGCAACTTTTTCTGACTGGAGTATCTTGTCAAGAGTGGCTGTACCACTGTTCAACATTCTAACAATTTTAGTCATATGCTCAAGATGAGCTTTGACACATAGGACTTCTTTCTCCAATTCAGCTTTATCATCCTCAAGCTGAGCTATCTGTTGCTTGTGGCACTTGTTTTCTTGACAGACTTCAACACTCTTAAAACACAGCTCTCTGTAGGTTGAAGCTAGCTCATCATAAGTGACTTCTCTATCACTATCATCATCAGATTCAACAATTCCTGTCAAAGCTGTAACATGCTTTGCTGACTCACTTTCACTTTCACTGTCAGAGTCAGACCAGGAAATTGTCAAGCCCTTATTCTGCTTCTTCAAGAATGTGGGACACTCTTTCTTGACATGTCCATACCCTTCACATTCAAAGCACTGAACACCTTTATCTTGGACAGTCTTCTCTTCATCTTTCTCTTTTGACTTACTGATGTCAGAGGAGATGTTCTTGACATTAGGCCTGTAGTTATAGTTCATCTTCTTGAACACTTTGTTGAATTGCCTTCCCAACATAATTATAGCCTGAGGCAGATCCTCCTGGGACTCATCATCTTTAGTTGCTGCAGGAGTGGAGACTAAGGCTATACTCTTGGGCTTCTTTTCTGGTTCTTCCTCATTCAGCCCAAGTTCAAATGTTTGAAGAGATCCAATAAGCTCATCAACTCTCATCTTGCTGATGTCTTGAGATTCTTCAATGGCTGTTACCTTCATCTTATACTTCTTAGGGAGGGACCTGAGAATCTTTCTTACCAGCTTCTTTTCTGTCATCTTCTCACCAAGAGCACTGGATGCATTTGCCAGCTCTAGAACATTCATGTGGAAGTCATGAATGGTCTCCTCATCCTTCATCTTCAGACTTTCAAATTTTGATGTTAAAATCTGAAGTCTTGACATCTTGACTCTAGATGTGCCTTCATGAGTAGCCTTCAAAATATCCCAAGCAGCCTTAGCAGTTTCACATGAGTTGATCAGCCTGAATATGTTCTTGTCAACCCCATTGAAGATAGCATTTAGGGCTTTTGAATTCCCAAGGGCAAGCTCATCTTCTTCCTTGGTCCATTCTTCTTCAGGCTTAGGCTTTGAGGTGCCTTCTTTATCCTTGCCAGCATCATCTTTTTCACACACAACAGGAGCTTCCCACTCTTTAATGACAGCCTTCCAAGCTCTGCTGTCTAATGACTTTAAAAAGGTAGTCATTCTAGGCTTTCAATACTCATAGTTTGAGCCATCCAAGATAGGGGGTCTGTTGACGAATCCTCCAACCTCTTTGTCCATCTTTCACCAGAAAGTAACTTCGCTAGATCTCACCCAGAGACAGATAGGATGCCAGCTCTGATACCAATTGAAATTCTGGTACCAGACGTGTGATGTTAAGGTGCGATGTCACAACAACACACTCTGCAATAATGGACAGAATAAGCAACAGGAAAACACAAGGAATTGTTCACCCAGTTCGGTCTAACTACCTACGTCTAGGGGCTACCAAGCCAGGGATGAAATTCACTACTTGTAGATATAATTTACAGACTCAACACACCAGTTGACAATCTCCTAAACTTATACTCTACTAGTGACTTTCTACCTAAGAAACCACTTAGATATAAGAACACTACTCAATCCCCTAAAACACTCAAAGAACAACCTCTTTGAGATCCCTTGATCTTGCTTCCTAACTTCGATCAGTCAACAACTCTCTATTGCTTCACAGCTTCTAGAGAGGACAGAAAATTCAACACCTATTCAAACCTAGAATAGTGTGATTACAAGTACTCTAAACTAACCCTAGACTCTAAGCCTCCAGCTCTTGATCTTCAATCTATTTTCTGTACCTTCTTCCTTGGTCTTGTGCGCTTTATATAGCTCCTTGAATTTGGATTGGATTTGTCACAATATTTGATCAGATTTGTTAATTAAAAACTGAATCTTTTAAAACAGATTTTATCCCCAAAATCTTTTTAAATCTTCCACCTTTTAATTCTCCAACAAACCTGCAATCAAATCTCCCATGTAACAGAAAATATCTAGCCCAAGATATTCTCATCCAACGAGTCAACACTCTCCACAATTCCAGCTAATACACGACCCTAATAACAACAAGCCCATGTTGTCATTAGCTTCAGTTCTGCAGGTCTGATGTTACAACATCACCTATGTGACATCAGACATCCACTTCAGCAACTAGCAACCTTAACACAGCCCAGTGTTAAGTGCAATGTTATGACATCAAGCCCATGACATCAAACATAGTTAACCTTCACAACTTAGTACAGCCCAGTACTAAGACTCAATGCTGCAACATCAACACCATGACATCAGCATTGAACACCTTGTTGTTTTACCAAAATTCCAGCCAATCCAGGAACTTACAGTAACCTTCAGGCCCAGCGGCTTCTGTTGAGATTCCCTGACCTTCAGCGATCGGCGGAACATATCCTTCCGGGATATAGTTAACAGACATGCCCCAAGGACGATCTTTCGACATTTGATACATAGGATCATACTTCTCCACTATGGGTGTTGAGGTGATCTCTGAGATCACAGTTCTTTGTAGTTGAGCTTCTGCCATGGCTTGCATGTTGTTACGAAGCTTTCTCATATCCTCTCTTAGAGCGTCGATCTCTTCTTTCAACTCTCTGTTTTCTTCCTCAATATCATCCATCCTTTTCTGACGATTGGCCCGAGTATTGTACGAATGAGACAGTTTGACTCTAGAATCGAGACACAAACGTGAGATTCGTAGGGAAGAAGAATACATTACGTGAGAATGATGAATGCAATGATTATATTAATTGTTTTTTGGTTTAATCAAAATAAACTTCGACAATTAGATTGCAAATATCAAACAGTGGGGAAACCCCTTTTTATTGAATTCAAAGGATTACAGAAATGGAAATACAGTAGATTACAAAGTGCAGAAACAGAAACCTAAGCTAATGGGTCCCGAGTCCTCTCTGAAGAGAAATCGGGTGCTGACTCTGGTATTTTTCTTTTCTTTGACCGGGGCTCTTGGGCCGTTGTCGAGTTGTCATTCCTTTGCCAGGTGAAAGGAGTGAGCAAATTCCTTTGGTCATCTTGATTCTCTACAGCATGTTGCTCTAAAATTTCAATCAGAGCATCTTTTTCTTTCAGTAATTGCTGTATTTTGATGCACTCTACGTCGAGGGTGCGGTACTTGTTCTTCCAAGACCTCCTTTCCTTTTGAACTTTGTTGAGAGTAACCCGAAGCTTTTCCGTTTCCGTCATGAAATACATGACAGATTCCTTTGGCGGAAGAATTCCGTAACGAGGATAAGGCATTTTTAGCTTGAGAGCTCTAGTTTGTACCCAATGGAGATAAGGCTCCACCGAGACACAGTCCAGTTTTCCTAGAGACTCTCGTCCTTTCTTATGAACCTGTTTCCAAGCATGCACTATTTCTATCTTCAGTGCTCTGTCATTTTCTCCTTCCTTGAAGAAAAGACCTTCCAGATGAACACCCCATGGGACGTTCCCATCGGGTATCCAAACTGACGGCGAACTAACACCGGATGATAGTTGATTCCTCCCTTAGTTCCTATAAGGGGTACGTTGGGGAAGTTTCCATAACGATCAATGATTCTGATTCCATCATAGATCCTATTACACCAATCTATATCAGAGTTGGTAAGAGACATGATTTTCTGTGACCAACGTAAGGCACTCTTGCAATCCCAAAAAGCAGCAGACTTGGGCAAGTGAGAGATAAACCATTTATAAAGCAGAGGTACACAGCATGTGATCTCCCCTCCGCTATACAAATTTCCTAACTGTACAGAATGATACGCATCTGCGAGCAAAGTCGGCACAAGATTTCCAATGAGAAAAACCTTAATGGAGTTAATATCGACGAAGTTATTGATGTTGGGAAACAAAAATAACCCGTAGGTGAGTAAGACAAAGATGCTTTCAAAAGAAGTTACGTTTCCTATACTGGCAAAATACAGGGCCTTCTTTGTCAAGAACTGGGCTGGCAAACCTTGGATGCCACCCTTAGTGGTTATGTGAGTCCTGACCTCAGACTCGTCCAAATGAATTGCTCTTGCTATGGTCTGATTCTTTGGAATTTCTTCCAGTCCAGAAAATGGAGCTTGATCCGTAATGTGTAGATCGGTTAGGTGAGAATACTCCTCTAGCGTTGGTGCGAGCGGGTAATCCGGGAATGTGAAACAGTGATAAACCGGATCGTAAAACTGAATGAGCGCATCCATGATTCCCTCAATCACATGGACTCTTAATAGTGGTAGCAAACCTCTGTGCTTGGCTCTGAAAGCCTCAGGGTTTGTGATCATCCTCGCCAAACCTCTTAAATCCTCTAGCTTTGGAACCTTGAAGGTATACCTATAGGTTCTCCTTCTACCGAAATCCATTAGTGCAATCCCTTTCTCTGATATTTGCAATCACAATCTTAGTTTAGTTTGAAAAACAGAGAGACTAGAAGAGAAGTTTTTTTTTTGATGTTTTTTAATGTTTTTTTTTAAATGAATGCATGAATGTAGCACACAAAAACATAGAAAAAACATGGGGTCAAAGGGTCGTTGTCATGAAGTCAAGGCTCTACCCATCCCCAAAGGTTTATACTAAGGTGATTTTTGTACCTGTACTCATTATCATCAGCTCTTCCCAGGAAAGTAAAACAACAAGCGGATCGCCAGCGAGTTGTAGAGCAATCTTAGAGTAAGTGCCATTCACCGAGAATAGATCATCAACGTCAAATGAGGGTAGTATCGCGTAACAACTATTCCCGATAGTTTCTGCACTACAAAAGGGTTTGGCTCCTCAGCTTCTCAGACATCACGATCGGCCCATTGTCTAGGTGAGAGAATGGGTTGCATTGGTCAACCTCCACTGAGGTTGATGGTCGACCTCGTCCCCAACACTTATCTTAAGTGTATACTCAATCTTTCCACATGCGGCATCACATGCATTCCCATTAGCAGAAAAATAAACACGTATAATGATTAGGAAAAGCAGTATATATATTTGTCCTAAACATCCTAGACCTTTAAAGCTATGAATCCTAAGTTCCTGACAGAAATGGGTTCCCCGGCGGAAGCCCCAATCTGTGGTTTCATACAAGAGAAAAGAAAAAAAGGATAGAAGGGCCCCACGGTGGGCCCCATTTTTCTGTGAAAAATGGGGACGACCGTGCCTAGATCTAATTTTGAAAGGCCCCACGGTGGGCGCCATTTTTCTGTAGCGAGCGATTTTGGACGCGGTTCTTAAGCGCTGCTCGCCCTCTGCGGTTGAGTTTACTACAGGTCTATTCATTTTTTATCCTATTGTGAGCTGATGAAGGAAGGGAAATAGATGTCTCCAATTAACCCTGCTTTGCATACTGAGTTTAAACAGCGGTCTGTTAGGTTACGAATGCTATCAATGTGGGGGGCCTTTGTACTGGTTATTTGTATTTTCGCCAATACGGGTTTTTCTCTGTTTGTTAGGATACTGCTTCAGATTAGGATGTATGGGATTTTGGGTTTTTGTTTAGTGTGCTCGCTAATATTTTTCTTTCAATCTTATGCCTACGTATTCCCGTTTACCGAAACAGAGAAATCAGAGCGTTCGTAGTTCCTCCTATTCTATGGGAGGAAATGGGTGTTTTTGGTGTCTTGTTCAAAGCCCAAGACGTGAAGTGAAAGGTGATTTGTATCTTGTTCAAAGCCCAAGATGTGAAGCTAAAGGTTTGACTTTAGAGAGAATTGGTCACCTCTAAAGAGGGGGTTGTATGTCACAACTGTTTATCAAGGAGAATTACTTTAACCGGGATTTGTGAATCCAGCAATGCCATAATTTCCTTTATAGGGAATTTCCAACCTGAAGGAGAAGACTTTAACTCAGTATAGAGCAATTCCATCTTTCCTTAGGAATTTCTCATGTTAAAAGAGGGACAGTGGCATGGATGTAGATGATCCAGAGGCTTGCCGCTTACAACGATTAGATGAAGGAGAAGGAGTTGTTGATGTTTGTGTACTGTGAACGAGGCACAACTTTGATGCTAAAAGGTTGATTGGATCAACCAGTGGTTTTCTTATACAAAGCCTAAGAGGAGGCTAATATGTGTCTCGTACAAAGCCCGAGAGAGAGGCTAAAAGGTTTTGACTCAACGATGGAGTCTTTTGGTATCTCGTATAAAGCCCGAGATGGAGGCTATTGTTTGTTTGGCTCAATAAGAACCTTTTTTGTATCTCGTATAAAGCCCGAGATGGAGGCGAAAGGGGTGATTGACTCAACGAGGGAGTCTTTGATGTGTCTCATACAAAGCCTGAGAGAGAGGCTAAATGTTGTTTCAGTTAAGTGATAGGTCCAGTATACTGATTTTAAAGAGAAAATCAGTTCTTATATGAGCAACACTGTACTCATGGATTTGATTCAAGGATCCGGGTTATGCCTGTTCTTTAAGGAAGCGGGAAATCCGAAGGGTATTGAGACTGTCCAAGTCTACGGGTTTTCTTCCAATTTAACGAAGGGGTCACTTGAGAATGTCTTTGAGACTCAAGGATATTAGACTGCCCAAGTCTAGAGTTTCATCTTTTGTACTATGCTTTAAGAAATAGTAGTAGACTCTTTGAAAGGGCTGCTCTGTGCAGATGATTAAGTTCTATTCCTATACCTCTAGGAGGTCATCGGGACAATTTGTATGAAGCCCAAGAGGAGGCTGGAAACTTTTAAGAAGCCGATCGGTCCTTGTACGAAGCCCAAGAGGAGGCTATCATTCCCGGAGGAAGAGATCATTATACGAAGCCTAAGAGGAGGTTGTGAATACTTCTAAGAAGCCGACGGGTCCTTGTACTAAGCCCAAGAGGAGGCGAGGGTTGCTTTCAGGAAGCCTGAGGGTCCTTGTATAATGCCCAAGAGGAGGCCGATGCTTTTAAGAAGCCGATGGGTCCCCAAACCCCGAGAAATTCAAGGCAACCTATTCACAAGGAATAGATCAAGTCAGGAAAGTCCGAGAATTTGGAAGAAACTCAAGAGATGCCATTCACGGAGAAAAGATCATCTCTGGGGAGTAGAGTTTCTTGACAAATGCTTTTAAGAAGCCTGGGGGTCCCCAAACCCCGAGAAGTTCAAGACATGCCATTCACCGAGAATAGATCAAGCCAGGAAAGTCCGAGAATTTGGAAGAAACTCAAGAGATGCCATTCACGGAGAAAAGATCATCTCTGGGGAATAAAGTTTCTTTGACAACTTCTACGAGTGACAGTCTATGAAAGGGTTCACAGAGAATGCTGCCTTTCATGTCTCCATATTGTTTAACCCCAAGAGGAGGGAAGACTGTGTCTGGTAATCCTATGGGGATCTACTATTGACTATTTCTAAGAGTGATCAACGGGCTTAATGCTAGACGTAGTTGCCGGGGAAACTCTAAATATCTATACTATTATTACACAGTTGATATGAGTTTATGAAAGAAGACTTATAGTGAAACAGCCCCAAAATACAGTTATATGTATATGAAAGCGGTAAATGAAAGCAATAACCACTTACTTGGTTGTAGAGCTTCCATGCTGTTTGGTTAGTTGTTTAACAAAGAAAGATTGAAAACAACAGTATATTCAAAATCAAAGGAGAAAGTGCTTTGAAAAAGAAAGATTTGGGGCTTACAGCTCAAGGAGAGGCCCAGGGTTTTATCAGTGAGCGTACTGTTTGAATTTGTACAGATGGACTTATACAAGTGACTGAGGCCCAAAAAAGGTTTTCTGTACAAAGGGGTGGGTCTTACACTCTCTCAAGAGGCCCAAAAAGTTTAAAGAAAAAGAGTGGGGCTTATAACACGAGGGTAGGCCTAGTTGACTTTTCGTTTGAAATGGCGATCGCGCCGAGGTTTTCTTTTAACGCAGAGGGACTTATACAATAAGTGAGGCCCAACATGTTTTGGTTAAAAGGGGATTGGGTCTTACACTCTATTAGAGGCCCAAGTGAGTTTTAAGAAAAGAAATGGGTCTTACTACTCGAGGGTAGGCCCAGGGTTATTTTAAAAAGGCGACGATCGCGCCGTTTATTTTTTACGGTATCGGGACTTATACAATGTACTGAGGCCCAAAAATGATTTGGTAAAAAAAAAGGATTGGGTCTTACACTCTATTAGAGGCCCAAGTGTTTTGAAAATGATTTATGAGGGTTAAATTAATCCAAAACCCTAATTTGTTTTCAAAAATGTATTTAATTGAATATAAATTCAATTAAAATGATCAAAATTGTTTAACATATGAAAAACAAATTGTGATCTTGGATTAATGCTTCAAAAATTAAGTATTGACCTACAAAATAATTAGAAAGCATTAAAAGTTGCAAAATCAAGGTGAAAAAAATATTTTAAATGTTAAAAACAATTAAAACATTAATTCTTTGCAAAAATATCAATTATACAAAATAAATAATATTTTTGGGATTTTTTGATAAAATAAAATATTTTAACATTTTTGTGAATTATTAAAAAAAGAATCAACTCAAAATCATTAAAACTCAGAGAGAAATTAATTTTTGAATCAATTAAATAAAATCACAAAATTCAAATATTTGAATTTGAAAGAAATGGCGCCAAGAACACACCAAGAACACGCGCGTGTTCTGGGTTTGGCCAGATTTGCATTTTCTATCCAATCTCACTGAATACTTGATTGTATCATTCAATCCACATACCAATCAACCCGTTTCAACCTCACGATCATGTCTATGTCGATTAATTTCATTTAAATTAAACATATAACAAGAAATCATGAAAAATCCTCAAGAACCCTAATTTCTGCATGAAGGCTAGGATTTTTGATACACGATTCAAACAATGCAATTAATTGAGGGGAAACATTCTATGCATGATTATGAACATATGTCCAAATTATTGTGCGAGGAAATATGCATAGATTGAGAGATGACCAAGTATATGCTTACCTCTAGGCCGTGACAGCAAGTGCAATGTGATTTTTGATTTGGAAGTGTTACAGATGAGTGGTGATGATCTGAACAGCTTCCCTACACCCTATGGAGTGTGTTTGAATGCTTGGACTTGATTGAAATTGGCTTGATCACTTCATGGCATCTCAACTGCACTTTGGTTAAAACCTTGAGCAATTGACTAGTGATTCTGAGAAATCAGGGTTCCAGTTGTTGTTTAAGTGTTTGATCAGCTCATATGTGATGTATGTGAGGTGTGTGAGTGATTGGTTTGAGTGGAATTGCCCTCTAGCTCAAAACCCGATAGCTACCTTGCTAAGAAAGGCATTTTTGCCAAGAGAGAGAGATTTTGAGAAAGGCAAGTGTGGTAGGCCTTTGGTGTACTTAAACTGATCATAATTGAGCTCTATTTATAGTAGAGCAAGTTTGTTTTGCAAGGAATAGTGAATGGCAACTGCTGAGTAGGTTTGTTCAATGTTGGCCAATGGAAGTTTAAGTCTCCTCTAGCCATTGACTAGAGGTTAGGGCACAGGCTGCTGGTTCCCTTGGTCTTGGATAAGTCTTGACTAAATTCAAATGAAAATGGCTCAGTCCATGCCACCTTGATGCTTCCATTGAATGCTCCAATCCAAATTTGGAGTCTTGTCCCTATTTTGGCAATTCTAGGTTCAACATGCTTTTTCTTGTTCCAAGGACTTTGGAGGCTTGGCTCAGTGATTGTCCCCTTTAGATTCAATCCTTAGATGTGTCCAAGTGGATAGGAGTGTTTGGATTTACACAATTTTGTCAAATCGAGCAAAAGTGCAAATTCTGCCTTGCCTTGACAGATTTTAACAAGGCAACTTGACAATGTCATAACTCATAGCCCAAATGGAATTTGATAATGTTCTTGGTCATTTTGGAAAGCCCTTACATGATACAACAACTGTTTGAACATGTTTGGTTTTGATCTCTTTTGAATCCAAGTGAAAAATCCCCCTACATTTGGAAAAAAGTGAAGACAGATTTGGACTTAGTGAAAATTTCACTAAGTGTTGGAAAAAGTGACATTTTCATTTTTCAGCCATTTTGATCACTCCATAACTCAAAATCCTTAATGAATTGGACTTAGGTCTAGTTGAAGTTTTTGTAGAGGGTAATGAGGGATACAAATCCATCTTTGGATGAGGAAAAATGGCTTTGTGGTTTAGGAGTTATGATCCTCCAAAGTTGGTACCCTAGCCACTTTATTTTTTAACTTAGAATATTTTCTAAGATTTTATGGTTACCCCTTTTACAAGTTATCCAACTTTTCTTGATTTTTCTTGATGAATGATGATTCAAATCACACATTAACATCATTTTAGGGTTAAAAATCCATTTTGGTGAAAAATCTCAAAAAGTCAAAGTTGACTTTTGTGCACAGTTGACTTTTTATCAGATGAATTCCAAACTGTGCAATTCTTCAGGAAATCATGTCCTTGACCTAAATCAAACTTGATGGACATGTTCCATGGGTGTCATAGGGTATATTGAAGCATGTCCTAGGGTTTGGGAGCATGTCCTGGTCAAAAGTCAAAGTTACAGTTGACTTTTTCGGCGAAACCCTAACTGTGATACTGATGAAATTGAGACTTGTTGCTCAAGCTTCTTGGATTAATCCATTGTTCCAAATGGATCAATATAGTTCATTAGAGACCCTCAAACCCTCTCTTGAGGTCTTGGTTCATGATTTGTCCCAAAAGTCAACTTAGGGGTGAATTAGGTCAAGAAACCCTAATTCCTGATTTTTGATGAATGCATCCCCTGAGGAAAAATTGACTTGATGGTTGGGTCCATGAGGTTCAATGGAGTATATTAGGTTGTGTTTTGGATTATTGGCTCATGCCCAGAGGAAAATTTCCCTTTGGAGGCCCTGATCGACCAAAACCCTAATTTGGTGAGGCTTGATCCACCTAGAAGGGAGCAGCTTTGTGCTTAATCCTTGGAGTGGGAGTCCTTTTTGATCCTTTTTGTATGTTTGAGAGGTTTAGACAAGTTGAAGATCATGTCATTCCTTGATTGACCCTTTGTCTAAGGCTCTGAGAGGGCTTGAAACCCTAATTTTGATTGTAGTGGATGCTCACCCATCTTTGGGGAGACTGATGAAATAAGATGGTTCCCCCATATTGTGATGATGATTTGCACAATGATGGGAAATCTTAGTGGTCAAAATTTGGGGTATGACACATACGGATACTCATCCTAGGCTACCAACTCTACTTCGGTTGAGTTTGTGTCGATAGGTACTTGCTCACACCCTAAGGATATCGTAACAACATAATTCCGCTTTTGCGGTCATCAACCTCCCTCCTATACAAACCAATATGAATCACGTCATTATACCTAAGCCTAACTCACTCATCCTTCTTTTCATCTCCTTTCATTCTGGCGCAATCACATTAAGCCCGTTATCCTTTCACACTCATGGTAGGATAGCCTGTTAGTGACTATGATCTCATTATCATCATTTTTTTTCTTTTTGCACATTGTCTTAAACATCAATAAAATAAAGAAGTTTGCACCGTTGGGTTAAATGATCGGGTGAGGATCACCTAAATTAGAAGGAGCATTTCTTTTCATTCATTCATTTTTTTCTTTTCTTAATTTACCTTTTAAGCTTGAGATCATACACTTATTTGCATCGGCTTCCTACTTAGTGCGTGCTTAGGATGGTGCTGACTGCTAAATAAACTAATTAGGGACTACTAAAGGGGTGAGAACTTAAGGCTATGGCATAACAAGTACTCAAGTCAATTTCCATAATTTAGAGGCTCACGGTGTTAAGACGATACCGATCTTGCAGAATTTTCCCAAGTCTCACAATCTAACCTCAATTTTGTCTGTAACTTAAGATTTTCAAAAGAAATACTATTTTTAACTAAACAAATTTCAAAATATTTGGTATGACTCAAGAGAATTGGGAGATCGATAAACAATATAAAATCACGCATAAAGACTCGACATCACATGCACAGACGCACAAAACATTAAAACAGAAAAAATTTTAAAATCATGCTAGAAAATAATAAATCTAACTAGAAAGCGGTAAAATGAAAGCGGTAAATGTTCCTCCCCCACACTTAAACCAAACATTGTCCTCAATGTTTTGATAAAAGGTGGTAGAGGAAAGATAGAACCTATATGAATGCCATTGCGTGCTACCACTGCCAAATTCGCGCTGATTCTTCCCTTGTTGTCCCTGTCTTCACTGGCCACTTCTACTCCAGCGTCTTGTACTACGAGTTATCTGAATTTATTGGAACTTCCCTTTACTGAAGCCGCTCATCATACTATTTGTTTCCAAAGGAAGTACCTGCAAAAAATGTTAGAAAAATATGGTGCGGTGTGTGCAGGTGGAACCTGACCATGCGAAAGGACAAGGGGGAGGTGAGTTACGAACTAGAGAGATATGCTCTCTCATATCATACTTATCATCGGTGTCACCAGCAGCAGCGACATTCGTAGGAATGTGCATGGGCACCAACTCATCTTAAGGGATTTTCATCTAGAGATCGTTCGCCTAAATGTAGCTGAGACGTGACAAGCGATACAATTCTTTATTTTCTGCAAACACAAACAATAAAAGGAAAACATTAAATTAAAAACTCGTGGGTTTCCTCCCACACAGGGCTTTGTTTAACGTCGATAGCTCGATGGTTAGGAATGTTAATCTTCGGTTTCCATGGCCATTTATCAAGCCATCTCACATATCCCTCACCTTTTCTTTTCTTCCTTCTATAGGGTGGTTCATTCTTTTGGTTCATTCTTTTGAACTTGTGGTGGTGGTTCTGGATCTATCCTAAGTATTAGCTTTTCAAGTTTGGGCTGAGTTATTTCATCCATCACATCAAAGTTTAACCTTACCCACTTAGCACTAATAATTTCCCTAGTTTCATGGTCCTCTGACTTTCTCTTTTTGTGCAGGACCTCAAACAAAGATGCATCGGTGTGGATATTTTCCAATACCTCCACATACGTTTTGGACTGGGATTCTACCTTAGCTTCTACAAACCTTTGCAGGAAAGAAATTGGTGGGGTATAGGGAGGAGGAACGACATTAGGTGCTTCCTTCGCTGCCTCTTTGACGACCTCCCTTTCAGGTGGTTCCAGTGAATTTTTCTCAATCTCTACTTCTTCCTCACCAGAACTCTCCTCCACCTCAATATCACTCTCCTCAGCCTCATTATCACTCTCCTCGGGATTCTCGATTTGTTTTTCATTAACGGTTGTTACAACATCCACATGCTCCTCAGGGAAGGGTCCTATAGGTGTCTGTGCAAGCAGGGAGATTTGAGTCTCCAATGCCTCAGTGTGAGTCGCGAGGGACTCGACCATAGTGTTTATCTGCCTAAGGTTTTCATAAGTATTGAGATGTTGTCTTCTAAGCTCTTCATTCTGGAGAGTTTGTGTCTCCACAAAGTGATCCATCATAGATTCTAACCTAGAATTAGTTGTTGTTTCAATGAAATCCTCCATTAATGTTTTGAGGTTAGAATTAACAGATTCTTGTGATTCCTCGAAATATTGGTAATGGTGATCGTAGAGGAAATTTGGGTGGAAATGAGTTAGTGTCGCGTTGAAATCCTCCATTAGTATTTCGAGATTGGAATTATGTGATTCTTGCGGTCCCCGGCAAAGGCGCAAAAACTTGATGCGTCCACAAGCGCACGGAAATATCGAAGTAATTTAAAAGATTGTCAAACCCACAGAGACCAATGTCAACCTACCGTTATCTATTGCTGCGATGTAAAGCTAAGGCTAATGATATTCGATGAAAGGGAAACTAAAACTAAAACTAAAATAAAACTAAGAAAATATAATAGAAAAGAGAGGCCGGAATATGGATTCCGCATTCCTAAAGGACTTTGTAGAATTCAGGTACTAATTACAACCATAACTTAGTTCCGTAGAATATACCGACTTAAAAACTCCGCCTCACGCTCTCGCGGTATTAACTAAAGCCATGTTCCTTAATCCCAAGATTTTGCTCTCTCTCGCCCGGTAATTAGGAAATATATTTTGAAAGCCGATAATATCCTAAACGTATCTAAAGCGCTATCGTTGTATTTAGATATGTTGCCTAATTTCCACTATCCGGTTCGATCCCCACGCTCTCGCAGTGTCGGCTCTAACCTTAATTAATTTCTCACTCTCGTGACAAAATCGTGTTAAATACCCTCTCACTCTTGTGACAAAACTATTTAAATTAGACTTGGAAATTAAAACCAAAACAGAATTTTAATCGTAAATTCGCACCTATTATTTTCTACCGAGTCCCGTCGGTAACGACGTTCCTCATACGCCGGACTCAGGAATGTTTAGAAAGACATAGATAGGAAAATAAACATGCTATTACGAAAATTAAATATAAGGCAAGGCATAACTAAGAAATTAATTGAGAACAAAAACAACAAAGTAAACAATAAAAATAGAACCTGTAATTAAATAGAACTGGAAACAATGCTTGAACTGAAGTCGTAATACGCCGGCAGGTTTGGAATCAAATACATAAATTAAACTACAGAAATAAATCCTAAAACTATATTTGTAATAGTCCTCCGATGTGGAGAACTATTACTTTTACAGACTGAATCAAAATTGCTTAAAATCTAAAGAAACAAAATCTGGCCAAGAGAAAGTCGACCCTATTATTGGAGGCCTTTGGTTGCTTTTATACTGAGTTGGGCTACGGCAAAAGTGGTTTAGTGGCGTGAGAATCGGGGACCCGAAGACTTGGTTTGCAGGGCAAGAAAAAAAATGAAGAAGTGGAGAAAAATCAGTGAGAAGTGGGAGAATCCTTCTCCTCACTCCTAGGTGGCCCACGCCACCTCTTCTCTCTCTCATCAAAGGTGGCTTGCGGCACATGAACATGGGTGGTGGGCACCACCCCTCCAATGTGGCTTGCGCCACATATGAGAGTGGTGGTGGACCCCACCCCTTTTCTTTTTTTTCTTTTCTTTAATTCTTTCCATTCTTTTTCTTTCATTCTTCCATTTCTCTCCTTCTATTTTCTTTCCATCATTTCTTCTTATTTTTATTATTTTTAGATTAAATCCAAGTCACCTGAAAATATAATAATCGAGACATAAATTGCAGCATAAATCAAATAAATTAAGGGAAAACATAACTAAAATTCATTTAAGTCAAGTCAAATAACCGATACATTTACGTGTTATCAACACCCCCACACTTAAACCTTTGCTTGTCCTCAAGCAAACCATGACTCGTAGGAAAAATAGTGCATACGGATACTCATCCTAGGCTACCAACTCTACTTCGGTTGAGTTTGTGTCGATAGGTACTTGCTCACACCCTAAGGATATCGTAACAACACAATTCCGCTTTTGCGGTCATCAACCTTCCTCCTATACAAACCAATCCGAATCATGTCATTATACATAAGCCTAACTCACTCATCCTTCTTTTCATCTCCTTTCATTCTGGCGCAATCACATTAAGCCCGTTATCCTTTCACACTCATGGTAGGATAGCCTGTTAATGACTATGATCTCATTATCATCATTTTTTTCTTTTTGCACATTGTCTTAAACATCAATAAAATAAAGAAGACTGCACCGTTGGGTTAAATGATCGGGTGAGGATCACCTAACTTAGAAGGAGCATTTCTTTTCATTCATTCATTTTTTTCTTTTCTTAATTTACCTTTTAAGCCTGAGATCATACACTTATTTGCATCGGCTTCCTACATAGTGCGTGCTTAGGATGGTGCTGACTGCTAAATAAACTAATTAGGGACTACTAAAGGGGTGAGAACTTAAGGCTATGGCATAACAAGTACTCAAGTCAATTTCCATAATTTAGGGGCTCACGGTGTTAAGACGATACTGATCTTGCAGAATTTTCCCAAGTCTCACAATCTAACCTCTATTTTGTCTGTAACCTAAGATATTCAAAAGAAACACTAATTTTAGCTAAAAAAAATTCAAAATATTTGGTATGATTCAAGAGAATGGGGAGATCGATAAACAATATAAAATCACGCATAAAGACTCGACAGCACATGCACAGACGAACAAAACATTAAAATAGAAAAAATTTTAAAATCATGCTAGAAAACACTAAATCTAACTAAAAAGCGGTAAAATGAAAGCGGTAAATGTTCCTCCCCCACACTTAAACCAAACATTATCCTCAATGTTTTGATAAAAGGTGGTAGAGAAAAGATAGAACCTATATGAATGACATTGCGTGCTACCACGACCAAATTCGCGCTGATTCTTGCCTTGTTGTCCCTGTCTTCGCTGGCCACTTCTACTCCGGCGTCTTGTACTACGAGTTATCTGAATTTTCTAAAACTTCACTTTACTGAAGCCACTCATCATACTATTTGTTTCCAAAGGAAGTACCTGCAAAAAATGTTAGAAAAATACGGTGCGGTGTGTGCAGGTGGAACCTGACCATGTGAAAAGACAAGGGGGAGGTGAGTTACGAACTAGAGAGATATGCTCTCTCATATCATACTTATCATCGGTGTCACCACCAGCAGCGACATCCGTAGGAATGTGCGTGGGCACCAACTCATCTTAAGGGATTGTCATCTAGAGATCGTTCGCCTAAATGTAGCTGAGACGTGACAAGCGATACAATTCTTTATTTTCTGCAAACACAAACAATAAAAGGAAAACATTAAATTAAAAACTCGTGGGTTTCCTCCCACGCAGGGCTTTGTTTAACATCGATAGCTCGATGGTTAGGAATGTTAATCTTCGGTTTCCATGACCATTTATCAAGCCATCTCACATATCCCTCACCTTTTCTTTTCTTCCTTCTATAGGGTGGTTCATTCTTTTGAACTTGTGGTGGTGATTTTGGATTTATCCTAAGTATTAGATTTTCAAGTTTGGGCTGAGTTATTTCATCCATCACCTCAAAGTTTAACCTTACCCTCTTAACACTAATGATTTCCTTAGTTTCATGGTCCTCTGATTTTCTCTTTTTGTGCAGGACCTCAAACAAAGATGCATCGGTGTGGATATTGTCCAATACCTCCACATACGTTTTGGAGTGGAATTCTACTTTAGCTTCTACAAACCTTTGTAGGAAAGAAATTGGTGGGGTATAGGGAGGAGGAACGACATTAGGTGCTTCCTTCGCTGCCTCTTTGACGACCTCCCTTTCAGGTGGTTCCAGTGAATTTTTCTCAATCTCTACTTTTTCCTCACCAGAACTCTCCTCCACCTCAATATTACTCTCCTCACCCTCATTATCACTCTCCTCGATTTCTCAATTTGTTTTTCATTAATGGTTGTTACAACATCCACATGCTCCTCAGGGAAGGGTCCTATAGGTGTCTGTGCAAGCAGGGAGATTTGAGTCTCCAATGCTTCAGTGTGAGTCGCGAGGGACTCGACCATAGTGTTTATCTGCCTAAGGTTTTCATAAGTATCGAGATGTTGTCTTCTAAGCTCTTCATTCTGGAGAGTTTGTGTCTCCACAAAGTGCTCCATCATAGATTCTAACCTAGAATTAGTTGTTGTTTCAATGAAATCCTCCATTAATGTTTCGAGGTAAGAATTAACAAATTCTTGTGGTTCCTTGAAATATTGGGAATGGTGATCGTAGAGGAAATTTAGGTGGAAATGAGTTAGTGTCGCGTTGAAATCCTCCATTAGTATTTCGATATTGGAATTATGTGATTCTTGTGGTCCCTGGCAACGACGCTAAAAACTTGATGCATCCGCAAGCGCACGGAAATATCGAAGTAATGTAAAAGATTGTCGAACCCACAGAGACCAATGTCAACCTACCGTTATCTATTGCTGCGATGTAAAGCTAAGGCTAATGATATTCGATGAAAGGGAAACTAAAATAAAACTAAGAAAATATAATAGAAAAGAGAGGCCGGAATATGGATTCCGCGTTCCTAAAGAACTTTGTAGAATTCGGGTACTAATTACAACCATAACTTAGTTCCGTAGAATATACCGACTTAAAAACTCCGCCTCACGCTCTCGCGGTATTAACTAAAGCCATGTTCCTTAATCCCAAGATTTTTCTCTCGCTCGCCCGGTAATTAGGAAATATATTTTGAAAGCCGATAATATCCTAAACGTATCTAAAGCGCTCTCGCTGTATTTAGATATGTTGCCTAATTTCCACTATCCGGTTCGATCCCCACGCTCTCGCAGTGCCGGCTCTAACTTTAATTAATTTCTCACTCTCGTGACAAAATCGTGTTAAATACCCTCTCACTCTTGTGACAAAACTATTTAAATTAAACTTGGAAATTAAAACCAAAACAGAATTTTAATCGTAAATTCGCACCTATTATTTTCTACCGAGTCCCGTCGGTAACGACGGTCCTCATACGCCGGACTCAGGAATGTTTAGAATGACATAGATAGGAAAATAAACATGCTATTACGAAAATTAAATATAAGGCAAGGCATAACTAAGAAATTAATTGAGAACATAAACAGCAAAGTAAACAATAAAAATAGAACCTGTAATTAAATAGAACTGGAAACAATGCTTGAACTGAAGTCGTAATACGCCGGCAGGCTTGGAATCAAATACATAAATTAAACTACAGAAATAAATCCTAAAACTATATTTGTAATAGTCCTCCGATGTGGAGAACTATTACTTTTACAGAGTGAACCAATATTACTTAAAATCTAAAGAAACAAAATCTGGCCAAGAGAGAGTCGACCCTGTTAATGGAGGCCTTTGGTTGCTTTTATACTGAGTTGGGCTAAGACAAAAGTGGTTTAGTGGCGTGAGAATCGGGGACCCGAAGACTTGGTTTGCTGGGCAAAAAAAAATGAAGAAGTGGAGAAAAATCAGGGAGAAGTGGGAGAATCCTTCTCCTCAGTCCTAGGTGGCCCACGCCACCTCTTCTCTCTCTCATCAAAGGTGGCTTGCGCCACATGAACATGGGTGGTGGGCGCCACCCCTCCAATGTGGCTTGCGCCACATATGAGAGTGGTGGTGGGCCCCACCCCTTTTCTTTTTTTTCTTTTTTTTTTCTTTTTTTTTCTTTTCTTTAATTTCTTTCCATTCTTTTTCTTTCCTTCTTCCATTTCTCTCCTTCTATTTTCTTTCCATCATTTCTTCTTATTTTTATTAATTTTCGATTAAATCCAAGTCACCTGAAAACATAATAATCGAGACATAAATTGCAGCATAAATCAAATTTAAGGGAAAACATAACTAAAATTCATGTAAGTCAAGTCAAATAACCGATACATTTACGTGTTATCAACACCCCCACACTTAAACCTTTGCTTGTCCTCAAGCAAACCATGACTCGTAGGAAAAATAGTGCATACGGATACTCATCCTAGGCTACCAACTCTACTTCGGTTGAGTTTGTGTCGATAGGTACTTGCTCACACCCTAAGGATATTGTAACAACACAATTCCGCTTTTGCGGTCATCAACCTTCCTCCTATACAAACCAATCTGAATCATGTCATTATACCTAAGCCTAACTCACTCATCCTTCTTTTCATCTCATTTCATTCTGGCGCAATCACATTAAGCCCGTTATCCTTTCACACTCATGGTAGGATAGCCTGTTAGTGACTATGATCTCATTATCATCATTTTTTTTTTCTTTTTGCACATTGTCTTAAACATCAATAAAATAAAGAAGTTTGCACCGTTGGGTTAAATGATCGGGTGAGGATCACCTAACTTAGAAGGAGCATTTCTTTTCATTCATTCATTTTTTCTTTTCATAATTTACCTTTTAAGCCTGAGATCATACACTTATTTGCATCGGCTTCCTACTTAGTGCGTGCTTAGGATGATGTTGACTGCTAAATAAACTAATTAGGGACTACTAAAGGGGTGAGAACTTAAGGCTATGGCATAACAAGTACTCAAGTCAATTTCCATAATTTAGAGGCTCACGGTGTTAAGACGATACTGATCTTGCAGAATTTTCCCAAGTCTCACAATCTAACCTCAATTTTGTCTGTAACCTAAGATTTTCAAAAGAAACACTATTTTTAACTAAAAAAATTTCAAAATATTTGGTATGACTCAAGAGAATGGGGAGATCGATAAATAATATAAAATCACGCATAAAGACTCGACAGCACATGCACAGACGCACAAAACATTAAAACAGAAATTTTTTTAAAATCATGCTAGAAAACAGTAAATCTAACTAGAAAGCGGTAAATGTTCCTCTCCCACACTTAAACCAAACATTATCCTCAATGTTTTGATAAAAGGTGGTAGAGGAAAGATAGAACCTATATGAATGCCATTGCGTGCTACCACGGCCAAATTCGCGCTGATTCTTCCCTTGTTGTCCCTGTCTTCGCTGGCCACTTCTACTCCGGCGTCTTGTACTACGAGTTATCTGAATTTACTAAAACTTCACTTTACTGAAGCCCCTCATCATACTATTTGTTTCCGAAGGAAGTACCTGCAAAAAATGTTAGAAAAATACGGTGCGGTGTGTGCAGGTGGAACCTGACCATGCGAAAGGACAAGGGGGAGGTGAGTTACGAACTAGAGAGATATGCTCTCTCATATCATACTTATCATCGGTGTCACCAGCAGCAGCGACATTCTTAGGAATGTGCGTGGGCACCAACTCATCTTAAGGGATTGTCATCTAGAGACCGTTCGCCTAAATGTAGCTGAGACGTGACAAGCGATACAATTCTTTATTTTCTGCAAACACAAACAATAAAAGGAAAACATTAAATTAAAAACTCGTGGGTTTCCTCCCATGCAGGACATTGTTTAACGTCGATAGCTCGATGGTTAGGAATGTTAATCTACGGTTTCCATGGCCATTTATCAAGCCATCTCACATATCCCTCACCTTTTCTTTTCTTCCTTCTATAGGGTGGTTCATTCTTTTGAACTTGTGGTGGTGGTTCTAGATCTATCCTAAGTATTAGCTTTTCAAGTTTGGACTGAGTTATTTCATCCATCACCTCAAAGTTTAACCTTACCCTCTTAGCACTAATGATTTCCCTAGTTTCATGGTCCTCTGATTTTCTCTTTTTGTGCAGGACCTCAAACAAAGATGCATCGGTGTGGATATTTTCCAATACCTCCACATACGTTTTGGACTGGGATTCAACCTTAGCTTCTACAAACCTTTGCAAGAAAGAAATTGGTGGGGTATAGGGAGGAGGAACGACATTAGGTGCTTCCTTCGCTGCCTCTTTGACGACCTCCCTTTCAGGTGGTTCCAGTGAATTTTTCTCAATCTCTACTTCTTCCTCACCAGAACCCTCCTCCACCTCAATATCACTCTCCTCACCCTCATTATCACTCTCCTCGGGATTCTCGATTTGTTTTTCATTAACGGTTGTTACAACATCCACATGCTCCTCAGGGAAGGGTCCTATAGGTGTCTGTGCAAGCAGGGAGATTTGAGTCTCAAATGCCTCAGTGTGAGTCGCGAGGGACTCGACCATAGTGTTTATCTACCTAAGGTTTTCATTAGTATCGAGATGTTGTCTTCTAAGCTCTTCATTCTGGAGAGTTTGTGTCTCCACAAAGTGCTCCATCATAGATTCTAACCTAGAATTAGTTGTTGTTTCAATGAAATCCTCCATTAATGTTTCGAGGTTAGAATTAACAGATTCTTGTGGTTCCTCGAAATATTGGGAATGGTGATCGTAGAGGAAATTTGGGTGGAAATGAGTTAGTGTCGCGTTTAAATCCTCCATTAGTATTTCGAGATTGGAATTATGTGATTCTTGCGGTTCCTCAAAATTTTGGGAATGGTAATCATAAGGAAAATTTGGTTGCGGTTCCTCAAAGTATTGGGAGTATTGCAGTTGGTAATTGTAGAGAAGATTTGGGTGCGGCTCCTCAAGATATTGTAGAGAAGATTTGGGTGCGGCTCCTCAAAGTATTCGGAAAATTTTAATCGTAAATTCGCACCTATTATTTTCTACCGAGTCCCGTCGGTAACGACGGTCCTCATACGCCGGACTCAAGAATGTTTAGAAAGACATAGATAGGAAAATAAACATGCTATTATGAAAATTAAATGTAAGGCAAGGCATAACTAAGAAATTAATTGAGAACATAAACAGCAAAGTAAACAATAAAAATAGAACTTGTAATTAAATAGAACTGGAAACAATGCTTGAACTAAAGTCGTAATACACCGGCAGGCTTGGAATCAAATACATAAATAAAACTACAGAAATTAATCCTAAAACTATATTTGTAATAGTCCTCCGATGTGGAGAACTATTAATTTTACATAGTGAATCAAAACTGCTTAAAATCTAAAGAAACAAAATCTGGCCAAGAGAGAGTCGACCCTGTTAATGGAGGCCGTTGGTTGCTTTTATACTGAGTTGGGCTACGGCAGAAGTGGTTTAGTGGCGTGAGAATCGGGGACCCGAAGACTTGGTTTGCTGGGCGAGAAAAAAATGAAGAAGTGGAGAAAAATCAGGGAGAAGTGGGAGAATCCTTCTCCTCACTCCTAGGTGGCCCACACCACCTCTTCTCTCTCTCATCAAAGGTGGCTTGCGCCACATGAACATGGGTGGTGGGCGCCACCCCTCCAATGTGGCTTGTGCCACATATGAGAGTGGTGGTGGGCCCCACCCCTTTTATTTTTTTTATTTTTTTTTTCTTTTCTTTAATTTCTTTCCATTCTTTTTCTTCCCTTCTTCCATTTCTCTCCTTCTATTTTCTTTCCATCATTTCTTCTTCTTTTCATTATTTTTCGATTAAATTCAAGTCACCTAAAAACATAATAATCGAGACATAAATTGCAGCATAAATCAAATAAATTAAGGGAAAACATAACTAAAATTCATGTAAGTCAAGTCAAATAACCGATACATTTACGTGTTATCATTGAGTTTACTATTGACTCTCTCAGAAAACTGAACAGGATAAATAGGAGATGTATTTTCTTTCCTTTCAACTGGAAGTAGAGAACATACTTATGAGACAGATTAATGTAATCAGACGAATGAGTGGGATGACGGTGGTAAATGCTTCCCAACATGATTTTGAACCAAACTCTTAGAGGGTCTTTTAAGAATGATGAGGAAGGGTCTTTCTTAGAATCCAGAACAGTTTCTTCTTTAAAAATGGAAGCAGTGACTTTGGCTTCCCTTTGCTTATCTGCTTGAACATTGAAGATTCTTAGCCCTTTTCCATCATGAGAGATTAAATCACAGATAGTCTTTTCTGTAAGGATGATTCGTCTTCCAAACATAGTAGAAACAATGATATTCCTACTAGTAGTTGCATGAATCCAAAAATCTTTAACTAAGATAAGAAAGGTGGATCCATGCGGTCTTTTAAAGAAACCATTCCAGCCTTGGAAATTAAGAGTTTGAGTAAGATCACATCCATTATCTTTAATATTTTTGAAGTCCACCATGATTTCACAAAGAACACGAAGATCAGCTACCGGCGTGTCGAGAGTGATAGGACATTCTTTCGGAATAGTGAACTGATATCCAAGTAGTTGAGATTGAAGATAGAGATCGAGAAGATTCATCCATTGATGAAGATGATGGAGTTAACGGAGCACAAAAGGGTTTAAGGGTTTCTAAGAAAAAATGTGGGAAGTGAAAGTAGCGTAGTGTGTGAAAGTGAGAGAGTGAGTATTTATAACAAAAATATTGATGATGATGATAAAAAGGTGGGAGTAATAGGAAATAATTACTTGAAACCGAGTCTCACGAAATCACAATGCTCGAGGTGTCTCTTCAACAGAAAGGTATGATTTGATTTTGGACAAGTGTCACAAATAATCATAACCATTTGTTTTTCAAGAGAGCACGATTGATATTCCCAAGGTCAAGAATACCAAGAGGTATCTGACTGAACGAGTTTCTGATCAGGACATCTTCTAACATGTAGAAGTATCGCTAATTAGAAAGACATAAAATAAATAATAAAACACTTTACTTAACATCAGAATCTTATATCAGAAGTTCTGGTGACTTGACACGTCAAAATATCATCTTCTCATTCTAGACAAGGTTTAATAAATATATTTTCCAGAATGAATACGAATCTATCCTCAGTAAGGGATTTTGTGAAAATATCAGCCCACTGGTGGTCTGTATCCACAAATTTTAACTGAAATTACCCTTCTGAACATAGTCACGTAGAAAGTGATGTTTTATTTCAATATGTTTTGCCCTAGAATGCAGAATAGGATTCTTAGATAAACAAATGGCATAAGTATTATCACAGAAGATAGGAATGTTACTCTCGTGTATCAGATAATCTTCGAGTTGATTCTTCATCCAGAGTATCTGAGTACTACACAATGATGCTGAGATATATTGTGCTTCTGTAGTTGAAAGAGCAATAGTTGATTGTCTTTTTCTTGCCCAAGAGACGAGGTTGTTCCCCAGAAACTGACAGTTTCTAGAAGTACTTTTCCTTTCTAATCTGTCTCCAGCATAATCTGCATCGCAATAACTAGAAAACTTGTACTCTGATGTTTTCTTATACACCAAGCCAAGGTTAGTTGTTCCTTTTAGATACCTTAGGATTCTTTTAACAGCAGTTAAGTGAGTTTCCCTTGGATCTGATTGAAAACGAGCACAAAAATATACGCTGAACAGAATATTTGGACGAGAAGCAGTCAAATACAAAAGAAATTTTATCATACCACGATAAAGCTTCTAACAAACCTTTTTACTTACTTCTTCTTTCTCCAAAATGCATGTCGGATGCATAGGAGTCTTAGTAGGTTTACTTTATGACATATTGAACTTCTTCAGAAGTTCTCTTGCATACTTGCTCTGATGAATGTACGTTCCTTCTGGACGTTGATCAATCTGAATTCCCAGAAAGAATATGAGTTCTCCCATCAGACTCATTTCAAATTCAGCCTACATTAACTTAGAAAATTCCTTGCACAAGGAAGTATTAGCAGAACCAAATGTAATATCATCAACATAGATTTGAACGACCAGAATGCCACTTTTAAAGGTTTTACAAAAGAGTGTTGTATCCACTTTTCCTCTGGTAAAGCCATTTTCCAAAAGAAAGTTACTTAGCCTTTCATACCAAGCTCTGGGAGCCTGTTTCAGACCATATAACAATATTTTAAGTTTGAAAACAAAATATGGGTTTTCAGAACTTTCAAAACCAGGAGGTTGGTGCACATACACTTATTCAGAAATATACCCATTTAAAAATGCACTCTTTACATCCATCTGATATAAAGTAATGTCATGATTCACAGAAAATGGAACTAAAAGATGAATAGATTCTAACCTGGCAACTATTGCAAAGGTTTTTGTATAGTCCATCCCTTCTTGCTGAATATAACCTTGTACTACCAGTCGTGCTTTGTTTCTTACGACCTCACCTTTCTCATCTAACTTGTTTCTGAATACCCATTTTGTTCCAATGACGTGGACACCTTTGGGTTTCTGAACAAGATCCCAAGCATCATTTTTGGTGAATTAATTCAGCTCTTATTGCATGGCCAGAATCCACTCATTCTCCCTAAGAGCTTCATCAACTGATGTTGGCTCTATCAGAGACACCAAACCCAAAAGAGTTTCCTCATAAGGTTTGAATGATGAACGAGTTCTGACTGGATCGACTTTGTCTCCCATAATTAATTCTTCAGAATGAGAAGTCTTTAGTCTATTCTTCTTCTGATGAGATAGACTATTTGCTGTTTCTGGTAAGGTTGTATCTGATTCTGGAGAATCTTCATCTTTGTCTCCTTCTTTTGAATATTCTTCCTTGGATTCTGATAAGGTGATCTTCAGATCTGCAAACTTTTCAACTAGCTTTGACTTTTCAGGGTCAAGCTTATCATCGAATCTGACATGAATTGATTCCTCAACAATTCGTGTTTCTGTGTTATAGATTTTGTAGCCTTTAGAGCATTCAGAGTATCCTAACAATAAACACTTTTGAGCTTTGGAGTCAAACTTTCCAAGATTCTATTTAGTGTTCAACATAAAACAAATACAACCAAAAGGATGAAAATACGAGATGTTGGGTTTTCTATTCTTCCTCAATTCATAAGGAGTCTTAACTAGTATAGGTCTTATAGAAATCCTGTTTTAAATATAACATGTTGTATTTACTGCCTCTGCCCAGAAGTGCTTAGCCATGTCAGTTTCTTGGATTATGGTGTGAGCCATTTCTTGCAAAGTCATATTCTTCCTTTCCACTACTCCATTTTGTTGTGGAATTTTGGGACAGGAGAAATCATGGGAAATGCCATAGGAATAAAAAAGATTCTCAAAGTATTTGTTCTCAAATTCTCCGCCATGATCACTTCTGACTTTGACTATTTTGCAATCCTTCTTTGTTTGCACTTGTGAGCAAAAGGTATAGAACATAGAATGTGACTCATCCTTGTGTTTAAAGAATTTTGCCCATGTCCAACGACTATAGTCATCAACGATAACTAATCCATACTTCTTTCCACTAATTGAAGCAGTTTTCACTGGTCCAAACAAATCTATGTGTAGAAGTTCTAACGGTCTAGAGGTGGACACTACGTTTTTTGCTTTGAAGGAATTTTTAGAGAAATTTCCTTTCTGACATGCTTCACAAAGAGCATCTGAAGAATACTTCATATTTGGTAAACCTCTGACAAGTTCAAGCTTATTTAGCTGAGAAATGCTCCTCTTGCTAATATGACCTAAACGTCTATGCCATACCCATTTCTCTTCATTACCAGACATTAAGCATTTGATATTCTGTTCACAGTGATCAGAAAGTCTAATCTTATAAATGTTGTTTTCCTCTTTCCGATAAAAAGGATTGAGTCATCTTTCTGACTAATAGCCTTACAGGACTTTTGATTAAAGATGATATCATAACCATTGTCACTAAGTTGACTAATTGACAACAAGTTATGCATCAAACCATCGACCAAAAGAACATCAGTAATAGAAGGAAGGTTACCATTACCAACAGTTCCAGAGCCAATGATTTTTCCTTTCTGGTTTCCTCCAAAACCAACGAAGCCTCCAGGCTTAAGTTCCAGACTTTGGAACATATGACTTCTTCCCGTCATGTGTCGCGAGTAACCACTATCCAGGTACCATGATTGGTGTTTCAACTGAGCTGCTAAGGATATCTACAACATAGATTATCTTGTCCTTAGGTACCCACTTTCTGGGTCCTCTTTTGTTAGTTTTCCTAGAGTGTTTGACAACTTTGGGCTTATGTGCAACAGGATAATCAAGTGGAATTTGTGCATGATATATGACTTTAGAAATAGATTCCTGTGTCGGTGGGGGTTTCTGTGCAAGCTCAGAGCAAACAATCTCAGTGCCAGAAGGCACAAAATGGTCATAGAGAGGTTTTGGTTTAACAGATTGACTTTCGTAAATTTCAAATGTTTCTGTAGACCCTAAACCTTTCTTTCCATTTCTGCTAATTCCATAGATCATGGAAGCTATTCTGCTTCTATCTATGCTTTTAGCCAGAAAGTACTGGAGTACTCTATCATACTTGTTGATATAGCTTGTGTCAGAGACATTGGAGATTAGTTCTTCTTCTAATTTAGAAATTTTGCTTTTCAAAGCACAAATACTATTTTTTAAGGAAAAAAATGTTTTCATTTAGAGAAGAATTATTCTACTCAAGCTTATCTTTTTTTTAGAAGCAATTACATGGGATTTTTTAAGATCCTTGTATTTACTTTGAAGAGTTTGATATTTTTCCAGCATTTCTGAAAAACACGACTCTAATTCACAACGAGAGAGTTTAGATAATACCTCTGAGTCTGAGTATGAGTCTGATTCTGGTTCTGATGGCATTTTGTCTTCTTGTTCTCCAGAGACTTCATCGTCAATTGTGGTTGCCACTAACACAACGTTTGCTTGTTTTTCTTCGGAATCTTATTCTTCAGAATCAAAGTCATCCCAAGTTGCCATGAGTCCCTTCTTCGCTTTGGAGAAGTTCTTTTTAGGCTTCTTGTCTTTCTTAAGGTTTGGACACTCGTTCTTGTAATGATCTGGCTCATTACACTCATAGAAGATGACTTCTTTTCCGGAACTCTGTTTCTTTTGTCCAGATGATGACTTAGAATGACCTTTGTTTCTTCTTGATCCTCTGAAGTTTCCTTGCCTATGTTTCTAGAGTTTGTTGATCCTTCTGGAGATAAGTGACAGCTCATCTTCTGATTCTTTATCAGAATCTTCTGATTCTTCCTCGTCTTGATAAGCCTTTGCCTTTTCAGGTTTAGACTTAAGAGCAATACATTTACTTTTCTTCTGAGGTTCATCTTCTTCCAGCTCTATCTCATGACTTCTTAAAGAACTAACAAGTTCTTCAAGACTTATACTGTTCAAATCCTTGGATAGCTTAAGAGTTGTTACCATAGGTCTCCATTTCTTGGGAAGACTTTTGATGATCATTTTAACATGATCAGCATTTGAGTATCCTTTGTCCAGATTTTTAAGTCCCGCGACTAGCATTTGAAACCTTAAAAATATAGTCTCAACTATTTCATCATCCTCCATTTTGAATGCCTCATATTTCTGGATTAGGGTAAACGCCTTTGTCTCCTTAACTTGAGCATTTCCTTCATGAGTCATTCTCAGAGAATCAAAAATGGATTTGGCAGTTTCTCTATTCGTTATCTTCTCATACTCAGTATAAGAGATAGCATTTAGCAATATGGTCATTGCCTTTTGATGATTCTTGTAATCTTTCTTCTGTTGGTTGGTCATAGCACTTCTAGACACTTTACCTCCTATAGCATCAACTGGGTGAGTGTAGCTATCGACTACAAAATCCCAAAGATCTACATCATAACCAAGAAAGAAATTTTCAATTCTATCTTTCCAGTAGTCAAACTTTTCACCATCAAAGACTGGTGGTTTGGCACTGTAATGATCTTTCTCTTCTAGAATAGGATTAATATTGGATGCAACCATGTGTTCGCCGGTACGAACAACCACTGGCCTTCTGTCGCAGGTTTACTCGCGGTATCAGCCACACAAATCCCAGAACAAGGAATTGGAAGCGTATGTTTATGTTGTATTTCAGTTTCTCGCTTTTTGGTGAAAGTTGTCACGTTGGAGTGACCTTGGTAACATGAAAGGTTTGAACAATCAACGGGTTTGGATATAAAGTGGAAAAAATAAAGGGAGGAAAGGCAAGACAAAAACAAAAAGGCAATAACTTAAATTAAATGCTGAAAGTAAATTGCATTAAGTAAAATTGGATGCAATTGTACATTTTCGCGGGAGTGAACTTGTTTCTCTCTAAGCTTGGTACTTTGAGCGTTTTCCCTTTACAATGTGAAAAAATGCGACCCCTAAAAACGGGAAATACAATGATTTATATAGGCCTAGAGAATAACTGTTTGTCTGCCCAGGCGTCCTTTGGCTCAGACACGTGGCACCCCACTCTCTTTTCAACCTCCCATATTCTTGGAACTTTCAACCTTTTCCCGCCCAAGAACTTATCTTTGAATTTGGAACTCTGTCCTTCGCCGTCCTCCTCCGACACCGTGGTTTGTTTCCATTTCTCCGACGCATCTCGCTAGCTTGTGTCGGATCGATCCCTTGAGGCGCCTGTGGTGTCGACACATAATTGAACTTCTTGTTTTCCACCTTTGGTCGAAATCCCTTGTCAACAAATTGCCCCTCTAAAAGGCCAGTTTCGACTGAATCCTATGTCGATGGAGAAATCTGGATTTTTGGTTTCTTGCGAGGTTTCGACGGCTCTTTCTTCGACACATCTGCGCAACGGTTTGTTTTCTCTTAAAACACGTGGGAAGCGTCATCTGGCATGATGATGGCAATCTCATCCCACGATTTCCAAGAAAAATGCCATGATGGCTAGTCTCGTCCGAGTTATGGGCCTCGAAACCAACTCCCACTTACTTTCAGAAGTTGAAAAGCCTTTTGGTGATTTTTCACCTTTTGCATGCGTCTTATAAATAGACTTCTTCAGAAACACTTACCACTTTTCCATAACTTCTTCTTCAAAACCTACTATTCGCTCTGAGAATCAAACTTTGGTCTCTTCTTCCTAAAGCGTTTGTTGCCTCAGAACACCCTTTGCATTTCTTTCCACCTAATGGCTTCATCAAACTTTATTACCACTTTTATTCCTCAAACCACTGGTAATAATCCGGTCGCGTACATACTTTCTGAAGCAGAAACACTCCATCCTCTTCCTCAGCCATCCTCCGCTGACGAGACGGTGGTGGCCAACTGGTGCCGCCAAATGGTTATCCCCTTCGCGGTGGAGAACAAGCTTTGTGGTTTCCATGGCCCCCTTCCGGACAACAAACCTAATCCACAAGAACTCCAGAAGTTCTTTCCTTGCTTCAACCAAACAATCCCACCTGCTTTCAGATCCATGCCCACTCCAGGCAACAAAGACTATGTTTCCTGTCTTGACAGAGTCGAGGGTCAGCGCAAAAGGCAATGGAAAGAATACGGTATTTTCGACGCCATCCAACTCTCCAGAACTGCTCACAGGGCCAACCCTTGTTTGCTGCTTGCGTCGATGTATTTTTGGGAAGGATCGACGAATACGTTTCACCTCCCTTGTGGTATGTTCATGCCAACACTTTTCGACGTGGCGGCCATCACTGGCCTTTCGCCAGTAGTCGAGACATTCGATCCAACCCTGGAGACTGACAACGCCTTCGACTTCGAGCGTGCTAGCTTCCAAAACTATATTGAAGACCACCATGACAAACACTCTAAAGAAGTCTCTGATGAGGAGCATATTGCCTTCCTGACCCTATGGCTGTCGTACTATATGTTTTGCCCTGGCTCCTTGCAAATAGCCAAAAGTTTTATCAGTCTGGCCATTCAGATCCATGAAGGTCGACAGATATCTTTGGCCAAACTTCTGTTGGCCTCCCTCTACCATTCTCTTGGGCTGTCGAATATGAGGCTAAAACTTCTCCACCAAACTACTAAGGCTTTAAACATATCAGGGCCTATGTGGCTGTTGCAGCATTGGCTCAACGCCACTTTTGAGCATAAATTGGGATATCTAGCCTCCGTGACAATGGAGCGTCTAAACAAAGAACGCTCTGTCGAAGGAATGCGACTTGCCCTGATGACCACCCAAGAGGCTCCAAAACAGGCCCTCTTTATGAGGTATCTCAGTATGTTCGTGGAAACCACTTCTTTCGTCCCCGACATGGCGCCATTTGTGGAGCGTAAGTTCAGTCCCGACTGGTTCAGAAGCCCATTTCCTGGAGTCTCCCCTAAAGCTGCTGCGCAGTCAAATGCTATATGGCGGGCGTTTCTTACTCCCACCATGATCTCTTTTCGAATCGAAACGGGAAACAATGGCTATGGTTACATGAACTACCAGCCAAATTTAGTGGCCCGACAATTTGGCCCGAGCCAGATATTGCCAAAGTCCTTAGTGAGGCATCCTGATGACATAGTACGGTCCGGCCGACGCTTGACTCATGTAGGTCATAGGGCTTGCATGAGGTTCGTCCGAGCCTCTCAACACCTGGAGCTGCCAGTATTTTCCTTCCAGCCTTCCTTTTTAACCACTCAAGAATTCGACGCTTGGTGGTCAGAGTATCAAGCTCAAACCTTCACTCCAAATCTTTTCTTAGAGAACGTGGTCGACGCTTTTGCCTCCATGGCTGATGGCATCCCTAAATCATCGACTACGGCCCCTGTCATAGATGTTGACCCTACAGAAGACCCTTCCACAAAGGTAGATCCTGGACTTTTGATTTCGTTTGCCCGTAGGTTTGAACTAAATAGTTTCAGCTTTGTTTTCAGGGACGTAAACGAGAAACGGCTGCTGCGTCGACTTCCACTAGGCCTGCCAAAAAACCCAGGACCAACCCTTCACATGTATATTTCATTTTCTTGTCCTGTTTCTTTGTCTTTTCTTTGTTCTAACATTATTTCTGCACAGGCTTTTAAGACAGTACCTTCTCCTGAAAAGACCGAGTCGAATGAGAGTACTCACTCTCGAGTTTTCACCGCAGCGACTTCAGCATCTCCTCCATCCACACCTTTGGTGAGGAAGAAAAAGGCTTTAATGTGGAGTACACCTTCAAAAACCGGCGCTTCGACGGTGGCCCCAGTCGTCCCAAGAAATATCGAAGACGTTTTCGAGCCAATCCCTACTGTCACTCCTCCCAAGACAATAACTCACCCTGCGCAGGTATTTCCATTTTCACTTTAGTGTCCTAGACGACCTTAGGGCGACGAATCTCACTTGTATTTTGCTTTGTAGGAAAATGTGGTCACTTCGACCACTGTTGGTGATGGCGACACTGAATCGGCCGCAGACGGCACTACTGTTGGCGTCACTATTACGCCAAGTCCTCAGAAAATTGATGAATTCCCGACACTCGTGTCAGAAGAAAACTTGGTGGCGAAGACGCCTCCTGCCCCAACTGATAACCTTGAGCACAATGATGTAGCTCCTGGAGAGAATATCAATCCTTCGCCTGCCGTCACCACTACTGAAGTCGGAGAGAACTTCCAACCCCCTTGTTGCGGTGAGAATCGGATAACAAGCTATTAATTAACTTGCATCACAAAACTTTTAAATTCACCACCGACTTTGATTTATCCAAAGGAAAGGTTCAAGATCGAGAAAAAAACCTAAAGGGGGGAGATCTAAGGTTCGGGGGTTGGTTACGCCTAGGGAAGATATTAGCATCCTAAAAGTCCGTAGTACTCTACGAGAACCTCTTGTTTTAATTTGTTATATCTTACTCGCTTGCTAAGGGTGCTATGCTAAAGGTTCAAACCCTAGGGGTTAGTATCTAAGTATACTCGACAAAGTATCGCCCCTTACGCCTACGTATCCTGACGGGAGTGGAATCAGAGTATCCGTAGTTCACCGATCTAAGGGTGAAGGATAGGAACCATTGGCTATGGCCAAATTTCCAAGGGGAAAATGAGTATGAGCTCATTTTAGAGTTCACGATAACTCTCTAAATCTAAGTTATAGAGGGAAAGTGAGTTCTCAATGATGGTGAGAATCACATATAGTTCAAAACTCCAACCTATTTCTAAGTTGTGATTTCATTGGCTCTCATGAGGCCAAGAAATGGGATAAACCTAAAGGATAGGGTAGGGTGGTTGTTTAGTGACTTCATGAGTCAATTTTAAGATGATCTCCCTTTGGAATGGGGGGAAAGATAACAGTTGTAAAATTACTAAGAAATAAAGAGTTATAATTCAAATATGATGATGCAAGAATACTGAACAAGATAATGAGATGAAATAAAGCTTATGAAATCAATGCAAAGCTAGAATCATACATTAGACGTTAATCAAACATGGTAAACAAAAATAACATGATAAGACAAATAAAGAAGGTACAACAAAACCATAGAAGAAATCCAAACTTAACATGAAATAAAGCACATAGATTAAATATTTTTATCAATTTCTTTTTATATATAAGAAGTAGATTTAATTAGAAGAACATAGCAAAAAGAATGGAAGAAAAAGGATGAAAAATAAGCAAGTTGTGGAAATTAGAAATTAAGGCACAAACATTGAAAATAAATAAGACAACCATGTCATAAAAAAAAAAGGAAAGGGCACTCCTAGGGATTGAACCCAGGACCCTTCGCTTGCAGCTTAAAACCAACACCACTGAACCAAAGCGCGCGCCTTGACATATAAGGGATAACACAAGTATATATTTAAAGAGAAGCGAAGATCAGAAAAATAAACAAAAGGACTGGGGCGAGGGGGATTCGAACCCCAGTCCTAAAGGTTATAGGCACGGCTGGCTTACCACTGGGGTGGCTATACATCCAGTGTATAAGCCACCCACACAAGCATATATTCCAAACAAAACGCGCCATGTCCAAAAGAAATAAACCAGCGAAAAAGGAAAAGAAATGTAGCAGGTACCAAAATTATGTATGACAATAGTGTCAACCAGTCACCTAAGATTTAAATGCTAAACGAAAAATCTAAAACCTGGCCTATCCCGTACTGCCACAATTTCATTTCTCCATGCAAACATGCGATGATTATGCGTTCGTTGTGAACAAAACAAAGGAAGAAGCAGCAACAAAAGGTTAATCATTTTTAATCCATCATTATCTCCATCAGATCTCAACCAACTTTAATGAACCAAAACATCAACTTAGCACCCATAAAGTAGAATAAGAATGAGCCTTTAGTAACACAAAAATAAACACCAAAATTGAGAAACAATGACATGACTTCTAGCTAAGACAAACTGAGAGGTTCCAACATGCCATTCTTCTTCTTCTGCCATCCTTATGTTAACAAGGCTCCGACAATATTCAAAGTAACAAAGCCTCATGATGTACATTCACAACCAAAGGAATACTTCAAGAACCAAACAACTCAACCCGAAGCTCTTAAACAACAACAACGGAATTGTTAGTTCTTGTATTGGCTGGAATTTTGGTAAAACAAAGTTGAACAATGTTGGTGTCATATGCCTGATGTCTTAACATTGGTTCCTAACATTAGTTGTTGCAGGGTTGAAGTTTTATATGCTGATGTTAAACTTGATGTCTTGACATCAGTTATCTAAACATCAGAGCATCAGGCTGTGATGTTTTAGGGCTGCGCGTGAAAGTTTGGTTTGAGAAGATCTGTTAGAGAGATTGTGTGCGAATATCTTGGAGAAGATATTTTCAGTTGCAATCAGATTTGGAGCAGATCCTGTTGCTATGTTTAAGGGTTGTTTGATTTAAAAAGATTTGAAGATCAAATCTATTTTAAATTCTATTTTTAAATCAAATCAAATCAGATTTTTGGAAGAGGTCCAAGCCCAAGTCAGAATTCTATTTAAAGCAGCCTCAACCCTTGTTGGAAGGTGACGAAGACAAGAGAGCAAAGACTGAGAGTCAAATTTGTGTTTTTGTGTGTGTTTTGTAAACCTTTCATGGTTGAATAAGTGTTACTATTTTGGGTTGTAAGTGTATTCACTCTAGAGCTTTTAAGCAAGAGTGTGTTGTTCTTGATCAAAGCTGTTAAGCAAGATCAAGGTGTGGTTTAAAGTGTAATCTTTGAATTGTATCACTGAGGTGATTTAGGGAGTGAGTGGTTTCTCATATCTAAGTGGTCTCTTAGGTAGAAGTGTCATTGGGTAGTGATTAAGATTAGTAGATGTCAACTGGTATTGTTGAGTCTGTAATTTAATACTACTAATAGTGAATTTCCTCCCTGGCTTGGTAGCCCCCAGACGTAGGTTGTTAGACCGAACTGGGTGAACAATTCATTGTGTTGATTTACTATAGTTATTACCTTGTTCATATAGTAGATTGTGTTGTTGTGACATCACACTTAACATCACACATCTGATACCAGAATTTCAATTGGTATCAGAGCAGGCATCCTGCTCTGCATCTGGGTGAGATCTAGGGCTGATACTTTCTGGTGCAATGGACAAGGAGTGTGGTGGATTTGTGAATAGACCCCCTATTCTAGATGGATCAAATTATGACTATTGGAAACCTCGTATGGTTACATTCTTGAAGTCTTTAGACAGTAGGGCCTGGAAGGCAATTTTGAAAGAATGGAAACATCCTGTTATTGTGGAAAAAGATGAGAATGGGAAGGAAGTAGAGGGTAGCTCAAAACTGAAACCTGAAGAAGAATGGACCAAGGAAGAAGATGAACTTGCCCTTGGGAATTCTAAAGCCTTGAATGCCATATTCAATGGTGTTGATAAGAACATCTTCAGGTTGGTCAACACTTGTGAAGTAGCTAAGGAAGCATGGGATATCTTGAAGACTACTCATGAAGGAACCTCCAAGGTTAAGATGTCAAGACTTCAACTTCTGACAACAAAGTTTGAAAATCTGAAGATGAAAGATGATGAGACCATTCATGACTTCCACATGAACATTCTTGAGTTGTCCAATGCTTCTAGTGCTTTAGGAGAAAGAATGACGGAAGAGAAGCTGGTAAGGAAGATTCTCAAATCCTTCCTAAGAGATACAAAATGAAGGTGACTGCTATTGAAGAAGCTCAAGACATCATCAAGATGAGAGTTGATGAGTTAATTGGTTCTCTTCAGACATTTGAATTAGGGATGAATGAGGAATTTGAAAAGAAGACCAAAAGCATATCATTGGTGTCTAAAGAGAAAGAGTGTGATCCTAAGACTGAGGAGGAGCTTTCAAATGCTATTGTTCTGCTGGGAAGACAGTTTAACAAGGTTCTAAAAATGATAGACAGGAGCTACAAACCTAATATCAAGAACATCACATCTGACACTAACAGATCAGGAGATCAGGGGAAGAAAACTAGAGATGAAGAAAAGACCAATAATGACAAAGGAGTTCAATGCTTTGAGTGTGAAGGGTATGGTCATGTCAAGAAAGAATGTCCTACATATCTCAAAAAGCAGAAAAAGGGGTTATCTGCTTCCTGGTCTGATACTGATAGTGAGAGTAAATCTGAAGAAGAATCAACTAAGCTTGTTAGAGCTATGATTGGGGTTTGTGAGTCAGATGATGATTCATGTGATGATGAGGTTTCTTATGAAGAGCTTGCTGCCTCTTATAAAGAACTGTGCATGAGAAGTGAACAAGTCTGTCTTGAAGGAGAAAAGCTAAAGAAAATCATAGTGCAATTAGAAGCTGAAAAAACTGAACTAGAAAATGAAGTCAGTATGCTTAACTCTAAACTGGATTCTATGACGAAAACTGTCAGAATGTTGAACAATGGTACTGATGCTCTAGACAACATTCTTAGTATTGGAAAACTTGCTGGAGACAAAAGTGGTTTGGTATTCAACAATAGTGCAGCTTCTAATGATGTTATTACCATTTCCAAACTAGTGATGTTACAACAGATGTTTAAACATCTTGACAGGATTCCTTCTAGGAAGAAATTCAGGCGCTGGAGATGTCATCACTGTGGGCGTTTTGGACATATAAAGGCTTACTGTTATAAGCTACATGGGTATCCTCAGAAGACACATCAGTATACTCCCAGACAGAAGTTTCACAAAGGTAATAAGGCCTTCAATTCTAAGAAGCAATGGGTTCCAAAAGGTAAAGTTACCAGCTTAATAGCTCACACTTCTCTTAGGGTTTCTACCAAAGAAGACTGGTACTTTAATAGTGGGTGTTTAAGACACATGACAGGAGTTAAGAATTTGTTGGTAGATGTTAAGCTCCATTCTTCAGGTCATGTAACCTTTGGTGATGGTGTCAAAGGAGAAATCAAGGGGATGGGAAAGCTGAATTGTGCTGGTGCTCCTAGACTGGATGATGTTCTACTTGTCAAAGGGTTGACAGCAAATTTGATCAGTATTAGTCAACTTTGTGATCAAGGATTCAAAGTAGACTTTACAAAATCTGAGTGCAATGTCACAAATGAGAAAGGAGAAGTCATCATGAAGGGTGTTAGGTCTAAGGACAACTGTTATCTATGGGTGCAATAAGACTCAAGTACCTCAACATGTGTGTTTGCTAGAGATGATGAAGTCAAAATCTGGCATCAAAAGTTGGGACATCTTCATCTGAAGGGAATGAAGAGAATCATATCTTCAGAAGCTGTCAGAGGAATTCTGTAACGCCCCGAATTTAATTAATTAGTTAATTAAATTATCGAAGGATTTAATTATTGGAATTAGACAAAGTTAGAGAGTTAATCAGAATAGTTGGATTTGTCGGTATTACCTTAAGAGGCGTATCTGAATTATTAAGTTAAAGTCGGATTTTAGTCGGTTAAACCGGAGGAATAATAGTAGGAATAATATGATTTATTTATTTGACTATTTTATTTAAGTGAATTGGATTGGATTATTGTGTGGTAAATAGCAATGAGGAAGTGTGAATAATTGGCCCAATAAGAGTTATAGGAGTTATTTAGATTAAAAAGAAAAATAAGATTTTATTTTAATAAAGAATTAGGTTTTGTTGGAATAATAAGAGTTTTGGAATGGAGGCAAAAGAGATCGTGAAACAAAGTTGCAGATAAAAAGGGAATGAGGGTTTGGAAGCACAAGATTGGAGAAGAGGAATTACGAGAAGTGCGCAGCCGGAACTGGAGAATTCGAACTACCGTTAAATCCAGGTAAGGGTGGGATTCGATTATTATAACCGGGTTATGATGAATGATATGGGGGTTGGGGATTATATGAGTTTTCTTCCATTGAATTTCAATAGGTGTTGTCGTCTGTGTAGAAATTAATTATGATATTGTTGAATTGCGATGCTACTGTTATGACATTGTTGTTTCTGTTAAAGTGGTTGAAATTTACCGTTGGATGAGAGAGATTCAATTACATGAGATTTGCGTACTGTTAACTTTTCAGTAATATATTGATATCATGTAATTATATATACACTGTAAGGGTACTGTGTGATTAGTATATGAACACATGGATACTGTAGCTCACATGCGGTAGCTTCCATGGTTTAGCGATTCGAATACTGTAACTTCACTTGTGGGAATATTGTTATAATGTCACTGTAACATCCCTTTATAATAATAATAATAAGGATGTTTAGAAATATATATTATTTCAAGTTACATTTCAAATACAACCTAGCTTTATATATAAAACATAAGTTATGTTTCCAGCTACATAGATATGCATATATTGGTTTGTGATGATGCATATATGTAAATGCTAGGCATTCGCTGTTGTTAGATGCGCATATAAGACATAGCTTATTTTTATGTTACTGATACATATATAATAATAATAATAATAATAATTAATGATAATATTAATAATAATAATATAGTATTATTAGTATAATATGTTTTTAGAGTTTTGAGTTAGAGATGAATAATTAGATTGTTTGGTTATCTTAAATTAATTTTAATTTTGTTAGAGTTGTCCATGGAGTTGTTAGAGTTGTCGATTGAGTCCATAAGAATTATCTTTATGAGCAGGAGTTGCCAGTAGAGTAATTTTGAACTGTACCGGGTAAAATGCTATCAGTATGCAAGCATATCAGATGAGTATAGATAACAGGGTTTTTATAACCAACAGTGGTAATTTTTGACAGAAAATTGGAATTTAGTAATAGCAGGTATTTTAGCAGGTGGTGACATTCTGGTTGCAGAGTTGATTTTGATGACAGTAAAAATTAGTAGCATAATACGTTGCAGCAGTGATTTAGTAATTTAACTGAATTAATAAATTAATTAGTAGTAATTAGTAAATGTGAAACAGTACAGTTTTAGTCGGTTTAGCCGGTTTAGGCGGAAAACCTAGTTGTCCGGGATTTAATGAAAATTGGCGGGATAACTAATATAAATTAGTAGGTATTCTTGGTTGGTTTGTTTTGTGGTAATTATGTCGATTAAGTTGATTTACAGGTACAGTTGAATAGGTTGAATTGTCCCGGTTTATGGGCACTGTTAAGTTGTAGGTCTTATGACCAATGTTGGTTGAGTTGTGTTGTTGTTGTCTTGTTTATGCGACGTTGAATATGTTGTTAATTGAACCTGCTGATGTTAAATATGTTGTTGTTGATTAAGTTGTAGGTCGAACGACCAATGTTGGATTAAGTTGATGCTATTGATGCATGTTTGAGTTGTTGTTTTCGTTGTTGTTATTCTGGTTGTTCTTGTTGATGATGTAGTTGATTGTATGCCTTGATAATTGTCGCATACATTGCATTCATGAGTCGGGGTTGTATGCTCACACCACGTTGGCCTTGATGGCAATGTTTAAGTTGGCCTTGATGGCATTGATTAAGTTGGCCTTGATGGCACCTGATTAAGTTGAAATGCCTCGATAACCTGGCAATGTTTAAGTTGGGAGCTCTGCTCCAATGGTACCACATGCATGTACATAGTTGTGTCACATTTTGAGTCATTGTGAATTTGTTGTTGTTATTGATTCGTTGTTGTTGTGAAGTTACTGTTGTTGCGAAGTTGTTGCTTGTTATAAGTTGCTATTGCTATATCTTGTCGCTTGATATAAGTTGCCAATGTCGTGAGCTGTTGTTATATATGTTGTATTACTATAATTTGCATCTTTTATATAAGTTGTTGTTATATGTTGTTATTACTATAAGGTGTTGTCAATACTAGTTGTGGTTATGAGTTGCTGGTTGCTATTAAGTTGTTTATTTCTAGTTGTTGCATGACTGTTGTATGAATCGGCGAAATTTGTATGATTCTAATCTAGTATATTAATTATCATAATTTTGTTTATAATATTCGATATCTCACCCCTTCTGTAATCATGTTACCTATTATGGGTAACTGAGCAGGTACTCAAGAATAGCTGTGAAGGTTTGAAGTCTTAGTCGCTGTTAGTTCAAGTTGGTGTCATGCTCTGATACGTAGCACTCGGGGGGAAATGTTTAGTTTATGTTGTTGTTATTATAAGTTGATGAATAGTTGTTATTTCATGTTATGGAAATTATTTCTAAGTTGTTGCCAATTACGATAATGGTTGAACAATCATGGTTTAAAAAGTTGTAATGACTGAATAAAGTTGTGAATGATTTATAAGTTGTATTCCGAATGCTATGTATCAAATGATAAGTGAAATACAAGTAGTTTGTTGCTTTTAAGTTGAATAATGTGACATCCTGATTTTGTTGGAAATTTTAAAGTACTCTGATTTTTATTAATATTCGATGGGTAGAATTGGGGTGTTACAAATTCCTACACTCAATATTAAAGAAGGAAGAGTTTGTGGAGATTGTCAAATAGGGAAGCAGACCAAGATGTAACATCAGAAGCTTCAACATAACACTACCTCCAAAGTTTTGGAACTTCTTCATATGGACTTGATGGGACCAATGCAGGTAGAAAGTCTAGGTGGGAAGAAGTATGCTTATGTCGTTGTATATGACTATTCTAGGTACACCTGGGTAAGCTTCATCAAAGACAAAACAGAGGTGTTTGATGTATTTAAAGATTTATGTCAAAGACTCCAAAGAGAGAAAGAGAGCAATGTCATCAGAATAAGGAGTGATCATGGGAGGGAATTTAAAAATAGCAAGTTTGCTGATTACTGCTCTGCTGAAGGCATCAGTCATGAGTTTTCCTCTCCTATTACTCCTCAGCAAAATGGAGTTGTTGAAAGGAAGAACATAACTCTCCAAGAATCTGCTAGAGCAATGATTCATGCCAAAAAGCTTCCTTACCATTTATGGGCTGAAGCCATGAACACTGCTTGCTATATTTACAACAGAGTTACTTTGAGAAGGGGCACTTCAGCTACTCTGTATGAACTATGGAAAGGGAGAAAGCCAACTGTGAAGTACTTTCATGTTTTTGGAAGTAAATGTTACATTTTGTCAGATCGTGAACAGAGGAGAAAATTGGATCCTAAAAGTGACGAGAGAATCTTTCTAGGATACTCTACAAATAGCAGAGCTTACATGGTTTTCAACTCCAGAACAAAGGTTATGATGGAGTCTATAAATGTGGTGATTGATGACATTGATAAGCAGGAATATGCTGATGTCCTGGATGATGTTGAAACAATAGTTGAAGAAGTCACAGCAGAAACTGAAGACAGAAGTGGGTCTCCCAGTCCTGGTGATGCTGAACCTGAACCTGAACAATATAATAAAGAACCATCTATTAGAGTGCAAAAGGACCATCCAAAGGAGCTTATCATAGGTGATCCTAAATTAGGGGTTAGCACTAGATCAAGAGAGGTTGTGTCAAATTCTTGTTTTGTTTCCAAAATTGAGCCCAAGAATGTCAAAGAAGCTCTGACTGATGAAGAGCTGGAACAATTCAAGAGGAATGAAGTGTGGGATCTCGTTCCAAGGCCTGATGGAGTTAATGTGATAGGCACCAAGTGGATTTACAAGAATAAATCTAATGAACAAGGAGTGGTCACCAGAAACAAGGCCAGATTAGTTGCTCAGGGATACACTCAGGTTCAAGGAATTGATTATGATGAAACCTTTGCTCCTGTGACAAGACTGGAATCTATCAGATTACTCTTAGGGGTGGCCTGTAATTTCAAATTCAAGCTTTTTCAGATGGATGTTAAGAGTGCCTTCTTGAATGGTTACTTAAATGAAGAGGTGTATGTTGATCAACCAAAAGGATTTATTGATCCAACATTTCCTGACCATGTTTACAAACTAAGGAAAGCTCTCTATGGTTTGAAGCAAGCACCAAGAGCTTGGTATGAAAGGCTTACTGAATTCCTGGCTGTGAATGGCTACAGAAAAGGAGGGATTGACAAGACTTTGTTTGTTAAAGAGGAAGGAGGAAAACTGATGATAGCTCAAATATATGTTGATGACATAGTATTTGGTGGAATGTCAGATGCAATGGTGAAACATTTTGTGGAACAGATGCAGTCTGAGTTTGAAATGAGTCTTGTTGGAGAGCTCATCTATTTTCTAGGTCTACAAGTTAGACAAATGGAAGACTCCATATTCATATCCCAGAGCAAGTATGCAAAGAACATTGTTAATAAGTTTGGTCTGGAAAATGCTAATCACAAGAGAACACCTGCTCCTACTCACTTAAAGTTGTCCAAGGATGAACATGGTGTGAGTGTGGATCAAAGTCTATACAGAAGCATGATCGGTAGCTTATTGTATCTCACAGCTAGCAGACCTGATATTTCTTTTGCTGTTGGAGTGTGTGCCAGATATCAATTTGAGCCTAAAGTTAGTCACTTGAATCAAGTGAAGAGGATTCTAAAATATGTGAATGGGACTAGTGACTATGGAATGTTTTACAGTCATGGATCAGGCATTGAGTTATGTGGTTTTTGTGATGCTGATTGGGCAGGGAGTGCTGATGATAGAAAAAGTACTTCAGGAGGTTGCTTCTTCTTAGGGAATAATCTGATATCATGGTTTAGTAAAAAGCAGAACTGTGTGTCTATTTCTACTGCTGAAGCTGAGTATATAGCAGCAGGGAGTAGTTGTTCTCAACTTGTTTGGATGAAGCAGATGTTAACAGAATACAATATCAAGCAAGATGTCATAACATTGTACTGTGATAATCTGAGTGCTATCAATATCTCTAAGAACCCTATTCAACATAGCAGAACTAAGCATATTGATATACGTCATCATTTTATAAGAGATTTGGTTGAAGACAAAGTAGTTGCTCTGGAACATATTGCTACTGAAAAGCAGTTAGCAGATATTTTTACCAAGGCCTTAGATGCAAATAAATTTGAAAAATTAAGAAGCAAATTAGGAATTTGCATATATGAGGATTAAATGTGCTGGGAAGTGTCTTGTGCAGTTGTGATCTTTATTGCATATGTTTAGTTTAAAGGAAATAGAATTTCATTCAACTGCTGAAAGCATACAACATATAAAGGGTCTAAAGAGTATCCAACCCCCTGCATCAAGAAAAGTTTTCCAATCTTTATCCCATTCATCATCAGAAGCATGAAGTTGCACTGGAGGTTTTTTGATGTTTTTCATCCTTGTCTCTGAAATTTTTCTTGTTCTTGTTGCTCCTGAAGAAGTCCCAGCGGCTGTCATTGTTTTGTTCTTATTCTTCAGTGGATCTGGTTTCTTGACCTCCTGCATGTGGTTCTTCCCTGCATCTTTGTTAGACTGACTCATACTTGTTTGTTGTCTGGTGCTGTTAGAAGGAAGAAGGCTTGGATTTTATAGTTCTATAAGAATCCATTGTTTGTATCGCCTGACCAGTCAAAGTTTTTGGAATTTGTGTTCCTTGAGAAGCTTGTTATTTGACCATGTCTTAATGGCTGTCAGATCTTTGTGTTTGATGTAGAAGTTGTCCAATCGTGGCTAAAAAGGGGGAGAGTTAGCCTATGTGCCTATGTATTGCCTAGTTGTCTGTTGTGGTTCTAGGCTTGAGGGGGAGTGTGCATGTTTGAACAGCTAGTATGCTGGTTCTTGTTTTGAGGGGGAGTTTAGCTTTGAGCAGATTTTGGATGTGATTGCTGCTGGTTGTGTTTTGGAATGTTAGGAGTATGAAGTTTTTCCGCTGCAGGTATCTCTGATGTTGGCAGAGATTGTTTTATCCAAAATTAGCCAAAGGGGGGATTGTTAGTTCTTGTATTGGCTGGAATTTTGGTAAAACAAAGTTGAACAATGTTGATGTCATATGTCTGATGTCTTAACATTGGTTCCTAACATTAGTTGTTGCAGGGTTGAAGTTTTATATGTTGATGTTAAACTTGATGTCTTGACATCAGTTATCTGAACATCAGAACATCAGGTTGTGATGTTTTAGGGCTGCGCGTGAAAGTTTGGTTTGAGAAGATCTGTTAGAGAGATTGTGTGCGAATATCTTGGAGAATATATTTTTAGTTGCAATTAGATTTGGAGCGGATCCTGTTGCTATGTTTAAGGGTTGTTTGATTTTAAAATATTTAAAGATCAAATCTGTTTTAAATTCTGTTTTTAAATCAAATCAAATCAGATTTTTGGAAGAGGTCCAAGCCCAAGTTAGAATTCTATTTAAAGCAACCTCAACCCTTGTTGGAAGGTGATGAAGACAAGAGAGCAAAGACTGAGAGTCAAATTTGTGTTTTCGTGTGTGTTTTGTAAACCTTTCATGGTTGAATAGGTGTTACTATTTTAGGTTGTAAGTGTATTCACTCTAGAGCTTTTAAGCATGAGTGTGTTGTTCTTGATCAAATTTGTTAAGCAAGATCAAGGTGTGGTTTAAAGTGTAATCTTTGAATTGTATCACTGAGGTGATTTAGGGAGTGAGTGGTTTCTCATATCTAAGTGGTCTCTTAGGTAGAAGTGTCATTGGGTAGTGATTAAGATTAGTAGATGTCAACTGGGATTGTTGAGTCTGTAATTTAATACTACTAATAGTGAATTTCCTCCCTGGCTTGGTAGCCCCCAGACGTAGGTTGTTAGACCGAACTGGGTGAACAATTCATTGTGTTAATTTACTGTAGTTATTACCTTGTTCATATAGCAGATTGTGTTGTTCTGACATCACACTTAACATCACACATCTGATACCAGAATTTCAGGAACTAATATTCAGAGCTGGTAATAAGCCTCATAAGGTATTGTTATGCCAAAACCCGTCCATATTGCCAGCCTAAGCTAGTGTAGATATTAACGATAACCTAAACCTCGTATAGAAGTCCTCTAAAGCTTGCACATGGCATGGAGATATGAGTTAAAAAAGTGAAAACATCTACCTATCATGCCAACAGAACGACAAACAAACTACACGTTGCTAACCGAAACCAAGGTAAGGTGGACAACTTGAGAATAGTTCAAACATGCAAATTCAGTATGAAGACTTGAACATAATATTCCAAACCATCAACAATAGACAGTGCCAACAAATGCATCGATCTTCAAATGAATATAGGATAACAGTGATAGAGTTATGTGGAACTCACGTATAGGCATGAGAAATAGCTCATCATAAACACACACTCAAACAGTTTTTTTTTAGACATCAGCCTTCAATATTCAAACTTATTAAGGAAGCATGAGCATTTATGACTAAGCATAGACAGTATAAAAAGATTTCTCACGAACTGAACAACATCATCTGTAACATCATCTAAAACTGATCAAAACGCAAGGTACTTGAAAGATAAAAGCATGGAAGCTAAAAATGATCATGACATATCGAATATGGAGTGAAGGAAAAAAAAGATTACCTAGTGGAATAAATCCACTGTATCTTCTTATCTTGAGCTGGAAATTCCGACCAAAACCAAACTTCTCATTCCTCAAATCAGTGGTGCTTTAATTCCTCCAAAACTCTCTCTCTCTCTCTCTCTCTCTCTCTCTCTCTCTCGAGTGACATCTTGCTCTCAAGATAGTGATGGATACTCTTAGTATATGTGTTATTTTTGTTGGTGACTGTTGGTTGTTTTGTTGTTCTGAATATGGGTTTGGTGTAATAGAGATACTTTGATGGTTTTTTGATCTGATACTTGGTTTTTGGTTGGTGGTTTACAAAGGAGAAAGAGTAAGAGGGTTATGTTTTTTTCATCAAGATTGTTCTGATTGTTAGTGATTATCTGAGAGGTTGCTCGGGTTCCCCTATTTATGCTTAAACAAGGCAAGCTCTTTTGTGTTCCCCCATCAGTTGCTGAGGTGAAATACTACCGTTAACACTTGTGAGATTTGAAAAATGGGAGGGAAAAAAAAGAGTTATTCTGATTTTGCAGGGACATGTTGGTAGGCCTGTGGCATGTTGTTTTGGTGTAAGGTTGTGTCGCAGTTTTCATGGTTTGAGGACAGTTCTTGTGATGTGTATTGATGCTGGCTTTCGGTCAAAGCAGGGTTCTTGTAAGGCTTGGTGCAATTTGCAGCAAAGTGTCTGCTTGAAGTTGACATTACATGAGGTTTGCAGGGTCAAAATTTTGGCACAGTTGGTGTATTGTTCCTTTCATGCGCAAAGGCTTTGTTTTCTTGTGGAATGTCATTTTTTATTTTGTTGTACTCGTATATGCTTCATGAACCTCTTGGCATCTTTTTTTGTCTTGTAAGTTTATTTTTGCTGAATTTGTAAATGAGATGGGCCATGGATTACTTGTAGCTTGGAATGATCAAAATGGATTAAAAAAGTTATTGAACATAATTTGGATACCTGGAAATGTGGATTTAGAAAATTAGATAACATTTGGAATGGACAAATGGATTTAATTGGGTAAATAAAAAATGGATTTAGAAATGGATAATTGGAAAAATAGATTTAGAAATGGATAATTGGAAAAATAGATTTAGAAATGGGTTAAGAGAAACGGATATGGATAAATAGATTTTGGATAATTGGATAAGAAAAATGGTTAATAAATGATTATTGAAATTGGTTTGGAATTAAAGGTGACAATTGAGGGTAGATAAAATAGGTAGACATTTGGTTATGGAGAGGATCATGGAGAGGGTTATGGAGATATCTCTTTGAAATGAGAGACTTGCTTGATTCAATACTCCATCCAAACTCTTGATTAATCACCTCTTGAATCTTCTTAAGATAACACCTGATTCACAAATGAGACAAACACAAACAAAACCTGATAAAAGGGTTAGCTATGCAACAATGATTGACCTAATATGACATGCAAGAGATCAATGGATCTAAGGGTAAAATTTAGGGTACAACACCCCTGAACATAACCCAGAGAGGACTTCAACCATTGTCGAAAAATCCCTTACTCCAGAGGCACTCTTAGCAGCCAAGGCAACAGATCCAGCAGCAACCCTGAAAGCGCTACACAAACTTCGCCAAGCAGCTGAAGAGATTCAGCCTACCAGTTCGACAACAATCCCAACTCCAAAAGTGGATGCTTCCTTCAATCTCAAACTTCAACAGTTGCGGTCCTATCTTTTTTAGGAATAGTTCCTGGTGGCTGTCGCCAAAGAAGCCGCCATAGCCAACGACATTTTCAAACTTCTGGATGAACTTTCTGAATTCCAGCTCCCTGCTCCCATGGCCACATACCTGATCGGGTTTGAAGCCTTCTTCACTTAATTGGCCAAAGACCTTGCTATGAATCATCAGACCGATGCCCAAATTCGGTTCCGCCACAACGATATGAAACGTGAGTGGCACCTTAGCTCAGTCTGTGAACAAAAACGTGGAGACTTTGAAACTAAAAAATAGGAGCGCTCCGACAAACGCCAGGCTTTCGACCAACACATATTTGAATATCAAGCCTAGATAATAGAGTTGACAAAAAAGATTGCTAAAGTTGAACAACAGAAAGCCCTCTTGGACTCAACTGAGCCTCTGCCTTCTCAAGAGGCTATCGACCACGAAGTAGCTCAAGGACTTGTTCACGTCGAAGCGACTATAAAGATCAAAGATGCTATTAGCCGTATGCAGAGATGAAAGGTTCTTCTTGAGAGCAAGATTGTTCATGAGAAGACCCTCTTTGACGACTTTAAGTCTAGATTTCTTGAGTTTCCTTAGCTTGTATGTCGCGCTGATGTAACAAACAATATTTTGTAGGCCATCTTTGGCCCTTCAGCCTATTTTGGCCTTAAATTACTGAGAACTATATTTTGATGTGAATCTCTTGTAGCATAGGTCTATATTTTTTAAATATTTCCCATTTACTCTTAAGATTCGTTGGTCTGCTCCCAACTCTTGCACTTCGTACGCGTTGTTACTAAACACTCGAGTCACCTAAAATGGTCCCTCCCAGTTGGGTGACCATTTTCCCATCGTTCGATCTCATTGATCCATGGGCAACACCGCTTTCCAAACATAGTCATTTGCAGTAAAGGTTTTCTCTTGGACCCTTTTGTTGTATGCCCTGGCGACTCGGGCCTTCTAGCGCAGCAAAACATTTAAAGCTACCATTCTTTCCTCGTCTAAGTCCACGAGTTCGTCTATCATCATTTCCCAATATTGTTCCGACGGAATCTCGTATTGACGTTGCACCCTAACAGATTGTAGGTATACTTCTACTGGTAACACGGCGTCATACCCAAAGGTTAAACGAAACGGAGTCGAATTGGTTGACTCCTTAGGTGATGTCCGACAAGCCCACAACACTTGACTCAATGTCTTATGCCAATTCTTTGGCTTTTTCGCGACGTGCTTCTTGATTAGCCCAATTATTACCTTGTTAGCTACTTCGATTTGACCGTTCGCCTGCGCATAGTACGGCGTCGACGTAACTAACTTAAAACTTGTTTCTGCCACGAACTCTTGCATTTTCTGACCCACAAACACGGAGCCTTGATTTGTCGTGATTGTCTCAGGTATCCCGAATCTATACAAGATATGATTATGAATGAAATCTATCACGATTTCTTGGTCCACCTTCGCCAGAGGCACAGCCTCTATCCACTTTGTGAAGTAGTCTATTCCTACGAGGATGAATCTTTGCTGCTTTGACGAAGCTGGCCGAATTTCTCCTATTACATCAAAAGCCCAACCTCGAAATGGCCATGGCCTGACTATAACGTGCAACTCACTAGCTGGTACGAGCTGAATATTTGCGTGTCTCTGGCAATCCTGACATCCTTTCACGAACTCTATGCAATCCTTGAGCATGTTGGGCTAGTAGACACCCTGTCGGAACAAAAACCATTTCATTTTATGGCCAGCTTGGTGCGCCCCACAAGTCCCACTATGAACCTCAAAAATTGCCAAATAGGCATCAATATCCCCTAAGCATTTGAGCAATACCCCCTCCGGAGTTTTCTTAAATAACTCATTGCCTATACAGACATAGCTCATTGCTCTGTACTTAGTCTTTCTATCGGTGTTGCCTGACGGGTTTTCCAAATACTCCATAATTAGTCTTCACCAATCTATTGGTGACACATTGTTGACAAACACCTCATACCTTTCTAGATCTTCGACCAAGCTCTTCGAGTCCTTGCACACTGACCCATTGGATGGTGAATGTACGTTCGACACCATCTTCGCCCTAGTTTCGACAAAATCCCTGAGTTTACCCTCCGACAATTAATAACCAGAGGCAATTTATGCCAATTCATTAGCTTTATGGTTTTCTACCCTTGGCACATGCGAGATGTTGACAATTTTGAAATGCTTTAACAAACGCTTCACCAACGAGAAGTAACTCAAAAGATGTTCTTTCATGCACTTGTACTCCCTGGTGATTTGTTTAATTACCAATTCTGAGTCGCCTCTTATCTCGACCTCTTTGTCCCCCAAGTCTTTGAGTATCTTAAGACCAATGATTATGGCTTCGTACTCTGCCTCATTATTTGAGCATTTTCCATCAACTTTGCATTTAAAGGTAGTCGGGATACCTTGTGGGGATATTATTAAGATTCCAACACCTGCCCCATTTTTATGGCTTGACCCATCAAAGTACAATTTCCACGGGGCGGTGTCGATGCTATGTATCGACGTTTCGACTACAGCGTGGTCGACAATAAAGTGTGACACTATTTGACCCTTCATCACCCTCAAAGGGACGTACGTCAGGGAGAACTCAGTTAACGCTAGTGCCCATTTCCCAATTTGACTATGCAAAATAGGTTTGGATAACATATGCTTAATAACATCAAAATGGGACGAAACATAAACATTAACTGGTTTAATATATTGCTTTAATTTCATACATGAGAAGTACAAGCATAGGCACATCTTTTCAATCATAGTGTACCTAGTTTCAGCATCTATCAGTATCCTACTAAGGTAATAGATGGGTCTTTCGATGCATCCTCTTGTGCTAACATACTGCCTATGGTCGTATCCGACGCTGTAATGTACAACTTCATGCTTTTATTTATACTAGGGGGTAATAGGATTGAAGGCTTTGTAAGGTACTCCTTAATTGCGTCGAAAGCCTCTTGTTGCTCCTGTCCCCAACGGAACTCACTTTCCTTCTTGGTCTTGAGCAGTGGTGAAAACACTTTCGTCTTGCCATTTAGGTTCGAGATGAACCTCCTCAAGAAATTTATCTTCCCCAACAAAGATTGGAGTTGTTTCTTTGTCGTCGGAGGCTTGAGATCTAAGATTGCCTTCGTCTTGTTCTGGTTGATCTCGATGCCTCGCTTGTGGACTACGAATCCCAGGAAGTCCCTTGCATGAACACCAAAGGCACATTTTAGTGGATTCATTTTTAATCCATATTTTCTCATTCGCTCAAATGAGCGTCGAAGGTGGTCGAGATGACCATCTTCTGATGACGATTTTATGACTATGTCATCGATGTATACCTGCATAAAATTCTCAATAAAATCATGGAATATAGCATTCATAGCCCATTGGTAGGTTGCCCCAGTATTTTTCAGCCCAAAAGGCATCACAACCCATTCATATGTCCCCAAAGCTCCAGGGCATCGAAATGCGGTTTTGGGGACATCCTCTTCGGCTATGAGAATTTGATTGTAACCGGAGTAGCCGTCGAGCATGCTCAAATACTCGAATCCCGTGGCTGAGTCAACCAACATCTCTGCCACAGGCATCGAATATTCGTCTTTAGGGGTAGCGTTATTCAAATCCCTAAAGTCGATGCAAACTCGAAGGGTCCCATTTTTCTTAATAACAGGTACTATGTTTGCTATCTATTCGACATACCTTGCAGTTCTGATGAACCGACTTTTGAGCAGTCTTTCAATTTCCTGCTTGATCTTCGACGTGACTTCCGGGGCGAAGCGTCGAGGGTGTTGCTTTACTGGCCTCTTGCCTGGCTGGATTGGAAGTCGATGCTCAACTACACTCCGACTCAAACCAGGCATTTTGCCATAATCCCAGGCAAAACAATCCTTGTATTCTTTCAACACTTTAACCAGCTTGGCCTTTATTTCTGGTCCTACTTTGGCACTCACATATGTGGGCCTTTTGGTTGCCCCATCCCCTAAGTCGACCTCCTCAAGCGGGTTCTGCGCTTGCATTTTCTGCAGCTCATGATTTTGGGCCTTTTTCAAACCCTAAAGGCTCATCGTCGTAAATACCATCAAGCCTCTGATTTTCTAAAGCTTCTTCTTGGCCTCGTTGGCCATTTTCTTGTTTGTCATGGTCAGCTCCCTTAACTATTTGGAGAGTTTCTCCTTTTTCAAGTGCCGACATCCTTCTGTTTTCAGCCAAATAGGCCAAAATCCGAGTCATGCTTTCTAACTCAGCAGTCATTTTTACCAACTGTGAGCCACCCCGTTGGTGGCATTTCCATTGGCTCCATTGCTTCGTCGGCAGCGTCCCAGATGAACCCATAGTCGGGGTCCAGGTTCAGGACGCGACCCGTGTCAACAGAGGTGTAGGAACCTGACCCGCCATCACAAGGAGCCACATTTGCTAAGTGTTGGTCAAAAGACTTCTTGTTACCCTTGGCTTCGTCGACTTTGTAGTAGCTTTGGTCTGCCTCAATGTTTTCGACGATGCCATCCTTTCTCCAAATGGTCAATCTCTGGTGCATTGTCGACGGCACTGCCCAAATTCCATGGATCCATTCCTGTCCCAGCAATAGATTGAAGTTTCTTTTGACTTGATGACCATGAAGAGTGTCAGCCTGTTGATTGTACCCACTGCCAAGTCCACTTGGACAACCCCCAGGATGTTACTGGTCTTGCCTTCATAGTTGGACAAAACCATGTTATGCTGTCGAAGGTCAGCCTCTGTTTTTCCAATTTTCTTAAATAGATTGTGAGGCATCAGATTCACAGTTGCTCCACCATCCATAAACACCTTGTTAACAGACACCCCATCAATTTTTGCCTTTATGAATAACGGCTTCAAATGGTACATCATCCCAGGGCTAGGGTGTTCAAACATAGCCATTTGTTCTTCAACCACACCACTATTCAACACATAATAACATAGCGGCTTGTCATCCGCATTTTCACCAGAGATGAAATCTTCTTCAGTCTCAGAGATTTCAGACACCACGTCATACTCAGCTGGTAGGACCGACACGATACCACAATTCAGCACGAAATCTTTGCCATAGGTGTCATCGTTGGTGTCTTCGTACATGTCTTCGTCAAAATCTCCCTCAAGCGATGGATCATACTCGTCATCCGACTGAGGAGAATATTTTGGCTCCTCTTTGTCCGACTGGGGAGTATACTCTGGTTCTTTCTTGCTTTCCACCAGTGAAGTACATTTTGAATTCTGGGTCGACACAACTTCTTTCTCCCCTGATGCGTCCACGGTTACTGCCATGGTCTGGTTTGTCACCACTTTGTCCTTTTCTACCCATTTTCCTCTTGGGTATGGGGGTTTTTTTTTTTTGTCAAGACGTTCTGATAGGCTTCACTCTTGAAGTCGCAGCTTCCCTCTCAGCCTTCTTACTGCGCTGATAGCGCCTCCACTAGGTCTTAGTCATAGGGTTTTTCCCTTGTAATTAGGGGACACCCTATATCCTGCTGGTTCGACCCTTTTGTCGGAGACATTCGCCTCTTTTTCCAAATCGAGAGCCTTCCACTTTGGTCTTTTGCTCCCTTTCTGGATAACTGGTGCCATCCACCTTTCCTGTGGGTGTCTGATGGAGGCACAAAAGTTTTGGGCCTTGCCTCTTGGAACAGCTTTCTGTACTCCTCATTTCGACGGGGGACCCCACTCTTGTCAAACACAAACCTTGGGACAGGTGGCTTGCTCTCCGGCAGCACTTCTCTCTTGCTTGCCTTATACCTCTCAACAGCTTTCTCATCGAACACAGCGTTGCACCTGGGGCATAACGCGGCCTTCGACCCGCTTATCCTGCACCTTTCCTAAAAATCGTCCAAACTTTCGCCAGCCCGGGGGTACACTGCTTCAAGTTTGTCCTCAGCTTTCTTGTCGGAACCTTCAGTAGTTTCGACCATCATGCACTCTACCACTTCAGCCATTGGTGGCTTGTCGAGACCCTCAGTAGCTTCGACCATCATACATTCGTACACCTCTGAGTACAAATCCTCTTCGACCTTCAGTGGGTCGGTGTCAACCGGCATTTTTGGCTTCTCGCCAAATTGGAGTCGACCCTCCTTCAAAGCCTTCTGCACCAAATCCCTGAAAAGAACACATTGAGCTGTTTTATGACCAAGGAAATTATGAAACTTACAAAATCCCCTCTTTTTCTTTTGTTCTAGAGGGGGATCTTTTAAACCAGGCGGAATAATTATTTGGCCATCTTTAACCAGTAAATAAAATATTTCATCACATTTGGACACATCAAAAGTATAAGTTTTAGCGACGTATTTATCCGTTTTTCCAGTTTCGGCGGGATTTTTCTTGTTCGATGGTTTCAACAACTTGCAGGTGTAGGGAGGTCCTGGCTTAAGTTCAGCCACGTGGATCTCACTTTCATCGACGAACTCTTCATCGTCGGACGAACACTTGTCAGCTGCCACATAAGACACTTTTTCTTTTTTACGATATCTGTTAGACTGGGTTTTCTCAGCTCTTAAAAATTCGACCTGGCGAACCCGGTCAGCCAATTGCGCCATATCCCTAAGATATTGCGTGTCTAACTTCTTTCTGATAGAATAATCTAGACCACCAGCGGCCATTTCGGCTAATTCGTGCTCAGGGACTTGAGTAAAGTGTCGTGCTTTCAAAAGTCTAAACCTATTCAAGTATTGGTCTACTGACTCTGTGGCCTTGCGTTTGACGCTTGCCAACTCTTTTAGACTTATTTTCGACTGTCCCATATAAAACTGTTCATGAAACAGTCTCTCCAATTGCGCCCATGTGTGGATGGACTGGGGGGCAATGTGGTAAACCACGTAAATGCATTCTTAGTGAGGGAACTTGGGAAATATTTCATTTTCAAGTCCTCATTGTTCGCTAGGTCACCTGCTTTGGTCTGATACCTAGCGACGTGTTCGACAGTGGATTCTTCTGTCTCCCCAGCGAACTTGGTGAATTTTGGCACTTTCCACCCCCTGGGTAACTCTGTTTGTAATACGAAGTCTGGTAATGGGGATGTGTATGTTGGTCGTCGAAGGCCTGGGTTTGCCCCATTACAAACCATGATACGTTCGACCACGGCCTCTAAGTTGTGTTCCCCAGCCAAGGCATACTGTCGAACCTCTTGGACAACAAAATCCGGATCTTGGTTCCTATGGACAATCATGGGAGGCCTTTGGACCCTCCTAGGGATCTCTTCGAACTCACGAGGATGTTCAATAGTTTCGTCAAAGACTTCATCCTGACGAAGGGGCATCTCCGGTCGAGGCGGTGGGGTCTGTCGACCCTGAGCCCTAGGAGCGCCTAAGAAGTCACCGATCTGTGTCATTTGAGTCGCCAGTTGTTGGTAACTCTGTGTTGACTCTTGTATCAGTGGTCTTAATATTGTACCCATCTGTTGAGTCAACATGTGGACCATCTCATGATTAGTCTCATCCATTTGTTGCCTCATGACCGCGACAGAACTAGAGGTAAAGGTCGGTATGGATTGAGAGAAAAGATTAAAACCTGGGGGTCGAACCATCTGGTTCGACATGTGTCCTGCCCCCTGATAAGGTGAAAACGCTAGGGACGAACTTTCCCCGAACGAATGGCCGCTAGAGTGCAAACTCGACATGAACTCCGTCGGCATCCCATACGATCGAGGTATAGGCATGGTGATACTAGGCATATACTGCCCTGTAGTCCCTACCATTGTTGATTTAGGATCATGTCGACGCAGTGTTGCGGTTGGTCCACTAGGGGTGGTTGAAACTGCTGACATGGTACCGGAGCCAACATCAGTTGTTTGTGTTCCCACAGTACTTTCTATAGGAGACGGTTCGTCGTTCGAACGTGGTATTACCATCTTACCACTATGCAAAAACATATACTCAATTCACACGGGTCCCACCAGGTGTACCAATTTGTTCACCGGCGCGAACAACCGCTGGCCTTCCGTTGCAGGTTTACTCGCGGGATCGGCCACACAAATCACAGAATAAGGAATTGGAAGCGTATGTTTATGTTCTATTTCAGTTTCTCGCTTTTTGGTGAAAGTTGTCACGTTGGAGTGACCTTGGTAACGTGAAAGGTTTGAACGATCAACGGGTTTGGATACAAAGTGGAAAAAATAAAGGGAGGAAAGGCAAGACAAAAACAAAAAGGCAATAACTTAAATTAAATGCTGAAAGTAAATTGCATTAAGTAAAATTGGACGCAATTGTACATTTTCGCGGGAGTGAACTCGTTTCTCTCTAAGCTTGGTACTTTCAGCGTTTTCCCTTTACAACGTGAAAAAATGCGACCCCTAAAAATGGGAAATACAATGCTTTATATAGGCCTAGAAAATAACTATTTGTCTGACCAGGCGTCCTTTGGCGCTGACACGTGGCACCCCACTCTCTTTTCAACTTCCCATATTCTTGGAACTTTCAACCTTTTCCCGCCCAAGAACTTATCTTTGAATTTAGAACTCTGTCCTTCGCCTCGTCCTCCTCCGACACCGTGGTTTATTTCCATTTCTCCGACTCATCTCTCTAGCTTGTGTCGGATCGATCCCTTGAGGCGCCTGTGGTGTCGACACGTCATTGAACTTCTTGTTTTTCACCTTTGGTCGAAATCCCTTGTCAACACCATGTTATCTCACACAAATACTGGATCGGTACTGAACACGATGAAGTGTTGATAAATCTTTTTATCACAATCAGAACCGGAGCTCTGATGCGAATTGAAGGAGTGAGAAAACACAAGAAATAGGGGTTTGAATTGGGTTTTCGAAATGAAAGCTTTTTGTGAAACTCAAACAAATATCACAAATAAACTAGCAATAGAGAAAGACACACGATATATTTTGGTTCACTTGAAAACTATCAAGTTGTCACACCCTCATTTTCACCCTAACCCTAGCTTTACATATCATATCATTTTCGTCATATGTGCATTCCATTGGATCAAAAGGTTCTTTGAATCAGGGTTCTTATTTGCTTCGGGGTTTCCTTCATCGAAGTTTGAAGCAAATGTTTGAGCTCACAGCATCGTGAGTCTCTTTCTATCAAAGTTCATCTGGCTACAAGGCTTTCCTCTGCCAAGATTCATCAAGCATAAAGTTCAAGGTTTCTCAAGAGGCGTTAATACCTTCATATTCAAGAATAAGTACAGTAAGTGTCGAAGTTCATCTAAGGGTGAACTAATCTTGGTTGGGCAAGAATTGATTTCATAATCAAGGTCGTGGTGCACAGTTCAAGTGGTGTGTGTCTGAAGCTCAATTAGGTTTTGTGTTAATGCAAGTCATCTGTGTGTGGGTCAGGTTGTGCTAATCATGCATGATTCTTGATCAAGAAGGTTCATAGGTGTTGGAACGAGCAGTTCATGTCTAGCCATATTTTCTGATTCAAGTGATTTCATTGTCTCAAGATTCTAGTGCATCTGAAGATCCAGATGGTTTCATGATCCATTTATCATGATGCATTCAAAGGTTGTTGGGATTTGGTCTTTAGGGCGTTTGTGAATCCAATTCAATTTCATTTTTCTTTCTAATTTCAATCCAAATGTCATTTTCAAATACCTATTTCAAAACCATGAGTTACCATTTTTAAACCCATATTCCGCTATCCAAATAGTTTGATGTCCATTTTCCATTTGTTTCTTAAGTCAATTACCATTATCCACTCATATCCATTTTCAATACCTTTTTCAAATCCATTTTTACAAATTTATGTCATGTCCAAATGTTCATTCAATTATCCATTTTTATTTTCCAATTTCCATCAAAACCATAATTCCCATGATATTCATTTATATCCATCTTTTAATATCCATTTTTATTCCATCCCTTTTAATAAAAAATATACAATAAATAAAGCCTATTTGTATTATAAAAAAAATCAACACAAAAGTCATTAAGTCCATACGAGATTACAAAGCCCATTGTCAAGTCCATTTCATCTATAAAATTGCAATAAAAAGAAAACAACAAAATTCTGATCCAAAAATGTGTATGTCCTCAATTCTTAACCATCAACCTAATGCCTCAAACAGCGCAAACCGAAAAGAAACTGCAGCAAAAAGCCATGTTAAGCTTGCTACATCACAACACTATGCACCCGTACTCTGCTACAATTTGACAGCTTGCAAACCGTACAAATTTGCAAAACATAACCTGTAACACATCTGCACACATAAACCTGCTACAAACTAGGGGTGGACAAATTTGAACCGACCGATCCATTGTCTTTTTTGTGCAAATGGATCGGGTCGGGTCGGGTGTCGGGTTGATTCGGTAGCTTAATTTGGATATTATAGGGTTACTTCGGTCGGGTTCGGATGCTAATTTTGGATCCGACGAAAACCAAAACTGACTGAACTTAATTAATATATTTTTTATTTATTTTTATTACTATATGAATAACTCACTATAAAAATGAGATTCATAATATTGCAGGATACTATCATTTTTATAAATTGATGATTGTATTGTATACTCCCAAAAATACAAGATATGTAATATAAAATTTTATATATTATTTAATTTATTAGTTAAAGTAGAGGTAGCAAAACGGACCCGGCCCGTTGGGCATGTCCGTTTTACCCGCACTTTAGTGCGGGGTGGGCCAAAGATTTAGGCCCTCATCCTCTAATGTGTCTGCCCCGCCCCGCCCGGTTTTCTTCCCGGGCTTTTGCGGGTACGAGCATTTACATAAAATTTTGCATTTTTAAGCTTAAAAGGTGCAGTGCACGCGGGCTTTCCCCGCCCCGCCCTCACTTTTTTGCGGGGTGGGCCTAAGTTTTAGGCCAACATCCTCAACTATGACCGCCCCGCGCCACCCTGTTTTTTTGCGGGCATTTGCTGGGCGGGCCTAAACGGGACAGGCATGCCCGTTTGCCACCCCTAAGTTAAAGTATGATAATGATCAAAATTAATGTCAAATAATATTAAAAATATTATTCCGTAATAATAATTTTTATTAAAAAAATAGTTTTATTCTAAAAATTTAATATTTTTTATAAAAAAATTAAAAAAATCATTTTTATAAATTTTTCTAATAAATATTAAACCGACTAAACCGATCTGACTTAACCGCCAAACCGACTTAACCGAATCCGACGAAAACCGAAATTTTATCGGTCGAAATTGGACCATAAAAATGAAACCGTGATTTACGTCAGATTTAAGTTTTAGGTCCGAAACCGACCATAACCGACCGATTGTCCACTCCTACTACAAACATTACAACAATAAACCAGACTTACAAGCTCCAAGCCATGTGCGAAAACCAACAACCTCTCACTCTGCGAACCGTACCACCACATCGCACCCTGCCTGCCTCATCGCTAGCCTCCAAAATCAACAACAACAACATTTCAATACCTCTGCTAAACCAACAACATACAGCAATAAACCTGCACTTTGCGAACAACAACAACATTACAATGTCAGACCTGTAGCAACAATGATAATACAACAATAACAAGACAAAGAACCTATGGACAAGTTTGAGAATTTAATTTAAAAGGGGAGAGAGCGATTAGAGGAGAGGAAGAGAGTGAAAAAAACAATGTAGAAAACTGTGATTTTCAGACAAACCTTATATGAAATTTTCTCAATCCACTCACCATCTGACTTCTCTTCTTCATTTGAAAAAAACCAGAAAAACTTAACAAATGACTCACCACCACAACCTCTCCGGAAAATCCAAACCTTCCCTCTGTGTTAGAAACGATTCACGCCTTGGTCTTTTCACTTCCCCTGTTTCCTTCGTAAATCCGAATTACATCTCATCACCTTGGCCACACACTTGCTTCATTATTTTCCAACCTGTGAATTCTCGTTCAAACACCCACAATCAATTCCACAACCCATTCTTCGATCTGCAAACAAACCTTCAATAACATTCAAATTTTCAAACCTGCTGCTCAAATCAACACATCCTTACCCAACCTTCCTCAATCGCTTCAAGCCACCCATAAATCTCCTTCAACACGACGATCATAACCACCAAACTGCAACATCTGTCGCGAATGAGAAAGAGAGACCGCGGTTTTGTTAGAGAGATAAACTGAGAGTGAGAAATACGTGTGAAGAAAGGCCGCGAGATCGAGAGATTGAAAGAATCTGAGACGAGATGGAGAATGAGAGAGTTTGAGAAGATTGAATGGGTGATGGTTGTTGTTTTCTCAGGATTCGTCTTGTTCTTACTGATAATAGGAAAGGAAACGGCTGGGATGTGAGTAGGGTTTCTTCATAACCCTTTTTGCAATTAAGAACCGGACCGGGTTCTAGGGTCTAACCCGACTCGTGAACCATGGTGGAGTGCCCCTTGTGGGCCTTTTTTACTTCTGCTTTTTTTTCTTCTGTTTTTCACTAGCCCATGTGGCTTCTTTTTTTAATTTCTGATTTTTAATCCTTAGATTTCACTAACATTTTCTTTTAGGTAAGTTTTAATGTAGATTTTGAGTTTTTTTTTTAAATGATAATAAATATAAATTTGTATTTTTGTAAGATAAAATAGATCATTTTTAAGTTTTAGTTAGGTTCAAGTTCTTTTCAATTTATTTAATTTTTTTAGAATTTATCTAACTTTGTTGACATGTTTGATAGTTATTAGTGATTATTAGATTAGTTTTGTTTAGTAATCTCAAAATATAATTTGTGTTTATAATTTAGCTATTTAGGATTTTTTTGATCTTAGATTATTTAGATTTTTGTTAACAATTTTTATTAGTTGTTTTGTAGATAATTTATTAGGTATTTTGTAAATTATATTTTATTAAATATTTTCTTAAATATTATTTTTATTTTCTCAAACCTTTTCTTGATTATATCTTGATTATCATTCTATTTAGATATTTTTTTCTTGATTTATCTCACTTTACATTTCTACCTTGATTTTCATCTTCGATTTTCTTTTCGATTTTATCTTGGGCCAATGATATAACAAAAGATCTCGATTCAAAATCTTGATCAATATGAGGTCATTTTTTTTTATTGGTCAATGAAAGTGTAAAAATCAAAGATTATCAATTTATCGATTTAGATCTTGATTAAGACGAGACCGTTATCATTTACTATTCCATTTACATTCTCATCATATGTACATTATTCATTATCATTGTATCACTCATGCATCTTCATTATATTGTCGTCTAACCCTTTAATGTTTCTCATTTCACTACAAAAGCACAAAAACATCATAAAACAAAAACCCTAAAAAAATATCTGTCAACTTCTTTTTCATTAATAGTTTAGTCTATGACACTTGCACACACATAGCTTCTTCTTGAGCTACCTCACAATGAGCTTCGTTATTTCTCGCATTGATCCTCCCTTGTACTTTCTTATGTATCCCTCCCTAGTGTGATGTACTTTGTTTATTTTTGTCTCCCTTTGTTCTAGTTTACGCTAGTTAGACGTCTTAGGAAATAGGAGTGAATCCCAATAGTATTCTTGATCCTCATATCAAGCCATAACTCAACTTATAAGTCAATTGCCTCGTGCATCTCCATCAGCCTTGTTCGCATCACTTCAAACTTTTTTTCTTAATAATCAATAAAACCCTTGATTCAATGTCAAGTGGCACTTTTCTCAATAAAATCGAAAAACACCTAATAAACACGATGTGTGTAGTACGTGGTGGAGAAGGAGTGAGAATGGAGCTTCCCTACACTCACTTTGAGTATTTTGAATACAAGACGCTCGACTTGGTCATTCGAAATATTCACCTCTACCCATAGTCGTTAGTGCAACACGCATCTCAAACTTCTTTTCAAAACCATAACAAAAACACTCCCACAAATCCAAATCTTTTTCTCTTTCGGGATTCACTTAAAAACTTTTCAAAAAGGACATGTTACGTCCATTCTATCGCAAACAGGTAACGCCTAAGACTCCACGAGCGAGCTGCAAAACACCTAACTGCTAGAACCCGCACGTTAACATCGTCCATAAAAAACACCAACAAACTGTAGGCCAAACTACGGCTGCTCTGATTTCTCATCCTAGTGAGAATAGATAGGCATAGGATTGCGATGATCATAGCGAGCAAACTTCCCATTTTCTTACCCGTAGTTCCAGGAACTACGGACGCTCTGATTCTTCACTTCTTTCAAGTGAAGGTACGTAGGCACAAGGGTCCTAATCCTTGGCGAGCACTCTAATAAAAAAACCAACCCTTTTTCCCTTCAACAAGTAGACTTTTAGATTAGAACACCCATTTGAGCTAGACAACCTAGATGGTTCCCATTTGAGCTATTCTTAAGGATTCATTGTAAACATTAAATTTGCAATTCATTATAAACAACTATTTGAACAAATTTAATGTTTACAATGAATTACTTCTACACAGGCTGATATAAACACTATGAATAGCTCAAATAAAATCTATGCAGTATGAACAATGTATTTTTCTTTGTATTGTGGTGTTTAATTGTTCACGCATGTGCTTCTCTTATATCTTTCAGTGTCACTTGTTTCTTCAAGTGATCAAGTCCTTAAATAGCCAGAAAAGGATCTGTTGGAGGGCAGATCAGAAATATCATTAAGATTGCTGGCGACTTAAAATAATATCGTTATGCAGAGATGAAAATTGTACACAAAAGTTGTCCTTTGTACCACCAAACCAGGGTAGTTAAATGGTAGTGGAAAAGAACGTGTTTGATATGTCCTATGTACTATTTTCCCTCACAAACATTTCATCTTCTTTTGTTCATCAAAGGCTTCTGAATAGATATGGTTGAAGCATGATCAGAAGAATTGATCACTGGGTCTTCAGAGTCTTGAGCCATCAGAGTCTTCAGAACTTGTTCACTAGAACCTTGTCTTCAGAGTCTTCAGCACTCCGTCTTCAGAACCCTTGATTATCAGAAACTTAAGTCTTCCGAGTCTTCAGAACGTTGTTCAGCAGAACCTTGTCTTCAGAGTCTTCAGCACTTATTCTTCAGAAACTTAAGTCTTCAGAGTCTTCAAAAACATTGTTCATCAGAACCTTGTCTTTAGAGTCTTTAGCACTTAGTCTTCAGAAGATAATTATCAGATTCATATTCAGATCCAGAATCCAAGAGAACATTGCAGCAGCAACATTTTGTCTTCTTAGAATCTCACTGACGTTGAGCATATCAAAAGCGAACTTGCTTCTTTGACACAGAAACGACTTTTGGTCAATTGAGAGTGACGTTCCACATGATCTCTTTTAGAGTCAGAGCTTTCTTTATCAGAGTCAGATCCTGTTTGTCAATTCTTCAGAAAACAAACGTTAGAGTACCAAAATTGTTCTCACACAAATACTACTTTGTTATTATCAAAACTTTGAGATATCTTGCAGAATCAAATCTTGTTCTAACAGTCAATACCTTAAGTAATGCATATAAAATGCTCACTCGAATGCAGAAGTCAATAGAAGCTTCAATATAATGATCCAAAACCCAAAAACAACAATAACAATTAGATGAATCCCATGCAAACTCTCTCTAATTGCGCAAGAGATAAAGAAGATGAAAAATAGAAATGAAACTCAATTTCCCCTTTTATAGGCACGAAGGGCATCAAAATTAACATCCATGATTCAACATAAGACCAAATATCATATGAAATCTCGAGCTCATAGATGCATCTGGGTGCATTCAAGTACACTTATGTGTGCCGCCCCTCTACCCTAAATATGTTGGGTGCACGTGAAGGACTCTTCCATAGCAACATTCAATTTGCACAAGAACCATTAAATGAATATGTTTTCAATGCCAATTACCTCCACTCAATAACGCATCATAATTATCTTTTCCTAGGGAATTCAAAACGAACAAGCTACCTCAATGACACCTATTCTCAAATAAGTCTCCATAAATTCTACTTCAATAATCCTCGCTTCATAGCTGATAGCAAGAAGTTGAGGACAATTATTCTGGGTTGGCCAAAGACTCGTTCAAATTGACCCAACTCATGACAAAAAAAGCTTCATTTGCTAATGCACAAGTGAAACTTCACTCCTGAACACCACTTATAAGCACAACTTTCTCCCTCATAGTGATCGTTGATTACATCCAATGGTTTCTCGCACTCTATGTAGAACATACCGAGAATAATTCTAATTGTCTCCTTTATATAATTATGACCCTGAGCCATGCATGTATATTCTTTTTAGAAAAATGTGCAAAGTTACAGCTCATTCAAACACTAGCTTGTTTGAGTGTTAACTTTATGTAGATACCCTCTCTCTTAACCAGAAAACCACAACCACTATCTCGAAAACCTTCATAAACCTTACATATATTTTTTTATTTTAGTACAAAATAGTTCTCAAATAGTATTTTTTTTCCCTCTAAATTATTATGCATGACTAAATTAGTTGAATTAGTTATTCAAAGAATTAATTTTAATTTATCTTGATTTTATAAAAATTGAATCAACTTGTCTTGAATTTAGAATGAACTTTTTTATTTTGAAACTAGTAGAAAACTCGTGCGTCCGCACGGGTAAGTTCATTCATATCTTAGATTATTCGATAAGGCTTGATCGTTGCTAATATATAATTGTTTTTATAAAATCATTAAAAACTGCAAATATTTAAAATAAATATGTAGCAAATCACCAACATAATAAATCCAATATGCTTAATAACTATAAATATTTACAAATATCACTAATAAATATAAATATTTATAAATACTTTGTTGATTAAAATAAAATAAAATAAAAGGTATTGTGGTGTTAGTGTCCCGTGAAAATAATGAATTTCAGTGATAAAAGTTACAAGAGTTGGTAGCTTGGTGTTTTCACTGCAATCCAACAGATTCTCCAGGTCTTCATCACTAACATCTTTCTGTATCATTTTGTCCTCTTTGTTTCATCATCTAGTGATTTTGTCAACATCAAACAACACTTAAAAAATAAGTAACTTCATATTACATATACTGAATGATAAGCCAGAAAGAAAAAAAGAGGTCAGCTACTTAATTAACATGTATTAAAAGGGTAAAAAAGTCAATCTAAATTCAATAATAAATCTAAATGTTTGCGGCTCTTTTTTAATACATTTTTACATGTATTAAAAATAATTGATAAATTTTGAATTAAAAAAATATCAAGAGTAATCATCTCAAAAATAGTTATTTGGCTATAGTAATAATCCAACATACATGTGCCTCCGCACGGATAAATTTATGTAATATGATATAAAATATATTTAAATGGATATGTAAATTTGAAAATAAATACTTAAAAACAAATAGGTATTGTTATGGTAGTGACCCGTGAGGATTTGAATAATCATTTTAGAATATACAAACTTTTTACAAATAAATGGAATAGAAATAATTGTGTACTTTACAATTGTATTGAAATGCATATGGATCACAATATTTATGCATGCTTTGTTGTCTTGATCTAACAGGTTGTGTCCTGTATCACTTCATAAAATATTTCATATCTGACTAAACAATATTAATACATGTTTTATTTCTTGAATTTAACAGGTTCTCAGACATGATCTTTGTGAAGTCCCATATTTCGTTCCAACTCCAAGCAAAGTTATTCTATTTTTCTTTTTGGCAGTGTCACTCCATTTTCCAAATAATATGTAAGTAACCAAATGAAGTACAACAAAACAAGAAACTTGACATGAAATCATGAATATCAGATCCTCCTAACCCACAAATCAGAATGTGACTTATTTTAATTATAAATGGTCATTGGAGAAAGATAAGAATCGTAGATGGTCCTTGTAGTACTTTGTCACAAGAGGTCATACAAATTTAATATAACTTATTTAAATTATAATTTTTATATTTTACTACATGTAATTTTGTATACATATTTAGTGGAAATGCCCAATTGTGATATCAGCATCACTTTCCATGTGTGCTTGTATGAATCTCTCATAATCCATTCGATACAAATGGTCACCATCCAGAACTAAGCATTCCAAAACATTGTGCTCCTCAAAAAGCCATAAATATTGTCAATGGATAAAGATTCCTCCCAATAGGAATGAGAACCCTAAGCCCTCCAAGCTTACGTCCAGCATGCTCCTCAGCAAGTGACCTCTTGCTTCTCTGAAACTTCAATTGGGTAACTCCCTGGTTTGTTGGCTTACCATAAACAATACCTTTTGGAACATGTTTCTTCCTTCCACCTATCCTGCCACCTATGATTATAAAACATATCCAACCAATTTCTAATTCTAAAATTAAGCAATAATGACATACCCAAAGAAAAGTAGATAATGGTTATTCTTTGTTGATGCATGACAATACCGGACTTTGGTATATTTCATATACAAAAGTCCTTCACCCAACTCCAACCACCTACTCAATGACATAATGACATAACACCTATACCTAGCTCACTGTATATTAAAAGGATCTTCAACGACTAGCTCAATAGGTATTAGGTAGAAACCCTGGTATTTCTATATGATATATTAATCGTCATTGAGGCATCTGTTATCTATACACTGATGATGGAATATTAGAATTTCCTTATTTAACAAAATTATAACATAAAAATTTGACATTAAAAACCATCAAGATCTGTTTGAATACCATTCCATCACCCAATTTAAGTTGTCTTTGTATAGCTTCTTCTTACAAATGGCAACCTGCAGAATGACCATCTTCATTTTATGTTTAACCAACACAAACTAGGGATATTGGATTGAATATTACAAACATTTAAGTTCTATTGAATGAAAAAGCTTAATTTTTTTTGTGTTCAGAAAAATGGATGCGAAAGAAAAGCATCACTCACCTGACCATCTTCTTGAATTCTTTGAGAGCCTTGTTATAAATCTTGTACCTATAATCATCTTATTATAATCAGCGCAAGACAAAAAAATAGGAAAACAATTAATTTTTAATTTTTAAGATTGAGTAGTACTACAGAGCAAAAAATATACAGAATTAAGCTAGATTCTCAGGGTGGTTGTTGGGTAAGACAAGGTGATAATGACCACCCATCGATCCAAAACTCAACAATCAATAAGGACGCGAACTCATTCATTTAAAAGTTGTATTCATCTAGCATTTTCCTTTCAGATAACATAATATGAGCAAGGAGATTAAACACATTAATCTTTGGGTTGAAATATAAGCTCTTTGAAAACAGCATATCTAGTAACAACCGCAACTCCTAGCCCTGCAAGAATGATCACACTGTAGGACGCCCCCTCCATCTGTATAAACTATATCAGCTCCTTTGACAACTTCTTTTGGATCATTAATTATCACGATCTTGTTGATTCCAGCTTGACTCGCCTTCTCAACTGCTTTTGCACCTGGTTCAAACCCTTTGGGAGTAGCACACGTGAAGTGAAAAGGAAATACATTTGCAAGCTCCAGCCATGAATTAACCATATTATTTCCATCTCCAACATATACAACCTAATGCATATTACAGAATATGTTGATTCAAAAGATAGTTACATTTTTTTCTAAAGCTTTAAATCATAAATCCTAAACCCTAGAGCAGCATAAACTGACCTTGGTGCCTTCAATTTGACCTACATGCTCAATTATAGTGATGGCATCATCCATTACCTGACAGGGGTGATCGTAATCTATCAATGCATTGATGACAGGTACAGTTGCATACTTTGAAAGACTAAGTATGTCCTGCCATAAAACAAAGTAAATCAACAAATTCACAGCAAATTCAAACAACTATGTATGTGTCATACCCCAAATTTTGACCACTAAGATTTCCCATTATTGTGCAAATCATCATCACAATATGGAGGAACCATTATATTTCATCAGTCTCCCCAAAGATGAGTGAGCATCCACTACAATCAAAATTAGGGTTTCAAGCCCTCTCAGAGCCTTAGACAAAGGATCAATCAAGGAATGACTTGATCTTCAACTTGTCTAACCTCTCAAACATCCACAATGGTTTAAAAGGACTCCCAGTCTAAGGATTAAGCACAAAGCTGCTCCCTTCTAGGTGGATCAAGCCTCAAGATCACCAGTATCACCAAATTAGGGATTTGGTCGATCAGGGCCTCCAAAGGGAAATTTTCCTCTGGGAATGAGCCAAGGATCCAAAACACAACCTAATATACTCCATGGAACCTCATGGACCCAACCATCAAGTCAATTTTTCCTCAAGGGATGCATTCATAAAAAATCAGGAATTAGGGTTTCTTGGCCTAATTCACCCCTAAGTTGACTTTTAGGGCAAATCATGAGCCAAGACCTCAAGAGAGGGTTTGAGGGTCTCTAATGAACTATATTGATCCATTTGGAACAATGGATTAATCCAAGAAGCTTGAGCAACAAGTCTCAATTTCATCTGCACCACAATTAGGGTTTTAAGGAAAAAGTCAACTGTAACTTTGACTTTTGACCAAGACATGCTCCCAAACCCTAGGACATACCTCAATATACCCTATGACACCCATGGAACATGTCCATCAAGTTTGATTTAGGTCAAGGACATGATTTCCTGAAGAATTGCACAGTTTGGAATTCATCTGATAAAAAGTCAATTGTGCACAAAAGTCAACTTTGACTTTTTGAGATTTTTCACCAAAATGGATTTTTAACCCTAAAATGATGTTAATGTATGATTTGAATCATCATTCATCAAGAAAAATCAAGAAAAGTTGGATAACTTGTAAAAGGGGTAACCGTAAAAACTTAGAAAATTTTCTAAGTTAAAAATAAAGTGGCTAGGGTACCAACTTTGGAGGATCATAACTCCTAAACCACAAAGCCATTTTTCCTCATCCAAAGATGGATTTGTAGCCCTCATTACCCTCTACAAAAACTTCAACTAGACCTAAGTCCAATTCATTAAGGATTTTGAGTTATGGAGTGATCAAAATGGCTGAAAAATGAAAATGTCACTTTTTCCAACACTTAGTGAAATTTTCACTAAGTCCAAATCTGCCTTCATTTTTTTCCAAATGTAGGGGGATTTTTCACTTGGATTCAAAAGAGATCAAAACCAAACATGTTCAAACAGTTGTTGTATCATGTAAGGGCTTTCCAAAATGGCCAAGAACATTACCAAATTCAATTTGAGTCATGAGATATGACATTGGCAAGTTGCCTTGCTGAAATCTGCCAAGGCAAGGCAGATTTTGCAATTTTGCTCGATTTGCCAAAATCAGCCAAATTCAAATGCTCCTATCCACTTGGACACCTTTGAGGATTGAATCTAAAGGGGACAATCACTGAGCCAAGCCTCCAAAGTCCTTGGAACAAGAAAAAGCATGTTGAACCTAGAATTGCCAAAATAGGGACAAGACTCCAAATTTGGATTGGAGCATTCAATGGAAGCATCAAGGTGGCATGGACTGAGCCATTTTCATTTGAATTCAGTCAAGACTTATCCAAGACCAAGGGAACCAGCAGCCTGTGCCCTAACCTCTAGTCAATGGCTAGAGGAGACTTGAACTTCCATTGGCCAACATTGAACAAACCTACTCAGTAGTTGCCATTACCTATTCCTTGCAAAACAAACTTGCTCTACTATAAATAGAGCTCAATTGTGATCAGTTTAAGTACACCAAAGCCATCAAACAGATGCTTTCCTCAAAATCTCTTCTTTCACTCCAATTTTGCCTTCTAAGGCAAGTCACTATCGGGTTTTGAGTTTGAGAACTTTTCCAATCAAACCAATCACTCTCACACCTCAGATACATCATATAGAAGTGATCCAAACACTCACATAACATCTGGAACACTGATTTCACAAAATCACCAGCCAATTGCTCAAGTTCTTGACAGTTTTGCAGTTGAGGTGCCATCTTCAACTCCAAACCATTTCAATCCATTCCAAGCATTCATACACACTCTATGGCATCTAGGGAAGCTATCCAGATCATTGGAACCTAGCTGTAACACCTCCAACATAAATCACGATCACCAGCTATAAGTGGTAAGCATGAGCTCTTCTAACTCTATGATCCATACAATTTTTGCTGCACAATAATTTGGCCATATGTTCATAATCATGCATGGAATGTTTCCCCTCAATAAATTGCATTGTTGGAATCGTGTATCAAAAATCCTAGCCTTCATGCAGAAATTAGTGTTCTTGAGGATTTTTCGTGATTTCTTATTATATGTTTAATTTAAATGAAATTAAATGCCATAGACATGATCGTGAGGTTGAAACGAGTTGATTGGTATGTGGATTGCATGATATAATCAAGTATTCAGTGAGATTGGATAGAAAATGCAAATTTGGCCAAGCCCAGAACACGCGCGTGTTCTTGGTGTGTTCTTGGTGCCTTTTTTCAAAATTTGAATATTTGAATTTTGTGATTTTATTTAATTGATTCAAAAATTAATTTCTCTCTGAGTTTTAATGATTTTGAGTTGATTCTTTTTTTAATAATTCACAAAAATGTTAAAATATTTTATTTTCCCAAAAAAATCCCAAAAATATTATTTATTTCATATAATTGATATTTTTGCAAAGAATTAATGTTTTAATTGTTTTTAACATTTAAAATATTTTTTCCACCTTGATTTTGCAACTTTTAATGCTTTCTAATTATTTTGTAGGTCAATACTTAATTTTTGAAGCATTAATCCAAGATCACAATTTGTTTTTCATATGTTAAACAATTTTGATCATTTTAATTGAATTTTTATTCAATTAAATACATTTTTGAAAACAAATTAGGGTTTTTGGATTAATTTAACCCTCATAAATCATTTTCAAAACACTTTGGGCCTCTAATAGAGTGTAAGATCCAATCCTTTTTTGACCAAAATCATTTTTGGGCCTCATTCATTGTATAAGTCCCGATACCGTAAAAAACAAACGGCGCGATCGTCGCCTTTTTTAAAAAAAATAACCATGGGCCTACCCTCGAGTAGTAAGACCCATTTCTTTTCTTAAAACTCACGTGGGCCTCTAATAGAGTGTAAGCCCCACTCTTTTTCTTTAAACTTTTTGGGCCTCTTGAGAGAGTGTAAGACCCATCCCTTTGTACATAAAATCATTTTTTGGGCCTCAATCACTTGTATAAGTCCCTCTGTACAAATTCAAACAGTGCGCTCACTGATAAAACCCTGGGCCTCTCCTTGAGCTGTAAGCCCCAAATCTTTCTTTTTCAAAGCACTTTCTCCTTTGATTTTGAATATACTGTTGTTTTTCAATCTTTCTTTGTTGAACAACTAACCAAACAGCATGGAAGCTCTACAACCGAGTAAGTGGTTATTGCTTTCATATACATATAACTGTATTTTGGGGTTGTTTCACTGTAAGTCTTCTTTCATAAACTCATATCAACTGTGTAATAATAATATAGATATTTAGAGTTTCCCCGGCAACTACGTCTAGCACTAAGCCCGTTGATCACTCTTAGAAATAGTCAATACTAGATCCCCATAGGATTACCAGACACAGTCTTCCCTCCTCTTTGGGTTAAACAATATGGAGACATGAAAGGCAGCATTCTTTGTGAACCCTTTCATAGACTGTCACTCGTAGAAGTTTTCAAAGAAACTCTATTCCCCAGAGATGATCTTTTCTCCGTGAATGGCATCTCTTGAGTTTCTTCCAAATTCTCGAACTTTCCTGGCTTGATCTATTCTCGGTGAATGGCATGTCTTGAATTTCTCGGGATTTGGGAACCCACAGGCTTCTTAAAAGCACTTGTTAAGAAACTCTGCTCCCCAGAGATGATCTTTTCTCCGTGAATGGCATCTCTTGAGTTTCTTCCAAATTCTCGAACTTTCCTGAATTGATTTATTCCTTGTGAATAGCTTGCCTTGAATTTCTCGGGGTTTGGGGACCCATCGGCTTCCTAAAAGCATCGGCCTCCTCTTGGGCATCGTACAAGGACCCACAGGCTTCCTAAAAGCACCCTCGCCTCCTCTTGGGCTTAGTACAAGGACCCGTCGGCTTCTTAGAAGTATCCATAGCCTCCTCTTAGGCTTCGTATAATGATCTCTTCCTCCGGGAATGATAGCCTTCTCTTGGGCTTCGTACAAGGACCGATCGGCTTCTTAAAAGTTTCCAGCCTCCTCTTGGGCTTTGTACAAATTGTCCCGACGACCTCCTAGAGGTATAGGAACTGAACTTAATCATCTCCATAGAACAGTCTTTTCAAGAGTCTACTACTGTTTCTCAAAGCATAGTACAAAAGATGAAACTCTAGACTTGGACAGTCTAATCTCCTTGAGTCTCAAAGACATTCTCAAGCACCCCTTCAAGAATAGGAAGGAACCCCGTAGACTCGGACAGTCTCAATACCCTTTGGATTTCCTGCTTCCTTGACGAACAGGAATAACCCGGATCCTTGAATCAAATCCTTGAGTACAGTGCTGCTCATATAAGAACTGATTTTCTCTTTCAAAATCAGTATACTGGACCTGTCACTTAATTGAAACAGTCACCACAGGCTCCATCTCGGGCTTTATATGAGATACAAAAAGGTTCTTATTGAGCCAAACAAACAACAGCCTCCATCTCGGGCTTCGTACGAGATACAAAAAATCTCTTGTTGAGTCAATTAGCCTTCATCTCGGGCTTTATACGAGATACCAAAAGACTCCATCGTTGAGTCAAAACCTTTTAGCCTCTCTCTCGGGCTTTGTACGAGACACATATTAGCCTCCTCTTAGGCTTTATATAAGAAAACCACTGGTTGATCCAATTAACCTTTTAGCATCAAAGTTATGCCTCGTTCATAGTACACATACAAACATCAACAACTCCTTCCCCTTCATCTAATCGCTGTAAGCGGCAAGCCTCTGGATTATTTACATCCACGCCACTGTCCCTCTTTTAGCATGAGAAATTCCTAAGGAAAGATGGCATTGCTCTACACTGAGTTAAAGTCTTCTCCTTCAGGTTGGAACCCCCCTATAAAGGAAATTATGGCATTGCCGGATTCACATATCCCGGTTAAAGTAATTCTCCTTTATAAACAGTTGTGACAAACAAACCCTCTTTAGAGATGACAAATTCTCTCTAAAGACAACACCTTTTAGCTTCACATCTTGGGCTTCGAACAAGATATAAATAGACCCTTCAGCTTCACATCTTGGGCTTTGAACAAGATACAAACCACCTTTAGCTTCACATCTTGGGCTTTGAACAAGATATAGATCACCTTTTGCTTCACGTCTTGAGCTTCAAACAAGACACCAAAACACCAATTTCCTCCCATAGAATAGGAGGAACTACGAACGCTCTGATTTCCCTGTTTTGGTAAACGGGAATACGTAGGCATAAGATTGAAAGAAAAATCTTAGCGAGCACACTAAACAAAAACCCAAAATCCCATACTCTCATGTATCTACCAAAAAGCATCAGTCCTAACATCCTAATCCTTGTTCCCCGCTATAAAGTCCTAGAAAGAAAGAAAATCGTATTGGCGAAAATACAAATAACTAGTACAAGGGCCCCCCCACATTGATAGCATGCGTAACCTAACAGACCGCTGTTTAAACTCAGTATGCAAGTAGGGTTAATTGGAGACATCTATTTCCCTTCCTTCATCAGCTTTAATAGGATAAAAAATGAATCGACCTGTAGTAAACTCAACCACAGAGAGCGACCAGTGCTTAAGAACCGCGTCCAAAATCGCTCGCTACAGAAAAATGGCGCCCACCGTGGGGCCCCTCTCTGTTTTCCTTCTTCCTTTTCATCTCTTGTGTGAAAACCACATATTGGGGCTTCCGCCGGGGAACCCATTTCTGTCAATAACTTAGGATTCATAACTTTAAAGGTCTAGGATGTTTAGGACAAATATATATACTGCTTTTCCTAATTGCTATACGTGTTTATTTTTCTGCTAATGGGAATGTGTGTGATGCCGCATGTGGAAAGATTAAGTATACACTTAAGATAAGTGATGGCGACGGGGTCGACCATCAACCTCAGTGGAGGCTGACCAATGCAACCCATTCTCTCACCTAGACAATGGGCCGATTGTTAAGTCTGAGAAGCTGAGGAGTCAAACCCTTTTGTAGTGCGAAAACTATCGGGAATAGTTGTTACGCGATACTACCCTCATTTGAGGCTGGTGATCTATTCTCGGTGAATGGCACTTACTCTAAGATTGCTCTACAAAGTTCAAAAGGAGAGAAGGTCTTGGAAGAACAAGTACCGCACCCTCGACATAGAGTGTATCAAAATACAGCAATTACTGAAAGAGAAAGATGCTCTGATTGAAATTTTGGAGCAACATGTTGTAGAGAATCAGGATGACCAAAGGAATTTGCTCACTCCTTTCACCTGGCAAAGGAATGACAACCCGACAACGGCCCAAGAGCCCCGGTCAAAGAAAAGAAAAATACCAGAATCAGCACCCGATTTCTCTTCGGAGAGGACTCGGGACCCATTAGCTTAGGTTTCTATTTCTGCACCTTGTAATCTACTGTATTTCCATTTCTGTAATCCTTTGAATTCAATAAAAAGGGGTTTCCCCACTGTTTAATATTTGCAATCTAATTGTCGAAGTTTATTTTGATTAAACAAAAAAAAAACAATTAATATAATCATTGCATTCATCATTCTCACATCGCGTATTCTTCTTCCCTACGAATCTCACGTTTGTGTCTCGATTCTAGAGTCAAACTGTCTCATTCGTATAATACTCTGGCCAATCGTCAGAAAAGGATGGATGATCTTGAGGAAGAAAATAGAGTTGAAAGAAGAGATCGACGCTCTGAGAGAGGATATGAGAAAGCTTCGTAACGACATGCAAGCCATGGCAGAAGCTCAGCTACAACGAACTGTAATCTCAGAGATCACCTCAACGCCCATAGTGGAGAAGTATGATCCTAGGTATCAAATGCCGAAAGATCATCCTTGGGGCATGCCTGTTAACTATATCCCGGAAGGATATGTTCCGCCGATCACTGAAGATCAGGGAATCTCAACAGAAGCCGCTGGGCCTGAAGGTTACAAACTTCGAGAAAGCGAAGATGCCAGGGGCATGTTGAAGACTCCTGAAGGTTACAAACTTTGGGAAACTCCAAGATTCACTGTCGTAGTCACGGTACCACCCCCTGTGGTGCACACTATCCCGGAAGGACAGATTCCACCGATACCTGCTGGTAAAAAGGAAACTATGTTCGATAGAATGGATGAATTCCAGGAATAGTTCTTGGAAATGCAGAAGGAACTGCAAGCCATTCGCGGCCAGGATTTATTTGGAAAGGACGCCGCAGACCTCGGCTTGGTCCCCAATGTGAAAGTCCCTCACAAATTTCAAGTGCCCGACTTTGAAAAGTACAAGGGTAACTCTTGCCCTCAGAGCCATCTGGTGATGTACGCTCGGCGGATGTCAGCTCAGACGAAGAATCAGGACCTACTGATTCACTACTTCTAGGATAGTTTAACCGGTGCCGCATTAAAATGGTACATGGGTTTAAACCGTACTACGATCAGTACATTCAGAGATCTTGGCACTGCCTTCGTCCAACAATACAAATACAATTTGGACATGGCACCCGACAGAGATCAACTCAGATCAATGTCGCAAAAGGACAAGGAAACCTTTAAGGAGTATGCTCAAAGGTAGCGTGAAATTTCCGCTCAAATTTGTCCACCTCTTGAGGAAAAAGAGATGACAAAGATCTTCTTAAAGACCTTAATCTCATTTTACTATGACCGAATGGTTGCCAGTGCACCCAGTGACTTCACTGAGATGGTAGGCATGGGTGTACGTCTTGAGGAAGCCGTCCGAGAAGGACGTTTGGTAAAAGACACTGGATCGACGAGCGGTACTAAAAAATACGGTAGTGCTCTCCCTAAGAAAAAAGAGCAAGATATTGGGAATATCTCTCTCGGAAAGCAAAGGCGATGTTATCAACCAGTAGCAGCTGTGACTCCTGCTATCAGCCCTGCGCCTATTTCTACGTATCAACCTCAGGTTGCGCAGAACCAACCTGATCAGCAAAGGACACAACAGCCTCTTCAGCAGGCTCGTCCCCAATACAACAACCGTACAACACGGCCACCAGGATTTGATCCTATACCCGTAACGTACGCAGAGCTGTTTCCATTACTGCTAGCCAAGGGACACATTCAGACTAAGTCCCCTCTTACAGTATCGGAAAATCTGCCTTTTTGGTTTAAGGTGGATCAAACTTGCCCTTATCATCAAGGAGGATCAGGGCATAACATTGAGACTTGTCTTAATTTCAAATTCGACGTACAAAAGCTTATTAGGAGTGGGGTCTTATCTTTCAAGGATACAAATCCCAATGTTCTTATGAACCCGCTGCCTCAACATGAGAAGGCTGCCGTCAATTTGATTGAGAAAGAGACTAACAATGTCTATCAAATTCATGATGTACTCTTGTTAAAGACCAATTTGGTCAAGATGCATTGTAGACAGAGTGGATATGGCCATGTGCCACCTCATAACTATCACCAGTGTGATATCTGCTCTAAAGATAACCAGGTATGTTCTGTGGGACAAGCAGCCCTACAGGAACAAATGGATCTCGGATGGATCCGAGAGCACCGAGTTCGTGGAGTTAACATGGTTTACACGAATTCTAACGTCGTTCAGAACCACGATATCCGTGCAATGAATGTCAATCTGGTGGCAATGCACTCAAGGCAAAGCCAGTATCATAATCTGCCGCGGCACAATTACAGTTCATGTCTGATTTGCTCGGTAAACAAACATGGATGCTCTTTCATACAGGAGGCCCTCCAGCGTCAGATGGATCTTGGATGGATCCAGGACTACCACGATAGGAATTCCTATCAGATCAACATGGTTCAGATCTTTGATATTTGCGTGATGAATACCAGCCTGGTGGAGTTACATGCTGAATAGGTCCAACTTGGATTCCTGGTATCACATGACTATCAAAGCTGTAAAGCGGGTTGCGAAAACGATTAAGGTTGTACCCTTGTCCAGGAGGCACTTCAACACTTATTAAATCACTGGTGGATGCCAATTTATATGGATGAAGATACTCAGCAAATTAGTATCAGTAACAGGAATCCTACTCGGCGCCAGAGTCAGGATGTCCGATCAGTGGAAGCTAACCTAGTGAGGTTACATTGTATTCAAAGTGGGCGTGGTCAGGTGCCACCACACAATTATGACCGTTGTAGCGTTTGTTCGGAAAGTAACCAAGGGTGTTACCTTGTGAGAGCAGCTCTTCAGGGTCAGGTGGATCGTGGAGAGATTCGTCTATATCTAGGTTCTAGACCTATCAACTGGACGCCGAACTACCTTGCCGATCAAATTGAAGATGTTGTCACAATCTCTGGTCATCATAGGACCAGTGACGTTTGTGCCATCATCCCTCTACTTGACGAATCTAAGGTTCCCAACCGGGAACGGATCGAGATCACTTATGATGGTCAGAAAAATCAGAGGATTCCCATAGTCATCTATCTGCCGGGACCATTACCGTATGAATCAACTAAGGCTATCCCTTACAAATACGGTGCAACAACCATTGAAAATGGAAAAGAAATTCCATTACCCTCCGTCGTGAATATTGCAGACATCAGTCGAGTAACACGGAGTGGTAGAATCTTCAACCGAGGGGTTGGGGAACCTAACAAAGAAAAGGAACTTCAGACGGAAACTCTTGATCTACCAGTTGGTCAATCCAGTAATCCCAACCTTTCGAAAAATGACGATGAGATGCTGAAGCTCATCCAAAGGAGTGAATACAACATTGTTGATCAACTATTACAAACTCCTTCAAAGATCTCAGTATTATCACTGTTACTCAGTTCAGAAGCGCACAGGGAGGCTCTACAGAAAGTCTTGGAGCAAGCCTTTGTGCAACAGGATGTAACAATCAGACAGTCCGATAGCATTGTCTCTAACATCACTTCCTGCAATAATTTGGGATTTAGTGATGAGGAACTACCTGAAGAGGGTCGCCATCATAACATGGCGCTCAATATCACAGTTAACTGCCAGGACGATGCGTTGGCCAGCGTACTGGTAGACACAAGGTCATCCCTGAATGTTATGCCGAAGTCCACTTTGATGCAATTATCATTCAAAGGCCCTCCGATGAGAATCAGCGAGGTTGTCGTCAAAGCATTCGACGGATCCAAAAAAGCGGTTATCGGCGAAGTTGATCTTCCCATAACTATTGGTCCTCACACTTTCCAAGTCACTTTCCAGGTTATGGACATCCGGGCAACTTACAGTTGTTTATTAGGAAGACCTTGGATACATCAGGCTGGAGCGGTTACCTCGACCCTCCACCAAAAGCTAAAGTTCGTCAAGAACGATCAACTTGTCACGGTTTGGGGGGAACAAGCCTTGCTTGTGAGTAACTTATCATCATCTACTGGTATAGAACGCGAGGAGGTTATTGGAACTCAGTTCCAAGCACTGTCGGTGAGCAAGGACAATCAATTCAAAGAAGGAACTTCCATTTCTTCATACAACGATGCTATCGAGGCGGTCGAGAGTACCAATACAATCGGATGGGGACAGCTTGTCATTCCTATTAACAATAAAACAAGGAAGGGTCTTGGTTTTTCTGCAACCTGTACCCAGACAGCTGCCAACGAAGAAAGTCTTCATCCCCTTCAAAACTTCTTCCACAGTGGAGGTTTCCTTCACCCAGTGTCTCAAGCAGTACATGCTATCAATGAGGAAGATCCCTCTGACACAGATGAAGAATGGAAGTCCTACCTTAACGAGGACGGTTATATGTCTCAGGAAGAGGTGCCTATACCATTTTGCTATCCCTCACAGAGTCCGAGATTTATACCCAGGTCAGACGTCGAAATGATATATGGAGATTGTGATCCGGAAGGATGTCGTGCTCCGCCAAATTCATTAGAGGAAGACACTCTAATGAAAGACAACTTTGACTACAACTACTATGGCCCAATGGATGGTCTGCCAATGTGGCAACCTTACCCAGGAAACTTAGGGCCAGAAAGTCAGCCGAATTATGAAAATCAGCTGGCCGTCATTGAACAGAATACCTGTGTCCCCACCATGTCATGGGATCAACACTCAGGTCATCCTGAAGCTACTCAACATGAAGATGAATTCGCAACGTTTGCAGGACTTGAATTCATCAACTATACTTTTCCCGAGGTCAACGTCATCGAGAGAGATGACTCCTCAAGTTCCAGAGAAATGTGGGACACCTTGGGACAACCGAGTGGAAAATACGACTTTATGGTCAAGTACACCGCTCCTGAAAGCTCTCGTATCAGGCTCGAGGATATCCAGCCAACTGGATAGGGAAATATAGTTGAGAGCACCATTGCTATGCAAAATGCAACAGAAGAGTTCATCTACGACAGCTCTGCCTGGGAAACAGATTCCAATGATCCTGCTCCACCAGAAATCAGCGTCATTTCTGAAGACAAATCAAGGAAGGTACCAGACTTTGTGATTCACCGAGGAGTTCGCCGCCAATGGGTTGCTGTCGATGTTCCAAAGGCCGTTCACCAGTCAAAGTAATTACTGTCTTTTAACCTTTCTCCCCGCCCAGGTGAAACGGATGTTTTGATAGGGCTCGCTTTCTGTAAATTTCCCTCTTCGCTTTGCCCAAAGCGACAGAGTTTTGTTTTATAGGGCTGTAGTTTCAAGATTCGACTTGGTCATTAATAAAATAACGTCGTTCTGTAATTTCTGCATTAATTGTTGTTTTCTTTTTTCGTTTTTTTTCAGAAAATGGTAATCCTAAAAAAACAATTCAATAATAAAAACAAGCAGTAAAATAAAACACTGCACACACTTGCATTTTCTCTATCTCTTCTAAACACGAATCATCACGTCATGCAGATTGCTTATTTTAAACCCCGTTTAAACATACGATCCGATGCCTTCTCCCAACTTTGAGTTCCCGGTATTCGAGGCTGAAGAAGAAAATGACGACAAAATTCCAGAAGAGATCTCCCGACTACTCAGACAAGAGGAAAGGTCCATTGAACCTTACAAAGAGCCGTTGGAAACGGTAAACTTGGGTTCGGAAAAAGAGAGAAAAGAAATCAGGATTGGGGCACTGCTCAGTCCAACTGCCAAAGAGAGTTTGATAAAGCTCCTCAGAGAATTTCCCGATGTATTCGCTTGGTCCTATCAGGATATGCCAGGGTTGGATACCAGCATCGTGGAACATCACTTACCGTTGAGATCGGAATGTCTGCCAGTAAAGCAAAGGTTGAAACGCACTCACCCGGACATGGCCATCAAAATCAAAGAGGAGGTACAGAAACAGATTGACGCAGGTTTCCTCGCCACATCAGAATATCCTCAATGGTTAGCCAACATTGTACCCGTTCCGAAAAAGGACGGAAAGGTCAGAATGTGTGTCGATTACAGGGATCTGAACAAGGCTAGTCCAAAGGACGACTTTCCTTTACCACACATTGACATGCTGGTAGACAGTACAACAAAGTTCAAAGTTTTTTCCTTCATGGATGGATTCTCGGGCTATAACCAGATCAAAATGGCGCCAAAAGACATGGAGAAAACTTCGTTCATCACCCCATGGGGCACCTTTTGTTACAAGGTAATGTCATTCGGTTTGAAGAACGCCGGGGCAACCTATCAAAGGGCCATGACTACTCTGTTTCATGACATGATACACAAGGAAATTGACGTATATGTCGATGATATGATTGCCAAATCAAAAACAGAGAGTGAGCACGATGAACATCTGTCAAAATTGTTCGAACGTCTAAGAAAATTCAAGCTCCTCTTGAATCCCAACAAGTACACCTTCGATGTCCGTTCAGGGAAACTACTAGGGTTCATCGTCAGCCAGAAAGGAATTGAGGTTGATCCTGACAAGGTCAAGGCCATTCAAGAAATGCCTTCTCCGAAAACTGAAAAACAAGTCAGTGGGTTCCTGGGACGTTTGAACTACATCTCCAGATTCATATTCCTTATGACCGCGACATGCGCGCCGATTTTCAAGTTACTAAAAAAGAACCAGGATTGCGTTTAGTCAAAAGATTGCCAAACTGCCTTCGACAGTATCAAGGAATATCTGTTGAATCCTCCGATTCTATCACCTCCGGTGGAAGGAAGACCACTTATTATTTACCTCACAGTCCTAGAGGACTCAATGGGATGTGTACTTGGCCAACAAGACGAAACCAAAAGGAAAGAGTCTTCCATTTACTATTTGAGCAAGAAATTCACCAACTGCGAAACTCGGTACACGATGCTCGAGAAAACTTGTTATGCTTTGGCTTGGGCAGCCAAACGTCTTCGCCAGTACATGATTCGTCATACTACTTGGTTGGTCTCTGAAATGGATCCAATCAAGTACGTATTTGAAAAACCTGCTCTCACGGGAAGAATCGCCCATTGACAGATGTTGTTATCAGAATATGACATAGAGTACCATGCTCAAAAAGTCGTTAAAGGAAGTATTTTAGCCGATCATTTGGCTCATCAACCGATTGACGATCAAGAATCAATCGGGTTTGAATTCCCAGACGAAGATGTCATGTATTTAAAAATGAAAGATTGCGATGAACTGTTACCCAGTGAAGGGCCAGAACCAGGTTCCCAATGGGGACTTATCTTTGACAGAGCAGTTAATCATTACGGAAACGGAATTGGGGCAATCATTGTTACCCCTCAGGGTACCCACATTCCTTTCACCGCTCGACTTACGTTTAAATGTACGAACAACGAGGCCGAATACGAAGCTTGTATTATGGGTCTCGAGGAAGCAATTGATTTAAGGATCAAAAACTTGGACGTATACGGCGACTCAGCCTTGGTTATCAATCAGATAAAAGGAAATTGGAACAAATACCAATCAGGATTGATTCCTTACAAAGACTACGCAAGAAGGTTGCTACCTTTCTTCAACAGAGTCGAGTTTCATCACATCCCTCGTGATGAGAATCACATGGCTGATGCATTAGCCACTCTCTCTTCCATGATTAGTGTAGGTCAATGGAATGACATACCTAAGATCGACATCATGCGCCTTGAACGGCCCACTTACATCTTCACGATTGAAGCAGTCATAGACGACAAACCTTGGTATCACGATATCAAATGCTTCCTTCAGAAAAAAGAGTACCCACCTGGGGCATCCAGGAAAGACAGAAAAACCCTCAGAAGATTGGCTGGAAACTTCTTCCTGAGCGGTGACACTCTCTATAAGAGAAATTTTGACATGGTTTTGCTCCGATGCGTCGACAGACCAGAAGCAGACATGCTTATGAAAGAAATTCATGAAGGATCCTTTGGCACTCATGCCAACGGACACGCAATGGCGAGAAAAATTCTAAGAGGAGGGTACTATTGGTTGATAGTGGAATCTGACTGCTACAAGTACATGAGGAGGTGTCACAAGTGTCAGATATACTCCAACAAAATTTATGTACCACCATCACATCTCAAAGTTCTCTCTTCCCCATGGCCATTCTCCATATGGGGAATCGACATGATTGGCATGATTGAGCCCAAGGCTTCAAACGGACATCGGTTCATCCTAGTAGCCATTGACTACTTCACCAAGTGGGTTGAAGCAGCATCATACGCCAATGTAACCCGACAAATGGTGGTCCGATTTATCAAAAACAATATCATCTGCCGTTATGGTGTTCCAAGCGAGATCATTAATGATAATGGATCTAACTTGAACAATAAGATGATGAAAGAGTTGTGCGTAGAGTTCAAGATCGAACATCATAACTCATCTCCCTACCGACCCAAGATGAACGGAGCGATAGAAGCGGCCAATAAGAACATCAAGAAGATCGTTTAAAAGATGGTTGTAACCTACAAAGACTGGCATGAGATGCTACCCTTTGCTCTTCACGGTTATTGCACATCTGTCCGCACTTCAACAGGGGCAACCCCTTTCTCTCTAGTGTATGGCATGGAAGCAGTGCTCCCCATAGAAGTAGAGATCCCGTCAATCCGAGTATTGATGGAAGCTAAGCTCACCGAAGCTGAATAGTGTCAAAGTCGACACGACGAACTGAATCTGATCGAAGAGAAACAAATCACGACACTATGCCATGGTCAGTTGTATCAACAGAGAATGAAGAAGGCATTCGACAAAAAGGTTCGACCTCGTGTCTTCAGAAAAGGAGACCTTGTGCTCAAGAAGATACAATCTTTTCTCACTGACTCTCGGGGCAAGTGGACTCCGAATTATGACGGCCCCTATGTGGTCAAGAAAGCTTTCTCAGGCGGCGCCTTGAGACTTGCAACCATAGACGGAGAGGAATTTGCCTACCCTACGAATGTTGATGTAGTCAAGAAATACTTCGCCTAAACTAAAAAAAAAACGTCTCGGTGGACTGAAAACCCGAAAGGGCGGTCCAGGCAAAAATTAGAGACATGAAAAAATCATCCCGGTGGATTGGAAACATCATAGTACAATCCAGGAAAAAATTAGGGACAATGTTAAGTAACTATGTTCAACAGAGGCAAGTACCTCAGCAGCAGTTACATCATCCATCAGAGGAAAACTCCAGTCAAGGTCATCTTCGACAGAAGCTCAAGATGCCCAGAATTCAAAGTTGGTAGAAGGATAGTGGTCGTTATGTTTCAACGTAGCCCTTTTCCCTGTAAATTACCATTTTCGAACTTTGTATATACTCAATGGAATCATGCGTTTTGCTGATTTCCATCCTATCAATAAAATTTGAGCCCTTGTACTTTTGTTTGTAATTCTTATTTGTTTTAGCTTTACAGAACGACATTTTAAAATGATTAACAATTCTTGAAATAAAACAAAAATGAATTTACTTGTTAAAACTTTTTCTGCTTTTAAAATAAAGTCGACAATTTCTTTTGACTGTTGAACATCAAAGGAACATCAAAGTGCAGAATCAAAGTACTTCTTCTACGCCAGTACGCCTGAGTGAAGGGATTAACTGTGTCAGAGACCTTGTTTCGTCTGACACGCCACGACAGAGTTCTCATCTCCTAATCCCGACCAACATAGCTCCCAACAGGGACTATCTCTCCTAAGTAAGGTGGAATTGCTATCTTGAACCAGCGATATTTCTACACGCCCCGCGATGGCCGAATATCCAGTCGTGTTCACCCGTCAGTTTGTATGTCGCGTCAGTTTTGTCAGCATAAGCATACATACATCATGCATTATTGATTTGCATTCACATTTCATATTGCATCGATATCACTCTAGTCGGTCTTGTCCCCTAGTGATAAACAGTTCTCTCAATCGAGTTGTCAGTCCTTGCCTCGTCAGGAAATACTGTGTTTGAACAACCTCGCTTCCAGTTTATTTCTGGAAGGAAGTTGGCCCTCGACCACTTTGATAACTTGAACCTCTGAAAAACCAGAGGAACCCTCAGTCAACATCACTCTTCGCCATTGAAGATGATATCCTTGCTTTCCCGGATTAAGGAAAATCCACAGAGAAAGCCTCTTAATCAAGAGATTCGGCGGTACGGCAGTTTTTCTCCGAAAAACCATTGATGAAAAGGTCACCGACACCTCAAAATTGGACCCCATCATATGGCATTTCTCCGGGAAGACCCCGAGAAAAGTATGATGTAAGACCCCAAGCGACAGCAGTCTCCCAAGAGACCTGCTTTCCCCCAGTAGAAACAAATGGCGTCTCCAACAGAGAAGTTTGTGCAACTTTACAACTCAGACGACTGGGTCCCCCAGCGAGTCTGACATCAAAACTTTTTCCACTCAAATGGCATCTCCCCAGGAAAATTCGGCGAGAAGTTTGAGGAAAACCGCTACGAATAGCGTCCCTTGTCAATAAAGTTTATTGACAAAAGAAACTTAGACCAGTTCCTTGGTAGGAAACCAGGATCGAGGGGATGTTTAAATCAGTAACTGAGACCAGTTCCTTGGTAGGAAACCAGGATCGAGGGGAAGTTAACAAGAGAAACTAAGACCAGTTCCTTGGTAGGAAACCAGGATCGAGGGGAAGTTTACATCAGAAACTAAGACCAGTTCCTTGGTAGGAAACCAAGGTCGAGGGGAAGTTTACAAAAGAAACTAAGACCAGTTCCTTGGTAGGAAACCAGGATCGAGGGGAAGTTTAATTCAGAAACTGAGACCAGTTCCTTGGCTGAAGACCAGGATCGAGGGGAAGTTTTTACCTTTTCTAAGCATCATTGCTTAGCAAAAGAAGATGAATGCGCAAGCTGTTATTCATAGCCATCAAAATTTTGGGTATTCTGATATTTAATCCTTTTGCACCCCAAATGCCCGAATGCCTTCGTCATTCACACCTTCGGGTCCAAGAAGATTAAATAGGGGCATCTGTCATACCCCAAATTTTGACCACTAAGATTTCCAATTACTGTGCAAATCATCATCACAATATGGAGGAACCATTATATTTCATCAGACTCCCCAAAGATGGGTGAGCATCCACTACAATCAAAATTAGGGTTTCAAGCCCTCTCAGAGCCTTAGACAAAGGATCAATCAAGGAATGACTTGATCTTCAACTTGTCTAACCTCTCAAACATCCACAATGGGTTAAAAGGACTCTCACTCCAAGGATTAAGCACAAAGCTGCTCCCTTCTAGGTGGATCAAGCCTCAAGATCGCCAGTATCACCAAATTAAGGTTTTGGTCGATCAGGGCCTCCAAAGGGAAATTTTCCTCTGGGTATGAGCCAAGGATCCAAAACACAACCTAATATACTCCATGGAACCTCATGGACCCAACCATCAAGTCAATTTTTCCTCGAGGGATGCATTCATCAAAAATCAGGAATTAGGGTTTCTTGGCCTAATTCACCCCTAAGTTGACTTTTAGGGCAAATCATGAGCCAAGGCCTCAAGAGAGGGTTTGAGGGTCTCTAATGAACTATATTGATCCATTTGGAACAATGGATTAATCCAAGAAGCTTGAGCAACAAGTCTCAATTTCATCTGCACCACAATTAGGGTTTTAAGGAAAAAGTCAACTGTAACTTTGACTTTTGACCAAGACATGCTCCCAAACCCTAGGACATGCCTCAATATACCCTATGACACCCATGGAACATGTCCATCAAGTTTGATTTAGGTCAAGGACATGATCTCCTGAAGAATTGCACAGTTTGAAATTCATCTGATAAAAAGTCAACTGTGCACAAAAGTCAACTTTGACTTTTTGAGATTTTTCACCAAAATGGATTTTTAACCCTAAAATGGTGTTAATGTGTGATTTGAATCATCATTCATCAAGAAAAATCAAGAAAAGTTGGATAACTTGTAAAAGGGGTAACCATAAAAACTTAGAAAATTTTCTAAGTTAAAAATAAAGTGGCTAGGGTACCAACTTTGGAGGATTATAACTCCTAAACCACAAAGCCATTTTTCCTCATCCAAAGATGGATTTGTAGCCCTCATTACCCTCTACAAAAACTTCAACTAGACCTAAGTCCAATTCATTAAGTATTTTGAGTTATGGAGTGATCAAAATGGCTGAAAAATGAAAATGTCACTTTTTCCAACACTTAGTGAAATTTTCACTAAGTCCAAATCTGCCTTCATTTTTTTCCAAATGTATGGAGATTTTTCACTTGGATTCAAAAGAGATCAAAACCAAACATGTTTAAACAGTTGTTGTATCATGTAAGGGCTTTCCAAAATGGCCAAGAACATTACCAAATTCAATTTGAGTCATGAGATATGACATTGGCAAGTTGCCTTGCTAAAATCTGCCAAGGCAAGGCAGATTTTGCAATTTTGCTCGATTTGCCAAAATCAGCCAAATTCAAATGCTCCTATCCACATGGACACCTCTGAGGATTGAATCTAAAGGGGACAATCACTGAGCCAAGCCTCCAAAGTCCTTGAAACAAGAAAAAGCATGTTGAACCTAGAATTGCCAAAATAGGGACAAGACTCCAAATTTGGATTGGAGCATTCAATGGAAGCATCAAGGTGGCATGGACTGAGCCATTTTAATTTGAATTCAGTCAAGACTTATCCAAGACCAAGGGAACCAGCAGCCTGTGCTCTAACCTCAAGTCAATGGCTAGAGGAGACTTGAACTTCCATTGGCCAACATTGAACAAACCTACTCAGCAGTTGCCATTCACTATTCCTTGCAAAACAAACTTGGTCTACTATAAATAGAGCTCAATTGTGATCAGTTTAAGTACACCAAAGCCATCAAACAGATGTTTTCCTCAAAATCTCTTCTTTCACTCCAATTTTGCCTTCTAAGGCAAGTCACTATCGGGTTTTGAGTTTGAGAGCTTTTCCAATCAAACCAATCACTCACACACCTCACATACATCATATAGAAGTGATCCAAACACTCACATAACATCTGGAACACTGATTTCACAAAATCACCAGCCAATTGCTCAAGTTCTTGACAGTTTTGCAGTTGAGGTGCCATCTTCAACTCCAAACCATTTCAATCCATTCCAAGCATTCATACACACTCTATGGCACCTAGGGAAGCTATCCAGATAATTGGAACCTAGCTGTAACACCTCCAACATAAATCAATATCACTAGCTGCAAGTGGTAAGCATGAGTTCTTCTAACTATATGATCCATACAATTTTTGCTGCACAATAATTTGGCCATATATTCATAATCATGCATGGAATGTTTCCCCTCAATAAATTGCATTGTTGGAATCGTGTATCAAAAATCCTAGCCTTCATGCAGAAATTAGGGTTCTTGAGGATTTTTCGTGATTTCTTGTTATATGTTTAATTTAAATGAAATTAAATGTCATAGACATGATCGTGTGGTTGAAACGAGTTGATTGGTATGTGGATTACATGATATAATCAAGTATTCAGTGAGATTGGATAGAAAATGCAAATCTAGCCAAGCCCAGAACACGCGCGTGTTCTTGGTGTGTTCTTGGCGCCTTTTTTCAAAATTTGAATATTTGAATTTTGTGATTTTATTTAATTGATTCAAAAATTAATTTCTCTCTGAGTTTTAATGATTTTGAGTTGATTCTTTTTTTAATAATTCACAAAAATGTTAAAATATTTTATTTTCCCAAAAATATTATTTATTTCATATAATTGATATTTTTGCAAAGAATTAATGTTTTAATTGTTTTTAACATTTAAAATATTTTTTCCACCTTGATTTTGCAACTTTTAATGCTTTCTAATTATTTTGTAGGTCAATACTTAATTTTTGAAGCATTAATCCAAGATCACAATTTGTTTTTCATATGTTAAACAATTTTGATCATTTTAATTGAATTTTTATTCAATTAAATACATTTTTGAAAACAAATTAGGGTTTTTGGATTAATTCAACCCTCATAAATCATTTTCAAAACACTTTGGGCCTCTAATAGAGTGTAAGACCCAATCCTTTTTTGACCAAAATCATTTTTGGGCCTCATTCATTGTATAAGTCCCGATACCGTAAAAAACAAACGGCGCGATCGTCGCCTTTTTTAAAAAAAATAACCATGGGTCTACCCTCGAGTAGTAAGACCCATTTCTTTTCTTAAAACTCACTTGGGCCTCTAATAGAGTGTAAGACCCAATCCCCTTTTAACCAAAACATTTTGGGCCTCACTTATTGTATAAGTCGCTCTGCGTTAAAAGAAAATCTCGGCGCGATCGCCATTTTTAAACGAAAATCATCTGGGCCTGCCCTCATGTTATAAGCCCCACTCTTTTTCTTTAAACTTTTTGGGCCTCTTGAGAGAGTGTAAGACCCATCCCTTTGTACAAAAAATCATTTTTTGGGCCTCAGTCACTTGTATAAGTCCCTCTGTACAAATTCAAACAGTGCGCTCACTGATAAAACCCTGGGCCTCTCCTTGAGCTGTAAGCCCCAAATCTTTCTTTTTCAAAGCACTTTCTCCTTTGATTTTGAATATACTGTTGTTTTTCAATCTTTCTTTGTTAAACAACTAACCAAACAGCATGGAAGCTCTACAACCGAGTAAGTGGTTATTGCTTTCATTTACCGCTTTCATATACATATAACTGTATTGTGGGGTTGTTTCACTGTAAGTCTTCTTTCATAAACTCATATCAACTGTGTAATAATAGTATAGATATTTAGATTTTCCCCGGCAACTACGTCTAGCACTAAGCCCGTTGATCACTCTTAGAAATAGTCAATACTAGATCCCCATAGGATTACCAGACACAGTTTTTCCTCCTCTTGGGGTTAAACAATATGGAGACATGAAAGGCAGCATTCTTTGTGAACCCTTTCATAGACTGTCACTCGTAGAAGTTGTCAAAGAAACTCTATTTCCCAGAGATGATCTTTTCTCCATGAATGGCATCTCTTGAGTTTCTTCCAAATTCTCGAACTTTCCTGGCTTGATCTATTCTCGGTGAATGGCATGTCTTGAATTTCTCGGGGTTTGGGGACCCACAGGCTTCTTAAAAGCACTTGTTAAGAAACTCTGCTCCCTAGAGATGATCTTTTCTCCGTGAATGGCATCTCTTGAGTTTCTTCCAAATTCTCGAACTTTCCTGACTTGATCTATTCCTTGTGAATAGCTTGCCTTGAATTTCTCGGGGTTTGGGGACCCATCGGCTTTCTAAAAGCATCGGCCTCCTCTTGGGCATCGTACAAGGACCCACAGGCTTCCTAAAAGCACCCTCGCCTCCTCTTGGGCTTAGTACAAGGACCCGCCGGCTTCTTAGAAGTATCCACAGCCTCCTCTTAGGCTTCGTATAATGATCTCTTCCTCCGGGACTGATAGCCTTCTCTTGGGCTTCGTACAAAGACCAATCGACTTCTTAAAAGTTTCCAACCTCCTCTTGGGCTTTGTACAAATTGTCCCGATGACCTCCTACAGGTATAGGAACTGAACTTAATCATCTCCATAGAACAGTCTTTTCAAGAGTCTACTACTGTTTCTCAAAGCATAGTACAAAATATGAAACTCTAGACTTGGACAGTCTAATCTCCTTGAGTCACAAAGGCATTCTCAAGCACCCCTTCAAGAATAGGAAGGAACCCCGTAGACTCAGACAGTCTCAATACCCTTTGGATTTCCCGCTTCCTTGAAGAACATGAATAACCCGGATCCTTGAATCAAATCCTTGAGTACAGTGTTGCTCATATAAGAACTGATGTTCTCTTTCAAAATCAGTATACTGAACCTGTCACTTAACTAAAACAGTCACCACAGCCTCCATCTCGGGCTTTATACGAGATACAAAAAGGTTCTTATTGAGCCAAACAAACAACAGCCTCCATCTCGGGCTTCGTACGAGATACAAAAACTCTCTTGTTGAGTCAATTAGCCTTCATCTCGGGTTTTATACGAGATACCAAAAGACTCCATCGTCGAGTCAAAAACTTTTAGCCTCTCTCTCGGGCTTTGTACGAGACACATATTAGCCTCCTCTTAGGCTTTATATAAGAAAACCACTGGTTGATCTAATTAACCTTTTAGCATCAAAGCTGTGCCTCGTTCACAGTACACATACAAACATCAACAACTCCTTCCCCTTCATCTAATCGCTGTAAGCGGCAAGCCTCTGGATTATTTACATCCACGCCACTGTCCCTCTTTTAGCATGAGAAATTCCTAAGGAAAGATGGCATTGCTCTACACTGAGTTAAAGTCTTCTCCTTCAGGTTAGAACCCCCTATAAAGTAAATTATGGCATTGCCGGATTCACATATCCCGGTTAAAGTAATTCTCCTTTATAAACAGTTGTGACAAACAGACCCTCTTTAGAGATGACAAATTCTGTCTAAAGACAACACCTTTTAGCTTCACATCTTGGGCTTCGAACAAGATACAAATAGACCCTTCAGCTTCACATCTTGGGCTTTGAACAAGATACAAACCACCTTCAGCTTCACATCTTGGGCTTTGAACAAGATATAGATCACCTTTCGCTTCACGTCTTGGGCTTCAAACAAGACACCAAAACACCCATTTCCTCCCATAGAATAGGAGGAACTACGAACGCTCTGATTTCCCTGTTTCGGTAAACGGGAATACGTAGGCATAAGATTGAAAGAAAAATCTTAGCGAGCACACTAAACAAAAACCCAAAATCCCATACTCTCATGTATCTACCAAAAAGCATCAGTCCTAACATCCTAATCCTTGTTCCCCGCTATAAAGTCCTAGAAAGAAAGAAAACCGTATTGGCGAAAATACAAATAACCAGTACAAGGGCCCCCCCACATTGATAGCATTCGTAACCTAACAGACCGCTGTTTAAACTCAGTATGAAAGCAGGGTTAATTGGAGACATCTATTTCCCTTCCTTCATCAGCTTTAATAGGATAAAAAATGAATCGACCTGTAGTAAACTCAACCGCAGAGAGCGACCAGCGCTTAAGAACTGCGTCTAAAATCGCTCGCTGCAGTATGATGCGAAAACATGATAAGATAATAAGCTTTTGATTCACGAGCATACCTTGTGAGTAAAAACACGAGCCATAACAATATCAGTAAATCGAGACAAGATGCGAGCAACATCACGAGTCTCTTCTCTGGTCCCCATTTTGATATCATCGGGTGCTAAATAAATAGCATGTCCACCCAACAATGTAAAACTAGTCTCAAATGAAACATGTGTTCTCAATGATGGCAGTGCAAACTTTATTGCCAATGTTTTACCTTTAAATGGTTGAAATGACCTATCTCCTGATTTTATTAGCTCTTTCACCTCAATGGCCCTATCCAATATCTTCTTTATAGTGTTCTTGTCAAAATCATCTATGTGATTAAAATCCTTAACCTTTGTTTTATCTGCAGTGGATCAAGGAAAGACTGCAAATTCAAGTTATAAGACATAATCACTTTCCATGTATCCACTCTTTTGAAACTGGCATTTTTCTTAATTAACTTTGGTTATATCAACTTATTATTATTTTTGTCTCAAAACATTGGTTGTTTTGAAGCAACCGATCTTTATTTTTATTAGCCATTTATAGTAAGTAGAATTGCCTTGTCTGTATCATTCATGAGAGAGAGTCTTTCCATCTCTAGCTTCAGGACCGACCGATTAATTTCATCAAGTACAGTAGGTTTTGAAGTGATTTCAATGTCAGTCGTAACCGCAACATCTCGAACATATTTCCTCCATTGCCTTTTAGTAATAACCAAATTCCCAAATAACCTATAAGCTTCTGACCTTTAATCAATTTTTCTCCCTTTTCACTAAATGCTATTTTAGGAGAAGCTTTATTTCTATGACACAATTACAATCAAAATCAAAACATCAAGAATTTTCCTACGGTAAGATACTTAAAGGCTTTAGAAATCAAACTCCTAGAAAAGTCAAATAACCGAAACAAAAGTCAATTTTTCAGACTATATTCACATCAAAATCCAAAATTTGAAAAGAAATCTTATAGATCCTTTCTGAATTCACATGTTCAAAGCTTCTATTGTTTATCATATCACCCTAAAAATGAATCAAGCAATTGATTATTCAAGAAACAATTATCAAAAAACTCAAATAAAGAAATTGATGTAATTCCTGTGTGTAGCATACCATTTGAAACGTTACACAACCTGTAGCAAAAAGCAATGTTGGTTGTGATAGTATACGGAAAAGTAAAGCAGTTGCAACATCAGCAGCTATGCCATCTCTCATGGACATTGCAGACCCTATTGCACGCAAGAAATGCAAATGAATCCAATTTGTAGGAAGTTGTATCAACATAGAAAAGAAAAAACACATCAAAATGTATAACATCGTATCATCCAGTAGCATCCAATCACACTTAGATACACATAATTAATGTATATAACATGCTTGCATTTGTTCAGAGAAGGGTTAACTTAGTCAGAATGAAGTGTGAATGCTACCATTTTGTTCTGCATTGTAATCAGTCAGTATTACAGGTTATGCTAATTTTCAGTTTGGTTGGGTTAGCTATACACATTTAACCTGTACTAAATAATATGCACATTGATAATCTCTGTTATTTTGAAGAAAAAAAAATCTTAAATAAGGGGTATGTTACTTAAAGTAAAAATTACCCCCTCCAAAGTCCAAACTCATGCATATGAATATAGGTATATCAGTTAATTTTTTCTTCCCAATCCAAAAATGGAAGTTCACTCATAATGGCTCAACAACAATCAACATGAATCCAAATCATCAAAAACCAAGTTAATAACAATAAGAAATCATGGTGGAAGCATATACCTGACATGGTGTCGGTAACCACTACGAAAAGAGATCAAGCTGAAAGCAACAACAACGAAAAGCGTAAAAAAACTACAGAAATGGTTCTCAGTTCAAATTTCAAACATCAATATCACTTACAAAGAGGATTCATTCACACACGATCAAGATAGGGATCTTTAATCCTGCTGAAATTGATTGTTGACGTTACTTTTGTTGATAATAAAGACCACACAAGTTCACTGTCAATCCTAAAAACCAAAGACAACCTGGCACGGTCTGTCATCATCTCGCGAATGTATTGCAACCAAGTGTAATTCTTTTCCAAACAATGGTAAAGATTTGGTTGCCAAATCCTGGAGGACACAAGTAAACAAATAAAGAAATTAGCAAAGCATCACAAACAATCTGATATTCTTAACGTCTATCATCTAGCAGCAAAGACAAAGGGTGGCGTCATTAAGTCGTTTGGTCTTATCTTAATTGAGACAGCTGTTGGCCACTATTAAAAATGGAGGTCTGGTTGATCTTCATAATAAGTTGCTTATAGATCCCTACGATGAGAATATGCTCTCTTGAAGCCTGTTAGCAAAATATAGATGTAATGAGTTGAAGAACATTCATTCATTTTCTTGGCCTGAGCATTGCAAGATGCACCTGTTTAAAATAGCCACCTGCAAGCCAAATCACCTTCAGTGGTGGTATAGCGAGGATGAAGGTAAAAGTTCAGAATTAGAAGAATCGTCTGGTGATTCATTGAGAAATATAGAAGACTCATCTCGTTACTTGCGAAAAAATGAGCAAATTATGAGTCTGATGTCACTGTTGACAAAAAAAAACCGTGAAAAACGTTGTACTAACCTCATGTAGTGATTGTGCATCATTTGTTCCATCCCCGGTTACGGCCACAACTTACCCCTTTCTCTTCAAGAGTACATAGCATACACTTGTTGTCGCCGTTCTATCATGAATACAATTAAATTTTTTTGTAAGAGTGTTTCTATAGCTCAAGAGGGAAATGAATGGAAACATTGCAGAAGTTTTATGTAATTTATTCTTGGAAGCTTATGAAAATAAGTTCACAAGAAAAAATCAAAGCATTAAGCAGAAAAACTCTGATGTTAGTGCAAAGGTTCTTTTGTCAAATATGCCTACATTTGTATTGGTATTAGAAAAATAATAGGAATTAGAAACTCACACTCATATGGCATATTTTTAGGTCAAGAAACTCAACATCGATGATGAAGCGACCCGTGAAAGCAGTATCAACAGGTCAGACAAAGTCATCATGTGTCCTAAAGCCTTTCATAAAATGCATACGAGCAAACAGAAACAACCTGCATCAGCATTTCATTATATAATCTTAAAACTTCTATAGGTAACTGATGTAGTAAACTTCTCATTCTCCAATTTGAGGATGCAATATTAAGTTATCCATATTTCCTCTTGACAAAAAGAAGATGCAAACGTTTTCTAAGATACAAATAAGTAATAATCTACAAAACGAAAGAATATAGGTTGCAATAAAACAGTCAAGTAAGTAAAATTGATTACGAACTTAATGCAGCTTCAACATTTGCAGGAGAGTCATCAATAGGACCATAAAGCATTGAGATGATACTCAATACTATACTCTCTACCTATAAGATAACATACAATTATTTAGTACATATAAGATTTGATTAGTGAATAGTTTTTTGCAAATAGCAAATACATGAAAACACAAGTGGCAAATATGTAGTGGCATACGATTTCTTAGGACAGACCCAACAAGTAATTAATGGAAAGTCAGTGAAACTTTAAACCCTCCAATTTAGTTACAACTTTCAAGACAAACATTTGAAGACATTACAAACATTTTAAATTCATCTCATTTGATTTGACTTTGGTCTTTGACTTTGTAGTTCTTTATTAAAAAATAACTAATGACTAAACCTTTCGCCCTACTTATACTTTGAGAGTAATAGTAAATATAAAATATATGAGAAAATAGCATGTTCAAGATGCACTTTATCGCAGAATCTGCAATTTCTAAGATGCACTTTATTTGGAATTATGAGAAAATAACATGTTTAAAATAAAGGTATTGAATATAAACTTACAATACTAATAGGTTTAACAATGACGAGTAAAATTCTTATCATACAAAACGAACCCCTACCATCCAAGTTACAAAAACAAAGTGTATGGTTATATAGTATCACGTACTATATGAACAGGTGTTCAGCGCTCACTTGCAAGCTCGTAACCATTAGGATCATCACTAGGAGGATCGAGGATCGATATGCAAACCCGGTCATCAGGATATACTGCAAATTAAACCCAAAAAGCTCAGTTCTGCGTGGTTAATAAAATCAAACCAAAATCACAAATAGAAAAAAAAACTAACCATTAGGGTGCCATATCTCAGATGTGAATTTCACCGATGGTGGAGTATTTGGATAATTGCAAGGAAAACTCATTATCGCATTGTAAAAACCTCCTTCACTGAGAAAAAAAATCCAACAAATTAACAAACAAAACAACAGAGATAAGTCAGTAAAATTCCAGTGCTACATGAAAAACGAACAAAACAAAACAAAAAAACTAATAATGAGCTAAACCTATGCAAGTTTTTTTTGAAACCTAAGAATGACGTACAATTATAATCTGTTACAATCAAATCAACACAAACAATATCACAAATAGTTGGTGGGCAGTGAACATAAATGTTTGAAACCAAGACATAAACCGATCCACATAGATAATGTAAAAGCAATATTAAATGAGCCAACATAGTATAGGCAAACTGTGAAAGGATATGGAGAAAGGATAAACCCACAAATCCTTGAGCAGCACAACCGATTTGTGAAATCGTAGAGGAAAACGAAATCTACAGGAGAAGAACGAGAATATAGGTTGACATGAAAATATGGAGGTGGTGATGATCGTAGATATGGCGACGACGATTTAGGGTTTTGATGGGTGAAAGAGAGAACACGGAGAGAAAAAGGGGGCAGGCGAGAAAGAGGGGGAAAGAGAGAGAAATGAGGCAGACGAGAAAGAGGGAGAAATAGAGAGGGAATGAGGTGATTGAAAATTTAAATGGTATTTTCAATTGCATGAGCAATTTGGCATAATGAGAGAATCTTATTGGTCACTTATTTTGTATTTAGCAAATTACCATTAAGGGCATTTGTTAGTGTAAAATAAAAATGATTAAAGGGTACTTTGGGGTGTTAGTGTGTATGTTTCATTCTTAGGTAGGTAGTTGATCATCTTAGGCTTTGTTTGGATGCAAAGTGAATGAAGAATGAAAGAAAGTAAGAGAAAAGAATGTTGAAGGAGTGAAAGTGAGTAGAAATTGAATGGAAAGTAAGATGATTTTTAGGTTATTTGGTATGACTGAAAATGAATAAAAAGTGAGAGGAAAGAAAGATATTTACTTTAAAATTGCATAAATACACATGCATGAACTATGAAATATTGAAGTTTTTTTGTCGTTTTCCACTTTATCACTTTTTCATTCAACTTTCTCTCCATTTTTTAGTGAAACATTTTTAAGGTGGGTCTCAAGAAAAAAGTATTTCCTTTCTCTATTTTGTGCAGACCAAACAATAGAAAGATCTTAAATTTTGAACTTTCTTTTGTTAAACTTCTTTCCAGCCTCTTTCACTCCAACCAAACATATCATTAATCAATGATGTATACAATTCAGTTCAACTCCATGGTTTAAATTAAATGAACCAAAAAAAAAGAGAATTTCTTAATACACCATCTATATTTCTTAGGCACCATGCGAATTTCCGTTTTTGCCCCCTGATTCCGGATGTGTCCATCCGGACGCACCATTTTTTTTAAAAACATTGATTTGTTCCGGATGTGCATATCAGGAAGAATTCCTGATCTGTAGATCCGGAAAAATAGCAGAACTTTATTTATTTTTTTAAAACCAGTTTTGTTGGTTGGTCGCAGATGTTAATATATCGTCGCAACTTAATATACATTCGAAAACATCCATATATAAAATAAAATGATATATATACATAATAATACTCCTGTCAAAATACAGTACATCAATGTAATAAAAATAGAATACATCAAACAAAAAACTACTGTGTATGCCGAAGTATCTCTCTTGGCTCCCCTGCTCCTCTGCCCCTACCCGCCGTCCTGGCTCGATGTTTGCAGTACTGAAGTGCCCCCCGAGCAATCTCAATAATCCTATCCATGGCAAGTCTGCCACCAGAGCCCTCAGGGAGGTGACCGTCCGCAATGGTGGCCTGCGTTATCTCCTCTATCTCACGACAACGAGGTAGGACATCCTGAGTATGGTCTAGCTGAGTCTGCCTCTCCTCTAATATCTCCTGATGAGCAGGTCTAGGTGGCGATCCCTCAGCAGTGGGCACCATGCATGGGTGTGAGACGGTATAGAACCACATGATGTACCCGGCAGCAACGCTCCAATCTCTCGGTGCTCTGGTCGCCCGAGCCTCTTTCGGTACCAAGTGAGACTGGAAGTAAGCATATATCTCATCTATCTGCGTGCAGGTCAAGCCTAGAGGAGTAGACTCATGAGGCATCCTGGGGATCGTCTGCGTGTAACCGAACTGACGTAAAACGCGCTCCGGCAGGTATCGAGCAGTAATGGTCGAACTGCATGCCAACCATCCTGAGAACAGCAAAACCACGGCGAACGGGCTCGTCTCACGGTGATCGGCATAGGCGTGATAAAAAAATGTCCTCAGCAGCCATCTGATCAAGATAAACTCTATAGGGGTCGGGCGCTTGGTTTCCTTTGAGCAGGAGAAATGCAGCAGCATGCGGCATATCATCAGTGTACCCCTCGACACTCCCCCAACCAATAATCTTGGAAAAGTGCTGTAATATCCACGCCTGAAATGGAAAACATAACATCGGTGTCAAACATTATAATGAATATAAAAAGAAAAGAAATGAATAAAAAAGACTTAGAATATAAGATTGTTACCACGTATAGTGTACAGCTGCCTGCCACAGTCTTGGCTGCCCAGAGGCAACCATCTGAGAGCCTAGCATAGGTGTATGCCAGCGTAGCTGCCCCCCAGTTGTACCCATAGATCTCTGTGGGATCCAAAAGGTACCTGAGGTAAACGATATCAACTTAAGTGGCGCTGGTGTCCACAAACAGCTGTGTGCCAAGCAAAAACAGATATTAGCATCTCAAGGCACGCTGCCTGTGGATTGCCACCTCAGCTGGATCACCTGCCGCCCGTCCTGCCTCTATAAGCTCCTCACGAAATCTGCGTGTCAGAAAGGAGAACCGAACGTGTGCGCCTCTCAACTGGGTCACCTCTGCAAGTGCCTCATCTGGGATAGCCCCAAGCTCCCTAGTCAGCATCTCTATCGCCTCCACCTTCGACATCTTACCGTGACGGAGAAGGGTACCCGTGATCGGTAGATGTAAAAGGCACGATATGTCGTCGAGTGTGATCATGAGCTCGCCGTACAGTAGATGGAATGAGGATGTCTCAGGGTGACATCTCTCAACAAAGGCCATCAGCATACCGTACATGATCTGGGGATACCCAATCCTAGAAAGGCCTCCGAGACCAGAGGTAGCAAGTGCAGACTGGAACCACTCATCCCCTGGCAGCTCTGCAATCATGTCTATAACCTTGCCCCCATGATTATAGAACTTTTGGGAATCCTTCTCCTGAAAATTTCCAAATAAAACATTGTTACAAATGAAATTATTTTCAACAAAAACAATTCTATAAATAAACCGAGAAAGGTTACCTGTCCTAGCCAGACATATATGGCAGTATGCTCAGAGTACCCCAGGAGTAGGGACATATCAGACGGTCCCCCGGGGTAACTCTCCAGCTCATCGAAATCGTCATCGCCGCTATCACCCTCATGTATTGGGTGATCACCCTCCGGAACAGGAACAGGGGATCGAATAGGAGCAGGTGATGGAACTGGAGTCTCTCGACGACGCCTGCGTGCGGGCGGGGACCCTGATGAACCAGCAGTAGGAACCCAACGCCTCCCAGATGTAGAAACGGCGGCTGACAGGGGAGTGACCTGAACCTATGATATGGAAGGTTGTGGTGTAGGATGTCCCTCAGCTGTAGGGGCTACCCCAACTCCCTCTGCGCCGGAACCCTCTGCTGTAGACTGTGTCCGCTCACTTCGGACATATGCATGTTAAGTTGTCCGTTCATGTATGATACGATCGTCTCTGCCAGCCATGTAATATGCAAAGCATAATAAATAAATTAGAATTTTTTATAAAATAATTAAAAAAAAAAGAACAAAAAAAAAATAGAAACCAAGTTTCTTCCGAATTTGCACATCACGAAAACTTCGGTGGATGCATATCCGGAAGTACTAAGAATATTTAACGTTGGGTTTTTCCGGATGTGCACATCACGAAAGCAATCAACTTTAAAATTTTTCCGGATCTGCACATCCGATACGTATTTCAAGTTCTAAAAAACGCAACCATGACTACTGTACCATAGAAATGGGCATTTTAATGTCCTGATCGTCCGCTTGAAGCAGCAAACAATACCTACATTGTCTCTAACCTATGTTATTCATACTACCTAACAATTTCTACACCTAAATGTCAACTCTAAATCGATTATTCGAAAATAGCTCCGAAACTCTAAAATTCGAAAACTTACTGATTAAATTGAGATACAGAGGATTTGGAGTGTCTTGATCGTTGTAAAAGTTGCTCTGCGCCGAACTCGAGTGAAAAAAGTCGGGATTTGTGGGATTGAAAAATTGAGAGTTTGAGAGAGTTTGGTTGTTTGGAATATGAAAATGTAAAGAATGAGGGGAGGGAGAAGCTCTGGCGCGAAGTAATAAGAAATGGTTCCGGATTTGCACATTAGGAATTATTCCTGATATGCACATCCGGAACAAATCAACGTTTTTAAAAAAAAATGGTGTGTCCGGATGTGCACATCCGAAATCAGGGAGAAAAAACAGAAATTCGCGTGGTGCCTAAGAAACATAGGTGGTGTATTAAGAAATTCTCAAAAAAAATATGACACCGCGTGTATTTTTTCAATTTTTAATTTAAATATCACTAACAAATAAGTAAAAGACCACATAATACAAAGGGTTTAATTGATATGCACTGACGGTGTAAAATAGTTTGACACCGTCATCTAATAAAAACATATCATTTTGCTATGTCATTTAAATTTTTTTAAAATTACAGTCTAATTTGGGGGGATTCATGGTTATGATTCGTTGACAGTGTAAAAAAGTGCATCACCCATTTTTTCTAATACAAATTAAATACAATGATCAATTTTATATCTATTTAAAAACAATCATATTTTTAGATCTCAAAATCTCATTATGTTTTTTATATTTTATGGTACACTCTTTTTAATGTAAAAGAAGAGGAGGAAAAGATAGTATATTTTTTAACAGAAGACTTTAATAGTAAATTTTGAAAGAGTTTTATAAGGATGATATTTTTAAATGTTTAACATAACACTTAAAACAACTTTTTCTTACCTTCTTCATGATATATATAACATTATTGTTTTTTTATCTTAAATGTATAAAATAATCTTTTTCGAAAAAAAATTCAAAATATAATTGATTTCTCCTGACAGAAAAATGGTGTTTCCAAAAGCATTGTTGACATAGCGACTACTTTTCAAATCATTTTCCATCTTCTTCATCGATTCTGACCATGGTAGTTCATCATCTCTTCTCCGAAATGTGCTATGTTCCTATCCAAAGTGTAGGACTGCAAAAACCAATCCTCAAAAATGGAAAATTGTTTTCTTATGTTGTCACTAACAATATCTACAACATACCTCAAAGCCAGTTGTTGATCCCTTGTCTGAAGGGCGATAAACTAGACATAACCATTTTGGAAGATGAATACAAACTTGGAGTGGAAGTCTGTAAACATCGTCAAAACGGAAGAAAAGTTTTGTCCAAAGGGTCAACACCTTTAATGGTGGTTAACTTGAAGCTCAAGTTATTGTAACTATGACTTTCAATGGGGCAATGAGGAGTTACTTCCTTAGGAAAAGGTTTCTTCGAATTTGCTTTCGCTTTTCTGGAAGCCGTCTATAGAAGATTTTCAATTGGTTACTTCAAAGAGAAGAAACAAAAAAAAATCAAAATCCAACACCAATATTAGATCAATGTATAATCATTCCGAACAGTCCTTATGAAAAGCCTCTTTTGGAACATAAGAGGTGTGTATAAAAGCTCTTCATGGCTTGCTCTTAAGAGATTGATATATACTAATAAATCTGACTCGGTTTTCATAGCAGAACCATGGATGAATTTTCTAAATAATCCTAAAAACTGGTTGAATCGGCTTGATCTTAAGCCTTTTGCTTTTAAACATATAATTGGTCTTCTTCCAAATCTAGGGTGTTTCAGCAAAACTCACCTGAACCCTATGGTTCTTGTCTGTGATGATCAACATGTATCCATTACCCTACAAATCCAAAACAAAACTATGGGTTTTTCTGTCATATATGCCTCAACTAGCTACTTGAATAGAAGGTATCTAGGGTGAGTATAAAGGTGGTCATAGCCTACAATAGCTCTTATGAATGACTTCTTTAACTGGTCTGGCACTAATCATTATATCCATATCCCAAGATTTTGTAACAAATACACTTGGAGTAATGGTAGAATGGGGAAACATTTAACAGAAAAATGATTGGATAGAGCAGTTTACAATGTTGAATGGCTTGACACTTGTTCTACCGTGGTTTGCAACACTATTACTAAAATCAAATCTGACCATTATCCTATCTTGTTGACTAGTGACTTGGAAGAAGTCGGTTCTATTTCTCAGTTCAAGTTTCTCAAAATGTGGTCCTTGAATGAGGAGTGACTTGATATCATCAAAATATCTTGGATGACAAAAGTGTTAGGTTGCCTTATGTATATTTTTGACAAAAAGTTGAGAATCCTAAAATTTACTCTAAATGTTTGGAGCAAAAGTAATTATGGTAATGTAAATACCAATGTGATTAAAGTTGAACAAGTCCTTAAGGGATTTCAATCTGATACTGAAACTCATGTCCAAAATGACATTATGCAGGAAGAGAAAAGAAAGCTCAAGTAGATATAGATGTAGGCTTGTAGCCCTTAATCTGGAAGAAATGTTTTGGAAAGAGAAATAAATACTGAATTGGAACTTATTTGGTGATAGAAATACCAATTTTTTCATACTTATGCAAAAACCAGAAGAAAACAAAATTGATATCATCTTTGAAAATTGTGCAACATGTTATGTCTGACAAAAGGACACTGGGAATTCATATTTAAGAGCATTTCAAAAGTCTCAAAGAAAGAGGTGTTGGATTAAGGTCATTAAATCTTCTTTATGGAGTAACTTCACATTTTGTTTTGGCACAGTCAAAGATTGTACTCATTGGTTGATTGACAATGATGCTCTAATTGAATTCTGGATGATTCACAAGTTTAAAATCCTTCATATTTATCACAACACCCTCATTTCAAGGTTGAGAGACTTTTGGACAACAACACTCGATCTATTCCTGATAACATCAAAACTGTTTTTCCAAATCTTCAATCTCTGATTTATAATCTCTCTATTACAGTCATGAATATATATGATATGATGGTTTAGAATGATTCTGACAGTGGTCTCCTCAATCTGTAATAAGCTTACAACTTCTTGGATAAACCTAAAGCTTTCCCTTTTTGGTCCATTTTCCCTTGGAATACCAATATTGCTCCTTCAAAATCTCTGTTGGTTTGGAGATTTATGCACAATAGGCTTCGTACAAATGAAAACATGTCCATAAGAGGTTTTGTTTTTCCTTCTGCTTGTGACCTCTGCAAGAAGCAGGCTGAAACTTCTAACCATATATGGACTTGGTTTACAGACTCCTTTAATATCCTATCAAAGATTGGTAGTTTCTTGGACTGTAAGAAAGTTATCCTCATGAATTGGTCTCCTCAAGCTCAGCAGATTGTAGTCATTTCCTGTATTGTTAATGTTGGCAGCTTTTTTGCTTTGTTAAGCTTTGGATTTGCATTGAAGGCTGAGATGTGTGCTGGTATGATAGCTTTGGAGCAGGCAATGGAAAGGAATTGGAAGAAAATTTGGATAGAAACGAATTCTTCCTTAGTTATGAAAGTTTTCTCAAATCCTAGTTTGGTTCCTTGGAGGATTAAAACTAGATGGCTCAATTGTTTAACATTTTCTAATTATATTGATTTTATGGTCTCTCACATTTATAGAGAAGTTAATACTTGCGCGAATTTCCTTGCCAATATTGTTATTCTTGGTTTAGTTTTGTTCATAGTGATATTGCAAAGGATTACTTGTTAGACAAGATTGATACCTTTAGGCTATGACTTTTCTTTTAAAGAGTATTGGTTTGGTCCCCTTCTCGTGTAGTTGTTCTTTTGTTTTTATTGGATTTCATCTTTTTAGTTAAAAAGGGATTATGTATTGTCGAAGAATTTTAATGAATGTATTTGGATGAAGTATTTATTTTGAGAAAATTTAAAATAATTTAGAAAATTTTTTATTGTTTGGATAAAAAGATAAAAATAAATAAAAAGAATGGTTAAAATGATAAAAATTTATGAAGTATTTTATCCAAGTTAAATTTAATAATTTTGAAATAACATTAAAAATTAAAGAATTTGAAATTCTTCTCATACTCCATAAAATGTGAATGTCAAATGGATTATTATTATTTAAAATTTTGCAAGTTAGTCCCTATATTTTCTAAATTTTTAAATGTGACCTCTAAATTTTCTTTAAAAAATTACAAATTGATCTTTAATAATTTTTAAAATTGGTTCTTTTAAATTTTTAAAAGTTGTAATTGGTTTTTATTTTTCAAAATTTAAATTTAAGTGAAATTTTTTAAAATTTATAAAAATAGCCCCTAAGTTTGTTAACACTCTATTCAAACAAAAAAAAATATTAAAAATAATATGATTTCAATTGGATTATTTAAAATGACTTGACCAAATCCACTGTTTGGATATAAAATATGAAGAATTACCAAAATAATAAAAATCTATGAAATATTTTATCCAGGTGAAACTTAAAGAATTTTTAATGTAAAAGTTTAAAATTTGAAATTTCTTGTGTCATTATATACATTAATTATTATTAATATTTTAAATTTTGTAAATTGGTCTTCATATTTTTATAATTTTCAAATTGACTTTCAAAAATTTTAAAATTTTGAAAATAGTTCTCAATAGTATAATTTGTAAGTTGGTCTATTTAAATTTTCAAAAATTCTAAATTGGTCCATTTTTTTAAATTGAAATTTTTACCTAAAATTTATAAAAATGATTCTAAAATTTTAACAACGAATCGTTTTAATATTTTATAAGAAAATCAATTTAATGATTTAAAATTTTTCAATTATCTCATAAAGTGATTACATATTAATGCTCTTAGCTAGCCTCATTCTGTTGTACCACATTAAAGTAGCTAGCAAATAGCAATCTATGTTTAGCTTCATTTCTAACATTTTCACACCCGTAGTTGTGCTCATTTATTAGCAGCAACACTTATAAGGGGGCAAGCTGCCAGCAACATTTCATTTTGTTGGTACCCTACCCACGAGTAAATATATTTTTAAAATAATTTATTTAATTACAAAATGAATAATGGTTTTATAAATTCGATTAATATTGATTAAAAATAAAATAGATATTAGATTAATAATGACTCGTGAGATAGAGTTGTCTGCACGACTATGAAATATTATTCAATTTAATACGATATAAAATATATTTAATTATACATGCAAATTTGAAATGAATTATATAAATGTAAAATAAATTCGATCATATAAATTCAATTATATAAAATATTCGTACAAAAATAAAAATAGAAACCTATGAGATGAAGAAAGGAGAAAAAAGAAAATTTTGACATTTAAAAATAAAAAATTTATTTTTCAAATAAAGATTATTTTTTATTAAAATAAAATAGATATTATTTTTTTTTTTTGAAAAGCCAAAAGCAATTTATTACTAAAACAATAGGCATAAGTTATGCCAAGAACAGCAGCGTCCCATACAAACCAAACTCAAACAGAACAACAAAAAAACTCAGACACCCTACTCCCAATACATTGGTAACTCCAAAACCCACTAAAAGAACCATACTTAATACAATAATTATAACGGCTAAACACCCAATAGAAAGAACTCCTGCCCTATGAGGCAGCAATGCAGAACAAGACAACACCAATTCCAATTAAATTTTGCACCAAAAACAGCTACTGCACTACTATACGCATATGAGCAACTCAAACAAAACTCTGAGTCACTGCATACAAGCATACGAAATTGCACCAATGTTATACTAACAAACTCCACTCCACCGACTTTAACAGCAAAAAAATCACCACCTTGAATCGAATACAACGCAGCTAATATTTTCAGTTTAGCCACAGCAGAGGAAACACACAGCTTTAACCCAAAGGAAGAAGTGAAGATGACGACTGTAACGCCCGAATTTAATTAATTAGTTAATTAAATTATCGAAGGATTTAATTATTGGATTTAGACGAAGTTTAAGAATTAATCGGAGTAATTGGATTTGTCGATATTATTTTAAGAGGCGTATTTGAATTATTAAGTTAAAGTCGGATTTTAGTCAGTTAAATCGGGAGAATAATATTAAGAATAATATTAATTATTTATTGGATTATTTTAATTGATTAATTGGGTTGGATTGTTGGGTGGTCGTATGAAGCAATTGATGGGTGTAAGAATTAGGCCCATTGAGAGATAATAGTAATTTATATTATTATTATTATGGATTAAATTGAGAGAATATAATAAAATAGAGGAATTATATTTTTTTGGTAATAAGGGTTTGGAAGAATTTTGTGGAATCATGAAGTTACAGAGAAGCAGTTCCGAAAAACTGATCGAGGATTTGCGAGGAGAGGAACCGAGGGGGCAAAGGCTTAGACTCGATCAGATATTAGAGGTGATCTCCAATTCAGGTAAGGGGAGATTCGAATTTTATAATCGGGTGTATGATGATTTTTATGTGGGACTGGGGTTGTATGATTTTGCTGTCAATTGGGTGTTTGGATGATGAATTTGTTGTATATGTGATAGAAAAATAACTCTAGGAATTTAATGTTCGACGAGTAAAAAGCTAAGAAAGTAAGCTTATTGTTGTAGTGATGAACAATTTAAGAAGGTAGAAGCGACTGCATCTAATCACACCGTGTTAGTGTCGCATACTTACACATGTTGGAGACTCATACGGTTTTGGATCTGAAGTGTTGGTATTAGATAGGATGTAATGTGATGGAAAAATAACTATAAGCTTAAAGAAAGTTTTAATGCACTTTTACTGGAACAACTATGTTGTATGGAATTGAATGCTGGCGAGTAAAAAACTAAACTACTAATAGTCTAATAATTAGAGGTAAAGGAGAGAGACCAAAGAAAATTACAAGCTAAACTACAAACATAGATTTAGGGGTAATTTTGTAGTGCAACTTTGGCTCATTGAATACGGTTGGATAACTCCATATGTTTTATACTGTTAACTAAGTCTTAACATTTCCACCATCTGCGTTTTTGTTTTCCACCCTCTGTGTTATATTAGGTAAGGTATAATATATTCATGTGTTTCTTTAAATTGATAATAGAAATAATGCTATTAGTAAATAATAATAATAGAAATGGATTTAATATGTTAAGTAGTGGAGTAACAATTAGCAGACTAATGGTTTAGCAGCAAGCTGAAGTAATTTAGCGGATGATGATTTTGGATGATAGTTGCTTTGGTTAGCAGTAGAGAGTCATTATAGCAGAAAAGTATTTTGACAGTATAATTAATAGCATAAATATGTTGTATCAGTCCTTAAATAATTTAACTGAAGCAATAGAATTAACCGATAGCAATAATAATGCGCGAAACAATACCGAATAGTAAAATTTGTAGTATAACCGGTATAATTAATTAACCGAAATTGGTCAAAATTTGTAGGAATGAATCGTATATGTTTGTAGTTATTCTTGGTTGGTTTGACATGTTGGAATTGTGTATTATTAAGTTGCCGATTGAGTCATGAAGTACACTTAAATTTTTAATGCAAACGAAAAATGATACTGTTGTATACCCTGTAGCGCCTTTGACTTGCTTGCACTTGAAACATGATGTTTTATTATAACATGAGTGGTACCGCATGTCACTTGGAATTATTTGAGATTATTAATGTGAATTGCTTATTAATTCATGTCTTGGTAGATTTGTATCAAATCTACAGAAAACTAAAATGTGATATTTTTATTTTCAAAAAGTTCCAATACATCCTATATCAGTAACTAGTATACACCAAATGAAAAGTGAATATTTAATTCAACATAATAGTACTGTTAGTAATTGGAAATGTTTGCTATATTAATTGGATGACCAAACTGTTAAGTAGCTCGAATTAATAGCTATGTTAGTGATTGTTAGAAATATTTGGAATTGGATAGAAATTAGTTAGTTTGCCTAAACAGTACCGATTTAGTCGAATAGGTAGAATTAAGCGGAAAAATTTGTTGTCCGGAATTTAACCAAAATTTACGGGGAAGTTCGTATATACGAGTAGATACGGGAAAGGCGTTTATTTTTGCTAAATTAAGTTGAATGCGTAGATTTGCAGGTACAGCCGAATAATCTGTTTTATCCCGGATTTCGAATGTATTTAAGTTACGGGTCTTGTGACCACTATCGTTTGAGTTGTGTTGTTGTTGTCTTATTTATGTGATGTTGAATATGTTGTTAATTGAACATGTTGATGTTAAATAAGTTGTTGTTATATGTTGTTGTTGATTATGCCGATTTAGTTGTAGGCCTATGGCCAGTGTTGAAGCGACGTTGAGTACCTCTGTTTGTGGTACATTGTTGAATTGTTGTTGATGCGTTGTTGTTGTTGTGATGTTGTGGTTGTTGTCGCATGCATACATTTGCATTGTTTAAGTTGGCCTTGATGGCACCTGATTAAGTTGGCCTTAATGGCAATGTTTAAGTTGGAGCTATGCTCACCACGTTGGCCTGGATTGGCAAAAATTAGCGACGAAGGCTTATGCCTTGGCCTTAATGGCAATGTTTAAGTTGAGAGTTTTACTCCGATGGTACCACATGCATGTGCATTACCGAGTCGCATTTGAGTTGCATGTTTGGAGTTGTTAATATTATTACGTTGTTGTTGATTGGCGATGTTGTTGTTATAAGTTGCTGTTGTGATTAAGTTGTGTTAATTGGAAGTTGTGAAAACAGTTATTATAATTATTATTGATCCGATGTACACGAACTGGTCCACGCGGGCTGGTCGTTATGGAGGTGCCCGGATGGGTGCTGGTCGTACTCGCTGTCCGGTAAGTAATTGGGGAGAGGTGGTGGTGTACCTGCAAGGCACTCCGACGCCCAAGTAAGAAAGGGTCAGAGAAAATGGGCAAGTACAAAGTATTAGTTCGTAGGGAGAATATTTGATACCTGACCCTCTCAAGTGAGAGGGTTTATATAGGGCTCTAAGCGCGTGGCTAACGGTCCTATTTTCGGGGCGAAATAACCGTTTTCCCTAAAGAATCGGCCGCTGCCCAAACTAGCCGTTACGACGGGCAGGGTGTCCAAAACTAGCCGTTATGTCGGGCATATGCTTAGTTTCGGGCATCTGCCCATGGCTGCTCGGGGAGCACTGAAGCTGCGCGTGTTGGGCAGAATGTCTGGGGGGAACGTTATGTTCCTTGTCCGGTAGGAGGGGCAGAAAGGTAACTTTTACCCTTCTGTGGGTTGGACTTAGGCGATTTGGGCCGCTCTGTAGCAGAGGCTTATTGGGCCAATTCTATCCATTGGTCCAGCTCAGAACAGGAGCCCCCCAAGTCGTTGCTCCCGAGCATGGGAGTGATGACTTAAGGACTCCTCGTTGTCCCGGGGAACTATCATAAAGCCGTCGTTGGATACGAGGGCGACTGCCTCGAGGTGCTCGTGATTCTCCGTGTCCGCGATATTCGTGGTCGATTCCATCTTGCCCGGTATTCCGGGAGGTGACGCGTCAGATGGAATGGGAAACGTTGGGTCGCCACGTGTGCATCGAGACCTGTGTAGCAGTTACCTAGGCAATTATGGCTAGTGGGTCGTCATCATTGCCTACGGGCGCGTGTGTGTACGTGCCCCTTGGTATAAAATGGGGGAAACCGTCCCATTTTCCACTTTTCCTTCTTCTGATTCTTCCCCGTCACCAGTGCGTTTGCCCGTCACCTTCTTCAAGCAGCCGACCGTCGTGCCGACCACCGTGACAAGTTTCGAGCAGCCGTTTTCTTCCACTTTCTTCTAGTAAAATCAAGTAAGTATCCTGATTTTTTGCTTGTTTTGCTTCCTTTTGTTGTAAGTGGTAGATTTCATGCGGCTAGGGTTAGTTCTAGATGGCAAAATAGGTAGATTTCCGGCGAGTGTTGGTGGTGGGCGGAGGTTCTGCCTTTTTTTTCTGTACCAAATGTCTCGCCGGATTAGGTAGCACGTTTGGTGGTCGTGGTGGCCCACGTGGTGGTTGCGAGTCGTGACCATCGCGTCCTACCATCCGTTGATGGATTTGGTGAGTTTTCTGCTAGGACGTTTCCAGATTCCGGTAGAGTTTCGACGGAATCTGGGTACAGGCGCGGGGATATTTTGTCCTTCTTTGTTTGATGTTAGGGCTTAGGCCGGGGACGTAGTTCCTAGCCTTTCGCGCGCCCTTTCACTTGTCTTAGCGGTGGAAGGGTGGATTTGATTTCCTGTCGAATTCACTGCCTTTCTCTACTTTTTCAGGTGATCATAGTGGCGATGGAGCCCGAGAGGGAGGTTATACCCGTTACGTCCGAAGAAACTGTCTCCGATGAGAGCAGCAGTGCAACGGCCTTGAGTTCTGCATCCTCGAGTTCGTCGGCTTCGAATTCCTCGAGCGACGTCGAGGGGGAAGCGAGTGATGCCGAGGAGGGAGATGACCTGGGAGTCGTGGAGGAAGATGTAATGGAAGAGGACGTAGACGCGTTCTGCCCGGAAGAGTGGGAGGTGGCCGAGCCTTCCGAACACACTTCCACGTTTGCGAGGTTTGCGGCGGACGCTTTTACTGAGGTAGGGCCCTCAGGTGAATGGAGGGTGCTTCTGCCTAGCGTGGGCGAGCGGATCTGCTCGAGCTTCGGGGACTGCTTCGGGATGTACGAGTACGTCTTCAAAGAACTGGGGCTGAGGTTGCCCTTCACTGACTTCCAGCGGTCGGTGTTCCATCATCTGAAGCTGGCGCCTTCCCAACTCCACCCCAATTCGCTGGCCTTTATACGGGCTTTTGAGTTGGTGTGCGAGCACCTTGCTTTGGGGCTCACCATCCCTTTGTTCTTTGCTGTTTTCCACCTACAGCGGCAGCTGACGGGGAAGAGGTACGGATGGGTCTCTTTGAAGCAGCCCAAAAAACTGTTTAAGCCGTTCTCGGAGTCCATCTGAAACTTCAAGAGACGGTACTACATCGTCGAGCCTCTGTCCGAAGCTGCACAGGACAGTGTGTATGCCTGGGAGTTAGAGTGTGACGAGAACGGAGAGGAGCTTCTCACCGAGGAGGGGAAGTATGTCGGGGAGAGGGTGTATAAGTTTCCAATCCGCTGGACACCCGACCACTTCTCAAAGAAGCCCGGTGCCTATGTTTTTGAGCCGAGTGCTTTACGCGGGCAGGATGCCGCGTCTTACGAGACCCTGGTGAAGTGGGTCAACTCCTTTCAGCTCGCGACCTGTTGGACGAGCAAGGGTAATCCTATCTTCGAGGAGGATGGGAGTCAAAGGGTCGAGCGCCGGTTTATCCCCGTCAAGGCACTGCTGGAGTGCAAGACTTCTGCGGATGTCACGGCGCTGCTCGGTAGATTTAGTTACTTAGACTTTATTTGCTATTCTTTCTTCCCCGTTTCTGACGCGCTTGTTTTCTTTGTGCAGGTGAGATGCCTCAAGCCCGTGACCGTGTGGTGAGGAATGCCATGGCGAGGGGCAAGGCTGGAGCGACTCCCTCCAAGACCCGGACTGCTGCTGGTGCTCGTGCGCCTCCCCCTGTTCAAACTGCTCCAGGGACCTCCTGTTCTCCCACTCCCTGTCCACGGGATTCTCCGCTGCCTTTAGTCGGGCGACCGAAGCGTCTCTGGACAACATATACGGTGGATCTGAGGGGGGCAGTTGAGAAGGGGAAGTTCGAACTTCCTCCGTGCATCAACGATATGAGGTTCTTCGAGGGTAATACCTTGGTTGTTCCTCAGGCTGAATCTCTTAGCCTAGGGAACATGGATCGCGCGGGCAAAAGGGCGATGGTGGCCAGGGATGCTTCTGCCCTCGTGAGGATGCTCGAGATGGCAGCTGTGTACGCTGAGGGGGACCACGTGCTCGAGGCTGAGCTTACTGCTGCTCGGGCCTCCGAAGCGACGCTGAAAGAGGAGGTCCGGAGTGCCCGTGAGGCGAAGAAGAAAGCCGAGGAAGAGGCGACAACGCTGAGGGAGGAAGTCACTAAGCTAAGGTCGGAGAAGAAGGCGTCCGAGGAGTTGAACGCGGAGTTGATGGCGGCCAATTCCCCGGGTGATGACGAACCAGAGGAGATAAGAGTGTTGAAGACTCGGGCAGAGCTGGTCGCTGGCATTCTGCAGACCGAGGATGATGGTATAGCTGTGGCCGCGGAGTCTTTTGATAGTGCGGTGGCCCAGTTGCGAGTGGTGAACCCTGGGCTCGAGATTTTGACCAGGGGTACTCACTACCTAGCTCGTGTGGAGGGTGGCCGCATTGTCCTGCCCGAGGGTCTTGTTCTCGATACGCCCGAGGAACATATCAAGGAGCAGCCCGTGGAGGAGCCGAGGCCTGAAGCTGCGTCAACCGAGCGTGTGGAAGACTGAAGAGTTTTTGTTGCTTAGCTGTATCTTGTCCGGCCTGCGTGCCGTTGAACTCGTTGTAATCTTATTTTTGTTCTGGGGACGTGGCCCCCTTTTTAATGTAACAAGCACAATCTTTGGCCCTTGTGGCCTTTTAATTTAATGCCCGGTTAATTTATACAACTTCTGTTTATACTGTTGTACTTTGTTTTAGTTGCGCATGTGTGACTGCCCGTCGGAGGGTGTGTTGGTCAACAAGGCTTATTTTTGATAGATTGCTCGTTGCGTTATGAATTCGCCAGTGCGGGGAACTGGTCGAACAGCCGGGGAAGATCCTGGCGAGGTTGCGGATCTCAGGTCGCGATTGAGGCCTGAGGTCGCGGCGTGAACGTCCCATCGCGAGCTGGGGTTCTGCCAATCATGGTACTTGGGCGAAGGCGGTGCTCGATCGAGGACCGCCGACGAGCGGAGCTCCGGCTCATTTATTTGAGCGGGATTCCACTTTGTACGTATGCGTCGTTTGTACCTGAACGAGCATGATGGCCGTTAGACGGCCTTGTGACGCGAGGAAGCTTCTTGTGCCTTTTAGCTGTAGTATTGCTTAAGTTTTTCAGCATTCCATGGTCGAGGGAGAGTTTCCCCGTCGAGGTCTTCGAGGAAGTATGCGCCGTTCCCCGTTTTGGCGCGGACTCGGTATGGTCCTTCCCAGTTGGCCGCCAGTTTACCTTCGCGGGAGTCCTTGTGGTTTCTTCGCAGGACAAGGCTGCCCACGTCGAACTCCCGTCGGAAGACTTTGGCGTTGTGCCTGATCGCTATTTTTTGCTTAAGAGATGCCTCGCGGAGGGCTGCTCCCGTTCGGATTTCCTTGACGAGGTCGAGCTCCTCTCTTATCGCTTCGTCGTTCATTTCCTCATCCAGGGGTGATTCCGTCCTCCTGGACGGTACGTGGATTTCAATGGGTATGACTGCCTCGGTGCCATATGCCAAACGGAAAGGTGTCTCCCCGGTGGTGGACTAGGGAGTGGTGCGGTATGCCCACAGGACACTGTGAAGCTCCTCGACCCAGGATTTCTTTGTTTCGTCCAGTCTTCGCTTGAGGCCGCGCAGTATGACATGATTGGCCGCCTCTGCCTGCCCGTTGGTTTGGGGATGCTCTACGGAAGCGAAGTGTTGCCTCGTTCCGAGGTGTGCGACAAAGTCTTGGAATTTTTTGTCTGTGAATTGTGTTCCATTGTCCGTGACAATTGCTTGGGGGATCCCAAACCGGGCAAGTATATTCCGCTTGTAGAAGCGCAGAATGTTGAGCGCTGTTATCTTGGCTAAAGCTTCTGCTTCTATCCACTTTGTGAAGTAATCTACGCCCACTATCAGGTATTTGTTTTTGCTGGACCCCGTCACGAAGGGTCCTAGGATGTCCAGGCCCCACCAGGCGAATGGCCACGGGGAGGTCATGCTTTTTAGTTCGTTTGGCGGAGCTAGGTGCATGTCCCCGTGCCGTTGGCATTTGTCGCATTTCTTCACATGCTCCTTGGCGTCTTGTTGCATGGTCGGCCAATAGTACCCTGCTCGGAGGGCCTTACGGGAAAGGGACTTTCCTCCGAGGTGTTGGGCGTTGATGCCCTCATGGATTTCTCGCAATACGTGGGGGACGACCTCCTCTTCTATGCATTTAAGAAGTGGGATGGAGAAGTCTCGCCGGTAGAGTTTGTTTTCGAGGATAACGTACGAGCAGGCCCTTCGTTTGATGGTGCTGGCCTCCTTGGGATCCTCTGGAAGTTCGTCCCTGGTGAGGTAGTTGTATACGGGGGTCATCCAGCAATCGCTATCCCCGATCGCGTGTACGTGTAGGGTCGAAGATCCCTTAGTGATGCTGGACCGGGGAAGTATCTCTTGGATGACTGACCTGTTTCCGCCTTTCCTCTTGGTGCTTGCCAGTTTTGACAATACGTCTGCTCGTACGTTGTGTTCGCGTGGAACGTGTCTTACTTCCACTGTTCTGAATTTCGACATCTTTTCTCTGACGAGGGTGAGGTATTCGGAGAGACTGTCATTTTTGGCTTGATATTCCCCGGATACCTGGTTGGCTACGAGCTGCGAATCCGTGCAGATGATGACTTCCTCGGCCCCCAGGTCTTCGGCTAGGCGTAGTCCGGCGAGGAAGGCTTCGTACTCGGCCTGGTTGTTCGACGTGGGAAAAGACAATGTGAGGGAAGCCTCGACTATGGTTCCCTCGTCGTTTTCCAGAATTACGCCTGCCCCACTGCCACTAGAGCTGGATGCTCCGTCCACATAGATGGTCCATCTGTTCACTAGGTAGGGCGAGGAATTTGAGAAAGTTACCTCTGCTACGAAATCGGCCAGGGCCTGAGCCTTAAGAGCTTTCCTGCTTTCGTACTGGATGTCGAATTCGGACAGTTCTAGCGACCATCTGAGCATTCGCCCGGCCATGTCTGGCCGTCCCAGTAGCTGCTTGATGGGCTGATCTGTCCTCACCACGATCGTGTGGGCCAAGAAATAGTGTCTTAGTCGTCTGGCAGCATTGACGAGGGCCAATGCTACCTTCTCTATCTGTTGATATCTCAATTCTGTGTCCTGCAGTGCCTTGCTCGTGAAATATACCGGCTTTTGCCCGCTAGGATTTTCGCGGATAAGAACGGCGCTAACGGCCTCGGCGGAGACGGCGAGGAACAGGAACAAGACCTCCCCGGTATCTGGTCGTGACAACATGGGCGGTTCCGATAGAGCTTGCTTCAAGTGGATGAGGGACGCCTCGCATTCTTCGGTCCATTCAAATGCTGCTTCTTTCCGCAAGAGCTTGAAGAAAGGAAGGGCGTGCTGGGCGGACTTTACGACGAAGCGGGATAGCGAGGTCAGCACTCCGTTGAGGGATTGGATGTTCTTTTTAGACGTGGGCGTTGGGAACTCAGAGAATGTCCGACATTTGTCGGGGTTAGCCTCTATTCCTCGTTCTGTTAGGTAGAAACCGAGGAACTTACATGCTCGTACCCCGAACGTGCACTTCTCCGGGTTGAAACGCATTTGGTATTTCCTTGCCTGCTCGAAAATTTTGCGGAGGTGGGCAACATGGTCTAGTTCCTCGTGGGATTTGACGATCATGTCGTCCATGTATACCTCGAGCATGTCGCCTATCTGTTCGTGGAAGACTTTGTTCACCATTCGTTGGTATGTAGCGCCGGCGTTCTTCAGTCTGAAAGGCATTACGTTGTAGTAATAGTTGCCCGATTCGGTCATGAAGGCCGTGTAAGTTTTATCGCTCGCGGCCATTGGTATTTGGTTGTAGCCCGAGTAGGTGTCGAGGAACGATAACAGTTTAAAACCGGCCGAATTATCTACGAGTTTGTCTATATTGGGGAGGGGGTAGGCGTCCTTCGGACAGGCCTTATTAACATCAGTATAATCAACGCATATCCTCCATTTGCCATTATTTTTTCGTACAAGTACAACATTAGAGAGCCATATAGTATATTTGGCCTCGGAAATAAACCTAGCTTCTAGAAGGTCTTTGACAACTTTCTCCGCGGCTTCTGTTTTCTCCGGGGATTGCTTCCTTCTGCGCTGGGCAACGACTTTGATGGTCGGGTCGATCGTGAGCTGGTGGCAGGCGACGGAGGGGTCCAATCCGGGCATCTCAGCAGCGCTCCACGCGAACAGGTCTGCGTTTTCGCGGAGGCACGTTTTCAGTTGTCTTCTGGCCAGGTCGGGCAGATCTGCTCCGATCTTCACTCCCCGTTGGGGGTCTTCTCCGAACGGAACGATCTCGAAGTTGCCATCTGGGATAGGTCGTAGGAGATGGCCGCTGTTGTCGGACTTACTGCCCGACGGCGTTGGAACCTCGGCGCGATCTTCTTCGTTGAACCGGCTGTCTAGATCGATTGATTCGACCTGGGGAAGTGGTCTTGGCTGCTCGGAGCTGCTGGGCAGGGGGGACGACCAGATGCTCTTGGCTTCGCCGAGATGGTGTTAAGTCCCTTTGACGCTGCTTCAAAGCAGCGGTGGGCAGCCTCGATGTCGCCGTGGAGGGTGGCGACCATCCCTTCAGAAGTGTAGTACTTCATTTTGAGATGTACGGTGGAAGGTACTGCAATCAACTCTGCCAGGGTTGGCCTTCCGAAGATGCACTGGTATAGTGACGGGCAATCGATTACCAGAAACTGTGCCTTGATTGCTCGGGTTGTCTTTCCTAAACCGAAGGTTACGATGAGCTCTACGTAACCTCGGGGCTTTGTCACCGCTCCGTTGAACCCTTGCAGGTCGGATCCGACGTATGGAGTGAGGTGAGAGTCGTTCAGCTGCAACGTCTCGAACAGGTGGTTGTACATTATGTCAACCGAACTGCCTTGGTCCACGAGTATCCTTCGGACATCGAAATTCACCATCCTGGCCCGGATAAGCAGTGGGATGTTCGAATTCGGTGCCCCGCCGAGGAGTTCTTCCTTGTAGAAGGAAATGGGAGTGGACCCTTTGTGCGTGGTGTCCAGCGTGGTGACCTCGTTGGAGCTTTTGCTGATCAGTTGGTCGAATCTCCTTTTGACCGAGTCAACTGTGACCTTGTTGAATCCACCCCCGGAGATCACCATGGCCGACGGGAATGTCTCCCATGGGCTGCTGGCAGCGAGGTATGTGGATGCGAGCAGATCGTCCGGGATGCGAAAGTCTTCTGGTCGGGTCACGGACATAGCGACCTGGACGTTGGCGTCGTCGGAAGGCGGAATTTCCTCTGCGACCTTTTTGCTTTCCTGGGCCTCTTTCCGGGGAGTGTCCTTCTTTTTTGCGAACTGCTTCAGATGGCCGTCGCGAATGAGGATCTCTATGGCATCTCTGAGGTGGATGCATTCTTCCGTTGTATGGCCGTGACTCTTGTGGAAACGGCAGTACTTGGACTTGTCCATCCCTGGTCTGACCGGCAGCTGCTTGGGGAAGCGGACTCCCGCCTGTTTGAACTCCGAGTTGGCGCACTCGGACAGTATTTTATCCCTCGAGGCAGTGAGGGGGGTATAATCGTGGAATCGCCCGAAGGGTGCTCTCTGCTCGCGTGTATCGCGAGGTCGATCGTCACGTCTCTTGTCTCCTCGACGGGACGTCGAGGGCTCTTCAACTCTGGACGTCCGGGCACCTTCTTGGTTGCGAGATGTCCGGACCGAGTGGGCAGCGACTTTCTCCTCGTACTGTATATGTGACTGGGCCTGGTGGAGAAGTGCATTGAGATTCCTCGGTGGGTCGAGGCCGATGGCTTTCGCAAAATCGGAACCAGGACGTAACCCTTGCTCGAGCAAGAATTTCTTCATGGCGTCGGTCGTTGGTACTTGGACAACCTCCTTGTTGAAGCGCTCGATATAAGCCCGGAGAGGCTCATCTTTGCCTTGTACGACGGCTCCCAGGGACGCCTCGGTCTTGGGGTGGCGTCGTGAAGCAGTGAAGTAACGGGAGAAGATCCTTCCCAGCTGTCTCCATGATGTGATGGATTCCTCGGGCAGCTGCTTGTACCACGTCATTGCTCCTTTACGGAGCGTGGTCGGGAACAGGCGGCACTTGATGGCTCCTCGTACCCCTCTGTAATCCAAGAGAGCGTCGATGTTCTCTATATGCTCGTCTGGGTCGGCGGTTCCATCGTACGTCCCCAGCGACGGAGGCTTCTCCAGCCCCTTAGGAAGGCGGGTTGCTAGGATCTCCCAGGACAACGGGCCGCGAGGTTCGTCGTCGCTATCTGAACTTAGCTCTGATGGTGACCGTCGTCTGCACTCGCGGCGACGGTTTCTGCGAGGTGAGGGTGAACGGGTCCGGTCACGAGGCCTGCCCGGCGGGGAGGGCCTATCTTGCCTCGTTCTTTTACGTCTCGACGGGGATCGATCTCGCGGGGAGATCTGGTCGCGCTTGCGAGTGGGTCGTATCTCAGGCTCGTGCCTAACCGCACAGTCTTCTCCGCGCCTAGGTGGCGGGCTTTTGGATCTTCGGGCTTTATTCCGGGGAGGAGAGGATCTTAGGAAAGATGCCTCCTCAAGAGCTCCTATCCTTTCTCCTTGTTGTAGGATGAGGAGGTTGGTGCGGTTAACAGCTTCTAGAAGGGCTGCCACGGCCAAGTCGGCGCTGGGCGGACCGGGAACTGGCCGGTCTTCCGATGGGATCTGTACGTCTCCTTGTCCGGTGGGAGGAGGAGTTGGAGATGCAGTAGCCCCGTCCCGAAGGAAACGGGGGTCAGAGAGCAACGAAGAATGGCCGTCAACGTCCATCTTGTTGACGGGGACGAGAACAGTGGTGTCAGCACCTATCGCGGAATTCTGGGCAGCCATACGTGGGCGGATCAAAGAGAATATGTTTTGATCTTTCGGTTTCCGAGGAGGAATGAAAGAAAGGGAGAACAAGAAGTTCCCACAGACGGCGCCACTGATCCGATGTACACGAACTGGTCCACGCGGGCTGGTCGTTATGGAGGTGCCCGGATGGGTGCTGGTCGTACTCGCTGTCCGGTAAGTAATTGGGGAGAGGTGGTGGTGTACCTGCAAGGCACTCCGACGCCCAAGTAAGAAAGGGTCAGAGAAAAGGGGCAAGTACAAAGTATTAGTTCGTAGGGAGAATATTTGATACCTGACCCTCTTAAGTGAGAGGGTTTATATAGGGCTCTAAGCGCGTGGCTAACGGTCCTATTTTCGGGGCGAAATAACCGTTTTCCCTAAAGAATCGGTCGCTGCCCAGCCGTTACGACGGGCAGGGTGTCTAAAACTAGCCGTTATGTCGGGCATATGCTTAGTTTTGGGCATCTGCCCATGGCTGCTCGGGGAGCACTGAAGCTGCGCGTGTTGGGCAGAATGTCTGGGGGGAACGTTATGTTCCTTGCCCGGTAGGAGGGGCAGAAAGGTAACTTTTACCCTTCTGTGGGTTGGACTTAGGCGATTTGGGCCGCTCTGTAGCAGAGGCTTATTGGGCCAATTTTATCCATTGGTCCAGCCCAGAACAATTATTATACATGTTCGGTTAATCGTTGTTATAGTTAATTGTTGTTAATTGTTGATTATGTTGTTTAGTTGTTATTATAAGCAGTGAAGCAATAATATTGTATAATCCGACCTAATATATTAATTATCATATTTCTGTTTATATTTTTCGATATCTCACCCCTTCTGTAATGATGTTACCTATTATGGGTTACTGAGCAGGTACTCAAGAGTAGCTGCAGAAGTTGAGGTATAATGTGAAGTCTTAGATGCTGTTAGCTCGAGTTGGTCTTGCTCTGATACGTAGCACTCGGGGGGAACGTTTTGTTTATGTGGTTGTTTCTAATTGTTGTTACTACTAATTGTTGAATATTATAAATTGAACAATGTTTAGTTGAATAAAGTTGTTGACTGGTTTATGATTTAAAAGTTGTGACAACTGATTAAAGATATGAATGAAGTTTAAGTTGAATTTGGTTTTCCGAATGCTATGTATCCATGTTGAATGAATTACAGATTTTATTTGTTGGTTAAGTCGCAAATGTGACATCTCATCTGTTTTATGTTTGAAAATTTTTGCGCTCTGATTTTAATAAACGTTGGGTAGAAAATGGGGTGTTACATTAGTGGTATCAGAGCAGGTCGGTCTGTCCGGCCATAGTTGTCTAATTGTTGTTTATCCCTTAGTACGCGACAAGTGTGTGCAACACTGTCGGTGCTTGTTGTTTCTGATTACTTGTTGCAGGAGTTGGCTTTAAGCTGAGTGGGGGAGAAGCTCTACTTCTCGGTTATGTTCGGTTGTAAGTTGTTGGTGCAATTCGCTGCTTAAGGAGACAGTGCAAGTATTGTTGGAACTTGTTGACATGGATTCAAGACTTCTGGTTGTCTGACAAGTTGGAGCGATGTTATTGCGGACCGGCGAGAGTTTGGACTCGCGAATCCGTATCAGTCAAGTTGGAGATGTGCGTAGAGTCTGGACGGTGAATCAAAGATGATTGAAATTAAGGAATTATTCCGAATGGAATGATAAGTTGGTGGATTAATTCGGTAAGTTGTATATCTTGAGTATAGTTGGATTAAAGTTGAGTGATTTTAGAGTTGGATGAAAAGAAAGGATTGTTGGTAGATTTTGGAGCACGCGGGAGAGAGATGGAACTTATGTTCATCAATCTCAAATTTTGATTTTTGCAATTTTGGAGCAGCTATCGGTAAAAGAGGCATAACTTTTTACTCGTGATTCCGATTGAAGCGGTTCTGGACTTTTTGGAAAGCTTACGAAATTCCCTACAGTTTGCATATACGATTTGTCTTCAGGAAGTTTGTGAAGAGGGAGAAAAGTGTGTTTTAATATTTGGGTCTGATGCTGATTTTTTGGAAAATTCTGCATACGGAAATTCTGAACCAGTCCCGTTGTGTGGCTGATAACTTTTTACTCGTAAGTCGGATTTACGCGATTCTTGAAGTTCTGAAATCTACACAAAATTCTCTTCATTTTGGAATATGATTTTGTGATTGAGAGATCTGTATTAAAGGAGATATATATGGTTGAAGTTGAGCGATATTTACTGAAAAATTTGGAAGGATGAAAACAAGTGTGGAATATTATTAAGAATAAAATGTTGGTATTTGTAAGATGTGACGGTATCGAAGAATGCTTGGAGATGCAATTTATGTTGAATGAGGATGATTAAGACGATGATGTTAAGTAAAGGTAATGTTGAGAGAAATGTGAATGTTGATTTGTGTTGCTAAGAATTTTCACCTTGGTTGAAAGTTGTAATTGGAGCAAACTGAATTGGATCGTTCTCAATGTTGTAGCGATTTCGGTGTTGGAGAAATATTTAAAGTCGTGTTGTACTATGAACGGACATAAGAGGATGCGTAATGGATTTTGAACGTTTTTATATCGTTGACGAAGTTGAAACTAAAGAAACTAAGAGTGGCATTGGTAAGCCTTAGAAAGTTGGCGGAGCATTATGCTTACGGACTTTGGGCACAAGTTGAAGTACGATATTGTGTTGGGTACTGATGATTTATTTCACCGTTATGGTTGTCGGCTGTCTATTGACAAATTGAGGAACTGATCACCCTTAATCCATTATTGATAGTAGACGGAGTCATAATTGATGGATAGATGTGTCGTGCCAACTAGTATAGTATGTACGTTGAATTGGTCGAAGTCAAGCCAAGTGCTTGAAGGTTGTTTGTTTTTGCTGATACAAGTTCATATGTTAGAATATTAGTTGAATTTAAGGATGACAGCACGAAGCTGTGTTTGAGTGATGAGTAGTATGGAAAAATTTCAGTTGAGGTTGGATGAAGTGAGAGTTGAGTTACAGGTAGAACAAGAAGTTAAATTATAAGTTGATTTGTAAAAGTGGAGTTTTGGTTGGTAAAGATGATTTATCTTGTTGAATTTAAGTGGACTCAGGTGTCAAATGTTGTTGTAATGTTGTTATGCGCCTAAGGTGATTTTGGGAACTATGTTGATAAAAGATAGTAAAGTTGTAGTTTATGTGTGGTGTTAACGGGGAGATCCCGAAGAGTTAAGTCGAAAGCCTTGGTATTATGTCGATTTTGATGATTGGAAGTTGGAGGTCAACTGAGTAGAGTTAGTACCTTGAGAGTAATCAGAGTGCGCAGCGAACGCGTAGTGTATTGCGGTTGTTCAGACGTGAATTGTACCGATGTTGATATTGGTTATGTTGATGTTGTGTTTAACTTGGTATTCTTATGTTGTTGTGTTCTGTTTCTTAAACTGGTAAATTCTTAAGTTGGTTACTTCTTGTGTTGTGATGTTAGTTGTCAATTGCATCACTTGGGTAGTATTCGCGTTGTTGTCGCTGTTGAGGTTAAGAACCGTTGTTTGTGTTATATATGGAGTTGCCTTGCGAGGACGAGATTTGATTACTCGGAAGAATTAAGTTGTTGGAATAGTCGTGTCGGATAAATTTTCGAGGACGAAAATATTCTAAGTGGGGGAGAGTTGTAACGCCCGAATTTAATTAATTAGTTAATTAAATTATCGAAGGATTTAATTATTGGATTTAGACGAAGTTTAAGAATTAATCGGAGTAATTGGATTTGTCGATATTATTTTAAGAGGCGTATTTGAATTATTAAGTTAAAGTCGGATTTTAGTCGGTTAAATCGGGAGAATAATATTAAGAATAATATTAATTATTTATTGGATTATTTTAATTGATTAATTGGGTTGGATTGTTGGGTGGTCGTCTGAAGCAATTGAGGGGTGTAAGAATTAGGCCCATTGAGAGATAATAGTAATTTATATTATTATTATTATGGATTAAATTGAGAGAATATAATAAAATAGAGGAATTATATTTTTTTTGGTAATAAGGGTTTGGAAGAATTTTGTGGAATCATGAAGTTACAGAGAAGCAGTTCCGGAAAACTGATCGAGGATTTGCGAGGAGAGGAATCGAGGGGGCAAAGGCTTAGACTCGATCAGATATTAGAGGCGATCTCCAATTCAGGTAAGGGGAGATTCGAATTTTATAATCGGGTGTATGATGATTTTTATGTGGGACTGGGGTTGTATGATTTTGCTGTCAATTGGGTGTTTGGATGATGAATTTGTTGTATATGTGATAGAAAAATAACTCTAGGAATTTAATGTTCGACGAGTAAAAAGCTAAGAAAGTAAGCTTATTGTTGTAGTGATGAACAATTTAAGAAGGTAGAAGCGACTGCATCTAATCACACCGTGTTAGTGTCGCATACTTACACATGTTGGAGACTCATACGGTTTTGGATCTGAAGTGTTGGTATTAGATAGGATGTAATGTGATGGAAAAATAACTATAAGCTTAAAGAAAGTTTTAATGCACTTTTACTGGAACAACTATGTTGTATGGAATTGAATGCTGGCGAGTAAAAAACTAAACTACTAATTAATAGTCTAATAATTAGAGGTAAAGGAGAGAGACCAAAGAAAATTACAAGCTAAACTACAAACATAGATTTAGGGGTAATTTTGTAGTGCAACTTTGGCTCATTGAATACGGTTGGATAACTCCATATGTTTTATACTGTTAACTAAGTCTTAACATTTCCACCATCTGCGTTTTTGTTTTCCACCCTCTGTGTTATATTAGGTAAGGTATAATATATTCATGTGTTTCTTTAAATTGATAATAGAAATAATGCTATTAGTAAATAATAATAATAGAAATGGATTTAATATGTTAAGTAGTGGAGTAACAATTAGCAGACTAATGGTTTAGCAGCAAGCTGAAGTAATTTAGCGGATGATGATTTTGGATGATAGTTGCTTTGGTTAGCAGTAGAGAGTCATTATAGCAGAAAAGTATTTTGACAGTATAATTAATAGCATAAATATGTTGTATCAGTCCTTAAATAATTTAACTGAAGCAATAGAATTAACCGATAGCAATAATAATGCGCGAAACAATACCGAATAGTAAAATTTGTAGTATAACCGGTATAATTAATTAACCGAAATTGGTCAAAATTTGTAGGAATGAATCGTATATGTTTGTAGTTATTCTTGGTTGGTTTGACATGTTGGAATTGTGTATTATTAAGTTGCCGATTGAGTCATGTAGTACACTTAAATTTTTAATGCAAACGAAAAATGATACTGTTGTATACCCTGTAGCGCCTTTGACTTGCTTGCACTTGAAACATGATGTTTTATTATAACATGAGTGGTAGCGCATGTCACTTGGAATTATTTGAGATTATTAATGTGAATTGCTTATTAATTCATGTCTTGGTAGATTTGTATCAAATCTACAGAAAACTAAAATGTGATATTTTTATTTTCAAAAAGTTCCAATACATCCTATATCAGTAACTAGTATACACCAAATGAAAAGTGAATATTTAATTCAACATAATAGTACTGTTAGTAATTGGAAATGTTTGCTATATTAATTGGATGACCAAACTGTTAAGTAGCTCGAATTAATAGCTATGTTAGTGATTGTTAGAAATATTTGGAATTGGATAGAAATTAGTTAGTTTGCCTAAACAGTACCGATTTAGTCGAATAGGTAGAATTAAGCGGAAAAATTTGTTGTCCGGAATTTAACCAAAATTTACGGGGAAGTTCGTATATACGAGTAGATACGGGAAAGGCATTTATTTTTGCTAAATTAAGTTGAATGCGTAGATTTGCAGGTACAGCCGAATAATCTGTTTTATCCCGGATTTCGAATGTATTTAAGTTACGGGTCTTGTGACCACTATCGTTTGAGTTGTGTTGTTGTTGTCTTATTTATGCGATGTTGAATATGTTGTTAATTGAACATGCTGATGTTAAATAAGTTGTTGTTATATGTTGTTGTTGATTATGCCGATTTAGTTGTAGGCCTATGGCCAGTGTTGAAGCGACGTTGAGTACCTCTGTTTGTGGTACATTGTTGAATTGTTGTTGTTGTTGTGATGTTGTGGTTGTTGTCGCATGCATACATTTGCATTGTTTAAGTTGGCCTTGATGGCACCTGATTAAGTTGGCCTTAATGGCAATGTTTAAGTTGGAGCTATGCTCACCACGTTGGCCTGGATTGGCAAAAATTAGCGACGAAGGCTTATGCCTTGGCCTTAATGGCAATGTTTAAGTTGGGAGTTTTAGTCCGATGGTACCACATGCATGTGCATTACCGAGTCGCATTTAAGTTGCATGTTTGGAGTTGTTAATATTATTACGTTGTTGTTGATTGGCGATGTTGTTGTTATAAGTTGCTGTTGTGATTAAGTTGTGTTAATTGGAAGTTGTGAAAACAGTTATTATAATTATTATTATACATGTTCGTTGTTAATCGTTGTTATATTTAATTGTAGTTAATTGTTGATTATGTTATTTAGTTGTTATTATAAGCAGTGAAGCAATAATATTGTATAATCCGACCTAATATATTAATTATCATATTTCTATTTATATTTTCCGATATCTCACCCCTTCTGTAATGATGTTACCTATTATGGGTAACTGAGCAGGTACTCAAGAGTAGCTGCAGAAGTTGAGGTATAATGTGAAGTCTTAGATGCTGTTAGCTCGAGTTGGTCTTGCTCTGATACGTAGCACTCGGGGGGAACGTTTTGTTTATGTTGTTGTTTCTAATTGTTGTTACTACTAATTGTTGAATATTATAAATTGAACAATGTTTAGTTGAATAAAGTTGTTGACTGGTTTATGATTTAAAAGTTGTGACAACTGATTAAAGATATGAATGAAGTTTAAGTTGAATTTGGTTTTCCGAATGCTATGTATCCATGTTGAATGAATTACATATTTTATTTGTTGGTTAAGTCGCAAATGTGACATCTCATCTGTTTTATGTTTGAAAATTTTTGCGCTCTGATTTTAATAAACGTTGGGTAGAAAATGGGGTGTTACAACGACAAAACACCGAAGTCAACACCAACACTGCCTAATACCCTTATTCCAGTTTGAAACTGCCAGTAAACTGTTATTCCAAATACACCGATGCCAGCTCAATGCAGAAACCACCCCAATTACACTAACGCCAATACGAAATCACTACGAATTCTATAAGATCCAAGAATAATCTATCCGAGACTTGGGCACTGTCCTCCACTTCAGACACGACGACACACTCCTCTCCAACGATTCCAATAGAATACGACAAACCATCTATCACCAAGATAATTCGCACTTATCCTACGACAGTTGAAAAATCGAATTTCACATTCTGTCATGACAGCTCCTCCACCCCAAGTCAGAAACAACAGAAACCCACCCCTTAAAATCACAAAACGAAAAGCAAGGATTGCGTCACCAACAGTCTCACTCTAAGCACCAGCCCCTAACCATAGTACAACACCGACACACATGGCACCATAAGCAACCTACACAGCCGAAAAATACTAGAAAACGCACCACCTTCAAGGAGAAACGCATCCTGACGACAACCTGCCCAAAAGAAGCATTACACACCTCCTGCTCTATTCGCCACCACACAGAATCATCACTAAAACCTACCACCAACCACAATACACAAGGAACCTCTCCTACTACAACAGCCATTAAATGCTGCAGAGAAATTTTAACCAAAACAATACTCAACACCACCAGAAACAGCACCCACTAACAAAACCAAAGTTCCAATACCGGTTTGGTAACAGCTCCACGAACGACACCTCCATACCACAGATGGTCCTACTAACTTTAAACTCTGACTCACGGACAACTGGCAGCTCAGAGAATTTATTTCCACCCTAGGCATTCTTTAGGGTGAGTTATCCACTGGTTTAGATCATATGAGAATCCTTTGATTTTTGCCTTCAGCCACCTCCAAGATAAGTGCTGAATTGCCTCTAAACTGTTACCATTATGATCTACCAGGTGACTGAAAATCTTCTCATTCCTACGACGCCACAAGGACCAAATACAAGTGTACCATATTACCAATATTCTTTCCTTAATCACTTTTCCTCCACTGCAAATACCTGCAAACTGATAATAATTCTGAACCACCGCATTATGAATAACGTAATCGATTCGGAGCCAACCTAGGACCTCGCTCCATGTCAACCAAGCCAGCGGACATTCGAAGAAAATGAGATTGACATTTTCCTCTACTCCGCAGCCGAACGGACAAGAATTTTGAGATGCTACTAGGCAGCCCCTACGAACCAGATTATCTCTAGACGGAATCTTGTTCTGCCATATTCTCCATGCCAAAAGCGATACCTTAAACGGAACAAGATTACTTTGATAGTGACTCATAAAATGAAAAGTTAGTTGTCTATACCATTATTGAGTATTATCCAATTTAATAAGTTATAAAATATATTTAGATATGCATGTAAATTTGAAATGAGTTAGTTTGTTGTAAAATGAACAATTATTATATAAATTCAATCGTATTAAATAATTATAAAAATAAAAATAAAAATGAACTATGAGATGGAGAAGATAAAAAAAAAATTAACATTTAAAAATAATAATTTTGTCTCTCAAATAAAGATAATAATTGATTAAAAATAAAATAGGTATTGTATTGATAATGTCTTGTTAATTGTTTGAATAATTTTATAAAATAATTTATTAATTTTATAATTATGAATTATTTTTAATATCTATAAATAATTTTTTAATAACCATAAAATAATTATGTTTTCTGTAGAGACTAAAGTTTATGTTTTAAAAATTAAATAGTTTTACGTATTTCTCTTCGGTTGATTAATACTTAGAAAAAGAAAAAGAAAATAGAATATAGAGAGAGAGAGAGAGAGAAAATTTTAAAAGAAAAGTGTAAAAGTGAGAAAAAATGAAATGGACACTTCACATGTTAGGAGAAATAGATGAGAGATATAATTTGATTGAGCTAGTAAGAACATGCCACATGTAATATAATAAAAAAATGAATAAGTGTTAAATAATTAATTGGGTAATGCAAATTGTGTCCTAAGGGTACAAGTTAAAAATTAAATGTAAAAATCTTATATTGAAAATTGTGCATTATTTTTAATAAAAATAAAAAAATTAATTTTTTATTGATGGTTTCAATACAAACTTTCTATAAATGTATTTCTTAATTTGTGTATACTATCAATCTATCTATACTCCCTCCATCTCATAAAAAGTATCATATTTGAGCAATGTGCGGTTCTTAAGAAAATGATTAGACGTGTTGGTTGTAGTGAAAAAGTTAATGTCATTTACGAAAATACCCCTATTAAATGTAGTTGATAAAGTAGTTGAATAAAGTAAAATTTAATGAATAGGGGTATAGTAGTGGAAAAATAATAATAATTACAACATTGATAATTTAAATGGACAATTATTTTGAGACAAATAAAAAGTACAAATGAGACACTTTTTATGAGACGGATGAAGTAATAAATTAATTAGGATAATGCTAACTTGTACCCCTACTCCGAGGACACAAATTAAGAAATACATTTATAAAAAGTTTGTACCAGAAACATTAATAAAAAATTAATTTTTTTTATTTATATTAAAAGTAGTGCACAATTTTCAATATATGACTGCATTACCCTTTTTTATATTAGTTAAAATATGTTTCAATTACATTTTTATTTTAATTATCTCTCTTTCTTTAACTCACATTTTTATTTCAATCATTTCATATTTCATAATTAAATAAAAATTATTTATTTAAAAAATATCTATTATATAATTAATTAAAATAATTCATATTATGTATGAAATATTTATTTTAAAAAATTAAGTACTGTAATAGATATTTTTTAAATAAATAATTTTAAGTGTTGAGTTGAAAAATGTTTTATTAAAAAGTATAGTTGAATATTTAATTTTAACTATTGAGTATTCAAACAAATTCTAAATGATGTTTGAAAAATGTTTTACTAAAAATTAATGCTTATTTTAAATGATGTTACATTTTAAAATGAGTCATTTTAAAATAATACTTATTTACATATTATGTAATAAATATTTATTTAAAAAATGTTATGCAATAGATATTTTTTAAATAAATATTTTTAAATATTGAATTGAAAAAAGTTTTATTGAAAAATAATTTTGAATATTAAATTTTAAATTAATGAAAAAAATAGTATAATATTTTAAAGTGACTTTGTATTAAATATCATTTTGCAAACGTTTGTTTTATTATTTAAATTAAATGTTTTTTTAAAGTAATTAATTTAATCAATTATAATAATACAATTAATGGTGGTTGGGTGTGCTATAAGCCACCTTGTATCTCTTTCATTTGGTTTAATAAAGTTTACTTTATTTCCAAAAAAAAATTAATAATAATACAATTAATATTATTTATTAAATTATTTTATTAATTATAGTTAATAAAATGAAATTCAATAAATAAAATAAATTAATAGAAAATAATTGTATTCATACTTTACAATAAAATAATTTTGAAATAAAAAAACAACAATTTTATAATATAATAAGTAATTAACATTGAAGAAAAAAAGACGCTTTTTTGGGTAGTAAATACTTTGGCGTATTTATTTAACAAAAATGCTATGGTCAGATGGCAATATAATTTACCAGAAATGCTGCTCGTGTGGTTGGATTCCCATTTTGTGCAAAAGTTATTTAGGGATTTGAAATTTTGTTTTTGGATTTCGGCCTTCATTGCCATTTGGTCATAAACGTTTGCCACATAGATCTTTTTGTAACAGAAACTTGACGTCAGGAACGAATATCATAAGGTTCTTAACATTAAAGGACAATTTTAAAAAAATCTCGCTAATTTAGAGGGATGAGTGACATAGTTAAGTCTTTACTTTAAGATAACATTTAATAATGACATGCGTAATCCACCAAAATTATCATACTAATCAGTAATAATATAAATGATCATAATAATCAGTATTCAATGAATCCAAAACATGAATTGTCTCTTATATAAAGGAACGAAGGTAATATTTCACTGTTTATGTTTTTGCTAAAGCAAGTGGTCTTGACAACGCTTTCACAGAAGTTGGCATGACTTCTTACTAGGGGATGAAAGAATATGTGATAACTATGGCAATTGCGACATTTCCTTCTATGAATGCGCTTTTCTGCCTTGGACCTTTGTCTCCCCTTCACTGCTTTTGAGGTAGAGGTTTTAAAGCACTTGGCAATGACTCATTCACAAATTCATCCTGCAAGTTGGGCATACATAAAGGTATACCGGTATTGGTGTGAATACTTGAACGGAGAGCCTTATGAATCTTTTTCTTTCATCTCTTCAGATGTCGTCGTGACCAGGCGACCCAAATGAGGGGTAGATGATTAATCTATTTGGAACTGACTATCAATGGATTTTGACCTTTTTGGAGCTGGAACTCTTTAAGGATCAGTTCTTTTCGGTAACCTTCATCAGCCTAAAAGCCTATGTTGCAGTTTGCAATGTCGGCGACAAAGTGGAAAGCAGGTATGTAGATTTGTTCTATAAATATTGGACTAAGGGTCACTTTCTGCTAGGATTCATCTTTATGTATATAAGGAAAGGGATATCCCCGACGAGACTCGGTACCCGAAGGCCCGGATGATGAAGTTTATCAATAATCTAGGATACATAAGAAAGGCACTCCCATGGAGGAGGTCGACAAGAAACGCTTGTAGTGCCTTATTGATGTATGATTATTTATAGGATCCCACTCTCAGGAAGAAAGAGAGACCATATTTGATAAGCTCTTGAACCTATGGAGCTTTGATATTTTCAATCCACATATCCTTGATATATTCACTTTACCCATAATTGTAGGCATGTTATATGGATAATAAAGTGCAACTCCAACTTCTAAGGTGGGGAATATAGTTGGTTGGGAGTGACATTGCTACAGATGTCTTGCCTACTTTACCAAAGGTATCGGGTCTGACTGCCCATCCCTTACTGACGGGATCTGGTTCTAGTTCTATTGAGGGTCGGCGACCTTCTCTTTTGGATGGTGAAAACTTTTACATGGCTAAACTTTTCGGGTCTGTTATGGAGGAAGAGTTGGCTACTATGGCTCGATATACTCGACGTGCCTCAACTGCTTTGGCCTTTGGTGCACCCGGTTATTGGGAGACTTTTTGGTCTGAGTGACACCGTGTTGAAAAGCAATGATAGGATGATAGCGTTTGAAATTTAAAGCTTCATCGGAATAAATACTTGTATGAAGTAGAGAAAGATTCTACCTCTCTTACTGGAGTGGAGAATGTTGGGATTTAAAAGGTGTTTTTAAAACTTTTAACCTCTTAGCGAAACAATCACGTTGAACAAATCTTGATTAAACCATTAATCACAAATGAAACACAACATATGGATTCTGAATTACCTTTTGAAGTGTGCTTTAGCTTTGATCACAAACGTGAAAAATACCATCGTCTCTACGAAGTCCATGCGAGTACAAAGTGGAACGCAGTACTAGCCGTCTCTTGTTCTAAAAAAATTGACTATTAGAATTGGCAGGGGAAATAGCTCCTCTATTTATAGATAGCTACTAAAACCCTATTGGTCTTAGTTTGGGCTTTTCCAAAATAAGCCCAATCTTATTTAATTAAAACTATTTTAATTAAATAGATATTATTTATATTTAATTAAACATTTTTAATAAAATAAAATAAAACATTAATTAAATTAAATCAATTTTTGATTCTCATTTATTTAATTAAATCAAATTTAATCAAATAAATTATATATGTTCTCATGTATTAAACAATTTAAAGACTATTAACACATAATTAATTTAAATCTTATTTAATTTAATTGTCAATTTCACTATCAGTACTCTATGCGTGTGACCCTATAGGTTCTCGTAACGTTGGCAATAATATTAAATTACCTATTTAATATTATAAACAGTGAGCAGTATCTAGCAACACATCACTGCTACCCAAGTGACGAGAATGTTGTGTGATCTGACATGACCTTTATGTGATAATGACTATATGTACAATTAACCTTTTGCCCTTATATCTATATTGAACACAAGGCATAGAATATGTCACCCTTGTATAGTCTAATATTTTATTCCTTGATCCCTGAGTATACTTGATAACAACAAATAAGCACAATATCTCATATCGACTTATTTGAGCACAACCATGCATTTTACTGTCATACTCTATCAAAGGGCCCACAGATATTACTCCCGTATATGTAGGAGGGGCGATCCACATCTAGGTCACTCATGTCCCTCAACATGATTTGTAAAGTACCCATAAACCATCTTTATGGCTATCCTGTTACGGACAATGTTTGGTTGGCAATAAAGTACTCGACTCCACATCTAGGGTCCATAGTGGTTTCAGGTTGAAGGGTGGTATACATCACTATTACTATGAGAATAACTTATGACACTTACATAAAAAACTATGTAGTATTCTCATGGTGGATCAATCCATCATAAATATTACTCCTAATATTTATATCTATGCAAAGAATCGATATCTCATATCCATGACTTATGAGATACAGTCATTAGTCTACTCACATAATAGTCTGTACACATTACTGTTGTCCTATTTTGATAGTAAAGCTTGACTATGGACACTTTAAGAATAACGTCCTTATGTTTAATGAAGTCTCACGATTAATTCATACTTAATTTATCATTAAACAGACTAATTATTCTAAGGACTCTATTATGTCATATACAAGTAACACAATAAATACAATGCCTAATAAATATACATATGCTAACAAACAATATATATCAAGGTCATGATACAAAAGCATATATAGCCAATACTGATTGGCTATTAGGGCTTACTCCAACAATCTCCCACTAGCTCTAGAGCCAATTAGATATTAACTTAACATCTATCTGCCCATTGTGTGCACCAAGCATTATCTAAGCATGATACTTTGTTAGGGTATAAGGAATTCTTTCCTATGTTGGTAATATACACCTCTTCCAATTTCAACTTTCAATCTTCTATTGAAATAAATTAAAGTGTCAAAATATGTATACATGGTTCGCTAGTGAAATCTAGTTTTATGAACTTGCAAGATTAACCCATTATCATTGTTAATGAGATCAATAGGATCTGCAATACAAGAAACACAACTTTCTTCCCAAGAATTAGAAAAGCGATCCAAATCATATATTTGACCTTTGTACTAGAAACGACAATTGTCTAAAGCCTTTTTCAAATTATATAGTTGTCATTCAAGCATAACATTTAATTTATACTGTGATATGAATATATAGCAAATGGTGTATCTAGCGCAGTACATGTCATGGTGTCCTTTTCTCATCCAATGAGGTAAGACATTATCTATTAGACAAAACATCATGACACACATGCAATAATCTTAATGTGAGATTATGCATATTAGGTGTCTCAACACTTCGTTGGAATATGTACTTGTGCTAGGATTGAGATTCATCAACAATCTATCTCTATAGATTCTGATTCCTAACCTTTTAGGAAACCTCTCCTAGGCATTTCATCAAAACCATTTCCTTAACCATGTCCTACATTGGTGTTACAGGAAATTTATTTTTGATGATTAGTATGTCACTTATATACTATACTAGATTAATGCAAATACTCCCACTAACCTTTTCTGTGCACAAGATTCAAATCCATGTTATGAAAATGTAAGGTTCACGGTTTTGATGAACTTACTCAAGTGCACATCTACTGAAATGGTCTCCAATTTGTCCACAAGACTTTATTGGATGCTACTTCGGGTGGATCGTCAATGTCCAAGAGCGCCTAAGACGCAATCTCTATTATTGATAGGATGGCACTCAATGATCACCAAGGAAATCATAATCGTGGTACAACGCAAAGGAAACTAGGAATGCTTGAGTTGGGGACTAACGATGCTATTCTTGCTCAAAATAAATTGCTATCCCAACAAGTGGAGTTATTGACTCGACAAATGTCAAAGCTTCCACAACAACTAAAAGAGATGCAAGAATTGCCGAGCAAGAATTTACAAATAGCAATTTGTGAATTATGCAACAGAGATCACCCCACCGGTTATTGTCCTCCGATGAACGACGAAGCAAATTTCATGGGTAATCAAGTCTATCAAGGAAGACAACCTTATTAAAACAACTCTCAACAACCTTATCAAAATAACCAAGGTTACCAACCAAGAGGGAATAATCCTGGTAATCAACAATGTTGGAGACAAGATGTCGGAACATCAAACCGTCAAAATCCTTATCAACCTACACAAACTCAAGGTGGAAGTTCAAAGTTTGAAGATGTAAGAACAAGAGTTGGTTCTGCATTAATACCTCTGAGTTTTGATGATATCAAACAAGTATGTTTGTATGAACAATTTTATAAGACTAATGTTTGCTATTTGTGAAGAATCTAACAAACAGGTTCTGCTTCCGTTGAAATGGCGTGAATATGTTGTTGAAAGAGAATACTTCGCCTACGCGCTTTACTTGATGTGCTAAATCACTTCAGAAGAATCTGAAGATTGTAGACTCTGATACAATATATAAAAGAGAACAAGTTCTGTAAACATAAAGGCTGAGGTTCTGATGAACGAAGTCCAAATGCTGAAGATTTACGCTCTCTGATAAAGGTTTTTAAGACTCAACTATAGTCTCTACTCATGCTTCAACTAAATACCATCAAAAGCCTCTGAAGATATGATGACAACATTTTAAGCTAACAAGGTTCTGAAGATCAAGTGCTAAAGACTCCAAAGGTGCAACTCTGAGGACTCCAAGACTTGAAAATCTTACAGAACCAAGCTAAGTTTTCCCTTCTTACTCATGCTTGCAGAAGCCTCTGAAGTTAAGAAGATTAGAAGACTAAGCAACGAAGTTCAAACGAAGATATCTTGGTAACTGTGCAAAAGTTCAAATGAAGATTTCTTGGTAACAGTGCCAACGAAGATATACTGACAAGACAGGACACAAAAGGTTTTATCTGTCCTCACGCTTCTACCAAACCGCTGTCAATAGTCATGATTACATTACAACGGTTACTTTTACTCGGCTATAAAAGGACTTGAAGACTCAAATAATGATTACGAACTTCACCGATTCAAATACGCTCTATTTGCTATTATCATTCAAAAGTCATTATCTGTGCTGTAAAATAGTTTACATATTCAGCTTGTGCTAGAAGCAATACTTTGTGAACGAAACTTCTTTTCAAACTTGGTTTGTATTCCTTAAGAAAGACATGTAGGGTTGGATTTCTTGAGAAGTCTAAGGCGTGTTGTCTTAGAGGTTGTTCCTTGAGAAAGACCGGTGAGGTTGTATTTCTTGAGAAGTCTAAAACTAGAGAGTTTTAGAGGTTGTTGTTAGTCACCAGCAGTTAGGCTTGTGCATTGTATTAATCTGATTGATTAGTGGATTAAGACCTCGATTGAGAGAGGCGAAATCACCTTGGCTGGTGGAATAGATTAACTTGAGAAATTCTCAAGTGAACTAGTATAAACATACTGTGTTATCTCTTTCAAGCTTCATTATGATTATCACTCATAAGTTAAAGAGTTGTTAAAAGGGGGTTAAAATAAAAGAAAAGATTTTATTTTGAAAAACCAATTCAAACCCCCCTTTCTTGTGTTTTTCACACCTTCAATTGGCATCAGAGCTCCGGTTCTGAGGTGATAAAAAGGTTGAGTTTTTATCAAGTACTTAACAGTGTTCAGTATCGATCCAAGTGTGAAAAACAATGGCTGCACCTGAACTAAATGTCACCGCAAATGAAAGAGATTCTTATAGTGCAAAACCTCCTATCTTTGATGGGGAAAATTTGACTATTGGAAAGACAGAATTGAAAGTTACTTTCTGGCTTTTGACTTAGATCTATGGGATCTGGTAGTTGATGGCTACAGTCACCCTGTAGATTTTGAAGGTAAAAAGATTGCCAGAAGTGCATTAACAGATGCTCAAAAGAAGATTTACAAGAATCATCATAGAGCAAGAACTATTCTGTTAAATGCAATTTCATATACGGAATATGAAAAGATCACAAACAAAGAAACTGCAAAGTCTATCTTTGAGTCTCTCCGAATGACTCATGAAGGCAACGCTCAAGTCAAAGAGACAAAGGCTCTTGCACTAACCCAAAAATATGAAGTCTTCAGAATGAAAGACGATGAATCTGTGGAAACTATGTTTTCAAGATTCCAGATGCTTGTTGCATGACTCAAAGTTCTAGACAGAGGTTACTCTACTGCTGATCATGTCAAGAAGATTATCAGAAGTCTGCCTGTCAAATGGAGACCAATGGTAACAACCTTGAAACTAGCAAAGGATTTAAACAACATAAGTCTTGAGGAACTAATTAGTTCTTTAAGGAGTCATGAAATAGAACTTCAAGAAGATGAACCTCAGAAGAAAGGTAAATCTATTGCTCTAAAGGCTAAGTCTGAGAAGAAAAAGGCATATCAAGCAGAGGAAGTATTGGAAGAATCTGAAGAGGATTCAGACGAAGATGATATATCTCTCATATCAAGGAAGATAAGTCAACTATGGAAATACAGAAAAAAGTAAGTTCAAAGGACCAAGAAGAAGATCTGAGCCTACACATGGTCAAAAGAAAACTTATGGAAGAGAAGTTACATGTTTTGAATGCAAGGAGCCTGGACATATCAAGAATGATTGTCCAAAGTTCAAGAAAGATGGAAGACCTAAGAAAACTAAAAAGGGTCTTATGGCAACATGGGATGATTCAGGGTCATAAGAAGATTCTCATGGAGAGCATGCCAATGTAGCATTCATGGCAAATAGCAACACAAACGATGTCTTATCAGAAGGAGAACTATCAGACTCCGACGACGAAAGAGAGGTACTTTCTTCCTTATCTCACTCTGAACTTGAAATAGGATTATCTGAACTTATGGAAAGATATCAACTTCTTCTAAGAAAACACAAGACTCTGAAAAATACTTTTGTGGTTCCTTCAGAGGATCTTACTAAAAGCAAGCAAACTATTTCAGAATTAAACAAAAAATTATTTTTCTTAGAAAACTCAAACGCTGCGTTAAAAAGTAAAGTCCTTAAATTAGAAGAAGAGATCACTTCCAATATAACCAACACTAATGAAGTGGTCAGATATAATAGAGCTTTTCAACACTTTCTTGCTAAAAGCATAGATAGAAGTAAAATGGCTTCAATGATCTATGGAGTTAGCAGAAATGGAAGTAGAGGTCTAGGATATTCAGGACCATCACAACCATATGATGAAACCAAGAATATCAAACTAATACCTCTATCTAAACAATTTGTGTGTGCTGACACTAAACTAAAATGTCCAGAACCAGAAGTTTCTAAATCTATTACAACACAAACACAGATACGGAAGAAAACTTCTAAGCTTAAATATTATGCACAAATCCCACACCATTATTCTGTTACACGAAAATCCAAATGTATCAGAACTTCTGGAAAGGCTAATGTGAAAGGACCCACAAAATGGGTACCTAAGAATAAGATAATTTATGTTGCAGATATCCTTAATGGCGGCACTGAAACACCAGTCATGATACATGGACAGTGGATGCTCGTGACACATGATGGGAGAAAAGCATATGTTCTAAGATCTGAAACTTAAGCCTGGAGGTGTCGTAGGTTTCGGAGGAAATCAGAAGGGAAGAATCATTGGCTCCAGAACTGTTGGTAATGGTAAACTTCCGTCTATAAATAATGTTCTTTTAGTTGAAGGTCTAATGCATAATTTGTTGTCAATTAGCTAACTTAGTGACAATGGGTATGGTGTTATCTTCAATCAAACGTCCTGTAAGGCTGTTAGTCAAAAGGATGGATCTGTTATGTTTAATGGTAAAAGGAAAAACAATACTTATAAAATTAAATTATCAGACTTAAAACATCAAAATGTAAAGTGTCTTCTGTTTGTAAATGAAGAGAAATGGGTCTGGCACAGATGTCTGGGTCATGTTAGCTTGAGAAAAATCTCACATCTGAACAAGCTTGGACTTGTCAGAGGTTTTCCAAATCTGAAGTACTCTTCAGACGCTCTTTGTGAAGCATGTCAGAAAGGCAAGTTTTCAACAACTTCTTTTAAAGCAAAGAATATTGTTTCTACCTCTAGACCATTGGAAATTCTTCACATTGATCTATTTGGACCTATGAAAACTGCTTCTATCAATGGTAAGAAATACGAACTAGTCATCATTGATGATTACAGTCGTTAGACATGGGTAAAATTCTTAAGACACAAAGATGAGTTACATTCTGTGTTTGCTTCCTTCTGCACCCAAGTGCAAAACGAAAAGAATTACAAAATCGTCAAGGTCAGAAGTGATCATGGTGGAGAATTTGAAAACAAAGATTTTGAAAAACTTTTTGATTCACATGGGATATCTCATGATTTTTCTTGTCCTAGAACTCCTCAACAAAATGGAGTTGTAGAAAGAAAGAAATGGCTCGCACCATGATCCAAGAAACTGACATGGCTAAGCACTTTTGGGCAGAGGCAGTCAACACAGCATGTTATATTCAAAATAGAATCTCCATAAGACCTATTTTGAGTAAAACTCCCTATGAATTGTGGAAGAATAAAATTCCCAATATTTCTTATTTTTCACCCTTTTGGATGTATTTGTTTTATGTTAAACACTAAAGAGAATATTGGCAAGTTTGATTCCAAAGCACATAAGTGTCTGTTGTTAGGATACTCTGAACACTCAAGAGGCTACAGAGTTTATAACACAGATCACGGATTGTGGAAGAATCAATTCATGTCATATTCAATGATAAGCTTGACCCTGAAAAGTCAAAGCTAGTTGAAAAGTTTGCAGATATGGAAATCAGCTTTTCAGAACCTAAAGAAAAGGTAGAAGAAGTTAAAACTCCAGAAGTTCCTACTCACAATATCATTGATGTATCGTCTAATACTCCACAACAAAAGAAAAGGAGAATCTCAACTTCACACCCTGAAGAACTAATTATGGGTAGCAAGGACGCTCCCATCAGAACCAAATCATCTTTCAAACCCTCTGAAGAAACACTTCTGGGATTGGTATCGTTAATTGAGCCAACAACAGTTGATGAAGCTCTTATGGACAAGGACTGGGTTCTGGCAATGGAAGAAGAACTTAACCAGTTCTCAAAGAACGATGTATGGGATCTTGTCCCAAAACCTAAAGATGTCTATATAATTGGTACTAAATGGGTTTTCAGAAACAAGCTCAATGAAAAGGGTGAAGTTGTTAGAAACAAGGCATGACTTGTTGCACAAGGTTACAATCAACAAGAAGGGATAGATTGCAATGAAACCTTTGCTCCAGTCTCCAGACTAGAAGCTATACGCCTGCTAATTTCCTTTTCAGTAAATCATAACATCATCTTATATCAAATGGATGTTAAGAGTGCATTTTTGAATGGTTATATTTCAGAAGAAGTTTATGTCAAACAACCTCTTGGATTTGAAAACTCAGAAAAATTAGATTTTGTTTTTAAACTCAAAAAATCTATCTATGGTCTGAAATAAGCTCCCAGAGCTCGGTACAACAGATTGAACAGTTTTCTCTTAGAAAATAACTTCACCAGAGGCAAGGTTGACACTACTCTCTTCTGTAAATCGTACAAAAATGATATACTCATAGTTCAGATTTATGTTGATGATATTATTTTTGGTTCTGCTAATCCCTCTCTATGCGAAGAGTTTTCAAAGTTGATGCAAGCAGAATTCGAAATGAGTCATATGGGTGAGTTGAAGTTCTTTCTGGGAATTCAAATTGATCAGAAACCAGAAGCTACTTACATTCATCAAAGTAAGTACACTAAAGAACTTCTGAAGAAATTAAACATGTTAGATTGTAAGATAGTAAAAACTTCAATGCATCTAACATGCGTCATGGAGAAAGCAGAAACAAGTGGTAAAGTTTGTCAGATGACCTATCGTGGTATGATAAGATCTCTTTTGTATTTAACTGCTTCTAGACCTGATATTTTATTCAGCATTCATCTGTGTGCTAGATTTCAATCAAATCCCAGAGAATCTCATTTAACTGCTGTTAAAAGAATTCTAAGGTATCTGAAAGGAACTACTAACCTTGGCTTGATGTATGAGAAAACATCAGAGCACACTCTATCTGGTTATTGTGATGCAGACTATGCTGGGGACAGATTGGAAAGAAAAAGCACATCTGGAAACTGTCAGTTTCTAGGAAAAAATCTGATCTCATGGTCAAGCAAGAGGCAATCTACAATTGCTCTCTCTACAGCAGAAGCAGAGTACATTTTCGCCTCTCTATGCAGTACGCAGATGCTCTGGATGAAAAACCAGCTAGAAAATTATTAGATACATGAGAGTAACATCCCTATCTATTGTGATAATACTGTTGCTTAGGGGTGGCAAAATGGGCCGGGGCCCGCCGGGCTGGCCCGCCACCCGCCAAAAAATGGTGGGCTGGGTTGGGATTTTGGGTCCGCCCACCCGTTTCGCCCGCCCCGCCAAAGCAAAAACCCCGCGGGCAGAAGACATAATGGGGCGGGGTTGGCCCGCCATCCCGTTAAATTAAATTTTAAAAAAACTAGTTAAAAAATATTCATGCTGGTCCAGTAAAATAAGGCAAATGAAAGGAGGCCTTTATGCTATCGTGACCTAGAATCATAGATTTCTTTTCATTTGCCTCATGTGCTTTCCTTTCCTTTATCTTCTTCTCACTCTCATTCTCACTATACAATCAGAAAGAGAAAGAAACTCGCCGAACTCGTCGATCCAAAAGGTTCAATCTTACCATTTTCAATTTTCATTTTGTTTCTTTAGCCCCTTTCAATTGAAATATGTTATGGGTTGTCTTTTTCTTGTTAAAGTTTCAATTTTTGAAATATGGGTTTAATTTTTTAAACTATGTTGTTGTCCTTGCTGAGTAAACGTAATGGAAATTTTTTTTAAAAAAAGAAGGCGGGCCGGCTCGCCGCCCGCCAACCCGCCACCTTGGCGGAGCGGGCTAGAATTTCATGCCCATTTCACCTTGTCGGGCATGCCCGCTGTAGCGCGATTTTTGTGGTTTCAAATCACTGTCGCTTTGGTACTACAGTTCGATTAATTTTTTATCCTATTGAGCTGATTAAGGAAGGGAAATAGATGTCTCCAATTAACCCTGCTTGCAAACTAAGGTTAAACAATCAAAACTGTTGGTTTACAGATGCTATCAAAATAGGGGGTTCTCTCTTAGGTTTATTTGCTAAAAAGAGCATCTAGGCTATTGGTAAGATGTTAGGACTGATGCTTTTTGATTGATGTATGAAGGTACGGGATTTTGGGTTTTTGATTAGTATGCTCGCTAAGATTTTTCAATCTTATGCCTACGTATTCCCGTTTAACGAAACAGGGAAATCAGAGCGATCGTAGTTCCTCCTACTCTATGGGAGGAAAAAAAGGTTGTTTTGGTGTCTTGTTCAAAGCCCAAGACGTGAAGCTGAAGGGTTTTGACTTTTTAGAGAGAATTGGTCATCTCTAAAGGGGGATATTTGGTCTGTTTGTCACAACTGTTGGGTGACTGATTATAAAGGAGAATTACTTTAACTGGGATAAGTGAACCCAGCAATGCCATAATTTCCTTTATAGGGGATTTTTAACCTGAAGGAGAAGATTTTAACTCAGTGTAGAGCAATGTCATCTTTCCTTAGGAATTTCTCATGCTAAAAAAGGGATAGTGGCGTGGATGTAAATAATACAGAGGCTTGTCGCTTACAACAATTTAGATGAAGGAAAAGGAGTTATTGATGTTTGCATACTGTGAACGAGGCACAGATTTTGATGCTAAAAGGTTGATTGACTCAACCGGTATTTCCTTATACAAACCCTAAGAGGAGACTAGTGACCCAACAAGAGGGTGCTTTTTATCTGTCTCGTACGAAGCCCGAGATAGAGGCTAAGGGGGTTGACTCAACAAGAGAATCTTTTATACTCAACAAGAGAGTGTTTTTTGTATCTCGTATGAAGCCCGGGATGGAGGCTAAAAGGGGTTTGACTCAACAAGAGAGTCTTTTATACTCAACAAGAGAGTGTTTTTGTATCTCGTACGAAGCCCGAGATGGAGGCTAAAAGGGGATTGACTCAACAAGAGAGTCTTTTATACTCAACAAGAGAGTGCTTTTATATGTGTCTTGTACGAAGCCCAAGACGGAGGCTAAAAGGTTTTGACTCCACATGAGGGTCTTTTATACTCAACAAGAGAGTGATTTTGTATCTCGTACGAAGCCCGAGATGGGGGCTGAAAGGGAAGTGACTCAACAAGAGAGTCTTTTATACTCAATAAGAGAGTAATTTTATATCTCGTACGAAGCCCGAGATGGAGGCTAAAGGTGCTGGTGACTGTTTCAGTTTAGTGACAGGTCCAGTATGTTGGATAAAAGAGAAAATCAGTTCTTATGAAGGCAACGATTAATGGTATTGTTGTGCTTTGGGATTGATCAGAGGATCAGGGTTATTTCCTGTTCTTTAAGGAAACGGGAAATCCAAAGGGTATTGAGACTGTCCAAGTCTACTGGTGTTTTGGAGAAATCGATTCTCAGATAGTAAATGATCTTTGTATAATGCCCAAGAGAAGACATGTATGTTAAGGGATGAAGGTCAACCCATTAACAGGTCTGACACTTGACTCAGAAAGACAGCTCTAGCAAATTAATGACTAGGTTCTGTTCCTATACCTGTAGAGGTCTCTGGATCCTTGTATTAAGCCCAAGAGAAGGCATGAGAGCTTTTAAGAAGCCGAAGGGTCCTTGTACAACGCCCAAGAGGAGGCGGAGATGCTTTTAAGAAGCTTGTGGGTCCCTAAACCCTGAGAAGTTCAAGACATGCCATTCACCGAGAATAGATCAAGCCAGGAAAGTCTGAGAATTTGGAAGAAACTCAAGAGATGCCATTCACGGAGAAAAGATCATCTCTGGGGAGTAGAGTTTCTTTGACGATTTCTAAGGGTGACAGTCTGAGAAAGGGTTCACAGAGAATGTTGCCTTTCACGTCTCCATATTGTTTAACCCCAAGAGGAGGGAAGACTATGTCTGGTAATCCTAAGGGGATCTAGTTTTGTTTGTATTTAAAGAGTGACCAACATGGCTTTACCTAGTGCTAGACGTAGTTGCCAGGGAAAACTCTAAATAACTATACTAGTATTACACAATTGATATTTGATAAGTATATAAAAGTTTGTGAAAGAAGACTTACAGTGAGCAGCCTCACAATACTGTTATATATATATGAAAGCGGATAAAGAAAGCGGGTAAACACTTACTCGGTTGTAGAGCCTCCATGCTGTTTGGTTAGTTTGTTCAACAAAGAAAGCTTTGATAACAATATTATATTCAAAGGAGAAAGTGCTTTGAAAATATTGTTGGGGCTTACAGCTCAAGGAGAGGCCCAATGTTTTATCAGTGATTGCACTGTTGTTTTGAAGTTGTACAGGGACTTATACAAGTGATTGAGGCCCAAAAAGGTTTTCTGCACAAAAGGATGGGTCTTACACTCTCTCAAGAGTCCCAAAGGTGTTTAAAGAACAAGAATAGGGCTTATAACACGAGGGTAGGCCCAGATGATTTGTTTTGGAATTGGCGATCGCGCCGAGATTTTTCTAACGTACTAGGTCTTATACAATGCATTGAGGCCCAAAAGGTTTTGGTTAAAAAAGGGGTTGGATCTTATACTCTATTAGAGGCCCAAAATTTTTTGAATGAGTCTTATAACTCGACGAGAGGCCCAAGTTTTTAACGGGCGATGATCGCGCCGAACTTTTGAAATACAACGGGACTTATACAACATTTGAGGTAAAAAATTCAATTAAAATAATCAAAATTGTTAAACATGTGTGGAAACAAATTGTGATCTTGGATTAATGTTTCAACAATTATGTTTCTATCCACAAAATGATTGGAAATCACTAAAATTTGAAAAATCAAGAGGGAGAAAATATTTTAAATGTCAAAAAACAATTAAAATATTAATTCTTTAAAAAAATATCAAGTATATGAAATAAATAATATTTTTGGGATTTTTTGGGAAAATAAAATATTTTAACATTTTTGTGAATTATTAAAAAAAGAATCAACTCTAAATCATTAAAATTCAGAGAGAAATTAATTTTTGAATCAATTAAATAAAATCACAAAATTCAAATATTTGAATTTTCAAAAAGGGCGCCAAGAACATGGCAAGAACACGCGCCACCCTCTGTTTTTGCAGATTTGCGTTTTCTATCCAATCTCACTGAATACTTGATGATAACATGCAATCTACATATCAATCTACTTGTTTTCACCTCACGGTCATGTCTATGGTCTTTAATTTCATTTATTTTAAGCATGGAATAACAAATCAAAGAGAAACCTCAAGAACCCTAAAACTTGCATGAAGGCTCAGAAATTCCATACACGATTCAAACAAAGCAATTGATTGAGGGTAAATACTCTATCAATGATTATGAACATATGGCCAAATTATTGTGCAGCAAAAAATGCATGGATCATAGAGTTAGAAGAGCTCATGCTTACCTCTTGCAGCTGGTGATCGTGTTTTATGTTAGAGGTGTTACATCTTGGTTCCAAGGATATGGACAGCTTCCCTAGGTGCTATGGAGTGTGTCTGGGTGCTTGAAGTGGATTGAATTGAGCTGGAACTTGATTTGGCACCTCAACTGCAAATCTGTCAAAGGCTTGTGCAGATGGCTGGTGATTTTGAGAATCTGGTGTTCCAGATGTTATGTGAGTGTTTGGATTACCTCTATATGATGTTTATGAGGGGTGTGTGTGATTAGTTTGGTTGGAATAGCTCTCAAACTCAAAACCCGATAGTGACTTGCTTTGGAAGGCAATTTTGGAGTGAAGGAAGAGATTTTGAGGAAAGCATCTGTTTGATGGCTTTGGTGTACTCAAATTGATCACAAATGAGCTTTATTTATAGTAGAGCAAGTTTGTTTTGCAAGGAATAGTGAATGGCAACTGCTGCATAGGTTTGGCCAATGTTTATCAATGAGAATCCAAGTTTCCTTTAGCCATTGACTAGAGGTTAAGGCACAGGTTGCTGGTTCCCTTGGTCTTGGATAAGTCTTGACTGAATTCAGTTGGAAATGGCTCAGTCCATGCCACCTTGGTGCATCCATTGAATGCTCTGATGCGTTGTATTCGTAAGTGCACGAATCGCGTCAGAGTTATATAAAAAGTTATCGTATCCACAGAGACCAAATGTCGATCTAACGATTTCTGTTTGTTACAGTGCTTATCTAAGGCAGTTCAATTCAGGGTTTACTAATGCAGAGGAAAATAAACAAAAGTAAATGACGAGGTAATAAAATTCAGACAAAATAATAGGCTTGAATGTAATTCTCATAACCGATAATATTTCTATATTCATCAACAGAACTACTTACGGGCAATATCTTCTATTTTAAGAAAAGAATTCAATTTAACAGGAACTGTCGCTTTCGCGTAGTCAGAACCAAGTTTACCCTCTAAACTAACCCCTTTATTGTCACTTATAAAAAGGCGCGCATTGCGTTAGAGTCATGGAAAACTTACTTTTAAGAAATGCAAATTCTAAACTAAGCAGAAAAGTATTTTGACCTGAAATCTCTAAACTAAAGAGGTTCAAAATGGACCAGATTCTAATCCCACTAACGCGTCCGAAAATAGTTTAAAATCTCTTTTCTAAAGTGTTAAAAATACCTACTCAATTGAGCAAAGCGCTTTCGCTGTATTTGATCAGTTGAGAACTAAATAAGTTCACAAATGGTTGGACGGCTTTCGATCTTACCCAACATTGCTTTTAAGTACAGAAAACTTGTGTTAAAGATTAAAACAGCCCTTAAGTATTTCTATTAACATATAGACGTATTACGGTGGTTATGGTCTTTACATTCTTACCTATCTAAAACTTAGCCAGCCATGGTAGTTATAACAGTCATATTAATTCTTATCATGTATGGAATTAAGTCTTTAGAAAAGTAAAGTTTTGAAAAGTAAGGCAAGACAATAAATAAACAAAATAAAGCAAGTGCAAGAAATAAATGAAAGTAAATGCGATTAAAATAAAACCTGCTCCAAAGCGGAGTCTTTAAATCTGGTACAATGTACGGAAAATAAAATGCTGGCAGGATTACTTCTACCAAAGTGCTCCAACTTGATTACAGACACTCCAAGACTTGATTACAAACTCGATCACACACAGTGCAATAACTCCTCGATGTGAGAAGATTACTGCTTTACAAGAGTGAAATTTATGCCTAGGATGAAGTAAACGAAGATTGGATGATCCTAAAATTTGAGTCCTGAGAGTATTTATAGGCAAAGTTGGCATGGTGCAAAGACAAAAGTGACCTTGGCTTGAAAATGGGCGGGAACTGATTTTTGCCTTGTCGCGCCCGCGACAGGCCTACCGCACCCGCGACAAGAGGAAAATGGCAAAGGACGTGGGAACGTGGCAGTTGAGTTGTGGAGATCATGGGACACGTCGTCGCCTACCCTGGGGCGTCCGCGACAATAGAAGCGACAAGAGTAAATTGCTGCCAAGCTTGAATTCTTGCTCCTTTTGCACCCTTTTTCGTCTGGGACCTCGATTTATTTAAAACCTAAAAACAAAGGAAAACATAACAATAACAAGGCAAAAATAATAGAAAAATAAGTAATATGCATATGAAATCATAGTCGAAAATACAGTATAATTTAGTGTCATCAATTCTCCCACACTTAGACCTTTGCTTGTCCTCAAGCAAAACATTTAAAGCTCATAGAAAAATCAGTGTCGATCAATGATTTTTGGGCGAAAAGGGCTTCTAAGTCCGAGTCTGGATGCAGTGGTCGGTACTAACTGAGTGAACCAAGGGCATCGTGATGACACTAATCCGCAAATACGGACATTAACTTCGCTCCTATACCAATCAACCCATTATATCCCACAATACTTAGGCCTTCCTTTTCCATCTCTTTTGAGTCCTTTTCATTCAAGCGCAATCACATTAAGCCCGTTTTCCGCACATGCTTCATGGTAGAGTGACCTGTTAGTGATTCTGATCTTTTCATACCGGATTTCTGGCACAAGGAACTGTGTAAAATCCTTTTATTCCTCTCAAGTGCAGTTGTGGGGGATCGGATCGTAATCCGCCCTACTGAGTTCAGTGCCAGATACCTCTGAACCAACTGAAATGAGCAAGCTAAACATTTTATTACTTTTTTTTTGTAGCAACGGTGCAGATAAATTTTTTTTCTTTTTGCTTTTTCTTGTACTCAGATCAATCACTTATATTCGTCGGTCTCCTACTTAGAACATGTTTAGGCCGGAGCTGATTGCTGAAATAAACTACTAAGGATGATTTTGAAATAAAATTAGGGCCATGGTACATGGGGTTTCAGGTGTGATTCTTATATTTACGAAGTTCATGGTGTAAGGACGATACTGATGTTTCAAAGGTTCTCCCAAGTCACCGCATCCTAACCCGCACCTGTCTTAAAGCCCAAAATTTTTTCAGAACAACACTTTTTTTCTAGAAAAAATTTTATTATTTTTTTTTTGTGGGGCTAAAAATGTGGGAAAAAATATGAAGGTGAACCAAAAAATATACTTATACTAATGACTCTTCAAACACATGCATTTTCTAAAACAGAAACAAAAGTAGATAACTGAAGGAAAATAAAGATAAACTACTAAAACGACGGAAATAAAAACGATAAAATCTCCTCCCACACTTAAATCAAACATTGTCCCCAATGTTTCGAAGTAAGCTAAGGAGAAAGGAACCTGGCAAAACTAGTGAGGACCGCTGGTGCCCTCGCCGCCCTGTGCTGAACGCTCGGAACGACGGGATCTGCTACGGTGACGGTCTCGCTGGTCCATCCTAGCCTGCAATTCTGTCTAAGTAGCTTTCACCTCACGAAGGCTACCTAAGATAGAACCCTGAGTGGCCTCCATAAGCTGAAAGTGCTGATGGTTTGTATTGCTTAAGAAAGGCCTGTAGAGTTTGATTTCTTGAGAAGTCTAAGGTGTGTTGTCTTAGAGGTTGTTCCTTGAGAAAGACCGACGAGGTTGTATTTCTTGAGAAGTCTAAAACTAGAGAGTTTTAGAGGTTGTTGTTAGTCACCAGCAGTTAGGCTTGTGCATTGTATTAATCTGATTGATTAGTGGATTATGACCTCGATTGAGAGAGGCGAAATCACCTTGGCGGGTGGACTAGATTAACTTGAGAAATTCTCAAGTGAACTAGTATAAACATATTGTGTTATCTCTTTCAAGCTTCATTATGATTATCACTCATAAGTTAAAGAGTTGTTAAAAAGGGGTTAAAATAAAAGAAAAGATTTTATTTTGAAAAACCAATTCAAACCCCCCTTTCTTGTGTTTTTCACACCTTCAGAAGAGACTCTCAATCAATTCATGCAAATGTCAATGGCCAACCAAAAGAGTAATTAGGCATCAATCAAGAATCTTGAAAACCAAGTTGGGCAACCTGCAAAATAATTATCCGATCAATAACCAGGGCCATCCTTTTCCGCAAACACTCAAACCAATCCAAAGGAACATTGCAAAGCCATTGTGACTAGGAGTGGAAGAGAGGTAGGTGGAGGAGAAGAAAATAACAAGAAAAATGATGATGTGAGAAGTGATTAGATTGTGGAGGAAGAAAAAAAATGATGAGGTAGAAGTTGAAAAGAATGATGAAGTAGAAGTTGAAAAAAATGAAAAGGAGAAATTAGTTGAAAATAAGATCCATGAGAAAGAAGATGTAGAGGAGAAAAAGAAAAAAATCAAGAGAGGGAAAGAGAAGTTGAGTTCAATTCCAATTCAAAACTTTCCTTATCCTCATGCTCCAACCAAGAAAGATAATGCTAGGAATTATGCTCGGTTCATGGATATATTTCGTCAATTACAAATTAATATTCCATTTTCCGAGGCTCTTGAACAAATGCCCAAATATGAAAAGTTCATGAAAGACATCCTTACCAAGAAGAGGAGATTTACGAACCAAGAAACAATCACGCTTGATGCGAGTTGTAGTGCAATCATTCAAAGGACTCTACCGATCAAGGAAAGTGATCTGGGTCGAGTTACTTTGTCGGTTACCATAGGCGATGTTTATGTGGGTAAAGGTTTGATTGACTTAGGCTCAAGCGTCAACTTGATTCTGTTATCTATTGTTAAGAGGTTGGGAAGCATTGAGATGAAAGCAACAAGAATGACATTGCAATTGGTCGACAAGTCTACAACTCATCCTCATGGAGTAGCTCAAGATGTGTTAGTCAAGATGGATAAATTCTTTTTTCCAATTGATTTTGTTGTTATTGACATGGAGGAAAACCATGATGCTCCATTGATTATTGGGCGACCTTTTATGAAGACAGCTATAATGATGATTGATATCGATGATGGTCTTATGAAAGTGGGAGTTCAAGATGAGGAAATTTCTTTTAATCTTTTTGAAGCAATGAAGCACTCCAAAGATACACATGATAGCTTTCGAATTGATGCAACGGAAGAAGCTATAATGGAAGTAACAAGGCAAGTCCATATGTCAACTCCCTTTGACAAAGCTCTTCGAAGAGGAAGAAAGGGAACTTGAAAAATGCTTGAATGAGCTTGAAACTTTGGAAGAATTGCAACCTTGGGAAAATAAAGTTAAGTGTTGAAAAAAGAAGTGAACGATGAAACATCCCAACTTTAATTGAAGATGTTGCCTCCCCATTTGAAATATGCATTTCTTGATGATGGTTTTAACAAACCGGTTATCATTAGTAACATTTTGTCCAAAAAAGAGGAACATCGTTTAATTCAAGTTTTGAGAAAAAATCAAAGAGCTATAGGTTAGGCTCTCTCTGATTTAAAGGGGATTAGTCTGGCTTATTGCATGTCTAAAATATTTATGGAAGAGGATTTCAAGTCAGTTGTTTAACCTCAATGCTGCTTGAATCCTACAATGAAAGAGGTTATGAGGAAGGAAGTAGTGAAACTATTGGATGCCGGGATGATCTATCTGATTTCCGATAGTACATGGGTGAGTCTGGTACAAGTAGTTTCAAAAAAAGGAGGAATGACCGGGATAAGAAATGACAAGAATGAATTGATTACGACAAGGACCGTAACAGGTTGGCGGATATGCATTGATTATCGAAGGCTTAACCAAGCAACATGAAAATATCACTTTCTGTTACCTTTTATGGATCAAATGCTCGAAAGGTTATCGGGGCAAGAGTTCTATTGTTTTTTAAATGGATATTCTGGGTATAGCCAAATTACGGTTAATCCGGAAGACCATGAGAAAACAACATTTACTTGTCTTTTTGGGATTTTTTCGTATAGAAAAATGCCTTTTGGCTTGTGCAATGCACCAGCCACTTTTCAACGGTGTGTGCAAGTCATCTTTTCTGATCTTATTTAGAAGACCATGGAAGTTTACATGGATGACTTCTCCGTTTTCAGGGCTTCTTTTGAACTATGCTTGAAGAATTTGGAAACTGTTTTAGAGAGGTATGTGGAAATTAATCTGGTTCTTAATTACGAAAAGTGTAATTTCATGGTTATGGAAGGAATCGTGCTCGGCCACAAAGTCTCCTCCAAAATCCTTGAAGTTGACCAAGCAAAGATTGAAGTCATAGAGAAGTTGCCACCACCAACAAATGTGAAGGGAATCCGAAGTTTCCTTGGCCACGCGGGATTTTACCGGAGATTCATCAAAGACTTCTCAAAAATAGCAAGACCTTTGAGCAATTTGCTCAATAAAGATAAGTCTTTTCTCTTTGATGATGATTATTTAAAAGCTTTTAAAATTTTGAAAGAAAAATTGATCACCGCACCCATAGTCATAGCTCCAAATTGGACTCTAAATTTTGAATTAATGTGTGACGCAAGTGATTATGCGGTTGGTGCGGTGCTTAGCCAAAGAAAGACAAAAATATTTCATGCCATACACTATGCAAGTAAGGTTTTAAATGAAGCGCAAGTGAATTACGCAACAATTGAAAAAGAATTACTTGCAATAGTGTATGCTCTTGAGAAATTTAGGTCTTATCTTATTAGTTCGAAGGTCGTGGTGTACACTGACCATTCAGTGATTAAGTATCTTCTCACTAAACCGGATTCAAAGCAAAGGCTTATCCGCTGGATTCTTTTATTGCAAGAATTTGATTTAGAAATTTGCGATAAGAAGTGTTCTAAAAAATTAGTGGCAGATCACTTATCCTGCTTGGTCAATGTGGAAGTGACAAATCAAGAAAGTGAAGTAAGAGAAGAATTTCCCGATGAAAAACTATTTATGGTCCAAGTTAGACCTTGGTTTGCTGATTTGCCAACCACAAGGCAACCAGATTAATACCGAAAGATCTAACTTGGAATCAAAGGAGGAAATTATTGTCGGACGCAAATTTTTATGTGTGGGATGAACCTTACCTTTTTAAACTTGGTATTGATAATCTCTTGAGAAGGTGTGTTACTAGTGAGGAAGCTAAAAGCATCTTTTTGCACTGTCACAATTCCCTGTATGGAGGTCATTACAATGATTTGAGGACAACAACGAAAGTCCTCCAGTCGGGCTTTTATTGGCGTCTCTGTTTAAATATGCAAACCTACATGCGAAGAATTATGACATTTGCCAAAGAAGTGGTGGAATTGGGAAACAAGATGAGATGCCCTTACAAAGTATGTTGGAAGTTGAAGTTTTTGATTGTTGGGGTATAGATTTCGTTGTACCATTTCCTCCATCTTTTTCCAATGAATACATTCTGGTTACGGTTGACTATGTTTCAAAGTGGGTGGAAGTAATAGCTTCGCAAAAGGCTGATGGAAAAATGGTAATAATTTTTTTAAAGAAAAACATCTTTTCCCATTTTGGCACGCCTCGAGTGTTAATAAGTGATGGCGATTCTCACTTTTTCAATGCACCACTTGAAAAATATTTGGAACATTATGGTGTAAAGCATAAAGTGGCAACCCCATACCACCCACAAACAAATGGTCAATCCGAGGTGTCGAATAGAGAAGTGAAGAGAATTCTTGAAAATACCGTGTCAAGTTCGAGAAAGGATTGTTCTTAAAAGCTTGATGAAGCTTTGTAGGAATATCATACCGCTTACAAAGCTCTCATTGTGTTAGTTCTTTAATTGTAAGGGTTGGCATTAATTTTGTAAAACAAATAATAACAGCAATATTGTAATAGAGAATAGGATGAATAATCTTGCTAAGAAGAACAGGTACAGCCAGATGTCCTATTAAAGAGACTTAACATGTTGTGTTGAAGTTATTTAACATCTGGAGCAACATGTCCTATCGAGATGTCCCATGCAGGTCCATTCGACATCGCGCCAGAACTGAAGTGGTTTGTTAATTCTGTTAGGTTTTAACTGATGCAGAATATTCTAGAAATAATATGCAAATTCCAGGTGGCGCTGAATTAAAAGGTTTGAAGATTCAAGTCTGATGTTGAGAAGAATATGGGAAAATATACACTTTCTAAATATGGAGATATTTTAGGAAGTTAAAGATTAAAGTCCTATTTTGTAGCATAAGTTTCTGCTGATTTGTAGCAGCTCATTTGCTGTGTTTTTGTAGGCCCAAATCCAGTTAGGAATAGGTTATATATATAGATGGTTTGTAACCTAGTTTGGTAACGCAACCAAGGATGTAAAGTTCTATTATTAGGGTTGGTTCCTGTACCACTCGACCTGTGAGTTGGACAGTTTGTTAGTGTGATCCTCGAAACTATTAAGTAAGAGGAGTATTGTTCTTGGAGGAAGCTTTTAAGCAACTCTAAGTTGTGTCTTGGAAAAGTGTCATTCTTGTTGAACTAGTGTATAGGTGAAAAGCTGTTGATGCAGTGGCGGATTGTCAACTGCTAGACATCATTGCGATGATTGGGAGTGAGAAGGGTTTCTCATATCTAGAGAGGATCTAGGTAGAAGGGTCATTGGGTAGTGATTAAGTGATAAGTTGTAAACGGGTAGTTTAGCTTTGAATTGATACTACTGATAGTGGACTTCATCCCTGGCTTGGTAGCCCCCAGAGTAGGTGTGTTCGACCGAACTGGGTTAACAATTATGTGTGTCCTGCTCTTATCTTTTCAGTACCATATACCCTGGCCTTTGTGATCATGTCAGATCAGATGTCGAATAACATGTTCTAGGACATCTGAATTCTGCACATGCACCAGAATTTCAATTGGTATCAGAGCAGGTCATTCTGTTCTGTATCTGGATGAGATCCCAGGGAAGATACTTTCTGGTTCATGGTCAAGGTAGAAGCTTTCTACTGAAAAGTTGTTTAAACTTGGAGTAGTTCATATAGGTGTGAGAATGGTCCCTAGAAGTGGAGGATGGACTGTTCGTGACAGGCAGTGGCACGTGCTGAAAGCTTGGAGTTTTGGTTGAAAAGCTGCTGAGCTGTGGTTATGTTTGGTTTGATTTCAAACCTGTGGTTTTGTGATGTCACCTGGATTATGATGCTAGGGCTGATATGTGACACCTGAAGGTTTTGAGGAGTTTGTTTTTGATCTGCTGCGAATCTATCTGAAAACTCCTAAAGTTGTATTTGAGAAGGGTGTTCTTCTCTGAATGGATATCCTATGGTGATGGGATTTATGCAAGACTGCTTCAACTTACTCTGCCAACGATACTTGAATTTTACTGTTCAAGTCCACTCATAAAGGCATGTTGTAAGGAAGAGATCTGAGAAGTAATTTACTTTTGCTTCTTTTCTTAAAATGACTATTCTCCAGTTTTTGATCTCTTGATGTGTTCCTTGGAATGATGTCTTATCTTGTGTTAGAACATCACGTCAGAATTGTGCAGAATTCTGATGTCTATAGGAATGGCATAGTAGATGATCTGGGTGCTAAACTAATGTGGTTTGATCACATGAGTTTGGAACCTACTTCTGATCTGGAAGAGGAGGCATCTGGGTGGTATGTCTAAGAAGTTTCTAGCCTTGAAACTTATCTTAGATGTGTGAGTTGATCAAGGTGTGATCAACATGTTATTTACTCCTGAGGTCAGTTTATTTCTGGTCCTTGCTGCAGGAGTGGAGATCCTGAGATTCAAGAAGTAATATCTCTTACAGACTTCTTGGACATGAAGGTCAAAGATCAAGGTCATGTTCCTTTTGGAGGCATGTTCTGAATGATCTTGTGAAGCTAGATATGTATTGATTGTGTGTGCTTAGGATTGATATCACAGTCTATGCTGATATTGTAGGGGAGAATGTATGATTCTCTAAGGTGCTCTTGGCAGATTCTGAGGAAGAATACCTGATGTTTTGAAAGACCTTGAAGACATGTCTCAAGCCGTCTGAGTGATGAGAGTTGGATGAGAGAATACCACTCTCATGCTTCTATGATGTGTTATGGTCCCAAGGCTTAAAAAGGGAAGTTTGGAGACTTTGTTTTGAAATGGGGTGCCTGTTTTCATAGTTCAGCTGGATACGTTGCATGATGTCCCAGCCAATTTCGCCCGGCGAATCTCTGGCGAAGCAGACTCGCCTCTAGCTCGCCTGGCGAATCTGGACGAACCAGAATTCTCCCAAAACGTGTTTGGGACCTAAAAATGATCAAAACCTTCAATCCATATGATATTATTGCACCCAATGACCCAAAATAACATGTTATAACACATTTAGACATGCATTTCATCAAATCATCATAAGAATACATTTGGACATGTTATTTCACATAAAACTCTAAACCCCCAAACATGAATTTTGTTCCCAAACTTCCTACCCAAGTTCCATCTAATGGAACTCACCTTTGATTCAAGAAGATGATGAATTGATGATGAAGATCCATGGCTTCTTCTTCTTCCTTTCCTTCTTTCTCTCCTTCCACGTTTTCCTCCTTCTTTCTCTTTTCCCACTTTCTATTTCTTCTCTTCTCTTACTATCTCTTTCTCTTTTCAATATATATATATATATATATATATATATATATATATATATATATATATATATAATACCAATATTATATAATATAAATCCAATAGGGTAAATTATCTCCAATTGATATTTTGTCTTCTAACGCCAATTGATCAATTATTAGAGTTACCTTAAAATAATTTCTTGAACTAATAAATATTAATCCGTCTCTTTTGTAAAATAATTGATCTCTTTAGAGTTCACCAGTTGCTCTATTGATCCTAATTGACTATACTTAAATCACTTAGAGGATTTCATAAATCCAATTAATCAAAGATAGAGCACATAAATACTCATCTGATCTCATCTGATATCCAATTAAGCATTTAAATAATACGGGGTATTACACTCTCCCCCCCTTAAATTGAAATTCACCCCCCGAATTTCCCTCACTCAACAATAACCACAACTTGCATCATTGTCTTAGATCCATACTTAATCTTTACTTCCGTTCAAAATTCTGATGTATTCCGATTCCAACTTGACTTCATAGACCAAAATCCTTATTTTCACAATTTATCAAACGTTCCTTAATTATACTCTTGTTCCAATATTGGGTTAACTTCTAACTTTCCTTTTTCCATAACTCTTCTGTTGTTCCTTACAAAACACTTAGTCGCATCTTACTTCGGAAAGAATGTACCATTCTACATTCCTCTACTGAGTTACAAACAAAACCGTAACACCTTATCTTGGTTTAGGATAACAAACACTCATCAAATTTTTTTTTCATGATGTAATTTAGTGATTTCTTTCCTTTATGCCATTCCCGACAACTATCCTTTCATAAATCCTTCAACGTTCAAAACCGCTTCATAAATTGTCAAACGACTCAATTACCAATTCCATCTAGTCTGATGTTGTACAGGGTACTCATTAAATCCGATATTCCATTCCTTTCGTGTCATACCAAAAGGTAACACACTTAGAACAAGATCTCCTTATTTCCATACTTACAAGTAACAATCCGTCTAAATTCTTATTATTTTGACATAACTCTTCATCTGTCACCTTCCACTGTGTAACCCAAATTCTAACAGTGGAACACCACGAATTCTTGAGCACTACCAATTAGCTAACAGTCTGCGGAGAACACACCTATCTACTGGGATCCTTTCCAACCAACGGTACAAGAGACTTACTGACGTCTTATGGTAGAACAATTTCCTTGCAGACACACCACATTTTCGAAGACCATAATACACTTCCCAATTGAATCAACCTTTCTCATTCGTTTCGTATCATAAATGATTCCCAGCTACATACTTAACTTCGGAACGTCCAATTCTTACTCGTACTTGTAAAGATAACTTCCACATTTCATTCCCTTGGTAAAACACAACTACCCACAACTGGTACCACTCTCACGGAGTCTAAGTCCAATACCATGAACCCACCGAAGATAGCATTTACTAACTCTTACCAACCACTCATATCTTACTGACACCCTAAGTACACACCGAAATATTCCTTGCAAGATCAATACTTCGTGAGTATTTTCAAACTTCGTCCTTAAGATTCTCAACAGTAATGATAACAATGCGCCTAAGACTTTCTCACATTCAACACAATTTAGAAGATTATTTTCCCAAAGTCAAATTCTCTTGTCGTCTGAACAAATGGTCCACTAAGTAACACCCTTCCAAAAGTTACGATTTCAAAACACAATTCTGTCTTTCATTTACTTGCAATTTCGTTTTCCATTCGCACAATACTCTCCACTCGGAGCAACATGAGGTAACAAAACACAGATGATGGTTCCTAAGGGATTTCACAATTTACACACATGTTAATCGATTAACCGTTTGAGCTAATCGGTTAACTTCTCAAAATTCAACGTAAGACACCTTTCATGCACGTGTTAATTGGTTAACACTGCTACAGAATCAAAAACTAATTTCTCATAATTCAAAAAAACATCCCTATTCAAAACCATCAATCCGTCTTGCTCTAACCCATAATATCATTCTCAACGCGTGGTTTCTTAACTTAAATAACATTCACCAACCATGATTCCACTCAAGGTAAAACCGACAAAGTCTAAACATTCAGACGACACACTCCAACCAAGTGACAAGGCAAAATTCCAATTCTGACGCGGTCACACCACAAACTTCAGCGGGGTAGTTCGTTTTCTACTCATACAACCACACTAGCGGGAAGTCAAATAATGACGACATTCTAAGGTTTTAGCCACAACCCTTACTCGATTTGTCCATAAGCAAAACCCTTCCGGTTTAAACCATTCCATGATTTATACTTAGTCCGTAATAAGTCATGTTCTTGCTTCTCGTTGTTTTACCGAAATCTTGCTTCTTAAAACACAATACTCACTACTCAACAAATTACGTCCCTTAACATCCGCCTCAAGGTTAAGAATCCATCACGTACACTTGTGACCACGGTGTTACTACTACGCTCGTTCTTAATACCAAAGTGTAACTTTCTCATAACATACTGTTAATACCATTTATTCCACATAATCGAATAAAATCCACATCATAAACAATATTTCCGCTTTCCACAGCATAGAACACTTTCATAGCTTCATATCGATATAAAGAACGCTTAAAACGGACACCCGAGTCTAAAGATATGAATTTTTGAAGGAAAGAAAATTATTGGAAACAACCAGATTTGCCCGGCGATTAAGGATTTCGCCTGGCGAATCCCAATTCGCCAGTACTTCGCCTGGCGAACCAGCGGCGAATCTTCATTTCATAAAAACCCAAAAGTTCCAGTAGCTACCCATGTTCTGTTTCTTTATTTTCGCCTGGCGACTTAGGATTTTGCCTAGCGAATCACCCTTCACCAGTACTTCGCCCGGCGATCCAGTGGCGAGACCCCATTCGCCTGGCGATTCCTGATTCGCCTGGCGAATCGCACCAAAAGTAGAATTTTCTGCTGCATTTTTCATGGTTTCCACACCTCAAAATCCAACTTCTCCAAATCAAAACATTTTCAAATTCCAACTTGGTCTCTCATCGAATGCAGAAAATCCCGATGTAATATCTCGAACTTAATCTCTCTTCATAACTGAATATACTCAATTCATCACCCACTCTTCGTCCGACACATACTTGTTTCACTTGAAGCATGTAAACACATCCTTGTGTTCCTCCTCACACTTCTCTACTACTTTAGGTTCCCATAAAGCCGAACTTCCTTAACTCTCAACCTTCGCCAGTTGGAAGACATTGTTCCGAACACATTCCTTAAGGTACTCTCGTCCATTCAAGACACCATAGCAACCTTAGAAACTGAAACACCAATACCTATCTCACTTCTGGACCTTACGTCACACGTTCCATCAAACAAATTTTCTTTTCTACAGAATGAGATTACTTGAAATTCTTATCTATAACAGTGGTAAATCCCGCTCTACCATCGACTTTACATATTCCTCAATACCTTGACCAATCGTCCAATAGAAAGCCTTAACTATTAGACTTTATCCATTCCAAAGGATTGCTTGAACAACACCCCACTCTTTAATTCCATGCTACCCAAAGCACAACTTCTACTAAAACCTTACTGAGCTGACCAAAACTCCACACTACTAACTCTTGGCTTGAGCCTACCCTCATAGCACAAGTTCCGACAACACTACGGAGTCCTTATGGTCGCTCAACCATGATTCTACCTATCACATACATAGTATTAGGTTGATCAGGCCCAACACTACATAGTATGATATTAAGTTTCATGATGGCAAGACACACTTAAGAGGCAGGAATAGGTTTACTTATGATGTTTCAAGGCTAGGTCGAGGACACGACCTGCTCAGATACCAACTGTAACGCCCTGTATAATATTTATCTAGTATAATACCATACAAGTGTTTTATTCGGTACTGACATAATCATAAGTGCCTAATGGCATAATTCACATACTTGACCATTTCTAATACATAAATACAACCTATGGTACAAAGCATGGAAATTAGCCAAAACAGGAAAAATCTAAGAATAAGGTACAATATTCCTCATTGTACAAGAAAATAATACACAGCGGAATAAGATTAACTAAGCTTCTCTTGAAACATCCAAGCATAGCTCCACTTATAAATCAAACCTGCAAATAACACCTGAAAAATAGCAACAATATTAGGGTGAGATAATAATCTCAGTGAGTTCCCCTATCTTATGGGTTCCCTCGGCTCTACAGGGTACATGCACTCAAACGGATCCACCGTGGATCTGGGGTTTTCTCACGGTCTGGGGAAAATACACAACAATGGGTAATATTGTCATTAGTAGTCCCTTGACTCACCAATGAAATAACAACAAGTACATAAACAACATAAACAGATCAAATAACCAAGTATGCAGACCCGTGCCCACGTACGAGGAATCCAGAAGTAGTATTTGCCTGTCTACCTAGGCCACACATATCACACCCTCGATGAGTAACCAAGTGCCTAGCGTCAAAAGACTTGCACAAGCACACAACACGATGAGTCAGATGAGTCTAAAGTGATACACGCCTAAGTGGCCACGGAACCCATCTGTCAGTCATCAATACGCATGTGTGTATCGGCGAGTGCAAAGATACCTACATGACTGCACAAGCCCACCGGGAGAATGCCTAGTGGTATTGCCTACATGACTCCACTAGAGGTGAGTAACGGAGTGATATTGCCTTCATGGCATCACAATCTCACCATACCGATCACGCAGATGTGTTAACGTCGAGTGGGTAAACGTCCTATAAAACCCCCACAAGCGTATCGCAACGGTAGCTCAGGTGTATACCGAGCACGCAGATGAGTTAAAGTCAAGTGGGAAATATGCCCTGGTGGACCCTCACAAGCTCATCGCAACGGTATTCTTCGGAACAAGTCCGGTATCCATCGGACCACGTCCGGAACTCAGGTGAAACACCACCTAGTAGCTTAGGCCTACTCCGATTCAAGCATACATCACAATCACATCACATCACATCACATCCGAACGTTCAACCGGAACGAACGGGAACAAGTAAGGAAATGATCACATCATAGCATTTATCGACATAATACATTATATTCAACACATATACAAGGAAGACATAACAAGTGACCACCTCAAGCCATTTTGCAAGCCATAATCAATATATAAGCATAAAATGTTAAACATAATCAATATAGTAATTCACAAGCATTTCAATACATACAAGCCACTACTATTCTCTACCAATCATCCTTGGTTAACTCATAGTCTCACACACCATTTAATACCTCATTGGATTATCTTTCCAATGGCTTTGGACTCGTATCAATCAGATTCCCGATCCTTGAGTTTTGGTGGGAACATAATTACATAGATTACATTTCTCTATTTATCTTATCAATCCATAGCATATAGCCATGTTTCTACCTCACCATCACAAAGAGCATTGAAATAGCTTTCCAACGCTTCTGACCGTGCGTCAATCCGAGTTACGAATCAAAAGTTATGACGAAAATACAAAAACAATATTTTGTTGTCCCAGCCAATTTCGCCTCGCGAATCCCTGGCGAAGCAGACTCGCCTCTAGCTCGCCTGGAAAATCTGGATGAACCAGAATTCTCCCAAAACGTGTTTGGGACCTAAAAATGATCAAAACCTTCAATCCATATGATATTATTGCACCCAATGACCCAAAATAACATGTTATAACACATATTGACATGCATTTCATCAAATCATCATAAGAATACATTTGGACATGTTATTTCACATAAAACTCTAAACCCCCAAACATGAATTTTGTTCCCAAACTTCCTACCCAAGTTCTATCTAATGGAACTCACCTTTGATTCAAGAAGAGGATGAATTGATGATGAAGATCCATGGCTTCTTCTTCTTCCTTTCCTTCTTTCTCTCCTTCCACGTTTTCCTCCTTCTTTCTCTTTTCCCACTTTTTATTTCTTCTCTTCTCTTACTATCTCTTTCTCTTTTCAATATAACATATATATAATACCAATATTATATAATATAAATCCAATAGGGTAAATTATCTCCAATTGATATTTTGTCTTCTAACGCCAATTGATCAATTATTAGAGTTACCTTAAAATACTTTCTTGAACTAATAAATATTAATCCGTCTCTTTAGTAAAATAATTGATCTCTTTAGAGTTCACCAGTTGCTCTATTGATCCCAATTGACTATACTTAAATCACTTAGAGGATTCCATAAATCCAATTAATCAAAGATAGAGCACATAAATACTCATCTGATATCCAATTGAGCATTTAAATAATACGGGGTATTACACAAGTAATTGTTGTTTAACTCGTTTAGTTCATGTTTAATCTTGCAAGCTTGTTTTTAATTTTTGCAAACTTAGAAAGTATCAAGGCAATTTTTGTGTACTATGAGAATACCCACAATTCCAAAAAAACTTCAATTCACCTTGTTAGTGTGCGCGCAGTCGTAACCCCTCTTGAGCCTTACAATGAATTTTTTTTAGAATGAATCAATCAAGATCCCAACAAAATTACTAACCTTGTGTGAAGAACATTTTTGTCTAAAGAGAAAGAAATATTGAAAGTTGGGGAGAGTTGTTTCATTGGGAAAAAAAAGAGGAAAAAGAATAGGTGGTACAATGCATTCTTTGAAAAGAACACAAAAAGAAAGAAAGAATCAATAAAAAGAAAAGAAATGATGCATTGTAAGTAAAGAAATCAAAGGATGGAAAAGAATGTGAGGATTGAGCAAGAATGAATTTTTGCAAAAAATTGAAATGCTCTTCATGAATTTTACCCGTTTTTGTTCAATGGTCGTGTATATATTATCCTTTGTTGTTAACCTAAGCCAAGTTACAACTATAAAAGCCCTTAGTAATATTTGTTTCCATGATTTTGTAATAACATTGTTGAGACGAATGCATGAATTATTCTAGATGTGACACAATTACTTGTGAGAGTATTTTGTCCCTTGTAAATATGTGTACATAATGTTCATGTGTTTGATAATGAGTGAATTAGGTGATTCAACTTGAACTTGTGGATACTTGATTTTGCATTGTGTGATGTTTGTGTTTAGAACTTGATTCATAATCATGTTTTGATTTTATGCAAGTGATTGAAAATTTCTTGTGCGTGCGATTGTCGAGTTTGAACCATGCATGTTTTCCGGTTGATTTGGTGTTTTTGAAGTTTTCTTGTTGGTGTCACGTGGCTTGACTTAAGGGATTCGCCCAGCGAATTATGTAGCTCGCCCGACGAATTTTCCTGGGCAGAACATGTGTATTTCAACACTTGTTGATATATTTTGGAACATAGCTTACTTTTTGGATAATCTTTTGTAACCTAGAAACATTTGTGTGGAGAGAAAAAGTCATCTTCTTCATTTTCACTTAAAAATCAAAGCTTTTAAGCTTCAATCTTTGATCCTTTCAAGTTTGATGCTCCAAAAGCTTTGTTTGTTACTTGTTGCTCAAGCTACCATGGTTATGGGTAGCTAAATCTCTCCTTGTGACGAGATTAAAGGTAGATAATCCTCACTTTTGTATGTATTTCTCTTGATGTTTTGTATGTGAACAAGTTGATGATGAATATATGGTGAAAACCCTTGTTTTTATTGTATATTTGTGTTGGATCATTATTGAGAGATATGTTTCAACTATTGACCTAGCTTTTTCATCTTTCAACAAACAAAGTTTAGAGATAGTTTTGTGAGATGATATTCACTAATATCAATCCTTTAATGTTATCATATTGATAGTTAGGTTGAGAGATCATCTAAGGATCAATATGATAAAAATCACAATTTGTTTTAGAGATGAAACATCTTGAGAGGATATGTGATTATATTTATTGTTAATGAGTTCACATGCTTTATTAAGAAAATACGTATGAAATAGATTATCGAGACCTAATCTTGACATGTTTTAACAATCGTTGTAAAATTGAAACTCGTTACTGTTGCTTATAAATTTTTATGCAATCGTTACGTTACGAAACCAAAACAAACACCTTTTATGTTCTATGTTTAAAACAATTACAACTGTAGAACGGCGGTAATATCAACTAATCCATGCGGATACGATAACAAAAACCCACACTAATATTGTTTCAACATGTCCCTCGATTTATGCTCGATTAGTAAGATGTCATGAACTTGTTGGTTTATTTGGTGTAAGCTCTTGTGCTTTTCTTCTAGAGATCTTTTTCACACACACACACACACACACACACACACACACACTTGAATTTATGGCCATGAGGTAGAGCCTTCAACTTGATTTTATTTGGTCATTTTTATATTTTTCATTGATGCCTCAAGTTAGGGTTAGTTTTGAACATGATCATGGTTTGTTTTAACCTTGTCTTTGAACATTGCTCCTTGTATAGATCCCTTTGATGCTTGTTGATCTTAAATGATTTGAAAAGCCATGTTTGAGCTACGGACTTCCATTGTACCAATGCCATTTGCTTGCTTCTTTGTCTCATCTATTTGCATTAGATGTTTGTTTCTTTCCATGGATAACATTGATGGTACATGCTTAGTTCTTTGCTCATGTCTTGAGTATGGTTCTTGATTGAGTTTTCTTTCACATCATGGTATTTTTTATGAGTTGAAATGATTGGTTGTGCTACTGACCCATCTTGGTTTCATGCTTTAACTTCCATTGTTGAATCATATTTGATCTCTTTCTTATGAACTTGTTGTGACAAGTGTGTGACTATTGTTTTGACACATGATTGATTCTCTTGTGCTCTCTTCTTATATTTATTTAAGTGTGTTGGATAGGATGTGATGTAGCTACTGACTTGCATGAGTTCTTACCCTACTTGGTTCATTTGGTACTTGTGTTGATGCTTGGTTGTTACTTTAAGACACACATGCGTGTACTATTTTGTTTGCTTCCATCTCCAACATGTTGTGTGCCTTCTTGGTGACTTGTTGCTTTACTTCTTGTGTTGATTGTTTGTCTTAGCATATGTTGCCATTCATTCATAATCTTAGCTTTGCCTTGAATTCCTCTTCCTTTGTGCTTCATTGATGTTGCGTGCTTATGCCCAAATCCCAAGGAATGATTCATGGTTGACTATATAGTCATATGCATTGCATTTCTCTTTTGCATCTTTTACCCATTGTAGGATCTTTGTTCCCCTTTAGGTTAATTACCATATGTTCTATATACTTAGTTTGTTCGTCCTCTTAGGTAGTTCCCCTTAAGATAATTCAACTTTAGATAACTTATAGTTAAGTTCCCTATTGTAGTGTGCGATTTTTGTCGGTGACGCGACCACCTTACCGCAATGGTTGGAATTGGGTGTTACTTTCTGATTTCTTATTTATCCTATGAAGCTGGAAAGGAAAGGGGAGATATCTAAAACTAACCTTGCACAGAAATGTTTTCTTTAACAAATGCCAAGAGATTGGGGGTTCGAGGTCAGGTTATACAAAGGGAAGTTGTCAATCACCCAGTGTATATATGGTTATCCATAGACCTTTTATGGCATGTTTATCTATTATCTTTAAATGTTTTCTTGTGTTTATCTGTCATGGGTAGGGAAAGTTTCTTCTTTGGGAGGTTTGAGAGGATGTTTTTGTTGTTTTCGGGTTTTCTGTTGTTTTTGTGAAGGTACTGGACCTAAGGTTTTTTATTTGTGTGCTCGCTAAGATTTCGCAATCTTATGCCTACGTATTCCCGTAAAGATACTCGGGAAATCAACGCAATCGTAGTTCCTCCTATTCTATGGGAGGAAAATGTTTGATGTCTTGTTGAAAGCCCAAGATTGAAGCTAGATGAGTATTTGTGTCTTGTTCAAAGCCCAAGATTGAAGCTAAAGGTTTGACTAAGAGATAATTTGTCATCTCTAAAAGGAGATATCTCACCTATTCATCACAGTTATTGAGATTGGTTATAAAGGGGAATTACTTTAACTAGAATGTATGGAATCCAGCAATGCCATAATTTCCTTTATAAGGGTGATGTCATGAAGGAAGAAACTTTAACTCAGTATTGAGCAATGCCATTTTTCCTTATGAGCCTTTCATGCTAAGAGGGGGACATTGGCTTGGATGTAAATAACTCAGAGGCTCGCCACTTACAGCAATTAAATGAAAGATGAACTTTACCAGGATAAAAGAGGGACCACAACTTGGATTTTTGAATCAACAAGTGTGCCGCTTACAGTAGTTATCTGGAAATTGGGTTTTTTGATTGTCTATTTTGATATGTGATGTACAGAGAAATGTCTTCCTACAGAGAGAATTTTTTATTTCCTCTGAGGGGATGTTGATTTTTGTGTTCCTTGATCAAAGCCCAAGGTTGAAGCTAAAGGATTGACTCTGCTTAGGGAGTTTTGTGTCTGTCTTGTACAAAGCCCAAGATTGAGGCTAAAAAGAGATTGACTCCACTAGGGAGGTTTTTATCTGTCTTGTACAAAGCCCAAGATTGAGGCTGAAAAGAGATTGACTCCACTGGAGTGGTTTTATCTATCTTGTACAAAGCCCAAGATTGAGGCTGAAAGATTGACTCTGCTGGAGAGGTTTTTATCTGTCTTGTACAAAGCCCAAGATTGAGGCTGAAAAGAAATTGACTCCATTGTGGAGGTTTTTATTTGTCTTGTACAAAGCCCAAGATTGAGGCTGACTCTACTGAGGAAAATCATTATACAAAGCCTAAAAGGAGGCTGGATGGGGGAAATTCTTATATGAAGCCTAAGAGGAGGCTAGCTTCTATAGAGGATTATTGAAATCCAGAGGCAGGTCCCATATGTATTTGGGAATCCAAAGGTTTTACTCTTTCTGGGGATTTGAAGAAGAGTTGAAATATCAGAGACCATGAGGCTCTGATTCTGTTAGGGTTTTATTGATGGTAAATTGACCCTGTCTGGGGTTTTTTAAGGTGAAGGTTTAAACCTTGAGTTTGAAAACCTATGGAGGTTTCAAACTCTGCTGGAGATTAGTGCATTGATGAAATGATCAGAGCTTTTTCCCGTGATTTTAGGAAACTTGAAGGTTTCTTTGTAATCCAAGAGGAGATGAGACTTTCCAAGTCTATTGGTATGAAGAGGTTGACTCTGCTGGAGAATGATCTTTGTATGATGCCCAAGAGGAGGTTATGGTTTTAAGGGATGAGAATGAACCCTAGAATGGTCTGATGTTTTGGAATTTTGACTCTCTAGAGGATTGAACTAGTAGAGATGACTAAGTTATGTCCTATACCTGTAGGAGGCCTTCGGGTCCTTGTACTAAGCCCAAGAGGAGGCTGAGAACTTCAAAGAAGCCTGTGGGCCCTTGTACAAATCCCAAGAGGAGGCTGGGGATGCTTTTAGGAAGCCTGTGGGTCCAAGCTTAAGAAAAGTTCAAAAAAGGTTTCACCGGGAATAAGTCATTTCTTTGCAGAAAAGTTCTAAGGTTTTAAGAAATTCAAGAGAGGTTTCACCGGGAATTAATCCTCTCTGGGGAAATGAATTTCTTGTATACATATACTTGTAAGTTAGGACAGTCTTGAGAAAAGTTTCACCAGGAATAATGCCTTTCTCTGTTCCATATTGTATAAGCCCAAGAGGAGGCAAGACTGTATCTGGAATTTCCTATGGGGAACTAGTTTTGACAGTGTTGAAAGAGTAACCACTGGTTTGACCTGAATCTATACCTAACTGCTGGAGAAAACTCTAAGCTAGTATATACAAGCATATATATATATATACATATGAAATATATAAACAAGTATGTATTGAAGAGATAGTGGAACTTACAGTTGTACAAGCCCAAGCATATTAACTACAGATGTATGGTTAGTTTTTTAAGAAATTGAAGAAAGTTTTGATAAAAATTTGAATTTGAATCTAAATAAAAAAGAAAGTTGTTTTTAAAAGGAAGTTTGGGGCTTATACTCACAGGGAGGCCCAGATGATCTCTTTTGGAAAGGCGACGATCGCGTCGTAGTTTTGAAAACCATAGAGGGACTTATACAATGATTGAGGCCCAAATTATTGTATTTACAAAGAGGATGGGTCTTACACTCTATTAGTGGCCCAAGAGTTTATTTTTATACAAGAGATGGGGCTTACAACTCAAGGAGATGCCTAGATGAAAAACAGCGATTGCGCAGTTATTTTGAAAATCGTATCGGGACTTATACAATGAGTGAGGCTTAAAATATTTATTTACAAAAGAGTTGGGTCTTACACTCTACCAAGAGGCCCAAAAAAGTGTTTCAAAAAGAAAGAAAATGGGACAAACAACCAAAGGGAGGCCCAGATGAAAATTGTTTTGAAAACGGCGATCGCGCCGAGATTTTTTAATATCGTATCGGGACTTATACAATGACTGAGACCCAAAAAGGTTTATTTACAAAGCGATGGGACTTACACTCTACTAAGAGGCCAAAAAATGATTGAAAACAAGTTTTGAGGGTGAAATGAATTTAAACCCTAATTTGATTAAAAATGTATTTTATTTTAAATAAAAATCAATTAAAATGATCAAGATTATTAAACACGTATGAAAAACAAGTTGTGATCTTGGATTAATATTTGAAAAATTATGTTTTATTCATATGATAACTTGAAATTCATTTATGTTTGAAAAATCAAGTGAAAGAAAGGATTTTAAATGCTTAAAACAAATAAACAATAAATCCTTTGTGAAAATTCAAAATATATTAAAAAAGTAATATTTTTTTGATTTTTTTTATGGAATAAATTATTTTAACATTTTTGTGAATTTTGAAAAAAAGAATCAATTCAAAAACATTAAAATCCAGAGAGAAATTAATTTTTGAATCAATTAATAAAATTAACTATAAATTCAAAAAAGGCGACGAGAACACTTGTTCTTGCTCGCGCGTGTTCTTCTTCCCCAGATTTGCAAAAACTCTCCTAACTCCCTGATTACTCAATGATTTTGCACGATTCAAACATTAATCTTACTCGTTTTTGAACAAGGAACAAGATGGTACCATTTAATTTCATTTTTTTTTAAGTGTGGAGAGAGTTATCATGTATGAACACAGAAACCCTAGAATTTGTAAATACTATCATGAAATCCTAAACACGAATGAAACATGGCAATTGATTGAGGGTTATCACTCTATGAAATACCAGAAACAAGTTGGTAACTTGAAAATAAATTGATGATGCGTGTAGTATAGAGTTTGAAGGTTTCAGGCTTACTTGTGCTTGCTTGTGCAAGAGGATTTTGAATTGTGTGTTGGAGGTGTTACAGATGTTTTGTGAGGACTTGGACAGCTTCACTATACCTTATGGAGTGTGTTGAGATGCCTGGCCTTGATTGGAGATGCTTAGATCACCTTGTGGTATCTCAACTGCAAATAGGCCTCAAGTGGATTTTGAGGTCTATGATTCTGGTGTTCCAGATGAAGTATGAGTGTTTGAACAACTTATATATGATATATTGGATGTGTTTAGATCATAAGATGTGGTGGAATTGCTCTCTAACTCAAAATTCGATGGTGATTTGCAAAATAAGGCATTTCTGGTTTTTGAGAGAGATTTTGAGGAAAACATGTGTTATCAAGCTTTGGTGTACTCAAACTGGTCACAAATGACCTCTATTTATAGTGTGTCAAGTTTGTTTTTGCAGCAATAGTGAATGATGGCTAGTACAGTCCATTGTCCAATGGTTGCATAAAGGACTCTCAAGTCTTCTCTAGCCATTGACTTGGGTCAATCTTGCAGGGCTATGGTCTTCTGTTGCAGGGATAAGACTTGACTCATTCAGTTGTATTTACCTCAGTACATGCCACCTTGATGCATCCATTGAATGCTCCATGACAACTTTGAAGTTTTGGTTTTTGCATCATTGGATATCACATGCATAAATGATGATCTTTTGACTTGGGAGACTTGTGGCTCAGAGATATTTTGCTTTGATCTGATCCTTAATGTTTCTAGAAGGATTACAAGACTTGTAATTGCACAAATTAGCCAATTCGAGCAAATAACCTATAATCTACCTTGGGAAGAAATCAACTTTTGGTGCCATGTTCCAAGGGTTGTAACTTCTTGCTCAAATTGAATTTGGAGATGATCTGGTACTTGTTGGAAAGCCCTAATGACATACTTTAACTTTGATGTCCAACATTGGTCTTTATTTAGCCTGTATCATAATTAAAAATGGTCCCAAAGTTGGTGAAAAACCTAGACAGATTCTGCCTAAAAAAAATTCTAAGTGTTGGAAAAAGTGGTCATTTTCATGTTTTTATGATTTTGATCAATCCATAACTCAAAATCCACGAGGATTTGTGTCATACCCCAAATTTTGACCACCAATATTTCCCAACATTGTGCAAATCATCATCACAATATGGATGAACCATTAGTCTCCCCAAAGATAGGTGAGCATCCACTACAATCAGACTTAGGGTTTCAAGCCCTCTCAGAGCTCTTAGACAAAGGATCAATCAAGAAATGACATGATTTTCAACTTGTCTAGCCTCTCAAACATCCACAAAGGATCAAGAGGACTCCCACTTCAAGTATTAAGCACAAGGCTTCTCCCTTCTAGGTGGATCAAGCCTTAAGATCGCCAGTGTCACCAAATTAGGGTTTGGTCGACCAGGGCCTCCAGATGGAAATTTTCCTCTGGGCATGAGCCAATGCTTTAAAGCATAACCTATGATGCTCCAAGGGATCTCATGAACCCAATCATCAAGTCAATTTTGCCTCAGGGAATGCATTCATCAAAAATTCAGGAATTAGGGTTTCTTGACCTAATTCACCCCCAAGTTGACTTTTGGGACAAAACATGAGCCAAGACCTCAAGAGGGGATTTGAAGGTCTCTAATAAACTACATTGATCCATTTTCAACAATGGATTAATCCAAGAATCTTGATTCACAAGTTTCAGTTTCATCTGAACCACAATTAGGGTTTTGATGAAAAAGTCAACTGTAGCTTTGACTTTTGACCAGGACATGCTCCCAAACCCTAAGACATGATTCAATACACCCTATAACACCTATGAAATCAATCCATCAAGTTTGATTTAGGTCAAGGACTTGATTTCATAGAGGATCACAGAGTTTGGAATTCATCTGACAAAAAGTCAACTGTGCACAAAAGTCAACTTTGACTTTTTGAGATTTTTCACAATTATGGTTCTTTGACCCCAAAATGATGTTAATGTGTGATTGGAATCATCATTCATCAAGAAAAATCAAGAAAAGTGGGATAACTTGTAAAAGGGGTAACCATAAAAAACTTAGAAATTTTCTAAGTTATGGAACAAAGTGGCTAGGGTACCAACTTTGGAGGATCATAACTCCTAAACCACAAGGCCATTTTCCCCCATCCAAAGCTGGATTTGTAGCCCTCATGGCCCTCTACAATAGCTTCAACTACACCTCATTCCAATTCATCATGGATTTTGAGTTATGGAACGATCAAAATGGTTGAAAACATGAAATGCCACTTTTTCCAACACTTTGTGAAATTTTCACTAAGTCAGAATCTGTCTTCACTTTTTTCCAAATGTAGGGGCATTTTTCACTTGGATCCCAAAAGTATCAAGACCAACTATGATCACACACATATTGTATCATATGAGGGCTTTCCAAAATGGCCAAGAACTCCATGAAATTCCATTTGAGCCATGAGATATGACAATGGCAACATGCCTTGCTGAAAACTATCATGGCAAGGCAGATTTTGGAGTTTTGCTCGATTTTCCAAATTTGTGCAATTCCAAGCAACTCTATCCATCTGAACACCTCAAGGGGGGACCAAGGAGGAACCAACTCTGATCCCAAGCCTCCCAAGTCTTTGCAACCAAAAATAGCATGCCAAACCTAGAATTGCCTAAAAGAGGGACAAGACTCCAATTTTGGATTGGAGCATTCAATGCATACACCAAGGTGGCATGGACTGAGCCATTTCCAACTGAATTCAGTCAAGACTTATCCAAGACCAAGGGGACCAGCTGCCTGTGCCCTAACCTCTAGTCAATGGCTAGAGGAGACTTGGATTCTCATTGCTCAACATTGGCCAAACCTATGCAGCAGTTGCCATTCACTATTCCTTGCAAAACAAACTTGCTCTACTATAAATAGAGCTCATTTGTGATCAGTTTGAGTACACCAAAGCCATCAAACAGATGCTTTCCTCAAAATCTCCTTCTTCACTCCAAAATTGCCTTCCAAAGCAAGTCACTATCGGGTTTTGAGTTTGAGAGCAATTCCAACCAAACCAATCACACACACACCTCATAAACATCATATAGAAGTGATCCAAACACTCACATAACATCTGGAACACCAAAATCACAAAATCACCAGCCAACTGCTCAAGCCTTTGACAGATTTGCAGTTGAGGTGCCATTTCAAGTTCCAGATCATTTCAATCCATTCCAAGCATCCAGACACACTCCATGGCACCTAGGGAAGCTATCCAGATCATTAGAACCTAGTTGTAACACCTCTAATACAAAACACAATCACCAGCTGCAAGTGGTAAGCATGAGCTCTTCTAACTCTATGATCCATGCAATTTTTGCTGCACAATAATTTGGCCATATGTTCATAATCATGCATGGAGTGTTTCTCCTCAATCAATTGCTTTGTATGAATCGTGTATGGAATTTCTGAACCTTCGTGCAGAATTTAGGGTTCTTGAGGTTTCTCTTTGATTTCTTATTCCATGCTTAAAATAAATGAAATTAAAGACCATAGACATGATCGTGAGGTTGAAACGAGTAGATAGATATGTAGATTGCATGATATAATCAAGTATTCAGTGAGATTGGATAGAAAACGCAAATCTGGGAAAAACAGAGCACGCGGGAAAGGCCAAGGTGTTCTTGGCGCCCTTTTTCAAATGTTTGAATATTTGAATTTTTGTGATTTTATTTAATTGATTCAAAAATTAATTTCTCTATGAGTTTTAATGATTTTGAGTTGATTCTTTTTTTAATAATTCACAAAAATGTTAAAATATTTTATTTTACCAAAGAATCCCAAAAATATTATTTATTTCATATAATTGATATTTTTGCAAAGAATTAATATTTTAATTGTTTTTGACATTTAAAATATTTTTTTCCTTCTTGATTTTGCAAATTTTAATGACTTCGAATCATTTTGTAGGTCAAAACTTGATTTTTGAAACATTAATCCAAGATCACAATTTGTTTTCCACATGCTAAACAATTTTGATCCTTTTAATTGAAATTTTTATTCAATTAAAATACATTTTGGAAAACAAATTAGGGTTTTTGATTAATTCAACCCTCATCAAACTCTTTCAGTCATTTTGGGCCTCTAATAGAGTGTAAGACCCAATCCTTTGTAAATACAAACCTATTTTGGGCCTCAAATGTTGTATAAGTCCCGTTGTATTTCAAAAAGTTTGGCGCGATCATCTCCCGTTTAAAACAAACCATCTGGGCCTCTCCTCGAGCTATAAGACCCATTCAAAATCATTTTGGGCCTCTAATAGAGTGTAAGACTCAATCCCCTTTTGAAACCAAAAACTTTCGGGCCTCAGTCATTGTATAAGACCCACGGTGTTTTCAAATCCTCAGCGCGATCGTCACCCTTCTCAGGATTAACCATGGGCTTCTCCTTGAGCTATAAGACCCATCTTTGTTCACTTTCAATCATTTTGTGCCTCTTGAGAGAGTGTAAGACTCATCCCTTTGTACAGAAAACCTTTCTTGGGCCTCATTCACTTGTATAAGTCCCTGTACAAAATGACAGTGCGATCACTGATAAAACCCTGGGCCTCTCCTTGAGTTGTAAGCCCCAATTTTCCTTTCAAAAGCACTTTCTCCTTTGATTTTGAATATAATATTGTTATCAAAGCTTTCTTTGTTGAACAAACTAACCAAACAGCATGGAAGCTCTACAACCGAGTAAGTGTTTACCCGATTTCATTTACCGCTTTCATATGTATATAACTGTATTATGGGGCTGTTTCACTGTAAGTCTTCTTTCATAAACTCATATCAACTGTGTAATACTAGTATAAATATTTAGAGTTTCCCCGGTAACTACGTCTAGAACTAGACAAAACATCGTCTCCTTACATCCGACGTTCTCCCGGATATTTCAACATAACCTAAACCATGATAATTTTCTTTTACGACAATTTTAGATAACTAGATCTAAGAAATCTCCCCCTTGAACAGTTCATATATAGAGGGCCAATGTTCCAAGTGAAACCCCTTCTGGAACTGTTCATCAGCCTCCTCTTGGGCTTAGTGCAAGGACCCGCAGGCTTCCTAAAAGCATCCCCGCCTCTTCTTGGGCGTTGTACAAGGACCCGGCGACTTCTTAGAAGTTTTCACAACCTCCTCTTAGGCTTCGTATAATGATTCTTCCTCCGGGAAGATAGCCTCCTCTTGGTCTTCGTACAAATTGTCCCTTCGGCTTCTTAAAAGTGTTTCTCGCCTCCTCTTGGGCTTCGTACAAATTGTCCCGACGACCTCTTAAAGGTATAGGAACAGAAATTAGTCATCTTAATAGAACAGTCTTTCAAAGAGTCTAGATCTTTCTACGACGAACATATTGTCTCTTAATTTCTCTTAAGCATAATACAAAAGATAAAACTCTAGACTTTGACAGTGTAATCTCCTTGAGTCTAGAAGACATTCTCAAGTTCCTTTCAAAAATAGGAAAAAACACCCGTAGACTTGGGCAGTCTCAATACCGTTCGGATTCCCCGTTTCCTTAAAGAACAGGAAATAATCCCGGTCCTCATATCAAATCCATGAGTACAACATTACCCATATAAAAACTGGTTTTCTCTTTTAACCAACATACTGGACATGTCACTCAACTGAAACAGTAACCCTAGCCTCCTCTTGGGCTTTGTACAATGATTCTCCCCAGCAGAGTTTACATTTTTAGCCTTCATCTCGGGCTTTGTACGAGATATAAAACACTCTCTTGTTGAGTATAAAAAGACTCTCTTGTTGAGTTGATCACCTTTAGCCTCCATCTCGAGCTTCGTACGAGATACAAATCACTCTCTTGGTGAGTATAAAAGACTCTCTTGTTGAGTCAAACCCTTTTAGCCGTCGTCTTGGGCTTCGTACAAGACACATATAAAAACACTCTCTTGTTGAGTCAACCCTTTTAGCCTCTATCTTGGGCTTCGTATGAGACACAAAAGCATCCTCTTGTTGGGTCAATAGCCTCCTCTTAGGCTTTGTATAAATAAATCCCCGTTTGATTCAATCAACCTTTTAGCATCAAATCATGCTTTGGTCACAACTCCTTTTCCCTCGTCTAATTACTGTAAACGGAAAGCCTTTGGATTATTTACATCCACGCCACTGTCCCTCTTTTAGCATGAGAAATTCCTAAGGAAAGATGGCATTACTCTAAACTGAGTTAAAGTCTTCTCCTTCAGGTTGAAAATCCCCTATAAAGGAAATTATGGCATTGCTGGATTCGCATATCCCAGTTAAAGTAATTCTCCTTTATAATCAGTCACCCAACAATTGTGACAAACAGACCCCTTTAGAGATGACAAATTCTCTCTAAAGTCAACACCCTTTTAGATTCACATCTTGGGCTTCGAACAAGATACAAATAGACCCTTCAGCTTCACATCTTGGGCTTTGAACAAGATACAAACCACCTTTAGCTTCATGTCTTGGGCTTTGAACAAGACACCAAAACACCATTTCCTCCCATAGAATAGGAGGAACTACGATCGCTCTGATTTCCCTATCCCGGGAATACGTAGGCATAATATTGCACAAGAATCTTAGTGAGCACACTAACCAAAGTCCCCTACCTCCAGCCAATCTAGCGAAGTATCCCAAAAAATTCCCCATGAACAATCCCGGTATTTTGTTCTGAACAAAATAAGCAGAGAGAGACCCACGAACTAAAGCCGCATCTGTAAACCAACAGTTTTGACTGTTTAACCTCAGTTTGCAAGCAGGGTTAGTTGGAGACATCTATTTCCCTTCCTTCATCAGCTTCAATAGGATAAAAAAATGAATCGAACTGTAGTACCAAAGCGATAGTGATTCGAAACTACAAAAACCGCGCTACAATTTGGAATTTGATGTAGTTGATAATTTTGAAGTATGTAATGAGAGCTTCCATTTGAGCTTTGGATGGAAGAAAAAGGCCTTGTGGTTTGGGAGTTATGGCCTTGCAAAGTTGGTATCAAATCACTTTTGTTCCATAACTTAGAAAATTTTAAGTTTCTTATGGTTGCCCCTTTTGCAAGTAACCCTAGTTTTCTTGATTTTTCTTGATGAATGATGATCTGTACCATGAATTAACATTGTTTTTAACTTAGGAAAGCCATGTTTATCAAGAAATTCAAAAAGTCAAACTTGATTTTTGGCACAATTGACTTTTTGCCAGATGAATTTCAAACTGTGTGATGCTCTATGCAATCAAGTCCTTTACCTAATTCAAACCTAATGGATGGATTCCATAGGTGTTTTAGAGTGTCTTGAATCATGTCCAAGGTTTGGGAGCATGTCTTGGTCAAAAGTCAAAGATATAGTTGACTCTTCATCAGGAAACCCTAATTGGCCCAGATGAATTTGAATCTTTGTATTGCTTGTGAACCAAGCTCTTTGAGTCAATCCAACCTTGTGAATGGATTAATATGATGGATTGGAGGTCTTCAAAACACTTCTTGAGGTCTTGGCTCATGTCTTGCTCCAAAAGTCAACTCAGGGGTGAATTAGGTCAAGAAACCCTAATTCCTATTTTTTGGTGAATGCATCCCCTGAGACTATTTTGACTCTATAATTGGGTCCATGAGGTCCCTTTGAGCTTCTTGGGTCATGCTTTGAAGTATTGACTCGTGCCCAAATGAAAATTTTCATCTGGAGACCCTGGTCGACCAAAACCCTAATTTGGTGACATTGGCGATCTTGAGACTTGATCCACTTTGAATATTTCAACCCTGTGCTTGATTCTTGATGTGGGAGACCTGTTGATCCTTCATGGGTGTTTGAGAGGCTAGAAAAGTTGAAGATCATGTCAATTCTTGATTGATTCTTTGTCTAAGTGCTCTGAAAGGGCTCAAAACCTTAATTCTTGGTTGAGGTGGGTGCTCAACAATCCTTGAGAAACTGATGAGGCAATGAAGATACATATATATTGTGGTGATGATTTGCACAATGATGGGAAATCTTATGGCCAAAATTTGGGGTATGACAGATGCCCCTATGTAATCTTCTTGGACCTGAATGTGTGAATGGCGAAGACGTTCAGACATTCAAGGTAAAGGAGGATTAAATATCGGAATACCCGAAATTTTGATTGTGGTTGTGAATGGCAGTTATTTGCTCATCCATCTTCTTTTGCTAAGTAATGTTACTTAGAAAAGGGTAAAACTTCCCCTTGATCTTGGTCTTCAGCCACGGAACTAGTCTCAATTTCTTTTGTAATAAACTTCCCTTCGATCATGGTCTTCAGCCACGGAACTGGTCTCAGTTTCTTTTGTAATAAACTTCCCCTCGATCCTGATCTTCATCCACGAAACTGATCTCAGTTTCTTATTGTCGAGTTCCTTGCTCGACAAGGAACGCTATTTGTAGCGGTCTTCATCAAACTTCTCACCGAGTTTTACTGGGGAAACGCCATTTGATGGAAAATTTTGATGTCACACTTGTTGGGGAAACCCATTGGTCTGAGCTGTAGAGGTGTGCAAACATCTCTGTTAGAGATGCCATTTGTCGACCCTACTGGGGAAAACGAGTCTCTTGAGAGATCGCTTTTTGTTTGGTGAGGTTACATCATACTTTCTTTCAAACTTTTCTCGGAGAAATGCCATGTGATGTAATCTAATTTTGAGATGCTGATCACTTCATTAACATCGAATTTCCTGGGAGAAAAATCGATGTATTGCCGAGAGCCTTTTTGTGGAGAGGCTTTCTCTGGGGATTTTCCTTAATCCGAGAAAGCAAAAATATAATCTTCATTGGTGAAGAGTGATGTTCCAAAGGTGTCTATCGAACGTCTTTTTTCCTTTCAGAGGTTCAAGTTATCAAAGTGGTCAAGGACAGGCTCCAATCCAGAAAAAACTGGGGAGAGATTGCTCAGAAGGTACATTTCCGGACGAGGAAAGAACTTACAACTTTACCGGTGGGAGGACGTTTATTACTTGGGGATGAGTGTGACCAGAGTGATATTAATGCAACATGTATATGAATATGAATCAATTATGCATGATGTATGTATGAAATGCTTATGCTGACAAAACAGACAAGACATACAGACTGGCGAATGAACATGACTGGATTCTCGGCCACTGTGGGGGATGAAAAGTACCATTGGTTCAAGATAGTAATCCTTTCTTGTTTTAGGAGGGGTAGGCCCTACTAGGGAAGAAAAAAACCCTCAATTGGTCTTCAGAGGTAAGAACTCTGCCGGGGGTTTCAGATGAGACATTAAATCTGAAACAGTTGATCCTTCATTCTGGTGTACTGGTTAAAAGGAGTACTTTGATTCTGCATTTTGAGGTTTAATCACTTTCGGAGAAGCCATCGATGTTCATTTTTGTGTTCAGTAGTAAAAAAGAATTGACATCTTTATTTTAAAAGCAGAAGAAAATTTGACAAGTAAAACTCTTTTTTTTTTGTTTCAAGAATCGTTGATCATATTAAAAATGTCATTCTGTAAAGCTAAATAAAATGAGAATTGCAAACAAAAGGTCTAGGGCTCAAATTTTATTGATAGAATGGTAATCAGCCAAGCGTGTGATCCCATAGAGCATTACAAAGTTTAGAAAATGGTAATTTAAAGGGAAAAGGGCTAGATTGAAACATAATGACCACTATCCTTCCACCAACTTTGAATTCTGGACATTCTGGGCTTCTGTCAAAGGTGACCTTGACTGAAGTTTTCCTGACATATGGCATTACTGTTGGATAAAATTCCAGCATCTCCCTTTGGGATTCGATGGGCTTAACATCCCACCCATGAGCGCTTATCGAAGGTAGGCTCCTTGAAAAAGGGTTCGCTATAATGAAATTAAGTTGTGCCCTGACTATCAGCAATTGCTTTTAGCCTAGTGGTAAGCACTTGATCCAGTTTTAGTGGTATCAGAGCAGGGTCATGGGTTCGAATCCCCCCGACTGACACTGGGGGGAGTTTGTTGGATAAAATTCTAGCGTCTCCCTTTGGGATTCGATGTGCTTAACATCCCACCCATGAGCGCCTATCGAAGGTAGGCTCCTTGAAAAAGGGTTTGGTATAATGAAATTAAGTTGCGCCCTGACTATCAGCAATTGCTTTTAGCCTAGTGGTAAGCGCTTGATCCAGTTTTAGCTGTGAGAACAAGATTTGGTTCTGCAATATTATCTCTAAAGTTTTGATGATAATAGATGAATATTTGTATGAACAATTTTGTGCAACTAATGTTGTTATGTGTGAGAACCTAGCAAACAGGTTCTGCTTCTGTAATTTAGCGCAATGCTTAATGTAAGATGCTTCGAAGAACATAACTCAATTCGAAGATGAGACAAGGGTTCTGATGGAACAAAGTCAAATTGCTGAAGCCTCACGATTTTCAAACAAGAAGTTCTGAAGACTCCGAAGACAGGCTCTGAAGATTCGGAAGACTTAAAGCAGAAAAGGATAACGCTCTTAAAGACCAAGTGTTGAAGTTCTGAAGACTGATTCCTAATGGACTTCTTCAATCAACGGAAGACTTGAAGCATCAGATATTCTGCTATAAAGATTCCACTCATGCTTCATCAAATTAACATCAGAAGCCTCTGGATATGAAGAAAGTGGATTTAGAGAACAAGGTTCAAAAGACAAGTTCTGATGATTCGAAGACTTGATAATCACAAAAACCATACAATGTTTTCCCTTCTTACTCACGCTCACAAAAAGCCTCTGAAGTCGAGAAGCCAAGAATAACTGCCACACTGTACAGCTGTACCACATTACAACGTTAAAATTCTCGAAGACTGTGCGAAATACAAACAAGACAATCTGACACAGACAGGACGCGCTGAATGCAGAAGATTTTGTACCTGTCCTCACGCTTCCAAGCCGTAAGCCTATTTAGCTATCATGATTTTATTTCAACGGCTCTTTTCACTCGGCTATAAAAGGAAGCTCAAAGACTTGAAGAAAGATACACATGCGAACAACGACAATACTTTCTAACTCCATTCTTTCTTAAGTCATTTATGATCTAAAAGCTTGTTTACATTATCAGCTTGATAAGAAGCAATTCTCTGTAAACTCATTGTGTTAGAACTTAAAGTTGTATTCCTTAAGAGAGTCTTAGTGATTAGATCTCTTGAGAAGTCTAGGACGAGTGTCTTAGAGGTTGTACCTTGAGTAAGACCTGTGTGGTTGGATTACTTGAGAAGTCTAGAACGTGTGAGTTCTAGAGGTTGTTGTTAGTCACCAGCTGTGTAGCTCGTGCAGTGTACTATTTTGTTGAATAGTGGATTAAGACCTTGTTGAGAGAGGCAAAATCACCTTGGCGGGTGGACTAGACTAACTTGAGAGATTCTCAAGTGAACTAGTATAAACATAACGTGTTTATATCTTTTTGTTTAACTAAGTTGTTGTTCTTTAGAAAAAGGGAAAAAGTTTTTAACAAGAAAGTTACTCAATGGAAACAATTATTTTTGAAAAACCAATTCAAACCCCCCTTTCTTGCGTTTTTTACACCTTCAATTACCGCTGGGGATCTAAACTTTGTCAGACGTAGTTACTTGCCATGAATCCCTAACTTTTGCCTGGATCGCCTTTTAAGGTTTTCAATCCATCAGGATGACTTTTGCTTATGTCTCTAATTTTTGCCTGGACCGCCCTTTCGGGTTTTCAATCCACCGAGACGTTTTTTTTATTTTATTTAGGCGAAGTATTTCTTGACCACGTCAACATTTGTGGGGTAGGTAAACTCCTCTCCATTCATGTTTGTGAGTCTTAAGGCACCGCCCGAGAAAGCTTTCTCAACAACGTAAGGGACATAATAATTCGGAGTCCATTTGCTTCTGGAATCAGTGAGGAATAATTGTATCTTTTTGAACACAAGGTCTCCTTTCTTGAAGACACGGGGTCAGACCTTTTTGTCAGACGCCTTCTTCATTCTCTGCTGATATAACTGACCGTGACATAAAGCTGTCATTCTTTTTTCTTCGGTTAGGTTCAGTTCATCGTACCGGCTTTGACACCATTCAGCTTCTGTTAGTTTGGCCTCCATCAATACTCTCATTGATGGTATCTCTACTTTTATGGGGAGCATTGCTTCCATGTCATATACTAGAGAGAAATGGGTTGCCCCTGTTGAAGTGCGGACAGATGTCCGATAACCATGAAGAGCAAAGGGTGGCATCTCATGCCAGTTTATGTAGGTTACAAGCATCTTCTAAACGGTTTTCTTGATATTCTTGTTAGCCGCTTCTACCGCTCCATTCATTTTAGGTTGGTAGGGAGATGAATTATGGTGTTCGATCTTGAACTCAACGCACAACTATTTCATCATCTTGTTGTTCAAGTTAGATCCATTATCCTAATGATCTAGCTTGGTACACCATAACGACAGATGAGATTGTACTTGATAAATCAGACCACCACTTGCCTGGTTACATTGGTGTATGATACTGCTTTGACCCACTTGGTGAAGTAGTCAATGGCTACCAGAATGAACCGGTGTTCGTTTGAAGCCTTGGGTTATATCATGCCAATAATGTCGATTCCCCATATAGAAAAAGGCCACAGAGAAGAAATAACTTTGAGATGCGTTGGCGGTACATGGATTTTGTCAGCATATATCTGACACTTGTGACACCTCCTCATGTACTTGTAGCAATCAGATTCCATTGTCAACCAATAATATCCTACTCTCAGAATTTTTCTCGCCATTGTGTGTTCGTTGGCATGAGTTCCAAAGGATCCTTCGTGAATTTCTCTTATCAACGTGTTTGCCTGAGTTCTGTTTACGCATCTGAGCAAAACCATGTCAAAGTTTCTCTTATAGAGTGTATCACCGTTCAGGAAGAAGTTGCTAGCCAGCCTTCTGAGAGTCTTCCTATCTTTTCTGGATGCCCCACGCGGGTATACTTGTTTTTGAAGGAAGCACTTGATATCATGATACCATGGTGTTGCGGTGAGAATCGAATAACAAGCTATTAATTAACTTGCATCACATTTCTTTGAAATTCACCACCGAGCTTTGATTTATCCAAAGGAAAGGATAAAGAATGAAAACCCTAATTTTAAGAGATCTATGGTTCGGGGGTTGGTTATACTAAGGGAAGGTATTAGCATCCTAGATATCTGTAGTACTCTACAGGAACCTCTTGTTAGTATTTATGTTATCTATTGTTTGCTTGCTAAGGAAAATGTGCTAAGGGAAAGACCTAGGGGTTTATTTACTAAGTATGCTCGCCAAGATATATCATCTCGTGCCTACGTATCCTGACGGGAATGGAATCAGAGCATTCGCAGTTCCCGTCACTACAGGGTAAAAGGGTGTAAAAAGAGAAAAGGTTGAATCCAAAAAGGCATTGGATGTAAAGGAAAAAGGTTGAATCCAAGAAGGCATTGGATGTAAAGGAAAAAAGTGGAATCCAAGAAGGCATTGGATGTAAAGGAAAAAGGTGGAATCCAAGAAGGCATTGGATGTAAAGGAAAAAGGTGGAAAAAGAAAAAGGTAGCTCGCTAGGATCTCGCAATCCTATGCCTACGTATCCTTAATAGGAAGTCAGAGCAATCGTAGTTTGGACTATGGGTGAAAAGCTTGAAAGCAAAGCTTGTGACGATTGATTGTAAAGGTGAAGAGATTAATGGCTATCTCTTATGAAAGGATTTGAATGAAAAGTTAAAGGTTGTAAAGGGAGAAGAGATTAATGGCTATCTCTATGACAAGGTTAATTGTAAATGTAAACCCAAAGGTGGCAAATGGAGAAGAGATTAATAGCTATCTCTATGGAGAGTTAAAGGAAGGGTTAAAGGTTACAAGAGATTAATGGCTATCTCTTGGGAAGGCTAATGGTTTGTTGATGAAAGTGGTTTAAAAGTTCTAAGGTTGAATGAAATGTTTTCTTTGATTTTTAAGGTTTAAGTTAAAAATAAACAAAGATAAACAATTAATACAAAAATAATAAATATTTTTGGGATTTTTTAATATGAAAAACATAATAAGAAGAAAATAATTAAAATGTATTTTTAATTTAAAATAAAGATGAAAATTAAAATAATTGAAAAGAAAAATAAATAAAATTTAGTACCATATATGATCAACCAATACCCATTTTCATGGGGTTTTCACTCAACATTTCAAGACAAACACAATAGTAACTTGAATGGATGAAAATGATACCTTAAGGAGGGAGTTCAAAAATCAAGAAGGTTTACCTATTGGAGTGTGTCCAATGCACCTTCTAGAGCACTTCCAGATGAGATGTGATGATGTTTACAGCTTCACTGAGCCCCCAGGAGTGTGTGGGAATGATGGGTTTCAATGCATTTGATGAGTTATGATTGATGTAAGAGAAGTGAAAAAATCGGGAGATTCAAAGTTTCAACTCTTATGTGACAATGGATTTAGTGAGAATATGATATTTGGAAAAATTTCATGACCATTCCCTTGAATTTTCCTTGAATGAATCCTTCATCCTCTCAAAAATCTACTCAATCCTCTCAACAATCTCCTTAATCCTCTCAAAAATCTCCTCTATCCTCTCAAAAATCTCCTCCCCAAAATGAAGAAACCAAAGGGCTATTTATAGAATTCTTGATCCTCCCCTTTTTTGAGTACTAAGGCTGCCCTAAGTATCAGCTCTTAATTACAATTCTTCTACTAGTAATTACAAAACTGCCATTAGTAGTGTAATGCTGATCCTCTCGCTGCTGATCCTCACTTGCTGTTGATCCTCAATTGCTGATCCTCACATTGATGATCCTCAATTGCTGATCCTCACGCTGCTGATCCTCACTTGCTGATCCTCAACTGATACTTGGTATTTACCACTTTGCCATTGCTTGGTACCCAAGTAAGAAATATTCCTTCCTTGATCCTCACGCATGTTCCATAATTACCACTTTGCCATTGCTTGGTACCCAAGTAAGGAATATTCCTTCCTTGATCCTCACGCAGGTTCCATAATTACCACTTTGCCATTGAACAATGTTGATCCTCACGCTGCTGATCCTCAACCTGCTGATCCTCAACAGCTCTTTGATAATTACAATTTTGCCATTGCCTTATTTTTTATTCCGTTTTGTGTTTCTTTTGAACAAATGACTTTCTTTCTTCGATTTTCTCGACTTAATCTGACCAAACTCAACTATTTCCCACACTTTCTCAATTATTGACTCGAAAAGTCTATAGTTGACCAAAAAAAGTCATAAGTCAAACATTGACTTTGAGCATCTGTTGACTTTTTAGCAATTGAACCAAATTCTTCAACTATCAATAGATTAAACTTCCCGAGCCATTTTAAACATATGAATGGGCCATAAAGATTCATTTGAAACTTTTGAATCACGTTCTAAGTCATGAGATCCTTGTGAACGTGAATTAATGCACACTCAAACTTGATTATTGATGGAGGGAAACTCTTGATCATGTTGAATGAGACGAGGGTTTGGCTTATTGATCTTGTCCTCTTTCTTGTGCCAACCCTAACTTTTACACAAAAGAAACAAACTATTGGCAAGACATTGTGGTTAGCTAACAAATGCATAGATGATTAAGACCTAAATGCAAGTGCAAGATGTTATGACATCTAAGGAGTAAAATTTGGGGTACAACAGTTGCCCCTATTTAAATATCTTTGCCGAATGACACGAGAGATGGAAATCCTCATGAAATTATGACGAAAGATATTTAAATATAGATAACCGAAAAATTTTCCCTTAGATGCACTGATATGCAATGCTATGGACAAAACTAATCTATAATGCTGACATGCCATGAACTCTAGCATGATGAAAATGATGGTATGCAAAATGCAAGATGCAGACGAAAAACAAAACCAAGCAGGGATAGAGCCACAACAATGAATAGGCACTCACTGGGGATGACAACAACATTGGGGAAGCTGAAGGTGACCGAGAAACTGGTTCAAGCATGACCGTCTAACACTTTAGAAAGAAAAGATAACACGAGATCCTCAATGGAAGTAGCACCGAAAAGACGGTCTCCATTGGGGAATCAGATAACAAAGATCCAATCTGGAAGAACATCAGAAAGAGAAAGGTACATCCAGAGGAACATCAGATGGAAAAAGAAACCAGACATCCAATAATGGCTTTGAATGAAAGGTACAAATCACAATATCTAATAATGGCTTTAGATAAAAGTGAACAAAGCAGGGATCCAAGAAAGCACAAGAAACCAGTCATCCAATAATGGCTTTGAATGAAAGGTATAGATCATAATATCTGAAAAGGCATCAAATGAAAGTGAACAAAATAGAGATCCAAGAAAGCATTGGATAAAGAAAACCAGACATTCAATAATGGCCTTGAATGAAAGGTATAATCACAATATCTAATAATGGTTTTAGATGACTGTGAGCAAGGTAGGGATCCAAAAAAGCACAAGAAATCAGTCATCCAATAATGGCTTTGAATGAATGGTATAATCACAATATCTAATAATGGCTTTAGATAACTGTGAACAAGGTAGGGATCCAAGAATGGCATTGGATGAAAATGAGATAAAAATGGGTAATCCAAGAAGGCATTGGATGAAAGGACACCAGCCATCCAATAATGGCTTTGAATGAAAGGTATGCTCATAATATCTGAGAAGGCATCAGAAGAGAATGAGATAAACAGGGTAATCCAAGAAAGCATTGGACAGAAAGACACCAGACATCCAATAATGGCTTTGAATGAAAGGCAAACTCATAATATATGAGAAGGCATCAGAAGAGAATGAGATAAACAGGGTAATCCAAGAAAGCATTGGACAGAAAGACACCAGACATCCAATAATGGCTTTGAACGAAAGGTATAAATCACAATATCTAATAATTGCTTTAGATAAAGTGAACAAAGTAAGGATCCAAGAAAGCATTGGACAAACAGTCACCAGACATTCAATAATGGCTTTGAACGAAAAGCATAATCACAATATCTAATAATGGCTTTAGATAAAGTGACAAAGTAAGGATCCAAGGAAGCATTGGACAAACAGACACCAGACATCCAATAATGGCTTTGAATGAAAGGTATAAATCAAACTATCTGAGAAGGCATCATATGCAATTGAGACAAAAGGTGAAATCCAAGAAGGCATTGGATAAACCACAACGTCCAAGAAAGCATTGAACGAATATGAACAAGGACATACCCAAGAAAGCATTGGACAAAAGGAAATCACAATATCCAAGAAATCATTAGATGAATGTGAACGAAGGTGAAATCCAAGACAACATTGGATAAAAGGAATCACAGTATCTAAGATAGCATTATATGATTGTGAACTTTCAGGAATGGCACTGAAAGTATCTAAGCAAATTTGATGGGGTTACAGAAGATAGGCAAAACTTCCAGGAATAGCACTGGGAGAAACAAGAAGAATGAGATATCCAGGAATGGCACTGGAGACCAAGAGACGGACATCCAAGAATGGCACTGGAGTGAGAGAATATAAAGATCTAGGAATAGCACTGGAATGAAAGAAGACAAACATCTAACAACATGACTAGATGCTCAAGGAAACGACAAACTTCAGGAATGGCACTAAATGAAACGACGGATAACGCTTTGGTAGGCGCCAAGTAAGTTGGACTTTGACCACAAGGTGAGACGTGGATAACGACACGACCTTGGACGAAATGCAAATGAGGATGAAACACCCATGTTATGCATATGTTATATGAATTATGCCATGCAAATGCAGATGCTGACGACACAGCTTGACTCTTTTGGTGAGAAGACAAGACTAGAAGACTGATTCCTCAACACAGAGATCACTGCTATTGTGCTCGGGGACTAGAGATGCTACTGATGAACACATTTCTGCCACATTGGTAAACTATATCAAGTGATGATCCTTGTAAGAAGGATGAAGAGCTTCTTGGGGATTCTTCAAATAAACTGCCCTAGATTAGCTGTCTTGTGATATATAAACTGATCATTGCTTTAGTTTGTCTAATTCTGTAACTGACTGTTTCACGGTGCTCTTTGGAAAGCTTGCCTCAGTCTGAGTCTTAAAAAGTATGGATAAACAAATTCTGAGAAGCAATTGCCCCCGAACAATAAATCTTGAACTGATTCTTCAACAGGATTCGGAAAGAACTTGCCCCTGATAGGATCACCGACCAAGTTTCTTAATTGTTTGAAAATTCCTTGAGAGGAAAGCTAGTTTGCAAACAAAAGTATTTGTACAAACATGGTAATTTTAAAGCAAAATCATGCAACTTTTGAAATCAAAATTATTTTTGGAAGATGCAAAATAAAATGAGTCATTGGTCTGAACACGGCGGTTCAAGACATCTAAAAGTGAATGGTATGGTGCCAAAACAGATGATCTGCAAAGATCTTTGGGAGTCAGTTTATGCAACCTTGATGTAGTATGCTTTCAAACAACCTTACCTCAATTAGGTCTTTTAAGGGTTGTAACGTGGCTTGGTTCACGGCTCATGAAACAAAGGATAAAGGCTCAAAGTTTATTTGTACCCACACAAACTTCGTGATGAACGTCCAATCCTATGCTCAGTTAACTCAAGCTATACATTCAGGTTCCTCTAGGTTAGGAATGAATTGATGATAGTTGATGATGGTTCAGACACCTCGGTAGTCACTACTCCCTTGCAGAATTTGGTTATCCTTTATTGCTGAGGTTTTGAGACTTCTTTTTTGTTCTCTGAGGTTTTGAGACCTCTTCTTTGTCATTTGCTGAGGTTTTGAGACCTCTTCTTGTCTTTACTGAGGTTATAAGACCTCTTCTTGTTTTTACTGAGGTTATGAGACCTCTTCTTTTTGTTGAGGTTATGAGACATCTTCTTTTTATTGAGGCTATGAGACCTCTTCTTCTTGGTTGTTGTACAAGCCTTCTTGTATAAGGCAAAGTTTGGGCTTCCCATCTTTCTTGGCTTTTTCCTTGAAAGGAGCTCGGCTCATTCTTTGATTAAGGATTTCTCAACGATCCTTCCTTATTTGTCGCTTCGGGAAATAACTTGTATAACATTTATTCACTTGATTTGAGAGAGCTGACGGACATCATGCGTGAAGCGCTTGCATTCGAATGCATAACCAAGTTAAACTGAGAACTACCCTACCCCAAGGTTGAAATTTAAGGGTTTTTGTGTAAGGAAAGAAAACTCCTACTTCTAGGCTCGAAGTGGTTAACGAGGGATTATTTTCCTTATTTCTCCAGTGTTTGGGAATTGAAACAATGTCTTACATCCTCGGCAAGGTTTAATCGAAAGCATACCACAGCAATTATGGATATAATATTTTCATCATCCTCCCTCCAATCTTTGCATAATCAAAAAGAATGTGGAAAAGGGATAAAATATTTTACAGAAAAAGCATAAAGAGGTAAATAGTGGACAAAATGAATTGAATCAAAAGTTACAATGCTCATTTCCCTAATCATGAAAGTACAAACATAATTGAACGCAAACAGCTATTACAAATAAGGAAAATGCAAACAACAAGAAACAAGGTTGTCTTGTCTTTAAGAAGTAACAAAGTTGAAGTCGACTGAAGCTTCACTTGACGTGTCTTGGCAGAGGGTTTCTTTGGACATTTGGATTGTCCTTAATGGAAAGGATTTTGTTTCTCATCAGCTCTTGTACTTTAGCCTTCAATGCAAAGCAACCTTCCAAGTTATGGCCTACACAGCCTTGATGGTATTCACAATGAAGATAAGCCCTATAGCCGGCTGGAAGAGGATTCGTCTGGACATTAGGATCGTCATCATGGAAAGTGAGAGTCTTGTCTCTGACCTTCTGCATCTGATATTAGCTCTAGTCTTGTATTGGTGATGAGGAATCATCTTGATGACTGACACATAACTATTGGAAGATACAGACATCTGCGATGAGTTGCTGGACAGACTAGATGTATGCAATGAATTATGCAAAGATGCAAATGATATGCAATGCAATGCAAACAGGATGCAAAATACATGCAACAGGATCAAGGGTTCAAGATCGCAGCATGGAGTCTGGGTAAAGAACCAACCACAGGGTGTGTACTAGGGTTCTTGTATCCGTAAAACAGGGTTCTAAGAAGTTCCCAGAGTCGACAACCCATCTTTCGGATATTATCGATTTCCCGAATGACTCGGTAGTCAATAATATTCTCAAGAGAATCTCGTCTGAGTGTAGTATTGCGTAGCAACCAATTCGGGAATAGACTCCCTCATAGTCCTCCACTACATGCTAGAAGGCCAAGTGAGGTTAGAGGTAACTACGATTCTCAGTATCGATGGCACCTATGTCGAGAGTAGCACGTTCTCACGAATAGACTCGTTCAACATGACTAGACTCTCAAGAGGGCCTCACTGAGTGATGGTGTCTCAAGTTAACTTTTTCGGGAATCGACTCCCTTAAAGCCTCCTTGAATATACCATCGTCTTATCATAAGTGTACTCTCAAGTCCGGGTACAGGACTTAACCTCACCACTCAAAGTAACCAACCCGCATACAGAAAACCCAAGCACAACAGGTATATACAGATATACAAAATATACAAGTATACAAGCAAGCAAACATATAAATAAAACAAAGACAAACAAGGTGGGCTTAACCCTCTTAGGGGAGGTCCCCAGTGAAGTCGCCATTTTTCTGTTGCGGTGAGAATCGGATAACAAGCTATTAATTAACTTGCATCAAATTTCTTTGAAATTCACCACCGAGCTTTGATTTATCCAAAGGAAAGGGTAAAGAACAAAAACCCTAATTTTAAGAGATCTAAGGTTCGGGGGTTGGTTATACTAAGGGAAGGTATTAGCATCCTAGATATCTGTAGTACTCTATAGGAACCTCTTGTTAGTATTTATGTTATCTATTGTTTGCTTGCTAAGGAAAATGTGCTAAGGGAAAGACCTAGGGGTTTATTTACTAAGTATGTTCGCCCAGACATCGCATCTCGTGCCTATGTATCCTGACGGGAATGGAATCAGAGCATTCGCAGTTCCCCTCACTACGGGGTAAAAGGGTGTAAAAAGAGAAAAGGTTGAATCCAAAAAGGCATTGGATGTAAAGGAAAAAGGTTGAATCCAAGAAGGCATTAGATGTAAAGGAAAAATGTGGAATCCAAGAAGGCATTGGATGTAAAGGAAAAAGGTTGAATCCAAGAAGGCATTGGATGCAAAGGAAAAAGGTGGAATCCAAGAAGGCATTGAATGTAAAGGAAAAAGGTGGAATCCAAGAAGGCATTGGATGTAAAGGAAAAAGGTGGAAAAAGAAAAAGGTAGCTCGCTAGGATCTCGCAATCCTATGCCTACGTATCCTTAATAGGAAGTCAGAGCAATCATAGTTTGGACTATGGGTGAAAAGCTTGAAAGCAAAGCTTGTGACGATTGATTGTAAAGGTGAAGAGATTAATGGCTATCTCTTATGAAAGGATTTGAATGAAAAGTTAAAGGTTGTAAAGGGAGAAGAGATTAATGGCTATCTCTATGACAAGGTTAATTGTAAATGTAAACCCAAAGGTGGCAAATGGAGAAGAGATTAATAGCTATCTCTATGGAGAGTTAAAGGAAGGGTTAAAGGTTACAAGAGATTAATGGCTATCTCTTGGGAAGGCTAATGGTTTGTTGATGAAAGTGGTTTAAAAGTTCTAAGGTTGAATGAAATGTTTTCTTTGATTTTTAAGGTTTAAGTTAAAAATAAACAAAGATAAACAATTAATACAAAAATAATAAATATTTTTGGGATTTTTTAATATGAAAAACATAATAAGAAGAAAATAATTAAAATGTTTTAATTTTATTTTTGATTTAAAATAAAGATGAAAATTAAAATAATTGAAAAGAAAAATAAATAAAATTTAGTACCATATATGATCAACCAATACCCATTTTCATGGGGTTTTCACTCAACATTTCAAGATAAACACAATAGTAACTTGAATGGATGAAAATGATACCTTAAGGAGGGAGTTCAAAAATCAAGAAGGTTTACCTATTGGAGTGTGTCTAATGCACCTTCTAGAGCACTTCCAGATGAGATGTGATGATGTTTACAACTTCACTGAGCCCCCAGGAGTGTGTGGGAATGATGGGTTTCAATGCATTTGATGAGTTATGTTTGATGTAAGAGAAGTGAAAAAATCGGGAGATTCAAAGTTTCGAATCTTATGTGACAATGGATTTAGTGAGAATATGATATTTGGAAGAATTTCCCTTGAATGAATCCTTCATCCTCTCAAAAATCTCCTCAATCCTCTCAAAAATCTCCTCTCCAAAATGAAGAAACCAAAGGGCTATTTATAGAATTCTTGATCCTCCCTTTTTTTGAGTACCAAGGCTGCCCTGAGTATCAGCTCTTAATTACAATTCTGCTACTAGTAATTACAAAACTGCCATTAGTAGTGTAATGTTGATCCTCTCGCTGTTGATCCTCACTTGCTGCTGATCCTCTCGCTGCTGATCCTCACTTGCTGCTGATCCTCAATTGCTGATCCTCACGCTGCTGATCCTCACTTGCTGATCCTCAACTGATACTTGGTATTTACCACTTTGCCATTGCTTGGTACCCAAGTAAGAAATATTCCTTCCTTGATCCTCACGCATGTTCCATAATTACCACTTTGCCATTGCTTGGTACCCAAGTAAGGAATATTTCTTCCTTGATCCTCACACATGTTCCATAGTTACCACTTTGCCATTGATCAATGTTGATCCTCACACTGCTGATCCTCACGCTGCTGATCCTCAACCTGCTGATCCTTAACAGCTCTTTGATAATTACAATTTTGCCATTGGCAATTATAATTTTGCCATTGCCTTATTTTTTATTCCTTTTTGTGTTTCTTTTGAACAAATGACTTTCTTTCTTCGATTTTCTCGACTTAATCTGACCAAACTCGACTATTTCCCACACTTTCTCGATTATTGACTCGAAAAGTCGTAGTTGACAAAAAAAAAGTCAAAAGTCAAACTTTGACTTTGAGCATCTGTTGACTTTTTAGCAATTGAACCAAATTCCTCAACTATCAATAGATCAAACTTCCCGAGCCATTTTAAACATATGAATGGGCCATAAAGATGCATTTGAAACCTTTGAATCACGTTCTGAGTCATGAGATCCTTGTGAACGTGAATTGATGCACACTCAAACTTGATTATTGATGGAGGGAAACTCTTTATCATGTTGAATGAGTCGAGAGCTTGGCTTATTGATCTTTTCCTCTTTCTTGTGCCAACCCTAACTTTTACATAAAGAAAAAAACTATTGGAAAGACATTGTGGTTAGCTAACAAATGCATAGATGATTGAGACCTAAATGCAAGTGCAAGATGTTATGACATCTAAGGGGTAAAATTTGGGGTACAACACATGGTTTGTCATTGATGACCGCTTCGATCATGATGATTTAAGCGGGCCTTTCCAGGCACATTATGTCAATCTTAGGTACATCATTCCAATGATTTACAGCAATCATGGAAGAGAGAGTGGTTAGTGCATCAGCCATGTGATTTTCTTCACGAGGAATGTGATGAAACTCGATTCTGTTGAAGAATGGTAACAACCTTCTCGCGTAATCTTTGTAAGGAATAAATCCTGATTGGTATCTATTCCACTCTTCTTTGATCTGATTAATAACTAGGGCTGAGTCTCCATACACATCCAAGTTCTTTATCCTTAAGCCAATTGCTTCTTCGAGACCCGTGATACAAGCTTCGTATTCGGCCTCGTTGTTTGTGTATTTGAATGTCAATCTGGCAGTGAAAGGAATATGGGTACCCTGAGGTGTTACTATGATTGCCCTAATCCCGTTTCCATAAGTGTTGACAGCTCCGTCAAAAATTAGTCACCATTGGGAACCTGGTTATGGCCCTTCGCTGGGTAACGGTTAATCGCAATCTTTCATTTTCAAGTACATGAGATCTTCGTATGGGAAGTCAAATTCGACTGATTCTTGATCGTCAATTGGTTGATGAGCCAAATGATCGGCTTAAATCTTCCTTTGACGGCTTTCTGAGCATGGTACTCGACGTCGTATTCCGATAACAACATCTACCAATGGGCAACCCTTCCCGTGAGAGCAGGCTTTGACGTACTTGATCGGATCCATTTCGGAGATTAACCAAGTAGTGTGACAAATCATGTACTGGCGAAGACGTTTGGTTGCCCAAGCCAAGGCACAATAAGTTTTCTCGAGCATAGTGTACCGAGTTTCACAATCCGCGAACTTCTTGCTTAAGTAATAAATGGCAGACTCTTTTTTTTTTGTCTCGTCTTGTTGGCCAAGCACACAACCCATGGGGAGTCTTCCAAGACTGTTAGGTAGATGATAAGTGGTATTCCTTCCACTGGACGAGACAAAATAGGTGGATTCAACAGATATTCTTTGATGTTTTCAAAAGCTTTTTGGAAGTCTTCTGTCCATACACAGCTTTGATTCTTTCTGAGTAGTTTGAAGATCGGCGCGTATGTCGTGGTAATGAGGGATATGAATCTTGAAATGTAATTGAGACGTCCCAAAAATCCTCTGACCTGTTTTTTAGTCATTGGTGAAGGCATTTCTTGAATGGCCTTGACCTTGTCAGGATCAACCTCAATTCCTTTTTAGCTGACGATGAATCTCAAGAGTTTTCCTGAGCGAACACTGAATGTGCATTTATTAGGATTCAAGCAGAGTTTGTATTTTCTCAGACGCTCGAATAAATTTGATAGGTGTGTCACATGCTCTTCTTCTATTTTAGATTTGGCAATCATGCCATCGACGTACACTTCAATCTCTTTGTGCATCATATCATGAAACAGAGTTGTCATGGCCCTTTGATAGGTTGCCCCTGCGTTCTTCAGACTGAACGGCATTACCTTGTAATAAAAGGTGCCCCATGGGGTGATGAATGAAGTTTTCTCCATATCTTCTGGCGCCATTTTGATTTGATTATAGCCCGATAATCCATCCATGAAGGAGAAGACTTTGAATTTTGTTGTGTTGTCTACCAGCATGTCAATGTGTGGCAGGGGGAAGTCATCCTTTGGACTTGCTTTGTTTAAATCCCTATAGTCTACACACATTTTGACTTTTTTCGTCCTTTTCTGGAACTGGCACTATGTTGGCTAACCATTGAGGATATTCTAAGGTGGCGAAGAAACCTGCGTTGATCTACTTTTGCACTTCCTCCTTAATTTTGATAGCCATATCCGGATGAGTCATTCTCAATCTTTGTTCCACGATGTTGGTATCCAACCCTGGCATGTCCTAATAGGACCAAGCAAACACATCGGGAAATTCTTTAAAAAGTTTTATCAAGTCTTCTCTGACAGTTGGACTGAGCAGCGCTCCAATCTCCACTTCTTTTTTCTCTTCTTCTGAACCTAAATTGACCGTTTCCAATGACTCTTTGTGAGGCTCAATGGACCTTTCCTCTTGTCTGAGTAATTGGGAGATCTCTTCTAGAATTTCTTCGTTCTCTTCTTCTTCAGCTTCAAATACCAGAAATTCAAAGTTGGCAGAAGGCATTGGATCGTATGTTTCAATGGGGTTTAAAACAAGCAATCTGCATGACGTGATGATTCGTTTTTTAGAAGAGATTGAGAGAATGCAAGAATGTGTGTAGTGTATTTTCTGAAAAATGCTTGTTTTTATTTTGGGTTATTTTTAGGATTACCATTTTCTGAAAAACGAAAAAGTGAAAATAGCAATAAATGCGGGAATGACAGAATGACATTATTTATTCATGATTTGTCGATTCTTGAAACACATCCCTATAAAACAAAACTCTGTCACTTTGGGAGAAGCAAAGAGGGACATTTACAGAAAAGTGAGCCCTATAAAACATCCATTCCACCTGGGCAAAGTGAAAGGTTAAAACAAAGATGGTAATTATCGCTCTCAGGATTTTTATCCAGGTACAAACGCGAGAGTGGCGCGGAAAACAGAGTCGCCAGCCGTGTAAATTTATCCCAAGAGAGGGAAAGGGAACACCGCATAAACCTGAGGAAGAGGGAAAGGAATGGTCATCGCGACCATAGCCTGGGTTCGGGAGTCGGTTACGCGAGGGGAAGGTGCTAGCACCCCACGCGTCCATCGTACTCGACGGGATCCACGCTTGTTGTCTATTCTAAGGGTGAGTTATCCTATCATCTATGGTTGTACTAAGACGGGGGAGGAAAAAACTAAGACAGACTCGGTAGGACGTCGACATCCTAGGCCTACGTACCCCCTTTGTGCAATGGGGAATTCAGAGTCAACGTAGTTCGGACCAAGTTCTTTTTGTGTTTTTTATGAGCGACGCTAAGTTCGCGTCCGGCAGTTAGGGTCGATGCCTGTTTGCGACTCAGGCGGAAAGTAACGTGCCCTTTTTGAAAATAGCCTTTAGTTTGACAATCCCGAAGGACAAAAAGGTTTGAAGTTTGTTTGTATTTTTTTAGACAGAAGTGATTTGAGTTAGTTCATAACTTGCATTGCACCAAAGTCTAGGGCACAGGGACGAATACTTAACGAATCGTCCCAAGACAGGACGCTCGCTAAGCACTTTAAAAAGATGAGAGGAAGCCCCTCATTTCTCATTCCCCATGCTTAAGGCTCGTGCGCAATACACTTTATCCTTATTAAGTGTTTTCAAGAAGTTTTGAGATGAGAAGAGAGAAGACACAAAGGAAACTCTAAAGGGAAACTAAGAGTCCTAATGTTATCATGTATGGGTGACCTACGGTTAGTGAGGTTTGACGGCAACCTAAGCCTAAAGAAAAGAAAAGATGAGAGACAGAAAGAGTGAGAGTGGACATGGATAACTATCCACACCCTCAAATAACTTACCTCAGCCCCTGCATAAAAGGTTAGTGCAAAACAGACATACGCAAAAGAAATGAGCCAAATGGAACCCAAGCAATGACATATACTGGTAATCAAGTGACCTATAACAATCCAAACATGATTCATGAATTGAAGGAAGCAATCCCAAACAATGGCACAAGTGCCTTCTCAAACAAATAATCAGACATGATTAAGGATATGCATACGAGAAGACCTCAAACAAAGAGCAGTCACATAACTAGTAAAACATCTTATAAAATTACCAAATTAATTATCAACATTGCTCAACCAGAAACAAACAACGTATCAAAAACTCAATCCAAAATTCAAAATATAAGTCACTCAAACAATCATGCAAAGTCAAGAGAGAGCCATGATTCAGTATGCAAAAGAAAAGGACTGAAATGCAATATGAAAAAGTTTTTAAAATGAGAGAAAAATATTTTAATGCAATTCAATGTGTTGATGAATGAATGCAAAAATAATGGGCTCTAAATGCTTTATGGATGATGAGAAATAAAATAAACAAGTCATGGTATGCCTGTATGAAATAAATTCGAAAAGGAAATAAACAAATAATTATTTCAGATGCTAAAAATAAAATAAAATAATAAAATAAAATTTGGTAAAATTTTATAAAATGCCAAATGTGATTCATGAATTTTTTTTTATGATTTTTTGATGTATTAAAATGATTTTAGAAAATAAAATGCAAATGATGCAATTAATAAAAATGAAAAGAAAAGAAATAAGACAAGGAGGTGCAATCAGCAAGTCTAACACGTTAGAAATGATAAAAGGCCCAAAGGAGGGGGCGCAAATAGTAAAGCCCAATGCTAAAAAAACCACCAGCGAAGTCAAAGGGAGACTATGGAATTCAGTCAATGTTCAGGTTTGATCCAGTCCACACAAATAATCCAATGCTCATCAGCAAGTCAACACAATTAACAAGTAGTCATGATATATGGCCAAGATTGAAACGCACACCACAATAATGATATACCCACGCACACACAAGCACTCAACACACATACACCAGCCACGCGACATGCACATGCGTTTTTTATTTGTTGTCACAATATCCGCCACATGATGGATCAGACGCACGGCATTAAGTCAAACAATTACAAGATTAAGCAAGATAAGAGGACAAGATCAGAGGGTACATGGCAACGAGTATGGGAAGGCACACATGAAACCATTAAATAAAATCAGAAATTAAAAGAAACGTGGTGAAGTGAGGACCACACGATCACGCAGATCAATGGCTCTGGCTCATCTTCTTCCTCCAAAACTCCTCGCCGGACTGAATCATCCCAGCCGCCGGAGCTAGGGTTCCGTCCACCCTCTCCGATGAGCTGCTGTGCACTTTTTTCCAGAAATTGCAAATAGGTACTCCATTTTGACCAGAAAAATGCAAGGATATCGAATATCCAGTCCATTTCATCAAACAACAACCACACAAAGAGAATCGAATGAAAACATAATTAGATCTAAAACTTTAAATCAACATTACACACAAATCATACGTCCAAACTTCAAACAAAATAGATCAGAGTGATCAGTGAACATCACACACCATTATGCGCATCAAAAAGAGGAGTTTTATGATCATGAAAAAAACCACTAACCTGAGATTGTGCAACCTATACCCTTGCTTTTAGCTTCAAGTGATGGTTGGTTTGTGTTCTAGGGATCCCAAGGGTTCTGATGGTGAAAGAATTTTTGGAAAAGCTCCTCTTGATTGAGCGATACGAATGAGAGAAGCTTTTAGGGTTCAAACTTTGGTTCTCCTTGAAATCACGTGTCCTCTCTCTCAATAGTGCATGAGTAATCTTAAATACTTAGGGTTATTTCACATCTAATCATTTAGGTCTTAATCACTCCTTGGTTAATGAATTTTTGGGCCTTTTGACAAATTTGCATAATGTTAAATACACATTCCTCCATGCATGTATATCCAAACATTCTATGATGGATTACTCAATTTCCAATTGCTAATTACACCTGAATTGAATTTGGGCCTTAAGATGTCTTGGTTCATGAGATTTCAATAATTTGGCAATTTTGCATAATGAAAGATAAGTAATGAATAAGTCATGGAATTTCTTGATTCAAAGGCCCACAATGATCCTTAAGGAGTTCTATTTGATGTTAGAATGTGACATGAAGCAATGGAATCAATTATAGGTCACTATGTCCCAAAATGCAAATGGAACCATGAGAAAACCCTAAAAAACCACTTTGCCTTCCTTTGATCATAACTTGAGTTTCACAAATGATATGGAGACCCACTAGTACTTGTTGGAAAGGGGAGAAAAAGATCTTCAACTTTCATGTTTGAGGAAAATTAATTTGAAGCATCCTTGATGATGAAAAGTCAATTTGAATGCAGTGTAAGAACTTGCCAAAAAAGGAAACTTTCAAATTATAGGTCATTCCCATATTTAGTAACTTTTGTACCAACCATTGATTCTTGATAAATGGTATGAAATTTGACTCTTGAAGACCATATGAGGATGTGAGACCTTGAAAGCCTTGAAGAGAACCTCAAAATTTCACAGTTGACTTCCCCTCTCACAGTTGACTTTTCTCCAATTCTCCTGATTCCCAATCCATTGGCCAATTGAACTTCTCCTGAACCAAACTAATGGACAATCTTCCATTCCTAGATGCTTAGGGACCCAAGGAATACCATGGAATCAAGTCTTGCCCAAAAAATCAGAAATAAACTGACTTTATAGCAAACCCTAATTTTGGTCCCCTCAGTCTAGGAGGAAAATAACACAGTCTCCAAATCCAAATTCCTCTGAATATGATGTGTATCCTCTCCAACAAAGATAAGATATGCCATTTGGTGATGATAAAAACCCAAGAAGCTTGCCCATTGGAGCAATAAACCCAAGAATCTCAAAACCCTAATTTCTGCACTGGTTAGGAGAGAGTGATCCACTTGAGCTCTCTTGGACAATATAAGGACTCTTGCTTGAAGAACATCTTCTCTTCTTGAACTGCCTCAGGCACCTTGACCCCATGCTAAGAACCAATGATATGCACACATGATAATGCAAAATGAGATGAAACATAAGCCAGTTAGTACTAAAGTAAGGAGAGCAAATTTTGGGGTGCTACAGCTGTCCCTATTTAATCAACTTGGTCCTGAGGGTGTGATAGCGACGGCTTTCAGACAATCGGGATACACGGAGATTGAATACCAAAGAACCCGGAAATTTGCAATCAACAAAGGAGGGACGACTCCACTGGGGAACAAGCAATAAATGTTGCACTTGCCACAACACGTACGAGTGTTGGAAATCAATACGAATAATGTATTGGAATGTCATGAAATAAACACAAACGGGTGTTAACTATGCTGGGGATAAACACGGACGGGTGTCAAGGAGTCAAAGATATCAGATGCGGGCAGGTATCGAAAAGGTACACGGACGTGTGTGAAAAAGGGTTCAATACGGGCGGGTACTGGAAAGGTAAAAGGATTCAATACGGACAGGCATCGAAACAAAAGTTCAAACACAGACGGGTGCTGAAAGGACACGAACGGGCATCAAAGGTCAATACGGACGGGCATTGAAATAAAAGGTTCAAACACGGACGGGTGCTGAGAGGACACGGACGGGGGTCAAAGGTCAATACGGACGGGCATTGGTTTAAACACGGACTGGTGCTAAAAGGACACGGACGGGCGTCAAAGGTCAATACGGACGGGCATTGAAATAAAAGGTTCAAACACGGACGGGTGCTGAAAGGACACGGACGGGCGTCAAAGGTCAATACGGACGGACATTGAAATAAAAGGTTCAAACACGGACGGGTGCTGAAAGGACACGGACGGGCGTCAAAGGTTAATACGGACGGGCATTGAAATAAAAGGTTCAAACACGGACGGGTGCTGAAAGGACACGGACGGGCGTCAAAGGTCAATACAAACGGACATTAAAATAAAAGGTTCAAACACGGACGGGTGCTGAGAGGACACGGACGGGCGTTAAAGGTCAATACGGATGGGCATTGAAATAAAAGGTTCAAACACGGACGGGTGCTGAAAGGACACGGACGGACGTCAAAGGTCAATACGGACAGGCATTGAAATAAAAGGTTCAAACACGGATGGGTGCTGAGAGGACACGGACGGGCGTCAAAGGTCAATACGGACGAGCATTGGTTTAAACACGGACGGGTGCTGAAAGGACACGGACGGGCGTCAAAGGTTAATACGGACGGGCATTGAAATAAAAGGTTCAGACACGGACGAGTGCTGAGAGGACACGGACGGGCATCAAAGGTCAATACGGACGGGCATTGGTTTAAACACGGATGGGTGCTGAAAGGACACGGACGGGCGTCAAAGGTCTATACGGACGGGCATTGAAACAAAAGTTTCAAACACGGACGGGTTCTGAAAGGACACGGACGGGAGTCAAAGGTCAATACGGACGGGCATTGAAATAAAAGGTTCAGACACGGACGGGTGCTGAGAGGACACGGACGGGCGTCAAAGGTCAATACGGACGGGCATTGATTTAAAAGGTTCAAACACGGACGGGTGCTGAAAGGACACGGACGGGCGTCGAAGGTCAATACGGACGGGCATTGAAATAAAAGGTTCAAACACGGACGAGTGCTGAAAGGACATGGACGGGCGTCAAAGGTCAATACGGACGGGCATTGAAATAAAAGGTTCAAACACGGACGGGTGCTGAGAGGACACGGACGGGCGTCAAAGGTCAATACTCTTGAGGGAATAAACCAAAGGACCACCTGGACGAAGGGGTAAAAAGGAAATCATGGATTAACGCTCCTGGCAAACAGCTCTGCAAGGGAATGTCAAGTATTGCTTTGAATGACTAAACCCAACACCTGTGGATTAAAGTCGAATGATATTCTCCGAAATCTGCTTTTTTCCCGACGAAGGAAACTCAAACCTGGCTTATGCTTCGGATGCCTATGTTTGAATTTTGCCGTAATGTTCCACACGGAGTGGAAATGCTACGCTTTTGAGGATGCAATGCAAATGCTCATGATATGCAAAAAGGGTCTCTCCAGCAAAATAAATGTTGGAGAGAAAAGACCAATTCAGCTGGGGATGACAAAAATAAATTGTCCTTTGAATCCAGTAATTCTGCTGAGAAGGATCACATTGACCGACTCTTTGAATCCACAACTTCTGCCGGGGATGAAATCCAAAAGCATATACACTCTACCGGGGATTACACATGTCCTTTACTGAAGGTGACATCGAGCCTGAGATTCCTCCCCTGCTGGGGGAGTTGAGAATGAATGCCAATAACGGGACCAGAAGTCTGTTACTGAGGGTTGCCAATAACAGATGGGCTTAGGACCTGCCGGGGACGCCAGCCCATAATACCATCCTGCTTGGGGAAAACAACTGAACTTAGCCTGCTGATGGGGAGAATGACTTTACTCCCACCTTGCTGGGGACTAGAATATGACATCATCGGTGAAAGCACGCTTCCTAACTGGATAGGGAAGGTGAACACCCTGATTCTATGGGGAAATAACGTCTTGATCCGGAGAAAATACTTCCCATGTCTCTTGCTGGGGAAAGTCTGCTCTGCTGAGGAAAGGTGCAATCTTAATGTTGGGGAGAGCAACCCTGCTGGGGAGTACAATCCTGTTGCCACTCAACCTGGCCTGTACCTATATTCATAAATGGCCCTTTGAACTTTCCACTTGCCCCAGACCACCAGGTCTAATGGAAGAAATCATCCCAAGAGGATTTTATAGAAGACCGGGCGTTTGTACTGCGCCAGGGTCTTCAAACTCTCGGAGAGATTTATCGGATCTCGACATAACTGTCCCAGACTTCATACTCTATGAAGTGCATTGCCTCGGAAGGATTTGTAATGACTCGAAAATACTCTGTCCCAGTATTCTGAACTTTGAAGAGGTGTTTTCAATTAACCATTTTCAGGAGTGAATAACTTCTCACGCTCTAGGGATGGCCTGCCCCAATTCTTGAAGGAACTTTTCCCCTGACTGATCTTACCGAGATTTGTCCAATCGACCTGATTGCCCCTGTTCGGTTGCTTTAGGGAGAGTGACTGCTCTAGATTAGCTGCATCTTATCACCATTTATCGGGATCCTCCAGGCTGCGCATAATCTCTCAACCACATACCCCTTAACATGATTGTCCTTCGGAATTTTCACCATCTCAACTTGGCGTGATCGAGCTTCTCGACTGTCGTTCATCGTGTAAGCTTCTTGGACATCAAACACATGCAAGCAGAAAATGTTTATTATGAGAATGACAATTCAAATGCAACACTCATGTGGACCTTGAAGCTTTATTGAAAACGTGTCGCCAAGCCTTATGAACGAATCGCTAGCTTGGATACGACATTGATTTTAAAATGGAAAATAATACGCACATGCAATACCAACAAAAATTTATTAGCACAACTCATAGGAGTCAGGAACGCTATCCTGTTGAAGTATGCTTTTGGAATAAACCCTGTTTCAATTAGGACTTTTAAGGGTTGTAACAAGGCCTAGTTCACGGTTTCAGAAAAAGGATTTATGACTCAAAATTTATCGGTGCCCACCAACTCTTCGTGATGTTCTCCAATCCTATGTTCAGTTAATCTGACACAAACGCTCATCTTCTCAAAAGGTTTACGATCTTCTAGGAACCCATGCAACTAATGGTTTGACACCTAAGGAGGCTTTAGAGTGACAGTCATCCCTTTTGTGTCTGTAATTACACGAGTTTGTTCTTACCGAGGATTTTCTTTTGTAACGCTTTTCGCTTTTCCTTTCTTTTGCTCTTTTGATCCCTAATTTTTGCCTGGACTGACTCTTTTGAGCTTTTCGATTTTGAAGTCCAGCGAGATGCCCTAACTTTTGCCTAAGTCGCTTGTTTTCAAGTTTCGACTTAGCGGGCTTTCTCTCTTTTTTTTTTATTCCCCTTTCTGAACAAAGCGTGTGACACTGGTCGTCTTACTTGTCTGACAGGGTTGTGACTGCCTCACTCCTTAGTTGTTGATGGATAGCCATCGTGGTTTCGCATCTCTTGACCTCTTGACGGTGGGATAGAAGGTAATGGTTCCTCGGATGCACACTCTCCTTGAAATTTTGAACGCTCGGTCAAACTAACTGACGCTTACCCTGCCCCTAGGTTAAGTGTGAGGGTTTTTTCGTACGAAAGGAACTCCTACTTCAAGGCTCAAAGGGGTTGGTGAGGGTCTATCTCCCTTATATCTCCAGTGTTTAGGGATTTGAACAATGCCTGTACATCCTCAACAGGGTTTTATCCGAAAGCATGCAACCAAAGATTTTGCGTTTTCGTCTCATCATCCTCCCTCAAGAGTTCTAAACAAGAAAATTGGTATTGCAGTGCATATAAACATTTAAGAGTGAACACGAATGGATTACTTCAAGGAAAACATGCTCATTGTATTATGATTGTCATTCAAAACAAACAAGTCTTACATGCATACAATGCTTTAACAAGAAATGAAAAAAACTACAAATGAAAATGCAGTAAAGAAACTGATGACTGCCATTGTTGAGAAGACTTGCCTCCGCTTAGACTACTGGCTTTAGGAGACGACCCTTGAAGTCTTCAAACAAATGAGAGGTCGACATGCACAACCAAGTCTCCTTCTGGAAATGATATGTACCCTTTGTCAATCAATTGTTGCACTTTGGCTTGGAAGGCTTTGCAATCTTCGGTTGAGTGCCCCATAGATCCTCCATGATATCCACATTGCACATGGGGATTGTACCCCGGAGGGTATGGTTCTGGAACAGGCTTCAAAGTCTTAGGCTCCACCAATGAGTTTCGAACCAGGTGTGGCAAGAGTTGACTGTACGACATGGGAACTGGATGAAGAGGAGCATTCCTTCCTTCCAAGTTGTTGCGTGGCCTATGTTGATTCTGACGCTGATACTTCTGTTGTTGATGCTGATTTGGGCGCCTCGCCTGTACTTGCACTTTCCTTTCCACATTTGGCTGAGGCACAAACAAAGGTTGCTGACGTGGAGCTTCTGTAGCAAAAGGTTGTGGAGGGGATTCACGAGGAAATCCATGATATAGAGCAAATCCCCCAGAAATGGGAGGATTAAGGACTTCTGTTGCGGAAGCGAGCACATGACTGTTTTCCTTCTTTAACACCCTATTCAAAATTTCCATGACTAAACCCATCTGAGTCTTCATCTGATTGACCTCCTCCTTAAGTATCTTCTGCTCCTGGGACATGACCAGCATGTCTTCCCCAAATTGCCTCATCTGAACCTTCATTTCAAGCATCTCTGCACGGAGTTGTTCCATGACTATCCTCTGGCTATCACAGACTGAGTAGAATACCGATGAACTGGCTGATCAATCTTGTACTGAGAAGGAGAACAAAGTAAGAACACCAGAGATAAACACCTGTTATGCAAAATGATTATGCAAAATGATTATGAATATGCAAATGCAAATGAACATGTTTGAAAATTCGCAGGGCGATCCACCCCTTTGATTCCAGTTTAACAACAAGACAGAACGAAACTTCTGCTCATGTATTAAGAAAAACCAGAGGATAACCAAATGTCAACAATCACAAATCCAAGATAACAAGTCTGAACACAATAATAATAGATCCCAACCAACAAGTCTGGCGGTGGTCCAAACAATGAAAGAAAATAGAAAACTAAGGCATGTCATCAAAGTCTACAAGTGTCAATCCCCCCCTTCCATTATGCTTCTTGCTCCGGTCTTGAATTTCTTTGAACAGCTTTTTGGTGTCGGGATGCTTCGGTCTCTGAATTAGCTCTTGAATGAGAACGTCTCTCCTATGCATGATCCCTTCCAAGTATCGGCAATGTAACTCCCAAACGTCTTCTCCAGAAACACCATCCATACGAGGTCCCTCATGTCTAGATCTCTTCACTTCAGCTTGGACCTTCAGTTCCTCTATGGAGGCTATGGCTTCATTGAGTCGACCCTCGACTGCTTGTCTCTGGAATACCCCTGATAGGATCTCAGTGTCTTTCTTCTTGAGCTGCGACTTCAATTGATCAATCTGAGCTAGGTAACCGTCTTCTTTTTGCTTATTCTCAGACATTGCAATTTCTCGGTGAGCATTGAACCTGTGAATTTTTAACAAAGCCTTGTCCAATTCCTCCTTCTTAGACTCGAGAACCTTACTGATACCATCTAGAGTTTGCTTCATCCTTTGTCTGGCTGTGACCATGTTAGCTAGCTCCTTTTCTGCCTTAGCGAGAAGCTATGTCTTTAACTTGGCGATATGAACAGCTTCACCCCGCTCATGTTTCAACTGATAAATCTCCCTTAGTAGCTCACTGTTTTCTTCTCGCAGCTTTTCCTTTTCAGCCCACAACTTGTTAAACTTCTCTATCTCAACTGTGGTAGAAGGCTCAATCAGCAAGGGGTAAGACGGTGGTTCTACCGGGAAGGGAAGAAGCTCTTCTTCTGCTCTCTTCTTAATCCACTCTTCATAGGAAGGGAAAGCCCGATTGTTACATTTCCCGAATGAAGTTTTTCCCCTCTTGGTCACCTGCTTCCAAGCATTCACAATCTTCCTTATCATCTCTTGATCCCCAGTACCATTGAAGAATAAGGACTCTCTGACATCTCGCTCTTCAGGTGGACCTTTCAAAGGATAACCAAACTGCCTGATAACAAGGGAAGGATTATAGTTAATTCCACCTCTTCTCCCTATCAAGGGTACATTAGGGAATTCTCCGCACTTGCAAATAATCTCTATTCCTAGCAAGTCACATTTGAACCAGACAATGTTGTCAGCAGTCAAGCCCATTAACCTCTTTGACCACTTCAGAGAATCTTTCGTATCAACGAAGGCGCCAGCTTCGGGAAGATGGCTCAGAAACCAAGTAGATAAGAGCGGTGGACAACAACTCACGGTTCTTCCCCGCCTATTTTCATTCTTGTAGTGGACTGAGTGATACACATCACCTAGCAAGGTAGGTATAAGATTCTTTGAAATAAAGATTCTGACAGCATGCATATCCACCAGATCAGGAACATTGGGAAACAAGACAATCCCATAGATGCACATAGCCAGAATAGCTTGGAAAGTAGTCCAATTCTTCTCTTTAACATGTATGCAAGCTTGATCAAACAAGAAATTCAATAAGAAACCCTTAGCTCCTTGTTTTTCCTCAACATTACTGCTCAGAACGGATTCACCAATATGAAGAGCAATAGCCATTTCTTTTATCCCGGGGTGTTCTTCAGAAAAGAATACTATGTCATGCCTGATGGGGATCCCCAAAATAAATGAGAACTCCTCCAACATTGGGGCCAAGATGTAGTCTGGGAAAGTGAAGCAATGCAAAGACGGATCGTAAAACTGAAGAAGTGTATGAATGGCATCCTTCTCATACTTTGAGATATTGTAGACAAACTTCAGAAGTCTCCCATACCCTCCACTGAACTCTGTACGAACTCCGGGACCAGCCATACTAATCAGCTTGTGAATCAACGTCAAGGTCGGATCTGGGAACGAATAGGAAACAATCTTCTTTCTCTGGACATCCATGCCAAGGTAACCTCAGAAAACCGGAATCAAGAGTAAGATGCAAGCCCTGAAAAATGTCAAACATGTCAGAATGCAAGAAAAATGATATGCTCATGCAAACATGGGATCAAGGCAACACTGCTGGATGTGCTGTGCTGTTAACTGAACGAGAACCACAACCCAGAAAACCAGAATTCCAAAATACCGAACCACTGAGATAACCAGGAACCCAGATAATCAAACATTGATGAGAAATCCAGAAAAACCAGGTAGGTTGAAGGTTTCGGTTACCTGTAAACCTGCAAACACCCATCCCCTCTCACGTGTGGGTACTAGGATGTTAAGTATCCCAGGCTCTCAGGTAGAGAAATGATGATACGTTCACCATTTCTGGTTTGGCGTCATCATCAATCGAGGAGGCCTCAACTGATTCTCCAAAATGGAAGGTCCTCAACTTCTGGCACTGAGGTCGAGAAACAATAGTACATTCATCCCTCGGGGCACAGTACTATCGTCAATCGAGGAGTGCCTCCACTGATTCTCTTCAAAAGATAGGGGCCATCCTATGTGAGTTCCAAAGTGGGCCCTCGGGTGCGAATGGGTTTGCCACAGAATGTGGTCTGCCACTGTCACCACTAAAGAGGGATGTTTCCACTAAGGTCCTCGATGATCGGTCACCAGAGTCGACAGCTCTCTAGATCAACACCCTAACATGCACAAGACACACATGCTAGAATGCGTCCCAAGATAGCCTCATCTGGTTGTGAATTTCGTGAACACGCAAACGTACCAAGCGGGCACGTAGGTCCCACTACTCTCCACTCTAGTCCTAGGGTGTACTCAAACCTGGGTATTGGGATTATCTCTCAGAACAACCCAACCTGCAAAACAAAAACAGGCAGCACAACACAACCATATCCAGTATGATAATAAAAATGAAATGCAATGCAGAAAATGCGGTAAAAGTAAAATACAACAAATAAAGCAAAACAAAAACAAAAACACCCAAAGAGAACAAAGACAAGCAAGCGCTAGGATTGACTCGCTTAGGGATGGACCAGCATAGGTCAACCAGAGTCCCCAGCAGAGTCGCCAGCTGTTTCTCCCAGGATTTTCATCCAGGTACAAACGCGAGAGTGGCGCGGAAAACAGAGTCACCAGCCGTGTAAATTTATCCCAAGAGAGGGAAAGGGAACACCGCATAAACCTGAGGAAGAGGGAAAGGAATGGTCATCGCGACCATAGCCTGGGTTCGGGAGTCGGTTACGCGAGGGGAAGGTGCTAGCACCCCACGCGTCTATCGTACTCGATGGGATCCACGCTTGTTGTCTATTCTAAGGGTGAGTTATCCTATCATCTATGGCTGTACTAAAACGGGGGAGGGAAAAACTAAGACAGACTCGGTAGGACGTCGACATCCTAGGCCTACGTACCCCCTTTGTGCAATGGGGAATTCAGAGTCAACGTAGTTCGGACCAAGTTCTTTTTGTGTTTTTTATGAGCGACGCTAAGTTCGCGTCCGGCAGTTAAGGTCGATGCCTGTTTGCGACTCAGGCGGAAAGTAACGTGCCCTTTTTGAAAATAGCCTTTAGTTTGACAATCCCGAAGGACAAAAAGGTTTGAAGTTTGTTTGTATTTTTTTAGACAGAAGTGATTTGAGTTAGTTCATAACTTGCATTGCACCAAAGTCTAGGGCACCGGGACGAATACTTAATGAATCGTCCCAAGACAGGATGCTCGCTAAGCACTTTAGAAAGATGAGAGGAAGCCCCTCATTTCTCATTCCCCATGCTTAAGGCTCGTGCGCAATACACTTTATCCTTATTAAGTGTTTTCAAGAAGTTTTGAGATGAGAAGAGAGAAGACACAAAGGAAACTCTAAAGGGAAACTAAGAGTCCTAATGTTATCATGTATGGGTGACCTACGGTTAGTGAGGTTTGACGACAACCTAAGCCTAAAGAAAAGAAAAGATGAGAGACAGAAAGAGTGAGAGTGGACATGGATAACTATCCACACCCTCAAATAACTTACCTCAGCCCCTGCATAAAAGGTTAGTGCAAAACAGACATACGTAAAAGAAATGACCCAAATGGAACCCAAGCAATGACATATATTGGTAATCAAGTGACCTATAACAATCCAAACATGATTCATGAATTCAAGGAAGCAATCCCAAACAATGGCACAAGTGCCTTCTCAAACAAATAATCAGACATGATTAACGATGTGCATACGAGAAGACCTCAAACAAAGAGCAGTCACATAACTAGTAAAACATCTTATAAAATTACCAAATTAATTATCAACATTTCTCAACCAGAAACAAACAACGTATCAAAAACTCATGCCAAAATTCAAAATATAAGTCACTCAAACAATCATGCAAAGTCAAAAGAGAGCCATGATTCACTATGCAAAAGAAAAGGACTGAAATGCAATATGAAAAAGTTTTAAAAATGAGAGAAAAATATTTTAATGCAATTCAATGTGTTGATGAATGAATTCAAAAAGAATGGGCTCTAAATGCTTTATGGATGATGAGAAATAAAATAAATAAGTCATGGTATGCCTGTATGAAATAAATTCGAAAAGGAAATAAACAAATAATTATTTCAGATGCTAAAAATAAAATAAAATTTGGTAAAATTTTATAAAATGCCAAATGTGATTCATGAATTTTTTTTTAATGATTTTTTTATGTATTAAAATGATTTTAGAAAATAAAATGCAAATGATGCAATTAATAAAAATGAAAAGAAAAGAAATAAGACAAGGAGGTGCAATCAGCAAGTCTAACACGTTAGAAATGATAAAAGGCCCAAAGGAGGGGGCGCAGATAGTAAAGCTCAATGCTAAAAAAACCACCAGCGAAGTCAAAGGGAGACTATGGAATTCAGTCAATGTTCATGTTTGATCCAGTCCGCACAAATAATCCAATGCTCATCAGCAAGTCGACACAATTAACAAGTAGTCATGATCTATGGCCAAGATTGAAACGCACACCACAATAATGATATACCCACGCACACGCAAGCACTCAGCACACATACACCAGCCACGCGACATGCACATGCGTTTTTTATTTGTTGTCACAATATCATCCACATGATGGATCAGACGCACGACATTAAGTCAAACAATTACAAGATTAAGCAAGATAAGAGGACAAGATCAGAGGGTACATGGCAACGAGTATGGGAAGGCACACATGAAACCATTAAATAAAATCAGAAATTAAAAGAAACGTGGTGAAGTGAGGACCACATGATCACGCAGATCAACGACTCTGGCTCATCTTCTTCCTCCAAAACTCCTCGCCGGACTGAATCATCCCAGCCGCCGGAGCTAGGGTTCCGGCCACCCTCTCCGGTGAGCTACTGTGCACTTTTTTCCAGAAATTGCAAATAGGTACTCCATTTTGACCAGAAAAATGCAAGGATCTCGAATATCCCGTCCATTTCATCAAACAACAACCACACAAAGAGAATCGAATGAAAACATAATTAGATCTAAAACTTTAAATCAACATTACACACAAATCATACGTCCAAACTTCAAACAAAATAGATCAGAGTGATCAGTGAACATCACACACCATTATGCGCATCAAAAAGAGGAGTTTTATGATCATGAAAAAAACTACTAACCTGAGATTGTGCAACCTATACCCTTGCTCTTAGCTTCATGTGATGGTTGGTTTGTGTTCTAGGGATCCCAAGGGTTCTGATGGTGAAAGAATTTTTGGAAAAGCTCCTCTTGATTGAGCGATACGAATGAGAGAAGCTTTTAGGGTTCAAACTTTGGTTCTCCTTGAAATCACGTGTCCTCCCTCTCAATAGTGCATGAGTAATCTTAAATACTTAGGGTTATTTCACATCTGATCATTTAGGTCTTAATCACTCCTTGGTTAATGAATTTTTGGGCCTTTTGAAAAATTTGTATAATGTTAAATACACCCTCCTCCATGCATGTATATCCAGACATTCTATGATGGATTACTCAATTTCCAATTGCTAATTACACCTGAATTGAATTTGGGCCTTAAGATGTCTTGGTTCATGAGATTTCAATAATTTGGCAATTTTGCATAATGAAAGATAAGTAATGAATAAGTCATGGAATTTCTTGATTCAAAGGCCCACAATGATCCTTAAGGAGTGCTCTTTGATGTTAGAATGTGACATGAAGCAATGGAATCAATTATAGGTCACTATGTCCCAAAATGCAAATGGAACCATGAGAAAACCCTAAAAAACCACTTTGCCTTCCTTTGATTATAACTTGAGTTTCACAAATGATATGGAGACCCACTAGTACTTGTTGGAAAGGGGAGAAAAAGATATTCAACTTTCATGTTTGAGGAAAATTCATTTGAAGCTTCCTTGATGATGAAAAGTTAAGTTGAATGCAGTGTAAGAACTTGCCAAAAAAGGAAACTTTCAAATTATAGGTCATTCCCATATTTAGTAACTTTTGTACCAACCCTTGATTCTTGATAAATGGTATGAAATTTGACTCTTGAAGACCATATGATGATGTGAGACCTTGAAAGCCTTAAAGAGAACCTCAAAATTTCACAGTTGACTTCCCCTCTCACTGTTGACTTTTCCCCAATTCTCCTGATTCCCAATCCATTGGCCAATTGAACTTCTCCTTAACCAAACTGATGGAAAATCTTCTATTCCTAGATGCTTAGGGACCCAAGGAATACCATGGAATCAAGTCTTGTCCAAAAAATCAGAAATAAACTGACTTTATAGCAAACCCTAATTTTGGTACCCTCAGTCTAGGAGGAAAATAACACAGTCTCCAAATCCAAATTCCTCTGAATATGATGTGTATCCTCTCCAACAAAGATAAGATATGCCATTTGGTGATGATAAAAACCCAAGAAGCTTGCCCATTGGAGCAATAAACCCAAGAATCTCAAAACCCTAATTTCTGAACTGGTTAGGAGAGAGTGATCCACTTGAGCTCTCTTGGACAATATAAGGACTCTTGCTTGAAGAACATCTTCTCCTCTTGAACTGCCTCAGGCACCTTGACCCCATGCTAAGAATCAATGATATGCACACATGATAATGCAAAATGAGACGAAACATAAGCCAGTTAGTACTAAAGTAAGGAGAGCAAATTTTGGGGTGCTACAGTAATTACTTCGACTTATGGACGACTTTCGGGACATCGACTGCGACCTAATGGCGACGAACTCCTCTATGAATCAAAAAGTCTGGTACTTTCCTTCTTGGTTTGTCTTCATAAATAACGCTGATTTCTGGCGGAGTAGGATCATTGGAGTCTTCTTCCCATGCAGAGTTGTCATAGGAGAATTCTTCTGTTGTATCTTCTCTAGCATTTTCACTTTCAAGGGAATCTCCCCATCCAATTGGCTGGATGTCCTCAAGCCTGATACGAGAGCTTTCGGGAGCAGTGTATTTGACTAGGAAGTCGTACTTGCCACTTGGTTGTCCCAAGGTGTCCCATGTTTTTGTGGGAATAGATGAGTCATCTTCCTCAATGACATTGATTTCAGGAATCACGTAGTTAATGAACTCTCATCCTGCGACCTTGCGAATTCATTAGCATGGTTTTGGACACTCTCGGAGTGTGCTGGGTAATGATTCCATGACTCTGGGGGAGCAGGTGTGTTCCTTTCAAGATTACCCAGTTGATAGGCATTGTCTGGCTGACTCTTTTGCCCCAAGTTTTCTGTGTATGGCTTCCAGATAGGCAAGTAATCCAGGGGATCATAATAATCATAGTCAAAGTTGCCTTTCATTAGATTGTCTTCCTCTAATGAATTGGGTGGAGCACAGCATCCTTCAGGATCACAATCTCCATAAATCATCCGGACGTCTAATCTTGGTATATATCTCGGGCTCTGCTTTGAAAAATAGAATGGCATGTGCGTTTCTCCCTGAGATGTATAACTATCATGGTTAAGATAAGACTTCCACTCTTTATTTGTATTGGAGGAGTCGTTCCCGTCGATGGTGTGTACTTCTTGAGATACTGGGTGGAGGAAGCCTCCACTGTGGAAGAAATCCTGAATGGGATGAAAACTTTAGTCTTTCTTTGTAGCCTGGGCACAAGCTGGAGAGAAACCAATACCTTTTCTTGTCTTGTTATCAGTAAGAGTTATAATTTGTCCCCATCATTTTATGTCATTCCTTCCAATCACTTTGAGAGCGTCTTTGTATGAGGAAATCGACATCCATCTTTCTTGTTGATTCTTATTTCTCACCGAGAGTGCTTGAAACTGAGTTCCAACAACCTCCTTTGGTTCTACACAGGAGAATGACAATAAGTTGCTCACGATTAAGGCTTTCTCTCCACATACTGTGACTAATTTGTTATTCTTAACAAACTTCAGCTTCTGGTGAAGTGTCGAAGTGACTGCCCCAGCTTCGTGTATCCAAGGTCTCCCTAATAAACAGTTGTATGCTACCCGGATGTCCATGACCTAGAAAGTGACTTGGAAAGTGTGAGGACTGATGGTTATGGGAAGATCGACTTCGCGGATAACTATTTTTCTAGATCTGTCGAAGGCTTTGACGATGATCTCACTGACTCTTATCGGAGCTCCTTTAAACGATAGTCGTACCAAAGTTGATTTTGGCATAACATTCAAAGATGATCATGTGTCTACCAGTACGCTGGCTAAAGCATCGTCTTGGCAGTTGACTGTAATGTTGAGCGCCATATTATGATTCGTGCCCTCTTCTGGAAATTCCTCATTACTGAATCCTAAATTACAGGAAGTGGTGTTGGAGATGATGTTATCAAATTGTCCTACAATCACATCTTTTTCTACAAAGGCTTGTTCCAAGACCCTCAGTAGAGCTTCCCTGTGAGCTTCTGAACTAAGCAGGAAAGATAGTACAGAAATTCGGGACGAAGTTTACAACAATTGATCCACAATGTTGTACTCGCTTTTCTAGATGAGCTTCAATATCTCATCGTTGTTCTTTACAGGTTCTGGATTACTGGACTGGCCGACTTGTTGATTAGAAATTTTTGTTTGAGGTTCCTTTTCTTTGGCAGGTTATCCAACTCCTCTGTTAAAGATCTGACCGGTCTGGGTAACTCGATTGATGTCGGCAATGTTCACAACGGAGGGTAATGGGGTTTTTTTTCATTTTCTATGGTCATTGCATCATACTTGTATGGGATAGCTTTTTATGACTTGTACGGTATTGGACTTGGTAAGTAGATAACCATAGGGGCTTTTTGGGCCTTTTGACTGTCATAGGCCACCTCGATCAGCTCCTCGTTGGGAACTTTTCTTTCATCAAGAGGGATCTTGGATTCATTGAGTAGAGGGATTATGGCGCAAACGTCCTTGGTTATTCCATGATTGGAGATTATGACAACATTTTTGTTCTGACCAGGGAGGTAATCTTGTATTATTTTGATCGACCCAGAACTCGAACATGGTCGAATCTCCTTCCGGTCCAACTGATTCTGGAGGGCTGCTCACACTAGATAGCATCCTTGGTTATTTTCCGAGTATACTCTACAGCGCTCATAATTGTGAGGTGGTACCCGAGCATATCCGTTTTGTATGCAGTGCATCTTTACTAGATCTGTTTCTATTGATCGAATATCGTGACTTTGATGTCTACCAGGATTCCCATCAGTCATGTTAATCTGTTGTGTGTCTTCATCTAGGTAAATCGGAAGCTACCAGTGATCCAAGAGATGTTGAAGTGTTCTTTACACAAGCGCACACCCTTGGTCATTTTCATAGCATTCTTTATAGTCTAGATAATCATGTGAAGCCAGAAAACTGAGCCTAACCTGCTTAGCATGTAATTCCACTAGATTGGTTTTCATCAAGCGTATGTTAAATATCTGAACCATATTGACTTGATGGTCATTCCTTTCATGGCAATCTTGGATCCATCCGAGATCCATTTGACGTTGGAGGGCCTCTTGTACAAAAGAGCATCCTTGATTATCTGTTGAGCAGATTGGACAAGTGTTGTAATCGTGGCACGGCAGATTGTAATACTGACTTTGTCTCGAATGCATCGTAACTAAATTGGCATTCATTGCACGGATTTTGTGGTTCTGAACAATGTTGGGATGTGCATGGGCCATGTTTACTTCACGAATCTCATGATCCTGAATTTAGCCCAGATCTATTTGTTCTTGTAGAGCTATTTGTACTATGTCACACCCTTGATTGTCCTTGGAGAAGATATCACACTGATGATAGTTGTGAGATGGGACATGGCCGTACCTGCTCTGTTTGCAATGCATCTTTACTAGGTTGGTTCCCAGTAAGCATACATTGTGAATTGGATAACTGTTGACATGTTCTTCTTCTATCAAATGCACTGTAGTCTTCTCATGTTATGGTAATGGGTTCATCTGGACATTAGGATTAGTATCTTTGAATGATAAGATCCCATTCCTGACAAGCTTCTGTACATCAGACTTGAAGCTGAGACAATTCTCAATGTTATGTCCTGATCCTCCTTGATGGTAAGGGCAAGTTTGATTGCTTTAAACCAAAAAGGTGGATTTTCTGGTACTGTAAGAGGAGTCCTGGTTTGAACATGCCCCTTGGCTAGTAGAAGTGGAAATAACTCTGCGTACATCATCGGTATAGGTTCGAACCCAGATGGTCGTGTAGTACGATTGTTGTTGTTGTTGTACTGTGGACGAGCCTGCTGAAAAGGTTGTTGCTGCCTTTGCTGATAATGTTGTTGATTTGGTTGCTGCTAAGCAACCTAGGGTTGATAAGTCGGAGCTGGCATTGGGTTGATAGCGGGAGTTATTGCTGTTATCGGTTGATACCTTTGCCCTTGCTTTCCCAGAGAGATATTATTGATATCTTGCTCTTTCTTCTTTTGGAAAGCACTATTGTATCTCTTAGTACTGCTAGATGGCTCTGCATCTTTGACCAATCGTCCTTCTCGGACTGCTTCTTCAAGGCATACTCCCATGTTCACCATTTCAGTGAAGTCACTGGGCGCACTGGAAACCATTCAGTTGTAATAGAACAAGCTTAAGGTTTTTAGGAAGATCTTTGTCATTTCCTTTTCCTCGAGAGGGGGACAGATCTGGGCGGTGATTTCATGCCATCTCTGAGCATATTCCTTGAAGGCTTCCTTATCCTTTTGTGACATTGCTCTGAGTTAGTCCCTATATGGTGCCATGTCCAAGTTGTATTTATACTGTTGAACGAAGGTTGCCCCGAGATCCCTGAAAGTATTGAGCTTGGTGCAGTTTAAACCCATGTACCATTTGAGCGCGCCACCGGTTAAACTGTCTTGGAAGTAGTGGATCAGTAGCTATTGATTTTTTGTCTGGGTAGGCATTTTTCGAGCATACATTACTAAATGACTTTGAGGGCAAGAGTTGTCTTTGTATTTTTCAAAGTCAGGCACCTTGAATTTGTGCTGTATTTTTACATTAGGGACCAAACAGAGGTCAGTGGTTTACTGAATAAGTCTTGACCGCGAATGGCATGAAGTTCCTTCTGCATTTCCAAGAATTGTTCCAGGAACTCATTCATCTTTTCGTAGTCGTCTTCGTTTCCACCAGAAATTTCTTGTCGAATCTGTCCTTCTGGGACAGTGTGTACCACTGGTTATGGTATAGACATTATAACGGTGATTCTTGGTACTTCAGTGCCCTGAAGTTTGTAACCTTTAGGAGTTGCTGTCGTAACCCTTGCATCTTCATTTTCTTGATGTTTGTAACCTTCAGGTCCAGCGGTTCCTGCTACGACTTCTGGGTCTTTAGTGGCCGGCGGGATATATCCTTCAGGTATAAAGTTGAAAGGCATGCCCCAGAGGCGCCCTTTAGGCATGTTGTACCGAGGATGATTATCATGTGTCTCAAATTTAGGTGTAGATGTAATCTCTGAGATCACAGTCCTTTGATGCTGCTGCTCCTGAGCTGCGGCCAGGGATTGCATGTTGTTATGAAGTTTTTCCAAACTTTCTTTTAGAGCGTCGATTTCTTCTCTCAGCTCTCTATTCTCTTCCTTGAGATCGTCCATTTTCTTTTGTCGATTGGTCCGAATGTTGTATGAATGAGACAGTTTGACTCTACGATTGTGACACATACGTGGGACTCGAGGATAAAAAATGCGTTATGTGAAAATGATGAATGATATGCAAAGACATATTTTTTTAGTTTTTGTTTTCAAAAGAAACTTCAACAAATAGATTGTAAATATCACACAGTGCGCCCCTTTTATTGAATTCGAAAGATTACAGTATTTTACAAAGAAAAGTACAGTATTTTACAAAGTGCTGAAAGGAAAATGCCTAAGCTCATGGATCTTGAGTTCTCTCTGAAGAGAGCTCAGATGTTGGTTCCTGTATTTTCCTTTTCTTTGATTGGGCCTCTTTAGCCGTTGTTGGGTCGACGATCCTTTACCAAGTGAAATGAGTGAGTAAATTTCTTCAGTCTTCTTGACTTTCTATGGCATGCTGCTCTAATACCTCAATCAGAGCATCCTTTTCCTTTAGCAGCTCTTGAATCTTGGTACATTCCAAATTAAGGATCTGGTGTTTGCTCTTCCAAGAGTTCTTCTCACGTTGAACTTTTTTGAGAGCGACCTGGAGTTTTTCCACATCAGACATGAAATAAAGGACATATTCCTTTAATGGAAAAACTTCTTAGCAAGGGTAAGGCATCCTCAGCTTGAGAGCTCTAGTTTGTACCCAGTGGAGATAAGGTTCCATGGAGGTACAGTTTGGTCTTCCCAGAGACTCTGTCCCTTTCCTGTGAATATGTTGCCAGGCATGCACTATTTCTTTCTTTAGTGCCCTGTCATTTTCTCCTTCCTTGAAGAAAAGACCTTCCAGATGAGCGTTATATGGGATATTCTTCATCGGGTATCCGAGTTGACGGCGGGCTAAAATTGGATGATAGTTGATTCCTTCTTTAGTTCTAATGAGGGGTACATTAGCAAAATTTCCACATCTGTCGATGATCTTTATCCCTTCGTAAATCCGATTGTACCAGTCTATGTCTGAATTGGTAAGAGACATAATCCTCTATGACCAACGTAGAGTACTCTTGTGATCCCAAAAAGCAACAAATTTGGGCAAATGGGAAATGAACCATTTGTAGAGTAAAGGTACGTAGAATGTGATCGTTCCTCCGCTATACAAATTCCTTAAATGTACAAAATGATAAGCATCTGCGAGCAAGGTTGGTACGAGGTTTCCTATTAATAATATCTTAACAACATTGTTATCGATGAAGTTATCAATGTTGGGAAAGAGGAATAACCCATATATGAGCATAACAAAGACGTCTTCGAAGGCAGTTATGTTTCCTAAACTAGCAAAGTATAGAGCTTTCTCCATCAGGAATTTAGCCGGTAAACCTTGGATTCCTCCTTTAGTGGTCATGTGAGTCCTAACTTCTGACTCATCCAAAGAGATTGCTCTTGCAATGGCTTGATCTTTTGGAATATCTTCCAGTCCAGAAAATGGAGCTTGATCAGTGATAGGTAAATCAATCAGGTGAGAGTACTCTTCCAAGGTTGGTGCAAGTTGGTAATCCGGGAAAGTGAAGTAGTGGTAAACCGGATCGTAGAACTGTACCAGCGTAGACAGAATCCCTTCAAGCACGTTGACCCTTAATAGAGACAATAGTCCTCCGTGCTTAGCTTTGAAAGCCTCGAGATTGGTAATCATCCTTCCCAAATTCCTTAAGTCTTCTAGTTTCGAATCCTTGAAGGTGTACTTGTGCATTTTTCTTCTACCAAAATCCATAATGCAACCTCTGATATTTGCAATTATTGTTTTAGTTCTTTTGGAAAAAGATTTTTTTTCTTGTTTGAAAGGAGTTTTTTTAATGAATGCATGAATGCAGCAAACAAAACCATTTGAAAACATGGGTTTAGGGGTTCAACGTCACGAGCATGGAGTCATGGCTCTACCCATCCCCAAAGGTTGTACTATTTTGGTCAATTTTTGTACCTATAGAACGGGTTCTAAAAGGTCCCCAAAGTCATTGACCCCTCCTAGGGATATCAACAGCAAGCTGATTCACTCGAGCGAGCTGTAATATCCTAGGATGAATCTCTTTTGAGTGTAGTATCGCGTGTCAACTATTTTCGATAGTCACCGCACTACCAAATGGCCATATGGTTAAATGTCTATTAAATCCTCAGGGTCATAGGTACCGCACTGGGATAAACGATGCTTTCACGATAATCGGTCGTTCAACATCAATATTTCTACACGGGTACCTCGCCTGATTCGGCGGATTTCCAAGTTAGCTTGGTCGGGATTCACTCCCTATAAGCGTTTCTCGGATATGCCACCACTTATCTTAATGTTTTCTCAAACTTTCCACATGCGTATTAATCGCATTCCCAGTTAACAAAAATTTAAACACGGGTATCAAGTAATATGACAGTAAATGATATATACAGCAAAAAGTATATAAATATAAAAATAAATGCCAAGCAAAGCCTAGACCTCTTAGGAACTCTAATCCTAAACTCCCCAGCAGAATCGCCGTTTTTCTGTAGCGTGCGATTTTTGTCGGTGACGCGACCACCTTACCGCAATGGTTGGAATTGGGTGCTACTTTCTGATTTCTTATCTATCCTATGAAGCTGGAAAGGAAAGGGAAGATATCTAAAACTAACCTTGCACGCAAATGTTTTCTTTAACAAATGCTAAAAGATTGGGGGTTCGGGGTCAGGTTATACAAAGGGAAGTTGTCAATCACCCAGTGTATATATGGTTATCCATAGACCTTTTATGGAATGTTTCTCTATTATCTTTAAATGCTTTCTTGTGTTTATCTGTCATGGGTTGGGAAAAATTCTACTTTGGGAGGTTTGAGAGGATGTTTTTGTTGTTTTCTGGTTTTCTGTTATTTTTGTGAAGATACTGGACCTAAGGTTTTTGATTTATGTGCTTGCTAAGATTTCGCAATCTTATGCCTACGTATTCCCTTAAAGATACTTGGGAAATCAGAGCAATCATAGTTCCTCCTATTCTATGGGAGAAAAATGTTTGATGTCTTGTTCAAAGCCCAAGATTGAATCTAGGTGAGTATTTGTGTCTTGTTCAAAGCCCAAGATTGAAGCTAAAGGTTTGACTGAGAGATAATTTGTCATGTCTAAAGGGAGATATCTCACCTATTCATCACAGTTATTGAGATTGGTTATAAAGGGGAATTACTTTAACTGGAATGTATGGAATCCAGTAATGCCATAATTTCCTTTATAAGGGTGATGTCATGAAGGAAGAAACTTTAACTCAGTATTGAGCAATGCCATTTTTCCTTATGAGCCTTTTATGCTAAGAGAGAGACATTGGCTTAGATGTAAATAATATAGAGGCTTGCCACTTACAGCAATTAGATGTAAGAGGAAGTATACCAGGATAAAAGAGGGACCACAACTTGGATTTTTGAATCAACAATTGTGCCACTTACAGCAGTTATCTGGAAATTGGGTTTTTTTATTGTCTGTTTTGATATGTGATGAACAGATAAATGTCTTCCTACAGAGAGAACTTTTGATTTCCTTTGAGGGGATGTTGATTTTTGTGTTCCTTGATCAAAGCCCAAGGTTGAAGCTAAAGGATTGACTCTGCTTAGGGAGTTTTGTGTCTGTCTTGTACAAAGCCCAAGATTAAGGCTAAAAAGAGATTGACTCCACTAGGGAGGTTTTTATCTGTCTTGTACAAAGCCCAAGATTGAGGCTGAAAAGAGATTGACTCTATTGGAGAGGTTTTATTTGTCTTGTACAAAGCCCAATATTGAGGCTGAAAGATTGACTCTGCTGGAGAGGCTTTTATCTGTCTTTTACAAAGCCCAAGATTGAGGCTGAAAAGAAATTGACTCCACTGGGGAGGTTTTTATCTGTCTTGTACAAAGCCTAAGATTGAGGTTGACTCTACTGAGGAAAATCATTATACAAAGCCTAAGAGGAGGCTGGCAGGGAGAAATTCTTATATGAAGCCTAAGAGGAGGCTAGCTGGTGCAGAGGATTGTTGAAATCCAGAGGTAGCTCCCATATGTATTGGGGAATCCAAAGGTTTTACTCTTTCTTGGGATTTGAAGAAGAGTTGAAATATCTGAGACCATGAGGCTCTGATTCTGTTAGGGTGACCCTGTCTGGGGTTTTTTAAGGTGAAGGTTTAAACCTTGAGTTTGAAAACCTATGGAGGCTTTAAACTCTGCTGGAGATTAGTGTGTTGATGAAATAATCATGGTTTTTTCCTGTACTTTTAGGAAACTTGAAGGTTTCTTTGAAATCCAAGAGGAGATGAGACTTTCCAAGTCTATTGGTACGAAGAGGTTGACTCTGCTGGAGAATGATCTTTGTATGATGCCCAAGAGGAGGCTTTGGTTTTAAGGGATGAGAATCAACCCTAGAATGGTTTGATGTTTTGGAATTCTGACTCTCTAGAGGATTGAACTAGTAGAGATGAATAAGTTCTGTCTTATACCTGTAGGAGGCCTTCAGGTCCTTGTACTAAGCCCAAGAGGAAGCTGGGAACTTCTAAGAAGCTTGTGGGTCCTTGTATAAAGCCCAAGAGGAGGCTGGGGATGCTTTTAGGAAGCCTGTGGATCCAAGCTTAAGAAAAGTTCAAAAAAGGTTTCACCGGGAATAAGTCCTTTCTTTGCAGAAAAGTTCTAAGGTTTTAAGAAATTTAAGAGAGGTTTCACCGGGAATTAATCCTCTCTGGGGAAATGAATTTCTTGTATACATATACTTGTAAGTTAGGACAGTCTTGAGAAAAGTTTCACCGGGAATAATGCCTTTCTCTGTTCCATATTGTATAAGCCCAAGAGGAGGCAAGATTGTATCTGGATTTTCCTATGGGGAACTAGTTTTGACTGTGTTGAAAGAGTAACCACTGGTTTGACCTAAATCTGGACCTAATTGGTGGGGAATACTCTAAGCTAGTATATACAAGCATATATATATATATATATATATACAGATGAAATATATAAACAAGTATGTATTGAAGAGATAGTGGAACTTACAGTTGTACAAACCCAAGCTTAGTAACTACAGCTGTATGGTTAGTTTTTCAAGAAATTGAAGAAAGTTTTGATAAAACTTTGAATTTGAATCTAAATAAAAAAGAAATTTGTTTGTAAAAGGAAGTTTGGCGCTTATACTCACAGGGAGGCCCAGATGATCTCTTTTGGAAAGGCGACGATCGCGTCGTAGTTTTGAAAACCACAGAGGGAATTATACAATGACTGAGGCCCAAATTATTGTATTTACAAAGAGGATGGGTCTTACACTCTATTAGAGTCCCAAGAGTTTATTTTGATACAAGAGATGGGGCTTACAACTCAAGGAGATGCCTAGATGAAAAACAGTGATTATGCGGTTATTTTGAAAATCGTATATGGACTTATATAATGACTGAGGCCCAAAATATTTATTTACAAAAGAGGTGGATCTTACACTCTACCAAGAGGCCCAAAAAAGTGTTTGAAAAAGAAGTAAAATGGGACTTACAACCAAAGGGAGCCCCAGATGAAAAATGTTTTGAAAACGGCGATCGCGCCGAGATTTTTTAATATCGTATCGGGACTTATACAATGACTGAGGCCCAAAAAGGTTTATTTACAAAGGGATGGGACTTAGACTCTACCAAGAGGCCCAAAAATTATTGAAAACAAGTTTTGAGGGTGAAATGAATTTAAACCCTAATTTGATTAAAAATGTATTTTATTTTGAATAAAAATCAATTAAAATGATCAAGATTATCAAACAGGTATGAAAAACAAGTTATGATCTTGGATTAATGTTTGAAAAATGATGTTTTATTCATATAATAACTTGAAATTCATTTATGTTTGAAAAATCAAGTGAAAGAAAGGCTTTTTAAATTCTTAAAACAAATAAACAAGAAATCCTTTGTGAAAATTCAAAATATATTAAACAAGTAATTTTTTTTTATGGAATAAATTATTTTAACATTTTTGTGAATTTTGAAAAAAAAGAATCAATTCAAAAACATTAAAATCCATAGAGAAATTAATTTTTGAATCAATTAATAAAATTAACTAAAAATTCAAAAAAGGCGTCAATAACACTTGTTCTTGCTCGCGCGTGTTCTTCTTCCCCGGATTTGCAAAACCTCTCCTAACTCCCTGATTACTCAATGATTTTGCACGATTCAAACATCAATCTTACTCGTTTTTGAACAAGGAACAAGATGGTACCATTTAATTTCATTTTTTTAAGTGTGGAGAGAGTTTATCATGTATGAACACATAAACCCTAGAATTTGAAAAAATTATCATGAAATCCTAAACACGAATGAATCATGGCAATTGATTGAGGGTTATCACTCTATGAACTAGCAGAAACAAGTTGGTAACTTGAAAATAAATTGATGATGCATGTAGTATAAAGTTTGAAGGTTTTAGGCTTACTTGTGCTTGCTTGTGCAAGAGGATTTCGAATTGTCTGTTGGAGGTGTTACAGATGTGTTGTGAGGACTTGGACAACTTCACTATACCTTATGGAGTGTGTTGAGATGCCTGGCCTTAATTGGAGATGCTTGGATCACCTTGTGGTATCTCAACTGCAAATAGGCCTCAAGTGGATTTTGAGGTCTATGATTCTGGTGTTCCAGATGAAGTATGAGTGTTTGAACAGCTTATATATGATATATTGGATGTGTTTGGATCATAAGCTATGATGGAATTGCTCTCTAACTCAAAATTCGATGGTGACTTGTAAAATAAGGCATTTTTGGTTTTTGAGAGAGATTTTGAGGAAAACAAGTGTTATCAAGCTTTGGTGTACTCAAACTGATCATAAATGACCTCTATTTATAGTGTGCCAAGTTTGTTTTGGCAGCAATAGTGAATGGTGGCTGGTACAGTCCATTATCCAATGGTTGCATAAAGGAATCTCAAGTCTTCTCTAGCCATTGACTTGGGTCAATCTTGTAGGCCTATGGTCTTCTGTTGCAGGGATAAGGCTTCACTCATTCATTTGTATTTGCCTCAATACATGCCACCTTGATGCATCAATTGAATGCTCCATGACAACTTTGAATTTTTGGTTTTTGCATCATTGGATATCACATGCATAAATGATGATCTTTTGACTTGGGAGACTTGTGGCTCAGAGATCTTTTGCTTTGATCTGATCCTTAATGTTTATAGAAGGATTACAAGACTTGTAATTGCACAAATTAGCCAATTCTAGCAAATGACCTATAATCTGCCTTGGGAAGAAATCAGCTTTTGGTGCCATGGGTTGTAACTTCTTGCTCAAATTGAATTTGGAGATGATCTGGTACTTGTTGGAAAACCCTAATGACATACTTTAACTTTGATGTCCAACATTGTTCTTGATTTAGCTTGGATCATAATGAAAAATGGTCCCAAAGTTGGTGAAAAACCTAGACAGATTCAGCCTAAAAAAAATTTAAGTGTTGGAAAAAGTGGTCATTTTCATGTTTTTATGATTTTGATCAATCCATTACTCAAAATCCATGAGGATTTGGAATTTGATGTAGTTGACAATTTTGAAGTATGTAATGAGAGCTTCCATTTGAGCGTTGGATGGAAGAAAAAGGCCTTGTGGTTTGGGAGTTATGGCCTTGCAAAGTTGGTACAGGCCAAATCACTTTTGTTCCATAACTTAGAAAATTTTAAGTTTCTTATGGTTGCCCCTTTTGCAAGTAACCTTATTTTTCTTTATTTTTCTTGATGAATGATGATCCAAACCATGAATTAACATTGTTTTTCACTTAGGGAAGCCATGTTTGTCAAGAAATTCAAAAAGTCAAACTTGATTTTTGGCACAGTTGAATTTTTGTCAGATGAATTTCAAACTGTGTGATCCTCTATACAATCAAGTCCATAACCTAATTCAAACCTAATGGATGGATTACATAGGTGTTTTAGAGTGTCTTGAATCATGTCCCAATGTTTGGGAGCATGTCTTGGTCAAAATTCAAAGATACAGTTGACTTTTCATCAGGAAACCCTAATTGGCCCAGATGAATTTGAATCTTTGTATTGCTTGTGAACCAAGCTCTTTGAGTCAATCCAACCTTGTGAATGGATTAATATGATAGATTGGAGGTCTTCAAAACACTTCTTGAGGTCTTGGCTCATGTCTTGCTCCAAAAGCCAACTTAGGGGTAAATTAGGTCAAGAAACCCTAATTCCTGATTTTTGGTGAATGCATCCCCTGAGACTATTTTGACTCTATGATTAGGTCTATGAGGTCCATTTGAGCGTCTTGGGTCATGCTTTGAAGTATTGACTCATGCCCAGATGAAAATTTTCATCTGGAGGCACTGGTCGACCAAAACCCTAATTTGGTGACACTGGCGATCTTAAGACTTGATCCACTTGGAATGTTGCAACCTTGTGCTTGATTCTTGATGTGGGAGACCTCTTGATCCTTCATGGGTGTATAAGAGGCTAGACAAGTTTAATATCATGTAAATTCTTGATTTATCCTTTGTCTAAGTGCTCTGAAAGGGCTCAAACCCCTAATTCTTGGTTGAGGTGGGTGCTCGACAATCCTTGAGAAACTGATGAGGCAATGAAGATACATCCATATTGTGGTGATGATTTGTACAATGATGGGAAATCTTGTGGTCAAAATTTGGGGTATGACACCTATCTCCCATGAGAGAATTAGACACTAGTCATCCTTAGTTGAGATGTAATTCTCCTACCCTATGACATAGTTGAGAAAGAATGTAGATTCTTTTCCAATTGAGAGAGGTATGTGGCATACTCGTTGATTCTATATCCGAGTTAGTGCCCTTATCTTATTGTGAAGCAAAGATCCATCTTCCACATGTTTGCGATGGTTTAGTTGAGTATTCTCCTTAAGAAGACAACTTGTCTCTTCTCCTAAGACCAACCAACAAACATTATTTTTACCTGTGGTTCCGAACTATGGACGCTCTGATTTCTCAAAGTTCCTTTTGAGAATACGTAGGCATAGGATCGCGATGATCCTAGCAAGCTACCTTTTTCTTTTTCCACCTTTTACTTTACCCATCTTTTCACCTTTAACAAACAAATTACAAATAACACAATAAGACAAGAGGTTCCTATAGAGTACTATAGATCCTTAGGGTGCTAGTACATTCCCTTAGTATAACCAACCCCCAAACCTTAGATTCTATTTTTATTTGCATTTCATTGCATATTTATGGGTTATTCGTTCTTTTTCCCTTCCCTTGGATAAATTAAAGATCGGTGGTGAATTAAGATTTGTGAGCCTAGTTAATTTAATAGCTATGGTCTTCGATTCTCACTGCGACAAACACCCATGACTTTAGGTGAGGAATTGATTGCTTTAGTTAGACGTACAAAGTGTCTCTGGCAACACCCTTGACTTTATCAGCACACTGGGAATTGATATCCTTGGTCGTACCCCATATTTCATGTTCTTACGCATAGTCATAAATAAGAGAATGTTTCATAAAGCTTCAATTCTATTTACTCTTTCTAGATATACATGTGCACAAGGAGGTAAATGATATAGGCATAACATTTGATATGATTAAAGAGTATGAAACATAACCAGGAAGGCCAGCCGTCGCTTATTTTTTCACTCTCAATGTCAGGTTCACCACTTTTTGGAGGACAAATGCTAATCCTATTGAGTTGCCCGGTGAGAGAAGCGACATTGATCTATATAGCTATACCTTTTTCCTAATATTTATATAGAGCCTATTATATTATTTTTGCTCCCTATAGGTCAGCACTGACGGTGGTTGATTCTCCCTGCAGGTTGTGATATTTAAGTTTGAGGTGCACCGGCGAGGCAACAACGTCTATTGTGGCTGCAAAGGGTCGTCCCAAGATGCAGTTGTAAACACTCATGCAAGGAACAACAAGAAATTGAGAATTTATCGCTTGGATATCCTTTCCCTAACCTACATAAACCATCATCTCAATGTATCCCCAGGGACAGGTAGTGGTTCCATTGAGCGCCTAAAGATTAAATCCTTTGTATGGAATCAAACCGCTTTGGTCTAGCCTTACCTTCTCAGACAACTTTGGGTACATGATATCACAAGTGTTGTCGTCAATGAGGATCTAAGACATGTCTAATTATCCAATCGTATCGACGATTACAAGGGGAAAGTCTTGTTGGGGACGCCTCTGACTTTCTCCGAGTCCATGAATCTCAACATAGGTCAATCAAGGACTTTTGTCGAAGTAATTCCTTCCTGGCGGTGGACAACTATCATTTATACGATCTTCCTCTTCATGGTTCCTTTGGAAGAGAGGTTTACCCAGGGTGCTCCTTTAGTTATGGTGACTATGTAAGGGCCTTTTCCTTTACTTGAATCCTTGCTTTCTCCACTTGTTACGACTATTGCGGTCTTCAAGAGATACTTACCTTTTAGTGGCTTCTATCTATCCCGTTTTCCCCCATGACATACTCAATCAACCAACCCCTCTTAATTATTCCTCCAATGGCATCCTTCAGTTGGACACAATCGCCAATATTGTGACCATGTCTCTTTTGGAAGCATAAGTATTTTGATTTATCCGTCCGAGATGTCTCTCTAACGGGGTAAGAAGGTCGTATTCCCCCCTTTTGAAACTCAGTATTTGCACATTCTTGATTAAAAAAATTCTTTGGAGATCGTCAGAAGGGTGTACATGTCGTACTTCCCCAAAATACCCTAGTCGGAGTCATCTCGATGTCGGTGGGACTCCTTTTTTGCTGGGCGACTGGATTGAGCCTCGATAGAGGCGGGGTTGTCAAAACGCATGGCCAACTTCTCTTATAGGACCATGTAAGGTTCAACTGTGGTTAACATTTCCAGAAGATATTTTACTTTCTTCTACCATAACTTCTTCTTGAATTGGTGGTCTCTCAGAATGTCGTTCTCAAAGATCCAACACTGGAGACCTTCTTGGGTCCCCTCTACCTCAATGAAGACCTGTGTGAATCAGTATAGGTAAAATTGCAAGATTTATGTATTTCCCTGGATGATCCTGCTCAGGGTAGCTTTAGTTATAGGTCGTCATTTCTAGGAAGTGAAATGCGTAGAAAACCTATCACAAAAGTTTGTCCAAGAATCGATGCTTCCATCAGGAAGAATATTAAACCACAACGGGTCAGCCCGATCAAGGTTAATGCAAACAACTTTCACTTTAAAGCACCATCGCCTCTGAAGTAACTCAGTCGATCATTTACGAGTTGCACATACTCGTTTGGATCTGCTTTTTCCGTCATATTCTCCCAACTTGGGTGGCTTCTCCATGGACTTCAGGATCTTGCTTTCTAGTATTCTTTCTAACATTGGGAGCTTCAGCTTCACCTTTCTCGATCAAGTTTCTACCTGAGCTAGGGAAGAGGCATGACTACCCTAGCCTCCCCGAGGATCCGAATGGGAGTTCGATGTTTCCTAATATTACGTCGATCCTTCGATTGAGGGGCTTTGCCTCTCATTGTCCCAACTAGTTCTCCAACAAAAACATGACTCTTTCTTGAAGCAACTTCTTGAACACTATTTCCACGGAATAGAGCATTATGAAGGCTTACTTCTAGGAGTTGAAGCCTCTCTTCAAGTCCGTATGAGTTGTTTTTTCGAACAGTTTTGAACATGTTGTTTAACAACTCGTTAGCTTCTTGCAAGCTGAGGTTCGCTTGCAGAGCATGAAGGTCAGGCAAGGCTTCTGACTGGATAACAGGAGGTGAAACTGGAGTCTCAATAGTAACTTGAATAGATCTGGCCAACTATGAAGCTTGAACCAAATCTGAATGTAGCGAAACAAATGTTCTAGGATCTACGATGCTTTATGAAGAAGGAATGAGCAGTTGATTGCTTATTGCTAGAGTAACGACGATAGCTTTGTGCGTTGCGGTATATCTAGTAGCCTTAGATTCAACCATAAACGAGAATCGTAAGAATTTAAGATCTAGAAATTTGAGGAAATCAAATTGAGATTATGCTTGGTAGAATCAATACGTGACAGATCTTTGCACTTGATTACGAATGCTTTCGCTACGGTGAGCGAAGGAGGTTGTGAAATATGAAGTTGTATAGCAAATGATGAGTAAGGCGGCAAGAAGAAGAAAAAATTGTTTCTCAAAATAGAGAAAGGAAAAGATTTAGACTCCAATGAAGAAATGACGTTGATCGTTCAGAACTTCATAAGGTTTATGAAATACAAAAAATAATAATAGAATAAAAAAAGAACGGATGGAGATCACCCTTTACTCCTATATGTTTTCACTATGGTAAGAATAGACACATAAGACCTAATTGCCCTTAGAACCTAAAAAGGAACCAGAATCAGAATAAGTTCAAGAATCCCAAAAAGAATATCAGAAAGCTTACATTGTTTGAGATGAAAATGACATGTATTCCTCAGATGATGAGGAAGCTAACATATGTCTCATGGCATATTATGAAGAAAATAAGGTAACTTCTCATTTCTCTTATGATTAATTATTTCGTATTTTCAAGAAGTTAAATAAAGAAAAAAGTAAGTTAAAACAAATTGTCTCCGCTCATGAAGAAACTATTTCTTCCCCTGAATTTGAAAATAAACCCTACTGGAAGAAATAGAAAATCTTAAAGAAAGGAAAAATGCTTTAACACAAATCTCTTCTCACAAAATATTAGACGCATATATCAAGTACGATCAATATGACATTTTGAAAAGTGAAAACAAGGATTCACATAATACACTTGCTAAATTCAATAAGGTAAGAGATATCTTGAATCTTCTTATTGGAAATCAAAGAGCAACATATAATAAAGACGACATAGGAGTCGAGCCACGAGATGTAACTCATGAAGACAAATATTTGGCTGCCATATTAAAAAGGAACATGAAGGTGGCAGAGGAAGACACAAACCATAAACCTAATTACTTTATGCATTACGCCAAGTTTATTATATTTTAATTTATTGATTGGATTATTTAAGGCGAGGAATCTCGTTGAAATTGCATCTAAAGGTATTATTTATGAAGGATTCTTAAAGATAAATTATTTCTACCCATAAAGGCAATAACACATATTAGATCCTCATGAAGGAACCCCCTTAAGGCGATAACTTACGCTACATTGTCTAGAAGGAATCCTTTTTGCTCATAGAGGCAATCACATATGTAAGATTCTCATGAGGGAATCTTTGCCACCCATGTAGGCGATTACTTATGTTAAATTCTAACATGGTCCTTGTTTCTTTATTATGTCATATAATGGAGATTAACTTATTCAATGCAACGTAAAGGCAAAAGATAATAATAAGTGAAATGCATCTTATGCCACAACGTCATTAATCAAACCCTCAGGGGTAAAAAGTAGAAACAACCCTTAAGGGAGCCACAAATGATTATAGAAAGACCCCTTAGGGCATACTTACAAAAATATATAAAGGGCATAAATAACTAAGACATAAGGTCTTTAACCCCCTCTAGAAATCGATGTTTCTTAGAAATATTCTCCAGGTGATCAGATATCCCCTAGGGAAATTCCTCCATCCTTCTATTGCCCTTATGCTCTATCTGGGCTCCCTTGTCAAGGGACACGCCTGGCTCTCTAGAAGTTAGGACCTCCTCGTTGTTTATAAGACGGACATTATATACCACTTTGAATAAGTTCATTTGGATCAAATCTAACCCAGTGTAAAGAAAGAATATATGCTCTTTCGCACGTTCGAAATATTGTTCACGAGTTTCTAGTAATTCATCCTTGAGTGTGAAATACTCTCGTTCCATCCTCTCATAAGAGACCGTTTCAAGATATTTTCTAATGCAATGAAAGCCCGGGCCTCTAGTGCTTCCATTTTAAGTATTAGATTCATATCTTTCTCCTTTTTTGGTAGGGTCCTCACTATCTCTTGGCTCGTAGCAATGCTTCCCTTGGCCATAGTGAGTTGGGACTTGAAGGGATGTATACTATGGATGACCTTATAGTCACCAAAGAAGTCCTCATGGAAGGGGATGCAAGCTCTAACAAACTTGACAACATCAAATGTGGTGTCACTCCATCACATATGATGTCCTTTGCTTTCGAAGAGCGCCCCTTCACCTTATCTTCTCAGGGGATCAATGTGAGATCACTCTTTGAAACTTAAGAAGAACTTTATCCACACTTTTGGATCTTAGTAGGGTCTGTATCATCAAGGGCGTGACCCTCAACATGCCTTTTGCTCTCTTTGGTCATTAGGTCGTCTGGGCAACTCTTTGGGTTGTCTGTCATCTAACACTCAACGTTTTTCCTATTCAAGTGCTCCTTCCTTTTAGTTATGGGAAGGGAAGACATCTCATATGCAAAAGGAGAATAAGAAATGTAAGAACAAGAGTGGTTATGCATCTGGCCTTAAGTTTTGATGGTAACTACGCATGTTATCCTTGAGAATAATTCGGTACTTTATGGTTTCTATCTAGTGTGTAGCTTTTGCTAGAAAGGATCTGACTCTGATTGAAAGGCGTATGGCATCATAAGACTCTGATCTAAACACTCTGGAAGAAAACATATGTTGTGTACAAGATTAAAGTAAATACTCAGGAATGCTTCTAATGCAACGACTCTGAGGAACGTATGTACAAAAGCTTCTAATCATGACTAAGTAGATAAGCCTTGAAGGCTTTCTAAGAGATGTGCTTCTATCCATTATAGTTATGAAGTTTCTAAAGACAAGGTTCTATTGAACGAAGTTCTGAAGATTCTAAAGACATCAATTCTGAAGTTTCTAAAGATAAGGTTCTGTTGAACGAAGTTCTGAAGATTCTAAAGACATCATTTCTGAAGTTCAAGTTCTGAAGACTCTGAAGACAAGGTTCTATTGAACGAAGTTCTGAAGACTCTGAAGAAAAATATGTGCTAAACAAGTTCTGAAGATTCTAAAAACAAGGTTCTGCTGAACAAGCTCTGAAGTTTCTGAAGACATCACTTCTAAAGACCAAGTGTTGAAGACTCTTAAGATAGTTCTGTTGAACGAAGATTTGATATTCTGAAGACTTTGGTTCTGAAGTTACAATTATTGATCTCTCTACACAAGCTTCATCAAATATACATCTGAAGCCTCTGAAGATTAGAAGATAAAAGATCAAGAATGGTTTGTGTGCTTCAATGAATATAAAAGTGCAAATTAGTTTGTGACCTCTACCTAGAATAGGTGGCGTAAGGACAACTCTTTTGTATTATGATTTGACCATTCTTTTAAGTGAACGTTGGGATATTACAGTTGGAATATGTTTCCTATTATACCCTCCAACGGATCTATTCTCAAGCTCTATATATTGAAGATCTGAATGCTTGAAGAAATATTGCTGGTGTGCTGAGTGCAAATATTGCTGCTGTAAGCCAAGTGCTGAAGTGCCTTAGTGCAAAAAGCCAAAGCAACAAAGAGAATAGAGAAAGAGATGAAGAAAACACGAGAGTTATTGTGCAAGGCAGAAGCAAGCACCAAATTGTAAAGCTCAAAAGAAGATGCTTGAAACTCAACCAAATTAGAGCGCAACTCTACAAGAAAATGAGAGAAGGATTAAAAGAAGCTTTTAAGCTCACAAAACTCATGCTGATATGATGAAAATATCTAGGAGATTATTCTTAAGATAGTTTGGTAAATTAGCAAGGAGATGTTGTTCATATATTTCTAGAAACACTTTTGTGTTATTGTACTTCATTTGTGTCATCTGCTTGTTTAAAAGCAATTCTTGTACACACCTTTGTAACACTTTTCAAAGTGGAGATTCCTCAAGTGACTAAGTCGTTAGTCTGGATACTTGAGAGGGCTAAGTTGTTTTCTAACACTTAGAGATTGTAATATTTCTAGATTATTGGATTAAGTCCTTGTCTAAGGCGAAATCACCTTGGTGGGTGGATTGGAGTAACTTTGTTAATAGTGAACCAGGATAAAAATAATCGTATCTATTTATTTTTATTCTCTTGTTAGCATTGAATTTTGAATTCCGTGAAAAATATCATAGTTGGTGAAACCATATTCAAACCCCCATTTCTTGTGTTTCTCACCCCTTGAATTGGTATCAAAGCTCTGGTTTTGGTATTGTTGTTTATCAAACACTTAACCGTGTCAGATAAAGATCCAGACAAGATTTGAGAAACACCTTGATGGTTTCCACTCCACCACCTGCTATTTCAGTCTCAAATGTTCTTAATTTTATCCTCTACCATTATTGGTGAAAAGGTTGAGTACTGGAAAGCTGTAATAGAAAGTTCTTTCTAAAAGGTGATACTGATAATTTGAATATCGTAGTTGATAACTACATATATCCCTTAGATGAAGCTAGTAAAAGGCTTGTTCTAGACTGGGCCAACGGCCATGCGCGACCCAATCCATGATTGCTACAGTAACGACCCAGACGCTTGAATCCAGTCCGTTAAGGGGACAAAAGTGCCCTTTTGCCCCTACAACCGGTCACGGACTGCTCAGTCCTGCCCGGAATTATTGCCCGTCACACACGGACTACAGCTCCCCGACAGCTGACGAACAGATGCCCACAACTACCTTCCTGCCCGGTATAACGGCTAGTTTGGGCATCCTACCCATCATAACGGCTAGTTTGGGCAGTTACCTATTCTTCAGGAAAACGGTTATTTCGCCCTGAAAATAGGATCGTTGGCCACGCGCTGGGGAACATTATATAAACCCTCTGAGAGGGTCAGGTATCAAATATTCATCCTAAGAATACACTTTGTACTTGCCCCTTTTCTCTGACTCTTTCTTACTTAAGCGTCGGAGTGCCTTGCAGGTACACCCCCTCCTCTCCTCATCAACATTCCGAGCACCTTGCCCATCTGACGACCAGCATACGTGGACCTGTTCGAATACTCCGGATCAGTGGCGCCGTCTGTGGGAACTCCTTGTTCTCCCCTTCTTTCTTTCCTCCTCGGAAACTAAAAGATCAAAACATACTTTCTTTGATCCGCCCACATATGGCCGCTCAGAACTCCGCAAAAGGTGCTGACGTTACGGTTCTCGTTCCCGTCAACAAGATGGACGTTGACGGCAGTTCTTTGTTACTTTCTGATCCCCGTTTTCTTCGAGACGGGGTTACTGCGTCTCCAACTCCTCCTCCCACCGAGCAAGGAGGCAAACAGCTACCGTCGGGTGAGCGACCAATTCCTGGCCCTCCCAGCGCCGACCTGGCCGTTGCAGCTCTTTTGGAAGCTGTCAACCGCACGAACCTCCTTATCTTGCAGCAAGGAGAGAGAATAGGAGCTCTCGAGGAAGCATCTCTTCCAAGATCCTCTCTTCCAAAGAGTAAGCATAGAAAATTAAGAAGCCCGCCACCTAGGCGTGGGGAAGACCATATATCGAGGCATGAGCCTGGATCACAACACATTCGCAAGCGCGACCAAATCTCCCCACGAGATCGATCATCACCAAGACACAAGAGAACGAGGCAGGATAGGCATTCTCCACCGGTCGGACTTCGTGACCGGCTACGTTCACCCTCACCTCGCAGAGACCGCCGTCGCGAGCGCAGACAATGGTCACCCTCAACTCCAAGTTCAGACAGCGACGACGAGCCTCGCGGCCCGTTGTCCCGCAGGATCTTGACCACCCATCTCCCTAAAGGACTAGAGAAACCTCTGTCTCTAGGGACTTACGATGGAACCACTGACCCAGACGAGCACATATAAAACATAGATGCTCTTTTGGACTACAGAGGGGTGCGAGGAGCCATCAAATGCCGCCTGTTCCCGACCACGCTTCAGAAGGGAGTAATGACATGGTACAAGCAACTACCAAAAGAATCCATTACATCCTGGAGGCAGCTGGGGAGGATTTTCTCCCGTCGCTTTACTGCATCGCGACGCCATCCAAAGACCTCGGCGTCCCTCGGAGCTGTCGTACAGGGAAGAGATGAGCCTCTTCAGGCTTACATTGAACGGTTCAACAAGGAGGCCGTCCAAGTGCCAACAACCGACGACATGAAGAAATTCCTGCTCGAGCAGGGATTGCGTCTTGGCTCAGACTTCACGAAACCCATCGGCCTCGATCCACCGAGGAACCTTAACGCCCTTCTCCTCCAAGCCCAGTCACATATACAGTACGAGGAGAAGGTTGCTGCATACTCTGTCCGGGCCTCTCGACACCATGAAGGTGCCCGCTCGTCCAGAGCTGAAGAAACCTCGACATCCCGCCGAGGAGATAAAAGACGCGACGATCGGCCTCGCGATGCACGTGAGCAGAAGGGACCTTCTGGGCGGTTCCATGACTATACCCCCCTCACTGCCTCGAGGGAGAAAATCTTGTCCGAGTGTGCCGACTCGGAATTCAAGCAAGCGGGAGTCCGTTTCCCCAAACAGCTTCCGGCCAGACCGGGTGTAGACAAATCCAAGTATTTCCGCTTCCACAAGAGTCACGGTCATACGACGGAAGAATGCATCCACCTTAGAGATGCAATAGAGATCCTTATTCGCGACGGCCACCTGAAGCAGTTCGCGAAAAAGAAAGATGCTCCCCGACAGGAAACCCAGGAGAACAAAAAGGTTGTAGAAGAGACTCCGCCCTCTGATGACACCAACGTACAGGTCGCTATGTCCATAACTCGGCCAGAGGACTTCTGCATCCCTGATAGTCTGTTCGTCTCCACGTACCTCTCTGCTCATAGCCCGTGGGAGGCCTTCCCGTCAGCCATGGTCATTTCTGGTGGTGGATTCAACAAAATCACGGTCGGTTCCGTCAAGAGGAGATTCGATCAATTGATCAGCAAAAGCTCCAATGAAGTCACTACGCTGGACACCACTCACAAAGGATCCGTTCCTATTTCCTTCTACAAGGAAGAGCTCCTCGGCGGAGCACCGAACTCAAGTATTCCGCTGCTTATCTGAGCAAAGATGGCGAACTTCGACATTCGCAGAATACTCGTGGACCAGGGTAGCTCGGTTGATATAATGTACAACCACCTGTTCGAAACGCTGCAGCTGAATGACTCTCACCTTACTCCATACGTTGGATCCGACCTGCAAGGATTCAACGGAGCGGTGACAAAGCCCCGGGGTTACGTAGAGCTCATCGTAACCTTTGGTTCAGGAGAGACAACCTGAGCAATTAAAGCACAGTTTCTGGTAATTGAATGCCTGTCACTATACCAGTGCATTTTTGGAAGGCCAACCCTGGCAGAGTTGATTGTTGTACCTTCCGCCGTACATCTCAAGATGAAGTACTACACTTCTAAAGGGATGGTCGCCACCCTCCACGGCGACATCGAAGCTGCCCGTCGGTGCTTTGAAGCAGCATCCAAAGGACTAAGCACCATCTCAGCAGGACCAATGGGCTTCTGGTCGTTCCCCTTTGCCCAGCAGCTCCGAGCAGCCAAAACCGCTCCCCCAGGTCGAATCCATCGACTTGGACAGCCGTTTCAGCGAGGAAGGTCACGGCAAGGACCCAACGACTTCGAGCAGCCAGTCCAACAACAGCGGCCATCTCCTACGCCCCGTCCCAGATGGCAACTTCGAGATTATTCCGTTCGGAGAAGACCCCCAACGGGGAGTAAAGATCGGAGCAGACCTCCCCGACCTGGCAAGGAGACAACTAAAAGCATGCCTCCGGGAGAACGCAGACTTGTTCGCATGGAGCGCTGCTGAAATGCCAGGATTGGACCCATTCATCGCTTGCCACCAGCTTATAATTGATCCAGTCGTCAAAGTCGTTGCCCAGCGCAGAAGGAAACAGTCCCCGGAAAAGATGGAAGTCGCGGAAAAGTTGTCAAAGACCTTCTAGAAGCTAGGTTTATTTCTAAGGCCAAATACACTACATGGCTCTCAAACGTTGTACTTGTAAGAAAAAATAATGGCAAATGGAGGATGTGTGTTGACTATATCGATGTTAATAGGGCCTGTCCGAAGGACGCCTACCCCCTCCCCAATATCGATAAGCTCGTAGATAACTCAGCAGGTTTTAAGCTTTTATTGTTCCTCGACGCCTACTCGGGCTAAAATCAAATCACAATGGCCGCGAGCGATAAAAATTACACGGCCTTCATGACCGAATCGGGCAACTATTACTACAACGTAATGCCCTTCGGGCTGAAGAACGCCGGCGCTACATACCAACGAATGATGAACAGAGTCTTCCAAGGACAAATAGGCGACATGCTCGAAGTATACATGGACGATATGATCGTCAAGTCCCACGAGGAACTAGATCATGTCACCCATCTTCACAAAATCTTCGAGCAAGCAAGAAAGTATCGAATGCGTTTTAACCCAGAGAAGTACACGTTTGGTGTACGGGCAGGTAAATTCCTTGGCTTCTACCTGACAGAGCGAGGAATCGAAGTTAACCCCAACAAGTGTCAGGCATTCTCTGAGTTCCCAACGCCCACGTCTAAGAAGAACATCCAATCCCTTAATCGGGTGCTTACTTCGTTGTCCCGCTTCGTGGCAAAATCTGCCCAACACGCCCTTCCTTTCTTCAAGCTCTTGCGGAAAGAAGCAGCGTTTGAATGGACCGAGGAATGTGAAACATCCATCCTTCACTTGAAGCAAGCTCTGTCGAAACCGCCCGTATTATCACGACCAGATACTGGGGAAGTCTTGTTCCTATACCTCGCTATCATTGCCGAGGCCGTTAGCGCAGTCCTCATTCGCGAGAATCCTGGCGAACAAAAGCCAATATACTTCACGAGCAAAGCATTGCAAGACCCAGAGTTGCGATATCAACAGATAGAGAAGGTAGCATTGGCCCTCGTCAATGCTGCCAGACGACTGAGACACTATTTCTTGGCTCACACGGTCGTGGTAAGAACGGATTAGCCCATAAAGCAATTACTGGGACGACCAGACATGGCAGGCAGAATGCTCAAATGGTCATTGGAACTGTCCGAGTTCGACATCCAGTATGAAAGCAAGAAAGCTCTTAAGGCCCAAGCTCTGGCCGATTTCGTAGCGGAAATGACGTTCTCAGACTCCTCGGTCCACATAGCAAACAGATGGACCATCTATGTAGATGGAGCATCCAGCCTGACCGACAGCGGGGCAGGGGTAATTTTGGAGAACGACGAAGGGACCATAGTCGAGGCTTCTCTCACATTGTCCTTTCCCACGTCGAACAACCAGGCCGAGTATGAAGCCTTCCTCGCCGGTTTGCACATAGCCGAAGACCTAGGGGTTGAAGAAATCATCATCTGCACGGACTCTCAGCTCGTGGCCCTCCAGATATCAGGAGAATATCAGACCAAAAACGACAGTCTCTCTGAATACCTAACCTTGGTCAAGGGAAAAATGGCGAGGTTCAGAACGGTAGAAGTGAGACATGTTCCACGCGAACATAGCGTGCGAGCAGACATCTTGTCCAAACTAGCAAGCACTAAGAGAAAAGGCAGAAATAGGTCAGTCATCCAAGAGATACTTCCCCGGTCCAGCATCGATAAGGGATCCTCGACCCTTCACGTACACGCGATCGGGGACAGCGATTGCTGGATGACACCCGTGTACAACTACCTCACCAGGGACGAGCTTCCGGATGACCCCAAGGAAGCCAGCACCATCAGACGAAGAGCTTGCTCGTACGTCATCCTTGAAAACAAACTCTATCGACAAGGCTTCTCCATCCCACTGCTCAAATGCATAGAGGATGAAGTTGTCCCTCACGTATTACGAGAAATCCACGAAGGCATTAACGCCCAGCACCTAGGAGGAAGGTCCCTTGCCCGCAAGGCCCTCCGAGCAGGGTATTATTGGCCAACCATGCAGCACGATGCCAAGGTGCATGTGAAGAGATGCGACAAATGCCAACGGCACGGGGATATGCACCTAGCTCCACCTAACGAACTGAAAAGCATGACCTCCCCGTGGCCATTATCCTGGTGGGGCCTAGACATCCTAAGACCCTTCGTGACGGGGTCCAGCCAAAACAAATACCTGATAGTGGGCGTAGACTATTTCACAAAGTGGATAGAAGCAGAAGCCTTAGCAAAGATAACAGCACTTAACATTCTGCGCTTCTACAAGTGGAATATCCTTGCCCGTTTTGGGATTCCCCAAGCAATTGTCACGGACAATGGAACACAGTTCACGGACAAGAAGTTCCAAGACTTTGTCGCCCATCTCGGAACAAAGCAACATTTCGCATCTGTAGAACATCCCCAGACCAACGGGCAGGCAAAAGCGGCCAATCGTGTCATTCTTCGTGGCCTCAAACGAAGACTGGATGAAACAAAGAAAGCTTGGGTCGAGGAGCTCCACAGCGTCTTATGGGCGTACCGCACCACTCCTCAGTCTACCACCGGGGAAACACCTTTCCGCTTAGCATATTGTAACGCCCCAGTTTTGTCAGTTTTTATTTAATCGAGTCGTTTTGATTATTTTATTATTATATTATTTTATTTTCGACTTTTATTTGGAAATATGTTATTTTTCAATGTTGTGATATTTTATTGGGTTTTGGAAACGTTTGCGAGATATTTGAGTGTGGGGGTATTTTGGTCATTTCATGATATTTTCTTAAGTTAGAAAGAATAGAAAATAGAAAGAGAGAAAAATAGAGAGAAAGAAAAAGAGAAGAAGGAAAAGGGAAAGAAAAGGGGAGAAGAGAAGAAAAGTGAGAAAATCTTGGAAAATCAAAGAAAACAACTTCTAGAATCGATTTAATCGGGTAAGGGTGTGAAACTCAGTTATTGTATGCTTGTGTATGATTATGTATGTGTGTTTGTGATTGTTATTGGATTGAAATGATAAATATAGCAAAAATCATAATGTTTAGAAATTGGTAGAAATTGATTTCAAATGTGTTTAAACTTATGTTGTTGTGTTCCTTGTTGTTTATACATGTTGGGTATGTATTGTTATACCTCAAATTGGTGTTTTTCTGAGTATTGGATGATGATTTGGAGGATTTTGGGTTGAAACCCGTAGCAGCAAGTTCTGTAGAATTTTTTCTGGTTTTTCCAGGTCATACGCGTATGGGGCATGTTCATACGCGTATGGACCTTGGCTATACGCGTAACATGGGCGAGTCGTGGGCCAATGCGCGTATGGATTCTTATTTTTCTCGGCCATCTGCCCAATTGCGTATGGTACGCGTATGAGGTTTTTCCGTACGCGTATGACTCAGGGCACTACGCGTACGGGCAGGAGAATGGTAAAATGGGATTTTCAAAATATCGTTTTCATTTTTCTTTCGTAACTTGGGTTCCGTTTATCCGATTTTTACATTCTTGGTATCATTGGAAAGCTATTGAGTTGTACTTTCTCATTATGATGGTTTGGAAATTGTTAGCCGATTTAATTATGTCGAAATTTGGAATAGTGTCAGTTTGTCGACTTTTGTCGTTATAATTGTGTGTAATTGATGGGTATTATGCAAGGTGTTGATGTATGATGTAAATGCATGTGTTTAAATGGTGTTGTGATGATTTGTGGCCGTATGGTAATTAAATGCATTGTTTTGGGCATAAGTGCAAGTGTGATTTTGTTGATGTAGATGAATGCATTTATGTGTGTATGTTAAATGTCATGAGTCATTGCATGCCAAGCATCATGATATGCATTGTTGCGACGTCCTGAGTGACAGATTGATTCCAGAGGGAATCTTCTATAACATCGTGAGCCTTAAAAATAAGAGGTAGGAATCGCCTTAAAAATAAGAGGACTGAAAGCGATGGTTATAGACGATCGTGTGCCCATGTGGGTTGTGAGCGATCGGATCGTGAGCCTTATACAAAGAGGACCGAAAGCGATCCATAAACGTCGTGAGCCTTATACAAAGAGGACCGAAAGCGACGGGGAACATCGTATGCCCGATGGGGAGTTACACTAAGTAACGAGCGATGGTTCCAATAGTTCCTGAGTGAACTGGTGTTGAGAATATTGGAAGTCGGTACCGCATGGCATGTGCATAGAGTCGTTGTGTCGGTCTCTGTGCATTTGCATAAATCATAAATATGATTGACTATGTGTGAGGATTGTGAATGGATTAATCGTGTGTGTAATTGATGAATTGATATTCTTGGTGATAATTGCATGGTGTACCATTAATATGCATAAGTGTTAGATAAATGAAATATGTATGATGTTGTGTGGTATTTGGATTCGGTTGTATGTTTGTGGTGAGAAATCTATATGTGCATTTCTGTGTTAATATATAATTATATGCAATTATATTATGATTGTTTTTCTCACCCTTCTGTTGTTTTATAATGCTCTATGAGGTATTGCAGATTAGAGTTGCTGGAGGTCTTTTTGTGAAGCTTAGGACTTCATTCTTTTGTCGGTCGGCTCCGATATGTGACACCGGGTAGTTAGGGAGGCCGTTTGTGATTTTTTGTGTATTATGTATATATATCTTTTGGCTTGTGCATGTACAACTTGATGTATGACAACCTTTTCATGATATATATATATATATATATATATATATATATATATATATATATATATATATATATATATGATATTCAGTTTTAGATTTTCCGCTTTTATTCTAAAATTTGAAATGTGGGTGTGAGGAACTGAGTTCCTCTGTTGATTGCTACCCCACTTTTGCATATCTTTATGAGCAGGTGTTGTATGATTGGTTCCAATATAATGTGATTTTCCCCCGTCTATGCCATGATAATTTAAATATACTCTGATGAAATTTTGAATTTTCTTTTACTGCTTTAAGTAATTGGAGGTATAGATTGGGGGTGTTACATTAAGTGGTATCAGAGCCAGTCCGTGTCAGTTTGTGTTTGTCCTTGTCGGTTTTGGCGTTGGAGTGAGTTGTTTGTTTAACCATAGTTTCTGTTATTGGAAATGAACAGAATATGGCTGGTAGGAATGACGCTGCTTTGGCTGCTGCTATGCAAGCTATGGCTCATGCTGTGCAGGGTGCACCTAATGCTGCAGGTAATGATGAGTTCAGGAAGAACAAACCGCCTGTCTTCAAAGGAAGATATGATCCTGATGGTGCTCGGATTTGGCTGAAAGAGATTGAAAGGATTTTCCAAGTGATGGATTGTGCTGAGGATCAGAAGGTGAGACTGGGTACTCACATGTTGCTGGAAGAAACTGATGATTAGTGGGTAGGTACACGTCATGTGTTGGAAGCTGCAGAAGAGGAAGAAATTACTTGGGAAGTTTTTAGTCGGGAGTTCTTGAGGAGGTATTTTCCTGAAGATGTAAGTGGAAAGAAGGAAATCGAGTTCTTGGAACTGAAACAAGGTAATATGTCTGTTGTTGATTATACTGCTAAGTTTGTGGAACTTGTGCAGTTTTATCCTCATTATGCCGAAGCGACTGCGGAATTTTCTAAGTGTGCAAAGTTTGAGAACGGCTTGCGTCCTGAGATAAAGCAGGCGATTGGTTATCAAAGGATTCGTAGGTTTTCTGATTTGGTGGATTGTTGTAGGATTTATGAGGAGGATAGTAAGGCTCGTTCTACTCATTACAAGAGTGTGAGCGAGAGGAAAGGGAAACAACAGTTCTGGGGTGGTCCGTATGTGACACCAGCTGATAAAGGTAAACAAAGGGGTACTTTATCGAAGGTCAGGTGGAGGAGGGATGTCTGGTCCTCTGAGATGCTATAGATGTGGTGATGTAGGACATCGTCAGTCCGAACGTAGGAAAGATTTGAGGAAGTGTTCTAATTGTGGAGGTGTAGGACATGTTGCAGCTGAGTGTGCCAGGAAGAATGTGGTTAAATGTTTCAACTGTGGTGAACCTGGTCATATTAGTACAAAGTGTCAGAAACCGAAGCAAGCTCCAGCTAGTGGGAAGGTATTTTCTTTGGCAGGAACTCATACTTCAAGTGCAGACCGTCTGATCAGAGGTACTTGTTTTATTAATAGTACGTCTTTAGTTGCTATTATTGATACTGGAGCGACTCATTCATTTATTTCGTCTGAGTGCACGAAGCGTTTGAATCTTTTATTATCTTTGATGGGTGGTGAGATGGTTATTGATACTCCAGCAATGGGGTCAGTAACTACTTCTTTGGTTTGTCTAAGTTGTCCTTTGACCATTTATGGTAAAGACTTTGAGATGCATTTGGTGTGTTTGCCGTTAGAAGGTTTAGATGTGGTTTTGGGAATGAATTGGTTGCAATTCAATCGAGTTCATATTGATTGTTATCATAAGCTGGTAAGGTTTCCTTCTCTTAAGGAAGACGAAGACTCGAGTTTCTTATCTACCAAAGAGTTGAAGAGACTTTTGGCGGATGAAGCTCAGTTGTTTGGGTTGTTTGCATCTTTGACTGTGGATAGCCATGTTTCACTTGATGTGTTTCCTGTTGTGTGTGAATTTCCGGAAGTGTTTCCTGAGGATATTTCAGACTTGCCGCCAGAGAGAGAGGTGGAGTTTTCTATAGATCTAGTTCCTGGTACTAGACCTGTTTCTATGGCACCTTATCGTATGTCGGCATCTGAGTTGGTTGAGTTAAAGAAGCAGTTGAATGAGTTGTTGGAGAAGAGGTTTATAAGGCCAAGTGTTTCTCCTTGGGGTGCTCCAGTTCTATTGGTGAAAAAGAAAGATGGAAGTATGCGATTGTGTATTGATTATCGCCAGTTGAATAAGGTGACGATTAAGAATAAGTATCCTCTTCCGAGAATTGACGATCTGATGGATCAGTTGGTTGGTGCGTGTGTGTTTAGTAAGATTGATTTGAGATCAGGGTATCATCAGATTAGGGTGAAGGAGGAAGATATTCAGAAGACGGCTTTTAGGACACGATACGGTCATTATGAATATTCTGTGATGCCGTTCGGGGTTTCTAATGCGCCAGGTGTGTTTATGGAGTACATGAATCGTATTTTTCACGAGCATTTGGATCGATTTGTTGTTGTGTTTATTGATGACATTTCGATTTATTCTAAGTCTCGGGAGGAGCATGCGGAGCATTTGCGTATTGTTTTGCAGGTTTTGAAAGAAAGGAAGCTTTTTGCCAAATTGTCTAAGTGTGAGTTCTGGTTGTCGGAGGTGAGCTTTCTTGGGCACGTAATTTCAGGTAATGGTATTGATGTGGATCCATCTAAAGTAGAAGCAGTTCTACAATGGGAGGCTCCGAGATCTGTTATTGAAATTCAAAGCTTTTTGGGTTTGGCCGGTTATTATCGAAGGTTTATTGAGGGTTTTTCTAAGCTAGCACTTCCTTTGACCCAGTTGACTTGTAAAGGACAAGCGTTCATTTGGGATATTCGGTGCGAGGAAAGTTTTAATGAGCTAAAGAGAAGATTGACGACAGCTCCGATTTTGATTTTTCCGAATCCTAATGAACCATTTGTGGTTTATTGTGATGTGTCTTTGATTGGTCTAGGTGGTGTTCTGATGCAAGAAGGTAAGGTCGTGGCTTATGCTTCGAGGCGGTTGAGAGTGCATGAGAAGAATTATCCTACTCATGATCTTGAATTAGCGGCTGTGGTTTTTGTGTTGACGATTTGGAGGCAGTATCTCTACGGTGCAAGGTTTGAAGCCTTTAGTGATCATAAAAGTTTGAAATATTTGTTTGATCAGAAAGAGCTAAATATGAGGCAGCGTAGATGGTTGGAATTTTTGAAAGACTACGACTTTGGCTTGAATTACCATCCTGGTAAAGCTAATGTGGTAGCTGATGCATTGAGTCGGAAATCGTTACATATGTCCGCTTTAATGGTTAAGGAGTGGGAACTTTTGGAATCGTTTAGAGATTTGAGTTTGGTTTGTGAAGTGACGTCGGATAGCGTGAGGCTTGGAATGCTAACGATTACTAATGATTTTCTGATGACGGTTAGTGAGAAACAAAAGCTGGATGTGAAATTTGTGGATTTGATGTTGGTGGGAGAAAAAGATGCGAATAGTGATTTTCAAGTGGATATTAATGGTGTTTTGAGATTCCGAGGTAGAATTTGTATTCCGGATGATGCGGAGTTGAAAAGGATGATTTTGGAAGAAGGACACCGGAGTAATTTGAGTATACATCCGGGAGCGAATAAGATGTATCAGGATTTGAAGAAGATTTTCTGGTGGTCTGGATTGAAAAGAGATGTGGCTCAGTTTGTTTATGCATGTTTGACTTGTCAGAAATCGAAGGTGGAACATCTAAGGCCTAGTGGTTTATTGCAACCGTTGGATATTCCGGAATGGAAATGGGATAGCATTTCGATGGATTTTGTAACCGGGTTACCGAATACTCAGCGAAGGCATAATGTTATTTGGGTGGTTGTTGATAGGCTGACTAAATCGGCTCATTTCATTCCGATCGACATCAGTTTTTCTTTGGAGAGGTTAGCTGAGATTTACATCAGTGTGGTTGTGAAGTTGCATGGGGTTCCATTGAGTATTGTTTCGGATCGAGATCCTAGATTTACCTTGAGATTTTGGGAAAGTTTACAGAAGGCTTTGGGTTCTAAATTGAGATTGAGTTCGGCTTATCATCCGCAGACGGATGGTCAGACGGAGAGGACGATTCAGTCGTTGGAAGATTTGTTGAGGGCGTGTGTTTTGGAACAAGGTGGTGCGTGTGATAGTTATCTTGCATTGATTGAATTCACGTATAATAACAGTTTCCATTCGAGTATTGGAATGGCACCGTTTAAAGCATTATATGGACGAAGATGTTGAACACCATTGTGTTGGCACGAATCTGGTGAGAGTTCGGTGGTTGGACCAGAGTTGGTGCAACAGACTACGGAAAAAGTGAAGCTTATTCGAGAGAAAATGAAGGCTTCTCAGAGTAGGCAAAAGAGTTATCATGATCGGAGGTGGAAAGATCTTGAGTTCTAAGAGGGCGATCATGTATTTCTAAGGGTTACGCCGGTAACGGGTGTGGGTCGTGCATTGAAATCGAAGAAACTTACTTCTCGGTTTATTGGTCCTTACCAGATATCCGCGAAAGTGGGTGCTGTGGCTTATCGAGTGGCGTTGCCGCCGAATCTGTCGAATTTGCACGATGTGTTCCATGTTTCACAGCTTCGAAAGTATGTTCCGGATCCGTCGCATGTGATTCCGATGGATGAGGTTGAGGTAAGGGAGAACCTTACGGTCGAGGCATTACCAGTTAGGGTTTTGGATCGCGAAGTGAAACGGTTAAGAGGCAAGGATATTGCGCATGTGAAAGTGGCGTGGGGAGGCGCTGCTGAGGGCAATTTGACTTGGGAGTTGGAGAGTCGGATGCGGGAGTCGTATTCAGAGTTGTTCGTCTCAGGTATATTTTCGAGGACGAAAATTTCTAAGTGGAGGAGAGTTGTAACGCCCCAGTTTTGTCAGTTTTTATTTAATCGAGTCGTTTTGATTATTTTATTATTATATTATTTTATTTTCGACTTTTATTTGGAAATATTTTATTTTTCAATGTTGTGATATTTTATCGGGTTTTGGAAACGTTTGCGAGATATTTGAGTGTGGGGGTATTTTGGTCATTTCATGATATTTTCTTAAGTTAGAAAGAATAGAAAATAAAAAGAGAGAAAAATAGAGAGAAAGAAAAAGAGAAGAAGGAAAAGGGAAAGAAAAGGGGAGAAGAGAAGAAAAGTGAGAAAATCTTGGAAAATCAAAGAAAACAACTTCTAGAATCGATTTAATCGGGTAAGGGTGCGAAACTCAGTTATTGTATGCTTGTGTATGATTATGTATGTGTGTTTGTGATTGTTATTGGATTGAAATGATAAATATAGCAAAAATCATAATGTTTAGAAATTGGTAGAAATTGATTTCAAATGTGTTTAAACTTATTTTGTTGTGTTCCTTGTTGTTTATACATGTTGGGTATGTATTGTTATACCTCAAATTGGAGTTTTTCTGAGTATTGGATGATGATTTGGAGGATTTTGGGTTGAAACCCGTAGCAGCAAGTTCTGCAGAATTTTTTCTGGTTTTTCCAGGTCATACGCGTATGGGGCATGTTCATACGCGTATGGACCTTGGCTATACGCGTAACATGGGCGAGTCGTGGGCCAATACGCATATGGATTCTTATTTTTCTCGGCCATCTGTCCAATTGCGTATGGTACGCGTATGAGGTTTTGCCGTCCGCATATGACTCAGGGCACTACGCGTACGGGCAGGAGAATGGTAAAATGGGACTTTTCAAAATATCGTTTTCGTTTTTCTTTCGTAACTTGGGTTCCGTTTATCCGATTTTTACATTCTTGGTATCGTTGGAAAGCTATTGAGCTGTACTTTCTCATTATGATGGTTTGGAAATTGTTAGCCGATTTAATTATGTCGGAATTTGGAATAGTGTCGGTTTGTCGACTTTTGTCGTTATAATTGTGTGTAATTGATGGGTATTAAGCAAGGTGCTGATGTATGATGTAAATGCATGTGTTTAAATGGTGTTGTGATGATTTGTGGCCGTATGGTAATTAAATGTATTATTTTGGGCATAAGTGAAAGTGTGATTTTGTTGATGTAGATGAATGCATTTATGTGTGTATGTTAAATGTCATGAGTCATTGCATGCCAAGCATCATGATATGCATTGTTGTGACGTCCTGAGTGACGGATTGATTCCAGAGGGAATCTGCTATAACATCGTGAGCCTTAAAAATAAGAGGACCGAAAGCGATGGTTATAGACGATCGTGTGCCCATGTGGGGTGTGAGCGATCGGATCGTGAGCCTTATACAAAGAGGACCGAAAGTGATCCATAAACGTCGTGAGCCTTATACAAAGAGGACCGAAAGCGACGGGGAACATCGTATGCCCGACGGGGAGTTACACTAAGTAACGAGCGATGGTTCCAATAGTTCCTGAGTGAACTGGTGTTGAGAATATTGGAAGTCGGTATCGCATGGCATGTGCATAGAGTCGTTGTGTCGGTCTCTGTGCATTTGCATAAATCATAAATATGATTGACTATGTGTGAGGATTGTGAATGGATTAATCGTGTGTGTAATTGATGAATTGATATTCTTGGTGATAATTGCATGGTGTACGATTAATATGCATTGGTGTTAGATAAATGAATTATGTATGATGTTGTGTGGTATTTGGATTCGGTTGTATGTTTGTGGTGAGAAATCTATATGTACATTTCTGTGTTAATATATAATTATATGCAATTATATTATGATTGTTTTTCTCACCCTTCTGCTGTTTTATAATGCTCTATGAGGCATTGCAGATTAGAGTTGCTGGAGGTCTTTTTGTGAAGCTTAGGACTTCATTCTTTTGTCGGTCGGCTCTGATATGTGACACCGGGTAGTTAGGGAGGCCGTTTGTGATTATTTGTGTATTATGTATATATATCTTTTGGCTTGTGCATGTACAACTTGATGTATGACAACCTTTTCATGATATATATATATATATATATATATATGATATTCAGTTTTAGATTTTCCGCTTTTATTCTAAAATCTGAAATGTGGGTGTGAGGAACTGAGTTCCTCTGTTGATTGCTACCCCATTGTTGCATATCTTTATGAGCAGGTGTTGTATGATTGGTTCCAATATAATGTGATTTTCCCCCGTCTATGCCATGATAATTTAAATATACTCTGATGAAATTTTGAATTTTCTTTTACTGCTTTAAGTAATTGGGGGTATAGATTGGGGGTGTTACACATATGGCACGGAGGCTGTTATACCCATTGAAATTCATGTACCGTCCAGGAGGACCGAATCACCTCTAGACGAGGAAATGAATGACGAAGCAATAAGAGAGGAGCTCGACCTTGTCGAGGAAATCCGAACAGGAGCAGCCCTCCGCGAAGCATCTCTTAAGCAAAAAATAGTAATCAGGCACAACGCTAAAGTCTTACGACGAGAGTTCGATGTGGGCAGCCTTGTCCTGCAAAGAAACCACAAGGACTCTCGCGAGGGCAAACTAGCAGCCAACTGGGAAGGGCCGTATAGAGTCCGTGCCAGAACGGAGAATGGTGCCTACTTCCTCGAGACCCTCAACGGGGATGAGATCCCTCGACCATGGAACGCTAAAAAACTTAAGCAGTACTACAGCTAAAGTCACAATAGGTTTCCTCATCAAAGGACCACCTAACGGTCATCATGCTCGTACAGGTACAAACGACGCATACGCACAAAGTGGAATCCCGCTCAAGTAAATGAGTCGGAGCTCTGCTCGTCGGCAGTCCTCAATCGAGCATCGCCTTCGCCCCAGTACCACGATTGGCAGAACCCCAGCTCGCGATGGGACATTCACGCCGCGACCTCAGGCCTCAATCGCGACCTGAGATCCGCAACCTCGCCAGGACTTTCCCCGGCTATTCGACCAGTTCTCCACACTGGCGAATTCACACACAACGAGCAATCTTTCAAAAGAAAGCTCTGTTGACAGACACACCCTCTGACGGACAGTCATACGTGCACCGCTAATGTAAAGCACAACAATATAAACAAAAATCATATAAGTAACAAAACCGGCCAACATAAACCAGACATAAAGTAAAAAAGGCCACAAGGGCCAAAGATTGTACGAATTACATAAAAAGGGGGGCCACGCCCCCCTAAATCAAATAAAATTACAACAAACTACACGGCACGCAGGCCGGCAAAACAACATCATCTGCAAACATAATTCCTCGGTGTCTTCGACTCGTTCATCATTGGGCGGAGAAGTCTGGGTTCTAGCATGGCCGGCGAGGATAGACTCTGGCATCACGATTTGCCCGTCTTTAACGTACGCCAGGAAATTGGTGCCTTCGGTCACCAAATCAACACCAGGATTCACCACCTGAAGCTGAGACACTGCGTTCTTGAAGGATTCCTCGCTGAGCACTACGTTGTCATCCTCAGCCACCACCAGTCAGGAAACTAACTCTGACCTTGTCTTCAGCATCTTCACGTCCTCAGGCTCCTCCTCGCCAGGAGCATTGGCCGCCTGCAGTTGTGCGACCAAATCCTCAGCGGCCTTTTTCTCAGCCTCGAGTGTAACCATCTCCTCCTTCAACCGGGCAACCTCCTCGCCCTCCTTTTCCTTCGCCTCCTTGGCAACCTTAGCTTCCTCCCTGGCCTTCCTCAAGTTCTCCTCAAGAGCGGTCACCTTCCCTCGGGCAATAGTCAGCTCACTCTCAGTGGCCGTGTCCCCCTCGGTATAGGTGGCTGCCATCTCCAGCAGCCTGACCACCGCAGAGGCATCCTGGGCCACCAGCGCCCTCTTGCTCGGACGGTCCAGGCTTTACAGATGCAGAGAATCAGCGTGAGGAATCACCAAAGAGGTCCCTTCAAAGAACCTCTTATCCAGTACACAAGGAGGCAGCTCGAATTTGGTTTTCTCTGGCGCCTTGCCCAGATCCACTGCCTCATTCCTTGGACGCTTAGACCTGGTCGCCAGGGGCATTGAAGACCGTTGAACATTGGCCAGAGACGCACTCCCCTGAGGAGGCTGGGAAGGACCAACCGCACGGGCAGGGGAAGGACGAACTTTAGCAATAGCAGCTGCAGCAGCTTGTTTCCGCACGGCCACGTACCTCACCATCCTTTCGTGGGCTGAAGGCATAGTGGCTACAAAAGACAAAAACAGGCGTCAGACAATAGAAAATAACTAGCAATACAAAGCAATATGTTAAGGTTAAATACCGAGCAGATCCATGGCATCTCTGTAAGTTTTGCACCCCAGCAGCGCCCTAACATTAATAAAACGAGCCTCCACCCGTTGGCTACCATCGGCCTCGAGGATCGCCTCCTTCTTCTTCGTGATGCACTCGGCCATCCGGAACGAGTTCACGTACTGCAACAACCTTCCATATGAAGCAGCATCCCCCTCGTCCAAATTCGCAGGCTCAAAAACATAGTCTTTTGGGGGCTTCGTAAAATGCTCCCTGGTCCAATGGAAGGGATATTTCAACAACCTCCGCCCGATGTATTTTCCCTCCTCGTTAATCCTATCTTCGCCGTTCTCGTCCACTTCAATCTCCCACCAGAATGTATTATCCTGGGCAGCCTCTGACACGGGCTCCACGACGAAGTACCTCATCTTAAATGTCCGTATGGACTCAGAGAAAGGTTTGAACAGCTTGCGCGGCTGCTTCAGGGAGACCCAACCGTAACTCCTCCCAGAAGTCTGTCGTTGGAGGTGGAAGACAGTGAAGAAGAAGGGGATGGTCGCCCCTATTTGCAGGTGCTCGCACACCAACTCGAACGCTCGCAGGAAGGCTAACGAGTTGGGATGGAGCTGAGTGGGGGCCAATCGAAGATGTAAGAAGACAGACTGCTGGAAATCCGTGAATGGAAGCCTCAAGCCCAGCTCTTTGAAAACATATTCGTACATCATAAAGCACTCCCCATAATTCGTGCAAACGCGCTCGCCAGCAGTGTGGAAATGGACTCTCCAGTCCCCGTCATCTCCCACCGTCTGGAAACAATCCCCTATGTAGGTCGCGAATTCAGATGCATGCTCAGAGGGTTCTGCCACCTCCCATTCCTCTGCTTTATTCTCCGTTGTACCCTCCTCGGATACCTCCTCCTCAGGCACCTCTTCCTGATCATCGTCCAGTAGTTCATCCTCTTGCTCATAGTCCAGGTCCTGCTCGGTGGACCCACTCGAGGACCGAGTGTTACTGCTCCCCGAGGAACCAGACTCCTCCTCGGACGAATCTAATACAATATCTCCACGAGGCCCTGTCGCCATCACCTGAAAAGTAGAGAAAGACAGTGAATTCGACAGCTAATCAAATCCACCCTTCCACCACTGAACAAGTGAAAAGGCGCACTAAGGGCTGAGGACGACGTCCCCGGCCTAAGCCCTGACAACACTACGAAAAAGTCTCCTCGCGAGACAATGCCTGGAACTCTCCTATCACACGAAGAACTTATCCAAAGCAAGATCACAAGGTTTTCATCCAACTCATAATTCCATGAAACGCAACGCTAGAATGGTCACGTGCACGTCACCATCGCGATGATGTCACGGACAGACTCTTCACACACAGCGTAACAACAGGCTAACGGCGGTGGAGACGACGGAGCCATCATCCACCACCAGCAGCTACCACGTATACAAACCTAAGTCTCCTAAAATCTAACCTAACCGCATGCAATGTATAAATAAACATCAATAAGAAGCAAAACAAAGAAAAGAGACAACTTACTTATAAATAGAAGACTGAAAAAAGTTGCTCGGAGCTTCAAACGGCGAAGGATGCAACGGGCAGATTTCGCGAGCAGGAAATTTGGTGAAGATTGAAGGAAAAAGTTCATAATGAAAATTTTCCCTCCTATTTATACAGGAGGTTACGTGCAGCCCCATGCTCACATAGGTCATGATGACTACCCGCTAGCCATCATTGCCTAAGCGGCAGCGGCACAAGTTCCAACACACACGTGGCAACCCCCGTATCATTTCATATTCCACTAGACTATTGGTATCCATCTGTAATGGACAACGCTTAACAACCACGACCAACAGCCGCAGCGGGCAACATAACCCACGGGCATCCACAGCCAACGAGCAAAACACTCCATTTCCCCGGGACTGTACGCTTCCTTAAGTCTTCACCTCCGCGCTCGGAAGTAACGACTTAGGGGGCTACTGTTCTGGACTGGGCCAACGGCCATGCGTGACCCAATCCATGATTGCTACAGTAACGGCCCAGACGCTTGGATCCAGTCCGTTAAGGGGACAAAAGTGCCCTTTTGCCCCTACAATCGATCACGGACTGCTCAGTCTTGCCCGGAATTATTGCCCGTCACACACGGACTACAACTCCCCGACAGCTGAAGAACAGATGCCCGCAACTACCTTCCTGCCCGGTATAACGGCTAGTTTGGGCAGTTACCTATTCTTCAGGAAAACGGTTATTTCGCCCTGAAAATAGGACCGTTGGCCACGCGCTGGGGAACATTATATAAACCCTCTCATTCGAGAGGGTCAGGTATCAAATATTCATCCTAAGAATACACTTTGTACTTGCCCCTTTTCTCTTACCCTTTCTTACTTGAGCGTCGGAGTGCCTTGCAGGTACACCCCCTCCTCTCCTCATCAACATTCCGAGCACCTTGCCCATCTGACGACCAGCATACGTGGACCTGTTCGAATACTCCGGATCAAGGCTGAAAGTAAATCTTAATGATCAGTTGAAAAAAGGGTGACAAGAATCATCAGAAAGCAAGAAGTTCCTTGATTGCTGAAAGTTAATTCTTACTGAGTATGAGATGTTTTCAAAACCAAACTGCTATGTCTATTTGACTTTCTCAGAATAACTCATTAAGAACTCTTTTAAATCAAGAAAACATTTGCTTGTGTATTGATTCAGTAGCATAAAGATTTCAAGATGAAGGATGTTAAAGACGGTTGAAATCTTGTTATCAAGTTTTCAAACCATGGTTGCAGAACTTTGGGTTCTAAACTAAGGCTACTCTTCGTCAGATCACTTGAAGAAATTTATCAGAAGGACATTGTCCAAATGAAGACCTTTGGTAACTACTTTCAAGATCACATAATATCTGAACAGCACCACTGTCAAAAGATCTGAGAAGAAAATGTTTTGTCACTTCTACTCAGACGAGTTAATCGTTATGGAAGAAGATCTCATGGAAAAAGATCTAAAATGCCTAGACAATATGTTGGCAACATGGAATGATTCTGAGTTCTCAGAAGATGAAGAAATGGAGAACAAACTAACATAGCACTATTGGCTAGCGTTAGAATGTCTGATGAAGAAGATCCATCCAAAAGATGAAGTACTTTCTTATTCAACAGAAACTATCTGTTAAACGAAGGCAACTGATCTAGAAGGGGGGTTGAATAGATCACTTCTTTTTAAATGTGAGTCGGCGCTAAAATTTGTTTTTAAAAATATTTTGTGGAAGCCGCCTAGGATAATTCGTCTACACGAACCGAGTTACTGAGAGGATCGGATATACGTAAGCCAAATGGAACAAAAGGATCAAAAAGAAAAAAATAGAATCGCAACTTAAAAATTAATCAATTTTCCAAAAGCACTTAATAAGGTGCAATCTCCAATGAGCAGTCAAAAGTTGAACCAAACTTGACAATATATCGAACACCTTGTATGCGTTCAATCTATCGAGCATTTGGAGTGCATAAAACTCCAAGCTAAACCTTCTATGATAGTTGATGCATAATTTTCACTAAGCACGATCCAAAATGTTTGTGCAATGGTTTTCAAATTAATTTTCTGCACAAAACTATACCAGAATTTTTATCAATCAATTGAACGATTATAAGCGTAAACAGTTCGAAATATAAATGAGATAAGGAAAAGGAAATGACACCAGGTTTGTTTAGGCAGTTCCCCTTTCGTCCTCGCTTCGGGTACGTCTGTCCCCAATTCTAAAAACTAGAATTGAGATATCTATAACTTGTTTGTAAATGTTTTTACAAGAGAAAACTTAGCTATCCCACACTCATGAAACTTCGTTGATGCAGATACTTTGTCTTCTCTTCCCTTGATTCGAGTCAAATCAAGTGCCTCGAACTTGTTGGAAGAACCTCCGTTTACCGTTACTAGATTGCAAGAACACACAGGTCTTCAATCACCTTCACTCGGCTGATTCTGATCCACACACAGTTCAATCCTCAAACCTTATTGTACAATCCTCTGGTTAACGCTACTAGATCGACAAAACCATCCATTCTTCGATCACCTTCGCTCGGCTGAATTCAATGCACACAAGATCTGATCCAAAAAACCCCCAAATCCAATTGATCTTAGAGGACAAAACCCTAGAGGTTTTATTCAAGAACAAACCCACTGAAACACTCACCCTAAACCAAGATACAACTCTATGCTTTGGACGTTATCAATTCATGATGCAGAAAATCAACAAAAATGATTATGTGTATTTGTTGAGAAAGGTGCAAGATGAAGATGAAAGTGATGAGAGAAAAAGTTTCAATGTATTTCTTTCACTTGTTCTTGTTAATATGTAAAAAATGAGGAACCATCTATATATATGATGCAAGGATCAACAGAAAATAATAACAACATTTTGAACAAAGAGAAAAACAGAAAAATTGATTACTTACAGCGAGCGGCCGACCACTCCTTGAAGAGGGTCAGCCTGCGCTGACCCGTGGAGCAATCTGCGCATATTGGAAGACCATGCGTCGACCGCTACAGGGACCATGCGTCGACGCATGGCTGGGAAAAATGCACAATCTAAAATTCCAGAAGCGTGCATCGACCGCAGGGTAGGCGTGCGCTTACCCGAGCGAGACACACACATTGCCAAAACACTATGAGTCGACCGGACCTTATCTTAGGTCGACTCAAGCTTCAAAAACACTCAAAAATTGATTTTTCGACACAGTTTTATCTATATAGGCACAATTTATGCATTCCTAATACTAATATCATGATCATCCATGTTTAATGGATATGCAAGACTACACCATGTATTTAGACTCATGATTACACAATGCAAAATTAGAATCTCGACACCAATGAGATGACACCGTCCAAATTACAAACTACTAGCCCTCACATACATTTTGACATCAATAAAATAAAGCTCAAATGAGAGGCACCTTGCCCTCACATACTCCCCCTTTTTTATGATGGCAAAATCTTCAGCTTGTTTTGTAATTTGAATCCCATCCTCCCCCTAACTGTGTGAATTCCTCTTAGATTCAATCTTTGCTGCTTGTAAATGTCCTTCTCCCCCTTTGACAACATCAAAAAGAGAAAAAGACGATGGTCAAAGAAACATATCATATATTTATGGATACACTCAACATCTTGCAACCAAGATACATCAACAAACATTCACATAGAATGATGATAATGCGAAAAATTAGATGGATAAATAAGGCACAAGAGATCCATAATAGTTCAAATGTCAACATATTCCAAAAGCAAACCAAGTACATAATCATAATGCAAGCAAATAACAAGTCATACAAGCCAAAAACTAGATATAACATGCATCAAATTATGATCCTATCTCTCAGGGTCTCCTCCCCCTAAAGTGGTGACCACGTCCTCTGAAATAGGGGTCTTGAGGTGGAGGAAGAGGTTGTTCTTCCAACCGCTCATTCAGTTCCAATACACCCCTGTTGAGTATGTTGATACCATTCGTCACACAGCGTGTCTGACCTTCGGCGGCAGTATCCAAATTGTCAAAACGAATCATGACAGCAGTAGCAAACCTGTTGAAGGTTTGATTTTATGCCTTAAGATGGTTTGAGAGAGCTGTATACCTCTCTTCTTGTGTGGTCATGAACGTTTCTTGCTGCAGCTGCATTGATCGTAACATGTCGAGGATTTCCTCGTTGCTTTGTTGCGGCGGCTGTGTAGGTGTAGGAATCGAATATTCAGGCTGGTGCCATTCATATTCTTCATGTTGTTGCCAGCCATGATTTGGAGGAATATGGGATGAACCAAGTGAGGTCCATCCCGTGTGCTGCCATTCACCCCAACCTTGATTTTCATATGGATCTTTAGGTGGAGAGTATCCCATCCATTCAACATTGTCATCTTCCACCGTATTTACCTTAGTTTGCATGTTGTTACCTGTTTGTCCTTCTTGTACATTCGCTTCTGCATCTTCTTCTTTATTTGGAACATCATACTGAAGATCTTGGTATGTTGCTCGGTTCTTGAATTTGTATTCCTCGTATTCAGAGTCACAAAAGTAACCCATCATAGTAAGAGTCTTCTGAGTAAACTCTTGATTAGGGGTTAAGGTCACGTAAGGAATACCTAGGACCGTTACCTCAGCCTTTTTCAAGAGACATTGAATAAATGAGGCATGACACAAAGCCGTACCTCTAGTCGAATCGCGGAGTGCAAACATCCGATATGTGAAGTAATGCGGCCAGTTAATGCACTTTTTCTTCTTCAGCAGATAGATCAAATGGACTTCTGCTTGATCGGCCTGAGAGTACCCTCTTTTCTTAGGCCGTAAGATATGAGCGAAAATCCATTGAAGAATACGATCAACTGGTTTCAACGTTCCTGTTATGACAGTTTTAGGAAATAGGTTGCTATTCACAATGCTCTCCAAGAAAGGGTCTCGTGGCATTGAGTTCAAAGCAGCCTTAAACTCGTAGTCGTCAACAAATACAGTGTCTGTTACCTTAGAAAGACCTGCAGTTTCTAGTTTAACCAGACTGTTCCAAACAGATGCATTTACTGAGTACTTCTTACCACCAATCTTATATTGAAAGTCCGTACCTTCAAATTTGTCCAAAATCTCAGTGTAAAACAGATTCACTAAGTCTTCATTATACTTGGTATCACATTCTATAAATTCATCAAACTTTTGAACATTTAGGATTTCAATGATTTCAGATAGGTGATAATCTTCAGCTCTCAATGGATAGTACACAAACTGCTTAATTACATAACGGTTTCGAAAATCTTTGTTGAATGTATCTGATAAATCATCAGACAGTAATGAAAGAGCATTTACCAGCATTGTCGATGAACCATCCCTTGATGTTGAAGCTATGGAGGTCCTCTTTCCTATAACTCTTTGTGAAGCCATTGATGAGCAATCTGTGAACTCAGATAAACAGTACTCACTTTGTAGAGGAAGATGAACAGTAAGAAATCTTGATGATCAAGATGACTAGACCGAAATACCTTGGTTCTTATGTAGATAAAACCTTTGAACACCTCTTGGATTATAAGATTTGTTGGATTTGAATATAGTTGTGGCAATGGGTTTTTAGGGTTTGGATTTTAAAGAGGGGAGAAGAGAGAGATGATGAGACAATAGAATCAAAGTTTTATGACATGCAATTGGAAAATGAAACAAAAAATATTAATGTAGTCAATTTGCTCAATATGAAACGACCCGCGTCTTCCCGAGGAAAAGAGAATCAGAATTTGTCAGTGATGCATCGACCGAAACAAGTCATGCGTTGGCGCATGTTGAGTAAATTTTGACAATTTCAAAATTTTAACGGGATGTGTCGACCATAGGTCGGCGTGCGCTGACCCGCGCCCACATTTGAGAAAAATGACATTTCTTGAGTCGACCCATGCCATGTTTTGGCCAATTCAAACTAGCATAACATGGAAAAATGCATATTTTGAGCTACTTATGCAACAAGTAATGATAAATAACACACCATACACATGCCAATACTCACAAATGGATCAAAAATACATTTAATCATGAATAAAACATCAATTTAAACCACATTTTGGCCATAATAATTCACAAACATAATTGATCAATAATAGAATTTCTAAGAAGGATTGATATTACCTCCGACGATGGATGATGGATGCCCTCACATATAGCTTAATCTTATCACTTATTGTTAGTTAAAAGAAATAAAGACAAGCAAAGGAATAGAGCATGCAATCATATAATCAAACTCGATCCGAGATATCGAGAAAACCAATTTCCCTACGGATATTAAAGAAAGGCTCCATCACAAGAGGTTTAGTGAAAATGTCCGCAAGTTGATTCTTAGAATCAACATGCTCAAATACCACATCACCTTTCTCTACATGATCCCTAAGAAAATGATGCCTTACTTCTATATGTTTTGTGCGATGATGTAATACTGGGGTTTTGGTTAGGTTAATGGCACTTGTATTATCATACAAAATAGGAATACGTTCAAGTTGAACATTGTAGTCGAGTAATTGTTGCTTAAGCCATAAGACTTGAGGGCAACAACTATCGGCCGCAACGTATTCCGCCTCGGCTGTTGACAAAGCAACGAAAACTTGCTTTTTGCTATGCCAACTCACTAAGGAATTCGAGAAAAAGTGACAAGTACCACTAGTACTTTTCCTATCTGATTTGCAACCGGCAAAGTTGGAATCAGAATAGCCAACCAAAGAGCAATCGCTTCCTTTGGAGTACCAAAGCCCATACTTTGGAGTACCGCATAGGTACCTAAGTATGCGCTTCACAGCTTTTAAATACGACTCCTTAGGACACGATTGGTACCTAGCACACATGCAGACACTAAACATGATATCTGGTCGTGATGCGGTAAGGTAAACTAGAGATCCAATCATACCTTTATATCTCTTGACATCTACATCCTTACCCATTTCATCTCGACTCAAGTTGACACACGTAGGCATCGGAGTGTCAATCGCCTTTGAGCTAGCCATGTCGAAGCGCTTGGTAACTCAAGACAATACTTCGTCTGGCTCACGAACGTCCCTTCATCAAGTTGCTTGATTTGCAATCCTAGGAAATAGTTAAGCTCCCCCATCATGCTCATCTCGAACTCTCCCTGCATTAACTTAGAAAACTCCTTGACCATATTTGTGTTAGTAGAACCAAATATAATATCGTCTACATATACTTGTACCAAAATTTTGTGTTTTCCTTGACGTTTAATGAAAAGAGTTGTGTCAACCTTTCCTCTAGAGTACCCTTGATCAAGTAGAAATTTGCTAAGACGCTCATACCAAGTTCTAGGGGCTTGTTTGAGACCGTACAAAGCACGTTTTAATTTGTAAACGTGATCGGGATACTCATGGGACTCAAATCCAGGAGGTTGGGCAACATAAACCTCTTCATTAATATAACCGTTAAGGAATGCACTTTTTACATCAATTTGAAATAATTTGAAGTTTTTCGCACATGCATAGCCAAGCAATAGGCGTATAGCCTCGAGTCGGGCAACATGCGCATAAGTTTCCTCATACTCTATGCCTTCCTCTTGGTTATACCCTTGCGCAACCAAGCGCGCTTTATTTCTAGTTATAACTCCATTTTCGTCGAGCTTGTTCCTAAACACCCATCGGGTGCCGATTACTCGATGGCCTCGCGGAGGAGGGATAAGGTCCCAAACCTCATTTCTTTTAAATTGATTCAACTCCTCTTGCATTGACAAAAGCCAATGTTCATCGAGTAAGACCTCTTTTGAGTTTTTAGGCTCAACTTGCGAAACAAAAGCGAAGTAATAACAGAAGTTACTTAGCTTGGAACGAGTTGTTACTCCCTTTGAGATGTCACCGAGAATGTTGTCGATGGGATGGTCTTTGGAAGACTTCCAAGCTGGAGGAAGGTCATCTTTATTAGACGGATGATCCTCCTCACACTGGTTGGTGATCTTTTTCCTCCTCAACATGCACTACTTCAGGTTGATCAGTCCCTTTATCAATGTCCTTGAGTATGTCTTCAGAAGATACACCTGCACCATGAAAAGAACTACCTTTTCTGACATTTTTCGGATAAGACTCATCAAAAGTAACATGAACCGACTCCTCAACAGTAAGTAACCTCTTATTGTAAACCCTATATGTCTTACTAGACTGAGAATATCCAAGAAAAATACCCTCGTCGGCCTTAGCATCAAACTTACCAAGTGTCTCTTTACCATTATTCAACACAAAACACTTATAACCATAAACGTGAAGGTGAGATGCGTTGGGATTTCTCCCTTTTAAAAGCTCATACGGCGTCTTGCTTAGAATAGGATGGATGAACACCTTATTCAAAACATAACAAGCCGTACTTATGGCGTCGGCCCAAAAATATTTTGGAAGTCCACTCTCATTGATCATAGTCCTTCCTAATTCTTCCAAAATTATGTTTTTACGTTCCACCACTCCGTTTGGTTGAGGGGTGCGTGGTGCGGAAAAATTATGATCAATTCCATGGCTTTCACAAAATGCTTCAAAAAGATGATTTTCGAACTCACCCCCATTATCACTTCTAATTGATATAATGTTTGTGTTTAATTTGATTTGGGATAACTTGGTAAATCTTTCAAAGGCCGAAAAAGTATCTCTCTTGCTTGCTAAGAAAATAGTCCAGCAAAACCGAGAAAAGTCATCGACTATCACAAAACCATAATAGTTACCACCTAGGCTTTTAATCCTAGATGGTCCAAAGAGGTCCATATGGAGGAGCTCAAGGGGTCTCGTAGTTGAAACAATGTTTTTAGATTTAAACGAGATCCTTGTTTCCTTCCTCATTTGACACGCACCACATAAGTGATCCTTTGTGAATTTGATTTTGGGCAAGCCGATCACTAAGTCTTTAGAAATTATTTTATTAAGCAAATCAAAATTGACATGCGCCAACCGTCTATGCTATAACCATGAATCTTCACTTATGGTGACTAGACACTTATCGCTACTCAACGATACCTCATTCAAGTCTAGCATATAGACGTTATTCACCCTCAAGCCTTTAAACACGTCCTTTTTATCACTATTCTTAATTATGAAACAATCCTTGGAAAAAGATACTTTATAGTCCTTGTCTCATAATTGATTAATGCTTAAAAGGTTATGTTTAAGGCCCTCAACAAGAAGCACATCAGAGATAGTAGTAGATGAGGGGTTACCTACACTACCTTTGCCAAGTATTTGTCTCTTGTTGTTGTCTCCGTAGGTAACAAACCCCTTTTTCTTTGCCACAAAGTCGATGAAAAGAGATATGTCTCCTGTCATATGTCTTGAGCAGCCACTATCCAGAACCCATCTTCTTTCCGTGGTCTCAAGACGTTGTACCTACATAGTCAATCAAGGGAAATAGGTACCCAATTCTTATTGGGTCCTTGGTTGTGAGTGAAAATAGGATTGAATTTGGGAAACCATTGATAAACGCCTTTAGGAACCAAAAACCTCCTAAAGCGACACTTAGAAATGGTATGACCCCTTTTGCAACAATATAAGCAAGTGAGGTTAACATGAGAATCACTTTTGCTAGGTTGATTTCTAATCACATAAGTATATTTTTTATATGGATTAATCATGCTTTTCTTAAAGTGTGATTTATCAATAGCAAAAGTCATTTTTGGTTCTAAAGCCTTGTCAAGCTTGGCCTTAAGAGTTCTAACCTCTTTTTGCCAAATGTGACAAGTATCACAACCAAAATTTAACCACTTACCTTTGTCTTCCACAACATCTACCTTTGTTACTTCCACCATGGACTTTTTGAGAGCCTCTAATTCCGTTTCGGAATCGGAGATCTTTTGCTCCAAATGAGAAAATATTTGTTTATTTGAAGCTAACCGTTTAAAGGCTTCCTTGGCCTCATGGTGTAGAGTATCAAACGCACGTTGAAGTTCAGAATAAGACATTCAATTAGAGTTATCGTGCTTTGAGTGTCTTACCTTTTTGTTCTTTTTCCTTTGGTGAGCGGAAAGGCAAAGGTTGATAGATTCTCCTTCGTCACTTGAACTTTAAGCACTAGATGATTCACTATCGCTTTCCCAAGCGATATAGGCTCTCCTAGGTTTTGATTGTTTCTTCCCGTGACGACTTTTGTCCTTACCTTTATCCTTCTTCAACAATGGATAGTCCTGCTTATAGTGGCCGACTTTCCCACAGTTATAGCAAGAACCCTTAGTTTTTCCACTCTTTTGTCTTCATTCTTGGAAGAGTTTGATTGTTTACGAAAGTTGACGAGGTTTTTCTCCGAATGTTGGATACCATTTTTCTTGATATAACGATTGTATCGCTTCACAAATATTCCCATGTCTTAATTTGCATCCTCTTCCTCGTCATCACTAGATTCACTCTCGCTCAGCTCATATGCAGAGGACTTTAAACTAGAAGTCTTTAGAGCTATCGACTTCTTTTCCGCTTCTTTGGTCTTGCTCTTTTCCTTCTTCTCTCTTTTCTCAAATTGGTCTAAGCTTATGAGCATTTGCTTATGTTCTTCGAGCTTCCCAAACAATGTTGTGATGTCTAACGTCATTAGGTTGTTGGCTTCTTTGATGGCGGTCACCTTCGATTGCCAATCCCTAGTCAAAACCTCAAGATTTTGTTAGTAGCAACCTCATTGGAAATTGGCCTACCAAGTGAATGAAGTCTATTGATTAAATGAGTGAACCTCTTTTACATGTCGTCAATGGTCTCCCTTTGCTTCATGTGAAAGAGGTCGAACTCTTGAGTCAATGTATTGATTCTAGCTAGCTTGACATCGTTAGTACCCTCATGGACAACTTGTAACGCGTCCCACATAGCTTTAGCACTCGTACAATGTGAAACTCGATAATATTCGTCAACTCCCAATGAGGAGATCAGAATATTTCTCGCCTTCCAATCGTAGTTGTACTTTTTCTCGTCTTCTTCATTCCATTGTGCTTCAGGTTTAGGTATTACCACGTTATTCGCATCGGTCATGGTTATTTCCATTGGACCATTTTGGATAACGCTCCATACCTTCCTATCAATAGAATTGATGTAAACATGCATACAATCCTTCCAGTAACTATAATTCTCACCATTAAAATCAGGTGCTCTATTATAAGCCTCTTTTGGTTCGTTTGCCATATTCTAAAAAGTTATACTTGAAGCACTAGAATGAACCAGGCTCTGATACCACTTGTTAGACCAAGGAAATTGATCTAGAAGGGGGGTTGAATAGATCACTTCTCTTTAAATGTGAGTCGGCACTAAAATTTGTTTTTAAAAATATTTTATAGAAGCAGCCGAGGATAATTCGTCTACACGAACCGAGTTACTAAGAGGATCGGATATACGTAAGCCAAATGGAACAAAAGGATCGAAAAGAAAAAATTATAATCGCAACTTAACAATTAATCAATTTTCCAAAAGCACTTAATAAGGTGCAATCTCCAATGAGCAGTCAAAAATTAAACCAAAATTGACAATATATCAAACACCTTGTATGAGTTCAATCTATCGAGCACTTGGAGTGCATAAAACTCCAAGCTAAACCTTCTATGATAGTTGATGCAGAATTTTCACTAAGCACAATCCAAAATGATTGTGTAATGGTTTTCAAATTAATTTTCTGCACAAAACTATACCAAAATATTTATAGATCAATTAAACGATTACAAGCGTAAACAGTTCGAAATATAAATGAGAAAAGGAAAAGGAAACGACACCGGAATTGTTTAGGCAGTTCCCCTTTCGTCTTCACTTCGGGTACGTCTGCCCCCAATTCTAAAAACTAGAATTGAGATATCTATAACTTGTTTGCAAATGTTTTTACAAGAGAAAACTTAGATATCCCACACTCAAGAAACTTCGTTGATGCAGATACTTTGTCTTCTCTTCCCTTGATTCGAGTCGAATCAAGTGCCTTGAACTTGTTGGAAGAACCTCCATTTACCGTTACTAGATTGCAAGAACACACAGGTCTTCAATCACCTTCACTCGGCTGATTCTGATCCACACACAGTTCGATCCTTAAACCTTGTTGCTCAATCCTCTTATTAACGCTACTAGATCGACAAAACCCTCCGTTCTTCTATCACCTTCGCTCGGCTGAATTCAATGTACACAATATCTGATCCAAAAAACCCCCCAAATCCAATTGATCTTGGAGGATAAAACCCTAGAGGTTTTATTCAAGAACAAACCCCCTGAAACACTCACCCCAAACCAAGATACAACTCTATGCTTTGGACGTTATCACTTCATGATGCAGAAAATCAATAAAAATGATTATGTGTATTTGTTGAGAAAGGTGCAAGATGAAGATGAAAGTGATGAGAGAAAAAGTTTCAATGTATTTCTTTCACTTGTTCTTGTTAATATGTAAAAAATGAGGAATCATCTATATATATGATGCAAGGACCAACAGAAAATAATAACAGCATTTTGAACAAAGAGAAAAACAGAAAAATTAATTACTTACAGCGAGCGGTCGACCACTCCTTGAAGAGGGTCAGCCTGCGCTGACCCGTGGAGCAATCTGCGCATGTTGGAAGACCATGCGTCGACCGCTACAGGGACCATGTGTCGACGCATGGATAGGAAAATGCACAATCTAAAATTCCAGAAGCGTGCGTCGACTGTAGGGTAGGCGTGCGCTTACACGAGTGAGACACACACATTGCCAAAACACTGTGAGTCGACCGGACCTCATCTTAGGTCGCCTCAAGCTTCAAAAACACTCGAAAATTGATTTTTCGTCACAGTTTTATTTATATAGGCACAATTTATGCATTCCTAATACTAATATCATGATCACCCATGTTTAATGGATATGCAAGACTCCACCATGTATTTAGACTCATAATTATGCAATGCAAAATTGGAAGGCTGACACCAAAGAGATGACACCGTCCAAATTACAAACTACTAGCCCTCACATACATTTTGACATCATTAAAATAAAGCTCAAATGAGAGTACCTTGCCCTCACACTATCTTTGTTGCAGAAGTTCTCGGTAGTGCCGTTAAAGAGTTGGCTTGGTTACCAGGATTCTGAATGCTTGCACAATCTCTGTACACTGACATATCTGAACCAATGAAATACCACGGTATGAAGTATTGATTCAGTTACTATTAGTTGTTAGATGATGGCACTGATCTAGAAGGGGGGTTGAATAGATCACTAATTTTAAATAATGATTGGCGCTTAAAAAATGTTTCAAATGTGTACGGATGCGGCCTTGGATTTAAAATCGTCTAAACGAACCATTATTAGTAAGATCGGATATACGAAAGTGAATGGAATAATATTGATGTCATAATGGAATCAATAAAGTTCCTAATCAAACAATTCAAATAAAGACCACTTTGAGTTTACCAGTTTCCAATTAATTATAGACGATAAAATTGAATTGAAAATTTTACGAATAGTTTGTGTGCAATCAATATGTCGAACACTTCTTGGGCAAAACACCCCAAGTTCAATTTCCTTTGAAATAGTACTGCAGAATTTTTCACAATTGCAATCAAAGTGATTGCAATGGTTTTTCAAAATAGTTTTACAGCACTACAAATCAATCGAAATGTATCAAACAGTTGATTTCACACAAACATTAACAACACAAAGTAAAGAGATAGATAGATAGATAGATAGATAGATAGATAGATAGAGAGAGAGAGAGAGAGAGAGAGAGAAAGAGAGCGAGAACGACACCCAGTTTGTTTAGGTAATTCTCATTTCGTCCTCGCTTCGGGTATGTCTGTCCCCAATTCTAAAACTAGAATTGAGATATGTATAATATCTATTTGCAAAGTTTTGTACAAGAGAAGTTCTAGCTACCACACAATCAAACCCAATTGTTAATGTTGATTCTATCCACTTTTCTCCCCTTGATTCCAGCCGAATCAAGAACATCAAACTCTTCGAACAAACCTCTAGTTACCGCTACTCACTTGATTGAACCTTATGTTCTTCAAGTCTTTCACTCGGCTGATTTCGATCACAAGACATTTGACCCCAAATATTTCAATACAATCCTCCGGTTACCACTACTTCCTTGACCGAACCCACCATGCTTCAAGGCTTTCACTCGGCTGAATCTGTACTACAAAGATTTGTGTAAAAAACCCCAAATCACCAAGATCTTGGAGGAAAAAACCCAGTGGTTTTATTTGAAGAAAATCCCACTGATTCTCAACCCAAACAATGATATACAAATTCTAAGTTTGGACATTATCACTCTTGAACAAAGCACTAATCAACAAAGATAATTGTGTGTGATTATTGAGGAATACAGCTTGTGAGAGTGAAGATGATGAGCAATCCAATGTATCTTTCAACTCTCTTCTTAGTTGTGTGTACAAAATGATGCATATGAATATATATATATATATATATATATATATATGAGTATGAAAAAATAACAGAAAAAATAGAATTTGGGAACATAAAGATGCAGAAAATTAAGTGAAAACACGTGAGAGGTTGACCTACAGAAGCTGTGTGTCGACCTGAACAAGCCAGAATGCAAAACTGCACAAACAAGAAGACTGTGCGTCGACCTGCAGCTAGGTTGTGCGTCGATGCATTAAGGCCAGAAAGTTTCAACTTTGATTCCTTCAATATGCGTCGACCTCCACAAAAGCCATGTGTCGACACATGATGGCCAAAGACTTTTACCCACTTTTCACATTAGTGTGTGTCGACCTGAAGAGGTCCTGAGTCGACACATGCTTTCCAGAATGTTTCAAACTACATTTTTCTTTATTATGAGTCGACCTATATCACTTGTGAATCGACCCAATGCACCAAAACTGACTCAAAACACATTTTAGACATATAGTATAATCCTATATGCCTAAGTTCATGTATGTAGGCTTTTATGCGCATTTGAAAAAGATGAATGCGAGCTTAGACAAGGTGATACCGTCCAAAATACACAAGTACGAAATTTTCCTAGTTTTGACATCATTAAAACAAAGTAATAAAGGAACCTTGCCCTCAAATACTCCCCCTTTTTTATGATGGCAAAACCTTGCAAAAATTTCCACACATTGAGTACTTTGTGAAGAGCATTCTCCCCCTGATTGTATGCATTTCCCCTTTGTGAAATTCTGATCATTGTGAAACTACTTGCTTTTGCATTCTCCCCCTTTGACAACATCAAAAAGAGTGAAGCAAGTGGTCATCTGTAATCAAATCATACACATACGTACGCAAACATATGCTTTGCAACAGATAAGTCATCAACAAAAATCCACATATAATGTTGCTAATGCAAAGAATATAGAATATTAAATAGCTCAAGAAACATATAGAAATGATAATAATGCATTACACACCATAATTTGTTCAATACATGTCTCGAGACAAACAAAATGACAAAACAAAACCAAACACAAAACAAAATGCCAAATGATATGCAAGACACCAACACAACTTAATAAACTAAGGTCTTCAGCCCCTATGTGGTTGACCTCTCCCCCTGAATGAATGATCTTGATGAGGTCCTTGAGAATCCAGGCGCTCACATAAACCAAGGACACTTTTGTTCATAGTGTTGAAGCTCAGTGAAAGGGCACGATGCTGACTTGCTGATGTTTCCGCCATCTCATCAAACCTGCCAAAAACTCTTGATGCAAAGAGATCAAAATTCTAATTTTGCGCTCGAATCTGACCTTGCATTGCTTCATACCTTTGTTCTTGGAGTGGTGCAAAATTATGTTGCTCAAGCTGCATGCTCCATAGCATATCAAGAACTTCAAAGTTATCGGTTTGAGGTTGATGTGGAGAAGGTGGCACATATGAAGTGCCATATTCGGACCAGGAATTTTGACGCCATTGACCCCATCCTTGGTCAGCATTTGTATCCTCAACTGGAGAACCACCTAACCAAGCACTATCATCATGAAAGTCAAAAGGAGGCTCAGTATCCATGTGATGAGTTTCCTCATCTTCATCTTGTTCTTCCTCCTCAACTTCATCTGAATTATGAATCCCTCTACTTGAGCCCTTAGTCTTGACCACATACATCTTCGCTTGTTGGTCCCAAATGTATCCCATCAGAGTCATAGTCTTCTGACTAAACTCTTGATCACCGGAAATGGAAATGTAAGGAATGTCCTGAACAGTAATTCTAGCATGATCTAATATGCTTTGGATAAGCGACCCATAGCATAAGGATGAACCTTTTTCGGATTCCTTCAAGGCAAAAATGCGACTACCGATATAATAGGGCCAGATTACATTCTTCTTATTCCTGAGCAGATAAACCAAATGCACTTCTGCTTGATCAACTCTAGAATAACCTCCTTTCTTTGGTCGTAGAATATGAGAAATAATCCACTGTAGGATTCAATCTTCTCGCTTTAACATACCAGTTGTGACTAATTTGGGAAAGAGATTACTTGCAACAACTTCCTCAGGATAAGGGTCTTTCAGCATAGAATTCAATGCAGACTTAAACTCATAATCTGGAGCCAAGTCAGTATCGAGAACACGTTCCGAGATATCGAGAACACCAAGTTCCCTATGAATGTTAAAGAAGGGTTTCGTCGCAAGTGGTTTTGTAAAAATATCGAAAAGTTGATTCTTGCTATCAACGTGCTCGAATACGACATCACCTTTCTCTACATGATCCCTAAGGAAATGGTGGTGAATTTCAATATGTTTCGTGCATGAATGTAGCACTGGATTTTTGGCCAATTTAATGGCACTTGTGTTGTCACACAAAATGGGAATACGATCAAGTTTAACATTGAAATTGAGTAGTTGTTGCTTGAGCCATAAGATTTGGGCACAACAACTACCGGCTGCAACGTATTTCGCCTCGCAGTTGACAAAGCAACATAAACTTGCTTTTTGCTATGCCAACTCACTAAGGAATTTGAAAAGAAATGACAAGTGCCACTAGTGCTTTTCTTATCCGATTTACAACCAACAAAATCGGAATCGGAATATCCAACCAAAGTACAATCACTTCCCTTGGAAAACCAAATCCCATACTTTGGAGTACCACATAGGTATCTAAGTATGAGCTTGACAGCTTTTAAATTCGATTCCTTGGGACATGATTGATATCTAGCACATATATAAACACTAAACTGTTAGAACAAGATTTGGTTATGCCGGATATCTCTAAGTTTTGATAATAACAAAGTAGTATTTGTGTGAGAACAATTTTAGTACTCTAAAGTTTGTTTTTCTGAAGGATTAACAAACAAGCTCTGAATCTGATAGTGAAGGCTCTGAATCTGATAGAGGCCATGTGCTACGTCACTATGATCTGACCAAATTTTGCTTATGCGTTGTCGCTCCCAGGATTTTCATCCAGGTACAAACGCGAGAGTGGCGCAGAAAAAATAGAGTCGCCAGCCGTGTAAATTTATCCCAGGAGAGGGAAAGGGAACACCGCATAAACCTTAGGAAGGGGGAAAGGGATGGTCACCGCAACCATAACCTGGGTTCGGGAGTCGGTTACGCGAGGGGAAGGTGCTAGCACCCCACGCGTCTATCGTACTCGATGGGATCCACGCTTGTTGTCTATTCTAAGGGTGAGTTATACTATCATCTAGGGCTGTACTAAGACGGAGAGGGGAAGACAAAGACAGACTCGGTAGGAAGTTGACGTCCTAGGCCTACGTACCCCCTTTGTGCAATGGGGAATTCAGAGTCAACGTAGTTCGGACCAAGTTCTTTTTGTGTTTTTTATGAGCGACGTTAAGTTCGCGTCCGGCAGTTAGGGTCGATGCCTGTTTGCGACTCAGACAGAAAGTAACGTGCCCTTTTTTAAAATAGCATTTAGTTGTGATGATCCCGAAGGACAAAAAGGTTTGAGGTTGGTTGGTATTTTTTAGGACAGAAGTGGCTTAAGTTAGTTCCTAAGTTGTATTGCACCAAAGTCTAGGACACAGGGGCGAATACTTAACGCATCGTCCCAAGACAGGACGCTCGCTAAACACTCTAGAAAGATGAGAGGAAGCCCCTCATTTCTCATTCCCCATACTTAAGGCTCGTGTGCAATACACCTTATTATTATTAAGTGCTTTAAAGAAATTTGAGATGAGAAGAGAGAAAACACAAAGGTAACTCTAAAGGGAACTAAGAGTCCTAATGTTATCATGCATGGGTGACCTACGGTTAGTGAGGTCTGATGACAACCTAAATCCTAAAGGAAGAAGATGAGGGAAGGAAAAAGGTAAGGGTAACCATGGATACTTATCCATACCCTTAAGGGACTTACCTTGATCCTGCATAAAAGGTTAGTGAGAAACGGATACAAATAATATCAAGGCAAGTGAAAATCAAACTATGGCGAACAATAGTAATTATAATCCAAACATGAATTCAGAAATCAAAGACAATTTAGGGTATGCATGAAATGTGTGATGCAAAAAGAAATTGAATTAAACAATTGGTTTATATGATAAATAAAATAAAAATAAAAATAAAATTTGTGAAAATTTTATAAAATGATAAAAATGGTGCATGAATTAAATTCAAAAGGAAATTATTCAAATAATATTACAAAAAAAAGAAAATAAAAAAAAAAAACCTCAACAACTTTGCTATCGCGAAAACGCGGTCATCGCAACCGGATCCGAATTGTACAGATCTAAATGTAACAAAAAAGGGCAACTCAAAAAAAGAGAAATTTAACTTTGATAAAAAACCCCCAACGATATTGCTATCGCGAAAACGCGATCATCGCAACCGGATCCGAATTGTACGGATCTAAATATAACAAAATAGGGCAACTCAAAAAAAGAGAAATTTAACTTTGAAAAGAAAAACCTCAACAATGTTGCTATCGCGAAAACGCGGTCATCGCAACCGGATCGAACCAACACGAATGTCACGCATCATGCACTCATATTTGCAAACAACGTATCGATATTATTCGATCCGAGAAATCTAAAATAAAATTAACAATACGACGTATATATAAATTAAATTAAAACTATGTTAAAACAAAACTATATTATATTAAAACAAAATATTATATATTGTAATATATTAAAATCTTAGTAATGAAAAGAAAAATAAAATAATACCTGATAGTTAAAATAACATTAGCATGAATATAAGCGTACGTACGAACTGCGACGATGATAACCGCATGAATATATATACAAGACAGTTATTAAAATTTTGGAATATATGATAGTTAGAAGTGAACAAATATGTTAGTTCATTAGGATGAATATGTGCAATGAAAAAACAGTAATGAAAATTATAAAAAGGAAAAGGATATCGTACATGTTACGATTTGGCCGTCGTTGTCTCTTTATCTTTTAAACAGCAAATTCAGTTCAATCTTTTCATGTAACCAAAACCCTTAGTTATATTTCTATACAATTTCACTTTATCAGGTTGAATGGATGAGCCGGCGCCGTCTTCCTTTTTCGTTTCTTTTTTTCCGTCCCCTCTTCTTAGCATTAACACACATACATATAATAAAATAAATTAGGGTTATCTTTTAGTTGCCAATAATGTCCCTAATACCCAATTTGAGGCCCAAGTTTAATAATATTAAAAGTTAAATAAAATTTAAATAATTTAATAAATCTGAAATAAAAACTAAACTTACTTATTTATAAAAATAAAAATTTAAGATAAAATTAAAATAAAATGCTAATCACTACTTAACACTTAGTTAAACATAAGATAAAATAAATATTTAAAATAAAAACAAAATAAAAATTCCTATTTATTCTAAATGTTATTAGTTAATAAAAAATAAATATTTAAAACGAAATTAAAATAAAGTACAAATTATTCTAATTATTTATTCTAAATAATATTAATTAAAAAAAAGTAAAATAAACGGACTCTAAATAAACAAAAAAAAAAATCGGACGCCCGAGTGATCGAAAGAAATAAATCCAGTACACTAAAATGATCAGTACGAAGTACATGACTCGAAAAAATACAGCATTTGGTCAGATTTTAAAATAAATTTTGATCCCTGATTTTGGGCACTGCTGAAACTCAATTTGACCACTCTGTCTGTAAATTTTCGAGAAATTATTCCGACCAATATTTTAGGTAGTATGCGAGATAAAAAACACTATTTGATGCTATTTAGATGATGCAGAGTGGAAATACAGTCAGACGAATGAAAGTACGAAAATATTAAAAATGCCTGGAATAAGCTGTGAACTTTTGATAATGTAGTAGACCAGATAAGACTTCTCTGAACTGCCTCAAGCACCTTTACCCCATGCTAATGATATGCATACATGATAATGCAAAAAATGAAATGAAACATAAGCCAGTTAGTAAAAAGGTAAGGAGGGCAAATTTTGGGGTGCAACAGCTGCCCCTATTCAATCAACTTGGTCCTGAGTGTATGATAGCGACAGCTTTCAGATAATCAGGATGCACGGAGATTGAATACCAAAGAACCCGGAAATTTGCAATCCTTCACTGGAGAATTAGCTATAAATGCTGTTATGCTGGGTATAAACGAAACAAACTCTCCGAAGTTATGTCATCTCTGCTGGTACGGAGAACCGACGAAGGAATCTCGAAATATGCCATCCCTGCTGATAAAGGGACACTGGCAAAAGAGTATCTTTAAAGCCTGCTATTTCTGCTGACAAAGAGATTTAGCAAAATAAATGCCATCCCTGCTGACAAAGGGAAACTGACGGAAGTAAATCTCCAAAAGATTGCTGTCCTCTGCTGATAAAGAGAATCTAGCAAAATAGATGCCATCCCTGCTGACAAAAGGAAACCGACGAAAGAAAATCTCCAAAAGATTGATGTCCTCTGCTGATAAAGAGAATCTAGCAAAACAGATGCCATCCCTGCTGACAAAGGGAAACTGACGAAAGAAAATCTCCAAAAGATTGCCGTCCTCTGCTGATAAAGAGAATCTAGCAACATAAATGCCATCCCTGCTGATAAAGGGAAACTGACGAAAGAAAATCTCCAAAAGATTGCTGTCCTCTGCTGATAAAGAGAATCTAGCAACATAAATGCCATCCCTGCTGACAAAGGGAAACTGACGAAAGAAAATCTTCAAAAGATTGTCGTTCTCTACTGATCAAGAGAATCTAGCAAAATAAATGCCATCCCTGCTGACAAAGGGAAACTGACAAAAGAAAATCTTCAAAAGATTGTCGTCCTCTGCTGATAAAGAGGATCTAGCAAAATAGGTGCCATCCCTGCTGACAAAGGGAAACTGACGAAAGAAAATCTTCCAAACATTGTCGTCCTCTGCTGATAAAGAGAATCTAGCAACATAAATGCCATCCCTGCTGACAAAGGGAAACTGACGAAAGAAAATCTTCAAAACATTGTCGTCCTCTGCTGATAAAGAGAATCTAGCAACATAAATGCCATCCCTGCTGACAAAGGGAAACTGACGAAAGAAAATCTTCAAAACATTGCTGTTCTCTGCTGATAAAGAGAATCTAGCAAAATAAATGACATCCCTGCTGACAAAGGGAAACTGACGAAAGAAAATCTTCCAAACATTGGCGTCCTCTGCTGATAAAGAGAATCTAGCAACATAAATGTCATCCCTGCTGACAAAGGGAAACTGACGAAAGAAAATCTTTAAAACATTGCCGTCCTCTACTGATAAAGAGAATCTAGCAACATAAATGCCATCCCTGCTGACAAAGGGAAACTGACGAAAGAAAATCTTCAAAAGATTGTCGTCCTCTGCTGATAAAGAGAATCTAGCAACATAAATGCCATCCCTGCTGATAAAGGGAAACTGACGAAAGAAGATCTCCTAAACATTGTCGTCCTCTGCTGATAAAAAGAATCTAGCAACATAAATGCCATCCCTGCTGACAAAGGGAAACTGGCGAAAGAAAATCTTCAAAACATTGTCGTCCTTTGCTGATAAAGAGAATCTAGCAACATAAATGCCATCCCTGCTGACAAAGGGAAACTGATGAAAGAAGATCTCCAAAACATTGTCGTCCTCTGCTGATAAAGAGAATCTAGCAACATAAATGCCATCCCTGCTGACAAAGGGAAACTGACGAAAGAAAATCTTCAAAACATTGTCGTCCTCTGCTGATAAAGAGAATCTAGCAAAATAAATGGCAACTTCGCTGGGGATAACGTGAAACAAAACTTCTGGTTTTAAACCACCTCGTTTCAAAATCTACTGGTAAGATGACTCCGTTGGGGAAGGAGAAGTCTAAATAAAAGACTCTGTCGGGGAAGGAGAAGTCTAAATAAAAGACTCTGTCGGGGAAGGAGAAGTCTAAATAAAAGACTCTGTCGGGGAAGGAGAAGTCTAAATAAAAAACTCTGTCGGGGAAGGAGAAGTCTAAATAAAAGACTCTGCCGGGGAGCGCATCCCTCCAAAAAAATCTCCTGAGTTATGCCATCTCTGCTGAGAAAGAGAATTGGCAAAGAAAGTATCAAACCTGGCTTATGCTTCAAATGCAAATGAAAATGCTATGTGTTAAAGGATGCAATGCAGATGCTTATGATATGCAAACAGGGTCCCTCCAGCAAAATAAATGCTGGAGAGTAAAGACTAATTTAGCTGGGGATGGAAAAAGTAAATTGTCCTCTGAACAGGAACTCCGTTGAGAAGGATCATAGTGATCGACCCTTTGGATCAACAACTTCTGCTGGGGATGAAATCCAAAAGAACACCTGCTCTACTGGGGATTATACATAACGCTTTGAACAGGGAGGCCACGGCCTGAATCAGAAGAGTGCCAAATATCACTTGAACTTAAAACCTGCTAGGGACGTCAACCACCGTTGGACAACTGTTGCGAGGATTGCCACCAAACTCTGCTTGGGGGAACGGTAGATGCTGACATCCACCCTGCTAGCGGATAACATCAAGTATCCACCCTGCTGAGAAAAACATTTCCTGACTGGCTTAGGAAAACAAGCGCTCAGACTCTGTGGGGAAATATGTCTTAATCCGGAGAAAATACTTCTCAAGTCTCCTGCTGGGGAGGTCTGCTCTGCTAAGGAAAGTGCAATCTCAATGCTGGGGAGAGCAAGCTGCTGGGGAAGTATGATCCTGCTGCCCTGCAACCTGACTTGTCTTTATGGTCATAGGCGACTCTTGGAACTTTTCACTTGCCCCAGACCAACAGGTCTAATGGAAGAGATCATCTCCAGAGGATTTTACAGAAGATCGGGCCTTCGCACTGCCCCGAGGTCTTCAAACTCTTGGAGAGATTTATCAGATCTCGACATAACTGCCCCAGACGCCATAATCAATGAAGTAACTTGCCTCAAAAGGATTTGCAATGACTTGAAATATTCTGCCTCAGTATTTTGTACCTTGAAGAGGCGCTTTCAATTAATCATTTTCAGGAATGGACAATTTCCCTCACTCTAGAGGTGGCCCGTCCCAATATGAGCTTTGAAGTGACTTTGCCCCTGATCTTAGAATGAATGCCCCAGAATAACTGAATTTCAGAGGGACTTCTCGACGTGACTGCCCCAGATTGGCTACATCTTAACACGACTTACTGGGAGAGCCCACTCTACACTGAGTCTCTTGGCAGCATGCCCCTCGATATGATTGTCCTTCGGAATTTTCAAGCAACCCAACTTGGCAGGATCAAGCTTCTTGACTGACTTTCACTGTGTAAGCTACACTGATGCTTAGGCACATGTATGCAAACAGAACAAGTTATCTATGAGAATTCTAATGCAACACTCATGTTAACCTTGAAGTTTTTATTGAAAATGCGTTGCCCAACCTTGTGAACGAATCACTAGCTGGGATGCGACCTTGATTTTTGAATGGAAAAACAATGTGCACATGCAATACCAACAAATCTTATTAGCACAACTCATAGGAGTCAGGAACGCTATCCTGTTGAAGTACGCTTTCAGAATAAACCCTGTTTCAATTAGGACTTTTAAGGGTTGTAACGTGGTTTGGTTCACGGTTTCAGAAAAAAGGATTTATGGCTCAAAATTTATCGGTGCCCACCCACTCTTCGTGATGTTCTCCAGTCCTATGTTCAGTTAATTTGACCCGAACACTCATCTCTCCAAAGGTTTATGATCTTTAGGGAACCCATGCCACTAATGGTTTGACACCTAAGGAGGTTTTGGAGTGACAGTCATCCCTTTTATCTTCTGTAATCACACGAATTTGTTCTTATCGGGGATTTTCTTTTCGCCTTTCGCTTTTTCTTTCCTTTTTTAATCCCTAATTTTTGCCTGGACTGACCCATTTGGGTTTTTCGATTTTGAAGTCCAGCGGGATGCCCTAACTTTTGCCTAAGTCAAGTTTCGACTTAGCGGGCTTTCTCTCCTTTTTTTTATTCCCCTTTTGAACAAAGCGTGTGACACTGGTTGTCTTGTTTGCTTGAAAGGGTTGTGACTGCCTCACTCCTTAGTTGTTGACGGATAACCATCGGGGTTTCACGTCTCTTGCACACTCTCCTTGGAATTTGAGCGCTCGGTCAAACTAACTGACGCCTACCCTGCCCCTGGGTTAAGTATGGGGGTTTTTTCGTACGAAAGAAACTCCTACTCCAAGGCTCAAAGGGGTTAACGAGGGTTTATCTCCTTATCTCTCCAGTGTTTAGGGGTTTGAAACAATGCCTGTACATCCTCAACAGGGTTCTATCCAAAAGCGTACCATTAGGAATCTACGTTCTTATTTCGTCATCCTCCCTCAAGAGTTCTAAACAAGAAAAATTGATATTGCAGTGCATATAAACATTTAAGAGTGAATACAAATGGATTACTTCAAGGAAAACATACTCATTGCATTAATATCATCATAAAAAAAATAAACAAGTCTTGCATACAAGAAATAAAATTACAAATGAAAATGCAGTAAAGAAGCTGAAGATTGCCATTGCTGAGGAAGCCTAATTCTGCCTGGACGTACTTGCAGACTGAGTGTTCATTTGAGAAAGGAGGCTTCCATTGATGTACATATCATCTTCAGTGAATACAATGATCTCTGAGTCCACCAGGTCTTGCACCTTATGCCTGAACACGTTGCAGTTTTCAATTGAATGTCCCAGTGTGTCTGAGTGATATTCACATCTGGCGTCCAGATCATAATCAGGAGGAATAGGGTCGGGGACAGGCTTGGCATCCCTTAGTTGAACCAAAGAACCTTCAAATAGACGGGCAAGAACCTGGCTGTGAGGCACAGGGAGTGGATCAAACCTCTTTTCATGCCTTCGTGATCTTTGTTGTCTCTTTCCAGAGCAGTTCTCTTGTTGACCCTGATTCGAGCGCATAATCCTTTCAGGCACTTTTCTCTTCAGACTTAGTCGAGGCGTAGGCAGCATTTGCGGATGTGGGGATTCTAAGACCAAGTACTGCAAGAAATGCCCCTGACTTGATGTGGCTTTGGGAGAAGCAACGGGGATACCCACTTCTTTTTCAACAGCTAGAGTAGGACTGCCATGTATACTTACGCCGCTCAGCGTGAATTCAATTGCCTTCGAATCTATCAGATCCTGGACAACATACTGAAACGCCCTACAATCTTCCACATTATGCCCCGGTGCACCAGAGTGAAAACCACAGTGGGCTCTTGCATCATAACCTGGTGGGAGAGTTCCAGAGGGAGGAGCCAAGGTCTTTTTCCGTACTAGTTGCAACCGAAGAAGATGCTGGAACAACTGAGAATATGGCACTGGTGGAGCCTCAAAATGCCTATTCCGCTTAGGCTTAGATTATGGCGGGCGCGGAGCACGATTCTGTCGTTGTTGAGGTATAGCAGGGACAGTCACAGTGGCAATCTGCTCACCCTTCTTGAACACCGGGGGAGAGACAATTCCAGTCGCAGCTTCAGGCATGAGGGTATTACCTTTGCTTATCACACCACTCACAACTTCCATAACCAGACTCATTTTAGTCTTTAGTTGGTTGACCTCTTCTTTCAGCACCTGCTGCTCTTGCACGAGGGTTTGCATGTTCCCCATAAACTGCTCCATCTGGCCTCGCATTTCCCTCAACTCAGCTTGGATTTGTTCCATGATTCTCTCCTGATTTGGTCTGGTAGAATACCGGTGAATGTGCTGATCTGCAATCCTGAGATTAGAACAAGATAAGAATTCCGGAGATAAACACCTGTCATGCAAAAAAAGATTATGCAAAATGATTATGAGTATGCAAATGCAAATGAACGTGTTTAAAAATTCGCAGGGCGATCCACCCCTTGATTTAGGTTTGACAATAAGATATAATGGAACTTCTGCTCATATAATAAGAAAACCAGAGGAAAACCAAATGTCAATAATCACAACCCAAAATAAATGAGTCTGAACACCATAATCATAGATCCCAACCAACAAGCCTGGCGGTGATCCAAATACAATGAAAGAGAAATATGAGACTACGACATATCATCAAAGTCCACAAGTGTCAATCCTCCCCATCCACTATGCTTTCTGCACCAGTTTTGAACTTCCTCGAACAGCTTTCTGGTGTCGGGATGCTTCGGTCTCTGAATCAGCCCTTGAATAAGAAGGTATCTCCTGTGTATGATCCCATCCAAGTATCGGCAATGTAACTCCCAAGCGTCCTCTTTAGTAGCACCATCTATGCTAGGACCTTCATGTCTAGGTTTCTTCACTTCAACTTGGACTTTCAGTTCTTCCATGGAGGCTATGGCTTCATTGAGTCGATCTTGGACTGCTTGTCTCTTGAATATCCCTGATAAGATCTCAGCGTCTTTTTTCTTGAGCGTCGACTTCAACTGATCAATCTTAGCTAGGTAAGCGTCTTCCTTTCTTTTATTCTCAGCCATAACAGTTTCTTGGTGATCATTGAACCTGTGAATCTTCAACAAAGCCTTGCCTAATTCCTCCTCCTTGGACCTGAGAACGTTACTGATACCATCCAAAGCTTGTTTCATTCTTTCTCTGGATGCGACCATGTCAGCAAGCTCTTTTTCTGTTTTGGCAAGGAGCTCTGTCTTCAACTTAGCAGTATGAACAGCTTCACCCCGCTCATGCTTCCACTGATAGATCTCTCTCTTTAGCTCACTATTTTCTTCCCGCAACCTTTCCTTTTCAGCCCATAATTTGTCATACTTCTCTATCTCAACTGTGGTAGGGGACTCGATCACCAAAGGATACAAAGTTGGTTCCACCGGGAATGGAAGAAGCTCCTCTTCTGCTCTCTTCTTGATCCACTCTTTATAGGGAGGAAAAGCCCGGTTATTACACTTTCCGAATGACATCTTACCCTTCTTGGTTACCTGTTTCCAAGCATTCACAACCTTCCTTATCAACCCTTGATCTTTAATACCATTGAAGAATAAGGACTCTCTGACATCTCTCTCGTCAGGTGGACCTCTCAAAGGGTAGCCAAATTGTCTAATAGCCAGGGAGGGATTATAGTTAATTCCACCTTTCCTCCCTATCAAGGGAACATTAGGGAATTCTCCGCACTTGTAAACAATATCCATTCCTAGCAAGTCATGATTGATCCAAACAATGTTGTCAGCAGTCAAGCCCATAACCCTCTTTGACCATTTCAGAGAATCTTTTGTATCAACGACGGCACCAGATCCGGGGAGACGACTCAGAAACCAAGTAGATAAGAATGGTGCACAACAACTCACAGTTTTCCTACACCTATTCTCATTCTTGTAGTGAACTGAATGGTACACATCACCTAGCAAGGTAGGTATAGGATTCTTCGAAATAAAGATTCTGACGGCATGCATATCCACCAGATCAGGAATATTCGAAAACAAAACAATCCCGTAGATACACATGGCCAGAATAACTTGGAAGGCAGTCCAGTTCTTCTCTGTGACATGTATGCAAGCCTGATCAAACAAGAACTTCAACAAGAAACCCTTAACTCCTTGTTTTTCTGCAATATTACTGTTAAGAACAGATTCATCAATATGAAGAGCAACAGCCATATCTTTCACCCCGGGGTGTTCTTCAGAAAAGAAAACTATATCATGACTGGTAGGAATTCCCAAAATAAATGAGAACTCCTCCAACGTTGGTGCCAAGATGTAGTCCAGGAAAGTGAAGCAACGCAGAGACGGATCGTAGAACTGAAGAAGCGTGTGAATGGCATCCTTCTCATACTGGGAGATATTATAGACAAATTTCAGAAGTCTTCCATACCTTCCACTGAACTCTGTACGAACCCCGGAACTAGCCATATTAATCAATTTATGAATCAGTGTCAAAGTCGGCTCTGGGAACGAATAGGCAACAGTCTTCTTTCTCTGAACATCCATGCTGAAGTAACCTCAGAAAACCGGAATCAAGAGTAAGATGCAAGCCCTACAAAATGTCAAACATGTCAAAATGCAAGAAAAATGATATGCTCATGCAAACATGGGGTCAAGGCACACTGCTGGATGTGCTGTGCTATTAGCTGAACGAGAAACCAGAAAACCAGAACTCTGAACCACTGAGGAACCCACATAATCTGACATTGATGAGAAATCCAGAAAACTGGGTAGGTTGAAAGTCTCGGTTACCTGCAAACCTGCAAACGCCCATCCCCTCTCACATGTGGGTACTAGGATGTTCAGTATCCCGGGCTCTCAGGTCGAGAAATGATGATACGTTCACCATTTCTGGTTTGGCATCATCATCAATCGAGGAGGCCTCAACTGATTCTCCAAGGCGGAAGGTCCTCAGCTTTGGCACTGAGGTCGAGAAACAATAGTACATTCATCCTTCTGGGTACAGTACTAAAGTCAATCGAGGAGTGCCTCCACTGATTCTCTTCAAAACGTAGGGGTCATCCTATGCGAGTTCCAAAGCGGGCCCTCGGGTGCGAATGGGTTTGCCACAGGATGTGGTCTGCCACTGTCACCACTAAAGAGGGAGGTTTCCACTAAGGTCCTCAATGACCGGTCACCTGAGTCGACAGCTCTCTAGATCAACATCCCAACATGCGCAAGACACACACGTTAGAATGCATCCCAAGATAGCCTCGTCTGGTTGTGAATTTCGTGAACACACAAACGTACCAAGCGGGCACGTAGGTCCCACTACTTTCCACTATAGTCCTAAGGTATTCTCAAGCCTTGGTATTGGGCTTAGCTCTCGGTCCCACCCAACCTGCAAAACAAAGACAGCCAGCGCAACACAGCAGTATGACAGTAATAAAAATGGAATGCAATGCAGAAAAGCTTCAAAAATAAAATACAACACATAAAGCAAAACAAAAACAAGAACACCCAAAGAGAGCAAAGACAAGCAAGCATTAGGACTAACTCGCTTAGGGATAGACCAGCATAGGTCAATCAGAGTCCCCAGCAGAGTCGCCAGCTATCGCTCCCAGGATTTTCATCCAGCTACAAACGCGAGAGTGGCGCGGAAAAAACAGAGTCACCAGCCGTGTAAATTTATCCTAGGAGAGGGAAAGGGAACACCGCATAAACCTTAGGAAGGGGGAAAGGGATGGTCACCGCAACCATAACCTGGGTTCGGGAGTCGGTTACGCGAGGGGAAGGTGCTAGCACTCCACGCGTCCATCGTACTCGATGGGATCCACGCTTGTTGTCTATTCTAAGGGTGAGTTATACTATCATCTAGGGTTGTACTAAGACGGAGAGGGGAAGACAAAGACAGACTCGGTAGGACGTCGACGTCCTAGGCCTACGTACCCTCTTTGTGCAATGGGGAATTCAGAGTCAACGTAGTTCGGACCAAGTTCTTTTTGTGTTTTTTATGAGCGACGTTAAGTTCGCGTCCGGCAGTTAGGGTCGATACCTGGTTGCGACTCAGACGGAAAGTAACGTGCCCTTTTTGAAAATAGCCTTTAGTTATGACGATCCCGAAGGACAAAAAGGTTTGAGGTTGGTTGGTATTTTTTAGGACAGAAGTGGCTTAAGTTAGTTCCTAAGTTATATTGCACCAAAGTCTAGGGCACAGGGGCGAATACTTAACGCATCGTCCCAAGACAGGACGCTCGCTAAACACTCTAGAAAGATGAAAGGAAGCCCCTCATTTCTCATTCCCCATACTTAAGGCTCGTGTGCAATACACCTTATTATTATTAAGTGCTTTAAAGAAATTTGAGATGAGAAGAGAGAAAACACAAAGGTAACTCTAAAGGGAACTAAGAGTCCTAATGTTATCATGCATGGGTGGCCTACGGTTAGTGAGGTTTGATGACAACCTAAATCCTAAAGGAAGAAGATGAGGGAAGGAAAAAGGTAAGGGTAACCATGGATACCTATCCATACCCTTAAGGGACTTACCTTGATCCTGCATAAAAGGTTAGTGAGAAACGGATACAAATAATATCAAGGCAAGTGAAAATCAAACTATGGCGAACAATAGTAATTATAATCCAAACATGAATTCAGAAATCAAAGACAATTTAGGGTATGCATGAAATGTGTGATGCAAAAAGAAATTGAATTAAACAATTGGTTTATATGATAAATAAAATAAAAATAAAAATAAAATTTGTGAAAATTTTATAAAATGATAAAAATGGTGCATGAATTAAATTCAAAAGGAAATTATTCAAATAATATTACAAAAAAAAGAAAATAAAAAAAAAAACCTCAACAACTTTGCTATCGCGAAAACGCGGTCATCGCAACCGGATCCGAATTGTACAGATCTAAATGTAACAAAAAAGGGCAACTCAAAAAAAGAGAAATTTAACTTTGATAAAAAACCCCCAACGATATTGCTATCGCGAAAACGCGGTCATCGCAACCGGATCCGAATTGTACGGATCTAAATATAACAAAAAAGGGCAACTCAAAAAAAGAGAAATTTAACTTTGAAAAGAAAAACCTCAACAATGTTGCTATCGCGAAAACGCGGTCATCGCAACCGGATCGAACCAACACGAATGTCACGCATCATGCACTCATATTTGCAAACAACGTATCGATATTATTCGATCCGAGAAATCTAAAATAAAATTAACAATACGACGTATATATAAATTAAATTAAAACTATGTTAAAACAAAACTATATTATATTAAAACAAAATATTATATATTATAATATATTAAAATCTTAGTAATGAAAAGAAAAATAAAATAATACCTGATAGTTAAAATAACATTAGCATGAATATAAGCGTACGTACGAACCGCGACGATGATAACCGCATGAATATATATACAAGACAGTTATTAAAATTTTGGAATATATGATAGTTAGAAGTGAACAAATATGTTAGTTCATTAGGATGAATATGTGCAATGAAAAAACAGTAATGAAAATTATAAAAAGGAAAAGGATATCGTACATGTTACGATTTGGCCGCCGTTGTCTCTTTATCTTTTAAACAGCAAATTCAGTTCAATCTTTTCATGTAACCAAAACCCTTAGTTATATTTCTATACAATTTCACTTTATCAGGTTGAATGGATGAGCCGGCGCCGTCTTCCTTTTTCGTTTCTTTTTTTCCGTCCCCTCTTCTTAGCATTAACACACATACATATAATAAAATAAATTAGGGTTATCTTTTAGTTGCCAATAATGTCCCTAATACCCAATTTGAGGCCCAAGTTTAATAATATTAAAAGTTAAATAAAATTTAAATAATTTAATAAATCTGAAATAAAAACTAAACTTACTTATTTATAAAAATAAAAATTTAAGATAAAATTAAAATAAAATGCTAATCACTACTTAACACTTAGTTAAACATAAGATAAAATAAATATTTAAAATAAAAACAAAATAAAAATTCCTATTTATTCTAAACGTTATTAGTTAATAAAAAATAAATATTTAAAACGAAATTAAAATAAAGTACAAATTATTCTAATTATTTATTCTAAATAATATTAATTAAAAAAAAGTAAAATAAACGGACTCTAAATAAACAAAAAAAAAAAATCGGACGCCCGAGTGATCGAAAGAAATAAATCCAGTACACTAAAATGATCAGTACGAAGTACATGACTCGAAAAAATACAGCATTTGGTCAGATTTTAAAATAAATTTTGATCCCTGATTTTGGGCACTGCTGAAACTCAATTTGACCACTCTGTCTGTAAATTTTCGAGAAATTATTCTGACCAATATTTTAGGCAGTATGCGAGATGAAAAACACTATTTGATGCTATTTAGATGATGCAGAGTGGAAATACAGTCAGACGAATGAAAGTACGAAAATATTAAAAATGCCTGGAATAAGCTGTGAACTTTTGATAATGTAGTAGACCAGATAAGACTTCTCTGAACTGCCTCAAGCACCTTGACCCCATGCTAATGATATGCATACATGATAATGCAAAAAATGTAATGAAACATAAGCCAGTTAGTAAAAAGGTAAGGAGGGCAAATTTTGGGGTGCAACATGCGCAAAAGAAGCAAGTCTGCTTCTGATCTACTCACATTCAGAAAGATTCTAAGAAGATAATATGTTGCTACTGTAATGCTCTCTTGGATTCTACCTTTGAGCGTGACTCTGATGTTTTACTTCTGAAGGCTTTCTAGCTTCTGAAGTCATTATCTTCTGAAAGTGTTGAAGACTTTGAAGACAAGGTTCTGCTGAACAACATTCTGAAGATCCTGAAGACTTAAGTTTCTAAAGACTAAGTGGTGAAGACTCTGAAAACAAAGTTATGCTGAACAACGTTCTGAAGACTCTGGTGACTTAAGTTTTTGAAGACCAAGGGTTCTGAAGACTGAGTGTTAAAGACTCTAAAGACAAGGTTCTGGTGAACAAGTTCTGAAGACTCTGAAGACTCAAGGCTCTGAAGACCCAATGATCAACTCTTCTACTCATGCTTCAATCATCTCTATTCAGAAGCCTCTGATGTACAGAAGATAAGATCAAACGTTTACGAGGGAAAATAGTATATAGTATGTATCAAACACGTTCTAATCCACTACCATTCCACTACCCTGATTTGGTGGTACAAAGGACAACTTTTGTATATGATTTTCATCCCTGCGTAACGACATTATTTCAAGTCGCCAGCTCTCCCAAGGATATTCCTGATCTTCCCTCCAACGGATCTTTTACTGGCTATATAAGGACTTGACTACTTGAAGAAAAATAAGACAATGAAGTAACAACAGTGAAGCACTACAATGCAACGCAAGAACATTGTTCATACTATGTAAATTTTATTTAAGTTATTTGAGCTATTCATAGTGTTTATATCTGCTTGTGTAGAAACAATTCTTTGTAAACATTAATTTCTTTTAAACAGTTGTTTGTATTCCTTAAGGGATCAGTTAGGTCAGAATCCTTAAGAAGAGACAGTTAGTCTTGTGCTTGTTAGTCACCAGCAGTTGCTAGTGCAGTGTAATAAGTTGATTATAGTGGATTAAATCCTTGTGTATAAGGTGAAATCACCTTGGCGGGTGGACTAGATTAACTTGATAGTTTTCAAGTGAACCAGGATATATCGTGTGTCTTTCTCTGTTGTTAGTATCTTTGTGATATTTGTTTGAGTTTCACAAAAAGCTTTCATTTTTTAAAACCTAATTCAAACCCCCATTTCTTGTGTTTTCTCACACCTTCAATTGGCATCAGAGCTCTAGTTCTGATTGTGATAAAAGTTTTATCAACACTTCACCGTGTTTAGTACCGATCCAGTATTTGTGTGAGATTTCATGGTTGCTGCTAACGTAAATCTTATTCCAAATGAGAAAGAATACTACAGTGCCAAACCACTAGTCTTTGATGGTGAAAATTTTGGATACTGGAAAGATAGAATTGAAAGTTTCTTTCTTGGTTACGACGTAGATCTTTAGGATCTTGTAGTTGATGGCTACACTCACCTAGTTGATGGCTACACTCACCCAGTTGATGCTGCATGAGTGAAAGTGTCAAGAAGTGCTATGAAAAATCAACAAAAGAAAGATTATAATAATCATCATAAGGCAAGAACTATACTACTAAATGTTATCTCTTGTACTGAGTATGAGAAGATAACAAACAATATTACTGCCAAATCTATTTTTGATTCTCTAAGAATGACTCATGAAGGAAACACTCAAGTTAAGGAAACACTCAAGTTAAGGAGACAAAGGCGCTTGCCCTAATCCAGAAATATGAGGCATTCAGAATGGAGGATGATAAAATAGTTGAGACTATGTTTTCAAGGTTTCAAATGCTAGTCGCAGGACTCAAAGTTCTGGACAAAGGATACTCAACTGCTGACCATGTCAAAAAGATCATCAGAAGCCTTCCTAAGAAGTGGAGCCCTATGATAATTGCTTTAAAACTATCTAAAGATCTAAATAGCATCAGTCTTGAAGAACTTGTTAGTTCTTTAAGAAGTCATGAGATAGAGCTGGAGGAAGATGAACCTTAGAAGAAGAGTAAATCTATTACTCTTAAGTCTAAACCTGAAAAGGCAAAGGCTTATTAAGCTGAGGAAGAATCAGAAGATTCTGATGAAGACTCGGAAGATGAGTTATCACGTATCTCCAGAAGAATTAATAAACTATGGAAACATAGGCAAGGGAAGTTCAGAGGATCAAGAAGGAACAATGGTCGTGTTGACTCTTCATCTGGACAGAAGAAGCAGAGTTCTGGAAAATAAATCATCTGCTATGAATGCAATGAGCCAGGTCATTACAAGAACGAGTGTCCAAAGATTAAGAAAGACATGAAGCCTGAGAAGAACTTCATCAAAGCCAAGAAGGGACTTATGGAAACTTGGGATGAGTCTGATTCTGAAGAAGAAGATTCTGATGAAGAACAGGCAAATGTTGCGCTAGTGGCAACAACAATCAATGCTGAAGTCTCTGGAGAACCAGAATACAAAATGCTATCAGAACCAGAATTAGACTCGGACTTCGACTCAAAGGTATTATCTAAACTCTCTCGTTGTGAATTAGAGTCGTGACTTTCATAAATGCTGGAAAAATATCAAACTCTTCAAAGTAAATACAAGGATCTTAAAAAATCCCATGTAATTACTTCTGAAGCTAGAGATAAGCTTGAGCAGAATAATTCTTCTCTAAATGAAAATATTTTTTCTTTAAAAAATAATAATTGTGCTTTAAAAAACAGAATTTTCAAACTAGAAGAAGAATTAGTCTCTAATATCTCTGACACTAATTGTCTCAACAAGTATGATAGAGCATTCCACCACTTTCTGGCTAAAAGCATAGATAGAAGTAAGATTGCTTTCATGATCTATGGAGTTAGCAGAAATGGCAAGAAAGGTTTGGGATGTACATAAACATTTGAAATACACGAAAGTTAGCCTGTAAAACCAAAACCTCTTTATGACCATTTTGTACCTTCTGGTACTAAACTTGATTGTTCTGAGCTTGTGTAAGCACCTCCACAGACACAGAAATCTGATCTTAGACTTAAGTATCATACACATATTCCACTTGATTATCCTGTTGCACATAAACCCAAGGTTGTTAAACACTCTAGGAAAACTAACAAAAGAGGACCCAGAAGGTGGGTACCTAAGGATAAGATAATCTATGTTGCAGATATCCTTAGCAGCTCAGTTGAAACACCAATCATGGTACCTAAACAGTGGTTACTCACAACACATGACGGGAATAAGGCATATGTTCCAAAGTCTGGAACTTAAGCCTGGAGGTTTCGTTGGTTTTGGAGGAAACCAGAAGGGTAAGATCATTGGCTCTGGAACTGTTGGTAATGGTAAACTTCCTTCTATTACTAATGTTCTTCTAGTCGATGGTTTGATGCATAACTTATTATCTACCAGTCAGTTTAGTGAAAATGGTTATGATATCATCTTTAATCAAAAGTCCTGTAAGGATGTCAGTTAGAAAGATGGCTCAATCCTGTTTACCGGAAAGAGGAAAAACAACATTTACAAGATTAGACTTTCTAATCTCTGTGAACAGAATGTCAAATGCTTAATGTCTGTAAATGAAGAGCAATGGGTATGGCATAGACATTTGAGCCATGTTAGTCTGACGAGGATTTTTCAGCTAAATAAGCTTGAATTTGTTAGAGGCTTACCAAATCTGAAGTATTCTTCAGATGCTCTTTGTGAAGCATGTCAGAAAGGAAAGTTCTCTAAAACTTCCTTTAAAGTAAAAAATGTTATGTCCACCTCTAGACCGTTAGAACTTCTACACATTAATTTGTTTGGACCAGTGAAAACTGCTTCAATCAGTGGAAAGAAGTATGGATTAGTTATTGTTAATGACTATATTCGTTAGACATGGGTAAAATTCTTGAAACACAAGGATGAGTCACATTCTGTGTTCTCTACCTTTTGCTCACAAGTGCAAACAGAGAATGATTGCAAAATAGTCAAAGTCATAAGTGATCATGGTGGAGAATTTGAGAACAGATACTTTGAGAATCTTTTTGATTCCCATGGCATTTCTCAAGATTTCTCCTGTCCCAGTAATCCACAACAGAATGGAGTGGTGGAAAGGAAGAATAGGACTTTGCAAGAAATGGCTCGTACCATGATCCAAGAAAGTGACATGGCTAAGCACTTCTGGGAAGAGGCAGTAAATACAACATGTTACATTCAGAACAGGATCTCTATTAGACCTATTCTAGGTAAGACTCCTTATAAATTATGGAAGAATAGAAAACCCAACATCTCTTATTTTCATCCTTTTGACTGTATTTGTTTTATGTTGAACACTAAAGAGAATCTTGGCTAGTTTGACTCCAAAGCTCAAAAGTGTTTGTTGTTAGGATATTCTGAACGCTCTAAAGGCTATAAAATCTATAACATAGAAACACGAATTATTGAGGAATCGATGAAAAGCTTGACCCTGAAAAGTCAAAGCTAGTTGAAAAGTTTACAGATTTGAAGATTACTTTATCAGAATCCAAGGAGGAAGATTCTAAAGAAGGAGACAAAGCTGCAGAAACTATAGAATCAGATACAACCTCACCAGAAACAATGAATAGTCAATCTCATTAGAAGAAGAATAGAATAAAGACTTCTCATTCTGAAGAATTGATTCTGGGAGACAAAGTTGATCCAGTCAGAACTCGTTCTTCATTCAAACCCTCTGAAGAAACTCTTCTAGGCTTGGTCTCTCTCATCGAACCAACCTATATAGATGAAGCTCTTCAAGACAACGGATGGATTCTGGTCATGCAAGAAGAACTGAATCAATTCACCAGAAATGATGTTTGGGATCTTGTTCAGAAACCAAAAGGTTTCCATGTCATTGGAACAAAATGGGTATTTGGAAACAAGCTTGATGAGAAAGGTGAGATCGTAAGAAACAAAGCACGGTTGGTAGCACAAGGTTATAGTCAGCAAGAAGGGATAGACTATACAAAAACCTTTGCACCAGTTGCCAGGTTGGAATCTATTCGTCTCTTAATTTTTTTGTTGTAAATCATGACATCACTTTATATCAAATGGACATAAAGAATGCATTCTTAAACGGGTATATTTCTGAAGAAGTGTATGTGCACCAACCTCCTGGTTTTGAAAGTTCTGAAAACCCAGATTTCGTTTTCAAACTTAAAAAATCGTTATATGGTCTGAAACAGGCTCTCAGAGCTTGGCATGAAAGGCTAAGTAACTTTCTTTTGGAAAATAACTTTACCAGAGGAAAAGTGGATACCACACTCTTTTGCAAAACCTTTAAGAATGACATTCGGGTTATGTAAATTTACATTGATGATATTATATTTGGTTCTGCTAATACTTCCTTGTGCAAGGAATTTTCTAAGTTAATGCAGGCAGAATTTGAAATGAGTTTGATGGGAGAACTCAGATTTTTTATGGGAATTCAAATTGATCAATGTCCAAAAGGAACGTACATTCATCAGAGCAAGTATGCAAGAGAACTTCTGAAGAAGTTTAATATGTCAGAAAGTAAACCCGCAAAGACTCTCATGCATCCGACATGCATTCTGGAGAAAGAAGAAGTAAGTAAAAAGGTTTGTCAGAAGCTCTATCGTGGTATGATAATCTCTCTTTTGTATTTGACTGCTTCTCGTCCAGATATTCTGTTCCGTGTATGTCTTTATGCTCGCTTCCAATCAGATCCAAGGGAAACTCACTTAACAGCTGTTAAGAGAATCCTAAGGTATCTAAAGGGAACAACTAACCTTGGCTTGATGTATAAGAAAACATCAGAGTACAAGCTTTCTGGTTATTGTGATGCAGATTATGCTGGAGACAAATTAGAAAGGAAAAGTACTTCTGGAAACTGTCAGTTTCTTGGTAACAACCTCGTCTCTTGGGCAAGTAAAAGACAATCAACCATCGCACTATCAACTGCAGAAGCAGAATACATCTCAGCATCACTATGCAGTACTCAGATACTCTGGATGAAGAATCAACTAAAAGATTTTCATATACAGGAGAGTAACATTCCTATATTCTGTGATAATACTTCAGCTATTTGTTTATCCAAGAATCCTATTTTGCATTCTAGGGCTAAACATATTGAAATAAAACATCACTTTTTACGTGACTATGTTCAGAAGGGCATCTTTCATTTAAAATTTGTGGATACTGACCACCAGTGGGCTGATATTTTCACAAAACCCCTTGCTGAGGATAGATTCATATTCATTCTAGATAATTTATTTATAAAACCGTGTCCAGAATGAGTAGATGAAATTTTAATGTGTCAAGTCACCAGAATTTATGAAATAAGATTCTGATGTTAAGCATTTATATGTCTTTCTAATTAACGATACGTCTACATGTTAGAAGATGTCTTGATCATTCTTGGTATTCTTGACTTTGGGAACATCAAAGGTGTTCTCTTAAATAGACGGCTATGATTTTCTTGTGACACTTGTCCAAAATCAAATCATATATTACTGTTGAAGATACACCTCGAGCGTTGTGTTTTCGTGAGACTAGATTTCAATTAATTATTCCCTATTACTCCCTACTTTTTCATAATCATCTTTTTTTTTATAAATACTCACTCTCTCACTATCACACACTACGCTACTCTTCACTTCCCACACTTTTTCTTAGGAACCATAAAACCCTAAAACCCTTTGTGCTCCGTAAACTCCATCATCTTCTTCTATGGATCCTCAATAACAAAGTGTATTCAAATTCTCTCAACAATAACAACAAACATAATCGTCTTCATTGGTTTCAGCAACAACTACTCAAACTGCATCATCGTCACTACATCAGTCGCTATCCACATTTTAGAAACCAAGTGAAGTTCATATAGTGGATCGTCCTGCTCATATTTATCTTCTTACTCCTTTCTCAGAACTGGAAGTTCTATGTGAATGGTTAGTAGACTTTGATAACTTGCTGGAAAATGGTATTGATTTGTTTAAGGAACTAAATGCTCAAGGATGGAAAATCTACTTTGATCGTCTCTACGGTCCCATCTTTTCTAATCTCATCAAGGAATTCTGGAGATTCGCTGATGCTGATGAACATTTCATCGTATCACATGTTTTGGGAAACAAATTCATCATCACAGAGAAATCCATAGCCACATTACTTGGAATGAAAAACTCTGGTGGAAAGCGTATCTACAAGATGAGTTCAAAATTCAAGTTTCTATCTGATGTGGTAAACCTAGCAATCTTCACTCAATCAACTGATGGTAAACCTCCCTTCAAGAGTCCGGGTTTATCTAAGGAGCTTCGTGTATGGCTCAGAATTATTCTGGGATGTATCTATCACAGACTTGCTTCAAGGAATACATGTTGTATTATTTGATGAAAGGAGAGAAGATCTGTTGTATTATTTGATGAAAGGAGAGAAGATCTGTTGTATTATTTGATGAAAGGAGAGAAGATCTGCCTCCCTTCAATTCTCTTCAGATACCTCAGAGACTTTGTAAGAGAAATAAGAAATGACTCAAAGAAGCTGAAGAACTACATTCCTCTTGGTCGATTGATATCAGATATCTTCATTGAGAGTGGAATGATTGATCATCTGTCAAAGTAAATTGCCAAAAACGAATTGACTATCATTACTGGAACTCCTTTGAACAACAAAAATCTGAAGAGGATGCGAATTATAGATGAAATCAGAGTTGAACCCAGCATAGCCACAGATTGGAACAGCTTGAAGTCAAGAAGGATGATTATAAATGGATTTTGTCTGTTCACCAAACATGACAATCTGGAGGTTATTGAGGCATACATATAGCTTAGAGAAGCTGAAGGTTATGATCTGTCTGGATTCAGGATTGAAGATCTTCTAGATAATCCTCCTGATCTGATGAAGAATAAGAGACCCCTCAACACTACTCCTCAGAAGAATACTGCAAAGAAACAGAAGAAAGTCTAGGTGAAGCCAGCACAAAGAACATTTCACTGGCATCCTATCCAGAACAGGCTAGAAAGTCTTCTAAGTCTTCTGTAACTGCATTTGTTCTTTCTGACAGAAATGTATCTTCATCTCTTTCACAACCACCAACTTTTTCAACACCACTATCTTCAACATAACCACCAATATCTTCATCTATCCCAACACCACCTCCAATCTTTTCAACTATCGTCACCACCTCACCTATACCTTTTTTTGAACCACCATCTCAGATAATCCCATCCTCTGCACCTTCTACACAACTTCCACCACAGATATTCCAAACCACTTCAACTCAACCAACTCCAACCATTTCCTTACCAATAACTTCTACCATATATGTACAACCAACTCCCACCATCTATTTACCATTAACTTCCAACATCACCACTCAACCTATCTCTGAAGAACCTCCCACAGAACCTATTCCTAAAAGAAATTCTAGAGAAACTACTACTGAACCTATTCCAACAACCAACCCCTAATCACCCATCAACGCAGAAACCATCTCCAATAATCCTGAACCTTCTTCACCAAAAACAACTCCTGAAAATGACTCTGATGAAGAAAACCAACAACTCCCTAAAAACCAACCTTCTGATCTCCCCCCTTCTAACCTTGATGAAGTTATTTATGTTTTTAAAGACAATGCAGTTAGGAGATTCAAGACACTTTCTGATGAATCGAGTTCAAGTGAAGACCCTTCTGCTTTGGGTGCTCCTTGGAATCGATTTAATAGATGGATGTCAGTGGAGTTTCAGAAGATCAAAAATCTCTCTGTTCAGACAAAAAAGTACTTTGTCCAGCAAGTTGAAGAGAGATTGAAATCTAAGAGGGAAGTTGAAGCAAACCTAGCTGCTGAAAGGGAATTAGCTGAAAGGTTGGCTAAGGAAGCTCTTGATCGAGAAGCTGAAAGAAAAGCTAAGGAAGCTCAAGATTTAGCTGCGAAGAAAGCTGAACTGAAGAATCAAGAAGAAGCTCTGAGAGCTGCTAAAAACTCTACTTCTGATCCAGTACTAAAGACTTTGGAAAGCATTCAGAAGGAGTAAGAGTTGTTCAGAACAAGAATGGACAAGCAAGATGAAGTCACTTCCAGCATTCAGAATGCACTTGCTCAGATCCTTCAGAGGCTCTCTCCTCCTACCCAACCTTAAACACCTTTCTAGGCTACCCCGTAGTTTTCTTTGTCTTTTTGTGTTTATCTTATTTTGTTCTTATTTACCTTTTTGATTAAGACAAAAAGGGGGAGTGATATTAATGGAAAATTATTTTGATAAAAATATCTTGTCTCTGAATCATAGTTCTGACATTCTAACACTTTTAATGCACACAATTTTTCTTAGAATATTTTTGTTTCAGGAACAGTTCTGGACTGGGCAGGCGCTTGGCCCACAGTAGGGCAATGCCCAATCCAGTCCAGCTCTTGGCAAGGCCCAATAACTGGATTCATCTAATCTAGCTGTTGGGAATAATCTAGCCGTTGGGCACGATATAGCCGTTGGGCACAATATAACCGTTGGGGGCATCCACCTCACGCGCTTGATAGTTCACGGGACAAACTGCGTCTCCGGATCTCACGGGGACAGTTAGACCAGGTCAACAGGTCACACGCTTGACTTTCCACCTGGCAGTCTCCCATTGGCCGACCAGATATTTTGGCCACATGGGAGACCTTGGCCCCGCGGTAGGGGTTATCTATAAATACCCTTTCACTTGAGAGGGTCAGGTTTGATCACTATTCAATACTCTAAATCATACCTAAACGCTTTGTACTTGCTTTCTCTCTAGCCCAACCTTACTTTGGCATCAGAGTACCTTGCAGGTACACCCCCCTCCTCTCCTACAACCATCATCTCTGCCCTACACGGAAGGCCACGACGATTCAGCCTAATCACACCAGATCAGTGGCGCTGCCTGTGGGAAACATTGTTTCCCCGTCTTTTTGAATAAAGATCCCTCATCTTTTCCCCCAAAATATCAAAGCTTACTCTCTAAAATTCCCTTGATCATCATGGCCTCCAACAGAAATGATGATGCCCATCAAGATCCTGTTGTCGCCATTACCATGGATAACGTCGACCACCATAACCCCGGAGTTGCGGTCCATGAGATCAACCACCGGTATGTAAGGATTGTGTCTCCTTCTTTCGACGATGTGAAGCCACGCGCACAGAATGTCGGTCACGTCTTTGAGCCCATACCTGTCCCTCAAAACGCTGACTCCGACACTACTGTCCTCATTGCTTCTCTCAACAAGTCCAACTACCTGATCTTCCAACAAGGCGAGAAGATCAGCATGCTCGAGCACGCTCTTCAGGAGTGAATTCCTTCGCAAAAGCCTCGCAGTCCATCTCCACGCCCTCAGTCTCCCCCTTGGAAACGTCAGCGAGACAGATCCAAGAGCATTTCTCCCATCAAGGGACGATCGAAGTCGAAAGAACCTGAGCAAGAGGCCACTAGGCGACGACACCGTACTTCTCCGCGGAGATCTAGACGTTCTCCTGCCCCAAAGAGGAACAAGCCCTCGAAAAAGCATCGTGAACATCGTTGATCGTGCAGGCATTCTTCTCGACGCAGCAGAAGTCGCGGACGCAACCACTCACCATGCAGGTCATCGAGCACGAGCAGCGTGATGACGTCCATGGACCCTTGTCTCAGGAGATCATGGACACCCATATTCCTCGCGGGCTAGAGAAGCCTCCACCTCTGGCTCTATATGATGGCACCACCGACCTTGGTGAGCATATAGAGAATATTGAAACCATGCTCCATTACCAAAACGTGAGCAGAGCCATCAAGTGCAGGTTATTCCCCATCACCCTCAAAAAGGGGGCCATGACCTGGTATAAGAGGCTTCCCCGAGGTTCGGTCACCTCGTGGAAAGATCTAAAGAACCAGTTTGCTCGACACTTCACTGCTTCCAGCGCCATCCTAAGTTGGAAGCCACTCTCGAAGCCATTATTCAGGGTAGGGACGAGCCCTAGCGTGCCTACATTGAGAGATTCAATAGGGAAGCTGTAGAGGTCCACACTACGGACAATATGAAGAAGTACCTCCACTAGAAGGGGTTGAGGCCGAATAGCGAGTTCCGCAAAGCAGTGGACATCGAGACACCCCGCACTCTGGCCGAACTTCTCCGTAAGGCCCAAGCTTATATTCAGTACAAGGAGAAAGAATCTGCGTACAAGGCCCGAGATTTAAGAGATCAGGAGAATTCCTGGGCAACCAAAAAGGACGACTTAGAGGCTCCCCGGCGTGACAAGGAGGGACAACGAGACGACCGTTCTTGCGAGCACAAGGGGCCCGCTATCCGCTTCATAGAATACACCTTACTGACAGCTCCCCGCGAGTGCATTCTCTCCAAATGCATCAACGCAGAATTTAAGCAAGGGGTGTCTGTTTCCCCAAGCCAACAGCGTCAAAGGGCAACACGAACAAGAGCAAATACTGCCGCTTCCATCGCAGTCACGACCACGTGACCGAAGATTGCATTCATCTGAAGGACTCTATAGAGATCCTCATCAAGGAGGGTCAGCTGAAACAATATACGAAAAAGGGAAAAGCTTCCCGACGAGAGACCTCGGAGTCTAAGAAGGAAACAAAAGCTTCGTCATCCAGTCCTCCCCCTCAGGTTGCTATGTCTATCACGCGGCCAGAGGACTTCTTCATCCCTGACTACCTCGAAGACCCTCCCCAGATCACCGCACACAGCACCTGGGATACCTTCCCCGCGACAATGGTTATCTCATGTGGTGGATACAATGAGCTCACTGTAGGGTCGGTCAAGAGGAAATTTGACCAGCTGATTGACTGCAGCCCCGATCGACTATCCACGCTCGAGAAATTCCATATGCGTTCTCAGCCCATCACGTTCTACCGTGAAGAGATACACGGGGTTCCTCGAACTCACATATTCCTCTGCTCATCAGGGCAAGACTGGCTAGCACTGATGTCCGACGGATCCTGGTCGACCAGGTCAGTTCGGTGGACATCATGTACACCAGTTTGTTCCGCGCCTTGAAGCTCGACCAGAAGAATTTATCACCGTACGTGGGATCAGACCTACAAGGATTCAACGGGGCTACCGCCAGACCTTAAGGGTACGTGGAGCTCCCAGTCACATTCGGGGAGGAGGAGGCCTCCAAGTCAATTAAAACGCAATTCCTGGTCATCGATTGCCCTTCATTGTACCGGTGCATCCTGGGGAGACCGACCCTCGCGGAACTGATCGATGTCCCTTTAATAGTTTATCTCAAGATGAAATATTACACGGAGAAGGGCCACGTCGTGACTTTGAATGGAGATATAGAGGCTACGAGGAGATGTTTCGAAGTAGCGACCAGAGGGCAAAGCACAATTGGCACAACACCTAAGGTCGTCAAACGGACAAGAGATGAAGATCTTCCCAGTGAGGAAAGTCAGCCCAACAAAAAGCCAGCTCTCCAAGTGTACACAATTGACCTCTACAGCCGGATTTGTGAAGAAGGTGAGGAAGACAGCAATGAAGACACTCCAGCAGTGACAGGAAGCTCCCCTGCATCAGCCATCATATGTCCGATACCAGATGGGGAATTCGAGGTGATCACCTTCGGAAATGACCTGAACAAAGGAGTCAAAATAGGCGTAGGGCCGCCTGAAGAGGTAAAAGAGCAGCTGAAGACGTGCCTGAGAGACAATGCAGACTTATTTGCTTGGAGCGCCGCGGACATGCCCGACCTTGACCCTGAGACTGCCTGTCATCAACTCACCATTGACCCAGCAGCTTGAGCAGTAGTACAGCGCAGGCCAAGCAATTTGACGAAAAGGCACAAGCTGCCGAAAAACTTGTAAAAGACCTCTTAGAGGCAAAATTTATCTCGGAGGCCAGGTACACAACCTGGCTGTCCAATATTGTACTAGTAAAAAAACATAATGGAAAGTGGCGCATGTGCATTGATTACACTGATCTCAACCGGGCTTACCCGAAGGACGTTTATCCTCTGCCCAGCATAGATATGCTTATAGATAATTCCACATATTTCAAACTCTTGTCCTTCATAGACGCTAACTCGGGGTACAACCAAATTTCCGTGGCCGGAAAGGACAAGAGATATACCACGTTCATGACCTCGTCGGGGAACTATTACTATAATGTAATGCCCTTCTGTTTGAAAAACACTGGGGCTACGTACCAGTGCATGATGAACAAAGTCTTCCGATCAGAAATTAGAGACATTCTCGAAGTATACATGGACGACATGATCGTGAATTCCCAAGAGAAATATGATCACACGATCCACTTGCAAAAGGTCTTCGACCAAGCGAGAAAATGAAAAATGTGTTTTAACCCAGAAAAAAGCACCTTCGGTGTGCGGGCAGGGAAATTCCTCGGCTTCTACCTCACTGAGAGGGGGATCGAGGCCAACCCCGACAGATGTCAAGCATTTACTGAATTTCCCATGCCAAGGTCGAAGAAATCCATACAGTCCCTCAATGGGATGCTCGCTTCACTTTCTCGCTTCGTGGCCAAATCTGCACGACACGCTCTGCCCTTCTTTAAGCTTCTGCGAAAAGAAGCCACATTCAAATAGATAGAGGAATGCGAACAGGCTCTGCTCCACCTCAAGCAAGCCTTATCTGAACCCCCGTTCTGTCATGATCGGAGAGCGGGGAAACGTTGTACCTGTACCTCTCCGTCACTAGCAAAGCCATTACCGCCACCCTCATTCGTGAAACACCCGACGGGAAAAAACCCATATACTTCACGAGCAAGGCTTTACAAGGGCCAGAACTCAGATACCAGCAAATCGAGAAGGTTGCCCTCGCCCTCATCAACGCGGAGAGGAGATTAAGGCATTACTTCCTAGCCCACACGATAGTAGTATGAACAGACAGCCCATAAGACAGCTGCTTAGCCGGCCAGACATGGCCGGCAGAATGCTCAAATGGTCTTTGGAGCTGTCAAAATTTGACATACACTACGAGGGCAGGAAGGCTCTTAAGGCACAAGTCCTGGCCGATTTCGTGGCAGAAATGACGCCACCAGCGTCCCCGTCAAGCGGGGCACACAAATGGACCATCTTCGTCGACTGGGCGTCCAGCTCCACGGGCAGTGGCGCAGGAATTATCCTCGAGAATAAAGACGGAATCCTAATTGAAGTATCATTAGTCATATCCTTCCCTACATCCAACAATCAAGCCGAGTACGAGGCATTCCTCGCAGGCCTACGGTTGGCCGAAGACTTGGGCGCCAAGGAAGTAAAGATCTTCACAAATTCCCATCTTGTAGCGTCCCAAGTACGAGGAGAGTACCAGGCCAAGAATGATCACCTCGTCGAATACCTGACGCTGGTAAAAGAAAGGATAACTAAGTTCGACGCGTGGGAAGTCCAGCACATCCCCCGCGAACAAAACACTCGAGCAGATGTCCTATCAAAACTGGCCAGCACCAGAAAGAAAGGTGGCAATAAATCCGTCATACAAGAGATACTCCCCCGCCCAAGTATTGTAAAGTCATCAGGGTTGTTCGACGTCAACACCATTGGCGACAGTAGCTGCTGGATGACCCCGGTATATAGTTACCTCACAACAAGGGAGTTTCCCGAGGACAACAAGCTCTACCGACAGGGATTCTCCATCCCCTTCCTAAAATGTGTCAAAGAGAACAAGGTCCCCGAAGTTCTCTAGGAAATTCATGATGGTATCAACGCACAACACTTGGGAGGGAGGTCCTTGGCACGAAAAGCCCTGCGAACAAGATACTATTGGCCGACCATGTAGCACGATGCTAAGGAGCATGTCAAGAAATGTGACAGATGCTAGTGCCACAGGGACATGCATTTGGCACCCCCTAACAAGTTGAAGACTTTGTCCTCGCCAAGGCCCTTCGCCTGGTGGGGGGATGGATATCCTCGGCCCCTTCACAATGGGGTTCTATCAAAACAAATTTTTGATCGTGGCCGTCGATTACTTTACAAAATGGATCGAGGCCGAAGCGCTCGCCAAGATCACATCCTTCAACATACTTCGTTTTTACAAATGAAACATCCTCGCACGATTCGGGGTACCCCAGGCCCTTGTGACCGACAACGGAACCCAATTCACGGGCATGAAGTTTCAAGACTTCGTCGCCAAACTAGGAACAAAGCAACACTTCACTTCCTTCGAGCATCCCCAGACTAATGGGCAAGCAGAGGCCGCGAACAGGGTGATCCTTCGAGGTCTAAAACGAAGGCTAGGCGAAGCCAAAAGGAGATGGGTCGAAGAGCTACATAGTGTGCTCTGGGCATATAGAACAACCCCACACTTAACCACCGGGGAGACTCCCTTCCGACTAGCCTACAAAATCGAGGCAGTGATACCGGTGGAGATCAGGGAACCTTCCAGATGAACCAAAGCTCTCTCGACGAAGAGCTGAATGACGAGGCTCTAAGAGAAGAGCTCGACCTGGTAGAAGAGATCCGATCAGGGGCAGTTCTCCGCGAAGCTTTGTTGAAATAAAAAATAACTCTGCGTCACGATGCCAAAGTCGTAAAGCGCGACTTCCAAGTTGGCAGCCTGGTCATACGCAGAAATTAAAAAAGATTCACGCGAGGGCAAGCTGGCCGCAAACTGGGAAGGACCATACAGGGTCAAATCAAAAATAGGCACTGGAGCCTACTACCTCGAAACTCTAAACAGGGAACCATTTGCTCGACCATGGAATGCTGAAAAGCTCAAACAATACTACAGTTATGACCAGCCACGAGTTTGGACTAACTGGCGACGAACTCACCCCACAGCAGGGAGACCGCTTGGCCACAGGAGCGTGCCCTGGTGCAAGCACAATCCTTAAATCTACAACTCCGACCAGCTTCTGCTCATGGAACGAGCAGACTCTGTACCCAACGGGGATACCTCAATTGAGCTCCGCCGTTGGAGCACCAGCATGGCAGGACACCCAGCTCGCGATGGGAATAGTCCAAGCCCTGTGGGATCAGGACCACGACCGGGATCCTAGTTCCACCATTGCCGAAAAGACTTCGCTTCCTCGATGAGTCCCCCAAACTGTCGAGCGTAATGATAACGAGTCAAGCAAAACTTCCATACTTAGCGAACATTACTCGCTAAAATGTTAAAGCATACACAAATAAAATGCAAGGCATATAATGTCGAATACAAAGATATATATAATATGGCCACAAGGCCAGAATTGTCAATATTACAAAAATGGGCCATGCCCAATAGTCGATTACAATGGAATGGCACGCAGGCCAACAAAATACACAAGTACATAAACTAAACTCCATTTGTGGGGAACTCAAGAGGAACCACCTTGCCGTCAACAACTTGGTTCAGAACGCTCATCCCTTCGGTCAACAGCTGGACGTCAGAAATGAGAGCCTTCATCTGCTCCACTGCAGTGTTGAATCCAAACTCAACTGCTCCCAAGTTGTCCTGCTCGAGGATACGGATTCTCTCGATTAAGTCCCTCTGGGTCTTCAGGGCCTTCTCCTCCTCGGTCTCATCCTGATCGACCACCAACGAACCCTCCAACCCGATAACCTTCGCCTTCAGAGTGGCGTTCTCCTCCTTCATCCTTGTCAGATCCTCCCTCATCTGGTTCATGTCCTTCAAGAGTTGGATCTTGGCCTACAGGTTGCCTTCGAGAGTTGTCATCCTGCTGTGTATCTCAACATTCTCCAACTCAAGCTCGGTGATCTTGGCTTACGCTCTCTTGAGATCTACGAGCGGAACTGCCTCCGCATCCCTGAGGGCCAGCGCCACCTCCAGCACTCTCATAACAGCAGCTGCATCCTGGCATGTAACGCCCCGATTTGTTTAATTGTATTTATTTATTTCATTTATGTGAATTTTGTGAAATGTGTGAATTTATTGTATTTTACCTGCTAATTGAGTTAATTGGTTAATTTCTCTGATAGGTAAAATATTTGCATTAAATTATATTTTTCTTTTTAACTTCTATTGCACGATATGTTTTTCATCGGCATGTTTATGTTTTATCGCGTTTTGAGAGCGGTTGCGAGATATTTGAGCTGAGGGGTAAAATAGTCTTTTTAGGGGTTTAGATATTTGTTATTATAAGAGAGAAAAGAGAGAAAGGAAAAGAAAAGAAAGAAAAGGGAAAGAAGAGAAAGAAAAGGAGAAGTAAGAAAAAGAGAAGAGGAGAAAGAGGAAAAATCGAGGAAACTCCGTTTCAATCGCGAATAATCGGGTAAGGGTGAGAAGTTTTGATTATATCCTGCTTGTATATGTATATGTATGTGTATGTTTGAATGTTTACTTGTTTCTCTTAGTTTTTCAAATATAGGTCGAAATGAGATAAACGAGTAGAAATCGATGTTTTCACGGTCGAAAATCGATATAGATTGTGTTGTATGATCACACTATGTTTATGATCAATCATTGATATTTGTTTTGCTGCTGGAATTGATTTGGGTTGGAAAAATGGGATTTTTGGGGTTTGAAACCGTGTAAAACGCAAGCAGATTTTTCTGTTTCTGGTGTAGGCCGCCGGGCGGTGGTTTGGGCGCCGGGCGACGCTTGAGTTGCGTCGTTGCTCCGCCGGGCGATACACTAGAGGCGCGGCTTGTCACGCTGCTGAATATTTTAGGTTTTGGTGGGGGGTTTTACGCCGCTGCTTCGCCGGGCGACGCAGAGGCGAAGGGGTACCGCGGGGCGCTCCTGGGGATTTTCAATAAATGTTGTTTCCTTTAAAAATGCATAACTTTCGATTCGTAACTCGGACCGAGACGTTTTTGGTACCGTTAGAGAGCTAGTGAAATGTTTTTTTCTTATAAAAATAGTTTGGAGATTGGTGGCCGATTTAATTATGTCGAGAATCGGGAAATGTGTCGTTTTGTCGACTTTTACCGTCTTAACTGTGTGTATTTGATGTGTTATCATACAATATGCCTTTGATATATAACGTATGACTTATGTACTGTTGTATGATGTGAACATATGTGATGAAATATTGTGATGATGGTTTGTGGTCTTGTGGAGAAATAAATGCATTGTTTTGGGTGTGATTACAATGCATGATTAATGATGTTGTTGTGTGGTAAAATGCATTGTTTGATTGAATATCAATGTATGTTGTTATGATGTTTGGTGGGATTGTTGTGTTTTGTGGATTATGATGAAATGCATTGTTTATGTGAAATTCAATGTGTGTTAATTGGTGGCCTTATGGCAAGTAAATGCATTGTTTGAATTGATTTCTAATGCATGAATAATGATGATGAGATAATCCATATTGTTGATTTGTGAAGATGCATTTGATTGTCATGAGTCCTTGTATGCCAAGCATCATGATATGCATCTTGTGATGTCGTGTGCCCTAGTGGGTGTGAGCGACGAAACGGTTCTAGAGGGAATCCGCTATAACATCGTGTGCCTTATACAAAGAGGACCTAAAGCGATGATTATAGACGATCGTGTGCCTTATACAAAGAGGACCTAAAGCGATCGGATCATGTGCCTTATACAAAGAGGACCTAAAGCGATCCATAAACGTCGTGTGCCTTATACAAAGAGGACCTAAAGCGACGGGGAACATCGTTTGCCCGACGGGGAGTTACACTAAGTAACAAGCGATGATTCCAATAGTTCCTGAGTGAACTAATGATGAGAATGATGGATGGATGGTACCGCATTTGCATAGAGTCGTTGTGTCGGTCTCTCTGCATTTGCATAAATCATGAATGGATTGATTATGTGTGGAAAATCATGAATGGATTGATTATGTGTGGGAAATTGTGAATTGATTGAGTATGTGTTGAGATTTATGATTGGATTGGTGAATCGATGTGCATATGTGATAAATGCATTGGTTATGGATGATATGTTTTATGTATAGACATATGTTATGTGATGTGGTGGTGTGTTTCCCTATGTTATAGTTGTGGTATGCCTTATGTGTGAATATGTGGATATGTTGGTATAATTGATATATGCTATGTTGTTGGATTGTTAGAAATATGTTATGTATCTGTGGCTTGCTATATGTATTTGTATGTGATGCGTGTGGTGAGAATAGCTATGCATGTGAATTTTTATGTGTTTGCATATTATTATGCAATCTTGATTTAGTTGTTATTTCTCACCCTTCTGCTGTGGTTTGTTGCTCTATAAGGCAATTGCAGATTTGTGTCTTGGAGGCTTTTGTGAAGATTAGTTCTCCAACCGTTTGTCAGTCAGTCTGCTCTGATACGTAACACGGGAGTCGGGGAACGCTTTTGTTATATATGTATACATTTGTTGGATCTATGTTGTATTACCTTTGTATGAATATTTTGATGTTATAAAATAATTTATTTTGTAAAACCAGTCAGTTATGGATCTTTCCGCTTTATTCCATAATTGAACTTTCCTTTTATGTGGAAAAAGTTTCCCTTTTACCTTTATTCCATTTTGTGTTATGTATCAAATTTATGAGCAGGGATTGTGTTTTCTTTCCTTAATTGTGGCATCCTTGTTTCTGTCAAAAAAATAAATTTTTATTTACTTTGATTTATTTATGTATTATTTATTCGCGATGGGAATTGGGGTGTTACAAGAGTGGTATCAGAGCAGGTCGGTCCGTCCGGCCAATTGTTGAGTCAGTTGGTGTGACAGTTGAATATTTTCGATGTTGTTTGTCCCTTAGTACGTGATATGTGTGTGAAACACTGTCAGTACTTTCTGGTTTTATAATCCGTTGTCTTCAGGTGTGAGAATGACATAAGTGGGGGAGAAGCTGGTGCTTCTCCAAGTTGCTTCATGTGTGGAGTGTTGGCTCAGTGTGTTGTAGATTGCAAGAGTGTAAGTGTTGTTTGGACAGTGTTGTTCCCGAATTCCTGAGGGAGTGCGGAGGTAAGGTTTATGTCAACTAAGGATTTGCGCCTTCGGTAGTTTTGTTCACAAGATGCCAGGAATGCTATTATAGTTTGGTAAAGACGGTTTATGCCCCATCATGATTGTCGGCTGTCTATTGATAAATTGAGGAACTGATCACCCTTAATCTCTTATTGATAGTAGACGGGAATTATGTTGGATGGAATAGACGTGTCTTTCAGGCTTTGATAGTGTGTGAAATGAATTGGTTGGAAAATTTACTGGAAATGGGATTTGTGAGACCAAGTGTGTCGCTTAGGAAAGCTCCAGTGTTGTTAGTAACAAAAAGGATGGATGACTGAAGGGAATAACAAGCATGAGGTGTATAATGGTATTGAGACTACGGGAAGTCAAACTTAGAGTTTTGGTGAGTTTTGGAGTTTTTTAAAGTTTTAGGGCATTAATGGAAATCTTGAGAAAACCCTTGGTGTGGATGTAATATTTGAGAGTTCTTTTGGTTGGTTGTTGCTACATGTTGGGATTTATGGAATTTAGACTATTAAGAGAAGAAATTGTGTATGGATTACTGACAGTTGAATAAGGTAACGATGGAGAACAAGTGTCCACTTTCATGAACAGATGACTGGAATGGTTTGGTTGAGTTTGAGTGAAATTGCAATTGGTTGGAATGTTTGATAAGAGTGGTGAATTATGTGAGTTGAGGCTTTGATCGACGTAATGTGACTGGTTATGTTTGTTATCATCGGGATAGGCTGTTATTTACTCGGTTAAGCTTGTATGTGAGTAACCAGTTACCCAGTGAAAAGTTTTGCAAAAGCTTTAAGAATTTATATCTTTTGGAATTTGGTTGGGCATTACAACGTACAGTGATGTTACTTGGTGTTAGTAATGCGTTTGTAATGTTTGTGGAGTAGAGGAATCGTATCTTCCATATTTATTTGGATAAGTTCGTAATGGCTTTGATTGAGGATATTCGGATCTGTTATAAACTCAGAGGAAAAACAGGTAGAGTGTTTGAGATTCGAATTACAAGTGTTGAAAAGAGACGAAGTTTTATGCTAAGTTATTCAAGTGAGAATTTTGGTTGAAAAGGGTTAGTTTTCTTGGATATGTTATTTCAGATGAGAGTATGGTTATGGATCCATCGGAAGTGTATGCAGTTCCACAATGAGAGGCTCCGAAGTTGGTTAAGGAGATTAGAATCTTTTTGGGCTTAGTTGGTTGTTACTGCAGGCTAGGGAAGACTTTGCTAAGTTCGTACTTCTGTTATCTCAGTTGACTTGCAAAGGGTGAGGCGTTTGTTTTGGATGTTCGTTGTGAGTAAGTTTTGGTGAGCTGAAGTAGAATTTGTCTATGGCTCCAGTTTTGATTCTGTGTGATCCTAATAAACCGTTTGTGAGGTATTGTGGTGTGTCTTTGATGAGTTTAGGCAGTGTGTTAATGCAAGAGAGTAAATTCGTAGTTTATGCTTTACGACATTTGAGGATTCATAAAAGGATCTATACTATTCTGGATTTGGAATTGGTTGCGGTTGTATTGTGTTGGAATATTTGGAGGTATTATCTTTATGGTTCTAGGTTCGAAGTGTTTAGTAATCACAAGACTATTGAGTACTTGTTTGGTCTGAAGGGATAGAGTATGAGACAACGAGGGTGGTTAGAATTCGTGACGAGTTATGAAGTTGGCTTGGATTATCCTTTGGGAAAAGCTGAGGTTGTGCCTGAAAAGTTAAGTCGAAAGTTTTTATGCATGTCTGTTTTGATGGTCAGAGAATTAAAATTATTTGAGCAGTTCAGAGACTTGTGTCTGGTGTGTGAGATAACACAGGAGAGTGTAAGGTTGGGAATATTAAAGTGAACAGTGATTTTTGGCAGAGGTGAGAAAGAGTTGGACTTTGGACGTGAGATTGGTAGACTTGATGGTTACGAGTAATCAGAGTGCGCAGCGGAAGCATGATGTGGCACATTTTGTATTTGCGTGTGGGACTTGTAAGAATTCATAGGTTGAACATTGAGAACATGTAGGAATGGTGAGACTATTGGACGTTTCAGAATGGAAGTGTTAGGCGAAAGGTTTAAGTGTTATTCATGGGCTACTATGTAGATGGATGTTTTGGTTATATGTTCGATTGGCGAATCATAGCATTGTTGTAATATTGTTGTGTGACAAGGATGATGGTATTGTGGTTATGTAGAGGTTGTTGAAACGATGTTGGGTCGTGGAACTTGTGTTCTTGTTTGTGTTGTTGCCTCGTTCCTATCGTGTTGGGTCGAGTGCGAGTAGCTAATTCCTTGTGGTGAATTAGAGGAGTGTTATCTACGGTGATAGTAACGATCTTGTTATGTTTCGGTTCAAGAGCGGACGTGTGTGTTCGTAACTTGGGTATTCTTTGAGTTGTGAGTTGGTCGTCAAGTGCATTGTATGGGCTTTGCATCTTGTCGTTGTAGTTGTCGTCGTTGTCGTGTCGTTGTTGTAGCTGCTGTTAGCAAGGTGGTTTGTCAGTTTGTGTTACTCGTGGGGTGCCTAGTGTTGGCATGTTAGTTGGTTAGTCGGATGCGAGAGTCGTATCCGGAGTTGTTCGTCTCAGTATATTTTCGAGGACGAAATGTCTAAGTGGGGGAGAATTGTAACGCCCCGATTTGTTTAATTGTATTTATTTATTTCATTTATGTGAATTTTGTGAAATGTGTGAATTTATTGTATTTTACCTGCTAATTGAGTTAATTGGTTAATTTCGCTGATAGGTAAAATAATTGCATTAAATTATATTTTTCTTTTTAACTTCTATTGCACGATATGTTTTTCATCGGCATGTTTATGTTTTATCGCGTTTTGAGAGCGGTTGCGAGATATTTGAGCTGAGGGGTAAAATAGTCTTTTTAGGGGTTTAGATATTTGTTATTATAAGAGAGAAAAGAGAGAAAGGAAAAGAAAAGAAAGAAAAGGGAAAGAAGAAAAAGAAAAGGAGAACAAAGAAAGAAAGAAGAGGAGAAAGAGGAAAAATCGAGGAAACTCCATTTCAATCGCGAATAATCGGGTAAGGGTGAGAAGTTTCGATTATATCCTGCTTGTATATGTATATGTATGTGTATGTTTGAATGTTTACTTGTTTCTCTTAGTTTTTCAAATATAGGTCGAAATGAGATAAACGAGTAGAAATCGATGTTTTCACGGTTGGAAATCGATATAGATTGTGTTGTATGATCACACTATGTTTATGATCAATCATTGATATTTATTTTGCTGCTGGAATTGATTTGGGTTGGAAAAATGGGATTTTTGGGGTTTGAAACCGTGTAAAACGCAAGCAGATTTTTCTGTTTCTAGTGTAGGCCGTCGGGCGGTGGTTTGGGCGCCGGGCGACGCTTGAGTTGCGTCGCTGCTCCGCCGGGCGATACACTAGAGGCGCAGCTTGTCACGCTGCTGACTCTTTTAGGTTTTGGTGGGGGTTTTTACGCCGCTGCTTCTCCGGGCGACGCAGAGGCGAAGGGGTACCGCCGGGCAAAAATAGGTACCGCCGGGCGCTCCTGGGGATTTTCAATAAATGTTGTTTTCTTTAAAAATGCATAACTTTCGATCCGTAACTCGGATCGAGACGTTCTTGGTACCGTTAGAGAGCTAGTGAAATTTTGTTTCTTATAAAAATGGTTTGGAGATTGGTGGCCGATTTAATTATGTCAGGAATCGGGAAATGTGTCGTTTTATCGACTTTTACCGTCTTAACTGTGTGTATTTGATGTGTTATCATACAATATGCCTTTGATATATAACGTATGACTTGTGTACTATTGTATGATGTGAACATATGTGATGAAATGTTGTGATGATGGTTTGTGGTCTTGTGGAGAAATAAATGCATTGTTTTGGGTGTGATTGCAATGCATAATTAATGATGTTGTTATGTGGTAAAATGCATTGTTTGATTGAATATCAATGTATGTTGTTATGATGTTTGGTGGGATTGTTGTGTTTTGTGGATTATGATTAAATGCATTATTTATGTGAAATTCAATGTGTGTTAATTGGTGGCCTTATGGCAAGTAAATGCATTGTTTGAATTGATTTCTAATGCATGAATAATGATGATGAGATAATCCATATTGTTGATTTGTGAAGATGCATTTGATTGTCATGAGTCCTTGTATGCCAAGCATCATGATATGCATCTTGTGATGTCGTGTGCCCTAGTGGGTGTGAGCGACGAAACGGTTCCAGAGGGAATCTGCTATAACATCGTGTGCCTTATACAAAGAGGACCTAAAGCGATGATTATAGACGATCGTGTGCCTTATACAAAGAGGACATAAAGCGATCGGATCGTGTGCCTTATACAAAGAGGACCTAAAGCGATCCATAAACGTCGTGTGCCTTATACAAAGAGGACCTAAAGCGACGGGGAACATCGTTTGCCCGACGGGGAGTTACACTAAGTAACAAGAGATGATTCCAATAGTTCCTGAGTGAACTAATGATGAGAATGATGGATGGATGGTACCGCATTTGCATAGAGTCATTGTGTCGGTCTCTCTGCATTTGCATAAATCATGAATGGATTGATTATGTGTGGAAAATCATGAATGGATTGATTATGTGTGGGAAATTGTGAATTGATTGAGTATGTGTTGAGATTTATGATTGGATTGGTGAATCAATGTGCATATGTGATAAATGCATTGGTTATGGATGATATGTTTTATGTATAGACATATGCTATGTGATGTGGTGGTGTGTTTCCATATGTTATAGCTGTGGTATGCCTTATGTGTGAATATGTGGATATGTTGGTATAATTGATATATGCTATGTTGTTGGATTGTTAGAAATATGTTATGTATCTGTGGCTTGCTATATGTATTGGTATGTGATGCGTGTGGTGAGAATAGCTATGCATGTGAATTTTTATGTGTTTTCATATTATTATGCAATCTTGATTTAGTTGTTATTTCTCACCCTTATGCCGTGGTTTGTTGCTCTATGAGGCAATTGCAGATTCGTGTCTTGGAGGCTTTTGTGAAGATTAGTTCTCCATCCGTTTGTCAGTCTGTCTGCTCTGATACGTAACACAGGAGTCGGGGAACGCTTTTGTTATATATGTATACATTTGTTGGATTAATGTTGTATTACCTTTGTATGAATATTTTGATGTTATAAAATAATTTATTTTGTAAAACCAGTCAGTTATGGATATTTTCGCTTTATTCCATAATTGAACTTTCCTTTTATGTGGAAAAAGTTTCCCTTTTACCTTTATTCCATTTTGTGTTATGTATTGAATTTATGAGCAGGGATTGTGTTTTCTTTCCTTAATTGTGGCATCATTGTTTCTGTCGGAAAAATAAATTTTTATTTACTCTGATTTATTTATGTATTATTTATTCGCGATGGGAATTAGGGTGTTACATGGCACAGGAGCTTCCTCCTCACCTTAGGATCAGCGGATAGAATGGACGATGCCTCAAGGTCGGGGACAACAACAGAGCCTTCCTTGTCAAATAGTTTCCCTTGAAGATAACATGGTGGCAGTACAAATTTTCCCCCGACGAAGCTGCTCGAACCACCAGCTGGGGAGGAGCCGATATCATCCCGCTTCCTTTTATTTGTTGTGTCTGGGGTAGGAGGATTCGATGTGCTTCACGGAAAGAAGGTGGTACCGCTGACAAATTTTTCCAGCGGTTCTTGCTGCTTGGCAGCGTCGGGCTTCGACACTGGCTCCTTCTCGAGGTCTTTGGTCGCTGCGAACCTAACCAAGCGCTCCCGCATGTTCAACATTTTCCCTGCAAAAACAAAAAAGGGTTAGCACATCGCACAAGACGTTAAAAGTACGGGCAAAGGGATAATCTATACCGAGGAGCTTAAACGCGACATCCTTGTTTTCACATTCGAGGAGGGCCTTGGTATTTATATAGCGAGCTGCCCGAACAGGCTCCCTATCCTCCCCGAGCAGAAATTTATTATCCTTATCCACCACGAAAGCGGGGATGAAACTCTCCATGAAGGCATGCAATGCCCGGAAAGACTCTTTGTACCCGTCCCTTAGCTGGTCACACTTGACAAGAAACTGATCAGTCCTATATCTAAAGTGGGCAAACACCCATTCCAGTGGGAACTTTGATACCGCCCTCGTTACCTCCCGAACATCAACCTCCACGGTTTCCATGGTTACCAGAGACTCCTTGGCAGCCTCCGAGACAGGCTTCACGACCAGAAACCTGTATTTGAAGTTTCGGACAAACTCCGAATACGGCCAGAATAGCCTGCTCTGTTGCTTAAAGGACACCCAGCTTTGTTTTAGACCCGCCGTGCTCCTTTGAATCTAGAATATGCAAAAGAAAAGATCCAATGTGGCCCCGACCTTCAGATATCGGTAGACCAGTTCAAAGGCCCTAATAAACGCCAGAGCATTCGAATGCAGTTGGGCAAGGCACAGTTCGAGATGACAGAAGATGGCCTCTTGGAAATCAGTGAAGGGAAGATGATACCCCGCCTCCACGAAAGCGAATTCATACATGGGAAATCTCATCCTCGGATACACCAAACATATTCGGTCATCCTCTGTGGGGCAAAGAGCTTTCCAGTTCACGGGCGCATCCTCTGCCCGATCTTCAAGGTAAGGGAACTCACGAGCCTCCTCTTCGGTGAAAGTCGATCTCGTCGACATTGGCTCTTGGGCGATCCAGTCGAGATCCCCCTCAGCCATCCTAACATTAGGATGCTCAATGGGTTGCTCCGCCTCCCCATTAACAGCCCCAGCGTCGGGGACAACTCTCTCGTTTTTGTCGGCCATTTCACCTGAAAAGCAAACGAAGTAAAAGTTAATTCGACGACAGAGATCAAATCCACCCTTCCACTACTAATCAAGTGAAAGGGAGAGGAATAAGTTCAAGGACGCCCTCAAGCCCTAGTCGACAGTACCGGGATGCGGGGAAATCCTTTTCCCTGTAGAACAGGGATGAGTCTTCGCGACTCCATGAAAGGATTTCACGAGGATGAGTTTCTTTGACAAAATATAACTTATCAAACCCGCGAAAACCAATTCTCGCGTTGAGAAGGCCTAATGCCCGACTACAAACTTAAGCTACTCCTAACTAAAAACCTAGGAAGATCTACACAGTCCTACGCTACATTTAAAGATGTTTATCCTAGGTTCATCATGTTCTTCAGGATCTTCATGAATTTCCCATAAAATGCATATGTTCATCGAAGAACACATGAACATTCAACCGGAAAATTCACGAATCACTGGAAAATGCAAAGCAATTTCCAGAAAACTAAGAACATCCTAGAACTAACAATAAAAGATGAAGAACTTACTTGAATCTAGAGGTTGAAGACGAAGATCTGGGTGTAGAGAAGGAAGATCGACGGCGGTGAGATGAACTCCGGCGAAAGGACAAGTTGCAGAGCAAAAGGGTTTGGGAGAGAAATTTACGTGAAGAGTGCAAATGAATCCTCGCTCCCCCCTTTTTATAAGTAGTTGCTCGCTTGGGGAAGCGCAAAAGCCATCATATCCTAGACCCCCTAGGCCCTAACAGATATAAATTGCACCGACACGTGTCAGAAGGGAATCTTCACTTGGCATTCCCAAAGCTAGACGTTGCATTCCCCAAGTCTTCTCCAGCCCCCCGCGGGCATATCCTCCTCGACAGTCCACACACGTCACGTCCTCGTCAGGACTGGTCGACAAAAAAACGTCCTTTTCATGAGCATCCTTTTACTAAACATGGTCGACATAAAAACGCCATTTTTACGAGCACGCCCTCGCGTACCAAAGGGGTTGTCGGGCTCATAAGCGACCAACTGTCGACCACGTTAACCATAGAACAGGCGAAGGGCATGTCCTCGAACATTATCATTCGAAAGCAACAACCAACAAGGCTATCTCAAGTCATCACTCTTCCTCAGAGCAAAGACTTGGGGGGCTCCTATTCTGGACTGGGCAGGCGCTTGGCCCACAGTAGGGCAAGGCCCAATCCAGTCCAGCTCTTGGCAAGGCCCAATAACTGGATTCAGCTAATCTAGTCGTTGGGCACGATATAGCCGTTGGGCACAATATGACCGTTGGGACGTCCACCTCATGCGCTTGACAATTCACGTGACCAACTGCCTTTCCAGATCTCACGGGGACAGTTGAACCAGGTCAACAGGTCACATGCTTAACCTTCCACCAGGCAGTCTCACATTGGTCGACCAGATATTTCAGCCACATGGGAGACCTTGGCCCGTGCTGGGGGTTATCTCTATAAATACCCTCTCACTTAAGAGGGTCAAGTTTGATCACTATTCAATACTCTAAATCATACCTAAACACTTTGTACTTGTTTTCTCTTTAGCCCAAACTTACTTTGGCATCGGAGTACCTTGCAGGTACACCCCCCTCCTCTCCTACAACCATCATCTCTACCCTACACGGAAGGCCACGACGATCCAGTCTGATCACATCAAATCAGGAACATTATTGATATTTTGGCAATTAGGCTCTGTTATATAATCAGACTCCATTACTATTATAATCAAGTTTTGTTATTCTAGATCTGATAAGATCTTTATAATCAGGCTCTGGTATCTCAAATCTAATATGATTTTTTAAGTCTTAAATTCAGGGGGAGCTTGATAAAGGGAAGTTATCTCTAAACTTATCTCTGTCATTACCTATTGATTATCTTCGCACAAAATTGTTTCATCAAAATACATTGTTTTGTCATTATCAAAAAGGGGGAGATTGTTAGAACAAGATTTGGTTCTGTCGGATATATCTAAGTTTTGATAATAACAAAGTAGTATTTGTGTGAGAACAATTTTGGTACTCTAACGTTTATTTTTCTGAAGGATTAACAAACAGGCTTTGACTCTGATAGTGAAGGCTCTGAGTCTGATAGAGACCATATGCTACGTCACTCTAATCTGACCAAAAGTCACTTCTGCACAAAAGTAGCAAGTCTGCTTCTGATATACTCATATTCAGAAAGATTCTAAGAAGACAATATGTTGCTGCTGTAATGCTCTCTTGGATTCTGCCTTTGAGCGTGACTCTGATGTTTTACTTCTGAAGGATTTTTATCTTCTGAAGTCATTATCTTCTGAAGACTAAGTGTTGAAGACTTTGAAGACAAGGTTCTGCTGAACAACGTTCTGAAGGTCCTGAAGACTTAAGTTTCTGAAAACTAAGTGCTGAAGACTCTAAAGACAAAGTTCTGTTGAACAACGTTCTGAAGACTCTGGAGACTTAAGTTTTTGAAGACCAAGGGTTCTGAAGACTGAGTGCTAAAGACTCTGAAGACAAGGCTCTGGTGAACAAGTTCTGAAGACGCAAGACTCTGAAGACTTAGTGATCAACTCTTCTACTCATGCTTAAATCATCTCTATTTAAAAGCCTCTGATGTATAGAAGATAAGATCAAACGTTTACGAGGGAAAATAGTACATAGTACGTATCAAACACGTTCTAATCCACTACCATTCCACTACCCTGATTTGGTGATACAAAGGACAACTTTTGTGTATGATTTTCATCCCTGCGTAACGACATTATTTCAAGTCGCCTGTTCTCTCAAGGATATTCCTGATGTGCCCTCCAACGGATCTTTTACTGGCTATATAAGGACTTGACTACTTAAAGAAAAACAAGACAATAAAGTAACAACAGTGAAGCACTACAATACAATGCAAGAACATTGTTCATACTGTGTAAACTTTCTTTAAGTTATTTGAGTTATTCATAGTGATTATATCTGCTTGTGTAGAAGCAATTCTTTGTAAACATTAATTTCTTTCAAACAGTTGTTTGTATTCCTTAAGGGACCAGTTAGGTCAGAATCCTTAAGAAAAGATAGATAGTCTTGTGTTGTTAGTCACCAACAGTTGCTAGTACAGTGTAATCAATTGATTATAGTGGATTAAGTCCTTATGTATAAGGCGAAATCACCTTGGTGGGTGGACTGGATTAACTTGATAGTTTTCAAGTGATCCAGGATATATCGTGTGTCTTTCTCTCTTGTTAGTATCTTTGTGATCTTTGTTTGAGTTTCACAAAAAGCTTTTCTTTTTGAAAACCCAATTCAAACCCCCTTTCTTGTGTTTTCTCACACCTTCATAAACATGATATTCGGTCGAGATGTGGTGAGATAGAGAAGAGAATCTATCATACCTCTATATGTCTTTACATCTACGACCTTACTATTCTCATCATGATCTAAGTTCACACATGTAGGCATTGGAGTATCAATAGCTTTTGCATTTGCCATATCAAAGTGCTTGAGTAGCTCATAACAATACTTTGTTTGGCTCACAAATGTTCCTCTTCGAGTTGTTTGATTTGGAGCCCAAGGAAGTAGTTTAGCTCCCCCATCATACTCATCTCAAACTCGCCCTGCATCAACTTTGAAAATTCCTTGACCAAGTGCATATTAGTAGATCCAAAGATAATGTCATCTACATAAACTTGAACTAAAATGGAGTGTTTTCCTTGACGCTTAATAAAGAGGGTATTATCAACCTTCCCTCTTGAGTATCCTTGGTCGAGTAAAAATTTGCTAAGTCGCTCATACCAAGCCCTAGGGGCTTGTTTGAGACCATACAAAGCACGTTTAAGTTTATAAACATAATTCGGATACTCATGACTTTCAAAATCGGGAGGTTGAGATACATAGACCTCTTCATTAATGTATCTGTTTAGGAAAACACTCTTAACATCCGTTTGAAATAATTTGAAATTCTTAGAACAAATATAGGCTAGCAAAAGGCGTATAACCTCAAGTCGGGCAACATGAGCATAAGTTTCCTCATAGTCTATACCCTCCTCTTGGTTATAGCCTTGTGCCACTAAACGGACCTTGTTTCTAGTTATTACTCTATTTTTGTCTAATTTGTTCTTAAATACCCATTTAGTACCAATTATCGATGGCCTCGCGGAGGGTGGACAAGGTCCCAAACCTCATTTCTTTTGAATTGATTTAATTCCTCTTGCATTGACAAAAACCAATGTTCATCGAGTAAGGCCTCTTTGGAGTTTTTAGGCTCAATTTGAGAGACGAAAGCAAAGTGATAACAAAAATTACTTATCTTAGACCGTGTAATTACTCCTTTTTCTATGTCTCCGAGAATATTGTCGATTGGATGATCCTTAGAGTATTTTCAAGCCAAATGAAGGTCATTATTTCTAATCGGATGATCCTCCTTAATATTTTCAGAGTTGTGATCTTCCTCCTCCTCGACTTTCACTGATTCAGGTTGATCAGTCCCTTCTTCAGTGTCTTTGAGTATGTCTTCTGAACATACACCTGCACCATGAAAAGAAATATATTTCCCGATGTTTTTTGGATAACATTCGTCAAAAGTAACATGCACAAATTCTTCTACAATAAGTAACCTTTAATTGTATACTCTATATGCTTTGCTAGTTTGAGAGTATCCAAGAAAGATACCTTTATCAGCTTTTGAATCAAATTTGCCAAGATTCTCTTTTCCATTATTTAACACAAAGCATTTACATCCGAAAACATGAATGTGTGATACATTAGGCTTCCTTCCTATTAAAAGCTCATATGGAGTTTTGTTGAGAATAAGACGTATAAGCACTTTATTCAAAACATAACACGTCGTACTAATGGCATCGGCCCAAAAATATTTAGGAAGGTCACTCTCATTGATCATAGTTCTTCCTAGATCTTCTAAAATGAAATTTTTACATTCCACTACACTATTTTGTTGAGGAGTACGTGGAGCGGAAAAATTATGATCAATGTCATGCTTATCACAAAATCCCTCAAAGAGGTAGTTTTCAAATTCATCCTCGTGATCGCTTCGGATAGTGACAATGCTAGTATTTAATTTGTTTTGAGATAGCTCAGCAAAATTTTAAAACACTGAAAAAGTATCACTCTTGCTAGCCAAGAAAATAGTTCAACAAAATCTAGAGTAGTCATCTACAATAACAAAACCATAGTAATTAACACCCAAGCTTTTGATCCTAGCTGGTCCAAAAAGGTCCATATGGAGGAGTTTAAGAGGTCTCGTTGTAGAAACAACATTTTTAGATTTAAATGAGATCCTCGTTTGCTTCCCCATTTGGCACGCATCACATAAGTGATCTTTTGAAAATTTTATCTTGGGTAGGCCGACAACTAGATCCTTTGAAACTAACTTATTGAGCAAGTCAAAGTTGACATGCGCTAAGCGCTTATACCATAGCCACGAGTCTTCACTCATGGTGACAAGACATTTAGTGCTAGTCAAAGATATTTTACTCAAGTCAAGCATATAGACATTGTTTACCCTCAAGCCCTTAAACACATCATCCTTCTTATCATTGTGTTCAATCATGCAACAATCTTTTGAAAAAGAAATTTTATAGCCTTTGTCGCACAATTGAATAATGCTAATAAGACATCTGAGATAGTAGTAGAAGAGGGATTACCTACACTACCTTTTCCAAGTATAGCTCCCTTGTTATTGTCACCGTAGGTCACAAATCCTTTCTTCTTTGCCACAAAGTCAATGAATAAGGAAATGTCTCCTGTCATGTGCCTTGAACATCCACTATCATGAACCCATCTTCTCTCCGTAGACTCAATACATTTTACCTATAAAATTAAACAATGGAAATAGGTACCCAATTTTTATTGGGTCCTTGTGTGTGGGTGAATCTTTGGTTGCATTTGGGCAACCATTGGAAAATACCTTTAGGAACCAAGAATCTCCTAAATTGTCATTTAGCAATGGTGTGTCCCTTCTTGCAACAATATAGACAAGTTAGGTTAACATTGGAGTTACTTTTGCTACCTTCATCTCTAATCACATATGTATATTTTTTATAAGGGTTATTCATACTACTTCTAAAATGTGATTTATCAATAGCAAATGTAATTTTAGGTTCTAAATCCTTGTCTAATTTGGCTTTAAGAGTTCTAACCTCTTTTTGCTAAATGTGACAAGTTTCACAACCCGCCCAATTTAACCAAGTACACTTGTCATCCTTGATTTTAGCTTTTGTAGCTTCCACCATTGAGTTCTTAAGAGCTTCTAATTCCTTTTCGGAATCAGAAATCTTTTTTTCTAAAAGTGAAAAAATTTGCTTATTTGAAGCTAAGCATATGAAAGCTTCTTTAGCCTCATGGTGTAAAGCTTCAAAGCCATTCTAAATATGATCATTCTAATAAAATGTCTCATTCTGAATTGCAAAATTTGCTTATTTGAAGCTAAGCATTTGAAAGCTTCTTTAGCCTCATGGTGTAAAGCTTCAAAGCCATTCTAAATATGACCATTCTAATAAAATGTCTCATTCTGAATTGTCATTCTAAATATGATCGTTCTAATAAGCTTCTTTTTCTTCTTTTGATGAGTTTAGAGACAAAAATTGATGGATTCATCTTCATCACTTGAGTTATCTTCACTAGAGGACTCACTATCACTTTCCCAAGCAATGTATGCCCTTCTAGGTTTACTCGATTTCTTTTGTTGACGATTCTTATCTTTTCCTTTGTCTTTCTTCATCAATGGACAATCCAGCTTGTAGTGACCGACCTTTCCACAATTTTAGCATGAACCTTCTCATTTACTCTTATTTCCTTCATGCTTTGAGGATTTTGATTGTCGTCGAAAGTTGATGAGATTCTTGTCCGAATGTTGAATTCCATTTTTCCTAATATATCTAGTATATCTTCTCACGAACAGCCCCATATCTTCATTCGTATCTTCATCATCATCACTTGACTCACTTTCACTAAGCTCTTTTGGGGAGGACTTTGAGCTAAAAGCCTTTAGAGCAATATACTTCTTGTCTGTGTCTTTCGACTTCTCTTTCTTTTCGTGTTAATTGAGACTTATGAGCTCTTGCTCATGTTCCTCAAGCTTGCCAAACAATGTTATGATGTACAATGTCATAAAATTATTAGCTTCCTTGATGGCCGTGACCTTAGGTTGTCATTCCCTATTAAGACATCTCAAAATTTTGTTAGTAGCAACATCATTGGAAACGGGTCTACCAAGTGACTTTAAACGATTGATTAGGTGAGTGAATCTCTTTTGCATTTCCGCAATGGTTTCACCATGCTTCATGTGAAAGAGATCAAACTCTTGTGTCAAAGTTTTGATTCTAGCTAGTTTGACATCATTAGTTCCCTCATGGCCAACTTGTAATGCGTCCCACATAGCCTTAGCATTAGTACAATGGGAAACTCTATAATATTCATCAACTCCCAAATAGGATATGAGATTATTTCTAGCTTTCCAATCATAATTATACTTTTTCTCGTCATCGTCGTTCCATTATGCTTCCGGCTTAGGTATAACAACATTATCCGCATTGGTCATAGTTATTTCAATAGGACCATTTTGAATAACATTCCATACATTTCTATCAATAGAATTGATATGCACCCGCATACAATCTTTCCAATAACCGTAGTTTTCACCATTAAAAATTGGCGCTCTATTGTACACCCTTTTAGGTTTGTTAGCCATTTTCTAATAAGCTAAATGCAAAGCACTAGATGAACCGGTGCCCGTGATACCACTTGTTAGACGATGGAAATGATCTAGAAGGGGGGTTGAATAGATCACTAATTTTTAATAATGATTGGCGCTTAAAAAATTGTTTCAAAAGTGTGCAGAAGCGGCCTTGGATTTAAAATCGTCTAAACGAACCGTTATTGATAAGATCGGATATACGAAACCAAATGGAATAATATTGATGAGATAATGGAATCAATAAAGTTCCCAATCAAATAATTCAAATAAATACCACTTTGAGTTTACCAGTTTCCAATGAATTATAGATGATAAAATTGAATTGGCAATTTTACGAATAGTTTATGTGCGATCAATATGTCGAACACTTCTTGTGCAAAACACCCCAAGTTCAATTTCCTTTGAAATTTTAGTGCATAATTTTTCACAATTGCAATCAAAGTGATTGCAATGGTTTTTCAAAACAGTTTTACAGCACTACAAATCAATCGAAATGTATCTAACAGTTGATTTCACACAAACGTTAACAACACAAAGTAAAGAGATAAATAGAGATAGAGAGAGAATGAGAGAATGACACCCAATTTATTTAGGCAGTTCCTCTTTCGTCCTAGCTTCGGGTACGTCTGCCCCAAATTCTAAAACTAGAATTGAGATATGTATAATATCTATTTGCAAAGTTTTGTAGAAGAGAAGTTCTAGCTACTACACAATCAAACCTAATTGTTGATGTTGATTCTATCCACTTCTCTCCCCTTGATTCCCGTCGAATCAAGAACATCAAACTCTTCGAACAAACCTCTGATTACCGCTACTCACTTGATTAAACCTTTCGTTCTTTAAGTCTTTCACTCAGATGATTTTGATCGCAAGACATCTGACCCAAAATCTTTCAATACAATCCTCCGGTTACCGTTACTTCCTTGACCGAACCCACCGTTCTTCAAGGCTTTCACTCGGCTGAATCTGTACTGCAAAGATTTGTGCAAAAACCCCCAAATCACCAAGATCTTGGAGGGCAAAACACCAGTGGTTTTATTTGAAGAAAATCCCATTGATTCTCAACCCAAACAATGATATACAAATCCTAAGTTTGGACGTTATCACTCTTGAACAAAGCACTAATCAACAAATATGATTATGTGTGATTATTGATGAATGCAGTTTGTGAGAGTGAAGATGATGAGCAATCAAATGTATCTTTCAACTTTCTTATTGGTTGTGTGTACAAAATGATGCATACATATATATATATATATATATATATATATATATATATATATATATATATACGAGTATGAAAAAATAACAGAAAAAACAGACTTTGGGAACACAAAGATGCAGAAAATTGAGTGAAAACGCACGAGAGGTCGACGTACAGAAGCTGTGTGTCGACCTGAACAAGCCAGAATGCAAAACTGCGCAAACAAGAAGACTGTGTGTCGACCTGCAGCTAGGCATGCATCGACGCATGAAGGCCATAAAGTTTCAACTTTGATTCTTTCAGTATGCGTCGACCTCCACATGAGCCATGTGTCGGTGCATGAAGTCCAGAGACTTTTACCCACTTTTTCACATCAGTGTGTGTCGACCTAAAGAGGTCCTGAGTCGACACATGCTTACCAAAATGTTTCAAACTACATTTTTCTTTGTCCTGAGTCGACCTATATCACTTGTGAGTCGACCCAATGCACCAAAACTGACTCAAAACACATTTTAGACATAGAGTATGATTCTATAGGACTAAGTTCATGTATGTAGGCTTTCACGCGCATTTGAAAAAGATGAATGCAAGCTTAGACAAAGTGATACCGTCCAAAATACACAAGTACGAAATTTTCCTAGTTTTGACATCATTAAAACAAAGTAATAAAGGAACTTTTCCCTCACATTAGTATCTACAGAATAGACATTAGTGAAGGATCTTGACACAAGGATGAATACTTCTGTATTCTCTATTCTCTAAGTGTAAAAGCGATTGTCTGAAGATGTTTAAGGTTAGAAATAATCCCGGTCAACAGACTAAGAACAAACGGCTAGAGAAGCTATTTGATGAGAATGAGCTCTTCGTGTCCTAGTTATTTATAACCAGATACAGATGTAAAAGGAAGAAGAGGATCTTGAAGAGAAATGGCTAAAATCGTGATATTTTAGATTATCATAATGAAGCACTTATAAGGAGTTCTAGCATGTTCTTCTAAATAGAACTTTTTTTAGATCTATTCTGATGCATTATGATTAGAATGCTCAAAGTCTACAAGTACTTGGAGTTAAAGTACTCAATCAATTTGATGTCAGATTTGATGATAAGTTTGGTAGTTAAAAGTCGGGGCTTATTGGAAGATTGCAAATCTGGAGATTACCTTTTCAGATGTTGTAGGTAATATAGCTGCTGAAGAAGTACAAGATGAAGAAATCATAAGATGCTCAATCAGAAACCGTCACAGTTCTTACTCTGCTTAGAAAGCTTAGACAAAAGACTTTACTTTCTGAAGTGATGATTCTGGGTGATAAGACTAAGCCAGTAAGAATAAGTCAACATTCAAACCCTCTAAAGAAATGCTTTGTGGTTTGATGATCATGATGATATCTGAATCTGTTGAAGAATAATATTTGGTCAAAGATTGTACTCCAGTGACGCAAGAAGAATTCAACCAGCTCTTTCAGCATATGGCATCTTGTTTTCTAAATCTGGAATTAAGAATTAATTAATTGAATCAATTGGTTTTTTGGAAACAAGTCATAGTGAAGACAGAAGTGGTTGATCAAATGCAGAAGACTGGAGGGATAACTCAGATCCCTCTGATGATCTAGATATAACAAACATCAGGAGAGATGTTTCATCCATCAGAATGAGAAGATCAAAGAAGCTATGAAGATGATCTTGTCTCTGCACAAGATTCAAAGACTCATCTGCATCTCATTCAAGATCTAACGGAAGAAAGAAGATCTTGTGAAGACAGTTTCTAAGGAAAATTGGTCTAGCGGTCCAGCTAGAGACAATCATCAACTACGTCCTCAACTACAGAAGCAAATTGTGTGTTGATTCTAAAGAAGCTCCTACATCTAGGAATACAAAGCAAGTTAGAAGTCTATCAAATAATTGAGAGTAATGTTTTTCTAACTCTTACTACTTTTTACTTAATTGTCTAAGAATCTATTTTTATATTATAGGATTAAATTTTTTAGATCATGTTCAGAAAGGAACTATTTCTTTTAGAAACCATTTGATACAATATTTTCTTATGGCTGTTATCCATTTCAAAATTCCTTGTTGAATATAAACTTGTTCTCATTCTTACATGTGAACTTTGTTCTATGTTCAGAATGAAAAGAAGTATCTCATAATATATATGTCCTCTAGAATAGAAAAATAAGTTTCTAATATTTGAGTCGCAGTGTTTTACTTTTGAGGCGTGAGGCTTCTGTCAAGTGAAGTTCTCATTATCCAAGGTCAGAATGCTCTATTGAGTTTGTTTTTGACCGTTGGAAACTGAAGAGTTTACTTCATTAACACGTTGTCAGAAAAGTGAAGAGTTTGTGATTTCATTATAAGTCAGCTATCTTTTAATGAACGTCGCTTCATGCTTAACGTGACACATTGGGTGACGAGACTCTTGAACTTAGGTTGATAAATCTTCACGCCTTATCTTTTGTCAGAATTAATTTCCTTTACTGTTACCTTTTCCTATAACTTTGTCAGTTACCTAATATCTTTTAGGTATCCGTTCGTCTATTCTTTTATTAATTTAACGAAAGTATTTAATACAATCTTTACTATTCCACTGTATTTCTATTTCATGCGTTTATATTTCCTATGTGACTCTCTTTGGAAATGATGGTAGACCATTTTCTTGGTTTAGCATTAATTGCTTTGCGTGTTTCGAATTTGTATGTCTTAATTGTTTTGTCCTTATTGCCTTGTTTCGTCTCATTTACTCTATTTATATTCTTCAGTCCATCCTTTAACAGTCATTCCCTACTCTTCCACTTTTACAAAAACCTTCTCTATTTCTATTTTTTCCCTTTCTTTTTCACCCAACCATGTTTGTCAAAACATTTCGTGGTAACGAAGACCTACTGGAAGTTATCTGTGAAAAATGACCCAACTTTCCTCGTCTTAAAGGAACTGATAGTGACTTTGTCTTGAGTATGCATATACAGGGTTAGTCTAAATACTATGCATTGTTGCATGGACCCATTTATCCCAACCTTGTGAAGGCCTTCTGGAAATATGCCTCAGTAAGTGTGGATGGTGACTCCATCTGTTCCTGTTTTTATGGCACTCTCATCACTATCACTCATACCTCCATTGCTCAGACTATTGGTTATCCTCAAACCGGTGTCACTGTGGACGAGTTTCGCTTTACCTACACCTTTGTTGATAACCTCATTAACATCCATGACACCTTCTTCCTCAAACTTGAACCCACCAATCCCAAAAGGCTTCTTCCCACAACTAAAGCTTGGTTTAACCTCCTGATAACAAACTTTCGTCCTCATGGAATATATCAAAATATTCTATCCCATGTTGACAGACTTTTCATCTACTTTGTTATGAACAATGTCCGTGTCTACTTGCCTCAAACCATCTTTAACCATCTGAAAGAATCAGTCACTATTTCAAGAGGTCAGTATAAGTTTTGCATTCCTTATGGAAGTGTCTTATCTAAACTGTTTTATAAGGATGAAATCATTGGTTTGACTAAGAGGCTTGGTCTGGATGTTGCGACTGCTGAAGAAAGATGTGAAGTTGTTACAAGCTTACTGGATTTGAAATCTCTTCTGCTGGATGGATATGAAGTGTTTGGGTGCTTCTGGGGCTTGTGGTTTCGATGTCTGTGGTCGTTTATTTTCTGATGTTTTATTTCTTGCGATCTTGTTGTTATCTGGTTATGGCTATATTGCCCTTTTCCCTTACTATTCCTCTAAAACGTATAGCTTGTACTCCTTCTATAATATTAATGAAGTTTTCAGTTATTTTCTGTTATCTTTTGAATATCTTTTATTCTTATTAGTATTTCTGTTAATTATCTCGTATTACTTATTATTTCTCTCTTTATTTATACCTTTTTTATTTCACCTATTCTCAAAATATTGATACCAAATACATATTTCAATATGATTTTACTATTAACCTATGTTTAATATTTGATCAGGAACTTTGTAAAAGTTCACTATCTTTTCAAACACCTTAATCACGCTCCAACCATTCGGCGTAATTTAGGAAGGGGCGAAGTCTGCAGTTGCAAGAACCTCAGCCTTAAAATGTTCAAAGAGGATTAAAACCCCTAAGTCATGAATGACAAGATGATATAGATAGAAATAAGGGGTAAGCAAGTCATTAAGGGTGCCCATATGGGGTATATCTTCTCCAGAGCATGCTTCCAAAATAACATCTTCATGCCCAATGTTTGGGAGTCTAATATGTCTCTAAAAAGCCTTAATTATCTCCATACTTGTGTACAATGATGCACAATCTTCAACATTGAAGCACTTAGCATTTGAAGCTGCCACCAACATCTTTGAGATTCATAGTAAAGAACATGAAGGAAGAGAATCACTATCAGAACTATTAGTGCTCTCATAGCTCCCAAAACACCTAAATATAAGAGTTTGTAGTTAACTGAGCCATCCACCCGTTCAGTATTCCTCGCGCATTATAAGTACATTGCAAACCATTCTATAATATTAGAGGGCTTCACCATTGTACTATTCTCACCTGAATCCCTAATTATCTCCATATAGGAAAAAACAGAAGAAATTGTGACATAAATGCATTTGAAAATAAGCGTTAATGGTTTGAGCATGAGAACATGAGTATGCCACACGCTTGAGGAACGTTAAAGCAATTTCACAAAACTTGAGAAAGAAATATACAAAAAAGTTTCAATAGTAAGTACTAAACTTCTTTTATAGGGATTTAAATCTAGCCTTAGGGGTAATCAACAACCTCTTACTATGTACTAAACTATGTCTCATATTACTTTATGTATTTTTCATAGTATCACCAACTATCATAAAAACTATGACATTTTTATCATTTTAGTACATTGTTTCATAAAATAGTTTTGATAGAGTATCACAGTGAAACTTTTGTCATTTAATTACAGAGTGTCAAATACACAAATATTATGCTATTCTTCAATTGCCAATGTAACATTTAATAATCATTTTACTTTGAAGTTAAATTTCCACTTAAATATATATAAACTATATTCAATACATTAAATACTTATAGTAATTAACACCTACGATCATAAATATTTGTCGTGGCAATGAAAACTAAGTTATGGCTACTATTCATGGTAGTTTAGCATCTTCTAAAAAATAATTAGAGTGTTTGCGTCCTCAAAACGCTTTGTTGACCCAATTGTTACTTGATTGCATGAGTGCTACCCTTGAGGCAATTTCACATTCATTTGAAAATTATTTGCGGAAAATGGAGCACTTCCGCTGCCATTTGACATTTTCCGTAGAGAAAATCCGGATGGATCAAGTAGTTAAAGATGAGGGGATCGTTTTTTTACGGAAGTAGACCTGCTAGGGCCCTTTGTTTTTTTTTATATACTTTTGTATAGTACCTTGTAATGGAAGGGTGTGTAAAAATACTTCTTTATGAAATAAAATTATTTTTGTTACCTATTAGTGGCATTTTTGTCAGATCCTAAGTGCATAGCTCCAAATTTTTACGAACTTACGAGGTCTTCCCTCGAAGTTAATTGGACGTCACCGGGGTCGTTCTCGGCTAATGGTCGGTTTTCCTTCCCTCTACCAGACGAACCCGGTCAAATGTAGATGTGTGGCCAACCCACCATAACATCTAGAGTGGATAGTTTCCAGATGGGGGTGGGTTGTGATTATATATGGGAAATTGATTGCTTTAGTCAGACGTGTAATGCGTCTTAGACAACACCCCTTACTTTAGGTGGGGGATTGATTACTTTGGTCGAACATACAAAACGTCTCCGACAACACCTATGACTTTAGGTAGGGGATTGATTACTTTAGTCGAACGTATAAAACGTCTCCAACATGACCCTTGACTTTAGGTGGCAAATTACTTGTTTTAGCCAGACGTGCAAATCATTTTCGATAGCACCCCTGAATTTAGGTGGGGAGTTGATTGCTTTAGTTGGATGTGTAAAACGTCTCCGATAACACCCTTGACCTTAGGTGGGGAATTGATTGATGTAGTTGGACGTGCAAAACGTATTCGACAACACCCTTTACTTTTGGTGGGGAATTGATTGCTTTATTCGGACGTGCAAAGCATCTCTGACAACACCCCTAACTTTAGATAGGGAAAACCACTTTTTGAAGGATGGATGCTCATCCTGTTGAGTTGCTCGATGAGAAAAACAACATTAATCTCCATAGATATACCTTCTCCTTAATATTTATAAAGATCCTGGTATATTATTTTTGCTCCCTATAGGTCAGCGCTGACAGTGGTTAATTCTCCCTGCAGGTCGTGATATTTAAGTTTGAGGTGCACCGAGAGGAAACAACGTTCGTTGTGGCAGCAAAGAGTCATCCCAATATGCAGTTGTAAATACTCCTGCAAGTACCAATAAGAAATTGAGAATTTATCGCTCGGATATCCTTTCCCTCACCTACATAAACCATCATCTCAAGGTATCCCCAAGGACGGGTGGTAGTTCCATTGAACGCCTAAAGATTAGAGCTTTTGTATGGAAGCAAACCGCTTTGGTGTAGCCCTATCTTCTCAAACAACTTCAGGTATATGATATCGCAAAAGCTATCGTTAATGAGGATCTAAGACACGTTGAATTTTCCTATCGTAGCGATGATTACGGGGAGAAAATCTTGTTGGGAATGTCTCTGGCTTTCTCTGAGTCCATGAATCCCAACATAGGTCAATCGGAGACTTTTGTCAAAGTACTTCCTTCTTGGCAGTGGACATCTATCATTTATGTGATCTTCCTCTTTGTGGTTCCTTTGGAAGGGAGATTTACCCGGGGTGTTCCTCTAGTTATGGTGACTATGTAAGGGCGTTTTCCCTTACTTGAATCCTTGATTTCTCTACCTGTTTCAACCTTTGCGGCCTTCGAGGGATACTTACCTTTAAATGGCTCTTATTTATCCCACTTGCCCCCATGACATACTCAATCAGCCAACCCCTTTTAATTATTCCTTTAATGGAATCCTTTAGTTGGATGCAATCGCCAGTATTGTGGCTGTGGCTCTGGTGAAAGTAGAAGTATTTTGATTTATCCACCCGAGATGTCTCTCTGATGGGGTAAGGAGGTTGTATTCCCCCATTTGAAACTCAATATTTGTACATTATTGATAAAAAAATCATTGGAGAGCGTCATAGGGGTGTGTTTGTCGTACTTCCCCATTATACCCCAGTCGGAGTCATCTCGACGTTGGTGGGACTCCTTTTTGGCTGGGCGGCTGGAATGAGACTCGATAGAGGCGGGGTTGTCAAAACGCATGGTTAACTTTTCTTATAGGAGCATGTCAGGTTCAACCATTGTTAACATTTCCAATAGAGATTTTACTTTCTTCTTCCATAACTTCTTCTTAAATTGATGGTCTCTCAGAATGTCGTTCTAAAAAATTTAACACTGGAGACCTTCTTGTGTCCCCTCCACCTCAACAGAGACCTGTGTGAATCAATCTAGTTAAAATTGCTAGATCTCTTTCTTTTCTTGGATGATCCCGCTCAGGGTAGCTTTAGTCATAGATTGTCGCTTCTCGGATGTGAAATGCACAGAAAACCTATCACAAAAGTCCGTCCAAGAATTGATGCTTCCATCAGGAAGAACATTGAACCATAACAAGTCGGCCCAATCAAGGTTAAAACAACCTTCACTTTAACGCATCATCGCCGCTGAAGTAACTCAGTCAATCATTTACGAGCTGCACATGCTCGTTTGGATCTGCTTTTTCGTCATATTCTCCCAACTTGGGTGGCTTCTCCATGGACTTCGGGATCTTGATTTCTAGTATTCTTACTGACAGTGGGTGCTTCTGCTGCACCTTTCTCGGCCAAGTTTCTACCTGAGCTGGGGAAGGGGCGTGATTACCCTAGTCTCCCAAAGGCTCCGAAAGGGATTTTGATGTTTCATAATCTTACGTTGATCCTTTTATTGAGGGGTCTTGCTTCTCATTGTCCCAATTAGTTCTGGGATGACAACATGACTCTTTCTTGAAGCAACTTCTAGAATAGTATTTCCACGGGAGAGAGCACTGTGAAGGCTTTCTTTTAGGAGTTAAAGCCTTTCTTCAAGTGCGTGTGAGTTATGTTGTCGAACGATGTTGAACATGTTGTTCAACAATTCGTTAGCTTCTTGCAAGTTGAGGTTCACTTGCAGAGCATGGAGGTCAGGCAAGGCTTCTGACTGTATAACCGAAGGTGAAACAAGAGTCTCCATTGGAGTAACTTGAATAGATCTGACCAACCTATCATACCCCAATTTTGTCCGGGCATTTAAAATTCATCTGATACATGTCCATTTGTCAAGTTTTTCATTTTTAGCCATATGCATTTTTATCATCAAATAAAGTCATTATAATTATGCATATATGCATTATAGTAAAAAAAGTCAACATTTTACATGTTGAAGAAATTGGCTAAAATTTCATTTTTTCGTTATGCATTTTGAAAAATAAATTCATGATCATTTGATTTATCATCAAAATATCCATTTAAATATTATTAATCCTGTTCACGCATCATAAAACAAAAATCAACGTTTCTAGAAGGTCCAAAATATCTCCCATTTATTACATCATTATTCCATGCATGTATTACATCGTTATTCACTATTTAATTAAATAAGTTTCTAGAAGACACTCACAACTCTTTGCATAATTTCTAGACTGCCCTTTTTAGAGTCTATAAATAAAGTCATTCTCATTCACAAATCTCACCACCATTCATTCACTAAATTAAGTAAAAAATCTCTTCATTTTTCTTCAAGCCATTTCTTTATCTCTTTATTGAATTTTATTTTAGGTAGGCTCTTATGCTTATCGTTTATTTAATTTTATTGCACTTTTATTCTTGCTTCATTTATTTAGTACCTTAATCATCACCATTTTGCATGGAAACTCAATTGATTTTAAATCAAGAGTTGAAAAGTGTTCTTGAACCTCCATAAGCAAAAATGATTTGTTGTTGTTTAATTTTTGTTTATTTGATTTCTCTTTGCATTATTATTCTTGATGCATTTAATTAGTATCTTAATCACCACTATTTTGTATGGAAACTCCATTGATTCAAAATCAAGAGTTTAAAGTGTTCTTGAACCTCTATGAACAAAAAGGGTAAAATGCAAATTGATGCTTGTTTTACATAAATAATGTATCCAATAGCTTCCTAATATCATCTCGAGCTTGAATCCAAGATTCATTTGTCATAAGGGTGGATAAAATGTCTGAATCAATCAATATATGTTGCTGCATTTTTGTTCATTTTCAAATTTTGTTGTTGTTTATTTTCTAATTTTGAATATATCATTGTGATCATGAGATCGAGTAGATAAATATTCATTATTTATTTGTTTGATTCCGTGAAAAATTGAGAAAGTTATGGTGTTTTTACGTTTTCATTGGAATACTTTTTCCTCCATTTTCGTTGCTACGGGAATTATAGGCAAATGTGAGTTTAGGGAAGATGAAGTCCCCTCACTCCCCCTAATTGCTCAACGCACCCCTGTGGGGGTCCCCCTCCTTTGGACCTAGAGCATTTTCCTAGTTACACCCCAAATTTTTATCATGTTTTTGTCTTTTGTATATTTTTTATTTGTTTGTTTTCTTATTATTGCTTTATTTACTTATCGCTGTTTTTCTTCTATTTCCTTTAGTTTTTTACTTCTTTTACCTCTTGTATCTATAGTGTTCTTTTATCTTTTATTTATTTGTTTTTTATTGCTTTTTTTTAGTATTTTTAGTTGATGCATAACTTTTAATCCAAAAAGATAAAATGACTCTTAAAATTAACCTTTCAAAAATACTAAAATCAAAGGTGCTTGATTAACATCAAGTACATTTTTCAAAATCACACTAAAACCTTTCCAAATTGAAATCGTTCTTTTAACATCCATTAACCTTCATAAATAAAATAAAATCAACTCATTCCACAATCATTTTCCAAATCAACTTGGTCAACACCAAGCATTTTTATTTAATAAGCATCCCATCTCAATCTTAAACCATTTCCAACCTCATCTTTTCTTAATAAAAGTCTTGTTTTCTCAATAAACTCAAAAACACTTTTAAAATACGATTAGAATTGCGCTCCACGAGACTTAAGTAGTGGAGAATGAGTGAGAATTGAACTTTTCTACCCTCACTCTGAGTATTTTGAACACAAGACGTTTGACTTGGTTGATTGAAATATTCACTTTTACTCATAGTCTTTAGTGCAATTCGAATAAAAAAACAACATTCTTTTCAAAACCCTAAAATCAACATCAACACATCCAACTTATCTTTTCTCGCCCCCATACGATTGAAACCTTTCAAAACCTAATTACTCGCGCCCCGTGCGATCAAACACCTTTTTACAAAAGAACAATGTTTAGTCCCTTCTAACATGCATACAAACTAGTGTTTAAGCCTCCCCTGAGAGTAGACAAGCCAATGTTTAGCCGTTAGAACGCGATCTAAACACTTAGTCATTAAAAAACACAAACTAACAAATTGTAGTCTCCCCAAACTACGGAGCTCTGATTTCCTCATTTCACTATGAGGATACGTAGCACGAGGACCCCAATCATTGGCGAGCAGACTAATAAAAAACCTCTTTTTTTCCCGTTTTGAGGTTTCCTTTCTTATTTCTTTTTAATCTTTTTACCCCTTGAAGAAAACAAATAAAATGAGCTAATATTCAAATTACAAATCTAACTAAGAGGTTCCCGTTGAGTACAACGGACATGAGAGGTGTTAATACCTTCCCCTTGCGTAATCGACTCTCAAACCTGAATATGGTTGTGACGGCCATTATTTTATTTTCAACGGTTTTATCGATATTTTCCTATTCCTTCATTGGAATCAATAAAGTTTGGCGGCGACTCTGTTCGAACTAATTTTTTGGCGTCCATCGCGGAGGATCGTATTTTTCGAGGTACGACGCAACTATGAAGCTTAAAACAAATCTGAATATAATGAAACAAATGTTCTAGGATCTACGATGCTTTATGGATAAGGAAGAAGCAGTTGATTTCTTATTTCTAGAGCAACGACGATAGCTTCGTGTGTTGCGGTATATTTAGTAGCCTTAGATTTAGTCATCAGTGAGAATCGTAAGAATTTAAGATCTAGAAATCTGAGGAAATCAAATTGAGATTATGTTTGGTTAAATCAATACGCAATGGATCCTTGTGTTTGATTACAAAAGCTTTCACTACGGTGAGCGAATGAGGTTACCAAATATGAAGTTGTAGAGTATATGATGAGCAAGGCGACAAGAAGAAGAAAAATCTATCTCTCAAAACATAGAAAGGAAAAGATTTAGACTCTGATGAAGAAATGGCGTTGATCGTTTACAACTTCAGAAGGTTTATGAAACATAAAAAATAGCAATAGAATTAAAAAAGAACTGATGGAGATCACCCTTTACTCCTATATGTTTTCACTATGGCAAGAATAGCCACTTAAGACCAAATCACCCTTAGAACCTGAAAACGAACCAGAATCAAAAGAAGTTCAAGAACTCCCAAAAAGAAGATCAGAAAGCTTATGTTGCTTAAGACGACAATGACATGTATTCCTTAGATGATGAAGAAGTTAACACATGTCTCATGGCATATTATGAAGAAAATAAGGTAACTTATTGTTTCTCTTTATGATGAATTATTTCACATTTTCAAGAAGTTAAATAAAGAAAAAAGTAAGTTAAAACAACCTCTCTCCATTCATGAAGAAACTATTTCTTCCCCTGAATTTGAAAATAAAACCTACCAAGGAAGAAATAAAAAATCTTAAAGAAAGAAAAAATGCTTTAAAACAAATCTTTTCTCACAAAGTATTAAACGCATATATCAAGTGTGATCAATATGACATTTTGAAAAGTAAAAACTAGGATTTACACGATACGCTTGATAAATTCAATAAGGTAAAAGATATCTTGAATCTTCTTATTGGAAATCAAAGAGCAACATATAATAAAGATGACCTAGGAGTCGAGCCACAAGATGTAACTCATGAACATAAATATTTGGCTGCCCTATTAAAAAGGAACATGAAGGTGGCAAAGGATGACACAAGCCATAAACCTAATTACTTTATGCATTACACCAAGTTTATTATATTTTAGTTTGTTTCTTGGATTATTTAAGGTGAGGGACAACCTCTGCCTTATGTATGTTTGAATTCTTACGACACTCTTTATTTTGGTGGAGAGCACTCTTTTCCCCCACGTTAGTAGTAAGGCACAAAGGTTTTTAATGAGGCGCCTCACATTATCATATATTTGAGATTATTGCTTCTTTGTTTTGGAGAAACTAAAGTGAAGAATCTCATTGAAAACTGCCTCTAAAGATATTATTTATTATGGATTCTCACAGATAAGTTCTTTTCACCTATTAAGGCAATAACACATATTGAATCCTCATAAAGGAACCATTGTCTCCCCTTGAGGCGATAACTTACGCTACGTTGTCTATAAGGAATCCTTGTCACCCATAGAGGCAATCACATATGTTAGATTCTCATGGGAGAATCTTTGCCACCCACGTATGTGATTACTTATGTTGGATTCTAACATAAAGGTCCTTATTTCTTTATTAGGTCATATAATGGCGATAAACCTATTCAATGCAACGTAAAGGCAAAAGATAATAATAAGTAAAATGTATCTCATGCCACAATGTCGTTAATCAAACACTCGTGGGGTAAAAAGTACAAAGAGCCCTTAAGGGAGCCACAAATGATTATAGAGAGACCCCTTAGGTCATACTTACAAATATACATAAAGGGCATAAATAACTAAGACATAAGGTCTTTGACCCCCTCTAGAAACAGATGTTCCTTGGGAATATTCTCTAGGAAATCAGACATCCCCTATGGAAATTCCTTCATCCTCATGTTACCCTCATGCTCTGTCCGAGATCCCTCGTTAGGGGACACACCCGGATCTCTAGAAGTTGGGACCTCCTCGCCGTCTATCATACGAACATCACATACCACTTTGAATAAGTTCATTTGTCTCAAATACAACCCAGTGTAAAGAAAGGATATATGCTCTTTCGCGCATTTGAAATATTGGTCACGAGTTTCCACTAATTCATCCTTGAGTGTGGACTACTCTAGTTCCAGCCTCTCATAAGAGACCTTTTCAAGATTTTTTCTGATGCAACGAAAGCCTTGGCTTCTAGCGCTACCATTTTAAGTATTAGTTTCATATCTTTCTTCTCTTTAGATAGGGTCTCCACCCTCTCTTGGCTCGTATCAATGTTTCCCTTGGCCATAGTGAGTTGGGACTTGAGGGGATACATATTATGGATGACCTTGTAGTCACCAAGGAAGTCCTCAGGGAAAGGGACGCGAGCTCTAACAAACTTGACAACATCAAATGTGGTGTCACTCCATCAAATATGGTGTTATTTGCTTGCAAAGAGCACCCATTTGCCTTATCTTCTCAGAGGGCTGATGTCAAATCACTCTTTGGAAGCTAAAAAGAACTTTATCCATGCATTTAGATCTTAGGAGGGCATGTATCATCAAGGGCGTGACCCTAAACATGCCTCTTGCCCTCTTTGGTCATTAGGTCGTCCGGGCGACTCTTTGGGTTGTCTGTCATCTAGCAATCAACTTTTTTCCTAGTCAGATGCTCCTTTCTTTGAGTTATGGAAATGGAAGACATTTCATTGCAAAGGAATATAAGAAATGCATAAGTTGACTAACGCATGAATAATTTCGAAATAAGGATCCCTATGACCAGAAACTTACTCGTGTATTTGGCTATCTCAATTTTTTCTCCCCGATCTAGGGCAATTATAGTGCGATAACTCGTGATTTTGAATTCATCCATAAATTTTACCACCTTCTTCTCAACTAGGGAAAGGTAGTCAAAGTTAAGGCCAATGATTGTCGATGAATCCTCCAATTAACACAGCGAGGAACGAAAGGTACCATTTACCCCAGTCGTGACCATGGAGGCACTCTCTTGCCCTCTAACCCTCACAAACTCATCTTTCTAGTTGTTGTCATGGTTAGAATGAGTTTTGAATAACATCCTTCATAGTATGGCGCCCAAGTCACCCATCCACCTTTGGTTCACGTATTTGTACCATAGAAAGATAAGAACATATTTATTGAGGGGAAAACTTCCAACCGATGATATACAATTTCGAACGCCTTAATCACACTCCAACCATTCAGCGTAATTTGAGAAGCGGTGAAGTTTACAGTTGCAAGAACCTTAGCCTTAAACCGTCTAAAAGGATTAAAACCCCTAAGTCATGAATGACAAGATGATATAGATATAATTAATGGGCGGGCGAGTCGTTAAGGGTGGCCATATGGGGTATATCTTCTTCAGAGCATGCCCCCAAAATAACATCTTCTTCATGCCCAATGTTTAGGAGTCCAATATGTCTAAAAAAAGCCTCAATTATCTCCATACTTGTGTATAGTGATGCACAATATTTAACCTTAAAGCACTTAACATTTGAAGCTGCCACCAACTTCTTTGAGATTCTTGGTAAAGAACATGAAGGAAAATAATCACTATCAGAACTATTAGTGCTCTCATAGCTCCCAAAACACCTAAATATAAGTGTTTGTAGTTAATTGATTCATCCACCCGTTCAACATTCCTCACGCATTATAAGTACATTGCAAACCGTTCTATCATATTAGAGGGCTTCACCATTCTACTATTCACATTTGAATCCCTAATTATATCCATATAGAAAAAAGAGAAGAAATGGTGACATAAATGTATTTGAATATAAGGGTTAATGGCTTGAGCATGAGAAAATGAGTATGTCACGCGCTTGAGGAACCCTAAAGTAGTTTCATAAAGCTTGAGAAAGAAATATACAAGAAAGTTTCAATAGTAAGTACTAAACTCCTTTTACAGGGATTGGAAATCAAACATTAGGGGTAAGCAACAACCTTTTACTAGCTATCCCAATAGTTGAAAAGATTCTCCACATCCTTAATACGTGTAAGGGATTAAGACTAAGTTGTCTTCCCGAGGTTTAAATCATCATTGGACATATTTAATATCGTGTGTGCACCTCAACTAACATTTGTGTTTCTTTTTACCTTAATTGACGTTTGCGGATTCAACTCATTGACATTTGGAGGTTGGCCACAGACCACACTCGAGGGATTCACCTCTAAGTACGCCTGAGGGACTGGTCTCCAAGTACGCTTGAGAGACTCACCCCAAAATACACTCGATGGACTCCCTTCCACGTACGACTGAGGGACTTGTCCAAAGAATGCCTAAGGGACTCGCTTCTAAATGCACTAGATGGACTCATCCAAATGAGAAGAGGAGATTATACTAAGCCACTTCTCCATTTACAAGCCCCCGTGCTTGAGGGATTGTGTGTAACACCCCAATTTTAGTAATTATTTATTTATATTAATTAATTGAGTGATTTTATGAATGAATTGATTTATGTGATTTATTTGATTTATTTGAATTAAATGAAATATTTGATTTATTGAATTTATATAAATTATTTTATTTATATAAATTAATTAATATATTGGTTTTATATAAATTAATTGATTTATTTGAGTTATTTGGATTAATTGATTTATTGGACTTATTTGAAAATAATTAATTTATTTAATTTATATGATTTAATTGATTTAATTAAAATATGTGATTTATTGAATTATTTGAAATAATGAATTTGTTTAGATTTATTTGAAATAATTAATTAATTTAATTATTTGATTTATTTGAATTATTTGAATTAAGTAATATATTGATTTACTCTATTTGGTAGAATAATATAGAATTTCTAGACTTTAGTGGGCTTAGTATGGTATGTAAATAGCAAGTGAGATGAGTTGGGTTAAGCCCACCAGCGTAAAGACAAAGTTAGGGTTTTAAGAGTATACAAAGATAGTAAGAACTGGGAACAAGAGAAAATAAAAGACGAGAAGAAAAATGTAGAGGAAAGAAGAGGAGAGGAGAAAAAGAGAAACGCAAAATCTAAGCTTAAGAAATTTATCCAAAACTAACGTACGAGTGAGTTTTAACTCAATTATTAAAACTATTGATGATGATTAATTGGTAGAAATAAGTTTATAGTAAAATTCCTAAAAAAAATTTATGAAATTGAAATTATTAAGTTAATATTAATTTCTGAAAATTATTAATTTTTGGGTGTTTAAAATTGATTTTTGGTAATATTTTAGAAACTCGTTTAATATTTAGAGTACCCATTAAAATTGGGAATGATGGAATAATATTATTTATGCTTCACTGCAGCGGGTTAGAAGTGAGATTTAATTGTGAGTTGGTTTGCTTGCTGTAGCGAAATGTCATGATAACTGAAATGTGAGCAATAATATATTTTAAATAATAAGCAATTAATTGTGGTAGTATCATGTAATCCTCTCCCTAGCTGTAGCACAGTAGCAGTATAAAACGTGACTCCTCCTTCCTTTTAATTGTTTTGATTCCTAAGTATCTAATCACACCAACAACTCTACTTTTGTTGATTTATAGTTTTATACTGCTACACGTGCCTCATAATATAACAAGGCATAGACAATTTCTTAAACAAATCAGATTTTTATGTTGTTAGATTAAAAACAAAATAATAATATGATAAAAACATGTGATGAGGAATAAAAATTAGGAACTATACTAATTGATTAATTAATCAATGGAGATTTAGGAAAATTGTTTAGGAGATTGTTTTATATATATATATATATATATATATGAGTCCAGATCCACTCTATTTCCTTATCCTCCATTTAATTCATTTTATTTAACATATCTTTGTCATGTGACATTAAAAGATTTGAATGGTTCAGATTAAAAATATGATACATGGTTAAAAATATTTAATTCTATGGTTAAAAACATTAAAGGATTTCAATAGTCCATATTTAATTAAAATATTTTTTTAGTTTGTAATCTTGATCGTTCAAATCATTAAATTTTACGTGGCAAAAATCTATTAAAGAAACTTGAATAAATGGAGGATAAGGAAATGAAGTGGATCTGGACTATATATATATATATATATATATATATATATATATATATATATATAGTCCAGATCCACTCCATTTCCTTATCCTCCATTTATTCAAGTTTTTTTAATAGATTTTTGCCCGATTCGCTTCTGCTCCAGAGCGGCCCAAATTGCCTAAGTCCAATCCACGAAGGGGAGAAAGTTACCTTTCTGCCCTCCAACCAGGCAAGGAACACACCGCTCCTCCCCGGAGTTACTGCCCGTCACACACGGCTTCACTGATCCCTGAACAGTTAAGGTTAGGTGCTCGAAACCACGCTTATGCCCGACATAACGGCTAGTTTCGGGCACCCCTGTCCGACATAACGGCTAGTTGGGGCAGTTACCTATTCTTTGGAAAAACGGTTATTTCGCCCCGAAAATAGGACCGTTGGTCACGCGCTGGGGGCTCTATATAAACTCTCTCGCTTGAGAGGGTCAGGTATCCAATATTCACCCTAAGAACTCATACTTTGTACTTGCCCCTTTTCTCTGACCCTTTCTTATTTGAGCATCGGAGTACCTTGCAGGTACACGCCCTCCTCTCCATACGACTAGCATCCCTGACGCACTTGGTGGCCCACTTCTACAGGATATGATCCAGCCTTCACGATCAGTGGCGCCGTCTGCGGGAACCATTGTTCTCCCCATCTTTCTTTCCTCTGAAACCGAAGATCAAAACAATTCTCAAAGATCATCACGATCATGGCCTCCCAAGATCGCACCAAGGATGTTCTGCAAACCACCATCCTCCCCGTCAACAAATCTGACATTGACGGCCATTTATCTCTCCTCCGAGATACCCGTTTCCTCAAGGACGGAGCCACTGTTTCTCCTTCCCCTACCCCTGTTGATCACAACAATGATCAGCCTTCACTTGACGTACAACCCGTTCCTGTTCCGCCCAACGCCGACCCGGCCGTGGCGGCCCTTTTGGAGGCGATCAACAAAACCAACACCTTGATCCTGCAGCAAAACGAGAGGATCGGGGCGTTAGAAGAGTCCAGCCGTCCAAGATCCCCTCCTCCGCGGAGGAACCAGCGACGATCAAGGAGCCCGCAGCCTCGGAGAGACATCGACCGAAGACTGCGCCAAGAGCCTGATTCTCGCGCAGCCCGGAAGCGCGACCAGATCTCCCCGCGCGACTAGCACGCTCACGACCACAAGAGGACTCGAAGGAACGAGCAATCTCCCCCGGTCAAGTCTAAAGGTCGGGCCCGCTCACCTTCTCCTCAAAGGAACCGCTCATCTTCTCCGCGAAGGAACCGCTCCCCTTCTCCCTGGAGGAACTGCCGCCGCGAGCATCCCCTTCGGTCCCCATCATACACCAGTCCTAGCAGCGACGACGAGCCTCGCGGCCCGTTGTCCCAGGAGATCTTGGCTACCCGTCTCCCAAAAGGCTTGGAGAAACCCCCGTCACTAGGCACGTACGACGGAACCACTGACCCCGACGAGCACATCGAGAACATCGATGCGCTGTTAGACTACCGCGGCGTACGAGGCGCCATCAAATGCCGACTGTTCCTGACCATGCTCCGAAAAGGAGCGATGACATGGTACAAGCAACTGCCCGAGGACTCAATTACCTCGTGGAGACAACTGGGCAGGATGTTCTCACGGCACTTCACAGCATCTCGCCGCCACCCCCAAAACTGAGACCTCCCTTGGGGCCATAATCCAAGGAAAAGACAAACCTCTCCGCGCATATATCGAGAGGTTCAACAAGGAAGCTGTACAGGTCCCTACAACGGACGAAATGAAGAAGTTTCTGCTCGAGCAAGGGCTCTGCCCAGGCTCCGAGTTTTCTAAATCCATTGGCCTCGCACCACCGAGGAACTTAGACGTCATCCTCCTCAAAGCCCAATCACACATTCAGTACGAAGAGAAGGTTGCGGCCAGTAACGTCCAAGCATCACGCCATCAGGAGAATGCTCGAGCATCCAGAGGAGAGGAAGCTTCGACATCTCGTCGGGGCGAACGGAGGCGCGAGGACCGTCCTCGTGACAACAAGGGACCCTCCGGGCGGTTCCATGACTACACCCCCCTGACCGTCTCCAGGGAAAAGATATTGTCTGAATGTGCCAATTCGGAGTTCAAGCAGGCAGGGGTCCGGTTCCCCAAGCAACTGCCGAACAGACCAAACGTGGACAAATCAAAATACTGCTGTTTCCACAAGAGTCACGGTCACACTACAGAGGACTGCATCCATCTGAAGGATACCATTGAGATACTGATAAGGGACGGCCACCTGAAACAGTTAGCGAAGAAGAAGGACACTCCTCGGCAGGACGCCCAGGAGTCCAAGAAGATAGAGGAGGAGGTACCCTCCTCAGAAGACGCCAATATACAGGTCGCTATGTCCATATCGCGACTAGAGGACTTCTACATCCCGGACGGGCTTAGCGCCCCTGCTTATCTCGCGGCCCACAGCCCGTGGGAGACATTTCCCTCCGCCATGGTCATCTCTAGCGGGGGTTTCAACAAAGTCACTATGGGCTCTGTGAAACGAAAGTTCGAGCACCTGATCAACACAAGCTCCAACAAGGTGACCACGCTTGATCAGGCCCAGAAGGGCTCCGTCCCCATCTCCTTCTACCGGGAGGAGCTCCTCGGGGGTTCCCCGAACTCAAGCATACCTTTGCTCGTCAGAGCCCGAATGGCGAACTTCGACGTTCGCAGAATACTCGTCGACCAGGGCAGCTCGGTCGACATCATGTACTCCCAGCTATTTTTGACACTTCAATTGGACGAATCGCACCTTACCCCCTATGTAGGGTCCGATTTACAGGGATTCAACGGGTCAGTAACCAAGCCGTGGGGATACGTCAAACTGATCGTGACCTTCGGATCAACTGAGACGGTCAGATCCATCAAGGTGCAGTTTCTGGTAATCGACTGCCAGTCGCTTTACCAGTGCATTTTCAACTCTGGCCCAGGTCGACTCCATCGACCTCGACAGTCGCTTCCTCGAAGAAGACCAACCGGAGGAATGAGCAGATTCTGCCAACCAGTCTACATCGTTCAGCAGCAGCTCCGGTCCGATGCGCCCTATCCCGGATGAAAACTTCGAGATCGTTCTGTTCGGCGAAGACATGCTCCCACTTGGCCAAGTACACCAACTTCGAGGCCAAATTTATTTCGAAGGACAAGTACACCACTTGGCTGTCCAACGTTGTACTAGTTAAAAAATCTAATGGAAAATGGCGCATGTGCATTGATTACACCGATCTCAATAAGGCATGCCCGAAGGATGCCTACCCCCTCCCCAATATTGATAAACTCGTTGATAATTCAGCTGGTTTTAAACTTTTATCGTTCATGGAAGCCTACTCGGGCTATAATCAAATTCTGATGGCAATGTCCGACAAAAAATATACGGCCTTCTTGACCGAATCGGGCAACTATTACTACAACGTAATGCCATTCGGCCTGAAGAACGCCGGAGCAACCTACCAATGAATTATGAACAAAGTATTACGGGGAGAAATAGGTGACATGCTCGAAGTCTACATAGACGACATGATCATAAAATCCCACGAGGAAACCGATCATACTACCCATTTGAGGAAGGTCTTCGAACAGGCCAAGAAATACAAAATGCGTTTTAATCCGGAGAAGTGCACGTTCGGTGTCCGGGCAGGCAAATTCCTCGGCTTCTACTTGACGGAATGAGGAATCGAATCCAATCTCGACAAATGTCGGGCATTCTCCGAGTTTCCTACGCCCAGGTCCAAAAAATACATCCAGTCCCTCAACGGGATGCTCGCGTCACTATCTCGTTTCGTGGCCAGGTCCGCCCAGCACGCCCTACCATTCTTCAAACTCCTCCGCAAGGAGGCAGTATTCGAATGGACCGAGGAGTGTGACAAGGCCATTCTCCATCTGAAACGAGCGCTCTCAGAGCCGTCGGTCCTCTCTCGCCCAGACAATGGCGAAACGTTGTACCTGTACCTGGCCATAGCAACCGAAGCAGTGAGCGCCGCTCTCATCCGTGAGACACCTGACGGGCAGAAACCCATATATTTCATGAGCAAAGCGCTACAAGAACCAGAGTTAAGATACCAACAGATAGGGAATGTGGCACTGGCCCTCATCAACACAGCCAGAAGATTAAGACACTACTTCCTGGCTCACACGATCGTGATTCGAACAGATCAAACCATAAAGCAGCTGCTCGGACGACCAGATATGGTCGACCGAATGCTCAAATGGTCGTTAGAACTGTCCGAATTCGACATCCAATACGAAAGCAGAAAAGCCCTTAAGGCCCAATCTCTGGGCGACTTCGTCGCGGAAATGACATTCGCAGACTCCCCCGCAAGCGAAGCGCTAAATGGACCATTTTCGTTGACGGTGCCTCAAGCTCGGCAGGGAGCGGCGCGGGCATCATACTGGAAAGCGACGAAGGAATCATCGTTGAAGTATCACTCACCCTGCCCTTCCCAACCTCCAACAACCAGGCTGAGTACGAGGCATTCCTCGCTGGGCTACGCCTTACCGAGGACCTGGGCGCAGAAAAAGTCGTCATTTGCACGGATTCACAACTCGTGGCCCTCCAGGTCCGGGGAGAATATCAAGCCAAAAACGACAACCTGACCGAATACTTGGCCCTAGTCAAGAAGGAGATGGCGAAGTTCACAACAGTGGAAGTGAAACACGTTCCCCGCGAACATAACGTGCGAGCAGACGTGCTATCCAAATTAGCTAGCACAAAGAAGAAAGGCGGAAACAAATCTATCATACAAGAAGTACTTCCTCGACCCAGCATCGAGAAGACCTCCCCGGCCCTCGACGTGCAGGTAATCGGCGATAACAACTGCTGGATGAACCCAGTCTACAACTATCTCGCCAAAGACGAACTTCCGTTCGACCCAAAGGAGGTCAGCATAGTCAGGCGAAGAGCCTGCTCTTATGTCTTGGTCGAAGATAAACTCTATAGGCAGGGATTCTCCATTCCGCTGCTCAAATGCGTCGAGGAGGAAATGGTCGCACATATCTTGCGTGAAATCCATGAGGGAATCAACGCCTAACATCTCGGCGGATGGTCCCTCGCTCGAAAGGCCCTCCGAGCAGGATATTACTGGCCAACCATGCAACACGACGCGAAAGAACATGTGGAGAAATGCGATAAATGCCAACGGCACGGGGACATGCACCTGGCTCCGCCTAACGAGCTCAAGGTTATGTCCTCCCCGTGGCCATTCGCCTGGTGGGGCCTAGACATCCTAGGACCCTTCGTGGTAGGATCAAGTCAGAACAAATACCTAATAATGGGCGTAGACTATATCACAAAATGGATAGAAGCGGAAGCTCTAGCCAAAATAACTGCCCTCAACATCCTGCGTTTCTACAAACGAAACATCCTTGCACGCTTCGGTATCCCCCAAGCGGTAGTAACGGACAGTGGGACGCAATTCACGGACAGGAAGTTCCAAGACTTCGTCGCCCAACTTGGCACGAAGCAACACTTCGCATCCGTAGAGCACCCTCAAACAAACGGGCAGGCTGAAGCAGCCAACCGAGTCATCCTTCGAGGCCTCAAGCGAAGGCTGGACGAAACAAAGAAGGCATGGGTCGAAGAACTGCACAGCGTACTGTGGGCATACCGCACAACTCCACACTCAACGACTGGGGAAACACCTTTTCGTCTAGCATACGGGACCGAGGCTGTAATCCCTGTCGAAGTTCGCGTGCCCTCCAGGCGGACAGAGTCGCCCCTAGACGAGGAGATGAACGATGAATCGTTGAGAGAAGAACTCGACCTCGTCGAGGAAATCCGAACCGGGGCAGCCCTCCGTGAAGCCTCACTAAAACAAAAAATTACCATCAGGCACAGCGCCGAAAGTAATACGGTGAGAGTTCGACGTAGGAAACCTTGTTCTAAGAAGAAACCACAAAGACTCTCGCGAAGGAAAACTAGCAGCCAACTGGGAAGGACCCTATCGCGTCCGAGCAAAAACGGAAAATGGGGCCTACTACCTAGAACATCTCACCGGGGGAGAACTTGCTCGACCATGGAACGCCGAAAAGCTAAAACAATACTATAGCTAAGGCTCGGATTCTTGGTTCGACCGTCACAATGACGGACATCTACTACCGACCACAATGCACGCCTAAGTACAAGCGTCGCATATGAATAAAGCAGAACCCCGCTCAGTAACGAGTCGGGTAACCGCTCAACAGCGGTCCTCGATCGAGCACCGCCGTCGTCAAAGTACCATGACAGGCAAAACCCCAGCTCGCGATGGGACGTTCACGCCGCGAACTCAGGTCTCAAACGCGACCTGAGCTCCGCACCCCCGCCAGGATATTCCCCGGCCGTTCGACCAGTTCCCCTCACTGCCGAACACATCTACATCGAGCAATCCCCCTAAATTATTCGCACAAGTCAAATACTCCCAATCACGGGCAGACACACATTCACAACGAGCATGAGTACAACACTTAGCAAAAAATAAAAGCAAGTAAAGTCATGCGGATAACATAATCAAACATGTAATAATTTAACATAATATGTGGCCGCAAGGGCCACGATTGTACTGAGTTACATAAAACGGGGGCCACGCCCCCCAAAAATAATAAATTACAAGCAATTACTCGGCACGCAGGCCGGACAGATTACAACAACATCAAAAACACAAACTCCTCACTCGTCCATATGCTCGGCTGGCTCAGACTGAGGTCCCTGGTCCTCTACGGGCTGATCCTCGGGTTCCCTTCAAGGAGAGCGTCGAGCATGACAATCCGACCATCCTCAACATGCGCCAGATAGTGAGTACCCTTGACAGAAAAGTCAAGCTCAGGGTTCACCACCCGCAGCTAAGCCACGGCGTTTCTAAAGGACTCCTCCACAACAACAATGATGTCATCCTCGGTCAGTAGCATACGGGCAACTAGCTCGGATCTCGTCTTCAACTCCTTCACATCTTTCGGCTCATCGTCACCCGGGGCATTGGCCGCCCTCAATTGCTGGACCAGCTCCTCGGAAGCTTTCTTCTCCACCGCCAGCGTGGAATTTTCCTTCTTCAACCGAGCTACCTCCTCCTTAGCCTTCTTCCGAGCATCATCGGCAACCTTGGCTTCTTCTCTGAGGGACGCCATGGTAGCCCGAGCAGCGTTGAGTTCAACCTCGGTTGCAGAGTCCCCTTCAGCATAAACGGCTGCCATCTCTAGCATCTTAGCCAAAGCTGAAGCGTCCTGAGCCACCAACGCCCTCTTGCTCGGGCGGTCCATGCTTTCCAAGCGAAGAGATTCCGCCCGAGGCACGATCAAAGAGTTCCCCTCGAAGAATTTCCTGTCATGGATGCAAGGAGGAAGCTCGAACTTCCCCTTCTCCGATGCCCGAGTAAGGTCCACAGCGTCATTAAACTTTGACCGCTTGGATTGACCGGTCAAAGGAAGAGGAGACCCCCGGGAAGTAGGAGTAGGAGAAGAAGAGGTCCCCGCAGCAGACTGCACCGGAATAGGAGCACGAGCACCAGCAAACCGAGACTTCGGAGAAGCCGCTCCGGCCTTGTTCCTCGCGAGAGCATTCCTCACAACCTGGTCATGAGCCTGAGGCATCTCACCTGCACAAACAAAATACGAGCACGTTAGATACGAGGAAAAGAAATAACGCAAACAAATTTAAATAACTAAGACTACCAAGCAGCTTCTCGGCATCCTCGGGAGTCTTGCACTCCAGCAGTGCCTTAATGTTGATAAATCGACGCTCAACCCTCTGACTCCCGTCCTCCTCGAAGACCGGATTACCCTTGCTCGTCCTGCACTTAGCAAGCCGGAAGGAGTTGACCCACTTCACCAGCACCTCGTACGCCACGACGTCCTGCCCGCGTAGCTCGCTCGGTTGGAGAACATAGTCACTGGGCTTCTTGGCGAAATGATCGGACGCCCAATAGATGGGAACTTATAGATCCTCCGCCCAATAAACTTTCCATCCTCGTCGCGCAGATAATTCCCATCCTCGTCAACTTCGATCTCCCATACGTATGTACTATCCTGGGCAGCTTCGGACAAGGGCTCAATGACTTAATACCGCTCTTTGAACGTCCGTATCGACTCCGAGAATGGCTTAAACAACTTGCAGGGCTGCTTCAAAGACACCCAACCGTACTTCCTCCCCGATAGCTGCCTTTGAAGATGGAAGACAGTGAAGAACAGAGGGAGAGTAGCCCATATGGAGAGATGCTCGCATACCAGCTCGAACGCCCGGATGAAGGCCAACGAGTTAGGATGCAGTTGCGTGGGGGGCAATTTCAAATGCACGAACACTGACAGCTGAAAATCAGTGAACGACAACCTCAGGCCCAGCTCCTTAAAGGCATATTCATACATCGTGAAACGGTCCCCGAAGCTCGTGCAGACCCGTTCATCCACGGAAGGAAGATACGCCTTCCACTCTCCCTCCGGTCCAACCTCCGTAAAAGCGTCCCTCGAATACCTCGTAAAAGAAGACACAAGCTCAGCAGGTTTGGCCATCTCCCACTCCTCGGCGGAGTCCACGGCGACGTCCTCGTCCATGTCGTCCATCTCCTCTTCCTCCCCAACATCACTGGGGGAACTCGAAGCCGTCGAACTCGTGGCCGTCGAGCTACTATTATCCTCGGAGCCTGTTTCTTCCTCGGACGTATCTATGATAACCTCTCTATCTGGCCCCGTCGCCATAACAATCACCTGAAAAGCAGAGAAGAAAGTGAATTCGACAACAAATCAAATCCACCTTTCCACCGCTAAGTCAAGTGAAAGGGCGCGCAAAGGGCTAAGGACAACGTCCCCGACCTAAGCCCTAACATCAGAAGGAAAACTGAAACCTCCCTGCGAGGAGACGCTCGAAACAAATCATCCCCAAGCGAGGAACTTCCTCGCACTCGTACCCAGTTTCCGTTAAAGCTCCACCGGAATCTGTCAATGTTCTACCGGAAAACTCATCACCCACTCAGAAGATGAACGAACACGGCGGTCACACATGCATAGCTGTCACGGTGACGCCGTGAACCGCCCTCCTCGCTAGAACATACTAACACGTCCGGTGACATGTCAGAAGTGGAAAAATGGCACAACCACCATCCACCACCAACAATCACCGGAAATCCACCTATTTCGTCCTCTAAACCTAGCCCTAACCACATGCAATCTACCATTGACAACCAAAAGGAGTAGAACAAGCACAGGATCAGAAAACTTACTTGATTTAAGAAGATGAAAGTGGCTGCTCGAAGCTTGGAGCGGTGGTCGGAGTAAGCAGACGGTGGCAACGGGCAGGAATGCTGAAGGAAACGAAGAGAAATCAGAGCAAAAAGTTCCAAATGGAATGAATTTCCCCTTTTTATACAAAGGGGCAAGTGCGAACACGCGCTCGTAGGCCATGATGGCTATCAACTAGCCATCATTACCTAGTAACTGCTACACGGAGCTCTCGGCACACGTGGCGACCCAACGTTTCCAATTCTGTCTGACCATTAGTCTCCCCGGGCGCCGGGCAACAAGGTCACTACCACGAATTTCACGGACACCGGGGGCCACAAGCACATTGAGACAATTCTCCTCGTCTCCAAATGACAACTCCATGCTAGCTCCCCGGAGCAACGAGCTGTCCTTAAGTCATCACTCCCGTACTCGGGAGCAACGACTTAGGGGGCTCCTGTTCTGGACTGGACCAATGGCTAGACATAGCCCGATCTGCTTCTGCTCCAGAGCGGCCCAAATTGCCTAAGTCCAATCCACGAAGGGGAGAAAGTTACCTTTCTGCCCTTCAACCGGGCAAGGAACACATTGCTCCTCCCCGGAGTTAGTGCCCGTCACGCACGACTTCACTGATCCCCGAACAGTTAAGGGTAGGTGTCCGAAACCACGCTTATGCCCGACATAACGGCTAGTTTCGGGCACCCCTGCCCGACATAACGACTAGTTGGGGCAGTTACCTATTCTTCGGGAAAACGGTTATTTCGCCCCGAAAATAGGACCGTTAGCCACGCGCTGGGGGCTCTATATAAACCCTCTCGCTTGAGAGGGTCAGGTATCCAATATTCCTAAGAACTCATACTTTGTACTTGCCTATTTTCTCTGACCCTTTCTTACTTGAGCGTTGGAGTACCTTGCAGGTACACCCATCCTCTCCATACGACCAGCATCCCTGACGTATTTGGTGACCCACTTCTACAGGATCTGATCCAGCCTTCACGATCAATATTCATTATAAATGATAATAATAATCTTTATTTAATTAGGAATATTTTAGCCCTCATTTAGATATTGGATTTAATTATTAGAACCTTATTTAATTATTAGAACTTAATTTAAATATTGGAATTTTATTAAAATATTGAAATACTATATAAGACAAGTTTATAGTTGAAGGATTAGTATTTTTCATGTCAAAGGGAAAACAGGATTCTAACTTTCTGAGTAAATGGTTGTTTATTGGAATAGTTAAATTATAGTTATTTGACTTATACATATAGTAGGATATAAAGTAGTATTTAATATAATTCTCACCTTCCATTACATGAATTGCAACGACATCCTTTCCTTAAGGTAGTAAAACAATTCTTACCAATTACCATAATTCCTCACTGTAGCGCTTGTTTCTATCTTTTGGTATTACATGAATTACTATCCATTATATATCCCTCCTATGAATTAATGCTGTAGCTTAATGATGGCAATATATATAAATGTCTCACATGTATAATGAAAAGGAGTACATAATACCCATGCTGCTGTAGCAATTAGAAAAAAATAGAGGGGAATTGAGAAATGGAAATTGTAGATTAAATGCATTTCATTTGTACTGTAGCAAGTCTTTAAAAACTATGTGGTATTAATATTAATTAATTAATTAATTAATTAATTAATAAGTGAGTTGCTTATATATATATATATATATATATATATTAACTATAAATATATTAATTTCACTTGAAACTTTATTAATTAATAAAACTTTATTTAAAATATTGATTATTTATTTAGATATTGATTAATTATTGAATATGGAATAATTATTAAAATGTTTAATAATTACTAAATAATTATTAATATTGAGTAGTATTGAATATTTACTAAATATTGAAATATTAATTTTAAATATTGAATTATTTATTGAATAATTGAATTAATTAGTGAATATTGAATTATTTAATTGAATATTGAATAGTTTATTAAATATTGACTAATTATTAAAGTATTAGATTTTTATTGAATATTGACTATTTATTGAATATTGATTCAATTATCGGTGATGGATTAATTATTCTATATTTAATCGGCATCGTGTGTTTTGTGAGTTGGAATTGAATCGAGTTGATACTTGTGTATTACTTGCTAATTGTGGTGATGATGTTTGAAGTATGAATGTTTTGATTATGAATATGTGATTGTGTGTGCAATTGTGTGGTAATTCAAGTGTGATGAATTATTGGAGATATGCTTGGATATTAAGACTATGAAATGGTCTTAATTGCATATGGTTGTTGATTGCATGCACATCATTTGTGTCAAGAGGCAATGCTTTTAGGGGACGGGCTTTTGTTTGTTATTGGTCTAGGGGACGGACCCGGTTTAAGTGTAAAAATCGAAAAATAATAACAAGTGTTGGTACTACGTGGCAAGAGTTGCATTGAGTCTCATTGTGTATATGTTTGTGATATGAGATTATGTGTATTTATGTGAATTGTTGAATTGGTGAAATTGTGGATTGTGAGTATATACTTGTGAATGGTATGGTTACTTGCGTAATACTTTGTTGATGAAACTTTGAAGTTTAAGAATAATTGTGATTATGCTGGTATGCCTTAACTTAATTATTATCTCATGATTTCAATAATTATGTGAATTCTCACTCTTATGTTGGAATGATGTTTTGTACGACATCGCTCAGGTACCGAGGAGTAGAGTTGCTTCTAGCGCGAGGTAGCGGTTGGAGTAGCTGATTTAGTTTCTTTATTTATGTTGGGTCGAGTCGTGCTCTGGTCACTGGGATCGTTTCGATTTATGTTTGAGAGATACATTATGTACTCTACTTTATGTTGTTATGTTTATTTTGAACGATATGAAGTTTTGGCTTTTATGCCTAAGTATTGATTATGAATGAGATGAGCATGAGACTTTCATTATGTCTATTATGATTGAAGTAAATCCGCTGCTACATGCTAAGTGAAAGCTTATGAAAAGCATGAATTTATTTTAAGTGTTAATGAGCATGACAGGTGTTTGTGTGATGTATTGAAATATTTATGTGACACCCTTTTTGTGAGATGCATGATTACTCTGATTTATTTATATATTTTCCGCGGGGGTTTAGAAGGGTGTTACATTGTGTACTGATATATTTATAAATGGTCCATAAGAGGCGATTCAAGGGTTTCCTAAGGACAGCTGGCGCAATACGCCACCCCATCAAGCTTTCGAGACGTCTGTTTGTGGGAATGCACACCTGTTTTTTTAGTGATATCACTGATTTCTTAGATCATTTACCCGTATGTGGGGATGTGGAAAATAGTGTATCCTATCCATAAAGGTATGGGAAAGAGAGTAAAAAGGAGGAGGTCATGTTCTCTAAAGAAATAGAGGAAATAATTATCCAATTCCCACACTCCTGAAAGTGGAAAGAACAAATATTGCCTCCACGGGTCTTAAGACTCATACCCAAGAGGCTTCTATAAATACCTCAACCCTGAGGTTGAGAAAGACATTCAATTATCTCTAAAAATACCATGTATAGAGCTTCTCACCATCTCTCAGTGAGCTTGCTTGAACATCCCTATAAACTTTTGACATCCCTACACCACAAGAGCTTGTCACGCATTATACTTTCAGCAAATTCATCTATTTTCACTCTGATTTTGCTGGGTGAAAACTAGATCAGAAAAGTACTAGTTGTACGTGTCACTTATTTGATAACTTACTTGTGTCATGACATAGTAAAAAAAAGCAAGTGTAGCACTATATACAACTGAGGTGTAATGCGTTGCTACAGGTAGCTATTATGCGCAAATTATTTTGATATAGCATTAGCTAAGTGATAATGAAATTGATTTCAAAGTTATCCCGATAAAATTCGACAACACTAGTGTCATAAACCTCACGAAAAATCCTGGTACTTTCCTTTCTAATTCTCTTTCCTTTTTTCCCGCTACATTATCTTTTTTCAATTAATATCGATTTCTAAAAATCACAATTCACCACCTTATCTTGTGTTTGAAATTAATTTTTCAACACTTTTACTTCTTTGAGATGTATATATTGTCAAATACTTTAATATTTGTTTAATTATTGACCTAACTGATCGGTGGTTTTTATGCTTTCTTTTACCGTTAATTTTAGTTAATATTGTTATATGTTTAGACGATTTATTTCCCTTTTTCCGCATTTTATGCTTTGGTTGTGTCTCTTTAATGTTTTTAGGTTCAGATAAGCATTCAGGAAGAATCGAAGCGAAAACCAAGAAAAATCGCAAGAATTCATAAAAGTTTCCTGCACACTCCAAGAGGTCTGACACGGCCGCCCGTGTCAGCTGACACTGCCTGTGTCAGGCTGACACTGCCCGTGTCAGAAGGTCTGGGACCAAAAGCAAAAAATTTGAAACTCCAGAGGTCTGACACGGCTGCCCGTGTCACCTGACACTGCCTGTGTCAGGACCGACACTGCCAGTGTCGGCTTGTGACGTTGATTTCAGTATTTTCTGATTTTTTGCCCAAGTGTTGGCTTGCGGGGGTGTTTTGGGTATTTCCAACCGGTCTCAGTGGATCTTTTCTATTTAAGTGAGTTTTTAGAAGGAAAAAAGGGGACTTTTTGGTTGGAGAAGAATTTTACGATCAAAGATTGAAGAGCACAAGGTTTTCGGAGGGCGAAGGATTTTCATGAGCGAAAGCAATTGATGATCTGAGTTTCTCCAAATTCTTGTAATGTTTAATTTTCGTTTTGTTTTTCGTTTTAATAACGAGTAGCTAAACCCTAATGCTAGGGGTGTCCCTGATTTGGATATGTAATGACTCTGATATTAGTATTGCAATAACAATCTTTCTTTTTCATAATTGATTTGATCTCTAGCTATTCTTAATGCTTGCCCTGTCGGACAAACAGGGTTTGATTTTCGATTAACGATTAGGCTGGACCGCCGTTGTTAATGCTTTGCTTTAGATTATTCTATAGTAGATATCACCTAGGACTAGGGATACCCTATGAAAACCAGAATATTCTTGATAATTGATTGCTTAATTTCATCTATAATTCTCTATGGACATAGGAATTAGGGTGGATGATTAAATGTTTTCTCACTAAGGACTTAGAAGTAAACATTCTAAAGAACCAGTAATTAATTATTTAAAATAAGTTGTTGCAGTGTTAATTCAGAGTTGTTACTGAGTCAGATCACACACCATCTATAACATAAGTTACTCATATTTGTTGAAACCACTTAGTCAATTTTCGTCTTGTATTTGCAATTATTTTTATATTTAAACCAAACAATTTCAAAACCCCAAAGCTTTTGTTTAACTAAAATTAAAACCAGAACTCTATATCCTCAAGCAGTCCTTGAGATTGACATTCGGGGAAATTCTATTTTATTACTACATTGGCAAAATAGTACACTTGCTATTTTACCGATCAACTTTTTGGCGTCGTTGTCGGGGACTGCTAAAGATGATAGAGTTCATAGTTTCATTTTAGTTAAAAAAATTTGTTGCTCCACAATTAAAATTTAGTTTTAATTTTAATTTTATTTTTATTTTATTTTATTTTTAAAAAAATCAGATCATTGTTGCTTCATGAATTCTTCTATACTGTGCGACTAATAAAGTGTCTGAGTTGTGTAGTTATGAATATTTTTTATACATTGCCACCTGTATCTCCTGCATGTTGGTCACCTGATTCGAAAATCACTTTGGAAGAGGCGACTAAAATTTTTATAGCATATAGGAGGGAGGTAAGAATCCTTATGAATGAATGTGAGGAAGCTAACTTTTATCTAGATAACTTTGTTTGGCGAGAATTCAGGTTGGAAGAAGAATGTGTGAAAGAAGAAGAACAAGGCATGACGTCAGACGAAGAAGATTCAGTAGAAATAGAAGAATTTGAGGCGAACAAGAAATATGGGGAAGAAAAAAAAGGCAACTTGAAGATGATCTAGTGCTGGATGAAAATACAGATGTAACAGTTTGTGTAGATGTAGACATCCAACAAGAAAATCTCCAAGAAACTATTTTAACAAGGCAGATGAAAAATAAGAAATTGACAAAATATTGGATTTCATTTATGCCTTGTTCACAAAAATCCTAATGAAAATGAGTTGGAAGCAACATCATCAATACCTTAAGTTCATGGGGTTGCTACCAAACAAAAGAAAGAAAAAAGATGATGTGTTCTTTGTTTTATATATGTCACCTTAACATAGAATGAGACGTCGAGCCATGCGACGTTAAACGAAGCGCTACGTGGGAGGCAACCCACGCTCTTTATTACTAAGTCATTTTTCTTTTTGTTATTTTGTTTGTTTCGTTTGCAGGTAATAAACAAGACCTTACGGGTGCAAGCCATGATGTAGTAGTTGGTGTTGCATTACATTCTGCCTCCTCAGTAAGGATCTCTGTGAGTGACCTCTCTCGCTCTTATTCTAACACATTGGGGAAATGTGTGGTTCAAGTTTGAGGGAGGATTTACTGTTTTTAGTTCTTCCGTTTAGACTTGTTATTGTTGTTTTTGTGTGTTGTTTTATTAAAACCACTTTAAATTCTCCCCGAATTAGAGCCGTAAATTTTTTTTCTTGTCAATACTGTGATTTTGAGGTGGTCAAGAAAGTATATAGAGTTTGAGGGAAGAGGAGCTAGAATTATGGACATTGGGAAAGTTTGGAAAGTGAGGTATGACCTGAACACCCTAGATTCCCCGGAGTAAGGAAACGAGTCCAATGTGTAAATTTGTGCCATAGAACTTAGATTTGAGAAGTATTCCCCGATTAGTTCATAGTGATAGTCCGACATGATTAAAAATAATTGCATGTATATGGTTGATTGAGAGAATGCCTTAAGGCACCAATTTTTTTTTGAATAATGGTGATAAAGACAACTAGTCCTTCTAAGTTGGGTAACCCTCACCCGGTTACTTAGCCTAACGGCGGTTGAGTTTCAATTGCCGTCCCAAAGTGGACTAATAAACGCCAATGAGCGAGAAATAAAAGAAGAATAAAGGTTCCTAGAAAAAGTTTCGATCAATATTGTACATGTGAGGGAAAACGATCATAAATGCCTTAATTTGATTATCCGAATGAAAGGGGTAGAAAATCGAAGAAAAGAATTAAGCCCAAAGCATAGTTGGAGAGGTGACTGAAAGGGAGATTTAGGTCCGTGGTTTTACCGCGGTATATGTTTGTGTAATACCTTCGTTAACGGACGAGTACCAAGAGAACTAGTTTTAGCCGATCGGAATAAAGGCTCATGTATGAGTATCGACACACCTTACCTTCACAATTCTTTCATTTGATGTGTACCGTTTGATCTAAAAAAATCTTTATGCAAGCTTGTTGCTTGAGGTCAAACAAAGGTTTAAGTTTGGGGGAGTTTGATCGGTGGTTTTTATGCTTTCTTTTACTGTTAATTTTAGTTAATATTGTTATATGTTTAGTCGCTTTATTTCCCTTTTTCCGCATTTTATGCTTTGGTTGTGTCTCTTTAATGTTTGTAGGTTCAGATAAGCATTCAGGAAGAATTGGAGCGAAAACCAAGAAAAATCGCAAGAATTCAGAAAAGTTTCCTGCAGACTCCAGGAGGTTTAACACGGCCGCTTGTGTCAGCTGACACTGCCCGTGTCAGGCTGACACTGCCCGTGTCAGAAGGTCTGGGACCAAAAGCCAAAAATGTGAAACTCTAGAGGTCTGACACGGCAGTCCGTGTCAGCTGACACTGCCCGTGTTAGGCTGACACGACCAGTGTCGGCTTGTGACGTTGATTTCAGTATTTTTTGATTTTTTTGCCCAAGTGTTGGCCTGCGAGGGTGTTTTGGGTATTTCTAACCGGTCTCAGTGGATCTTTTCTATTTAAGTGAGTTTTTAGAAGGAAAAAAGGGGCACTTTTTGGCTGGAGAAGAATTTTACGATCAAAGATTGGAGAGCACGAGGTTTTCGGAGGACGAAAGATTTTCATGAGCGGAAGCAATTGACGATCCGAGTTTCTCTAAATTCTTGTAATGTTTAATCTTTGTTTTGTTTTTCGTTTGAATAATGAGTAGCTAAACCCTAATGCCAGGGGGTGTTCCTGATTTGGATATGTAATGACTCTGATATTAGTATTGCAATAATGATATTTCTTTTTCATAATCGATTTGATCTCTAGCTATTCTTAATGCTTGCCCTGTCGGATAAACATGGTTTAATTTTCGATTAACGATTAGGCTGGACCGCCGTTGTTAATGCTTTGCTTTAGATTATTCTATAGTAGATATCACCTAGGACTAGGGATACCCTATGGAAACCAGAATATTCTTGATAATTGATTGCTTAATTTCATCTGTAATTCTCTATGGACATAGGAATTAGGGTGGATGATTAAATGTTTTCTCACTAAGGACTTAGGAGTAAACATTCTAAAGAACCGGTAATTAATTATTTAAGATAAGTTATAGCAGTGTTAATTCATAGTTGTTACTGAGTCGGATCACACACCATCTCTAACATAAGTTACTCATATTTGTTGAAACCACTTAGTCAATTTCCGTCTTGTATTCGCAATTATTTTTATCAATTTCAAAACCCCAAAGCTTTTGTTTAACTAAAATCAAAACCAGAACTCTATATCCTCAAGCAGTCCTTGAGATCGACATTCGGGGAAATTCCCCTTTATTACTACATTGACAGAATAATACACTTGCTATTTTATCGATCACTAACATAAATGATTTTAAAGATTTTTTAAATAAAATTAATCTCAATTTCTAAAAATCACAATTCACATCTCGATTTTGTGTTTGAAGCCATATGTTCAACACTTTTATTCCATTGAAATGTATCTATTGTCAACTACTTCAATATCTGATTAATTGTTGACCTAACATAAATTGTTTTCAAGACTTTTTTTAAAAATTAATCTCACTTTTTAAAAATCACAATTCACCTTTCCATCTTGTGTTTGGAGTCATTTTCTCAACACTTGTACTCTTTTGAGATGTATCTACTGTCAAATACTTCAATCTCTTTAATAACACACTTTTATCATCAAAATCAATACTTAATGTTAATCAATTGTGAGTTGAATTTTTACTATTGATTATTTATTATATAAGAAATTATTCTAAATCTTTAATATTGTCTTTAACATTATACCCAAAAACATTATATCCATATCAATCTTTTCGTTAAAGATTTGTAAGATTTTCAACTTTAATAAATTTTGAATATTTGATCTTTTACAAACTAATAAATTCACATAACTATGTCTCAAATTACTATATGTATTTTTCATAATATCACCAACTATCATAAAAACCACGACATTTTATCATTTTAGGACATTGTATCATATAAATAGTTTTGATAAACTATCACGGTAAAACTTTTGTCATTTAATTACAAAGTGACCAATACACAAATATTATGCTATTCCTCAATTGCCAATGTAATATTTAATAGTAATAATTTTACTTTGAAGTTAAATTTTTAATTGAATATATCTAAAATGTATTCAATACATTAACACTTATAACAATTAACAGCAACCATCATAAATATTTGTCATGATTAATATTTATTTTATAAAGGAATTCTAACTATATTATTTTTTTATAATTTATAATAAGCATTTATATAAATATTAAATATTTTTATTTTTTAAATGATAAATTTAAAATAATATAACCTATTAACGAATTTAACATTAAAAGTTAAAACCATTATATATATATATATATATATATATTTATTTATTTATAAAATTTAAAAAAATTATAATTTAAAATAAACAATTAAAATAATTAAAATAAAATTAAAACTAAAACTAAAAATTATTTTAGTATAATTTTTTTGTGTGGGTCAGAGTCCGAAACAAAAACAATTACATCACATCTTTTTTAAAGTATCTGCTCTATACAAATCATAATTTTCATTAGTATAATATTTTGGATAATGTTAATTTATCCGCTTTAAAAAAAATCAATTATTAAAGATTTGTATTAAAAAAATTAATAAAGAATTAATTTTATATTTATATTAAAATCAGTGCACAATTTCCATAGCTTGTACTCTAGTTTATCCTAATTTTTAAAGTTTTTTTTTTGAAAATATCATGAAATATAGGAATTATCGGAATCACTTCTCCCAAGAAAAACTGTCCAATTAAATAGCAAGAGCATTTGAGTAATTTGAAAATAAAAAATAATTAAAGTCAAAGAGTGAAATAAAAAAAACAATAAAAATTCTTTTACTCATTATGGTAGTAAGAAATAAGAATGAAATTCACATGGCAGCATCTTAAATAACCAGAAAACAAGTCTTTAAGGATTGACAATCACATAATTATCGCTTAATAGGCAACCGTTGGATTTATTCGACATGCACCTTATTCGTACTATTAAGTACTAATATAATATTCCCTCCGATCCTTTTTATAAGAATATTTTATTTTTTTAGATTCATTTAATAATTAATATATCTGATCTACATTATAGATCAGATACATTAATTATTTAATACATCTAAAAAATTAAAATGTTCCTTATAAAAAGAACCGGTGCCTTACCAACTCATTCATTTGTTTCACGAAATATTTATCCGTAGCATTTAAAAATAAAATCAGGGGTATAATTGATTATACGTGTTTCAAAAGATATATATAAATAAAATATTAGTAATTTTTTTATAATAATGAAATTTTGATTAAATTTTTTTAAATCTTGATATTCAGCCTAACAAACAATTATTTTAAGAGGACCGATCCCACAGTCCATCAGCGGGACTTTAAATTTTTTATTATGATACCTATTTAATCACTTGATGATTTTTTAAAATATAATTATAAACTTATTAATATATAAAATTAATAAAGAAAATTTAAATAATAAATTAATCATAACTATTTAATTATTAAAATTTATAAATAAATAAAATATTTTGTTAAATATAAATTATTTTAATTTCTAATACATTGAATATATGTATTTAAAAAAATTATTTTTTAAACTCTTAAAGAATACCCTTAAAATACTTTTTTTTATAAATATTATTATATTAAATGTATATTCGATAATTCTAGAATATTTTTAAGAAATTATTTAAATATATTATTAATTTAATTTTTTAATAAGCAATTTAAATTAAATCTTGACAAATGTATATTCATTAACTTTTTTAAAAAATAATCTAGAAGCAAATGTTATAAAATAATTTAATTTTATTCTTTTTAAGAAAAAAGCTATACTATTACCATATACAAATAAAGTAATTTTTAAATTCACAATAGATAAAAACAAAAATAAAATAAATTATTACAAATATTGAAAAGGAAATATTAAATCCGTGGTAAATTTTTGTACTCCTTTTTATTTTTATTTATATTATCCTCATTTAAAAAAAAAAAAAACTTTGTCGTCGTTAGTATATCCCAAAAGCCCAAAAATTTAGTAAAACACATTTTCTCTCTCTTCTCTCACACACTTCCCACTGTCCCTCTCTGCATTCAACACTATGTTTATTTCTCACTTTTTCATTGCATGATGACTCTACTCTCCCAATTTCAGTATCAATAGTTCATAGTTGAAAGAGCTTCATTCTGTAAAAAAAACTATATTCTCATTTTTTTCTTCTCTTTTTGAATGGATGTAGGTGGTGATGAAGAGTTCAGGAGGTGTAATAGTAATGGGTCTGGAATCCCCCAATGTGAAGTTGAGAGAAAGAAAAACGTGAAGGAAAATAGTTCTGGGAGAAAAAGGAAAGCTGAAGAAAATTCACAAAATGGGGTTGTTGATGAGGATGGAGGTAAAGGGTTGTTTGATGGCGGTGGTGGGATTTTTGGTGAAGGTGAAGTGAATGGTGGTGTTGATCTTGGTATTGGTTCTGTAAATTTTAATCTCTGGCAACAAGGAGGAGAGGGTCAACAGCTTGTTTTTGGAGAGGGAAGTGGAAATTTAGGTAAGTTTCTTGGTGATGGAGTTGAATTTTTAGGTGGGTTTGTTGAGGATAGGAACGGTGCTGGTTTAGGTCAGCCATGGAGTAGTGTAGGTGTATATGGAAATGCTGGTGGGGTTTCTGGTGTTGTGAAAGAAGATCATGGAAACCGCGTGGATGGTGTTTGTGGAAATGACTCACTTGGTTTTCATTCTCAAGGAATTGAAGGGTTGATTGGTGAAGAAGAAGCTGGTTTTGGGAATTTATATGATAGGAGTTTTCAAGCACTTCTTTGTCAAGGTAAGGTTTGTGATGAAGATGCGAATTTAATTGATGGTGGAGCAGGCTTTCAAGGGTTGGTTGGTGGAAGCGCTTATGATTTTAGAGGTGAAGATGGTGAGGGTGTGGGAAATTTAAATCAGAATGGTGGTAAATTCGGAGGTGAAAAAAATGTTGGTAACGTATTAGAGGCTCCTAATTCGAGTAACAAGATGAAAGCCATTGGTGTTGAAGAGGGAATAGAATTGTTACCCAGTGGAGGAGTTTCTACTCCTAATGAAGAGGCCAGAGGTGAAGTTTTGAAGCCATTGGCTAGGAGAGGACGAAGGCCCAAGGGTTCTAAGAATAATAAGAAGAAAGGGGTTAGCTTAGCTTTGGACGGAGAAGCGGTTTGTGGAAGTGATAATGCAGGAAAAATTGAGATGGACACTGTTGAAGTTTTAGACAATGAAAAATCAGTGGTTTGTGGTAAGCCTGATGGGGAAGGTGTGGACATTGGTGAGATTGCAAGGACAAGGGAGTGTATTCAACCGGAAGATCGAAAGTGTACAATGGAGATTGCTTTGGCGGCTGGTTATGAAGTTGCCGGGGTTGGTGAGATTTCAAGACCATGCAAGCTTGTTACAAAGTCAAAGGATCCGGTAAACAAAGAGAAGAATGTTGAGGAGGTTAGTAGTCAGGTTGCTGTTGAGATAGCAAGGCCTAAGAAGCGTGGTCGGCCAAAGGGTTCAACAAATAAAAAGGTAACTTATAGTGCTTCTAGCAAAGAAGGAGCTGATGGCATTGCAACACAAGGTTCAGAAGAAAATGATGGAACTCCAAGTGGTTTGGAGATTACTACACTGGCTCCTTTATGTGAGAAGGAAAAAGGGATGCCTTTTGAATCTGCCAAACATATTGAAAACTTAACTACGCCGCCAATAATTAAGCGTGGTCGGCCTAAGGGCTCAAAGAACAAGAAGAAAAAGCTAGCCGATCAGGAGCACATAGGCCATGGAGGTGACATCATTAAGCTAATTGGCATGGAAAATTACGAAGACACTGCTGTTAGTATCGGGGATCAGGAATTGGTGGTCCAAACCGTTGGTCAAGATGAGGTTCAGAATGTTAAACCAAAGATGGGTAGACCAAAGGGATCTAAAAATAAGAAGAAAAATATTGACGGTGAAGCTGAAAACAAGTTACATAAGGAGCAAAAAAAGCGTGGTAGGCCTAAGGGTTCTGGCAAAAAGCAAAAGGAGACTGGAATTGAAAAGATAGAAAAGGGATTGGTGAGTGAATCCGGCAATGTCCATAAGACTGAAAGATGTGATAGGCCAAAGGGTTCAGGCGAAAAGCAAAAGGAGAACACTTCTCAATTGGATGCAGAGATTGAATGTGAGAAGAATACAAGTGTTGACAGAGTTTTGAGTACGATTATGCCGCATAAACATGTAGATGAGGAATCCATATTACTGCTAGAAGATCAAGTAAATAAGAAAGACGAGGAAGATTTTGTTCTTGAGTGCCCAAAGGAGTCTGGAATTGAAAAGATAGCAAATGGATTGGCGAGTGAATCCGACATTGTCCATAAGACTCAGGATATAGAAGTGGGAGATATTTTTTATGAAAAGGATGTGAAAGAAACTATAGACCATGGATTGGAATCTCCAGATATGACGGTGAGTTGCACTAATAGTCACATTCTTGTCCATTCTTTAGAGTTCTAGTTAATACCTTTGATTGATTATTTTTTTTTTTTTTGCTCATTGAATTCATTTGCACTACTTTTTCTTTGTAGGGTGATTGTGAGACCAAAAAGGAGCCAAGGAATTCAAGGTGCCATCAATGCTGGAAGAAGAGTAGAACTGGTCTTGTTGTTTGTTCCAAGTGCAAAAGAAAGAAATATTGCTTCGAGTGCATAGCAAAATGGTAATGTTGACGATTTTTTTTATAGTGTTCTACTTTATAATGAACTTTACTACTTTATTATGAATTTCACTTGTTAGGTTGTTAATTATTTTTGGCACATCCAACGGGAATGGTTCATAGGAGAAATATAGTTTATTAACCTGGAAAATGTGTAGCTTTACATACATCAGTTAATATTTTATAACCTCTGAAGCACCGGTACCTCTTAAAAAAGGTGTGGTCGTGTCGGACACTGACACTGACACTTGTGATTATGTTTAACTTGTTCATTTTTTCAAATTATTACTGGCGTTGATGTGTCAATGTCGATGTCGTGTTCGGTGTCCGTGTCTGTCCGTGCTTCATAGTTTATAACTCTCAAATCATGTTACTGATTGCAGATAGGCTCTGGTGTTCTTACGATATTTAAATTTGAAAAATATAGGTACCAAGATAAAACTAGAGAGGAGATAGAGACTGCTTGTCCCTTTTGTTTGGATTATTGCAATTGCCGAATGTGCTTGAAGAAAGCTATATCTACAATGGTGTGTGCTTTCATTCTCTTGCCCTCTATTATGCTTTCCATTACTTTTTCTACCTTCACATTTCATGTGAAATGAGTTGTTTATCCACAGAATGGAAATGATGAAGCAGATAGAGATGTCAAATTACGGAAACTGCTTTACCTGCTTTACAAAACTTTGCCATTACTCCAAGATATCCAACGAGAGCAGAGATATGAATTGGAAGTAGAAGCAAGCATGCACGGTACTCTGATTTGATTTGCTTAGTATTATCAAATTGATGGACCGATGATTTCAAATGTACAATATTGTGCCGTTTCCTCAGGTTCCCAGTTGGTGGAAGAGGAGGATATTCGGAAGGCAGAAGTTGACGATGATGATCGAGTTTATTGGTATTATCTCATGGACCCTCTCATGGTGGAAATTAAAACTTCGGTTATTATTTAAAATAAACTCATGTTTGTTCAAGCATTTGTTTTACTTAACTGCATTATGATTATGCTTTAAAATATAACCTTTAGCAAGACAAGTTAATTTTTAATAGAGAAAATTGTTGACCAGAAACTTTGACTCTCCATTTTCCTTATTCTAGCACTGGAATTTGTGGAATTTTCTTTTTTATTACCATGTATAGGTGCTCATCTGAATTAATTTTAGTTTGAACTTCATTTATCTCGTATTATGTCTAACTTTGTAAATTGTAGGTGTTGCAAAATTTGACACTTTTTTTCCATAATGTGATTTACTAATTTTCTCATCCAATTTTGTTGGTTTTCTTGTTTCAGTGACAACTGCAATACTTCGATTGTCAATTTCCACAGAAGTTGTTCCAATCCTAATTGTCAGTATGATCTCTGTCTTACTTGTTGCACTGAACTAAGAATTGGAATTCATTGTAAAGATATTCCTGCTAGTGGTAATGAGGAAATGGTCGACGCGCCACCTGAATCTATTCCTTGGAGAGCAGAGACAAATGGTAGTATTCCCTGCCCTCCAAAAGCTAGAGGAGGTTGCGGTATTGCTATCCTCTCACTGAGGCGCTTATTCGAAGCTAATTGGATTGACAAGTTGACTAGAGGTGTGGAGGAACTTACCGTCAAATATCAGCCACCTATTGTTGATCTTTCTCTAGGATGTGCAGAGTGCCGTAGTTTTGAGGAAGACGTAGCACAAAATTCTGCAAGGAAGGCAGCTTCAAGAGAAACTGGTTATGACAACTTTTTGTACTGTCCGGATGCAGTTGAAATCGGAGAAACAACATTTGATCATTTCCAAAGACACTGGATAAGGGGTGAACCTGTTATTGTTAGGAATGTGTATAAAAAGGCTAGTGGTCTTAGCTGGGACCCAATGGTGATGTGGAGAGCTTTTATGGGGGCAAGGAAAGTATTAAAAGAGGAAGCTGTTAATTTTAAAGCCATTGATTGCTTGGATTGGTGCGAGGTTTGTGTTTGGATTTCTCGATTAAATTTGCATCTACATCTTATTTATTTTAATTTGGCATATAATGTTTGATATCCCGTATTCTGACTTATTGTTAACAAGAGAATATTAGTCATGCAAAAATCATATTAATTATCCCGAGTTGTATATAGTGTCACAAAAACTATCCAGAGAAGACTCTTACCAATTTGGTCATCAAGCAACAATTAACTCACCTATTTTTCAGCTTTTGATTGGAGATTTTTATAATGGTTCTGAAAAAATAACATTATTTTTTCTTTATGGTGATGCAGGTAGAAATTAACGCCTTTCAGTTCTTCAAAGGGTACTTGGAAGGTCGTAGATACAGAAATGGATGGCCAGCTATGCTGAAGCTAAAGGATTGGCCTCCATCAAATTTTTTTGAAGAGTGTTTGCCAAGGCATGGTGCTGAGTTTATAGCAATGCTTCCTTTTAGTGATTATACACATCCCAAATCCGGTATTTTAAACCTTGCCACAAAGCTCCCTGCTGTTTTGAAGCCTGATTTGGGTCCTAAAACATACATTGCTTATGGAACTTCAGACGAGTTGAGTAGAGGTGATTCCGTGACAAAATTACACTGTGACATTTCAGATGCGGTAAGTTCTATAATAAGAGATTCCTTCTGCTTGAATTTTATCATATACAAATAACTGCCTACTGCCGACCATAATTATGTATAGTTTTTCTATTTCTACTTAATTTACATTTCCCTATTCGAGCACTCTATAAAGTTGGAACATGTATATCAACTAACTGATTGTTCAATTTAACATAATCGATAACAATATTGCTTAAAAGAACATTTCCTTTGACAAAGCTGATGGTCAAATTTGTATTTTGTCAATGGTGGTAGTTTGCACATGGGATATAATATAACAACCATGCAACACTGCTTATCAAATCTAAATCTTGTATTATGTGAAAGGGCTAAGTTTGAAATTTAATGGCATTGAAAGTTGAAAGTAGTTTTTATCAGCTAAAGTGACGATCTTATAAAATCTCGGAAGGACCTCAGAATACTTATATATGTAACTAGCTTAAATGCTTTAGCTTGAGCTGGAGTGTTGGATGAGTAACAAATAGTTACATTTGTCTAGTTCGTAAAATTTCGTGTAAAATTGGAAAACACATTGATTCATTACAATAATTAATGAATAAGCTATTGTTTCTGTCACATGTCAGCATACAAGTTTTCTCCTTCTCATGTTATGATATGCATTGATCAGGTCAATATTCTGACACATACTGCTGAGGTAAAGACACCACCATGGCAATCCAGAATCATAAAAAAGTTACGAAAGAAGTATGAAGTTGAAGATATGCGTGAGCTCTACAGTCAGGACAAAATGGAAGTTGGTTTACCTAGAAAAAGAGGCAGAAAGCGTCGCGTAGGTTTAAGTGTGGATCCTAAAATTTCTGAAAAAGAAGACACTAGTGGTAGAGACTCAACCTTACAAGGAAGTCAAGGAAAAGAAGAGAAATTTGATGAACAAGAATCCTCAGAACCCACCAAAATTAAATTCGATTTAAATGCCAGCGAGCAGGAAATCTCCAAATCACCAAGGTTTCAGCAATTTGATCTCAATAGTCATGACTCCAGTTTCTTGGTTCCTGGAAACGATTGTGAGTCAATGCATTATGATAACGTTCAACAAAGGTGCTCATCGCAAGGTGATGAATCTTATAAAGGAATTTCGTCAGTGATTGATGATCAACCTTGTAGTGGAACAAAAGAAACAAAAATTGTCAACAAATTAAATTCTTCAGACGACTTCTTTTCAGATGTCGAGACTAACAATATAGATTCAGTCGAAAAGGATAGTTTGAGTAATAGTTTATGCCAAAATGATGCTCATTTGGGGACTCAAAATGGTAGTGCTGTATGGGACATATTCCGCAGGCATGATGTTCCCAAGCTAGCAGAATATCTAAAGAAACACCATAAAGAGTTTCGCCACACAATTAATCTTCCGGTGAATTCTGTATGTACTGTTGCCTTATTTTCTTTGGAGTATAATTGTTTTGTATTATTTTGTTTTCTAAATTTGTATATACATATTTTTTTGGCTTCAGGTGATTCATCCCATTCATGACCAGATCCTTTATTTAAATGAGAAGCATAAAAAGCAACTAAAACTAGAATATGGTATGAAATTATGCTTTAATTAGTGATGCAATTTATGTAGATTTCGTAGCCAAGAACTCTTTTTCCTACCAGGTGTTGAACCGTGGACGTTCGAGCAACATCTTGGGGAGGCTGTTTTCATACCTGCAGGATGCCCACATCAAGTGAGAAATAGAAAGGTAGATAAGGATCCTTTTTACCTGCAATCAACAATGTATATTTCAATCTAGAATTTGATCTCTAAACTTCAAAATGGAATCTTTGACCATAAATCACCAAATAGAAGAGGTAAACTGAAACTTATTTCATAGACTTCATCAAAACAAGGAATAAGGAAACCTACAAACGAACACAATTCATGGAACCTTTATCTAACAAGGTATTTTTGTCACCTGAAGACTCTTATTAGGAGAAGAGTGCATTTTAAAAAAAAAAAGGAGCAAGTGGAATGAAGGGTTTTGGGGAGTTTGTTTTTCTTCATAAAAAAGAATCAGAATCCACTGAATTTGAGGGAATTTAAAAAATGTATTGAAGGAGGATTTTAGAGGGCTTCTGTTGTGAAATCGAAAGGATTCTTGCACCAAGAAATATGATTTGTGAGACAAAGAACAAAAACAACCAACTAAACAGTTTGGTTGTCAATAGCACCCTATAGCGGTGTAGGGTGGCGGCACGGCTCCTCACCGCTATGCTATTGGCCTTCAAAGCGCTATCGACGGTAGTAGTCATAGCGGATGCGAATAGCAATTTCTTAGCTGTGCTATAACGGCACAATAGCAGCGCCATCACGATTTTGATGACCACTATTCTCAATTTAGGGAAAAATCGAAAATCCTAATATTTGTAAGGGTATTATATTGTTCTTCAGTGTTCGCCGCCGTCTTCATCTGTTTCTTTGTTGTTCGCTGCCTCGCTCCCCAGCCTTCCCATTTTTCACCAAGGCTAATGAACTGGCAAGAGTTACTAGACATCAATCTAGACTTGCTACGGTTGTGTCTAAAGGAAATGAGGAGTTGGAGGTGGAAGAGCAAGAGTTTGAATCAAGTGATGAACAGGATAATATTGATGTGGTGGAACTTAGAAGTGAAGATGAGGCAGACGCACATGTTTTATTTAGAAATTTCATTTTGTTTACGTTTAGAACTTTGCTTAGTCATTTTGAATACTTTTATAATTTGATTTGATGGGAACTCATTTTGATGGGATATTGGACTGGGATATCTTCTATAGAGGCACAAATGGCTCGGCCCACCAACTCGAAGACTCGAACATTTAAGTATCGTGGCGAGTATCTTAGTAGGGGATGGTGAGGTCTCTTGGCGAGTACCTGATCCAGGCCAACCTACTCCCTCTTGTGGGAGATGTTGTGGACCACGTCCTAAGCGAGTTGAATAAGACTCAGTCAAGGAATAGTCGTTCCTTTAACTGAGTCATACCTGGGGGACGTGTATTCTGTTTTGTAGGCGTAAGAATTGGTCTCCCAATTGCTGGCCTCTTCACTAGAGTTCTCGTCTATAAATATTTGGCTAGGTAGTTGAGTTAACCATTCACTTTTTGACATGTTAGAACTAAATAAGCCATCTTGCATACCTTATCGTAGATAGGGTAACATCTATTCTTCAGTGTTCGCTGCCGTCTTCATTTGTTTCTTTCTATTGCGGTCATTTTAAAATGGATAGTAGCCAATATTGGGAAAAGAGGGTATCTAGAATGAAATAGCGTCAACCGAACCAGCAAATGACCCATTAGAAATGAAGTTATAATTCCATATCATCAAACTATTGATAATAATAAAGCTCTTTTGTATCATCTTTATAGTTCTTCCTGTTGAATATCAGCACAGAATCAAATAGATTCTACATGCTGTTTTACAGCTCATTAAGACTGAATGTAAAATGTAATTAATAGGGAGAATAATTACTCTTGATCTCATCTTAGTAAATCTGACAATTGTCAAGTCTTAACCTAATCTTGATCTGCAAGTAATGACCATATGTTAATCTCATCTCAGTGACTGGTTGAGATATCAAATTTGCCCTCGAACCTTTCATATCTTTATTAATTTGAAAGTAGTTATAAATTTTCTGCGTTGGTTTGAATTCCTTAATATTTTCCTATTTACTAATTATACTGAAGGTGACCAAGCATTTCCACCATGACAAGACTTTTGACAATTTTGTGTTATATTATTATATAGTTTAACAGAGTTATTTTCTTTTTCAGTCTTGCATAAAAGTGGCTATGGACTTTGTTTCGCCTGAGAATGTTCAAGAATGTGTTCAATTGACAGAGGAATTTCGATTACTTCCTAAAAACCATAGATCTAAGGAAGATAAATTGGAGGTACGCATTTGCATTTCTGGAAAACCCTATGACCTGAGATTCCAAAGTAGTTATCACAATTTTTTTTTCATGCTGTGTTAGTTCTTACACTCCATACATTCTTTGTCTGTAGATAAAGAAGATGGCACTTTATGCCGCTGATGTTGCTGTCGCTGAAGCCAATAAACTCATGGGAGCTAAATGAGTACTTTACTCTTAATCCTTTCTATGCTTCCATGCATTATTTTATAAACACAAGTCTTTCTCTTTACACTAAAACTTTGAGGGAAAACACATTTATGAAAGATAATTTAAGAGTAAGTGGTACAGCGGGCTAGTACCGTTAGATTCGAATACAAGTTAACAAATTGTATGTGACTATGATATGATGATCTTATTAATTATTATATAAACTAGTAGCAGACTCTGTATATAGATGGCATGTCTTAATTTAGGGTGTTCTTGCTGTTTTTCAGATGAAGCCAAAGCCCGCCGGTAACAACTTTTTGAAAACTAACTCGAGAGAAGCAATTTTGCTACTGCCTGTTGGTTTTGTTGTATCGTGATTGTAACCATTTTCAAAGAGCCTGTAGATGTGCCTGTATCTTGTTGTAATGTATCATACAAGTCATTGAAAATTCCATCAAAGTTCAAGTTGAATATTGGTTGCTGCTCCACTGTCACTAGACACTGGCAACATGTGTATAATAAAGGGAAATACTCATGAATATTTGAAGAGCGGTGTGGATCAACATTGGGGTGTTGTTGGAAAATGGTTCTAGCCAGGTTGAATATTTTTAGCTAGACACTTGTATGAATGAGTGATTTTCTTATTCAACAATTTTTTGATTTTGTGACTTCTAGTATCTGATCTTGAAGATCTTTAATCATGTAAATCATTTTAAGAAATTAGGATTTTTTTTTTTTCGAATTCACAAGGTCATCATCAACCTCAATTCAAATGAAGATTTGACAGTTTATGTTTTGATATGTATTTTCAGTTTGGTGAAGTAAAGTAAGGACATTGATTAAGAACTAGTAATAGACAATTTCTCACATGCAAACTTGCTTCTTCTGATTCTTCAATAATTACCATAAGAACAATTCTAAACATAATTCTCTCTTCTCTCGACTCTTGTTAAATCAATATGAACAATTATTCATCCTTTCCACTTTTTCTATAATGATATAATGAGCCTATGATTCATCTTCATGATTTCTATTGAAATTGAATAATTTTCTCCATTAAAAGAAGGATCAACTTAGAAAATTTTCTTCAAAATCTTTGCTAAGCACTAGGCATGACAACATAACTCATATCTGCGGGTACTCATCCGAACCTGCCCCGAAGTTGACAGGGAAAAACCAACTTTGACTAGGTTTGGGTTTTTCTCGATTAAAAAATATGGGGACGGGTCGGGTAATGGAGACACTAGTACCCACCCCGAACCCGTCCCGTTTATTTCATTATGTATATTATTATTTAGTTTTGTTAATTTGAAATATTAATTATATGACCAATGTTTTGATATTTTGATTTGTATTAATTATTTAAAATATTTGAAATGTATGTATGAAATTTTTTGAGATTGTTTTATTTTATTAGTTGTAATGTAATTTGAATTTGGAAAAAATAAATATTTCTATTAAAAAAATTGATTTTACTAAATGGATGATGGCGGAGCGGGGATACCCGAACTCAACTCGAACCAGTTTGGGACGGATTTGAGTTTTAATTCTCCATCTCCGTTTGGGTTTGGAGCGGAGAACGGGGATTGTTTGGAGATTTGGATTTGGGTTTGGAGGAGGTAAAAACCGCTTCCGACCCGCCCCGTTCTCATGCCTACTCAGCACATTAGAGTTAAGCTTGATGATTCACATTTTCTTTTTTTGGAAACTACAAGTTAAAGGAATTATTTTGATTATATAAGTCCTCCCTGATATCTCCTTTGCAGAAGATTGTGCTCGAAATTCAGCATATTCGACATGGCAACAAGAGGATTCACGACGTGGCTTCTCACAACTCTCTTAGATTTAGTTGTTCGAGGTGTTGTTTGTTGTGTTCAAGCACACAAAATTTGGTCAACAAATTGAGTCAGTTGCACTATGAACTAAAGTGCATCGAGAAATGAGATTGAACTATTTCACAATTTCTAGGTCATATTCAACAAATTGATGATATCCTTGATTTGGTTGGAAATCCAATTTCACATCGTTATCAACTAGAAGCAATTCTTGATGGTCTTCTTACTGAATATCAAGAGCTAACTCGATAATTCATTATTGTGATGATCTATGTCCTATGATTGTTGCGTAAGCGATGCTTCTCTCACATGAAATTAGGCTAGATTGAGCTAATCGAACTCTAATAATTGAATCTCTATAAGTGAATCTTACTCAAGGTAACACCTCAACTCCAACAAACTCAAATTCAACATTCCTCAAGAAGACGAGTCTTAAGTTACCAGTCAAAAGTCCGAACAACAATTCTATGGAACTCGTAGCACTCGTTGAGGTAGATCGAACAATTTTAGAGATTGAGGTGGGAGAAATGATAGAAGATTTCACGTTTAATGTCATATTTGTGTCTAAATGTGACATGATACAAGCATTTGCTACTATCACCATGTACTTGCCAAAAGCTCACATTCTTGACAATTTTTAGGGAATAAGGATTGTTAGACTTTAAGGTGGTTAGGATATTGAGAGCTAAATTATTACGTGAGGTGAGGTGAAAAATTACTGTCTAATGTATTTTATTATGTTAATAGACATGTATTATCAGTGTAAAATCTTTTTACATTGTTATCTAATAAGAAATTATGAATCTGTCAAATCATCTAAGTCGTTTTAAATTATCAGTATGACGTGATAGAATGTACATCATTCATTAGATGATGGTGTAAAATTACTTTAGACATTCTCTTAAAACTATTTTAAAGTGATGATGCATTTTCTACTTCCTCTATATATTATATATTTTTCTTCTTTTAAGACAACTGATTTAAAAATTAATTTACATGTAGAGTAATTTTCCTTAAATTAAAATCAACTATCAATTTATTAAAAATCAATTGTATGCACTTTTTAAATTGTCTTAAATTAAAATCAACTATCAACCTATTAAAAATCAATTGTATGCACTTTTTAAATAGTCTTTTTACTACAAATTATTTATACTAAGAAAATGACATTTAAGTAATCAAGTAATGTCAATATTTTGTATTCTCATCTTTTATAAAAGCATCACATGTGCCATTCATTTTCAAACATTTATCAATTAAATCACAATTAAATATTATATTCACTCATTCTCTCTCTTAATTAAAATTTCAAATCTTTTTCACAATTCTTTTCCTCACACTTTCTCACTTTTATTTTAATTTTTTCTCTCTATTTATTTATTATTATTACTACAAATACTAATAATCAATTTTTAAATTTTAATAAAAGTAACAATTTATTTGATCTCATGGATTACTATCAACACTAATATCTATTTTATTTTAATCAACTATTGCCTTAATTTGAAAAACAAAATCCTTATTTCTAAATATTAATTTTTTCCCTTAACCATCTCAAAGTTCTTTTTTTTCTTCTTCTTTTTATATGATTATTTAATACAATTAAATTTATATGATTATTGTTCATTTTACAATTAAGTAAATCATTTCAAATTTTGCATGTGTATCTAAATACATTTCATATCATATCAAATAATTTTTTGATCTCACGGGTCATTATCATCATAATGTCTATTTTATTTTAATCAACAATTTTCTTAATTTGAAAGATGAAATTCTTATTTCAAAATATTTAATTTTGTCTTTCTTTCTTCTTCTCACGAGTTTTTTCTCTCTTCTTTTTGTATAATTATTTAATAGAATTGAGTTTATATAGTTATTTTTCATTTTACAACTATGTAACTAATTTCAAATTTACATCCATAAATAAATGTATTTTAAATTGTATCAAATAAACTTTCTATTTCACATGTCACTATTAATTAGCACAATACATATTTTATTTTAATCAACAATTACTTTAACTAAAAGATAATATTTTTATTTTTCAAATATTAAATATTCCTTTTTCTTTCATCTCACATGTCCTATTTTTTTTCCTTTTTGTATTTTAATACAATTGAATTTATATAATCATTGCTTATTTTAAAATTATCATATCAAATGAATTTACCCGTGCGACCGCACGAGTATCCGACTAGTTTATTTTGAAGTCATTATTTTCTCTCGTCCTAATTATAAGTGAGTTTTTTTTTTCAATTTTTCTTTTAATTTTCAGAATTTTTAATTTAAATTAATTTTTATACTTTATTTAATATTTTTAGTTTTTTTATAGCAAAAGTATTTAAGCTTTAGCATTTTTTTTAAAAACACATTATGTAAAAAGTTTCAAAAAGTTAAAAGAATAAATAAATTGGTTAATACCCATTTTCTCAAATCACATAGGGTGAATATAGAAAAAGCCAAGGTTAAAAAAAAACATAATAGATGATGTGGCGCTTCTATATAATTTTTTTAATTATTTTATTATTGACGTGACTGTGAACTAGATTTTATTTATTTATTTATTATTTTACTTTTTTTAATTTTATGGTCAAAGAGTGTTGAACACGACTTTGAGTAGGCATAGTAACGGGGCAGATCAAGGATAGTTTTTACTTCTCCAAACTCAAACTCGAATCTCAAAATAATTCTTGGTTTTCGTCCCAAACCCCATCAGAGATGGAGAATTAAAACTCAAATATGCCGCAAACGGTTTGGATTGGGTTCGGGTATCCCCGCCCCGACACCATCTAGGACACGTTTGTTTTACCTTTAAAATGGATTTTTTCTTTGTATTTTCAAAAATGAATTTTGTAAAACTGTTTTTCAAAATATTACAAGTTTTTTTATATTTGTTTTTTTAATTACAAGATTAATTTTGACCATACAACATAAATATACATTATTTAAGATCAAAACATAGTCGAAATAACAATTTTTAAAAAAAGTTGTATCTCAAAAATGATTTTTATGAAAAACTATTTGAAATATACTTATGAAATTAAAATATTGAACTTATGAATAATAAAATGAAATTAAAATATATTAAACTTATGAAATAAATATTGAAATATATTTACTTTTAGTTTAATATATTTTAATTTCAGTTTATTATTAAATAATAATAATTTTAGTATATTAAATATGTTAAAAATTAAATATATATTTTAATACTAAATATATTTTAATATATACATTTTAATATTAATATTAATTTTAGTCTAATGAAATAATTATTTTAAAATATATGAAATAATTAAAATAATGTCTTAAGTAAAAAATATTGATAAATGTTTAATTAATATATTTTATTATTAAAATAATTATGTATTAATGAAATAATTTAATAATATTAAAATAATATATTTAATAGTTTATTATTTTAATAATCTTGTATTAAAATATATTCTATTTAAATATATGTGAAATATTACATATATAATTGAGTCAGTTTATAATATAATTAATATTAAAATATTACATATATTTATTATTTCATTAATATGTGAAATTAATATATTTAATATGAGAAAAAAAGAAAATATACTGATAGTGTAAATATTTTACACTGTCAATCAATCACAAACATGTATCAGAATAAAACATATTTTTATTTTAAAAATACTGATATTACATAGCAATTGTAAACATTTTGATTGGTTGCATGTGTAAAACTGTTTTACACCGACAATGCATTACCATTAAACTCATTTAATATTATATATAATTACATATATTTTAATATTACACTATTCGTTTATCAATATTAAACTAAAATAACGTTTATATATATATATATATATATATATATATATATATATATATATAAATTAAGGTTTGGTAAAATATCAGAGTTTCTGTATGCGAAAGAATAATTTATGAAAATAGCAATTGATAAAGACATGATTTTATTGAAGAGTAAAAACTTACAATAAGAGATTCTTGAAGGGTTTAGGATTCAACTCAATTATGAGTGAAAAATGCGCATGCCTTCAACAACCACGAGTGAATGCTTATATAGCATTCGGACTTCAAAGAAAATAAAATTACAACATATTTTTCACATACGTGGTCAACACAACCAAATGGCCTGATAAAGAAAAAACAAAAGCTAATAATGACCGACAAATACAAATGGCCTGAAAAGTAAAAGATAAGGAATCTTATCTTTTTATAAAAGTAAAGTAATATCGCCCATATGGCCTGAATATAATTCTGAGAAGGTAACAAAAGTAACTGGGCCCCCTGGCCTGATAATAGAGGTAACAAAGTAAGGAATCCAAAAGGATAAGATCAAATCTTATTTTAATAAAAGTAACTTGTGGTCTTTTCCAAAAGTAAGATCAGGATTAAGCTGAAGGAGGTATAGTCAAAGATTCCGTAACAGTCGTCTTCATTTTCTGGCGTAGCATCTACTGAGTTGGAGGAGCTGGCACAATCTGACATGGCTCCCATAACTTCTTGTAATTTTTCAGTAAACTTCTTAGGATCAGAAATTGCTGCCAGTGAAGCTAACAACTTGCTTTTATCAGTCAGAAAGCTAGCATCTGAGGAGGTTGTAGTAGTTTTACATAAATGAGGATGCTTAGCGTACCAAGCATTTCTAACTTCAGGAGAAAGGAGTCCTGGATTAAAAACATCCCGCCATTTAATTGAAATTTTTCTGACTAGTTGAAAGGTCGTAGTATTTGGCCAAATCTGGTCTGTGGTGAAGGTCCAAGACATGATCCAGGTGATACCAAAAGTAGCTGTAAAGGCTAACAATTTTTTGTGCTTGGGGCACGTCGTAAGATCACAAAATTCTTGATATGCTTTAGACGCCAAATCTGGAAAGATGCAGGTGTCTAAACCAAAGTTTTCAAACCACTTAATGAACCAATTAGGGAATTTTAAGGATATATTCTTATTAAACCAAATAAACCAAGTATGGTCATATGACCTAACTGTAAGAAAATAGGACCATGCATCTATGTAGTCCAGATAAGAGTAATGTTGGGGATTGAAAATCCTTGTAAAGCTTTCGGAGTGGTAAGGATGAGTCCCCCAGTCGGCTGGAGAGAGGACTTTATTAATCTTGAATTTGGAAAATTTAATGTTTCCAGTAGATTCGTCTTTAACGTGGGTTAAAGTAATGGAATCTGTATCCACTAAAATAAATTCATAGAAGGATCTTGTCTTATTAACATCTGAGTTAAGGAAGTGCGTTCCCTGAGGAAATATTTTGCTGATAGTCTGAAGTAAGGATCCTTTATTAGAACAATAAAAATCTTCTAGAGTAATAATTGGAACTGATAATTCTTTGGTAACAAATTTTGACTTTACTCCCTGAGGAGGAGTGTAATAAGCTAATTTACTCTTAATGGGTGTTGTTCTGGACTGGGCCAACGGCCATGCGCGGCCCAATCCATGATTGCTACAGTAACGACCCAAATGCTTGGATCCAGTCCACTAAGGGGGGCAAAAGTCCCCTTTTGCCCCTACAACCGGTCACGGACGGCCCAGTCATGCCCGAAACTATTGCCCGTCTCACACGGCTGCAACTCCCCAACAGCCGATGAACAGATGCCCGCAACTACCTCCCTTCTAGGTATAACGGCTAGTTTGGGCATCCTGCTCGTCATAACGGCTAGTTTGGGCAGTTACCCATTCTTCAGGAAAACAGTTATCTTGCCCTGAAAATAGGACCGTTGGCCACGCGCTGGGGAACATTATATAAACCCTCTCATTCGAGAGGGTCAGGTATCAAATATTCACCCTAAGAACATACTTTGTACTTGCCCCTTTTCTCTCTGACCCTTTCTTACTTGAGCGTGGAGTGCCTTGCAGGTACACCCCCCTCCTCTCCTCATCAACATTCCGAGCACCTTGCCCATCTGACGACCAGCATACGTGGACCTGTTGGAATACTCCGGATCAGGTGTCATCTTGGAAGATGACGTAATATCCTGAACAAACTGCAAAGGTGAAACCAACGCAAGGTTGGCTCCTATTCCCTTTAAAGGGAAACGGGAGAATTAACTTTTGATATGTAGGAAGGTGATCCTAATATCAATTGTTTTTGATTTTCTGGCTTTTGTAATGGTGGACCTTAAGAATCTTTTGATGTAGATTTGTTACTAATTTTTTCCCTGTAAAAATTCTCTAGTTAAAAAATCTGGTAAATCGTTCTTAATACCATCAATATGTATGATCTCAAAATCAAAACATGTGAGTAATGACTGCCATCTGGCAAATATATGTTTTGACACTAAATTCTTGAAATCTTTTTGTAAAACACTTTTGGCCGATTTACAATCAGTTTTTAGAAGAAATTATTTTGAGAATAAATCGTCTTGAAATTTAGTAATACAAAGAACAATAGCTAAAATTTCTTTTTTAATAGTACTATAATTTAATTGGGCTGAAGACCAAGTTCCAGAATAATATCTGACAACTTGTTCCTTATCAGTAACCGATAATTTTTGTTTTAAAATACCTCCAAAACCAATGTCGGAAGCATCGGTTTCTACAATGAGATTGACCTCTGGGTCTGGGATTCCTAGACATGGTAATTTCTTAACAACCTGTTTTAACTTGATAATACTTTGGGTCATGGTTTCATCCCAAGGAGGTGGACTTTTTCTTAACCTTTTGAATAAAGGTAGACATATTGTCCTAAGGTTTGGGATAAAATCTGACACATAGTTGAGACAACCTAAAAATCTTTATAATTGGGTCTTATCTTTAATCTCATTAGGGAATTTGCTAACAAATTCTAACGATCTGGTAATGGGGGTGTACTCACCTTGACTAATGTCAAACCCTAGGAATCTGACTTTAGGTTGGAATAATTTTAATTTACTTTCTGACAATACTAGACCATTTTCTTTAATTATTTTGTAAAATTGCTCTAAGTGTTGAAAGTGTTGATTAATGGAATCTGAAAAGACTAGAATATCATCTAGGTAAACCATAGTAAAATTTGAATATTGATAAAAGATATCATTCATTATATTCTGAAATTCGGACGGTGCATTTTTTAGTCCTAAAGGCATAACGTTCCATTCATAATGACCAAAGGGAACTATAAAAGCGGTTTTATACTTATCTTTTTCTTTGACTTGTATTTGATAATATCCAGATTTTAGATCAAATTTAGAAAAAAATACTTTTATTATGTAATCTATTAATTAAATCTTTTTTATTTGGTATTGGGTATCTAATCCATTGTAATGCTGTGTTTAAAGGTTTGTAATTAATTACTAAACGAGGGCTCCCTCTTTCTAATTCCGAAGCGTTAATTACATAGAAGGCTGAACAACTCTGTCGCGGCCGGCAAAAATTATCGAGTCGCCATCATATTTTTTAAGGGAAAATAATGATAAACCTAAAATCCTAATCCTAAGGAAGAGATTCTTACGGTTCGGGAGTCGGTTAAATAGAGGGAAGGTGTTAGGCACCCCTTACTTCCATTGTACTCAATGGGATCCACCTTTGAGTTTAGGGCATGTTTGTTTGTCTAAATGAAAAGAAAACCTAAGTTTTTTCCCAATTATACTCGCTAGGGTTGGTTTGCAACCCTATGCCTACGTACCCTCAATTTGAAGGATCAGAGTAACCGTAGTTCACCTCCCCTATTCCTACCCCCTAATCCTATTCCTAAATCCCAAATCCTATCCCTAAATCCCATCCACTATTTATACTCTTGGACAAAGAGTTCTATCCCTTAAATCTAGTGTTTATACTCCTAGATGAGGAGTTCTATCCCTTAAATCCCTTAAACCCTTATCCATTATTTATACTCTCGGAGGAAGAGTTTTATCCCAAAATCCAAATCCCATCCCTTATTTAGGCTCTCGGACCAAGAGCTTTATCCCTTAATCCTTTTATTTATACTCTCGGATATCAAGAGTTCTATTCCTAAATCCAAATCCCATCCCTTATTTAGGCTCTCGGACCAAGAGCATTATCCCTTTTATGTAAATCCCTTAAAAAATCTTAAACATCCTTTTAAAAACCAATTTCTAATTTTTCACAAAAAAAAGAAATTAAATCAAAAGTTAAATAATTAATATGACAACAAAACGAAATTAAACCAAAATAAAGTCCACATTCTAAATAATTCCTAAAAAATATTTATATTCCAAAATGTTTTATTTTTTTATCCCAATCCCATATTTACCTTTTTTAAAAAAAAAATAATAATTTTTACAACTTAAATCCTTTATAAAATTTTATTTACATAAGTTATAAAAAAAACTTAATTACCACCACATGAAAATTAAGAATTTAAATTAAATAATAAAAGAAAAAAAAACTAAATTAACAAATTAAATAAAAAATATTTTTCACAACTTAAATCAAGGAATTGATTCAATTGTGATTTTTTAATAAAAGAGATAAAAATAAGTTTAACAAAATAAAAAACGAAAATCCCAAAATAATCCCTAAACCCTCAATTTTATCCTAAATTCCTATTCTTTTAAAATCTCCTAATTAAACATAGAACCCGATTAAATTTTAATTATTCCAAAAGACCTAAGACCCTATCATAAATCTCAGATATATAAAATAACCCTAAAATCCTATTTTAGAACCCTAATTAGTACTTTAACCCTAATTAACTAATTAAATCAAATGGTTAACTAAATTAATTAAATAGACACCCAGGGGGTGTATTTTCCTTTGAAAATTCAATGGGCCGTTAAAACTGGGGGTGTTAATAGCTGTTTGGGCGCAAGGCCCAATTACTCAACCCAGTTCTAAAAAAAAGAAAAAAAACAATACCGGTGGGAAGAGGGTTTGATCGTTAATCGCTCCTGGACGTTGGATGAAGATCCAACGGTTATCCCTGAAACCCATACCATCCCTTGATCTCAAAGTATAATGATCATGTGGTTATGATCGTCAGTCAACGCAGACCCACGGTATTTGCACGCGCGTTGGATCCTCTGGCTGACTGGAAAGTCAACCGATCCAAAGGAAATAAAGAACGCCACATGGCGCGAATCAACGGTCACACGGAGGGAGTATTTATCCCGTTTCCTCTCATTTTCTCTCATTTTCACTCCTCTTTCTCTCTCTTCGCTCACTCTCTCAGAGCTCTCTCACTTCTCTCTAAATTCTCCGTCGCCGGTGGGCCGTCCGACCACCGCGCGCCACCACCCAAAACACCATCAAACCCAGATCGCCGGTTGACATTCAACCAGGATCTTCATAACCCAAGAACCCTAACCCCACACAAGAACCCTAAACCTACCCCAAACCCAGAAATACACCTAAACCCTAAGAACCCTAAGGGTTCAACGATGAACCCTAACCTCATCAAAGAACCCTAACCCTAACATCTAACTAAAAACCCAGAAATCCTATAAACCCCAAGAACCCTAACCCTAACCCCAAAGAACCCTAACCCAAAATTTCCAGAAAACCCTGAAAACTCCAAATCGCGACATTCAACAATCCACCAACCAAGAAGCTAAGTGGTTTACCTCCTTGTTCGTTCTTACTTTATCATTCGATCTCCTTCTGATCTCTCCTTTTTTCTTTTGCAGGTTATTAAAGGGATTCGCGCCGCCTGGTTCCGTTCTCCTTCTCCTCGTCCCCTCTCCGTCCAACCCTTTTCCTCTATTTTCTTTTTCTTTTATAGACTTAAGATTAGGTTTAGGTTTTAGAACTTTGATTAGGTTGATCTTGTTTGGGAAATTTTTGGTGTATTTTGATTTGATCCCGTTTTTAGAATTAGGGTTTGATTTTGAACTTAATCAGATTGTAATTTGTAATCTTACATTTATTTGATCCGATTGTAATTATTAAAGAAGTTGAATGCTATTGACTTTCTGATTAAAACAAAATCTGGTTTGATCTGATTTGCTTCCACTTGCGCAAGTTAGGGTTTGGGGAACTTGGGGAAGGGGACAACCCAATGGGTCAACTGTTTGACCATAACTAAAATAATAAAACGTAATATACAAAATGACAATAAAATAAAAGCTAATCACCAAAAATCAGAAAAACCTAATATTAATTAATACCAAATAAAAAAATAGCTAATCCTAATCATCAATTAAGCTAATTTAAACACTTAAATTTAAACTCCCAAAAAAAATAAAATTCAAATACGACTCCCAAAAATAAATCAAAATAAAATCCCCAAAGATAATCTAAAAACACTAATTCTAAAAATAAAATCCTAATTTTTATTAGGTAATTAATTAAACTAAAAACTTTTATTTCTAAAAAAGTGGGCCTAAAGAAGACAATCCCAGAAACCCAATGACCCCTAACTTACACCCCCTGACAGCACAAAAACCCAAAAAGAAATAAAAAAATTGGTCAAAATTTAGGGTACTACAACTGCCCCTATTTAACCGTCTTCGAATCAGAAGGATGATGTCGACGAGTCCAAATACAAGAAGGACCCTAATTTTGACCGCAGAACCCGATATATGCTAAACTAATACCCTAAAGCCCCTGGTAATAAACCCCTAGGGAAATATCCAATTGAACCCCTTAATACTTAAAACCCCTTAACAAAATACCCTGATAAAATCTCCAAATGAGATCCCCTTGGTGATTACGAACCCTATGCATGTATGCATGTTTGCGTATATGAGTGCATGTTAGAGCGTAGCGACATGACTGATGCATGACTTGGGCTGGCGCCTCTTTTATGATATGCAATGCATGCGTTTGTATGAAAAAAACTTTTCATAACTTCCTGACTCCCTGACCCTTGTAACTTTGATAATTATAGTAAGCCATGATACCTTTGATTCCTGTAACGTATGTAGTAAAGAATATCCCATGTTGGTTAGATCCTAACGTGTATTCCTGTCAGTACATAGACCCCATATCCTGTTTTGGGAGAATCTGATCCCTTTGATGATTCCAAAAAACGAAGTAAAATCCATTTTCCCTTTTTAAAGCTTTTATTTATACCTGATATTTCAATGCATTATTTCACAATTAATCGACACCTTGTAATCAAGTGGAATAATTTAGGAGGCAAAGAAATGTATTTGAAAAGCAAATTTATTGAGAATTGACCCGCAAATGGGCAATGATAAGCATGGAGGGTAATTCTCGTAAGGAGATATTACCGAAAATCCAGAAAAATTTAAAATGGAAATAAGAAAACAAATTTATTTATGATCCTATTAAATTTAACACTAGCTAATATCCCTAAGACTCCAAGATCACGACACTTCGCTTCTGAAGATGACGGCTGGAATGATCGCTCCCTTCTGAATTCCTATTACGGGGTGACTTGAGTGTTTTCAGTCATATGCCTTTTGGACATCCCTAACTTTTTCCTGAACCGCTCTTTTTAGAGTCTTAGTCCACCGGGATGATATACCATTTTTTCGACTAAGCCGCCCTTAAGGGTTTTCGACTCGTCGGGTATCATTTTTATCCAAATCCCTAATTTTTGCCTGGATTGCTCTTTCGAGTTTTCAATCCACCGGGACGCCCTAATTTTTGCCTAAGTCGCCCTTTAGGGTTTTCGACTTAGCGGACTTTTATCCTTTTTTTCTAGGCATAGCATTTTTGACCGAATCGGAGTTCACCGGTCGCGGTAAATCCACTCCATCCACGGTTGTTATTATTAGTGCTTCGCAAGAGGAGGCACTCTTCACGACATATGGCCCTTCATAGGGTGGGGTCCATTTGACGTGGTGGTCTTTATGGATGAGTAATATTTTCCTTAACCCCAAGTCTCCCTCTTCGCGTAGGCGAGGACGAATTTCTTTGTCAGACGCTCTCTTAATCCCATGTGGATATAACTGCCCATAACCACATGTCTCCCTTATACGAGGTTAGCTGATCGAGCCTAGTTTGCACCCATTATGCCTTATCCAGATTAACTTCCTTTATGATTCTAAATTCTGATTGATAGCCCCTACAAATGTATAAGTTTCCCCTGAGATCCAGGTCTAGGTCCTTCATAGGAGTCCGAAGTTTCACAATCCATTGGATTCTCAAATATTGTTAAGCACATTATGAGTGGTCTCCTTGGGAATGGTGGCACCAATATGGATGGCTTTTGCAAATATTCCTTGACCCAACCGAAATCCTTTTGACAATCTTCCTTCCCTCCAATGATTTGATCATTTTCTGAGTAATTTGAAGATTGGCTCACAAGTAGCTGTAAGGTTTGATATATCTCCCAAAAATCCATGAACTTCCTTTTTTATCCTTGGAGCTGGCATCCCTTGAATGGCTTTCATTTTGTCCTTTATTCCCTTTTGACTGACCAGGGACCCTAATATTTTTCCGGATCTGATTCTACCTTATAGGATTTAGTCGTAACTTGAATTTCCTTAAATGATCCCACAACTTTCGCAAGTTAGTTATGTGATCTTCTTCCTTTTCTGACTTGGTAATCCTATTATCCATATGAACCTCTATCTCCTTATGCCCCTTATTACCATAGTCCTTTGACAAGTTACTCCTACATTTCTTAACCTATAAGGTGTTACCTTATGACAAAAGTTAAATTGTTTCTTGACTTCTTCCCCGATCAGGTCTGGTCTTAGTCATCCTCAGCCTTTGCTTAATTGGCGTGCATTCCAGTTTGAGTAATAACTTGTGCTCGACGATGCTTGTATCCAGTCCTGACATATCTTGTTATGACCATGTCAACGCCTCTGTGTACCCTTGCAATAGCTCGATCATCCTTCCCTTTATATCCTTATTTAGAGAAGCATTGACTTTGACCTCATTCCTATCTTCCTCAGTTCCCAGATTGATCACATCCACTGGTTCCTGATGAGGTTGTATTTCTTTGTCCTCTTGCCTCAACAGTCCGGCTAACTCTTCGGGAAGCTCACTCTCGTCCTCATCACCCTCTTCCACTTGGTTAATCGATAATCCGAAGTCATTCGAGATGATAACGGTGTTATTTTTAATAGGTTCATTTTTAAATTTGCATGGGGCAGAAGATTTTTTTTTAATTATCCCTTTTGGAACGAAGTGCTAGAAATGAAAATATTGCCAGAAAGTATATTGCCATTATGAATAAACAGAAAATGAAAGAAAAAGATCTTGATTGAAAACAAAATGCAATTTTATTGATAGAAATAAATCCAATGAAATAACAGGTGGCCCTACAAAGCTTTGTCCACTTGCCTTGGGCATAGCAAGGGACTTATTATTATTTTTTAAAAAAAAGTAAATTACTTCGAAACAGAAATCATCTCAGAAATCCCGATGGTTCTCCAATTGTCGAAATTAGACATTCTTTTCTTCCTCTTCCATTAAGGCCACATGATCCCAAATTCCAAATCCCACACCATGGAAATCGCCTTCTAATCCTTCATTAGCCGGTTTGTAACCCAGCCCAAACAAATCCTTCTCCTCAGGTGACTCCCATTGTTTGCCCCAGTTTGTTATGTCTTCCTTATTAATAAGGAATTCATCCCCCATCTCTTCCATGGCGCTGACTGTTGCCCCACTGTGCCCCAGCAATGCATTATCTCCCAGATTCAGATCTTTAGGGTCTATTACACTGACATCATTTTCCTTTGAGTTATTTTCGGGGTACCCCTTATTGTTATGTTGGTCGGAGGATGACTGCCCAATATTTCCTGTCCTTAAACCGTTCTCAATTCGCTCTCTAATGATAACCAAGTCAGTGAATCCTGTTGAGACTGCCCCAATCACCCTTTCATAGTATAGCCCTTGCAGAGTTCCCATGAACGTATCTACTAGCTCGCTTTCTCGTAATGGAGGTTGAAAACGAGAAGCTAGCTCCCTCAATCTCTGGGCATACTCCTTAAAAGATTCGTTCTCTTTTTGAGACATGTTTTGTAATTGTATGCGATCAGGGGCCATGTCTACATTATATTGGTATTGCCTTATAAAGGCACTTGCCAGATCCTCCCAGTTCTTGATGTGAGTCCTCTCCAGTTGTACATACCAATCCAAGGATGCCCCACTAAGGCTGTCTTGGAAAATATGCATCATCAGCTTTTTATTTTTAGCATGAGCCCCCATCTTTCAGGAAAACATCCGGATGTGATTTTTGGGACAACTAACTCCTTTATACATCTCGAAGTTAGGTGCCTTAAATTTAGGAGGTATGACCACATCGGGCACCAGACACATTTCCAAGGCATCCACTCCAGGAACATTGAGTCCCTCCACGACCTTTAGCCTTTCCTCAAGTGCTTTGTACTTATCATCAATCCTTCTCCTTTCCCTAACAGTGGTTCCTTTATTTTCGAGGGCCCCTCGTCTCGGATTTTCACCCTCGTATGAGTAGTTCTCACGTGGGGTAGGTCTGTAAGTAGTACAAGGTGCCCCATTGGAAATAGGTGGAGAGATGGTTCCCTCGAGCGGTTGGTCAACAGTTTTGTGCTTAGCATCTCAGTCTCCTCATGTTCCAGATCACGGAGAAACCCTAACAGGGGGTTATTGTCTTCAACATGGGAGGTAGGAGCAGGAACCTTCCTTTGATGGCTTGAATTGGTTCTTCTGGCTATCAAATTCTGGACGGCAAGTGTCAGTTGATCAATCTGGCTTTTCATTTCTTCCACGTTCTCCTTGACAGTATCCATTTCTCCTCTTAGCGTAACCATATCCTTCTCCATCTGATCCATAGCTTTCCTTTGGTAAGGTCGGGAAGTCAAATTGTTATGCCTGAGATGAAGTTTGAAAAAATGATTTTTTTTTATATTGAATGCATGTTGGTGATGAACGTATGAATATGCATGATGTATGCTAAATAATTTTAAAATTTTTATTTGGGGGGAATTCCAAAATCCATTGTAGTTATAGATGAATATATCCAAAGGCTGCAACCCATACACATAGAATATCAACTCCAAATCCATTAGCCAATCCCCAAATCCAAAATGCCTTCCAATCTTATAACAATAATTCCTCGGGAATAACCCAAAGCAATAATCCCAAAATGGAAGCTCCTGAACTTAAGAAGACGTAAACTAAATAGATGCCCCCACTGCCTTCTTAAAACTCCTCCAAGTACCCTTGCATTTCCCTATCCTCCTTGTGGTGAGATAATAGATCCTCAACAAGCACAACTAAGTATTTAGGCTTGACCCTTTTTCCTTTTATGTTTTTTTCTTTTTTTTTTCATGCCCCTTGCAAGTTTTTTCCTCCTTGTAAATCCAAGTATAGTGTAAGAGCCAGTTGAAGATCCTTGAAGGGGAAGTCACGTAGAGGAGGATTGTGCAAGAGTAGTTATGGCCTCTACCTTTCTAGGAGTCCCCAAGAGATCGAGGAACCTTCCACGCTTGTATAACCATCCCTTGAGCAGATTTGGCATTAAGTCTTAAAGGCCTTTGATACTTTGTAAATCAGCACTTAGCATTCTGATGCGTAGGGTAGCCCTTTTATTTGAATCAATCTTTCCCATATTCCTACAACGCATCTAGAAATTCCCCACAAAATGCATATATGCAAAAAAGGTTTTTAAATGCATGATGACATGGACATTTTGTTCTTCGGTTAAATGTTTTTTTTTGGGTTAGGGTAAGGTGAAAATGCAAGCATGACCCTAACTAGGTAGGATCCCTATAATAGGTTTAGATCTAAAGCTTGTCTACCCAATCCCCTCACATGTAGGACATACAAGTTTGGACAGCATAACGACCCTATACTGTACAGACTATACCCTTGTCTTACCATGAGAAGGAGCAAGCCTTCCTACGGTAATCCTTCGGGATAAGTCTCATTTGGGGTAGGAGCCTCGTGACAGCCCTTGAGGGTTGAATACATAGGGTCTCCATAGATTGGTGTGGGGTAGGTTAAGGTTCTCAGAGTCACAGACCACCTCCAAATCATTCCACTACGAGAGGGGCTAGCCCTTTCGTGAGGATGACTTTGGAAGGATCTACTCTGAGTGTGGCATCAATGCATTTTAGGGGACGTTGCGTCCCTCGCAAAAACATTTCCGTTCCACTTTAGGTTCTAGGGTTATCCTTCAAGCTTTGGGTTTTAGCTTCACTCCTTTTTTTTATTGCCCCAATCCCTTGCATGATAACAAAATAAAACAAAATGTTAAATAAATAAATATATGAAATAAAAATAAATAAATAACAATAAAATAAAAAACCAAAAAAATAAACATCCAAGACAAACAAAACCCTAAATCCTAAGGCTAGGATTGACTCTCGCTAGGAAGGAATCCCCAGCAGAGTCGCCAGCTGTCGCGGCCGACAAAAATTATCGAGTCGCCATCATATTTTTTAAGGGAAAATAATGATAAACCTAAAATCCTAATCCTAAGGTAGAGATTCCTACGGTTCGGGAGTCGGTTAAATAAAGGGAAGGTGTTAGGCACCCCTTACTTCCATTGTACTCAATGGGATCCACCTTTGAGTTTAGGGCATGTTTGTTTGTCTAAATGAAAAGAAAACCTAAGTTTTTTCCCAATTATACTCGCTAGGGTTGGTTTGCAACCCTATGCCTACGTACCCTCAATTTGAAGGATCAGAGTAACCGTAGTTCACCTCCCCTATTCCTACCCCCTAATCCTATTCCTAAATCCGAAATCCTATCCCTAAATCCCATCCACTATTTATACTCTTGGACAAAGAGTTCTATCCCTTAAATCTAGTGTTTATACTCCTAGATGAGGAGTTCTATCCCTTAAATCCCTTAAACCCTTATCCATTATTTATACTCTCGGAGGAAGAGTTTTATCCCAAAATCCAAATCCCATCCCTTATTTAGGCTCTCGGACCAAGAGCTTTATCCCTTAATCCTTTTATTTATACTCTCGGATATCAAGAGTTCTATTCCTAAATCCAAATCTCATCCCTTATTTAGGCTCTCGGACCAAGAGCATTATCCCTTTTACGTAAATCCCTTAAAAAACCTTAAACATCCTTTTAAAAACCAATTTCTAATTTTTCACAAAAAAAAAGAAATTAAATCAAAAGTTAAATAATTAATATGACAAAAAAACAAAATTAAACCAAAATAAAGTCCACATTCTAAATAATTCCTAAAAAATATTTATATTCCAAAATGTTTTATTTTTTTATCCCAATCCCATATTTACCTTTTTAAAAAAAAAATAATAATTTTTACAACTTACTCCCTCCGTCCCAAATTATAAGACGTTTTTGACATTTCACACAAATTAAGAAACTTAATTATTACTTTATGGAAAAGATAAATTATATATAACTTGACAGTAATGCCCCTCATAATTATATAGGAGAGAGAAATTAAAAAAATTGAAAGAATAAATAATAATAAATATTTGAGGGTATATTGGGGAAGATGTCATTTATATTGCATTAGGAATGTAAGGTGACTTATAATTTGGGACAAATTTTTTTGGCAAAGTGACTTATAATTTGGGACGGAGGGAGTAAATCCTTTATAAAATTTTATTTACATAAGTTATAAAAAAAACTTAATTACCACCACATGAAAATTGAGAATTTAAATTAAATAATAAAAGAAAAAAAAAACTAAATTAACAAATTAAATAAAAAATATTTTTCACAACTTAAATCAAGGAATTGATTCAATTGTGATTTTTTAATAAAAGAGATAAAAATAAGTTTAACAAAATAAAAAACAAAAATCCCAAAATAATCCCTAAACCCTCAATTTTATCCTAAATTCCTATTCTTTTAAAATCTCCTAATTAAACATAGAACCCGATTAAATTTTAATTATTCCAAAAGACCTAAGACCCTATCATAAATCCCAGTTATATAAAATAACCCTAAAATCCTATTTTAGAACCCTAATTAGTACTTTAACCCTAATTAACAAATTAAATCAAATGATTAACTAAATTAATTAAATAGACACCCAAGGGGTGTATTTTCCTTTGAAAATTCAATGGGCCGTTAAAAGTGGGGGTGTTAACAGCTGTTTGGGCGCAAGGCCCAAATACTCAACCTAGTTCTAAAAAAAAGAAAAAAAACAATACCGGTGGGAAGAGGGTTTGATCGTTAATCGCTCCTGGATGTTGGATGGAGATCCAACGGTTATCCCTGAAACCCATACCATCCCTTGATCTCAAAGTATGATGATCATGTGGTTACGATCGTCAGTCAACGCAGACCCATGGTATTTGCACGCGCGTTGGATCCTCTGGCTGACTGGAAAGTCAACTGATCCAAAGGAAATAAAGAACGCCACATGGCGCGAATCAACGGTCACACGGAGGGAGTATTTATCCCGTTTCCTCTCATTTTCTCTCATTTTTCACTCCTCTTTCTCTCTCTTCGCTCACTCTCTCAGAGCTCTCTCACTTCTCTCTAAATTCTCCGTCGCCGGTGGGCCGTCCGGCCACCGCGCGCCCCCACCCAAAACACCATCAAACCCAGATCGCCGATTGACATTCAACCAGGATCTTCATAACCCAAGAACCCTAACCCCACACAAGAACCCTAAACCTACCCCAAACCTAGAAATACACCTAAACCCTAAGAACCCTAAGGGTTCAACGATGAACCCTAACCTCATCAAAGAACCCTAACCCTAACATCTAACTAAAAATCCAGAAATCCTATAAACCCCAAGAACCCTAACCCTAACCCCAAAGAACCCTAACCCAAAATTTCCAGAAAACCCTGAAAACCCCAAATCGCGACATTCAACAATCCACCAACCAAGAAGCTAAGTGGTTTACCTCCTTGTCCGTTCTTACTTTATCCCTCGATCTCCTTCTGATCTCTCCGTTTTTCTTTTGCAGGTTATTAAAGGGATTCGCGCCGCTGGGTTCCGTTCTCCCTCTCCTCGTCCCCTCTCCGTCCAACCCTTTTCCTCTATTTTCTTTTTCTTTTATATACTTAAGATTAGGTTTAGGTTTTAGAACTTTGATTAGGTTGATCTTGTTTGGGAAATTTTTGGTTTATTTTGATTTGATCCCATTTTTAGAATTAGGGTTTGATTTTGTACTTAATCAGATTGTAATTTGTAATCTTACATTTATTTGATCCGATTGTAATTATTAAAGAACTTGAATGCTATTGATTTTCTGATTAAAACAAAATCTGGTTTGATCTGATTTGCTTCCACTTGCGCAAGTTAGGGTTTGGGGAACTTGGGGAAGGGGACGACCCAATGGGTCAATCGTTTGACCGGAACTAAAATAATAAAACGTAATATACAAAATGACAATAAAATAAAAGCTAATCACCAAAAATCAGAAAAACCTAATATTAATTAATACCAAATAAAAAAACCAGCTAATCCTAATCATCAATTAAGCTAATTTAAATACTTAAATTTAAACTCCCAAAAAAAAAAAATTCAAATACGACTCCCAAAAATAAATCAAAATAAAATCCCCAAAGATAATCTAAAAACACTAATTCTAAAAATAAAATCCTAATTTTTATTAGGTAATTAATTAAACTAAAAACTTTTATTTCTAAAAAAGTGGGCCTAAAGAAGACAATCTCAGAAACCCAATGACCCCTAACTTACACTCCCTGACAGCACAAAAACCCAAAAAGAAATAAAAAAATTGGTCAAAATTTAGGTTACTACAAACTCCATGGGGACTTGCTAGGCCTAATTAAACCTTTATCTAAAAATCCTTGTATTTCGTTCTTACAATATTCTAGGTGTTGTTTATTCATTTGTATGGGTCTAGCTTTCGTAGGTATATTAGTTTCTTTAAATTCAGGATTGTAAGGTAATGATATCTAAAATGTTTTCCTTGTCCAAAAAGCGTTGGGCTGTTCCGAACATAAGTTTTTAATAAATTTGTTTTGAAGTACATTAATTTTTTCTTTAATAACAGGTGTTTGTAGTTGTTCTACTATTCGTTTATAATGTATTTCTTTATTAATAAAATTAATTTGGTTTTGCTTATTTGTAATAAGATTAACTATGCTAATATTTTGGCTTTGAACTGCGTTAAGATCCTTAATCTTAGGTTTTCTAAAAACTCAAAACTAACCTGGTGACCTAAGGCTTCAGTAGTAATGGCTTGATCATTAATGCTATCTAGATTTTCAGAAGTACCTAGGTCTTGTGGTTTATTTGTTAAAGATTTTAATGTTTCAACAAAACTTTGATTTTGTACTATCATTGTACCTTGTAACTCTAAATATTTAACTTCTAACTCATCCTCCCGGGTTTTTAAAATTTGGATTTCTCTCTTTAATAATTTAATTTCTTCATGTAAATCTTTAATAGATAAAGGTTGTTCTAAAGGTTTTTTTAAACATATTCATCACATCTTTAAATTCAATCTTATTTACTTGATGTTTATTAAGATCATTATCATCAATTATGTCTTTTATTTGCCTCATGAAGGCATCTCTAGTTTCGGAAGGTTCCATTTTATCTAAAATGGTAATTAGGTATTAGCTTGGGTATTAGTTATTACGTTAACTATCCTAGCACAATTCTTACAATCACAAAAATCAATTCCTAAACATTCTTCGTACTCAGACTCAGATTCGCTTGAGCTATTGATTTGATTTAATTCTTCGTAAGAAGATTCCTCTGAAGAGGTGTCTTCATGATCAGAATTTAGCATAATTTTATTTAAGGCGTTAATTAAAGTATACTTTAATTCATCTGATAAATTTAGATTACTTAACTGTTTTATTTTCTCTTTTACTCTACAACTACTAACATAGTGACCAAAACGTCCACACTTATAATATTTTATTTCTTTATTTTTATTTTTATCAAATTTTCTCTTATGTGGATATGGTTTTTTATAGGGTTTTTTTGTTATAATAATCCTGCTTATCAGATTTATCCTGTTTTCTATAATTTTTGTAATTTTTATAATTTCTTCTACCTTTACTTATATTCTTTTTACTTTTAGGATTACTAGGCGCTCTTAATGGAGTAGCTCCATACTGTTCGCAAAATGTTCCCATTTCGCGTCTGCTGCTAGCTTGTTCATTTTTAATTTTGTTTTGAATTTTATAATCGATACAGATTTGAATTCCTGTTTCAACCACATAATTTGATAATTCACCTATAGTTAGACTATCATAGGGGATCTCCCCTTGGTAGTTCTGTTTTATGTTTGTTTTGACCTTTTCAACAAAAAGTCTGGGTAATCCACTAATAAATCTTTCTTTCCAAAAAGCTGCAGAGCCGTCAGCTCTTAAGCATAACTTGGAGAGAAACATATCCCTATACCATCTATAATCAGACATAGTCGGACAATAGAGGTTCATTAATTGATCTGAAGCTCTTTTTTGGAGCTTTAAAGGTTCTCCTACAAAAAACTTGGTGATTGCATAAAGTAACGTTGTAACACTAGCGGGTTCATTATTTTCAGACTTAATAGCTTTATCTATAATTTCTTTATCTTCAGGGCTAAGAAGGTTGTCTCACAATCCTTTCAGCTGACCAGTAAATCCCATAATTAACATTTCTCTAGACTTTTTATCTTAATTTTTCCTTAACATAAAGGCGGGTAGCGGCCATAGTCATATTTTGAATCGTATCTAATATTTGTTGTTCAGAAGCTCCATTTATATTCCACTCTACAATGGCTTCTCCTAAATAACTATTTTCAATAAAGTTTGATCTTTCTTCAAATTGAACGTCAGCAAAGGAATGCCTAGGGTAGTAATTTCTAGTAGGTTTTTTGGAGGCCTTCCTAGTTTATTATCTAGGCTTTCGAATTCCTCTTCTTTAGATAACATGTTTACCTGGGGATCAGGTCTTAAGTCTAAGCCTTTTAACCTTTTCACTAATTCCTCTATTTTATCATGAGTTGAATTTCCTAGTTTTATTTTTTGTAATTCTGAGGATGAAGGTATATTATAATGATAAATAGGTCTAGTAGGATTTAACTTGACAAATTCAGCTGGCTTGAAACCAGATGTTTCTATTCTATCTAATTGTTGTGACATGGTATGTAAGATTTGATTGGAGTAGTTTAACTGACTATGTAAGTTACTTAAATCTTTTCTATCCGGCGTAGGTGCTACAATTGCCTTAAAGGGTGCAACATCTATTTCTATATCTTTTTCTGGAGAGATTTTAATAGCTTCTAAGGGTGGATGTTTAGACTCTATTATTTCTTTCTCCACCATTTATTTTAAAATCTAATGGTTCAGATTTATTCCCATGTTCTCACATAAAAATGACATTCTCATTTGATATGTTCCCTATATATATATATATATATATATCCTATGAGAATGTCATTTCTATATAAGAACATGAGAATGAATCTGAATAATTAGATTTTAAAATAAATGGTGAAGATCATGTGTGATTTTTATTTTTCTCTCTCCTCCATTATTAAAATAAATGATGGAGGAGAGAGAAAAAAACTGACACATAATCTCCACTATTTATTTTAAAATCTATTGATTCAGATTCATTCTCACGTTCTCACCTAAAAATAGCATTCTCATAAGATATGAACTATATATATATATATATATATATATATATATATATATATATATATATATAGGCTAAAATACAGTTTTGGTCCCCCTGTTTGTCAAAATTCACGGTTTTAGTCCCCCCATTTTAATTTTTAACAGTTTTGGTCCCCCATCCCAATTTTGGCCCAAAAAAATGATGAACAGTAACTGGTCCGTACATGAACAGTACATGTCCGTACATGAACAGTACACGTCAGTACATGAACAGTGAGGGGTGGGGGACCAAAACTGTTAAAAAATAAAATGGGGGGACAAAAACCGTGAATTTTGACAAACAGTCCATTCCCCTATTAGAGGAATGCTTTGATCAGATTGGGGCAACAAATTGCTGCTCCCTCTTCCTCCTCCCCGACCAAAGGAGCGACCACCTCCTCTGGTTCTAAATGGGGCGCTCATTGCCCTGCAAGAATTCACGAGTTAAGAAATCAGCAAGAGAATTATTTTCTCCTTTAATATATTGAATATCAAATTCAAAAACACTTAATTGGGCTTGCCATGAGGAAAAAATTTGTTTAGAAACAAGATTTTTGATATCCTTTTCAATAATTGATTTTGCAGAGCTGCAATCGATTCTTAACAAAAATTTTTGATTTAATAAATCAGTTTGAAATTTAGAGATGCATTTAATAATAGAAAGCATTTCTTTCTTGACCGTAGAGTACTTGGCCTGTGTCTGGTTCCATTCACCAGAAGTGAATCTAACCAAGACTTCTTTGGAAGTTTCAGGGTTAACCTGCTTGAGGATTCCTCCATAACCTTGGTCGGAGGCATCAGTTTCAACAATTTTAAAATAGCTAGGGTTAGCTAAGGAAAGACAAGGCAAAAATTTGACTTTCTTTTTAATTGCTTGAACAACAAAAGTATGCTTCTCAGTCCAAGGCTTAGGGACTTTCTTAAGTCTCTGGTAAAGGATGGCTGTATCTTTAGCTAAATCCTTATAGTAATCAGAAATGTAGTTAAGGCTTCCTAGAAACCTTTGCAATTGCTTCTTTTCAGATAATATATCTGGAAATTTGGAAGCGAATTTAATACTTCTGCTGATAGGAACAATTGTTCCTTTGTTGATTTCATGACCCAGAAATCTAACTTTTGTTTGAAAGAGCTTCATCTTTGGAGCTGAAATAACAAGACCATTATGTCTAACCACACTGTAATACCCCAAAATTTGACCACTTAGATTTCCCATCATTGTGAAAATCATCATCACAATATGGATGTACCTTTATGCTTCATTAGTCTCCCCAAAGATGGGTGAGCATCCACTACAATCAAAATTAGGGTTTCAAGCCCTCTCTGAGTGCTTAGACAAATGATCAATCAAGAAATGACATGATATTCAACTTGTCTAATCTCTTAAACATCCACAATGGATCAAAAAGGACTCCCACTTCAAGGATTAAGCACAAGGCTGCTCCCTTCTAGGTGGATCAAGTCTCAAGATCGACAGTGTCACCAAATTAGGGTTTTGGTCGACCAGGGCCTCCAGATGGAAATTTTCATCTGGGCACAAGGCAATGATCCAAAACATAACCTAATATACTTCATGGAACCTCATGAACCCATGCATCAAGTCAATTTTGCCTCAGGGGATGCATTCATCAAAAATCAGGAATTAGGGTTTCTTGACCTAATTCACCCCTAAGTTGACTTTTGGGACAAACCATGAGCCAAGACCTCAAGAGATGATTTGAGGGTCTCTAATATACCATATTGATCCATTTGGAACAATGGATTGATCCAAGAAGTTTGAGCAACAAGTCTCAATTTCATCTGCACCACAATTAGGGTTTTAAGGGAAAAGTCAACTGTAACTTTGACTTTTGACCAGGACATGCTCCCAAACCCTAATACATGATTGAATATACCCTATGACACCCATGTAACATGTCCATCAAGTTTGATTTAGGTCAAGGACATGATTTCTTGAAGAATTGCACAGTTTGGAATTCATCTGATAAAAAGTCAACTGTGCACAAAAGTCAACTTTGACTTTTTGAGATTTTTCACCAAAATGGATTTTTAACCCTAAAATGATGTTAATGTATGATTTGAATCATCATTCATCAATAAAAATCAAGAAAAGTGAGATAACTTGTAAAAGGGGTAACCATAAAACTTAGAAAATTTTCTAAGTTAAAAATAAAGTGGCAAAGGTACCAACTTTGAAGGACCATAACTCCTAAACCACAAGGCCATTTTTTCTCATCCAAAGATGGATTTGTAGCCCTCATTATCACCTACAAAAACTTCAACTACAAGTCATTCCAATTCATTAAGGATTTTGAGTTATGGAGTGATCAAAGTGGCTGAAAAGTGAAAATGTCACTTTTTCCAACACTTAGTGAAATTTTAACTAAGTCAGATTCTGCCTCACTTTTTGCCAAATGTAGGGGGATTTTTCACTTGAAATCAAAAGAGATCAAAACCAAACTTGTTCAAACAGTTGTTGTATCATGTAAGAGCTTTCCAAAATGGCCAAGAACATTGCCAAATTCAACCTACACCATGAGATACAACATTGCCAAGTTGCCTTGCTGAAATCTGTCAAGGCAAGGCAAAATTTGCAACTTTGGTCGATTTGCCAAAATCAGCCAAATTAAATTGCTCCTATCCACTTGGACACCTCAGAGGATTGAATCTAAATGTGACAATCACTGAGCCAAGCCTCCAAAGTCCATGGAACAAGAAATAGCATGTTGAACCTAGAATGGCCAAAATAGGGACAAGACTTCAAATTTGGAATGAGGCATTCAATGGAACCATCAAGGTGGCATGGACTGAGCCATTCTCATCTAAAATCAGTCAAGACTTATCCAAGACCAAGGGGACCATAGCTCTGTGCCCTAACCTCTAGTCAATGGCTAGAGGAGACTTGCATTTCCATTGGCCAACATTGAGGAAACACCTGCTGCAGTTGCCATTCACTGTGGATCCCAAAACAAACTTGCTCTACTATAAATAGAGCTCAATTGTGGTCAGTTTGAGTACACCAAAGCCATCTAACAGATGCTTTCCTCAAAATCTCTTCTTTCACTCTAATTTTGCCTTCTAAGGCAAGTCACTATCAGGTTTTGAGTTTGAGAGCAATTCCAATCAAACCAATCACTCACACACCTCACATACATCACATATGAGCTGATCAAACACTTAGATTACTTCTGAAACATCAATTTCACAAAATCACCAGCTGGTTGCTCAAGGTTTTAACCAAAGTGCAGCTGAGGTACCACAAAATGATCCAGCCAATTTCAATCAAGTCCAACCATCCAAACACAATCCATAGGGTGTAGGGAAGCTGTTCAGATCATCACCACTCATCTGTAACACCTCCAAATCAAAAATCACTTTGAACTTGCTGTCACGGCCTAGAGGTAAGCACATACTTGGTCATCTCTCAATCTATGCATATTTCCTCGCACAATAATTTGGCCATATGTTCATAATCATGCATGGAATGTTTTCCCTCAATTAATTGCATTGTTTGAATCGTGTATCAAAAATCCTAGCCTTCATGCAGAAATTAGGGTTCTTGAGGTCTCTTCGTGATTTCTTGTTGTATGTTTAATTTAAATGAAATTAAAGTACATAGACATGATCGTGAGGTTGAGACGAGCATAATGATATGTGGATTGCATGATATGATTACGTATTCATGGAGATTGGATAGAAAATGCAAATCTGAGAAACCAAGAACACGCGCGTGTTCTTCAGCTGTTCTTGGCGCTATTTTTCATAAATTCAAATATTTGAATTTTGTGATTTTGTTTAATTGATTCAAAAATTAATTTCTCTCTGAGTTTTAATGATTTTGAGTTGATTCTTTTTTTAATAATTCACAAAAATGTTAAAATATTTTATTTTCTAAAAAAATCCCAAAAATATTATTTATTTCATATAATTGATATTTTTGTAAAGAATTAATATTTTGATTGTTTTTGGCATTTTAAATATTTTTTCTACATTGATTTTGCAACTTTTAATGCTTTCTAATTATTTTGTAGGTCAATACTTAATTTTTGAAGCATTAATCCAAGATCACAATTTGTTTTCCATGTGTTAAACAATTTTTGATCATTTTAATTGAATTTTTATTCAATTAAATACATTTTGAAAACAAATTAGGGTTTTGGATTAATTCAACCCTCATAAATCATTTTCAAAACTTTTTGGGCCTCTTGAGAGAGTGTAAGACCCATCCCCCCTTGTACAAAAACTTTTTGGGCCTCACTCATTGTATAAGTCCCTCTGTACAAGTAAACGGCGCGATCGTCGCCCGTTTAAAAATAAAAATCATCTGGGCCTCTCCTTGAGCTATAAGACCCATTCAAAACACTTTGGGCCTCTATTAGAGTGTAAGACCCAATCCCCCTTTTAACCAAAACATTTTGGGCCTCACTTATTGTATAAGTCCCTCTGTGTTAAAAGAAAACCTCGGCGCGATCGCCATTTTTAAACGAAAAATCATTTGGGCCTACCCTCGTGTTATAAGCCCCACTTTTTTTTCTTTAAACCTTTTTGGGCCTCTTGAGAGAGTGTAAGACCCATCCCTTTGTACAGAAAACCATTTTTGGGCCCCAGTCACTTGTATAAGTCCCGCTGTACAAAGTCAAACAGTGCGCTCACTGATAAAACTCTGGGCCTCTCCTTGAGCTGTAAGCCCCAAATCTTTCTTTTTCAAAGCACTTTCTCCTTTGATTTTGAATATACTGTTGTTTTCAATCTTTCTTTGTTGAACAACTAACCAAGCAGCATGGAAGCACTCCAACCGAGTAAGTGGTTATCGCTTTCATTTACTACTTTCATATTATAAACTGTATTGTGGGGCTGCTCACTGTAAGTCTCCTTTCATAAACTCATATCTACTGTGTAATAATAGTATAGATATTTCGAGTTTCCCCGGCTACTACGTCTAGAACTAGGTGACGCCGTTTCATTTATTCGTAGAAATAGACGCCTAGATCCCCAATAGGAGCACCAGATACAGTTTTCTCTTCGGCTGTCCTTCTTAGGAATCGTCAAGAAGCTCTACTCCCTAAGATGAATGTATTCTCCGTGAATGGCATCTTTGAGTTTCTTCCAAATTCTCGAACTTTCCTGACTTGATCTATTCCTTGTGGATAGCTTGCCTTGAATGTCTCGGGGTTTGGGTACCCACTACGGTCATAATCTTGGACCTTAACTAAGGAACCCTCTTCAAAAGCTAAAAGTCGCTGGATAGTAAACCTCGCACGTTTACCAGTGGTTTTTATCTTTAAAAGAGTTATCTCTCCTAATGGAAAGGAGATGATAGACCCACGGGCTTCTTAAAAGCATCGGCCTCGTCTTGGGCATTATTCAAGGACCCTACGGCTTCTTAGAAGTATTCACAGCCTCCTCTTAGGCTTCGTATAATGATCTCTTCCTCCGGGAATGATAGCCTCCTCTTGGGCTTCGTACAAGGACCCGTCGGCTTCTTAAAAGTTTCCAGCCTCCTCTTGGGCTTCGTACAAATTGTCCCGACGACCTCCTAGAGGTATAAAAACAGAACTTAGTCATCTCCATAGAACAGTCCTTTCATAGAGTCTACTACTGTTTCTCAAAGCATAGTACAAAAGATAAAACTCTAGACACTGACAGTCTAACTTCCTTGAGTCTCAAAAGACATTCTCAAGTGACCCCTTCGTTAAATAGGAAGGAAACCCGCAGACTCGGACAGTCTCAACACCCTTTGGATTTCCAGTTTCCTCAAAGAAAAGAAGACCACCCCGATCCTCAGATCTAACCCATGAGTACAGTGATGCTCATATAAGAACTGATTTTCTCTTTCAAAATCAGTATACTGGACCTGTCACTTAACTGACATAGCCTCCTCTTGGGCTTTGTACAATGACTCTCCCTAGCGGAGTCAAACAACGCTTTAGCCTCCATCTCGGGCTTTGTACGAGATACAAAGACTCTCTTGTTGAGTCAAAAACTTTTAGCCTCTCTCTCGGGCTTTGTACGAGACACAAATTAGCCTCCTCTTAGGCTTTGTATAATGATTTTCCTAGCGGAAATTAGCCTCCTCTTAGGCTTTGTATAAGAAAACCACTGGTTGATCCAATTAACCTTTTAGCATCAAAGTTGTGCCTCGTTCACAGTACACAAACATCAACAACTCCTTTCCCTTCATCTAATCGCTGTAAGCGGCAAGCCTCTGGATCATCTATATCCACGCCGCTGTCCCTCTTTTAGCATGAGAAATTCCTAAGGAAAGATGGCATTGCTCTACACTGAGTTAAAGTCTTCTCCTTCAGGTTAAAACCCTTTCTTCAGAAATTATGGCATTGCTCGGATCCGCGTATCCCAGTTAAAGTAATTCTCCTTCTCCCCTCTTTAGAGATGACAAATTCTCTCTAAAGCCGAGGTCTTTCAGCTTCACGTCTTGGGCTTTGAACAAGACACAAATAGACCTTTCAGCTTCACATCTTGGGCTTTGAACAAGATACAAACTACCTTTCGCTTCACGTCTTGGGCTTTGAACAAGACACCAAAAACCAATTTCCTCCCATAAAATAGGAGGAACTACGAACGCTCTGATTTCCCTGTTTCGGTAAACGGGAATACGTAGGCATAAGATCGAAAGAAAAGATCTTAGCGAGCGCAATCAACAAAAAACCCAAATCCCATATCTCCATCAATCAAAAGCAGTATTTCAAAATCAGTCCTAACATCCTAATCCTTGTTCCCCGCCAGAAACCTTCTGCCCAGGTAAAAAAGAAAGAAAACAGTATTGGCGAAAATACAAATAACCAGTACAAAGCCCCCCCACATTGATAGTATCCGTAACCTAACAGACCGCTGTTTAAACTCAGTATGCAAAGCAGGGTTAATTGGAGACATCTATTTCCCTTCCTTATTCAGCTCACAATAGGATAAAAAATGAATCGACCTGTAGTTCAAGCTCAACCGCAGAGAGCGACCAGCGCTTAAGAACCGCGTCCAAAATCGCTCGCTACAGAAAAGTGGCGCCCACCGTGGGACCCGTTCTTTCTTTCTTACAATTTAAACCTTGGGTAAGTCATTTTCATGGCGATGGCCGCCAACAGAAAAGTGGCGCCCACCGTGGGGCCGGTTCTTTCTTCCTTACAATTTAAACCTTGGGTAAGTCATTTTCATGGCGGTGGCCGCCAACAGAAAAGTGGCGCCCACCGTGAGGCCAAATCTTCTTTCTTAAACGTTTAAGGTGGAAACCTTGGACAAACCTTTTTTCTCTTCACTTGTGTGAATACCACAGATTGGGGCTTCCGCCGGGGAACCCATTTCTGTCAGAAACTTAGGAATCATAGCTTTATAAGTCTAGGATGATTAGGACAAATATATATACTGCTTTTCCTAATTGCTATACGTGTTTATTTTTCTGCTACTGGGAATGCGTGTGATGCCGCATGTGGTGATAATGAGTATACACTTAAGATAAGTGATGGCGACGGGGTCGACCATCAACCTCAGTGGAGGCTGACCAACGCAACCCATTCACTCTTCTAGCCAATGGGCCGGTTGTTAAGTCTGAGAAGCTGAGGAGCCAAACCCTTTCGTAGTGCGGAAACTATCGGAAATAGTTGTTACGCGATACTACCCTCATTTGAGGCTGGTGATCTATTCTTGGTGAATGACACTTACTCTAAGATTTCTCTACAACTCACTGGCGATCCGCTTGTTGTTTTGCTTTCCTGGGAGGAGCTGATGATAATGAGTACAGGTACAAAAATCACCCTAGTATAAACCTTTGGGGATGGGTAGAGCCTTGACTTCATGACAACGACCCTCTGACCCCATGTTTTTTCTATGTTTTTGTGTGCTGCATTCATGCATTCGTTTAATAAAACATTAAAACATTCAAAAAACTTTCTCTTCTAGTCTCTCTGTTTTCCAAATTAAACTAAGACTGTGATTGCAAATATCAGAGAAGAGGATTACGCTAATGGATTTCGGTAGAAGGAGAACTCACCAGTATACCTTCAAGGTTCCAAAACTAGGGGATTTGAGAAGGTTAGCAAGGATGATCGTTAACCCAGAGGCTTTCAGAGCCAAGCACAGTGGTTTGCTGCCACTGTTAAGAGTCCATGTGATTAAGGAGATCATGGACGCGCTCATTCATTTCTACGATATGGTTTATCACTGTTTTACATTCCCGGATTACCAGCTATCACCAACCCTGGAGGAGTATTCTCATCTGACTGATTTACATATCACTGATCGAGCTCCATTTTCTGGACTGGAAGAAATTCCAAAGAATCAGACTATTGCAATAGCAATTCATTTGGACGAGTCTGAGGTCAGGACTCACATGACCACTAAGGGTGGCATCCAAGGTTTGCCAGCCCAGTTCTTGACAAAAAAGGCTATATACTTCGCTAGTATAGGGAACGGGACTGCTTTTGAAAGCATCTTTGTCTTGCTCACCTACGGGTTATTTTTGTTTCCCAACATCAATAACTTCGTCGATATCAACGCTATTAAGGTTTTTCTCATTGGAAACCCTGTGCCGACTTTGCTTGCAGATGCGTATCATTCTGTACACTTGGGAAATCTATACAGCGGAGGAGAGATCACATGCTGTGTACCTTTGCTTTACAAATGGTTTATCTCTCACTTGCCTAAGTCTGCTGCTTTTTGGGATTGCAAGAGTGTCTTACGTTGGTCGCAGAAGATCATGTCTCTTACCAACTCTGATATAGATTGGTGTAATAGGATTTATGAGGGAATTAGAATCATTGACCGTTGTGGAAACTTCCCCAGCGTACCCCTCATAGGAACTAAAGGAGGAATTAACTATCATCCAATATTGGTTCTTCGTCAATTTGGATACCCGATGAGACACATCCCACTGGGTGTTCATCTGGAAGATCTTTTCTTCAAAGAAGGAGAAAGTGACAGAGCACTAAAGATGGAAATAGTGCAAGCTTGGAAACATGTTCATAAGAAAGGACGAGAGTCTCTGGGAAAACCGGACTGTGTCTCGGTGGAGCCTTATCTCCACTGGGTACAAACCAGAGCTCTCAAGCTAAAGATGCCTTATCCTCGTTATGGAATTCTTCCGCCGAGGGAATCTGTCACGTACTTCATGACGGAAACTGAAAGGCTTCAGGTTACTCTCAACAAAGTTCAAAAGGAAAGAAGATCTTGGAAGAACAAGTACCGCACCCTCGACGTAGAGTGTATCCAAATACAGCAACTACTAAAAGAGAAAGATGCTCTGATTAAAATTTTGGAGCAGCATGCTGTAGAGAATCAAGATGACCAAAGGAATTTGCTCGCTCCTTTCACCTGGCAAAGGAATGACAACCCAACAACGGCCTAAGCTCCCCGGTCAAAGAAGAGGACTCGGGACCCATTAGTTTAGGTTTCTGTTTCTGCACTTTGTAATCTACTGTATTTCCATTTCTGTAATCCTTTGGAATTCAATAAAAAGGGGTTTCCCCACTGTTTGATATTTGCAATCTAATTGTCGAAGTTTATTTTGATTAAACAAAAAAAAACAACAATTAATATAATCATTGCATTCATCATTCTCACATCGCGTATTCTCCTTACCTACGAATCTCACGTTTGTGTCTCGATTCTAGAGTCAAACTGTCTCATTCGTACAATACTCGGGCCAATCGTCAGAAAAAGATGGATGATCTTGAGGAAGAAAACAGAGAGTTGAAAGAAGAGATCGACGCTCTGAGAGAGGATATGAGAAAACTTCGTAACGACATGCAAGCCATGGCAGAAGCTCAGCTACAAAGAACTGTGATCTCAGAGATCACCTCAACGCCCATCATAGAAAAGTATGATCCTAGGTATCAGATGCCGAAAAATCGTCCTTGGGGCATGCCTGTTAACTATATCCCGGAAGGATATGTTCCGCCGATCACTGAAGATCAGGGAATCGCAACAGAAGCCGCTGGGCCTGAAGGTTAAAAACTTCGGGAAAGCGAAGATGCCAGGGGCATACTCAAGACTCCTGAAGGTTACAAACTTTGGGAGGCGCCAGGACTTACTGCCGTAGTCACGGTACCACCCCCTGTGGTGCACACTGTCCCGGAAGGACAGATTCCACAGACACCTTCTGGTAAGAAGGAAACTATGTTTGACAGAATGGATGAATTCCAGGAGCAGTTCTTGGAAATGCAGAAAGAGCTGCAAGCCATTCGCGGCCAGGTTCTATTTGGAAAGGACGCCGCAGACCTCTGCTTGGTCCCAACAGTGAAAGTCTCGCACAAGTTCCAAGTGCCCGACTTTGAAAAATACAAGGGTAACTCTTGCCCTCAGAGCCATCTGGTGATGTACGCTCGGCGGATGTCAGCTCAGACGGAGAATCAGGACCTGCTGATTCACTACTTCCAGGATAGTTTAACCGGTGCCGCACTCAAATGGTACATGGGTTTAAACCGTACTACGATCAGTACATTCAGAGATCTTGGTACTGCCTTCGTCCAACAATACAAGTACAATTTGGACATGGCACCCGACAGAGATCAACTCAGATCAATGTCACAAAAGGACAAGGAAACCTTTAAGGAGTATGCTCAAAGGTGGCGTGAAATTGCCGCTCAAATTTGTCCACCTCTTGAGGAAAAAGAGATGAAAAAAATCTTCTTAAAGACCTTAAGCTCATTTTACTATGACCGAATGATTGCCAGTGCACCCAGTGATTTCACCGAAATGGTCGGCATGGGTGTACGTCTTGAGGAAGCCGTCCGAGAAGGACGTTTGGTAAAAGACACTGGATCAACGAGCGGTACTAAAAAATACGGTAGTGCTCTCCCTAAGAAAAAAGAGCAAGATATTGGGAATATCTCTCTCGAAAAGCAAAGGCGACGTTATCAGCCAGTAGCAGCTGTTACTCCTGCTATCGGCCCCGCGCCTGTTCCTATGTATCAACCTCAGGTTGCGCAGAGCCAACCTGACTAACAAAGGACACAACAGCCTCTTCAGCAGGCTCGTCCTCCATATAACAACAACCGTACAACACGGCCACCAGGATTTGATCCTATACCCGTAACGTACGCAGAACTGTTTCCGTTACTGCTGGCTAAGGGGCACATCCAGACTAAGTCTCCCCTTTCAGTTCCGGAAAATCCGCCTTTTTGGTTTAAAGCGGATCAAACATGCCCTTATCATCAAGGAGGTTCAGGGCATAACATTGAGACTTGTCTCAATTTCAAATCCGACGTGCAAAAGCTTGTTAGGAGCGGGCTCTTATCTTTCAAAGATACGAATCCTAATGTTCTTACGAACCCGCTACCTCAACATGAGAAAGCTGCAGTCAATCTGATTGAGAAAGAGACTAACAATGTCTATCAAATTCATGATGTACTCTTGTTGAAAACCAATCTGGTCAAGATGCATTGTAGACAGAGTGGATATGGCCATGTGCCACCTCATAATTATCACCAGTGTGATATCTGCTCTAAAGACAACCAGGGATGTTCTGTAGTGCAAGCAGCTCTACAGGAACAAATGGATCTTGGATGGATCCAAGAGCACCGAGTTCGTGGAGTTAACATGGTTTACACGAATTCCAACGTCATTCAAAACCACGACATCCGTGCGATGAATGACAACTTGGTGGCAATGCACTCAAGGCAAAGACAGTATCATAATCTGCCGCGGCACGATTACAGTTCCTGTCTGATTTGCTCGGTAAACAAACAGGGATGCTCTTTCATACAAGAGGCCCTCCAGCGTCAGATGGATCTTGGATGGATCCAAGACTACCATGATAGGAACTCCTATCAAATCAACATGGTTCAGATCTTTGACATTCGCGTGATTAATACCAACCTGGTAGAGTTACATGCTGAGCACGTCCGACTCGGATTCTTAATATCACATGATTATCAAAACTGCAAAGCAGGTTGCGAAAACGATCGAGGTTGTACCCTTGTCCAGGAGGCACTTCAGCACTTGTTAAATCACTGGTGGATGCCAATCTATATGGACGAAGATACTCAGCAAATTAGTATCAATCACAGGAATCCTACTCGTCGTCAAAGTCAGGATGTCCGATCAATGGAAGATAACCTAGTGAGGTTACATTGCATTCAAAGTGGGCGTGGCCAGGTGCCACCACACAACTATGACAGTTGTAGCGTCTGTTCGGAAAGTAACCAAGGGTGTTACCTTGTGAGAGCAGCTCTTCAGGGTCAGATCGATCATGGAGAAATTCATCCATATCCAGGTTCAGGACCCATCATTTGGTCGCCGAACTACCTTGCCGAGCAAGTTAAGGATGTTGTCACGATCTCTGGTCATCACAGGACCAGGGATGTTTTTGCCATCATCCCTCTACTTGACGAATCTAGAGTTCCCAACCAGGAACGGATCAAGGTTACTTATGATGGTCAGAAAAATCAGAAGGTTCCCATAGTCATCTATCTACCGGGGCCACTACCGTATGAATCAGCTAAGGCAATCCCTTATAAATACGGTGCAACAATAATCGAGAATGGAAAGGAAATTCCATTACCCTCCGTCGTGAATATTGCAGACATCAGTCGTGTAACATGGAGCGGTCGAATCTTCAACCGAGGGGTTGGAGAATCCAACAAAGAAAAGGAACTTCAGGCGGAAATTCCTGATCCACCAGTCGGTCAATCTAGTAATCCCGACTTTTCAAAAGACAAAGATGAGATGCTAAAGCTCATCCAAAGGAGTGAATATAACATTGTTGATCAACTGTTACAGACTCCTTCAAAGATCTCAGTATTATCACTGTTACTCAGTTCAGAAGCACACAGAGAGGCTCTACAGAAAGTCTTGGAGCAAGCCTTTGTGGAACAGGATATAACAATTAGACAATTTGATAGCATTGTCTCTAACATCACTTCCTGCAATAATTTGGGATTTAGTGATGAGGAATTACCTGAAGAGGGTCGCCGTCATAACATGGCGCTCAATATCACAGTTAACTGCTAGGGCGATGCTTTAGCCAACGTACTGGTAGACACAGGGTCAGCCCTGAATGTTATACCGAAGTCCACCTTGATGCAATTATCATTCAAGGGCCCTCTGATGAGAGTCAGCGAGGTCGTCGTCAAAGCATTCGACGGATCCAGAAAAACAGTTATCGGCGAAGTTGATCTTCCCATAACTATTGGTCCTCACACTTTCCAAATCACTTTCCAGGTCATGGACATCCGGGCAACATACAGTTGTTTATTAGGAAGACCTTGGATACATCAGGCTGGAGCGGTTACTTCAACCCTCCACCAAAAGCTAAAGTTCGTCAAGAACGATCAACTTGTCACGGTTTGTGGGGAACAAGCCTTGCTTGTGAGCAACTTATCATCATCTACTTGTGTGGAACCCGAGGAGGTTATTGGAACTCAGTTCCAAGTACTATCGGTGAGCAAGGACAATCAGTTCAAATAAGGAACTTCAATTTCTTCATACAAAGATGCTATCAAAGCGGTCGAGAGTACCGATACGACAGGATGGGGACGGCTTGTCATTCGTATTGACAATAAAACAAAGAAGGGTCTTGGTTTTTCTGCGACTTGTACCCAGATGGCCGCCAACGATGAAAGTCTTCATCCCCTTCAAAACTTCTTCCACAGTGGAGGTTTTCTTCACCCAGTGTCTCAGACAGTTCATGCTATCAATGAGGAAGATCCCTCTGACACAGATGAAGAATGGAAGTCCTACCTTAACAAGGACGGTTATATGTCTCAGGAAGAGGTGCCTATGCCTTTTTGCTTTCCTACAGAAAGTCCAAGATTTATACCCAGATCAGATGTTGAAATGATCTACGGGGATTATGATCCGGAAGGATGTCGCGCTCCGCCAAATTCATTAGAGGAAGACACTTCGATGAAAGATAATTTTGACTACACCTACTATGGTCCAATGGATGGTCTGCCAATGTGGCAGCCTTACCCAGGAGACTTGGGGCGAGAAAGTCAGCCGAACAATGAAACTCAGCTGAGCGTCATTGAACAGAATACCTGTGTCCCCACCATGTCATGGGATTAACACTCAGGCCATTCAGAAACTACTCAACATGAAGATGAATTCACAACGTTCGCAGGACTAGAATTCATCAACTATGCTTTTCTCGAGGTCAACGTCATCGAGAGGGATGACTCCTCCAGTTCCACAGAAGTGTGGGACACCCTGGGACAACCAAGTGGAAAATACGACTATATGGTCAAGTACACCGCTCCCGAAAGCTCTCGTATCAGGCTCGAAGATATCCAGCTAACTGGATGGGGAGATACAGCTGAGAGCACAAATGCTATGCAAAATACAACTGAGGAATTCTCCTACGACAATTCTGCCTGGGAGACAGATTCCAATGATCCTGCTCCACCAGAAATCAGCGTCATTTCTGAAGACAAATCAAGGAAGGTGCCAGACTTTGTGATTCACCGAGGAGTTCGCCGCCAATGGGTTACCGTCAAGGTTCCGAAGGCCGTTCGTCAGTCAAAGTAATTTCCATCTTTAACCTTTCACCCTGCCCAGGTGAAACGGATATTTTGATAGGGCTCGTTTTCTGTAAATTTCCCTCTTCGCTTTGCCCAAAGCGACAGAGTTTTGTTTTATAGGGCTGTAGTTTCAAGAGTCGACTTGTTCATTAATAAAATAATGTCGTTCTGTAATTTCTGCATTAATTGTTGTTTTCTCTTTTTGCTTTTTCAGAAAATGGTAATCCTAAAAAACATTCAATAATAAAAACAAGCAATAAAATCAAAACACTGCACACACTTACATTTTCTCTATCTCTTCTAAACACGAATCATCACGTCATGCAGATTGCTTGTTTTATACCCCGTTGAAACATACGATCCGATGCCTTCTCCCAACTTTGAGTTCCCGTTATTCGAGGCTGAAGAAGAAAATGACGACCAAATTTCGGAAGAGATCTCCCGACTACTCAGACAAGAGGAAAGGTCCATCGAACCTCACAAAGAGCCGTTGGAAACGGTAAACTTGGGTTCAGAAAAAGAGAGAAAAGAAATCAGGATCGGAGCACTGCTCAGTCCAACTGCCAGAGAGGGTTTGATAAAGCTTATCAAAGAATTTCCCGATGTATTCGCTTGGTCCTATCAGGATATGCCAGGGTTGGATACCAGCATCGTGGAACATCACTTACCGTTGAGATCAGAATGTCCGCCAGTAAAGCAAAGGTTGAGACGCACTCACCCGGACATGGCCATCAAAATCAAGGAGGAGGTATAGAAACAGATCGACACGGGTTTCCTCGCTACATCTGAATATCCTCAATGGTTAGCCAACATCGTACCCGTTCCCAAAAAGGACGGAAGGGTCAAAATGTGTGTTGATTACAGAGATCTGAACAAGGCAAGTCCAAAGGACGACTTTCCTTTACCACACATTGACATGCTGGTTGACAGCACAACAAAGTTCAAAGTATTCTCCTTCATGGATGGATTCTCGGGCTATAACCAGATCAAAATGGCGCCGAAAGACATGGAGAAAACTTCGTTCATTACCCCATGGGGTACCTTTTGTTACAAGGTAATGCCGTTCGGTTTGAAGAATGCCGGGGCAACCTATCAAAGGGCCATGACTACTCTGTTTCATGACATGATACACAAAGAAATCGAGGTATATGTCGATGATTTGATTGCAAAATCAAGAACAGAGGATGAGCACGTTGAACATCTGTCAAAATTGTTCGAACGTCTAAGAAAATTCAAGCTCCGCTTGAATCCCAACAAGTGCACCTTCGGTGTCCGTTCGGGGAAATTACTAGGGTTCATCGTCAGCCAGAAAGGAATTGAAGTTGATCCTGACAAGGTCAAGGCCATTCAAGAAATGCCTTCTCCGAAAACTGAAAAACAAGTCAGAGGATTCCTGGGACGTTTGAACTACATCTCCAGATTCATATTCCTTATGACCGCGACGTGTGCGCCGATTTTCAAATTACTCAAAAAGAACCAGGATTGCGTTTGGTCAGAAGATTTCTAAACCGCCTTCGACAATATCAAGGAATATCTGTTGAATCCTCCGATTCTATCACCTCCAGTGGAAGGAAGACCACTGATCATTTACCTCACAGTCCTAGAGGACTCAATGGGATGTGTACTTGGCCAACAAGACGAAACTAAAAGGAAAGAGTCTGCCATTTACTATCTAAGCAAGAAATTCACCGACTGCGAGACTCGGTACACGATGCTTGAGAAAACTTGTTGAGCTTTGGCTTGGGCAGCCAAACGTCTTCGCCAGTACATGATTCGTCATACTACTTGGTTGGTCTCCGAAATGGATCCAATCAAGTACGTTTTCGAAAAACCTGCTCTCACGGGAAGGATTGCCCGTTGGCAGATGTTACTATCAGAATATGACATAGAGTACCATGCTCAGAAAGCCGTTAAAGGAAGTATTTTAGCCGATCATTTGGCTCATCAACCGATTGATGATCAAGAATTAATCGGGTTTGACTTCCCAGACGAAGATGTCATGTATCTAAAGATGAAAGATTGCGATGAACCGCTACCCAGTGAAGGGCCAGAACCAGGTTCCCAGTGGGGACTTATCTTTGACGGAGCAGTCAATCATTATGGAAATGGAATTGGGGCAATCATTGTTACCCCTCAGGGTTCCCACATTCCTTTCACTGCCAGACTTACGTTCAAATGTACGAACAACGAGGCCGAATACGAAGCATGTATCATGGGTCTCGAAGAAGCGATTGATTTAAGGATCAAAAACTTGGACGTATACGGCGATTCAACCCTGGTTATTAACCAGATAAAAGGAGATTGGAACACATACCAATCAGGATTGATTCCTTACAAAGACTATGCAAGAAGGTTGTTACCCTTCTTCAACAGAGTCGACTTTCATCACATCCCTCGTGATGAGAATCACATGGCTGATGCATTAGCCACTCTCTCTTCCATGATTAGTGTAGGTCGATGGAATGACATACCTAAGATCGACATAATGCGCCTTGAACGGCCCGCTTACATCTTCGCGATTGAAGCAGTCATAGACGACAGACCTTGGTATCACGATATCAAATGCTTCCTTCATAAACAAGAGTACCCATCTGGGGCACTCAGAAAAGATAGAAAGACCCTCAGAAGATTGGCTGGAAACTTCTTCCTGAGTGGTGACACTCTTTATAAGAGAAATTTTGACATGGTCTTGCTCCGATGCGTCGACAGACCAGAAGCAGACATGCTCATGAAAGAAATTCATGAAGGATCCTTTGGCACTCATGCCAACGGACACACAATGGCGAGAAAAATTCTCAGGGCCGGGTATTATTGGTTGACCATGGAATCCGACTGCTACAAGTACATGAGGAGGTGTCATAAGTGTCAGATATACTCCGACAAAATTCATGTACCGCCATCACATCTCAAAGTTCTTTCTTCCCCGTGGCCTTTTTCCATATGGGGAATCGACATGATTGGTATGATTGAGCCCAAGGCTTCAAATGGACATCGGTTCATCCTGGTAGCCATTGACTATTTCACTAAGTGGGTCGAAGCAGCGTCATTCGCCAATGTAACCCGACAAGTGGTGGTCCGATTTATCAAAAACAATATCATCTGCCGTTATGGTGTTCCAAGCCAGATTATTACTGATAATGGATCTAACTTGAACAATAAGATGATGAAAGAGTTGTGTGCAGAGTTCAAGATCGAACACCATAACTCATCTCCCTACCGACCCAAGATGAACGGAGCGGTAGAAGCGGCTAACAAGAACATCAAAAAGATTGTTCAAAAGATGATTGTAACCTATAAAGATTGGCACGAAATGCTACCCTTTGCTCTTCATGGTTATCACACATCTGTTCGTACTTCAACAGGGGCAACCCCTTTCTCTCTAGTATATGGCATGGAGGCAGTGCTCCCCATAGAAGTAGAGATCCCATCAATCCGGGTATTGATGGAAACGAAGCTCGCCGAAGCTGAATGGTGTCAAAGTCGACACGACGACCTGAACCTGATCGAAGAGAAGAAAATCACGGCACTATGCCACGATCAGTTGTATCAACAGAGAATGAAGAGGGCGTTCGACAAAAAGGTCCGACCTCGTGTCTTCAGGAAAGGAGACCTTGTGCTCAAGAAGATACAATCATTTCTCACTGATTCTCGGGGCAAATGGACCCCAAATTATGATGGCCCCTATGTGGTCACGAAAGCTTTCTCAGGCGGCGCCTTGAGACTTGCAACCATGGACGGAGAGGAATTTGCCTACCCCACGAATGTTGATGTAGTCAAGAAATACTTCGCCTAAAACTAAAAAAAAAAAAAACCGTCTCGGTGGATTGAAAACCCGAAAGGGCGGTCCAGGCAAAAGTTAGAGACATGAAAAGAATCATCCCGATGGATTGGAAATCTCATAGTACAATCCAGGCAAAAGTTAGGGATAATGGCAAGTAACTATGTTCAACAGAGGCAAGTCCCTTAGTAGCAGTTGCATCATCATCCGTCAGGAAAACTCCAGTCAAGGTCATCTTGGACAGAAGCTCAGGATGTCCCGAATTCAAAGTTGGTAGAAGGATAGTGGTCGTTATGTTTCAACGTAGCCCTTTTCCCTGTAAATTACCATTTTCTAACTTTGTATATACTCTTTGGAATCACGCGTTTGGCTGATCTCCATCTTATCAATAAAATTTGAGCCCTTGTGCTTTTGTTTGTAATTCTTTACTTGTTTTAGCTTTACAGAACGACGTTGTTTAAACTTAATCAAAGATTCTTGAAATAAAACAAAAATAAATTTACTTGTTAATCTTTTTCTGCTTTTAAATTAAAGATGGCATTTCTTTTGACTATTGAACATCAGAAGAACATCGATCGCTTCTCCCGAAGTAAGCGGACTTCAAAGTGCAGAATCAAAGTACTCCTTCTAAGCCAGTATGCCTGAATGAAGGGATGAACTGTGTCAGAGACCTTGTTTCGTCTGACACGCCTCGGTCGAGTTCTCATCTCCTAAGCCCGATCAACATAGCTCCCAACGAGACTATCTCTCCTAAGCAAGGTGGAATTGCTATTTTGAACCAACGGTACTTCTTCGCCCCGCGATGGCCGAGTATCCAATTGTGTTCATCCATTAGTCTGTATGTCGCATCTGTTTTGTCAGCATATACATACGTACTTCATGCATTTTTGATTTGCATTTACATTTCATATTGCATCGTTATCACTCTAGCCGGTCTTGTCCCCTAGTGATAAACAGTTTTCTCAATCGAGTTTGTCAGTTCTTTCCTCGTCAGGAAGTGTTGCGTCTGCACAATCTCGCCACCAGTGTATCTTTAGATCAGAGTCGGCACGTGGCCACTTTGATAATTTGAACCTCTGAAAGATCAGAGAACGTTCAACAGATGTCACTCTTCGCCATTAAAGATGATATCCTTGCTTTCCCAGATTAAGGAAAATCCACAGAGAAAGCCTCGTGATCAGAGATTCGGTAGCACACCAGTTTTGCTCTGAAAAACCACTGATGAGAAGGTCATTGGTACCTCAAAATTGGACCCCATCATATGGATTTTCTCCGGGAAGATCCCGAGAAAAGTATGATGAAAGATCCCAAATGAAAATAGTCTCTCAAGAGACTCGCTTTCCCCAGTAGAAACAAATGGCGTCTCCAACGGAGAAGTTTGTACAACTCTACAACTCAGACGACTGGGGTCCCCAGCAAGTCTGACAACAAAACATTTTCTACTCAAATGGCATCTCCCCAGGAAAATTCGGCGAGAAGTTTGAAGGAAAACCGCTACACATAGCGTCCCTTGTCAATAAAGTTTATTGACAAAAGAAACTAAGACCAGTTCCTTGGTAGGAAACCAGGATCGAGGGGAAGTTGACAAAAGAAACTAAGACCAGTTCCTTGGTAGGAAACCAGGAACGAGGGGAAGTTCATTTCAGAGACTGAGACTAGTTCTTGGTAGGAAACCAAGAACGAGGGGAAGTTCAAAAGAAACTAAGACCAGTTCCTTGGTAGGAAACCAGGATCGAGGGGAAGTTTATTTCAAAAGAGACTGAGACCAGTTCTTGGTAGGAAACCAGGATCGAGGGGAAGTTTACCTTTTCTAAGCATCATTGCTTAGCTAAAGAAGATGAATGCGTAAGCTACCATTCATAACCACCATCAAAATTTCGGGTATTCCGATATTTAATCCTCTTGCACCCCGAATGCCCGAATCCCTTCGTCATTCACACCTTCGGGTCTAAGAAGATTAAATAGGGGCATCTGTAATACCCTAAATTTTGACCACATAGATTTCCCATCATTGTGAAAATCATCATCACAATATGGATGTACCTTTATGCTTCATTAGTCTCCCCAAAGATGGGTGAGCATCCACTACAATCAAAATTAGGGTTTCAAGCCCTCTCTGAGTGCTTAGACAAAGGATCAATCAAGAAATGACATGATCTTCAACTTGTCTAATCTCTTAAACATCCACAATGGATCAAAAAGGACTCCCACTTCAAGGATTAAGCACAAGGCTGCTCCCTTCTAGGTGGATCAAGTCTCAAGATCGACAGTGTCACCAAATTAGGGTTTTGGTCGACCAGGGCCTCCAGATGGAAATTTTAATCTGGGCACAAGGCAATGATCCAAAACATAACCTAATATACTTCATGGAACCTCATGAACCCATGCATCAAGTCAATTTTGCCTCAGGGGATGCATTCATCAAAAATCAGGAATTAGGGTTTCTTGACCTAATTCACCCCTAAGTTGACTTTTGGGACAAACCATGAGCCAAGACCTCAAGAGATGATTTGAGGGTCTCTAATATACCATATTGATCCATTTGGAACAATAGATTGATCCAAGAAGTTTGAGCAATAAGTCTCAATTTCATCTGCACCACAATTAGGGTTTTAAGGGAAAAGTCAACTGTAACTTTGACTTTTGACCAGGACATGCTCCCAAACCCTAATACATGATTGAATATACCCTATGACACCCATGGAACATGTCCATCAAGTTTGATTTAGGTCAAGGACATGATTTCCTGAAGAATTGCACAGTTTGGAATTCATTTGATAAAAAGTCAACTGTGCACAAAAGTCAACTTTGACTTTTTGAGATTTTTCACCAAAATGGATTTTTAACCCTAAAATGATGTTAATGTATGATTTGAATCATCATTCATCAAGAAAAATCAAGAAAAGTGAGATAACTTGTAAAAGGGGTAACCATAAAACTTAGAAAATTTTCTAAGTTAAAAATAAAGTGGCAAAGGTACCAACTTTGAAGGACCATAACTCCTAAACCACAAGGCCATTTTTTCTCATCCAAAGATGGATTTGTAGCCCTCATTATCACCTACAAAAACTTCAACTACAAGTCATTCCAATTCATTAAGGATTTTGAGTTATGGAGTGATCAAAGTGGCTGAAAAGTGAAAATGTCACTTTTTCCAACACTTAGTGAAATTTTCACTAAGTCAGATTCTGCCTCACTTTTTGCCAAATGTAGGGGGATTTTTCACTTGGAATCAAAAGAGATCAAAACCAAACTTGTTCAAACAGTTGTTGTATCATGTAAGAGCTTTCCAAAATGCCCAAGAACATTGCCAAATTCAACCTACACCATGAGATACAACATTGCCAAGTTGCCTTGCTGAAATCTGTCAAGGCAAGGCAGAATTTGCAACTTTGGTCGATTTGCCAAAATCAGCCAAATTCAATTGCTCCTATCCACTTGGACACCTCAGAGGATTGAATCTAAAGGGGACAATCACTGAGCTAAGCCTCCAAAGTCCATGGAACAAGAAATAACATGTTGAACCTAGAATGGCCAAAATAGGGACAAGACTTCAAATTTGGAATGAGGCATTCAATGGAACCATCAAGGTGGCATGGACTGATCCATTCTCATCTGAAATCAGTCAAGACTTATCCAAGACCAAGGGGACCATAACTCTGTGCCCTAACCTCTAGTCAATGGCTAGAGGAGACTTGCATTTCCATTGGCCAACATTGAGGAAACACCTGCTGCAGTTGCCATTCACTGTGGATCCCAAAACAAACTTGCTCTACTATAAATAGAGCTCAATTGTGGTCAGTTTGAGTACACCAAAGCCATCTAACATATGCTTTCCTCAAAATCTCTTCTTTCACTCCAATTTTGCCTTCTAAGGCAAGTCACTATCGGGTTTTGAGTTTGAGAGCAATTTCAATCAAACCAATCACTCACACACCTCACATACATCACATATGAGCTGATCAAACACTTAGATTACTTCTGAAACATCAATTTCACAAAATCACCAGCTGGTTGCTCAAGGTTTTAACCAAAGTGCAGCTGAGGTACCACAAAATGATCCAGCCAATTTCAATCAAGTCCAACCATCCAAACACAATCCATAGGGTGTAGGGAAGCTGTTCAGATCATCACCACTCATCTATAACACCTCCAAATCAAAAATCACGTTGAACTTGCTGTCACGGCCTAGAGGTAAGCACATACTTGGTCATCTCTCAATCTATGCATATTTTCTCGCACAATAATTTGGCCATATGTTCATAATCACGCATGGAATGTTTTCCCTCAATTAATTGCATTGTTTGAATCGTGTATCAAAAATCCTAGCCTTCATGCAGAAATTAGGGTTCTTGAGGTCTCTTCGTGATTTCTTGTTGTATGTTTAATTTAAATGAAATTAAAGTACATAGACATGATCGTGAGGTTGAGACGAGCATAATGATATGTGGATTGCATGATATGATTACGTATTCATGGAGATTGGATAGAAAATGCAAATCTGAGAAACCAAGAACACGCGCGTGTTCTTCAGCTGTTCTTGGCGCCATTTTTCATAAATTCAAATATTTGAATTTTGTGATTTTGTTTAATTGATTCAAAAATTAATTTTTCTCTGAGTTTTAATGATTTTGAGTTGATTCTTTTTTTAATAATTCACAAAAATGTTAAAATATTTTATTTTCATAAAAAATCCCAAAAATATTATTTATTTCATATAATTGATATTTTTGTAAAGAATTAATATTTTGATTGTTTTTGGCATTTTAAATATTTTTTCTACATTGATTTTGCAACTTTTAATGCTTTCTAATTATTTTGTAGGTCAATACTTAATTTTTGAAGCATTAATCCAAGATCACAATTTGTTTTCCATGTGTTAAACAATTTTTGATCATTTTAATTGAATTTTTATTCAATTAAATACATTTTGAAAACAAATTAGGGTTTTGGATTAATTCAACCCTCATAAATCATTTTCAAAACTTTTTGGGCCTCTTGAGAGAGTGTAAGACCCATCCCCCCTTGTACAAAAACTTTTTGGGCCTCACTCATTGTATAAGTCCCTCTGTACAAGTAAACGGCGCGATCGTCGCCCGTTTAAAAATAAAAATCATCTGGGCCTCTCCTTGAGCTATAAGACCCATTCAAAACACTTTGGGCATCTATTAGAGTGTAAGACCCAATCCCCCTTTTAACCAAAACATTTTGGGCCTCACTTATTGTATAAGTCCCTCTGCGTTAAAAGAAAACCTCGGCGCGATCGCCATTTTTAAACGAAAAATCATTTGGGCCTACCCTCGTGTTATAAGCCCCACTTTTTTTTCTTTAAACCTTTTTGGGCCTCTTGAGAGAGTGTAAGACCCATCCCTTTGTACAGAAAACCATTTTTGGGCCCCAGTCACTTGTATAAGTCCCGCTGTACAAAGTCAAACAGTGCGCTCACTGATAAAACTCTGGGCCTCTCCTTGAGCTGTAAGCCCCAAATCTTTCTTTTTCAAAGCATTTTCTCCTTTAATTTTGAATATACTGTTGTTTTCAATCTTTCTTTGTTGAACAACAAACCAAGCAGCATGGAAGCACTCCAACCGAGTAAGTGGTTATCGCTTTCATTTACTGCTTTCATATTATAAACTGTATTGTGGGGCTGCTCATTGTAAGTCTCCTTTCATAAACTCATATCTACTGTGTAATAATAGTATAGATATTTCGAGTTTCCCCGACTACTACGTCTAGAACTAGGTGACGCCGTTTCATTTATTCGTAGAAATAGACGCCTAGATCCCCAATAGGAGCACCAAATACAGTCTTCTCTTCGGCTGTCCTCCTTAGGAATCGTCAAGAAGCTCTACTCCCCAAGATGAATGTATTCTCCGTGAATGGCATCTTTGAGTTTCTTCCAAATTCTCGAACTTTCCTGACTTGATCTATTCCTTGTGGATAGCTTGCATTGAATGTCTCGGGGTTTGGGTACCCACTACGGTCATAATCTTGGACCTTAACTAAGGAACCCTCTTCAAAAGCTAAAAGTCGCTGGATAGTAAACCTCGCACGTTTACCAGTGGTTTTTATCTTTAAAAGAGTTATCTCTCCTAATGGAAAGGAGATGATAGACCCACGGGCTTCTTAAAAGCATCGGCCTCCTCTTGGGCATTATTCAAGGACCCTACGGCTTCTTAGAAGTATTCACAGCCTCCTCTTAGGCTTCGTATAATGATCTCTTCCTCCGGGAATGATAGCCTCCTCTTGGACTTCGTACAAGGACCCGTCAGCTTCTTAAAAGTTTCCAGCCTCCTCTTGGGCTTCGTACAAATTGTCCCGACGACCTCCTAGAGGTATAGGAACAGAACTTAGTCATCTCCATAGAACAGTCCTTTCATAGAGTCTACTACTGTTTCTCAAAGCATAGTACAAAAGATAAAACTCTAGACACGGACAGTCTAACTTCCTTGAGTCTCAAAAGACATTCTCAAGTGACCCCTTCGTTAAATAGGAAGGAAACCCGCAGACTCGGACAGTCTCAACACCCTTTGGATTTCCAGTTTCCTCAAAGAAAAGGAGACCACCCCGATCCTCAGATCTAACCCATGAGTACAGTGATGCTCATATAAGAACTGGTTTTCTCTTTCATAATCAGTATACTGGACCTGTCACTTAACTGACATAGCCTTCTCTTGGGCTTTGTACAATGACTCTCCCTAGCGGAGTCAAACAACGCTTTAGCCTCCATCTCGGGCTTTGTACGAGATACAAATACTTTCTTGTTGAGTCAAAAACTTTTAGCCTCTCTCTCGGGCTTTGTACGAGACACAAATTAGCCTCCTCTTAGGCTTTGTATAATGATTTTCCTAGCGGAAATTAGCCTCCTCTTAGGCTTTGTATAAGAAAACCACTGGTTGATCCAATTAACCTTTTAGCATCAAAGTTGTGCCTCGTTCACAGTACACAAACATCAACAACTCCTTTCCCTTCATCTAATCGCTGTAAGCGGAAAGCCTCTAGATCATCTATATCCACGCCACTGTCCCTCTTTTAGCATGAGAATTCCTAAGGAAAGATGGCATTGCTCTACACTGAGTTAAAGTCTTCTCCTTCAGATTAAAACCCTTTCTTCGGAAATTATGGCATTGCTCGGATCCGCGTATCCCAGTTAAAGTAATTCTCCTTCTCCCCTCTTTAGAGATGACAAATTCTCTCTAAAGTCGAGGTCTTTCAGCTTCACGTCTTGGGCTTTGAACAAGACACAAATAGACCTTTCAGCTTCACATCTTGGGCTTTGAACAAGATACAAACTACCTTTCGCTTCATGTCTTGGGCTTTGAACAAGACACCAAAAACCAATTTCCTCCCATAAAATAGGAGGAACTACGAACGCTCTGATTTCCCTGTTTCGGTAAACGGGAATACGTAGGCATAAGATCGAAAGAAAAGATCTTAGCGAGCGCAATCAACAAAAAACCCAAATCCCATATCTCCATCAATCAAAAGCAGTATTTCAAAAGCATCAGTCCTAACATCCTAATCCTTGTTCCCCGCCAGAAACCTTCTGCCCAGGTAAAAAAGAAAGAAAACAGTATTGGCGAAAATACAAATAACCAGTACAAAGCCCCCCCACATTGATAGCATCCATAACCTAACAGACCGCTGTTTAAACTCAGTATGCAAAGCAGGGTTAATTGGAGACATCTATTTCCCTTCCTTATTCAGCTCACAATAGGATAAAAAATGAATCGACCTGTAGTTCAAGCTCAACCACAGAGAGCGACCAGCGCTTAAGAACCGCGTCCAAAATCGCTCGCTACACACACCTTTAAATATTTTTAAATGTTTGATATGCTGATCTAAGGATTGGGAAAAAATTAGAACATCATCAATATAAACAATGATAAATTCGGAATAGGGATTTAGAATATCATTCATAATCTTCTGGAATTCAGAAGGAGCATTCTTTAAACCAAAAGGGAGGACATTCCATTCAAATTGTCCAAAGGGAACTGTAAAAGCAGTTTTGTATTTATCAGCTTCTTCTATTTGAATCTGCCAATATCCTGATTTCATATCAAACTTGGAAAAGATTATAGCATTGCTTAATCTATCAAGTAAATCCTTCTTATTGGGAATAGGATATCTAATCCACTTAAGAACTTTGTTCAAGGGTTTATAATTTATAACAAGTCGAGGAACACCTCGTTCCTTCTCCGCTGCATTATTAACATAAAAAGCAGTACAAGACCAAGGAGACTTAGAAGGTCTGATTAATCCTTTGGATTGCAAGGATTCTATTTCCTTTTGGTAAAGATTCAAATAATCTTTGTTCATTTGGGCTGGTCTAGCCTTGGTAGGAATTTGATTCTCATTAAATTCGTCTAAATATGGAAGAGAAACAACATGCTTCTTTCTATCCCAAAACGCGTTGGGCAGGTCACTGCAAACCTCAGTTTTGAACTGGGTTTCTAAGTCTTTAATTTGTTTCTTCATAGGGTTTTTACTAAGCTGATCTTCAATGCTTAGTAAGTTAATTTCTTCCTGAAGGAAACTTAATTGCTTCTCTTTATTCTCAAGGAGAATATCCTTAACTTCATTGATTATCCTTGTTTGAGGATCAGTAATGAAGTTAAACCTAACAGGTTTCTTATTAACTACACCTATTATACCTTGGTGGCTAAGTTTAGCTGGTATAATACTGTTAAGGAAAGGGGTTCCTAAAATGATTCTTCTTGTAAGATTTTTAACAAGAATGAAAGAGGTAGGGAGACAAACCTCTTGGTTGCAAATATGGGCCTTGGAAAGTTTGTATTTGACTTTAAGTTTTTTCCCGCCTGCTTGAGTAAGGGATTGCGTAGTTTTATAAAAAAACTTAGTAGGGATCATTCCCTCCTGAATACAATTTAAATCAGCACCGCTGTCTACTAGGACAATTTCATCTTTGATGATGTATTGTCTAACAATGACCAAGGTAATTTTGATATACCACTTTTGAGAGGTGACCTTATCCAAAAGGTGTAAATAACTCTCTTCATCAGGATTCTCCTCATCCTCGTCTTTACCTGATTCTTCTTCTTCTTTAGAAGATCCAAGCTGTTGACTCATAGTTTTGAGGTTATTGATACGCTCAAGAAGACTTAAATATTCTTCATCAATAGATTGGATAACCTCTTTTCCTTTCTCAAGATTAGCTATCCGTTGATAGAAGGTTTTATTGGTTTTCTTCATCTGACTTATTTCAGATTTAATCTGAGAAATTTCTCCTTTAAGGTCATTTAGTGAAGTAGGAACTTCCCTAAGGTTAGATTTATGAAATCTAGTTAAGACCTCGCTAAGTTGGTAAGGGGCTTCAAGCATTCTGGGAGCCTCAACCCTAGGTTGGTTATGAATAAGGATCTCTAACATTTTCCTTTTTATGTTAGGATCTGAAATAGCTTCAATGGCCTTTAAGGCATTGTCCTGATCGCTAGTAATAACAAAGCAACCATTCATATTTGCTATGGAATTCCAATAGTTGAGTTCATTACACTCACAGTCCTTAGTGGATGATTCTGAAGATTCAGAATTAGAGGAATTGACAATGTCAATCTCTTCACTGGAAGATTTTTCTTCTTCAGAACTGGAATTTATCAGCAAGACCTTTTCTAGCTGAGTACGAAGTTTTTCATCTTCTACTTCGTTTAGGGATTTCTTGGTCCAACACCTATTGGCATAGTGACCCTGCTTACCACATTTGTGGCAGGTGATGTCAAGCCTTTTAGCTTTCCTTTTTCCCTTCTTATAGGAGGGTTTAGGTTCGGGCCTAGGTTCCCTTCGTCTGAAGTTCTTCTTCTTATAAGGCTGGTAACAATTTTGAGTTTTACCTTTGTAAGAATCCTTTTTCTTACCATGTTTAAGAGATTTCTTCTTCCTCTCAGTAGGAAGTTTTCCAAGATCATAAGCAAATTGGTCACAAAATTCACCTAACTGGTGTTTCTCAGAGAGTTTTTGCTTCTTGAGCTGGTGCTTGAGCTTAATGTCATTGCATAACGTTAATCCTTCTGTTATGCAGCTATTAATGATCTGACCATAGGTTAAGTCTGGGTAATTGATATTAATTCCATCATTTTTGTCTCTAAGGGTTTTCCTAACCCTTTCAGAGAAGAGATGTGGAAGGTCATCTATAAATTTGGCTTTCCAATGAACAGAATTGGAGTTCTTTAACTGAAAAACCCTAGATAGGAAGGTATCTTTATACCATCTAAAGTGTGTCAACGAAGGACATCTAAGGTTTTGCAAAAGGGTTTGGAGTTTTTCTCCAATGGGTTGGTTATGACCAACAAAGTGTTGAAGGATGGAAAGACTCAGGGTGTAGACTGCATCTTCTTCTCCTGTGGTGGCCACAGTAGGGGTACTGGTTCCCTCTATTTTAACCAATTTTCTATGGGAAAGAATTTCTTTCCTTTGAGATTCAGAGAGGTAGAAATCCCACCATCCTCTGAGCTGACCAATAAATCCTGCAGTAATAAACGAGGCAACTGAACTATCAGAATTCCCGTTTTGTTTACAAACTGTAGCATACATAAGCATTCTATGTATAGTGTCTACAATTTGTTTTTCATTGAGACCATCTATGTTTCATTCATAGATAGCTTTTCCCGAGTAGGAATTCTGATAATTGTCAGGTTCTTCAAAGAGAACATCCTGAGGTGTAGGTCTCTGGTAGTAGTATTTTTCTACTGGCTTTGTCATATGGACTGGGTTAACTTTATAGTTTTCCTCTTGGTCTTTGAACATCTGGGTTAATTGGTTAATATTTCCAATAACTTCTTGGTCTTCTTCAGAAGTATAATCTTCTTCAGAAGAGTTTTCTTCATGAAGTAAGACTCTTAGGTGAATATCCTTAAGCTTTTGTTCAAGGATCTTTATAAACTCATTGTGGTCTTCTTCCATTTTGAAACCACTAACCTGAACAGGAGGTTGGATAATAGGTATATCTTGGGTCATTTTAGACGAGGTTCCTTCTTGGAAAGGAATAATTTGTTTTCTGGATAGCTGATCCATTATCAGACTATGCTGTTTTATCTGTTTTTCCATGTCTTCTTTAACAGATAGGATGAGTTTTTCAAGGGAAACCATATGTTCTCCAAGGCAGGTAAGGAAGGCATTGGTGAAGTTTTGGGCCCTAACTAAAGAGTTTAATTCTCTTATAAAAACATGACTGCTTTCAAGTTTCTTTATGGTGTTATAAGCATTGGCTTCAGCATTTTCTGAAAGTTGTATGGCCCTTTCAGGGGGATAAGGTGATTCAAGGGAATCTCCTTCAGGTGTCTTCCAGGATCTTTGGATGACAAGGATATCAGTTTGAGTTTTTTGGACAAAGAATTTCACAAACCACTGGATAAAAGGGATAAGGGTTTGACCCTTAGATAATTCTTCATAGAAGAGCTCCCTGAATTCGAGGAGGGTGGTTTTAGAGAATTTCTTAAAGTACCACTTTCTAAATTCTTGGTTTTCCTTTTTCATAAACTCATTACTAATGAGTTTCCTCGTGTCACTTCCTTCTGAGAAATCAATCATAAATGGAAGGACATTTCAGATTGGGTTGGCGATTCAACCCTGGGTTCTTTGCCTTGGTAAATTCCAAAGGGGACTTTATTTTCACTAACTCTGATATTCTCAACATATTCTTGCTCTAAAGCTTCTTCCCTTATTCTAGAATTCGAGGTAGAAACCCTAGGTAGGACAGTAGGGGCTGTGACATAGTCACTACGGGTTGAGTACCTAGCAGACAAGGCTCTAGGGATAATAAACCTACGTTGTTGGTTAAATTTGATTTCAACATCTCCTTCAGACGTTTGAACTATTTGGTCTATATCCTGATTAAGGACAGGTTTTGGCTAAATCTCTTGAGGCAAAGACCAAGTTTCTGGGAAGTCAATTTCTTTCCATCTAATGAGCCTATTAGTAGCCACATTAGAAGTAAGCAAATTTGTTTGCACTAAAGTTGTGGATCCTTGAGGTGAAATATTTTTCACTCTAGGATTCAAAGTGTTTAAAACTTTGTAATAAACTCTATAACATATAGCTATAATTTCACTACCTGGTTTAAAATTGTAACCATGAGTGTGAATAGTTAGTCTTAAGGCATCAAAAAGAATTTTGTCAGACAGGGAGAGATTTAAATTTGGAGATACTTCAAAATAAACTGGCCCATGACATAGACTAGTTTCTATGACAGCAGCCAAAGATTGTTGAAAATGTTCATATCTCCCATCTCTGACATATGCCACAAGACTGGAGTTTAATCCAAGCATGGTTAAAGGTTTTAAAGCAACTTGGATTAATCCAATATGGATAAATTTGTAATCTTTAAAGGGAAGCAAATATTTCTTGCTTAACAACCCAATATTTTGGGTTGAGCCTGAAACAAGTATGGTTTGTTCTGTAGTTTTTACAGCAAACCTGGACATTACATCGAACATACCAAATTTATAAATTTGTTTTGAAGGTACGGATGGAATGATCCATTTGTTTAACCTTTCAAGATCTTTGGGAAATTCATTATTTTCCTCATTTTTAACAAAAGGGTTTTGACAATCATTGTTGTCAACCGAAACAGTATCAATATTAGAATCCATTCAAGATTCTGCTAAGAGTGTTGTGGTGAGCAACAGATAACAAAACTTATCAAGATAACTATTAAGTTTAACTCATAATCGTAATAGTTCATAACTCTTATCTTTCCAACAAATCATCTTTGCAAACAGGAACTGTTTAACGATCACAAAAAATTAGGGGAATTCGGCTGAGCCAAACGTCAACCCACGAAAGTGATCAAATGGTTTTATGATAAATTGGTACGGGGCGTTGTCAACCTTGAAGTTAGGCATTTGGTAGTCATTATTCCGAAGAACAAAACAACTGCCTATCTGAAAATCAGGCGCCAGAGTACAAGTTTCCAGCCAATATACCAATATATCAAAAATGGACCTAAATCAAAGATGTAAAAAGAGGTTTTCAGCAAAAGTTTCCAAAAATGCTCATAAACATCCTTCCACGGACAAAATAGAGCTACAAAAAGCACGGAAAACGTCTTCTTAAATTTAAAGGATAAGAGTATGAAACTACCATAATTATAAGAAAAACTTAATCTTTATAAATCAAGATTACCATCTGCGCTACCACAATAGTAGCTTAGCTACTATTACTCATTAGTAACAGTAGTTTTTACCTTAAAAAAGGCTCGGTGATACCAGGAACAGTAGCGCAGCCTGGATACTTGATTATTTTGGTTACTATTTGAGTAGTTGGGGAATATTTCTGAAAGAAAATAAGTAAAACAAGAGAGAAGGTAGAGAAACTGAATATTTATTAGAGAGAGAAAGAGTTGTACAAAGGAAGCGTGCCTATAATGAAGCACAAAAGACTCCTTATATAGGAGAAAGGTTACCTATTGTAACCGGTACAAAGCAAAACAAAACACACACTAAACGGTTGCAAATGAAAATCATTTAAGCCGGGTGCTCAATGGGCCCCATCGACACTTAATGATCACAAAAGACAGCCAACAGAAAAAAGTAAAGTAAAAGCAAAAGAAAAGCAGATTCTGCTGAACCAAATCCAGCTTTAGTTGGGTGGATGTTGCTATCACTTTAATTAGTGGGAGACAGCTGTGGATTACAGCAAGCTGAACCTAATCTCTTTGAGGTCCTTTTCCTTTGGCCTTTTGCGCCATGGAGACTGATAGTGAATCCCAAAAGTCTTCAGCAGTTGGTTCAGGTTCTTGTGATTCGCCAGCTAGGATGGCATCCAAGGACCCTTGAGAAGAGCTTGTCTTCATAGAACTATCTTCTTTTACTGAAGGAAAGGCTGTGAAAAATTGGCCTTTCATGTGGTCCAGAATTCTGACCATAGGATCTTCATCATCTTCTTGCGGATACTTCTTCTGAAAGTATTCTTTAAGTTGAATTAAATTCATTTGAGCAGAGGCTTGCTTTCTGGTTGGACTAATTTTGTCTTCCTCAATGGTAGCTTTAATTAGCTTGACTTTGTCTTGAAAGTCTTTAGCATCCATTTTGCTCCACCATTTGGTAAAGAAATGTCTTTGTAAATGGGGAATGTTGAGACTATTCTTTGTGACGGAAATTGTCCATCTCCAAATCCATGGGATCTGAAACTTAGCAAAATATAAAAATGGACATTGTCCTGTAATTAAATTTTTTGAAACAACCTTTTCAATTAAAGGGCTTTCATCACACCAAGGTGTGTAAAGATCATCTAATTCCTTGGGTAATATTTCCAAGGATGGTCCGAATTTAGACCACCAAGTATAAAACCAGCTTGGTAAAGTTTTCTCCAGAATTTCTGGGTTAACAGAGAAGAACCACAAATGCTTGTTCTTAGGATTCTGGTAATAAAAGGCCTTAGAAAAGGCTTGGACATAGTCCTAATAATTGTAGTAGACCATTCTACCATCTGCCAGCTTAATAGATTTTTCGCTGTTTGGATTAAGACCCCATTCTCTGGGATGCAATACCTTATTGATATGGCATTTAGAAAAATTGATAAAACTATCAGGATTATTATTCTGATAGTGATGAGTAATGGTGACCGATCCGGTCATCAGGAGTAATATCTCCATGTTGGGTCTGGATTTGCCCGAAAGACCAGCATACCCTCTAGATTCAAGGTATCTAGTCTGAATCGCCCAACCATCATTGTTGGTAATCTGAAAATCTTCATGCTCAACATACATAATAAATTCCAATGTTGGATTTTCAAAATAATCTGCTGTCTGTTCTTGCAACGGTTCGCTAGTAGCGGCAGTCTTGTAAGAATCATTGTTCTTAGACTGTTTTGAGGAAGATTCTTCCTTTTCTTTGTTTTTGGAAGATGCAGTTAATATTTGCATTCTTGGTCTATTTGGATAGACAGTAGTCCATTCCCCTATTAGAGGAATGCTTTGATCAGATTGGGGCAACAAATTGCTGCTCCCTCAGTCTGATAATGGATCAGCTATCCAGAAAACAAATTATTCCTTTCCAAGAAGGAACCTCGTCTAAAATGACCCAAGATATACCTATTATCCAACCTCCTGTTCAGGTTAGTGGTTTCAAAATGGAAGAAGACCACAATGAGTTTATAAAGATCCTTGAACAAAAGCTTAAGGATATTCACCTAAGAGTCTTACTTCATGAAGAAAACTCTTCTGAAGAAGTATATATATATATATATATATATATATATATTGAAGTGAAAATAGATCTAAAGAATTAAAGTGGTTTAGTGGTGGACGCCCCCTTATGCATACTCAAATTAAAGTGGTGGCAGTCACGTCAAAAAACATATATTCAATTAAAATATTTTAAAGTGTCAAATCATATATGTGTAAAAATAAGTGTACCATCCTTTTCTTTTGGGAAAAAATACTGCTCTAGTTCTTTAAGTTATTTTAAAATATCAAGTTAGTTCTTTAATTTTTTTTGTAACGCTTCGTCCTTTATGTTAAGTATCTGTTACAATAAATTGCAAACTCATATATCATTTGAACTGATTTTTCGCGCTGATCATGAATATGTAATTAGTTTTGTGTTGGATTGTGTATTTTGATCGGATCGAACAATTTTTTATTAGGTATTTGTCCACTTTTCCCCTTATTCTCATGAACTGTAACTTGTTTGATAAATTTGATTGTATAATCATGACCAACGCGAAAAATCAGTTTAAATAGTATATGCGTTTACAATTTATTATAACGAAGATTTTTAAAAAAATCAACGACGCAAATGCTACTTAACATAAAAGACCTTGAAAGTATTTTTGTTTTTTTTTTTTTTTGCTATTTTATGATTTTGTCTTTTATTATAATTGGTGAGTATTAAATAATTGTAATATTGGTAAAAAATAATAGGCAAAATAATCTTTTTCGTCCTTTAACTTTACACCATGGTCCAAAATGGTCCCTTAACTTTAAAAAGTGGCGATTTCGTCCTTTAACTTTTTAAAAAGTGCCAAGTTAGTCCTGCCGTTAGTTTGACCAAACGTCTGTTTATATTTACTTACGTGGCAGGTGACTTGGAATTTGTTTATAGTCTTCTTCCTTGGTTGTGCATTATGCAGACGCCCATTCTTCTTCCTTGTTAGGGTAAACTCAAATCATCTTCCATCCTTACAATTTTTTTCCAAAGCAAAAGCTAGGGTTTAGGGAAAATTAAATCGGGTACTTCTTCTTCTTCTTTGAGCAAGAGAAATGCAGAAAATGGGGATTCAACAGTCAGTGGAAATCGTTGGAGGAAGCCCTCTTGCTATTGTGGAGACATGGCTATTCTGCAAAGGGCAAAAACAGTGAAGAACATGGGAAAGTTATTTTGGGGTTGTCCCAATTTTAAGCAAGATGGATGCAATTACTTTGGTTGGTACCATGAAGATGCATTTGATGAGAAAGAAGAGCTTTTAATGCATAGGATTGGGGTGGCTGTAAAGGGATTAGATGAGGCAAAAAAAGACATTGAAGAACTTGGGAAAAAGCTGATGAATATTGATGCTGAAATGAAGATGATGATGAAGTGGAAAAAAATATGGAATTTGTTGTTTCTAATTGTTATTGTTGTAATGTTATTTAGGTTGAATTAGGTCACTTATGTTGTGTATGTGAAAGTATGTTTTGTCCCCATTTAAATGTTTTCTGGTTTGAATGTTGTTTGTAAGGTTGAATGTTGTTTTTGAATGTTTTATTAATGACAAAAGATTTGCTATTATATTGTATCATTTGTAATATTTGGACATGACCTATAATATTTGGACATGACCTATAAGTATATGGTACATGACCTATAATTTGGAGCTGTAATATTCTGAATGTTATTGCCCTATAATTGGGACTTATATCAGATTGACCTATAACAGATTCAAAACAGGTTTATAACAGAAACATAATTACAAACTGGTTCATAAAAGGTTAAGAACCATAACAACATTCTTGTTGATTACATAACAGACCAGAAACATAACTAAAAATAGGTTCATAACATGTTCAGAACCAAAATAACATTCTTGTTCATTACAACACAACCTTAAAAGTGCAAACAAAAAACAGGTTCACTTCATAACAAAAACCACAAAACCATAGTGACTAAAACACCTAATCCTAAATATGTCTAGGGATTCTTCTTTGCAGCTGTTCTCTTGGTGGGAGTAGATCTTCTAGTGACTGGACCAACAACATTCTTTGATGCAGACAGCCTGGTTGTAGGGCCTGGTGGAATAAATGGCCTTGGAGCTTTTTTCACTGGTAGCTTCTGAGTCTTCCCCTTTGCAGGACCATAAGTCTTCTGAGCAGTAGATTCTTGGGCAGTTTGAGATGCTTGACTGGGTTGCACAGTTTGAGATGCTTGACTGGGTTGCACAGCAGGCTGAGTAACAGTTTGAGTAGATTCTTGGGCAGAGTTTTGAGTACTCTGTTGTGCAGCCTGACTACTTGTGTCCTTACAAGTGGACTTGTAGTGGCCTGATTTCTTACACCTGCTGCACTTCACCGAGAAACCAGTTCTTCTCATCTTGTTATCAGATCCATCAATCCCTCCTTGTTCTAAATGTCTCCTCTTTTTAGGCCTACCAGGCATCTTCTTGAACTTGGGTGGTTGCACATCAGGATATGGTGTCTTAACCCACAAGTTAGACCCATTAACAGGGTAGATGACATGTTTATAAACTGCCTTGTATTTTGAAACTCTATAGTATTTAGGGATGTAACTTTCTATCCTGAAATTCCTACTCTTCATAGCAGACAATGCATGCACACATGGGAGTCCTGTAAGTTCCAATCTTCTGCATGAACACACATGGTCTTTCAGGTTCACAACATACTTATCAGCCTGATTCTCCAAGTGCCTTACTTCAAACATATGCTCATCAGACATCCTAAAGAACCAAAGAAAACAGAACAAATGATTCACTTGCATGCCATTGTTAATTCAACTGAATAATTACTAGTGTATTGAGCTGACATACCTTACAAGCCAATTGTTGGTGTAGGTGCTTGTGATATCAAGTTTCTTTTTAATATTAGGCAATATGTCATTCTCATCCAAAGTACCAAACCTCATTCTGTTGATAGCCCATCTCTCCATCATGTAGATTCTTATGTCTTCAAGCATAATGATTAAAGGTTTGGCCCTTGCCTCAAGAATCACACTATTGAATGATTCAAACATGTTGTTGAGAACAACATCACATTTGTTTTCAGTCCTGAAGTATGACCTACTCCAAAACCTTGGTGGGGTCTTAATCATATGCTTAAAAGCTTCCTCATTTATAGCCCTCATTCCCTTCATCTCTCTTTCCCATGCTTGTGGGTAAGTTGATTTGGCAGCCTTCCATATAATATCCTTCAACATTTTTCCAGGAAACCTCTTCCTAAAGTTGTTGTACAGATGCCTAACACAAAACCTGTGCTCCACCCTAGACAATAGCTCTTCCATAGTGGGTAACAGCCCCTGCAATAGGAAAAACATAAGAAAAACATAAGGAAAAATATAAGAAAAAGCTAAGGAAAATGATAAGAAAAACTTGCCTTTTGTTGGTCTGATATGAAGGTGTAAGTCATGCATTGCTCTTTGCCTCCAAGGTCATCAATTAGGAGCTCTAAGAACCAAGCCCAGCTGTCCTTGTTTTCACCCTCCACAACTGCATATGCTATGGGAAGCATCTGATCATTAGGATCCCTATACTTTCATCACTATCACAACCACTCTCCATGTCATCAGTATCATTGTCACTGCCTTTATCTTCACCAGCCTTCCCTTTGTGTTTATGAACTTTGCTACTACCTTCAATTTCATCATGAATTAGGGATTCAACTTCATCCTGCTCAACCTCATCAAACCCATCAGACTCATCATCAAAAGCCACATCTTGTGCACTATCATACTTGTAGTCCTCATCTTCACTATCATCAGTACTTAAACCATCATCAACTCCAACTTCCACTTCTTTCTCAACATTCACTTCTTTCTCAACAGTCACTTGTTCCTCAACATTCACTTGTTTCTCACCAGTCACCAGTCACATCTACCCTCAAATCATCAACTACACCATTCGCATATACAGTCAGACCCTCATCAGTAAATTCCCCACTATGATGAATTTTGAGTTCAATAATTTCATCCATGATACCTAACCAGACCAAAATATCTACAAAATTAGGGTTTACCCTATCAAATCTACAAGAAGACTAAAACTGAATACGAACCCTAATTTTCGTAACTTTTAACCCTAACAAATATGAAAGACGAATTAACTAACCGTTTGATCAATGGCAGATGAAGATCTTCACTCCTTTTCGTCTGGAACCGTCTCGTATGGTGAGAAATCGTTCGTTTTGCACTTCGTCTTCTCCAATTCGCATGCCCTAGCAGAGTGCTACACCACTGAGAAAGAGATTGAATGGACTTTTCATTTTCTGAAGATTAATTAAAACATTCAACACTTCCACGTCACAGCCATATCTCCCACGTGGACAACATTATCAAAAAGGGACTAACGGAAGCTAACAGAAGGATAAACGTGACACGTTTTAAAATGTTAAAGGACTAAATCGCCACTTTTTAAAGTTAAGGGACCAACTTGGACCCTAGAGTAAAGTTAAGGGACGAAAAAGATTATTTGCCCAAAATAATACTACTAATAACTGAAATAATAAAAGAAGATACTGTTAAATCAAATCAAATTTATTACAAATTCATTGTTCTCATCAAATCATCATCCTAATAAACACGTGTATACTTTTAGTTGAAAAATTGTTACCAATTCTTTTCTTGTCAGTTTCGTACCTTTCGATTTTATTACTCTTTACAATTACAAAACTAGTAAAACAAAATAATTAAATAAAAAACTCATCCACCGTTGGATAATAAAATCACCAATTCAATATCATAATCAACGGTTCTCTTTCCTTTCTCTCTCTTTTTCTCTCCCACTTCACACACGAGACAACCTCGGCAAGAGAGAGAAAGTGAAAGAACTCGAAGAAAAGAACATGTTCTTCAACATAATGGTGTTTGTTTCATCAAAATCCACTTTTCTCATCGATCCATGACCACCATCTTCCTTTTCTTGTTCTTAAATTGAAAAGAAAAGATAGAGATAGAGAGAGAAATGCCCAAATAATCATTACGGTGAAATTTTCGATTTTGATAACTGGGTATTTTTCTTTTTTTGATTTGGTTCAGTTTTGATTATCATGGACTTGGATAGCATTGAGTGTGTTTCATCTTCTGATGGAATGGAGGAAGATGAGATCCAACACCGTATTCTTGCAATCTGCTACCATTTGCTCCTCTAAGCTTTTCTTTAGTTTTCTTGTAATATTGAGTTAGTATTAATCCTTCTTGTATACAATTAAGATCTGCTCCTGAGTCGATTAAGGCGATTAATTCATAAGTTTTATCACGCACAATTAGATCTACTTTTGCATACCATTTATGGGCTATTATCTTTTCTATGCTGAAAACAAATGGGTTAGGTCTTTTTATCTTTGTCTTGTTCTTCTGACCTATCTAGATTTTCAGAAGTACCTAGGTCTTGTGGTTTATTTGTTAAAGATTTTAATGTTTCAACAAAACTTTGATTTTGTACTATCATTGTACCTTGTAACTCTAAATATTTAACTTCTAATTCATCCTCCCGGGTTTTTAAAATTTGGATTTCTCTCTTTAATAATTTAATTTCTTCATGTAAATCTTTAATAGATAAAGGTTGTTCTAAAGGTTTTTTTAAACATATTCATCACATCTTTAAATTCAATCTTATTTACTTGATGTTTATTAAGATCATTATCATCAATTATGTCTTTTATTTGCCTCATGAAGGCATCTCTAGTTTCGGAAGGTTCCATTTTATCTAAAATGGTAATTAAGGTATTAGCTTGGGTATTAGTTATTACGTTAATTATCCTAGCACAATTCTTACAATCACAAAAATCAATTCCTAAACATTCTTCGTACTCAGACTCAAATTCGCTTGAGCTATTGATTTGATTTAATTCTTCGTAAGAAGATTCCTCTGAAGAGGTGTCTTCATGATCAGAATTTAGCATAATTTTATTTAAGGCGTTAATTAAAGTATCCTTTAATTCATCTGATAAATTTAGATTACTTAACTGTTTTATTTTCTCTTTTACTCTACAACTACTAGCATAGTGACCAAAACGTCCACACTTATAACATTTTTTATTTATTTTTTTTTATTTTTATCAAATTTTCTCTTATGTGGATATGGTTTTTTATAGGGTTTTTTTGTTATAATAATCATGCTTATCAGATTTATCCTGTTTTCTATAATTTATGTAATTTTTATAATTTCTTCTACCTTTACTTATATTCTTTTTACTTTTAGGATTACTAGGCGCTCTTAATGGAGTAGCTCCACACTGTTCGCAAAATGTTCCCATTTCGCGTCTGCTGCTAGCTTGTTCATTTTTTATTTTGTTCTGAATTTTATAATCGGTACAGATTTGAATTCCTGTTTCAACCACATAATTTGATAATTCACCTATAGTTAGACTATCATAGGGGATCTCCCCTTGGTAGTTCTGTTGTATGTTTGTTTTGACCTTTTCAACAAAAAGTCTGGGTAATCCACTAATAAACCTTTCTTTCCAAAAAGCTGCAGAGCCGTCAGCTCTTAGGCATAACTTGGAGAGAAACATATCCCTATACCATCTATAATCAGACATAGTCGGACAATAGAGGTTCATTAATTGATCTGAAGCTCTTTTCCGGAGCTTTAAAGGTTCTCCTGCAAAAAACTTGGTGATTGCATAAAGTAACGCTGTAACACTAGCAGGTTCATTATTTTCAGACTTAATAGCTTTATCTATAATTTCTTTATCTTCAGGGCTAAGAAGGTTGTCCCACCATCCTTTCAGCTGACCAGTAAATCCCATAATTAACATTTCTCTAGACTTTTTATCTTAATTTTTCCTTAACATAAAGGCGGTAGCGGCCATAGTCATATTTTGAATCGTATCTAATATTTGTTGATCAGAAGCTCCATCTATATTCCACTCTACAATGGCTTCTTCTGAATAACTATTTTCAATAAAGTTTGATCTTTCTTCAAATTGAACGTCAGCAAAGGAATGCCTAGGGTAGTAATTTCTAGTAGGGTTTTTTGGAGGCCTTCCTAGTTTATTATCTAGGCTTTCGAATTCCTCTTCTTTAGATAACATGTTTACCTAGGGATCAGGTCTTAAGTCTAAACCTTTTAACCTTTCCGCTAATTCCTCTATTTTATCATGAGTTGAATTTCCTAGTTTTATTTTTTGTAATTCTGAGGATGAAGGTATATTATAATGATAAATAGGTCTAGTAGAATTTTACTTGACAAATTCAGCTGGCTTAAAACCAGATGTTTCTATTCTATCTAATTGTTGTGACATGGCATGTAAGATTTGATTGGAGTAGTTTAACTGACTATGTAAGTTACTTAAATATTTTCTATTCGGCGTAGGTGCTACAATTGCCTTAAAAGGTGCAGCATCTATTTCTATATCTTTTTCTGGAGAGATTTTAATTGCTTCTAAGGGTGGATGTATAGACTCTATTATTTCTTTCTCCACCATTTATTTTAAAATCTAATGGTTCAGATTTATTCTCATGTTCTCACATAAAAATGACATTCTCATTTGATATGTTTCCTATATATATATATATATATATATATATATTCTATGAGAATGTCATTTCTATATAAGAACATGAGAATGAATCTGAATAATTAGATTTTAAAATAAATGGTGGAGATCACGTGTGGTTTTTATTTTTCTCTCTCCTCCATTATTAAAATAAATGATGGAGGAGAGAGATAAAAAACTGACACATAATCTCCACCATTTATTTTAAAATCTATTGATTCAGATTCATTCTCACGTTCTCACCTAAAAATAACATTCTCATAGGATATGAACTATATATATATATATATTGAAGTGAAAATAGATCTAAAGAATTAAAGTGGTTTAGTGGTGGATGCCCCCTTATGCATGCTTAAATTAAAGTGGTGGCAGTCACGTCAAAAAATTTATATTTAATTAAAATATTTTGAAATGTCAAATCATATATGTGTAAAAATAAGTGTACCATCATTTTCTTTTGGGAAAAAATACTGTTCTAGTTCTTTAAGTTATTTTAAAATATCAAGTTAGTTTTTTAATTTTTTTTTGTAACACTTCGTCCTTTATATTAAGTATTCGTTACAATAAATTGCAAACTCATATATCATTTGAACTGATTTTTCGCGCTGATCACGAATATGTAATTAGTTTTGTGTTGGATTGTGTATTTTGATCGGATCGAACGATTTTTTATTAGGTATTTGTCCACTTTTCCCCTTATTCTCATAAATTGTAACTTGTTTGATAAATGTAATTGTATAATCGAGACCAACGCAAAAAACCAGTTCAAATAGTATATGCGTTTGCAATTTATTATAACGAAAATTTAAAAAAAAAATCAACGACGCAAACACTATTTAACATAAAAGACCTAGAAAGTATTTTTGTTTTTTTTTTTTTGCTATTTTATGATTTTGTCTTTTATTATAATTGGTGAGTATTAAATAATTGTAATATTGGTAAAAAATAATACTACTAATAACTGAAATAATAAAAGAAGATACTGTTAAATCAAATCAAATTTATTACAAATTCATTGTTCTCATCAAATCATCATCCTAATAAACACGTGTATACTTTTAGTTGAAAAATTGTTACCAATTCTTTTCTTGTCAGTTTCGTACCTTTCGATTTTATTACTCTTTACAATTACAAAACTACTAAAACAAAATAATTAAAATAAAAAACTCATCCACCGTTGGATCAAAATATCACCAATTCAATATCATAATCAACGGTTCTCTTTCCTTTCTCTCTCTTTTTCTCTCCCACTTCACACACGAGACAACCTCGGTAAGAGAGAGAAAGTGAAAGAACTCGAAGAAAAGAACATGTTCTTCAACATAATGGTGTTTGTTTCATCAAAATCCACTTTTCTCATCGATCCATGACCACCATCTTCCTTTTCTTGTTCTTAAATTGAAAAGAAAAGATAGAGATAGAGAGAGAAATGCCCAGATAATCATTACGGTGAAATTTTCGATTTTGATAACTGGGTATTTTTCTTTTTTTGATTTGGTTCAGTTTTGATTATCATGGACTTGGATAGCATTGAGTGTGTTTCATCTTCTGATGGAATGGAGGAAGATGAGATCCAACACCGTATTCTTCATCCTCATCCACTTCAACATCCACATCATCATCATCATCATCACTCTGAGTTTTCTTTATTGAAACCTCGTAATGGAGGAAACACTAATAACATTAATCATGTTATTGGTTCTACTGCTATTGCTCCTGCTACTAGTGTTCATGAGTTGTTGGAATGTCCTGTTTGTACCAATTCAATGTATCCTCCAATTCATCAGGTTTACTTTTTTTTTCACTTGTTTGTGTTTTTTTGTCGTATGTGATTGCTTGTTAAGGTTGTTTTTTTGTGCGCTTATTGTGTCTTGTTTGGTAAATTTTTTGCTTTGTAGTGTTATGAGCTTAGTGTGAAGTTAATTTGTTCTTTTGGAGCTTAGGGGGTTTAGGATGTTTTCAATTTGGTTGATCATAGTGGTTGCACCTGATTTATGGATATAGAATTAGGAAAAGAGGGCTTGCCAACTACTGCTCTTCAGAGGTTTGGTTAATAGTTGATAGTTGGTTTGTTGGCGGAGTGTTACTACTTACTGCTTGTGTGCTACTAGTAGCAGCTGTGTTAAATGTTGGCCAAGGCGTGGCAGCTTTTATGACAACCACCATAGGCAATTTGTGAATGGATGCCTGCCATGGCGGCACCACCGTAGGACGCAATTGGGTTTGTATGGTGGTTAACAACAGCACTGCTACCTGATACTTCTAGTTCTATAAAGATACGGTAGAAACCAATTGATATATAAAGGAAAGGGTTAATAGCCATTTTGCCCCCTGCCATATAGCCGATTTTCGAAAAACCCTTGTAAAAAAAAGACTTGCAAAAAAAACCCTAACATTTAAAGATTCTCTCAATTTTGACCTTCATCACATCCAGTCACCAAAAACCTGCCATTTTGACCCCTGCCATTTTGGCAGCGTTTTTATTTTGACCCCTGTCATTTTGGCAGCGTTTTTATTTTGACCCCTGCCATTTTGGCAACATTTTTATTTTGACCCCTGCCACATCAGTTTTTTTGGTGACTGGATGTGATGAAGGTCAAAATAGAGAGAATCTTCAAATATTAGGGTTTTTTTGTAAGTTTTTTTTTACAGGGGGTTTTTCGAAAATCGCCTATATGGCAGGGGGCAAAATGACTATTAACCCTAAAGGAAAATAGGGAAAATCCTTTTGAATTGTAGATTAATGTCGCAAAACTTCTATGATATGTACCTCCTTAATGCCAAAATGACCCTTTTCTGTCAAATTCCACGATAAGGTTACTTCATGCACTCCCACACGCCCCTATGATTTTCAGACGTTTTCCGACAAGTGAAAAGTATGTGCCACCTTGCCAGAGCAGTATTTTGGTGCCTTTGGACTCATTGAACCTGCTTCTCCTTCTGCTTTGTTTAGAGCAACTTTTAGCTTGTGTGTCCACCTTTTGAGGGGGTTTTCAAGGACCTTCTTTGCCATTGTTTTGTACCTGTTCACACATGTTACTGGACATTGTTTATTGATCATGTTGTTTAATTGTTGTTTACAAATTACAATACACTTTTCACGATATTTGCCTGGTTTTGTTCTTTGTTGTGCCTGTTTTTTAGTGAAAGGCGTAGTTCAGTGCTATCAACTGTGGGTTATGGCGACCGGCCAAAAGTCCTCCATATAAATATGGCAGATACAAAAGTTGTGCTGGTCTATGGCAGTGGGCACAAAATTCCCTGTGCTATAATGCCATGGCAAAAATTTTACAACACTGACTTAGCTACTTAAAATTTTGGTTTGCTCGTTTAGGTTTTGCACCCCCTATCACAATTGTATCTTCGGTGCATTTTAGTACTTTTTGGCTATGCCTTAATTATTTCTGGACCTCAATTTATCATTCTGATTTGGTTTCATATATATGACGCCACTGTCACCACCATCAATAAGTTATTAGGATTTCAGCTGCAACTAGCGCTGGTCCATTATTGTTTTAGTTTGGTTTGAAGATGTTACACCTTCTAGTCGAGGCTTCAGTTTCAGTTAGCGTTGCTCAGTATTGTTTCAGTTTGGCTTGGAGGGTTTACACCTTCAGTTAAGATTTCAGCTGCAGTTAGCACTGTTCCATTCCAATATTATTTTTGGTTTGGTTTGATTTTATGACACCTTCTGATCTAAACTTCAGCTGTTACTGGTGCTTGGCCTATTCGGTTTGATTTATATCGCTGTTAGTTGGAGTTAGCTATGATTTCTCTAGTAAGCATTGTTGTTTAATATTTGCTTATGCATTTCTTTTCTTTATTTAACTCCATTTTTGACATCTTCCAAAGTCGACCTAATAATGATTGAAACATATGAGCTGGAACTTGACAAATGCTGAAAACAAAGTATTTGCCAAAAAGGAAAAAAGAAAGAAAATAACAAATAGCTTTATTGCAGTGCCACAACGGTCACACATTGTGTTCCACATGTAAAACAAGGGTGCACAATCGATGTCCGACTTGTAGACAAGAGCTTGGAGATATCAGGTGTCTGGCACTAGAGAAGGTTGCTGAATCACTCGAGTTACCATGCAAGTACTACTCTCTCGGATGTCCTGAAATCTTTCCATACTACAGCAAGCTTAAGCATGAGACGGTATGCAATTTTAGACCATACACTTGTCCTTACGCCGGATCAGAGTGCTCCGCTGCTGGTGATATTAACTTCCTCGTCGCACATTTGAGGGATGATCATAAGGTCGACATGCACACAGGATGCACATTCAACCATCGTTATGTAAAATCAAATCCGCGCGATGTAGAGAATGCTACTTGGATGCTCACTGTAAGTGTGTTTACAGATATCTTTTTTTCTTGTATAGATTATTACTCATGCAATAACACAATCGCCTTATCAAAATCGGACGGCTAATCACCTGATCTATAATCTATTCTTTTGGTGATTAATTGATAGGTATTTCATTGTTTCGGCCAATACTTCTGTCTTCACTTTGAAGCTTTCCAGCTAGGCATGGCTCCGGTTTACATGGCATTCCTCCGTTTCATGGGAGACGAGAACGATGCTCGAAACTACACATATAGCCTCGAAGTTGGAGCCAATGGTAGAAAACTCATTTGGGAAGGTACACCACGGAGTATCCGCGACAGCCACCGTAAAGTCCGAGATAGTCATGACGGACTCATAATTCAACGAAATATGGCTCTATTTTTCTCTGGCGGTGATAGGAAAGAACTGAAACTAAGAGTGACAGGAAGAATATGGAAAGAACAACAGAATCCAGATGGTGGGGTGTGTATACCAAATCTTTGCAGCTAATGTGGTTTTTATTATCTGTGTGTGATGTATGTATGTATATCTACACTACACTACACCAACTTTGTGTATGTTATGTAAACTTGTAATAGATTAAAGTACTAAGATAATGGCTTTGAAATTTTCAGTTTTTCCAAGTTGTGTAATAAAACAAGATTTGGAACTATGATTTAGACCAGTGTTGGACCATTTTCATATAAAGAGTTTACAGATAGAGAATTACACGCAAATTAATAATGATTCAAGCACTAATCATGTCTATATTTAATTCTCATGACAATTCTTTGGAGAATTTTTTCATAATTTAAAAATATACTTTATTTAGAATATTATGAAATAAGAGAGAGATGCATCAACCAAATCTAATTCCAAAAAAGAAAATACGTTAAAACTTGAGAGATATTTGTACTCTATTTATAGTTATATCTACATTGCAGAGGCGTAGAGGATTACTTAGTTCACACACAAAAGTAAACTAGATACATACATAGCCTTGAATGTAACCAACGTTTGGTTACCCTACAAAATTGATAGTTAGAGATGCGCCACTCTATTTCTTCTTAAGATAACTACTAAAAAATGATTGAATTCAATTAGAAATGATGTTTCATGATCGATTACACAACGTGCACTCCAAGAAATTATGGAATTTCAATCCTTCATTACTATATATATATATATATATATATATATATATATATATATATATATATATATATATATATATATATGGGAAATGCTAACATACACCCAAAATTGGTGGGCCCTACATAAAAATACACTATATCTATTTTATTTTTATTTTTTTCTTCATCTTTCTAATGTGGGTCCCATCAAAAATTGGTGGGTCCCACACAAAAATACACTAAGGTGTATGTTGCTAATGCACACCTACATGGGTGTGCATTATTATAACCCTATATATATATATATATATATATATATATATATATATATATATATATATATATATATATATATATATAAAGTAACGAATATAACACAAAAACTAAGTAATTACAATGATATTCAATACCCTCCCTCAACCTGGAGCATAGTTGTTAGATGTGCTAAGCTTGGATAAGATCAAGGAAAAAGGTTGAGGATCGAGGGATTTTGTTAGAATATTTGTAAGCTGTGCAAAGCTAGGAATTGACAATAATTGAAATAGCTTAGCATTGAGTTTTTCTCTGACGATATGACAATCAATTTCGATGTGTTTTATTCTTCTATGAAACGTGGCAACGACAACGATATGACGAGCACATTGGTTGTCACAATAGAGGAGAGCATGAGTTGTGAATTGAACATTGAAGTCAGTTAGTAGGTATGTCAACCATTGCAGTTTGTAGATGGTGGATGTGTGTGCTATGTACTCAACTTTAGAGGAAGAGCGAGAAACCATGATTTGCTTTTTGGATTTTCAAGAGATGAGGGAGTCTCCTAGAAATATGCAGAAGCCTGTAACGCAACGTCGAGTGTCGATGCATGAGGCCCAATCAGAATCACAAAAATCCTTGAGGCGAATAATGGATCTGGATGAGAAAAACAATCCTTGAGATTGAGATTTTTTATGTATCTTAGTACTCGATATGAAGCTTGTAAATGAGTGGTGGTTGGTGATGACACGAATTGACTAATTTGTTGGACAACTTAACTAAGATTGGGTCCAGTGGTGCATAAATAAATTAACCTGCGAATGAGTCTCTTGTAGGTAGTAGGGTCAGTGGGAGAGGATTCATCAGTAATAGAATATTTGTGAGAATTTGTCATAGGTGCAAGAGAAGGTCTGACCCCAATGAGACATGTGTCATGAAGTAATCCAAGAGCATATTTTCTTTGACAAATAGAGATACCAAGTGAGGATCAAACCACTTCAATGCCTAAGAAGAATTGGAGATTTCCAAGGTTTTAATTTTGAATGTGATGTTAAGTGTGGATTTCAACTTTTGTATTTCTTCCAAGTCATTACTAGAAAAAATCAAGTCATCAACGTAAATGAGCAAAATAGTGTGGTGCTGACCATTGATTTTGGTGAAAAGGGAATGGTCATAAGGAGATTGTTTGTATTGTAAAGAAAGAAAATAGAGTAGATAACTTAGAAAACTATTGCCAACTAGATTGTTTTAAACCATACAATGATTTCCGCAGTTTGCAAACATGTTCAGAAATAGGTGGAGTAAATCATGGAGGTTGTGTCATGTAGACCTCCTCCTCAAGGTCACCATGGAGGAATGGGTTATTCACATCAAGTTGAATATGGTGTCATTGTTTGGATACATCAGTTGCTAAAAGGAGCCGGACAATTGTCAGTTTTGCAACTAGAGAGAAAATGTCCACGTAATTAATGCCTTTAGTTTCTGTGTATCCCTTGGCGACTAATCGAGCTTTGTATCTTTCGATAAAGCCATCAACATGTCGCTTTATTTTGTACACTCATTTGCACCCTACTTCCTTATTTTTTGGTGGTAATGAGGTCATGATCCAAGTGTGGTTGACATGCAGAGCTTGTAATTCAATGACAATGGCTTAATTCTTGCATTCATGTTTGAAGGCTTGTTTGAAGGTGATTGGTTCACTTTGAGAGGTGATGGAAAACATGCAGTGGGTTGAGGTGGATGACAAGTGTGAGTGACTTAGGTAAGGTTGAATTGGATAAGGTGTATTAATTTATGTATTAATTTGTGTGATAGATTAAGATGACATGAGGTTGTTACAAACAAAATCATAAAACCTCTTAGGTTTATGTATGACTATATTGGAGATTTTTGAAGCGATGAGGGGAGTGGAATCTTGGAGAAGGGTCGAGGGTTGGTTATTGGTAGGTTGAGTAGAAGTTTGGATAGGTGTCAGAGGTTGATAAGGTACAGGTGAATTTTGATGTGGAGTGTTTGTAGGTTTGTCTGGTTTATTAGAATTCAAGGTTTGAGGTTGAGAAATATGTTAACTTGTGAGTGTCTCATTTGAGTCATTTGGTGTATCAAGAAAAGGAAGATCTTAGTCAAGTATTCGAGTAGGTTAAATAGATGCAGCGTCATTGTGTAAAATAAAAGGGAAAAAGTCTACATAAAAAGAGACATTTCTATATAAGAAAATTTCTATGGTGTGAAAATTCATAACTATGTAACCTTTTGTGCCTTGTTTGTAACCCAGGAAAACACCCTTTGTTGCACGAGAATCAAGTTTCTTGCGCCCTTGGAGAATTATTGAGGAAAAAACTAGACAACCAAATACTTTGATGTTGTCATAAATGGGATGTGAACCATGAAGTAACTGATAAGGAGAATGTGAGGTGATGATAGATGGTAACCCATTAATTAGAAACACTGCATGGTTGATGGCAAAGTTCCAAAAAATATTTGGTAAGTTGCATTGAAACATGAGGGCTCTTGCCACATTGAGAATATGCATATGCTTCCTGTAACATCCTGATATTTTATATAATTAGATATGTATTTTTATTAAATTATCTTGATTTGTTTTTTAAGTAGTTTGTCTTATAGTGTAATTATATGTGTATAATTATATTTTTAAGTATTTATATTTATTGTCTAATTTAAAAAGTTTATTTAATAAATATTTATAAATTGTTAATATTGTGATTAATTTTCTCTATTTGTGTCCATGCTATATTTTGTGAATTCATATATACATGTTTATTGGATATAAATCTTAGGGATGGAAAAAAACCCGTACCCGCAGATATCAACAGATAAAATCCGTCACGGATATTAGATGAGTAACTTTATGGATCTCTACGGATAAAATAAATGAATATTTAAATACCCGTTTGTTAATGGATATAGATACGGGTTTAATGATATCTGTGCTCGCGGATATCCATATCCGTTAATAAATTATAAAAATCATTTAAATATCATTAGTTTATTATACCTTATCTTTTCATCTTCTAAAAAATATTAGTCTTCTTATATTTCTTTCTTTTTTTTTTAAAATTTTCTTTGAAGAATACCTTTAACATTTCATTTAAATTCTATTAATCATTTCATATTTAAACTCTTCAATACTTTATACCTCACTTCAACATTTTCACATTCCAACCAATTAGTGTCGTCATTCCTCTGTCGAACCAATGTCTCCCTTCCTACTCCTCTGTCGTTCGCTATTCCATCATAACTCACAATCACAATATCTTTTATTTGTTTGGTTAAAAATGAAATGTATGAATATTATGTTTGAATCTAATTATGTTTTGGTGAATAAGAAGAAAATTAATGTGATAAAATTTTATTCTTAAATTAAAAGTGGATTGTATGGATGCTATGTGATAACAATTTTTTGTGTCTTTAAAAGAAGTTAAAAATATTTTTATAAAAAAATATTATCCATGGATATCTGTAAATATCCGCGGATATTGTAAAACCCGCGGATTATCCGCTTAACGGATATCTACATGGATATGGGGCGGATATGAATATCATATTTATTCAACGGAACGGATACGGATATCATAGTATCTGTCCTCATGGATATCCATTTACATCACTAGATATAATAATGAATATTGAGAGTCAAGTATATATTTATTAATTTATTATTTTAAGTATTTTTTAGAACACTTGATTATAAGGTATTATGAATATTTATTTAGTTTATTTATTTTAAGTTGTCAATTTAGTGTGATCATAATAAAATAAAATCTTATATATGATTTATTTTATTGTAATCAATTGATAATTTTATTTTATATTATTCAATAGGTGATTTATTTTAGACTTAAATAATCTTTTGGTCTCTGTAAGTTAGTGAGTTTTTGATTTTGGTCCTTGTAATTTTTGTTTTGTTTTAGTCCTTATATTTTACTGTTTGCATACGTTGTAATTTTCTTCTATTAAAATAGTATTATATTATATTTGTATGAATCATTTTATTAGTGTGTCCTAAATTTTAGAACAATATAATAAAAATACAAATATAAAATCTTTCAGTAAATGATACACGGAATGAAATTAACTAAATTACATTATTGTTATTATATTTCTATTATTATCCTTATTATTATAATTTTTCCGTCACTGAAGTATTCTCATGTGCTCGATCTTAAGTGAAATGTGAATTAAGTGGAAGAACATAGCTTTGAAAAGAGACAAAATAAATAGTACATGACATATTTATAAGTTTGTGTTGTGTGAATGATTACTTATATTTATTTTGAAAAATAGTTATGTTTCTCTTTTGTTTTGTAAATAGTTATGAACCAAATGATGTGTTTTAAACAAAGGAAATGTAAATCAATAAAAATAAATATATAAGGCGGTGTGTTATGCCTTTGTGGCAAATTTATTGAGACATGCATCATACAGAATGTGAGTAGATGAGTCAGTGTCTTATGTCTTGTGGCAAATCGACGCTTTTCGGCCTTTGTGGCAGGAATCTGTGTGGCAGTTTTTTCCATTGGAATGAGTTTTATACTGACGTTTTTCGACCTTTGCGGCAGGAGTCTGTGTGGCAGATTTTTCGTTGTTTTTTTAAGCAAAAATTCTATAATTTTTCATATTTAGTTTGAGAAAGACTATAGTTATTTCAAAAGAAAAAAAAAGAAAAAAAAGGTGATTGCTATAGTTTTGTGGTGCTTATATTATTATAATAATTTAACATGAAGTTAAATTGTAATAAAAAAAACTCCTACATATAATTAATTATGAAATCATAAATTTTATTTTAAAAGTAAATTGAGAATATTGAAAGGTTGTACATATGCATGTAGAAATAAGATCGCAAGAAACTGGTTTTTGAATTTTATAATAATTCTTTTTTTAAAATATAAATAAGATATAAATATTTATTTTTTCGGAAAGTGTTATAAAAAAATGGTTGAGTAAATTTTCCTTTAAAGAGTTATATAGCAAAAAGAAATGTTTATCACAAATAATTTATATACATAGTTTTAAGTATGGTATCTGATTTAAATATATTTTGGTTATTATTAAAAATATTTATTTATTTTTTAATGAAAACTTTAGAAATTTTAATTTTAAAGAAGTGATATTTAAAAAAAAAAACTATTTATGGAACGATCTTGTATAATTGTTGTGAGAGATTTATGAATTAAATTACAAGAAAAAAAAGGGTAACAAAATTGTTAGTTGTTGACACTAAGTGTGTTTAAAAGAGTTGAATTGTTGTATTTTTGTTTACTTTGAGATAAACAAATAATTTATTTAAATGGTTTTTTCTTAAAAATATATTTACCTTCTAGTTTCGAGGACAAAACTATTTTAAGCGGGTAATAATGTAACATCCCGATATTTTATATAATTAAATATGTATATTTATTAAATTATCTTGATTTATTTTCTAAGTAGTTTGTCTTATAGTGTAATTATATGTGTATAATTATATTTTTAAGTATTTATATTTATTGTCCAATTTAAAAAGTTTATTTAATAAATATTTATAAATTGATAATATTGTGATTAATTTTTTCTATTTGTGTCCATGCTATATTTTGTGAATTCATATATACATGTTTATTGGATGTAATAACGAATATTGAGAGTCAAGTATATATTTATTAATTTATTATTTTAAATATTTTCTAGAACACTTGATTATAAGTTATTATGAATATTTATTTAGTTTATTTATTTTAAGTTGTCAATTTAGTGTGATCATAATAAAATAAAATCTTATATATGATTTATTTTATTGTAATCAATTGATAATTTTATTTTATATTATTCAATAGGTGATTTATTTTATTATAAGTTTATAATAATTTATTTTCTATTGATGACAGAAATAATTATATTCAAGTAGGTTGTCTCTCTAACTCTTCACTTAATAGATGTAGAAAGTTTTATATTCTTATAGTTACAAAGAACCTTATTTTATTTTCTTAATTATTTCTTATTTATTTCTTATTTATACTATAATCAAATTATTTTGATATAGCCAAAACAAAAATGAATAAATAATTTATTAGTTTAAGGAAAAAAATAAATAATCTAAAATTTAAAACATATGTATTATTGTTGGTAGCATTTTATAAATTAAATTTGAATCAATATATTAAATAATCTAAAATACAAGAACATGTGTCTTATTATTTTTTAATTTAAGTTTGAATGAATTAAGAGTGCATATGTTATTATTATATGAATTATGAGTGAATAATTATGAGTGGGGAAGACAAAAGAATGCATAACATGAGAAATAACGTGAAACATTTGTGAGTGGAATAATCAATTCTTAATTGAGTGCATTATGAATGCTAGAAATTGGATAGTTAGAATGAATGATATTGAATTAATTTAGCTAATTAGTTTATTTTCTCTAGTGCTTTATTTATTAGGAGTCACTCATATTCCTCTTCTTTCTCAATTTCCACTCCTATAAATACTCACAATCTCATCCCATATCTCACATGTGAAAATTTAAAGAAAAAAAATTACACAAATTAAATTATCACTCTCTCAGACATTTCTATGTTTCGGAAATTCTTAAGGAAAATTGAGCACTAAACGCTTGATTGTCCAATATATTGTAGAATATCAAAAGTTAGAAAGCACACAAGGTTGTGTTGTGAGATGATATTAGAACATTTGTCAAAATAATATTTATAAACAAATGAAAAAAAAAGTAAAATAGTAACAATTTATGATTTATATCGTATGTGTATATTTTATTGTTAATTTTGTTTTAAATTAATCACTATATTTAATTTTCTTCTATTAAAATAGTATTATATTTTATTTGTATGAATCATTTTAATAGTAAGTGTGTCCTAAATTTTAGAACAATATAATAAAAATACAAATATAAAATCTTTTAGTAAATGATACACGGAATGAAATTAACTAAATTACATTATTGTTATTATATTTCTATTATTATCCTTATTATTATAATTTTTCCGTCACTGAAGTATTCTCTGTTAAATTGTAATTCCTTGTGTCGAAGTGTCGAAGTAAGGGTGTGTCGAAACAGTGGTTTCAGACAGATTTGATTTAGATTTGATTTGATATAGTTCCAAAATAGGTATTTTGGGCTTTTATAGTTTTGGGCTTTGGCTTGGAGAACAAGTAAACCTAAATCTATAAATGGGGAGTAACCCTTATTTTTGTAAAATCACAACACATTGTAATTCACGGTTTGCAGTGGCAAGTGAATAGAAAGAGAAAATCTCACAGTTTGTGGGTAACAACCTTCTTCTCCAAATTCTCTTAGAATCTTAATTTCCTTTTTTTTTTTCTCTATTTTCTTCTTTTCTTTGGTATTGCTGTGCTAAGAACCCTTCTTATTTATCAAGATAGGGTCGGAATTCCCATAGGTTTTAGGTTAATTCCAACATCTGGTATCTAGAGCTCCGGTTGCGATTCAAGGAAGGAAAATCATGATGGCAATGAATCATCCGAACGGGCACTTTCCGGCGAGTCTTCCGATTCTCAAGAAAAATAATTATGAGAATTAGTGCAAGCAGATGAAGGTGGTTTTCTATTATCAAGATCTTTGGGATCTTGTGAAGGAAGGAGTAACACCGCTTACGGAGAAAGCGACGGATCAAGAAAAGGCTGCACACAAAGAGTTGAAGAAGAAATATTATAAAGCTCTCTTTATAATCCATCAGTGTGTCGATCCAGATAACTTTGAAAAGGTTAGTGATGTAGAGTCAGCAAAGGAAGCGTGGGAGATTCTTGAAAAGTCATTTGGAGGCGCAGAGAAGGTGAAAGAGGTGAGGTTACAAACTCACAAGAGAACCTATGGGTTGCTTCAGATGGAAGACAATGAGAGTATAACAGATTTCTTCACCAGAGTTACAAAGCTGGTGAATCAAATCAAGGTATGTGGAGAGGTGTTGACATCAAGATCAGTTGTTGCAAATATCTTGAGGTCATTGGCTCCAAAGTTCGACCACGTGGTAGTAGCCATAGAAGAATCGAAAGACTTGTCAGTATTGACGAAAGAGGAGCTTCAAGGGACGCTTGAGTCTCATGAACAAAGGATGGCTGAAAGAGCTGCAGGAAAGTCGAAGAGCGATATGGGTTTGCAGGCGCAGTCAGAAAAGGAAAGAAAAGGCAAAAGAAGCGGGAATGGCAACAAAGGCAGAAGAGGAAACTGGTTGAATCAGAGAAAACCCTGGAACCAAGGCAACCAAAGAGGTGGTGCTGCAGGTAGAGGAAGAGGTGGTGGTCAAAAATCTGACGAGAGTCACATTCAATGTTTCAATTGTCAGAAGTATGGCCACTATTTTAGTGACTGTCCAGAAAGGAAGAAAAATCAAGAAACTGATGCAAAGCTGGCGAAACATGAAGAAGAAGAGACATTGCTGATGGTCACAACAAGAGATGAAGAAAGATTCCAAGATTAGTGGTACTTGGACTCAGGATGCTCATCACACATGACTGGAAGGAAAGATTGGTTTGTTAACATGAAGCCCTCGTCGAAGAACACGGTGAAGTTTGCAAATGACAACACTCTAGCAGCTGAAGGTGTTGGTGATGTTCTGATTATGAGGAAAGATGGCAAGAGGTCAACAATTTCCAATGTGTTGTACATACCAGGCATGAATAGTAATTTGCTCAGTATAGGGCAGCTAGTTGAAAAGAACTACAAGGTAGTTGTCGAAGACAAGATGATGAGAGTCCTTGACGCAGGTGGTAGGTTAATCTTTAAGGCTCCAATGTCTCGGAATAGGACCTTCAAGATTAAACTCAAGGTGATGGAGCACAAATGCCTAGCAACTGCAGCCAGCAGAGATGAGTGGTTATGGCATTTTCGACTAGGCCATCTCAACTTCAATGACATCAGAGAGTTAAAGAGAAGAAATATGGTTTCAGGATTACCAGAAATCGATATTCCAAGTGAAGTCTATGAAGAGTGTGTTCAGTCGAAATAACACAAGAATAGCTTTAGCAAGGATGCAGGAAGGAAGTCGAAGGCAATTCTGGAAGTCATATACTCTAATGTATGTGGTCCAATTCAGGTGGATTTGGTGGCAACAAATACTTTTTCACGTTCATAGATAATTACAGTCGAAAGTTATGGACTTACCTCATCAAGAAGAAAAGTGATGTAATCGAGGTATTTGTCAGATTTAAATCTATGGTCAAAAGACAGAGTGGTCAAAATTTGAAAATTTTGAGGACTGATGGTGGTGTAGAGTATGTTTCGAAGGAGTTCGATGCATTATGTGAAAAATAAGGGATTGTGCATGAGGTGTGTAACACCCCATTTTAATTATTTAGACGTCTCGTGTTATTTTATTTGTGTGACCTTGTTTGGGGGAGTGTTTGAGTGCGTCTAAGGGTTGCCCTTAGTTAGGAAGGTGAGTTGGTGAGATAAAGCCTTTAGATTAATATTAATAGTGGTATAGTTAATAATAATAATAATTTAATTAATAATAGTAATATTATTATTTTATTATTATTATTGTTATTATTGCTATTATTATTAATTAATTTAATTAAAATTGGATTAAGAGAATTAGAAGAGGTTTAGGGAAAATAGAAAGGTTTTGGCACGTGAAACGAGGAATAGAGAACCAAGAGGAGAGAAAGAACCAGGTGTGCTAGGGCTTGACCTCCTTTCCCAATTGTCCAGATTTTCTGTAAAGATTCGAGGTAAGGGGGAGAAACGGATTTAATATTGGTGATTTATTCATGATAGGGTAGTGGGGAGTTCTTAACCCCGTAGGAATTTGTATGCAAACTCTTGTGTTGTTGATCTGTTGTATATGCCTGCTATGATGATGAAATCGTGCATGTATGGATTGGTGATAATATGAATTTTTGCTGTTGTTGCTGTGGTATGAACATCTGTTACAGATCTGTTGTTTTTGGATCCAAATTGTGAGAACGATTTGAGATTATAGACCTGTAATACATGTAGTAATTCTAGGTACAAGAGAAAAGATGAAAATTGGACCTAAAATTCATGTAGAAATGATTATAGGACTGGTTGGAAGTGAAGAAGTGTGGAAATCGTAGTAGAGTGCAGAATGGTGAGGTCTCTGGTGATTTGCGTAATGGATCTGGCCATACGCGTATGGGAGTGAAGGAAAGGGAGCCTTACGCGTAAGGGGAGCTTGAGGGGAGGGTTTGGCACGGCCCTCTGCCCATACTGGTATGGTACGCGTATGATTGGCATGGCAATACGCGTATGGAGTAGCCTTACGCGTATGTAGATCTGAGAGTTGGAAATTGAAGGAAAAATGGGTCTCTGCCCATACGCGTATGAAGTTGGGCAATACGCGTATGGCAGGGCGAGGCAGGAGGCCTTGCGCGTATCAGATGGGGGCATACGCGTAAGGAAGGGCGAGGGAGCGAGTCATACGCGTATGACTCAAGTCAATACGCGTATGGACAGCAGTGGTGCAGAATTTCATATTTTTGCGATTTCTTTCCCGTCTTCGTATCAGAATTGTTTTCTCTTGGTTTGAGAGGTTGGGGATAGTTGCCAGGTGCTGAGAAATAAGACATGGGTGATGAAAACATTAATTTTAATAATTTTAATTAATTAATTAGTTAATTGGGTGCTTGGTGTGTATGAAGCAAATTACATGATGATGGTGTTGATGATATGTATGATGTGATCAGGAGGATCGTGTGCATGTATTTACGCTTGTATACATGTTTTGTTGTGCATGGTTAAGTCTTACATATTCATGGTGATTGGTGGGGTGAATCATTGCTTAGGAGGAGTGTATGTGATTCATCCGTACTCCTATATGGAGAATGGTGGGGGATAGATCATTGCCAAGTAGAGGTGTATGTGATCTATCCGAGGTTCGATTGAATGAACCAATGAGTCGGTACCGCATGCATGGTGTCGTGTTGCATTACATTATTATTTGATGTTGTTGATGATATTGGACAGTAGGTCGTGTTGGTGTGTTGTTGACTTATATATGTGAATGCTACCTTGTTATCATGTATTTATTCACCGATAATATTGAATGTGATTTCTCACCCCTTTATTGTTGTTGCGTCTGTGCTTCTTCGGAAGTACAGATAATCCAGGTACTTAGATAGCTTGGATATTGGTGTTGCTGATCAAGTCCATAGGAGTGCTCTGATACGTAACACGGGAACCTTTGGGGGGATTTTTATTAGTTACAATTTATTTTGATTATGTTGTTACGTATCTTTATTTGACCTTGAATATTATGGTGGACCACTATTTTGTGGATTTTTGGTGTCGTTGGCTTGTGACCGTAATTTGAATAATTTTCCGCTGCATATTTTATCAAAAATAGAAGGATTTTATTTGTTGGCTCTTAATGTGACATTCCACTTGGTGAAAACTCTGATTTATCTTTAATACTTTGTTTATTTTCAAAATGGGAAAGTGGGGTGTTACAAGGTGGTGCCACCCTACACTCCACAGCAAAATGGAGTTGCAGAACGAAAGAACAGAACCATCATGAACATGGTGAGAAGTATGTTGAATGGAAAGCATTTACCCAAAGAATTATGGGGAGAAGCGGTTTCGACATCAACATATATTTTGAACAGATGTCCGATGAAGAAGCTTGAAAGAATCACACCAGAAGAATGTTGGTCTGGTGTTAAGCCTAACCTCAATCACTTGAAGGTGTTTGGATCTATAGCACATAGACATGTGTCAGATCAGTTGAGAAGGAAGCTTGATGATAAGTCGAATCAGATGATCTTGATAGGATATCATTCGACTGGAGGTTACAAATTGTTTGACCCAGTGAATAAGCAGGTAGTGATCAGCAGGGACGTGATCATAGATGAGCTTAAAGAATGGGATTGGACTGAGAATGTCAAGAAGGATTCAGTGAGAATCTCTTGTGAAGAACCAGCCACTGAAGTCGAAAGAGAAGTTCGACAGGAACAAGTCAGAGATGAAGCAGGCCTAAGCAGACCTCTACGAACAAGACACATGCCTGCAAGGTTGCAAGAATGTGTAATTACATCAGATGACGTGGTTGATGAAGAGGGTGAGCTGGTACATTATGCTTTCTACGCAGATGTCGAACCAGTTAATGCACCCGAGGCATTAAAAGATTTGAAGTGGGTGAAAGCAATGAATGAGGAGTTAGAGTCCATCGAAGTCAATAATACCTGGTCATTTGTTGAATTGCCTCAAGGCAAGAAGGCAATTGATGTGAAGTGGGTTTACAAGGTGAAGGTGAATCCTAGAGGAGAAGTAACTCGACACAAGGCGAGACTTGTGGCGAAAGAATTTCTTCAGAAGGAAGGAATCGACTTCGATGAAGTGTTCGCACCTATTGCTAGGATCGAAACAATCAGGTTGGTTGTTGGTCTAGCAAATATGAACAATTGGCACACATGTCAGATGGACGTGAAGTGTGCATTCCTTAATGGCCCTTTAGATGAAGAAGTTTATGTCGCACAACCAGCTGGGTATGTGAAACGAGGCAAAGAAGGAAAGATGTACAGGCTGCATAAAGCCCTGAATGGACTTAAGCAAGCTCCAAGAGCTTGGAATAAGAAAATAGATAGCTTCTTAAGGGAGAAGGAATTTGTGAAGTGTACGACTGAGCATGGAGTGTATGTAAGGAGAAGCAATAATGAATTGCTTATACTATGCCTCTATGTCAATGACCTGTTGATAACAGGGAGTTGCAAGAAAGAGATCGAAGATTTCAAACATGACCTAAGCGAGGAGTTTGAAATGTCAGACTTGGGAAATCTCTCATATTTACTTGGCATCGAATTCTACAAGACTATTAGAGGTTTGATGATGCACCAAAGAAGATATGCAGGTGAAATACTCAAGAGATTTGAGATACAAGATTGCAACCCAACTTCGACTCCAGCTGAGACCAGAATGCAACTGTCGAAGGATTCAGATGAAGATGATGTCGACCTAACCCAATACAGAAGACTTATTGGGACATTTAGATACCTTTGTCACACTAGGTCTGACTTAGCATACAGTGTGGGTATGGTAAGTAGATTCATGCTGAAGCCAAAGGTATCACACCTAGCAGCAACGAAGAGGATACCGAGGTATCTAAAAGGAACTCTCGACTACAACATTTTGTTTCCTGCAGCTGATGAAGGGAAAGAATGTAAGTTAGTGGGATACACTGACTCTAGCTGGTGTAGTGATGTTGAGGATAGAAAATCTACAACTAGATATGTGTTTATGTTAGGTGGTGCACTAGTTGCTTGGATTTCGAGAAAGGAGCCAGTAGTGGCATTGTCATCATGCGAAGCAGAATATATAGCTGCTTCTTTTTGTGCATGTCAAGCAACCTGGATGGTGAACTTGGTCGAAGAGATTACAGGGAAGAGTCATGGAGCAATTACCATGAAGATCGACAGCATGTCAGCTATCAACCTGGAAAAAAATCCAATGGCACACGGTCGAAGCAAGCACATCAAAATGAGGTTCCATTATCTTCGAGAGCAGGTAGCAGAAGGGAAGATGAACTTAGAACACTGCAGAACTGAGAATCAGATTGCAGATATCATGACGAAGGGAGTGCAGGTCGAAGTTTTCAGAAGACTAAGAGCCATGATGAATGTAGACAACTTAAACATAATGAATTAGGTGGTGTGTTAAATTGTAATTCCTTGTGTCGAAGTGTCGAAGCAAGGGTGTGTCGAAACAGTTATTTCACACAAATTTGATTTAGATTTGATTTGATATAGTTCCAAAATAGATATTTTGGGCTTTTATAGTTTTGGGCTTTGGCTTGGAGAACAAGTAAACTTAAATCTATAAATGGGGAGTAACCCTTATTTTTGTAAAATCACAACACATTGTAATTCACGGTTTGCAGTTGCAAGTGAATAGAAAGAGAAAAATCCCACAGTTTGTAGGTAACAACCTTCTTCTCCAAATTCTCTTAGAATCCTAATTTCATTTCTTTCTCTATTTTCTTCTTTTCTTTAGTATTGCTGCGCTAAGAACTCTTCTTGTTTATCAAGATAGCGTCGGAATTCCCTTAGGTTTTGGGTTAATTCCAACATTCTCATGTGCTCTATCTTAAGTGAAATGTGAACTAAGTGGAAGAACATAGCTTTGAAAAGAGACAAAATAAATAGTACATGACATATTTATAAGTTTGTGTTGTGTGAATAATTACTTTCTATTTATTTTGGTGAATAGTATGTTTCTCTTTTGTTTTGTAAATAGTTATGAACCAAATGATGTGTTTTAAACAAAGGAAATGTAAATGAATAAAAAGAAATATATAAGTCGGTGTGTTATGCCTTTGTGGCAAGTTCATTGAGACATGCATCATATAGAATGAAAGTAGATGAGTCAATGTCTTATGTCTTGTGGCAAGTCGGTGCTATTCGGCCTTTGTTGCAGGAGCCTGTGTGGCAGTTTTTCCCATTAGAATGTGTTTTATATTGATGCTTTTTGGCCTTTGTGGCAGGAGCCTGTGTGGCAGATTTTCCCATTGAAATAGGTTTTATATTGACGCTTTTCGGCATTTGTGGCAGGAGTCTGTGTGACAGATTTTCCCATTGGAATGAGTTTTATTATCCGGATCATTAGTGTCTCATATCATTACTGTCTCATGTAATGGTTATGGTCACATTGCATTTCATATACTATAAGTACAAGTAATTAAAAAAAACTAATAATCATATTTTGAATGGGGAAGTGTTTTATTATTGTTTTATGACATTTTTCTTATGGTGAGTATGATTCAATGTGGATAAGGAAATTGACCCTTTACCATAACACTATAGGTACTCAAGAAAAAAGACATTATTGAATGTGGTTTTGATTGAATGTGTTGCTTGAAGTGCTTACGGGGATCAAACAGGGTTTTTGCAAATTTAGTATTTTATGTAATAAATAAATCGTTATGATACATTATTTTATTATTTTCATTGTAATTATTTAAACCATAATAAATATTTTTTTAAGATTATCATTTTCAAATTATTATAAATATTCTACTCTATAAATATTTTATTTTCAAAATAAAAAAAATAGCTATAAATTTTTAATAAATAGAATTTTATGTAATTTCTTGGATAAAAATCCAGAATGTTACACTTCCTTTCTGCAATAACATTTTGTCGAAGAGTCTCTATGCAAGTATTTTGGTGGGGGATACCTTTGAATTTGAAATAATTATCCATCAAGAATTCTTTACCATTGTTAGTCCTGATTTGTTTGCCAGTCTTGCCAAATTATGTGAGGGACAAGCTAACGAATTGCATAATCAGGGGTCAAGTCTCTATTTTTTTTGTCATTAGGAAGGCCCATGTGTGCCTTGTGTAATAATCTATAATAGTCAAACAATAAGAATGGCCATGGATAAATGAAGGTATGAATGGACCCCAAATGTACATGTGAATTATTTCAAATGAAGAAACAATTTTGATTATGCTTAGTAGAAAAGATAGTTTGGTTTGTTTTTCATAGTGACAACAATCATAAATAGTATTAGAATGATAAGAAACATCAGGAAATGTTTGTTTTATATTATTAATAACATTGTGAGTAGGATGTCCAAGTCTATAGTGCCAAAGACTAAACTTTTTTTTGACACATTGTAGTTACATGTTTTGAAGGCTACATCAATGTTTTGAGGAATATATACACAAGAATCCTGGTTAAGTATGTACAAGTTATTGTAAACTCTAGCAAGCCCAATCATCCTTAATGAAGTCTGTTCCTGAATTATGCAAGAGCAATGGTCAAATATAAGATTGCATTTGTTATTAGATGACAGTTAGCATACAGAAATTAGGTTACAATTGAATTCAGGAACAAAAAGAAAATTGTATAATGTTAAATTTTCATTCAATTTGACGGTCCCAGATTTTGTAGAAAAAATATAAGATCCATTAGGCAATTATAGTTTTGTCACCTTGATGAATGGAGTGAATTTGTTGCAGTAAATCAGAGAGACGAAAATGATCACCTTTTGAAAAGCGATTGGAAACGTCTGTCCAAAGTTATGTTGCATTGTAAATGTAGATCGTAATCTGAGAAATATCAGGTGATAAAGATGCAGAAAGCCATGCAATAACAATGTTGTTGCATCATTCCTAGGTGTCAAACAAAGGATCATCTTCACTTGGTGTTGAGATCTTGCCATTGATGAATTTGATCTTGTTCTTGCTTAAAAGAGCCAGTTTCAGGGAGCTACCCCAAGATTCATAATTATTTTTAGAAAGTGGTGGAGAAACAAGAACAACACCTAGATTCTCTGCAAGATGGATGTAGAATGAACTTGATTGACCAAGAGATGGGTTTTTGATTTAGTTGTTTTCTTTTTGGTTGTTGTTGTCAAAATTATTGCGATTGTTATGTTTCTTGTTGGGATCATCTTGATTATGATCTTCCATTGTTGAAGAAGGTTGTGAAGCTCAATGAATGAAGAGGATAAAGGAAAAGGGTGATTCTTCCAAAGTATGCACTACTGATACTATAATAGAATATGTGAAATATATTGAATGGAAAACATTAAGACTTAACTCATTCATTATTCATTCTTCATATATATATATATATATATATATATATATATATATATATATATATATATAAATTTAAGTTACTTGCATGTTAAGTAACTAGAATAACCAGCCATCCTAGAAAGTAGGAGAGTAAAATACCAACTATAACAGAAAAACCAACTTAGTACAATGATATTCAATATATAGTTATTGTCATAATTAACTTAATAAATTCCTGTAATTATTTTTGTGGCACTTTTGTAATATAATAAAAAAGAAAGAGTTCATATAGGTAGGTTTAGAAGCTAGATTCTCATAATCTTAAGTATTTCAGTAAGTATTTTTGAGCAATTTTTTTTGCTATGTTTTGTGTTTGAATATAAACTAACCATGTTGTTGTTTCGTATATAAGATGACTCCCAAGATAAAGAGAAAGAAACCAACATAATTGGTGAATCCTCACAAGGTGTTTGGAAAAGTTCCAACAATGTCAAAAACTGGATGAAGGAGATACCTTTCACGTCCATGAAGCCCGAGGCATTTTGTCTGTCACTTTTTACATTCACGATGAAGAGAAACAACAACGGAAATGACCAAACTTCCATATCGGTGATGCTAACCACTATGGATGAATTATGTCGCTAGAATGAGGCGTTACATGAGAGTTTCCATTACTTACAACAACAACAACACGTAGAGTCAGATGTGTTCAAAGAAGATGATCCTATAGATCTCCAACCACTCGCAACAAATATTTGGGATGCCTTGGTCCACGAAAATTTTAAACCACCATCTTTGGTATCATTTGATGGAAAGATTGACCCATATGAGCACATAATCACCACTAACACCTAGATGACCATCCTTAGGGTAGATGACTCACAAAAGTGCAAATTGATGTTCAAAACGTTTAAGGAGGCCGCCCTCAGGCCGAGCTACAAAGACCTGACATGAAAGATGATTCATCATTTTTTGGCCAGCAAAGACATAAAAGTTTCCACTACCAGCATATTCAATGTTCGACATGGCTATTATGAATCCCTCATTAAGAAATTTTTCTAGATTTATGAAGAGGCCATCAAGGTCGCCAACCCAAACTAAGAGATGTTTTTTGGAGCTTTTCAGGATGGTCTAAAGGCCAATCACTTCAACGAGTCCTCAGTCTAAAAGTTGAAAACATTGATGGAAGAGATTGTGGCAAGAGCGGAATTTTAAATCAAAAGAGAATAAAAAACACTGAAAAAGAATATGGGATGCAAGAGAGAGATGTGGCGGAAAATATGAAATGTTCGACCAATGAAGGAATCAAAATACATTACCAATTTGATAAAATTTTACCTTCAAGCCCTTCAGAAGGCCAATAGAGCATTTTACCCAACTGAATGTGAGGAAGAAGTAGATCCTCCAAGGCGTTTACCATACTAAGGTCATTCCTGAACCCCTTGCCTCAAAGGATTATATGATGGGAAACAAGCGAGAAAGTTGGTGCAAATATCACATGATACGTGCTCACCTCACAAATGATTGTCACTACCTGAAGCGAGAAATTGAGAAGCTAATCCAAGAGGGTCGCCTGAAGAGATACATACGAGGTAACTCCCTAAATTTTGGGAAAAGGGCACCAGAGACGAGGACAAACCTCCAAAGAACATCCCTACCTATGAGAAGTCAGAGCTGAGGAGAAAGACAAGACTTGGCTAAGTTACTCACACTTCAAATATTATTGTGGGAGATTTCTTAGGAGGCGAAGTGAATATCTAATCGAGAAAGAGATATGTTCATCAAGTTATGCATATTACCAATGTACAACCCGCAGATAGAACAATTTCCTTGCCCAAAATTATTTTTTCCAACAGAGACACAAAAGGAATCTTACCCCCAAGAAAATGACCCCATGGTGGTTATATTACAAATGGAGAGTTTGAATGTCAAGAGATTCCCGGAGGACCCTAACAACTTGACCAATATCCTTTATTTGGATTTATTTGAAGGTTTAAAGATGGAACTCGAGATTCTGCAACATTTCAAAGGCTCGCTGATAGGTTTTTCGGGAGAACAAACACAAGTATGAGGATATGTTTCAATGTTGACTACGTCATGAGGGGGTAGGAATGCGAATGCCGTAGAAGTAAAATACTTGGTGGTGAACACCCCTTCCTCATTTAATATCATCTTCTACAGACATGCACATAACGCCTTGGGAGTTGTTCTATCTACTATACATTGGATAATGAAATTCTCCTAGACAAAAAACAGTGGGTTTGCTTACAAGCGATCAAGAAGTAGAAATAAAATGCCATCAGGATAGATCAAGGCTTAATATAAGGGGGAAACAAACTCATCACACAACACCCACAAGGTCAACTATATTTGTTTATACACTAGGGTTGATGCCTTGGAAGACAGACTAATGGAAATGGAACAGTTGAAAGTAATACATATAGGTCCTCAGAATCACCAAACCACTTAAATATGGATATCATTCATTGGATAGGAAGAGAACTCGATGATTAGTCTATGCTATCCTCAATCTAAACAGCCAGAACCCTATGGGGGCTCTAAAGCCTTGATGTGTAGTATCCAACAAAACCTTATAGGGACTCTGAAACCCTAGTCAACATCTTCCAAAACACTACAAGACTTTGAAGCCTTGTGGGGTACTCAACATAACCCTATGGGGGAATCTACAGTCCTACAGGATATCCACCAAAACCCTAAGGGGGCTCTGAAGTCTATGGGGTATCCACCACGTTGTTCCTTTTCATTTGTTGCATTATACAAAACAATATGGAATGTACAAGATGTTTTGGTGAAGAAAAGACACATGTGGGACATGATGTTCCAGAATGTGTGAAACATCTGGCCTTTTTTCAGCAGGCCAATGTTGTTGTTCTGAGCATATATTCTAGATGTGTGCAACATATATTTATTGATATCTTTTAGCAATGTGTTAATTAGATTCGTTAGTAGACTAAATAAGATCAAATGTAATTAATTGGAGATTTAAAATTTAAATTCAAATTAAATCTATTTTGATGAAGGCTTTTGAAAATCAAATCTCAACTAAATCTCCTACAAAGTAGACGTGATCTCAAATCTTATTCCCATTGGAGAAAAACCCAGAAGTTACATTGCAATTTAAGGAGACTCAAACCTAACATTTGAAGTATGTGCAAGTATATATTGAATACTTTTTCGTTAGGATTGTTAGAACAAGATTTGGTCATGACATATATCCTTTGAATTTTGATGATAACAAAGTATTGAAAGAACAATGATGTTGTCTTATACGTGTTCTAAGTGTGCAGGTTCTAAAACTTAAAGAAGAATATATTTAGAATCTAATATAAGGACGCACTTGAGAGAAGCTAAGTTATTGGCTTATGGTGGCTCAAAATCTGAAGAACGTTCTTTAAGTGAAGACTGATAATATAGGTTTGCGTAGACTCTGAAGCTGAAGGCCTCAGCATTAGAAGAGCAATATATTGTCTCTAAGCTTATTAAATGTACCAGTTTCTGGTGATTATTCAGAACCAACGATAAATCTAAAGTTATCTGTGTACATGCCAAATATATTTGATGTCGGGTTGAGTAGTTGGATAAAGGTGAGCACGGACTAGACTATGGTAGCAGGTCGGATGGTACAATGAAGAGAGATAGACAAGCCTCATACACAACCCGGCCCAGTCAGGTAGCCTGACTCTCACTAAGCCGAGTTCTCACAATGTCGGGTACCACACTCCACCAACCCGGCACCGATGCCGGTCACAAGCTCGTCAAATGCCACTCCAACAGTTGTAACGGTGGCGGCGCATCAATGCGGACGTTACCAGAGTTTCAAAGCCTGTATTCATGGAGGGAAGTTACGACAATGATTGTGAGGGATATCCTTCTAGCTATCTTGTTTTAATGATGTCAACAAATGCATTAGATTGTAATTTGAGCGGTATCACTTCACGTGTCGGGCATATAGCGTCTTATCGTTGTTGGTCATGTGTCTAGATGCATAGGATCTTATTCTTCCTAAAAATAAATGTCCACAAGTGATTTAATAGTGTCTAGCATGTATGTTTGACCTTGGTCTGGTGAAAACAATTCAAAAAATGAAATTTCTTAAAAAATTGGCCTTCATGCGCTGACCTCAGAACTTATGCACCGACCTCAAAAATCATGCGCTGACCCCCAGAAGTCACGGGTAAGCGCATAAATCTGAGAACTCAAAATTACCATTCTATGCGTCGACGCATAGACTCCAGAGGTCGACGCATGACTCTGTTTTTTGCACTTTTTCACTTAACTTCATTTCTGTTATTTCCTGTTATTTCTTTTGGTCATATTTTTTGATATAAATAGTTTTGGGTCTTCGTTTTTTACCAAGAACAAGAAACGTGAAAAATATATGTCAGTTCTCTCTTCATCTTCATCTTCTTCATTGTGTAAACAAACAATTACACATAATCATTTTTTGTTTGTGTCGCCCATTAATCGAAGTGATAACGTTCAGAATTTAGGAAGTGTGATCTTCATCTTCTGGGTTGAGAGATTGGCAGGTGTTTCTTGAATCAAACCAGTTGGGTTTGTCCTCCAAGAATCGAGGAGATTTTGGGGGTTTTTGTACAAACTGTTCTTTCTACAGGGATCCAGCTGGGCGAAGGTAACCGGAAATTGGCGCAACTGTTTCGGTTTAGTAGCTGTAATCAGAGGATCGTAGAAGAAGGTTTGGGTTCGAATTCTTGGAAGATTTCAATTGACCGAGTGAAGGTAACTGAAGAATGGAGTTTTCTTTCGGTTTAGTAGCGTGGGACGGTAATTGAATCATCCATATTCGGAGCACTTGATTTATCTTGAATCAAGGGAAGAGAAAATTCTGCATCAAAGATCGAAGACGTTCGGGGTTTGAATGTTCATAGTTTTCTCTTGTAATAAACATTGCAACAACTACATATATATATATATATCTCAATTCCTTTTGCGGAATTGGGGGCAGACGTACCCAAAGCAAGGACGATTGGGGAACTGCCTAATCAAATGTCGGGTGTTCTCTCTCTTTCCCTTAACTCTTTTACATTTCAGTATTGTTCGATTTTGTGACGTTGCAAACTATCGTAATTTCTGTCGTAGAATAATTGTACGCTGATAAACTATTTTGTTAAATTAATACAATTCGTTGAATTGTGTTTTTAAGCAGCTGCACATTATTCTCCATAGAAATTCTGCACATAGTGTGTTTACGCACACTACGTGTTTGATAATTTGTTTCCAAGCAAAATTCGAACACATTGCTTTAAATTGCTTATCAATTAACCTCATTGGATCGGTATAAACATCAAGCAAGTGATAATTTGTTGTCTGCGTTTATAAGTGTAATATTCTGAACTGAATTTTTCTCTTTCGTACTCATCCATAATATAATCGTGCATATCCGATCCTTTCGGTAGAAGGTTCGTTGTAGACGTTCTATCTAGTGGTAGCTTCCGTTAAACAAATTTTTTAAAACAGAATTTTGTAGTCCATTTGCGTGTAAAACTCAAGGGATCTATTTAACCCCCTTCTAGATCCATAGCCATCGTCTAACAAGTGGTATCACGAGCTCCGGTTTATTCTGGTGCTTCGGTAAAACTTCTTGGATCATGGCGAACGAACCTAAGGGGGCTTATAATAGAGCTCCAATTTTTACAGGTGAAAACTACAGCTACTGGAAGGATTGTATGCACGCTCATATTAACTCCTTAGATCGGAAGGTTTGGAACGTTATTTTAAACGGTCCCATGGCAATCACTATGACTAACGTGGAAGGCGTTGTCGTTCCTAAACCCGAAGACCAATGGACTGAGGAGGATGAGAAAAAGTACAGTTATGATTGGAAGGCTCGAAATATGATCATTTCCTCTTTGGGAGTTGATGAGTATTATCGAGTCTCCCATTGCGAAACAGCCAAAGCTATGTGGGATGCCTTACAAGTAGCCCACGAAGGCACTAATGATGTTAAATTGGCTCATATTAATACACTAACGCAAGAGTTTGATTTGTTTTACATGAAGCAAGGGGAAACCATTGCGGATATGCAAAAACGATTCACTCACATCATCAAGAAACTGCATGTTCTTGGTAAACCAATTCCAAATGAGGTTTCTACTAATAAAATTCTAAGGTGCCTTAGCAAGGAATGGCAACCGAAGGTTACCGCTATCAAGGAGGCCAATGATCTTGCTACTCTAGACCTCACAACACTCTTTGGTAAACTCGATGAGCATGAGCAAGTGCTCATTAGCTTGGATAAACATGAGAAGAGCATAAAGAAAGAGAAGGTAAAAGATATGGAGAAGAAGTCGATAGCTCTTAAGGCTTCTTGTTTAAAGTCCACACATCAAGAGCTAAGTGATGATGAAGCCAAAAACGACAAAGATGAAGAATCCGGTGATGATATGAGCTTATTTGTGAAAAGATACAATAGATATATTCGTAAGAATGATATTCAGCACTCGGATATAAATCTTGTCAAGTTCCGGAAGTAATCTAGAAGTGAAGGAAATAAAAATGGTAAGGTAAAAGGGACGTGCTACAACTGTGGAAAATCTGGACACTACAAGCCGGATTGTCCATCCCTAAAGAAAGACAAAGATAAGGATAATGACAAGAGTCGCTCAAACAAAAAGTCCAACAAGTCTCGACGAGCATACATCGCTTGGGAAAGCGATAGCGAGTCAGAGAAAGATGACTCCTCAAGTGACGAAAGTGAATTCGTCAACCTTTGTCTCATGGCACGTCACAACAAAGGAAAGGAGGTAAAACACTCTAAATATGAAAACTGTCAAAATATGTCTCATGCTGAATTAAAAAGAGCTTTTGATACATTACACCACGAAGCTAAGGAAGCATTTCAACGCTTAGCTTCGAATAAAAAGATTTTTTCCTATTTGGAGAAAAAGATTTCCGATTCCCAAAAGGAATTGGAAGATCTTAAAAACTCCATGGTGAATGCATCAAAAACTAAGATCGATGAGAACAAATATACATGGTTTGACCTTGGGGGCTGCGGTACTTGTCACATTTGGCAAAGAGAGGTGAGAACCCTCAAAGCCAAGTTAGACAAGGCTCTCAAGCCTAAGATTACATTTGCTATTGATCGATCACATTATCGTGAAACGATGAATAATCCTTATCAACAATACACGTATGTGATTCGAGATAGTGATAGCAAAGGTAAACTCCAAACTAATCGTGATTGCTTATATTGTTGTAAGCCCGGTCATACTATTGCTAAGTGCCGCTTTCGGAGATTTCTTGTTCCAAAGGGCATTTATCAATGGTTGCCCAAAGGCAATTTTGGTTTCACTCACCATAAAGGACCCAATGAGAATTGGGTACCTACTCTCCCTTGATTATTTTTGTAGGTACAAAGTCTTGAGACCACCGAAGGAAGATGGGTTCTAGATAGTGGCTGCTCAAGACATATGACCGGAGACATATCTCTTTTCATCGACTTTGTGGCGAAGAAAAAGGGGTTTGTCACCTACGGAGATAACAACAAGGGACAAATTCTCGGTAAAGGTAGTATAGGTAACCCCTCATCTACTACTATCTCTGATGTACTTCTTGTGGAGGGCCTTAGACACAACCTTTTAAGCATTAGTCAACTATGCGACAAAAATTATAAAGTCTCTTTTTCAAAGGATTGTTGCGTAGTTGAAGATTGCGACAAAAAGAATCTGTTTAAGGGCTTGAGGGTGAATAACGTCTATATGCTAGACTTAAACGAGGTATCATTGGATGGAGACAAGTGTTTAGTCACTATGAATGAAGATTCATGGTTGTGGCATAGACGCTTGGCTCATATCAACTTTGATTTGCTTAACAAAATTGTCTCTAAAGACCTAGTCATCGGTTTGCCCAAACTTAAATTTACAAAGGATCATCTTTGCGATGTGTGCCAAATGGGGAAGCAAACAAGGATCTCTTTTAAATCTAAAAACATTGTTTCAACTATGAGACCTCTTGAGCTCCTCCATATGGATCTCTTTGGACCATCTAGGGTTAAAAGCCTAGGTGGTAACTACTATGGATTTGTTATAGTCGATGATTTTTCTAGGTTTTGCTGGACAATTTTCTTAGCAAATACGAGTGATACCTTTTCAGCCTTTGAACGATTTGCTAAGTTATCTCAAAACAAGTTAAACACAAACATTGGGTCAATCAGAAGTGACCATGGGGGTGAGTTTGAAAATCATTTATTCGAAGCATTTTGTGATTCCAATGGAATTGATCATAATTTTTCCGCACCACGTACCCCTCAACAAAATGGGGTAGTGGAACGTAAAAATAGAGTTTTGGAAGAACTTGGAAGGACTATGATCAATGATAGTGGATTACCAAAATACTTTTGGGCCGACGCCATAAGTACGGCTTGTTACGTTTTGAATAGGGTGCTCATCCGGCCTATTCTAAACAAGACACCGTATGAGCTTTTAAAAGGTCGTAAGCCAAACATCTCTCACCTTCATGTATTTGGTTGCAAATGCTTTGTGTTAAATAATGGAAAAGAGACTCTCGGCAAATTTGATGCCAAGGCTGACGAGGGTATTTTTCTTGGATACTCTCAGTCAAGTAAAGCTTATAGAATCTATAATAAAAGGTTACGTATAGTTGAAGAGTCAGTTCATGTTTCTTTTGACGAGTCTTATCCGAGAAATGTCGGAGAAGGTAGTTCTTTTCATGGTGCAGGTGTACCTACTGAAGACATACTCAAGGACACTGATAAGGGAATTGATCAGCCTGAAGCAGTGCGTATTGAGGAGGAAAAGGATCACCAACCAGTGAAAAGTGAGGATGATCATCATGCTAAGAAAGATGAACTTCCTCCAGCTTGGAAGTCTTCAAAAGACCATCCAATTGACAACATTCTCGGTGATATCTCTAAGGGAGTAACTACTCGCTCTAAACTTAGTAACTTTTGTTATTACTCTGCTTTTGTTTCCCAAGTTGAACCTAAAAACTCTAAGGAAGCGTTACTCGATGAGCATTGGTATCTATCAATGCAAGATGAACTAAATCAATTCTGGAGAAATGAGGTTTGGGACCTTGTCCCCCCTCCGCGAGATCATCGAGTAATAGGCACCCGATGGGTGTTTAGGAATAAACTTGATGAAAATGGAGTAATAACGCGTAACAAAGCTAGGCTTGTAGCGCAAGGCTATAACCAAGAGGAAGGAATCAACTATGAGGAAACTTATGCGCCGGTTGCCCGACTCGAGGCCATACGCCTTCTACTTGCCTACGCTTGCACAAAGAACTTTAAGCTATTCCAAATGGATGTCAAAAGTGCATTCCTTAACGAATATATAAATAAAGAGGTTTATGTAGCCCAACCTCCAGGGTTTGAATCACATGAATATCCTGATCATGTCTATAAACTTAAGCGAGCTTTGTACGGACTTAAACAGGCCCCTAGGGCTTGGTATGAACGTCTAAGAAAATTTCTACTTGATCAAGGGTATTCAAGAGGAAAGGTTGACACAACCCTCTTTATTAAACGTCAAGGAAAACACTTAATTTTGGTACAAATTTATGTTGACGATATTATATTTGGGTCTACTAACATGACCTTGGTCAAGGAGTTTTCTAGTTTGATGCAGGGGGAGTTTGAAATGAGCATGATGGGGGAACTCAACTATTTCCTTGGATTGCAAATCAAACAACTTGAAGAGGGCACATTCGTGAGTCAAACGAAATATTGTCTTGAGTTACTAAAACATTTTGATATGCTGAACTACAAAGCAATAGATACTCCTATGCCTACAAGTGCTAATCTCGATCGTGACGAAAAGGTTAAGGATGTTGAGGTAAAAAAGTACCGAGGTATGATAGGGTCTCTCCTTTATCTTACCGCATCACGTCCCGATATAATGTTTAGTGTATGCATGTGTGCGAGGTATCAGGCTCATCCCAAGGAATCCCACCTGAAGGCAGTTAAGCGCATACTTCGATACCTCTCTGGTACTCCAAAGTATGGGCTGTGGTATTCCAAAGGAAGTGTTTGTTCCTTAGTTGGTTACTCTGACTCCGACTTTGCCGGGTGCAAGTTGGATAGGAAAAGTACTAGTGGCACGTGTCACTTTTTCGCAAATTCCTTGGTGAGTTGGCACAGCAAGAAACAGGTTTCCGTTGCTCTGTCAACAGCCGAGGCGGAATACGTTGCCGCCGGTAGTTGTTGTGCTCAAGTCCTATGGCTTAAACAACAATTACTTGATTTCAACTTAAAACTTGAACGTATTCCAATTTTGTGCGATAAAACTAGTGCGATTAATCTAACTAAGAACCCTGTACTACATTCACGCACCAAGCATATCGAAATACACCATCATTTTCTTAGGGATCATGTAGAGAAAGGTGATGTTATTTTTGAGCATGTTGACACTAAGAATCAACTTGCTGACATTTTCACAAAACCATTAGCTACAAAGCCTTTCTTTCACATCCGTAGGGAACTTGGCATTCTCGATATCTCGGATCGTGCATAACATCCTTTAGAATTATGATCTCCACATATATATATATATATATATATATATATATATATATATATATGCTTGTTCATATCTTTAACTAACAATGCAAAGAGAAATTCATCCATATGTGAGGGATCTCACCGTCATGACGTTCAAGGTAATATCGTTCCAACTTATAGAGGTTTATCAACATTTTGTGCCATGTTATTTACTCTAATCTTGATGTTTATTTCATTTTGAGCACTTATCATTCATGTGAATGTTTGGTTCTGTGTGTATATGTGTATTTATCTGCTTGGAACAAGAATTTTGCAAAAATTTCATTTTTACACTTCCATGCGTCGACGCATGATTTCATGCGCTGACCTATTAAACTCTCGGGTTAGCACATAGCCACATGTTCAAGTAATTTTCAAAATTTTCAGGAATCATGCGCCGACGCACAGATTCACAGGTCGACGCATGAAGGAATCGTTCAGACTTCTTTATCTTTCTGGGTTGCGTGCGCCGACCTATAAATGTTTTACCTTCCCTATGTTTTCTCATTGCACATTAAACTATGATTATTGCATGTCATCAAATTAGCTTTTATGGTCAATCTCTCCCTATTCTACTCCTTTAAACCTCATCAATCTCAATTAATCCCCACTAAACTCTCATCAAAACCCTAATAAATTAGAAAAAGGGGGAGGGAACACCAAGAGAGAAATTTCTTTATATATCTACAGCAAGGTACTCAAAGGATTTCACACATCTTCTCTTCTATCTCTGCAACATCAATAATTTCAAGCGCAACAGGAAACTCGATACCTGACTCAGCAGGAACAACTTGCAAACCTGTCTAACCAATTATCGTCTCATACCACCAACTTCAACAATTTTGCAAATGCTGCTATGACCAGGTTCAATCAAATGGATGCCAATCTGACTCAGCAAAATCAAAACTTGGCCAACAGCCTTGGTAACCTCAATAGCACCTTGATTGACCTCAACCTTCAACTCGAGGAATTTCCACCACCAAGTCAATACCATAGGGGACGAGGTTATTCGTTTAGGGGGAGGAGACCATAAACCTTAGGGCATCATGTTTAGTTGTGCATGAATTTGTGTTTTGTTGTTTGCTTTCTGTTATTTTGACATGTGCTAAACTTTTCTGTTATGTTTCAAATTTTATGAAGTGAATGTTTTGCTTTAATATCGTTGTTCCGTATTTAATCATTACTAGTTTACAGTAGCGGTATCATATGTGGATGCTGGTAACTTTTTTGTTGTTGCAAATATTTGATGATCCACTACGTTTTTTTTCGTATGCTATTTTGATCATTGTCTTCTCGTCTTTTTGATGTTGTCAAAGGGGGAGAAGAATGCAAGCTACAGAAACGTTTAAACCGGATGTTAAAGACAGGGGGAGCATTGATCATCTCAAATTACATCTCTCGTGACAATCAAGGAAGTGTTGCCATCATCAAAAAGGGGGAGTATGTGAGGGATATCCTTCTAGCTATCTTGTTTTAATGATGTCAACAAATGCATTAGATTGTAATTTGAGCGGTATCACTTCACGTGTCGGGCATATAGCGTCTTATCGTTGTTGGTCATGTGTCTAGATGCATAGGATCTTATTCTTCCAAAAATAAATGTCCACAAGTGATTTAATAGTGTCTAGCATGTATGTTTGACCTTGGTCTGGTGAAAACAATTCAAAAAATGAAATTTCTTAAAAAATTGGCCTTCATGCGCTGACCTCAGAACTTATGCACCGACCTCAAAAATCATGCGCTGACCCCCAGAAGTCACGGGTAAGCGCATAAATCTGAGAACTCAAAATTACCATTCTATGCGTCGACGCATAGACTCCAGAGGTCGACGCATGACTCTGTTTTTTGCACTTTTTCACTTAACTTCGTTTCTGTTATTTCCTGTTATTTCTTTTGGTCATATTTTTTGATATAAATAGTTTTGGGTCTTCATTTTTTACCAAGAACAAGAAACGTAAAAAATATATGTCAGTTCTCTCTTCATCTTCATCTTCTTCATTGTGTAAACAAACAATTACACATAATCATTTTTTGTTTGTGTCGCCCATTGATCGAAGTGATAACGTTCAGAATTTAGGAAGTGTGATCTTCATCTTCTGGGTTGAGAGATTGGCAGGTGTTTCTTGAATCAAACCAGTTGGGTTTGTCCTCCAAGAATCGAGGAGATTTTGGGGGGTTTTTGTACAAACTGTTCTTTCTACAGGGATTCAGCTGGGCGAAGGTAACCGGAAATTGGCGCAACTGTTTCAGTTTAGTAGCTGTAATCAGAGGATTGTAGAAGAAGGTTTGGGTTCGAATTCTTGGAAGATTTCAATTGACCGTGGGACGGTAATTGAATCATCCATATTCGGAGCACTTGATTCATCTTGAATCAAGGGAAGAGAAAATTCTGCATCAAAGATCGAATACGTTCGGGGTTTGAATGTTCATAGTTTTCTCTTGTAATAAACATTGCAACAACTATATATATATATATATATATATATATATATATATATATATATATATATATATATATATATATCTCAATTCCTTTTGCGGAATTGGGGGCAGACGTACCCAAAGCGAGGACGATTGGGGAACTGCCTAATCAAATCTCGGGTGTTCTCTCTCTTTCCCTTAACTCTTTTACATTTCAGTATTGTTCGATTTTGTGACGTTGCAAACTATCGTAATTTCTGTCGTAGAATAATTGTACGCTGATAAACTATTTTGTTAAATCAATACAATTCGTTGAATTGTGTTTTTGAGCAGCTGCACATTATTCTCCAAAGAAATTCTGCACATAGTGTGTTTACACACACTACGTGTTTGATAATTTGTTTCCAAGCAAAATTCGAACACATTGCTTTAAATTGCTTATCAATTAACCTCATTGGATTGGTATAAACATCAAGCAAGTGATAATTTGTTGTCTGCGTTTATAAGTGTAATATTCACTTAGATTATTATCTTGGTATTCCCCACGCCAATTATCATCTTCAAAAATTCGTGGCATTGGAATTTTCAGCACTTCAGAATACGTATTTTGTTGCTTTTCCATTTCTTTAACGCATTCATCAATAACATCCAAGAAACAACACGAATCTTCTATAGCAGGTGCTTTGAAGAATTGTGAGAGGATAAATTCTGCCTTTTCTTCACCAACCTCAAAAGTTAGTTTTCCTTTTTTCACATCTATGAAGGCTCCGGCTGTGGCTAGGAATGGTCTTTCTAAAATGATAGGGATGTCTGAGTCTTCCTTAATGTCCATAATTATGAAATATGTAGGGATATAGAATTCTCCTATGCGTACTGGAACATTTTCTAGCATACCTAAAGGAAATTTCACTGAACGATCAGCTAGTTGTACGGACATTTTTGTTGGTCTCAGCTCTCCCATGTTGAGTATTTTACAAATAGATAAGGGCATTAAGCTAATACTGGCTCCTAAGTCGCAGAGGGCTTTGTCTATGACAAACTTTCCAATCACACATGGTATATAAAAACTACCAGGGTCTTTTAGCTTAGGAGGCATGTTGTTTTGGATTATAGCGCTACACTCTGCAGTAAGCATAACAGTTTCAGTATCCTTGAGCTTTTTCTTATTAGATAGGATTTCTTTTAAGAACTTAGCATAGGAGGGCATTTGTGTGATGGCTTCTGTAAAGGTATTGTGACATTCAATTTTTTCAGAAGTTCAACAAATTTCTTAAACCGCCCTATGTTTTTAGATTTAGCGAATCTTTGAGGATACAGGATAGGTGGTTTATAAGGTGGTGAAGGCACATATGGTTCTTCTTTCTCTTCGGCCTCTTTACCATCATCCTCTTTTTCGTTTTTCTTTGGTTCGTCTTCCTTTTCAGACTCCTAACTAGGCTTTTGATACATGTCTGGATTTTCGATCCTTGGGTCAGTAGGTCCTTCTAATTCTATTCCACTCCGAAGTGTTATAGCATTTGTATGTCCCTTCGGATTAGGTTGAGTTTGTCCTGGAAGATTCCCAGCTGGGGCAGCGGTAACTACTTGTTGTTGAGCCACTTGTGAGATTTGTGTTTCTAACATTTTGTTGTGAGTGGCTAGAGCATCAACCTTGTTGGCTAATTGTTTAATTTGCTCACTGGTGTGAACATTTTGGTTAAGGAACTCCTTGTTTTGTTGAGCTTGTGCAGCGATGAAGTTCTCCATCATTGTTTCAAGGTTATACTTTCTAGGAACATTAGGTGCAACTACGATGCCTTTTGATAACCCGGCAGTACAACAGGTGCTTGTCCAGGCGCATACAAAGTGTTGTTGTTCTTGTACGAAAGGATCGGATGGTTTCTCCAACCTGGGTTGTAGGTGTTTAAGTAAGGGTTTCCTTGAGCATAATTCACTTAGTCAGTGGAAACTCCTGTCAAAATTTGACATTCAGGGGCAGCATGCCCAGAAACTCTGCATAACTCGCAATTTGGAGCTACGGCAGCCACAGTGGCTGTAGGTGTCAGGGTCAAACTTTCAACCTTTTGAGTAAGAGCATCTACCTTAGCACTCACTTGGTTAAGGCCACTTATTTCGTACATCCCGCCTTTCGTCGAAGGTTTCTCTATGGAGGTTCTTTCACTTCCCCATTGATAGTGATTTTGAGCCATACTTTCGATAAGTGCGTGAGCCTCTGCGTAGGGTTTATCCATCAGTGCGCCACCCGCGGCAGCATCTATTGTCATTCTTGTGTCATACAAGAGACCATTGTAAAAGGTATGGATGATCAACCACTCTTCTAGACCATGATGTGGACAAAGCCTCATCATGTCCTTATATCTTTCCCATGCTTCGAAAAGAGATTCGTTGTCCTTTTGTTTGAATCCATTAATTTGGGCTCTTAGCATAGCCGTCTTTCTTGGTGGGAAATATCGTGCTAAGAATACCTTCTTCAACTCATCCCATGTAGTGATAGAGTTGGATGGTAGAGACTGGAACCAAGCTCTAGCTCTATCTCTTAATGAGAAAGGGAAAAGGCGTAGTCTTATTGCTTCGGGGCTGACACCATTTGCCTTCACTGTGTCTGCATATTGCAAGACCACTGACAAATGTAAGTTCGGGTCCTCCGTGGGACCACCAGAAAATTGGTTCTGTTGTACAGCTAACAACAACGAAGGTTTTAGCTCAAAGTTATTTGCCTCGATGGCAGGGGCAGCGATGCTGTTATGTGGTTCGGCCTACGAAGGAATGGCATAGTACTTAAGAGGACGGTTCTGATGTCCGTCAGCCATGTCTGGTTTAGTTTCAGGTTTAGGTTCAGATTCTGAGTCAGGAAAAGGAATTTCGTGTTCTAAACAGTATTCTCTAATTCGTTGTCTTATGCTGAGAAGACGTTCAGGTTCGTCTGTCGGTTGCGTTAGGTCTTTGCCTTTTGAGCGAGTACTTGGCATACAACCGGCAAATTAGGGAATTTGTTGCCTTAGTCTATACGGCGCAACAAAGGAATCGCACTATTGACTAAATCAGTCCCCGACAACGGTGCCAAAAACTTGATCGCGCGCTTTATGAGTCTATCGGGGGTTACTAACTGCAAGCGCACAGTCTAATCGCGTAGTTTTAAAAGATATCGAACCCACAGGGACTGATAATCAAACTAGTGCTATCGGGTTGTTACTATGTTTAGCTAAGGTGGATGATTTTTAGATTAAGGTGCAGACGGGAAACTAAAAGTGAACTAAAACTAGGATTTAAACAAGATATGACGGAATATCGGTACGTAACTCATCAATCATCTGGGATTCAACAAATCGTCGGCTTAACAGTCAAAATAATTTTCAATAGAAAAATACCAATTTAAAAGTCTTTACCTCACACTCTCGTGTTATTGACTCTGACTATACTCCTAAATCAGAATGTCTGCTCTCGCTAGCCCATTTGAATTTAAAAATACTTTTTGAAAATTAATAAGTGCTAATTGATTTTAAAGCGCTCTCGCTGTGTTTAAAGCCAACGTCCAGTTTCAGCTATCCGGTTAAAATCGCAAACTCTCGTTTTATTGATCGTAACCTTCGTTACCTTTTTACTCTCGTAACAAAGATCAATTAAATTAAGAAATTGGAACCAAAAAAGTAAATTATCGAAGTTACCTACGACCGGTCGAATCCCTTTCCAATCGACTTAATTACATACCGATATAAACGGTTTAGCCAGACATCCTAACTAGTACAGACATGCACATACAAAAGCAATAAAACATTAATTCAAGCATGGTATTTAAAATTAAAGGCAATTCTATTAATTAAATAAAAACCTGGAAAACAATCGAGACTTGAAGTTAACAATCCCCCACAGGTCGGTAGGATTTGCTTGCTCGAACAATGGAAACAAAAACAAATAAAAATCTAACTAAGATTGCAATAGCTCCCTAGTGTAGGAAATTATTGCTATTTGGGTGTTGGGAAGGTAAGGTGAAAAAAAAATTGAAAGAAGTCAAAAGCTCTGAACAAAATATAGTGGCCGATATCATCTGAAGCACTTCCTTTGACTTGGTTGAACGTGGTTGTGGTTGAGTTGATACCCGTTGAGTAGGCCACGTAACTTAAAATTGGATTTTGAGAAATGCACGTGTGCCGGTCGCCATGGTATTGTGACGTGGGTCACAACTTAAACTACGTTACGGTCGCCATTGACCTGTAACGATCGCCATGCTGTCTGAGTGCAGAATCTCTATTTTGCTGTCAACTGTCTTCTTTTCTTCTCCTTTCTTTCTTCTTTCCTCATGTAGGTTAACTTAGAGAAAATACCTGAAAATGAACTTGAATACACGCAAATAAAACGTGAATAAACGAAAAATGACGAAATAAATTAATGTAATTCGAAGCGAATATGTTATGTAATATCGCATTATCAAACTCCCCTACACTTGAATCTTTGCTTGTCCTCAAGCAAATAATCATTTCAAAAGCATTGATCCAACAAACATACCTGACACATCTCCGAATCGTACGTGGTTGTGTGGCATTTTGTTAAAACGATAGATATTCAAATCAAACACCAAAGATACAATAATGACACAAACATGAAACATGATCATAAACCCCCTTTTTACAGACCGGTCCGAATCATTCTACTATAGCTCAACCTAATGCTTGTCGTTCCTATTTCACCCGTTTTCATTCTGACGTAATCACATTAAGCCCTTTGCCTTTGCACGCACGTGGTGGAGTAGCCTGTTAGTGAATTTGATCCTTTAAACATAGGGTCTGGTGCACAAGTGTGGTACCCTTATAAATATACCGATTGCAAGTTGTGGGGGATCGAACCGTAGTTCGCCCTACCGAGTCCAGTACCAGGTACCTCTGAACCAACTGACAACAGGTTTTTCTTACCTTTCACATATTATGCATCCTTTAGATTTAGTGCATTTCTTTTTATTTTCCACAGTCGAAGGCGTGAAAATTTTCAATTTTTGCATCTTTAGGCATCAATCACTTATTTGCATCGGCTCTCCACGTAGCTTGTGCTTAGACGGCGCTGACTGCTAATATAAACTACTTGGGGGCTAGTTTAGAACTAAAGCTTAAGGTCTTGGTATAAAAGGTATTCAAACTAATCACGCGTATTCGAGAGGTCTAAGGTGTCAAGACGGTATCAATTTTGTTAATTCTTTCTCAGGTTTCTAACATAGCCTACGTGTAAAACAACCTATATACTTTAAGGGCGTGCCAAGTTATGTATCGAATGTCTAAATTTTTTTTGTTAAGGCTAAATAAAGTGGGGGAATTAAATAGTATGGAAAATATAAGTATATAATAACTTGTTGTTACATTAATGTTGATGAAGGGAAATAACAACAAAAACTAGAAAAATAACTAATACTTCCTCTCCCACACTAGATCGGATATTGTCCTCAATGTTTCGAGATAATGTAAAAGAGAAAAGAAAAACTAAAATAGAAAAGCAAGCTACTGGGGTCCACGTGATCTGTCTCGTGCTCGTCCACGTCCGTTATGTCCAAACTGAGGTGGCATACCCACATGATTAATGTAGTCGTGCAAGCCATCCACTCACATAGTCAAGGCACCCATCTCATCGATGACGCTTGACATCCTTCGCTCAATCCTTTCGCCTTGGTCACGCTGATCTTGTTGGATTTGTCGCAGGAGACTCATCATGTCAGTGTGTTGCGTCTGGTACCGCTGGTCTCGCTGTGCATCCAACTCATTTCTCTGTATAATGGCTGCGAGGATATCATCATTAGTAGCAGGGGCACGGTCACTTCTTCGACGGCGTCGGGAGGATGAGCTTGAAGGCTGCACAATGTGTTGTTATTGGTCTTCCTCGGGTGTACCCTATTCCATCTCAGCATACTCATCATCAGGCTGACCTTCGGATGCAACCTCATTAGGCTCAGGGGCATCCAAATCAAAGATCCAATTTGCCATCCTCTGTGGATCTGTACGAGCAGGGCAAGGAAAAACAATACTTTGAACTACCCTGTTCCTCACCATAAGGTTGTACTTATTATCCTCTCTGGATTTGATCAAATGTGCGCTGCGACAGTACTCTATATCCAGATATGTGGCCGGCACAGACGGCAGGTTCGTAAGCCTATCTCCCAAATTCAAAGCCAGTGCTATAGAAGTAATTATTCCTCCAAAACAGAAAGGAGTAGCACCTCTCGCACAACTAGACTGAATGTGTGCAAGCAGAAACGAGATGACATTGACTGGGATAGGCGTGAAAACACAATGCATGAAGAAAAACTCCTTGGAGTTTACCTTATGGTTGTTGACTCTCCCAAAAATGGTGTGGCCTAAGACACGTTGATAATAACATTGAAGCTTTTGTAGAATGTAGGAAGACCTATAAATTAGGCTTTGGATCACTCAAAATGGCTGCTTGGATCAAAAGTTATGGTCCTTGGAAGTTGGCACCAAAAGCATCCAAATTTAGTAACTTAGAAAATTTTTCAAATTTCCAAGGTTACCCCTTTTACAAGTTATCATGGTTTCTTGATCAATTCTTGTTAAAATGACATTATAGATCATTTTATGAGAATATGAGTCACAAGGATCATTTTTGCCAAAAAAGTCATGTTTTGACTTTTGGCTCCGGAGCGGTTCGGTGCGGAGAAACCCTAATTCCCGACTTTTGAGGAATGCATTCTCTGAGGGTGATTTAACTTTGAAAATGGACCCTTAGGGTTATCTTGAGCATATTGAGTCACATTTTGAAGCCTTGGCTTATTCCCCTATGAAAATTTCACTCTGGAGGTCTCAGTCGTCCAAAACCCTAATTTGGTGACACTGGGGCTTTCGAGGCTCAATCAACTTGGAATGTTACAAATTTGTGCCTGATTCTTAATGTGGGAGACCTCTTGATCCTTCATGGATGTTTGAGAGGTTATACAAGTTAAAGATCATGTCATTTCTTGATTGATCTTTTGTCTAAATGCTCTGAGAGGGCTTGAAACCCTAATTCTTGATTGTAGTGAAGGCTCAACAATCCTTGAGGAGATTGATGAGGTATGATGGTACATCCATATTGTGGTGATAATTTTCACAATGATAGGAAATCTTGTGGTCAAAATTTGGGGTATGACAGATGCCCCTATTTAATTTTCTTGAACCTGAAGGTGTGAATGGCGGAGATATTCAGACATTCAGGGTGCAAGAGGATTAAATATCGGAATACCCAAAAATTTAACTGTGGTTATGAATAACAGTTTACTCATCTATCTTCTTTTGCTAAGCAATGATACTTAGAAAAGGGTAAAACTTCCCCTTGATCCGGGTCTTCAGCCACGGAACTGGTCTTAGTTTCTTTTTGAAATAAACTTCCCCTCGATCCTGATCTTTAGCTACAGAACTGGTCTCAATTTTTTTTTGAAATAAACTTCCCCTTGATCCTGGTTTTTCGCCGCGGAACTGGTCTCAGTTTCTTCTTGTTGAGTTTTTCTCTCGACAAGGGATGCTATTTGTAGCGGTTATCATTAAACTTCTCGTTGGGTTTTACTGGGGAGATGCCATTTGATGGAAAAAAGTTAGAGGTCAGACTTGTTGGGGAAACCCATTTGTCTAAACTGCAGAGGTGTACAAACTTCTCTGTTGGAACGCCATTTGTCGACCCTACTGGGGAAAAACAAGTCTCTTGAGAGATTGCTTGTTGCTTGGTGATATTACATCATACTTTTCTTCGATATTTTTTCGGAGAAATGCCATGTGATGTAATCCAATTTTGAGGTGCTGATGACTTTATTTGATAGCAAATCTTTTGGGGAGAAACCTCTGTATTGCCGAGAGTCTTTGGTTAAAAGGCTTTCTCTGGGGATTTTCTTTAATCCGGGAAAGCGAAAAAATATCATCTTCAATGGTGAAGAGTGATGTTCCAAAGGCGTCTATTAAATGTATTCTTGCCTTTCAGAGGTTCAAGTTATCAAAGTGGTCGAGGACAGGCTCCAATCCAGAAATAAACTGGGGAGAAATTGCTCAGATGACACATTTCCTGACAAGGAAAGAACTGACAACCTTACCGGTGAGAGGACTTTATCACTTAGGGATGAGACGGGCCAGAGTGATATTAATGCAACATATGTATGAATATGAATAAATCATGCATGATGTATGTATGTTTATCTGACAAAACAGACGTGACATACAGACTAGTGAATGAACATGAAGGGATACTCGGCCACTGCGGGGGATAAAAAGTATCATTGGTTCAAAATAGTGATCCTTTCCTGCTTAGGAGAAGTAGACCCCGTGGGGGAGAAAGAACCATCAATTGGTCTTAAGAGGTAAGAAATCTGTCGGGGATATCAGATGGGGCATTACATATGAAACAGTTGATCCTTCAATCAGGCGTACTGGTTTAGAAGGAGTACTTCGATTCTGCCTTTCGAGGTTTGGTCACTTTCGAAGAAGCCATTGATGTTCCTTTTGACGTTCAGTAGTAAAAAAGAATTGCCGTCTTTACTTTAAAAGCAGAAGAAAATTTGACAAGTAAATTCATTTTTTTGTTTTGTTTCAAGAATCATTGATCATGTTAAAAAATGTCATTGTGTAAAGCAAAATAAATGAGGATTGCAAACAAAAGCACTAAGGCTCAAATTTTATTGATAGGATGGAAATCAGACAAGCGCGTGATCCCATAGAGTATTTACAAAGTTTAGAAAATGGTAATTTACGGGAAAAGGGCTACATTGAAACATAACAACCGTTATCCTTCTACCAACTTTGAATTCTGGACATTCTGGGCTTCTGTCGAAGTTGGCCTTGCTTTGAAGTTTTTCGACGAATAGTGTTACCGCTGGAGATTTAACCTTGTCGGACGTAGTTGCTTGCCATGGATCCCTAACTTTTGCCTGGATTGTCTTTTGAGGTTTCCAATCCATCGGGATGATTTTTTCTTTTGTCTCTAATTTTTGCCTGGAACTCCCTTTCGGGTTTTCAATCCATCGAGACGTTTATTTATTTATTTATTTAGGAGAAGTATTTCTTGACTACGTCAACATTTGTGGGGTAGGTAAACTCCTCTCCATCCATGGTTGCGAGTCTCAAGGTGCCGCCTGAGATGGCTTTCTTGACCACATAGGGGTCGTCATAGTTCAGAGTCCATTTGCCCCTGGAATCAGTGAGAAATGATTGTATCTTCTTGAGCACAAGGTCTCCTTTTCTGAAGACACGGGGTTGGACATTTTTGTTGAATGCTTTGTTCATTCTTTGCTGATACAACTGACTGTGGCATAGAGCCTTTATTCACTTTTCTTCGATTAGGTTCAGTTCATTGTGTCGACTTTGACACCATTCAACCTTTGTTAGCTTAGCTTCCATCAATACCCAGATTGATGGGATCTCTACTTCTATGGGAAGCACTGCTTCCATGCCATATACTAGAGAGAAAAGGGTGCCCCTGTTGAAGTGCGGACAAATGTGCGATAACCGTGAAGAGCAAAGGGTAACATCTCGTGCCAGTCTTTGTAGGTTACAACCATCTTTTGGACGATCTTCTTGATATTCTTGTTAGCTGCTTCTACCGCTCTGTTCATCTTAGGCCGGAAGGGAGATGAGTTATGGTGTTCAATCTTGAACTCAGCATAAAACTCTTTCATCATCTTATTATTCAAGTTAGATCCATTATTCGTAATGATCTGGCTTGGAACACCATAACGGCAGATGAGATTGTTTTTGATAAAGCGGACTACCACTTATCGGGTTACATTGGTGTATGACGCTGCTTCGACCCATTTGGTGAAGTAGTCAATGGCTACCAGGATGAACTGATGTTCGTTTGAAGCTTTGGGTTCAATCATGTCAATCATGTCGATTCCCCATATTGAAAAAGGCCATGGAGAAGAAAGAAATTTGAGATGCGTTGGAGGTACATGGATTTTGTCTGCGTATATCTGACACTTGTGACATCTCCTCATGTACTTATAGCAATCGGATTCCATTGTCAGCCAATAATATCCTGCTCTCAGAATTTTTCTGGCCATTGTGTGTCCATTGGCATGAGTGCCAAAGGATCCTTCATGAATCTCTTTCATCAACATGTTTGCTTCTTGTCTATCCACACATCGGAGCAAAACCATGTCGAAGTTTCTTTTATAGAGTGTATCACCGCTCAGGAAAAAGTTGCCAGCCAGTCTTCTGATGGTTTTCCTGTCTTTTCTTGATGCCCTAGGAGGGTATTCATGTCTTTGAAGGAAGCAATTGATATCGTGATACCAAGGTTTGTCATCTATGACTGCTTCAATTGTGAAGATATAAGTGGGCCTTTCAAGGCGTATTATGTCAATATTAGGTGCATCGTTCCATTGACCTACCCTAATCATGGAAGAGAGAGTGGCTAGTGCACCAGCCATGTGATTTTCTTCACGAGGGATATGATGAAACTCGATTCTGTTGAAGAATGGTAACAACCTTCTCACGTAATCTTTGTAAGGAATCAGTCCTGATTGGTATGTGTTCTAATCTCCTTTGATTTGATTGATAACCAGGGCTGAGTCTCCATATACATCCAAGTTCTTAATCCTTAAGTCAATAGCTTCTTCGAGACCCATGATACAAGCTTCGTATTCGGCCTCGTTGTTTGTACATTTGAATGTCAGTCGGGCGGTGAAAGGAATGTGGGTACCCTGAGGTGTTACGATGATTGCCCCAATTCTGTTTGCATAAGTGTTGACAGCTCCGTCAAAAATTAGTCCCCATTGGGAACCTGGTTCAGGCCCTTCACTGCGTAGCGGTTCATTGCAATCTTTCATTTTCAAGTACATGACATATTCGTCTGGGAAGTCAAGTCCGACTGATTCCTGATCGTCAATCGGTTGATGAGCCAAATGATCGGCTAAAATACTCCCTTTGACGGCTTTCTGAGCATGGTACTCGATGTCGTATTCTAATAACAACATCTTCCAACGGGCAATCCTTCCCGTGAGAGCGGGTTTTTCAAAGACGTACTTGATCCGATCCATTTCGGAGATTAACCAAGTAGTGTGACAAATCATGTATTGGCAAAGATGTTGGGCTTCCCAAGCCAGAGCGCAACAAGTTTTCTCGAGCATAGTGTACCGAGTTTCACAGTCGGTGAATTTCTTGCTTAAGTAGTAAATGGCAGACTCTTTTCCTTTTGTCTCGTCTTGTTGGCCAAGCACACAACCCATAGAGTCTTCTAAGACTGTTAGGTAGATGATCAGTGGCCTTTCCTCCACTAGAAGTGATAGAATCGGTGGATTCAACATATATTCTTTGATACTGTTGAAAGCTTTTTGGCAATCTTCTGTCTATACGCAACTTTGATTCTTTCTGAGTAGTTTGAAGATTGGCGGTCATAAGGGATATGAATCTGGAGATGTAATTCAGACGTCCCAAAAATCCTCTGACCTGTTTTTCAGTCTTTGGTGAAGGCATTTCTTGAATGGCCTTGACTTTGTCAGGATCAACCTCGATTCCTTTCTGGCTGACGATGAATCCTAAAAGTTTTCCTGAGCAGACACTGAATGTGCACTTATTGGGATTCAAGCGGAGTTTGTATTTTCTCAGACGCTCGAATAACTTTGATCGGTGTGTCACATGCTCTTCTTCCATTTTATATTTGGCAATCATGTCATCGACATACACTTCGATCTCTTTGTGCATCATGTCGTGAAACAGAGTGGTCATGGCCCTTTGATAGGTTTCCCCGACGTTCTTCAGACCGAACGGCATTACCTTGTAACAAAAGGTGCCCCATGGGGTGATGAATGAAGTTTTCTCCATATCTTCCAGCGCCATTTTTATTTGATTATAGCCCGAGAATCCATCCATGAAGGAGAAGACTTTGAATTTTGCTGTACTATCAACCAACATGTCAATGTGCTGTAAGGGGAAGTCGTCCTTTGGACTTGCTTCGTTCAGATCCCTGTAGTCTACACACATTCTGACTATTCTGTCTTTTTTCGGAACTAGCACTATGTTAGCTAGCCATTGAGGATATTTTGAGGTGGCAAGGAAACCTGCGTCGATCTGTTTCTGCACTTCCTCTTTAATCTTGATAGCCATATCAGGATGAACCCGTATCAGTCTTTGTTTTATCAGAGGACATTCTATTTTTAGCGGTAAATGATGTTCCACGATGCTAGTATCCAACCCTGGCATGTCCTGCAGGACCAAGCTAACACATATGGAAACTCTTTGAGAAGTTTTATCAATCTTTCTTTGACAAACGGACTGAGCAGTGCTCCAATCTTAACTTCTTTAATTTCTTTTCTTCTCCTGAACCTAAATTGACTATTTCCAACAGCTCTTTGTGAGGCTCAATAGACCTTTCCTCTTGTCCGAGTAGTCGAGAGATCTCTTCTAGAATTTCTTCGTCTTCTTCTTTTTCAGCCTCAAATACCGGGAATTCAAAGTTGGGAGAAGACATTGGATCGTACGTTTCAACGGGGTTTAAAATAAGCAATCTGCATGACGTGACGATTCGTTTTTTAGCAAACTCAGAGAGAATGCAAAAGTGTGTGCAGTGTATTTTCTGAAAAATGCTTGTTTTTTTATTTTGGGTTGTTTTAGGATTACCATTTTCTGAAAAACGAAAATTGAAAACAGCAATAAATATGGGAATGATAGAATGACATTATTTATTTACGATTTGTCGATTCTTGAAACACAACCTTATAAAATAAAACTCTGTCGCTTTTAGGCGAAGCGAAGATGGACATATACAGAAAAGCGAGCCCTATAAAACATCCATTCCACCCGGGCAAGGTGAAAGGTTTAAAACAAAGACGACAATTACTTAGACTTATGGACGACTTTCGGGACATCGACAGTAACCCAATGGGCAGCAAACTCCTCTGTGACTTACAAAGTCTTGTACTTTCCTTCTTGGCTTGTCTTCAGAAATGATGCTGATTTCTGGCGGAGTAGGATCGTTGGAGTCTTTCTCCCATGCAGAGTTTTCATAAACAAACTCTTCGGTTATCTCTTCCCTAGTGTTTTTTTTCTCTCAAGTGGATCTCCCCATCCAGTTGGTTGGATGTCCTCGTATCTGATACGAGAACTATCAGGAGTAGTGTACTTGACTAAGAAGTCATACTTACCACTCGGTTGTCCTAAGGTGTCCCATATTTCTGTGGGAGTGGATGAGTAATCTTCCTTAATGACGTTGACCTCAGGGAAAGCATAGTTGATGAACTCTCATCCTGCAATCTTTGCAGATTCGTCACCATGGTGTCAGACATTTTTGGAATGTCCTGAGTAATGATTCCATGACTCGGTGGGGACATGGGTATTCTTCTTAATATTACTCAGTTGATAGGCATTATCAGGCTGACTCTTTTGCCCCCAAGTCTTCTGGGCATGACCTCCAGATAGGAAAGTCATCCAGGGGATTATAATAATCTTGGTCAAAGCTGTCTTTCATTAGGTCATCTTCTAATGAGTTAGGTGGAGCACGACATCCTTCAGGATCGTAATCTCCATAGATCATCCGAGCGTCGGATCTCGGTATATACCTCGGGTTCTGCTTGGGAAAATAGAATGGCATGCGCGCTTCTTCCGGGGATATATAATCGTCGTTGTTAAGGTAATATTTCCACTCTTCTTCCGTAGGAATCACTTTCATTAATGGTGTGTACTTCTTGAGACACTGGGTGGAGGAAGCCTCCACTGTGGAAGAAATCCTGAATGGGACGAAAACTTTCGTCTTTCTTAGTAATCTGGGCACAGGCTGAAGAGAAACCAAGACCTTTCTTTGTCTTGTTATCAGTAGGAATTACAAGCTGTCCCCATCCTTTTATGTCTTTACTCTTGATTACTTCGAGGGCGTCCTTGTATGAGGAAATCGACGTCCCTCTTTCTGATCGATTCTCATTGCTCACCGAGAGTGCCTGGAACTGGGTTCCAACAACCTCCTCAGGTTCTATACAGGAGAATCATGATAATTTGCTCACGATTAAGGCTTGCTCTCCGCATACTGTGACTGACTTGTCATTCTTGACAAACTTCAGCTTCTGGTGAAGTGTCGAAGTGATTGCCCCAACTTCGTGTATCCAAGGTCTTCCTAATAAACAACTATATGCTGCCCGAATGTCCATGACCTGGAAAGTGACTTGGAAAGTGTAAGGACCGATGGTTATGGGAAGATCGACTTCACCGATAACTGTTTTTCTAGATCCGTCAAAGACTTTGAAGATGACCTCACTGCCTCTCATCGGAGCTTCTTGAAATGATAGTCGTATCAAAGTTGATTTTGGCATAACATTTAAAGATGATCCTGTGTCTACCAGTACGCTGGCTAAAGTATCTTGGCAGTTGACTATAATGTTAAGTGCCATATTGTGATTTTTACCTTCTTCCAGCAGTTCTTCATCACTGAACCCTAAGTTGTTACAGGAAGTGATGTTGGAAATGATGCTGTCGAACTGTCTTACCGTCACATCTTGTTCCACAAAGGCTTGCTCTAAGACTTTCTGTAGAGCTTCCCTGTGAGCTTCTGAACTAAACAGAAGAGAGAGTATAGAGATTCGAGACGGAGTTTGCAACAATTGGTCCACAATGTTGTACTTGCTTTTCTGGATGAGCTTCGGCATCTCATCGTTGTTCTTTACAAGTTCCGCACTACCAGATTGACTAACCGGTGGGTTAGGAACTCCTGTTTGAGGTTCCTTTTCTTTGGCAGGTTCTCCAACTCCTCTGTTGAAGATCCGACCACTCCGTGTGACTCGACTGATGTCGGCAATGTTTACGACGGAGGGTAATGGAGTTTCCTTTCCATTTTCGATGGTCGTTACACCGTACTTGTAAGGGATAGCCTTTTCTGACTTGTACGGTACTGGTCCTGGAAAGTAGATAACCACAGGAGCTTTTTGATTTCTCTGACCATCATAGGTAGCCTCAATTGGTTCGAGGTTAAGGATTCTTCTGCTATCAAGAGAGACGTTCGACTCGTTGAGCAGAGGAATTATGGCACAAACGTTCTTAGTCATTCCGTGATCGGAGATTATGGCAGCGTTTTTGTTCTGACCAGGTAGATTCTCTTGTATCATATTGATCGACCCAGAGCTCGAACATGGTCAAATCTCCTTTTGGTTTAACTGTTCTTGGAGAGTTGCTCGCACAAGATAACATCCTTGGTTATCTTTGGAACATATCCTACAGAGCTTATAGTTATGCGGTGGTACTCAGTCACACCGCTTTGTATGCAGCGCATCTTTACTAGATCTATTTTCATTGAGCGGATATCACAGCTCTGATGTCTATCAGGATTTCCATCAGTCAAGCTGATCCGTTGTGTAGCTTCATCCAAGTAAATTGGAAGCCACCAGTGGTCCAACAATTGTTGAAGCGTTCTTCGTACAAGTGCACACCCCTGATTGTCTTCGCAACATTGTTCACAGTCTAAATAATCATGTAAAGCCAGAAAACCGAGTCTGGCTTGCTTAACATGTAATTCTACTAGACTGGTATTCATCAGGTGTATGTCAAAAATCTGAACCATATTGACTTGATGGTTATTTTCTTCATGGTAATCTTGGATCCAACCAAGATCCATCTGACGTTGGAGGGCCTCTTGTATAAAAGAGCATCCCTGATTGTATTTTGAGCAGACTGGACAAGAATTGTAATCGTGTTGTGGCATATTATAATATTGACTTTGTCTCGAATGCATCGCCACTAAATTGACATTCATTGCACAAATATCATGGTTCTGAACAATGTTGGGATGTGCATGGGCCATGTTTACTTCACAGATCATGTGATCCTGAATCCAGCCCATATCCATTTGTTCTTGTAAAGCTATTTGCACTACGGAATAACCTTGATTGTTCTTTGAGCAGATATCACACTGGTGATAATTGTGAGAGGGTACATGATCATACCCGCTCTGTCTGCAATGCATCCTCACCAGATTGGTTCCTAATAGGAGTACATCGTGAATTTGATAACTGCAGCTAGGTTTTTCCTCTATTAAATTTACCGCACCCTTCTCATGCTGCGGCAACTGGTTCATCTAAACATTCAGATTAGTATCCTTGAAGGATAAAACCCCGTTCCTGACAAGCTTCTGTACATCATACTTGAAGCTGAGATAATTCTCAATGTTGTGCCCCGATCCTCCTTGATGGTAAGGGCAAGTTTGATCTGCCTTAAACCAAAAAGGTGTATTTTCCGGTATTGTAAGAGGAGTCCTGGTCTGGACGTGCCCCTTGGCCAGTAGAAGTGGAAATAATTTTGCGTACAACATCGGTATAGGGTCAAACCCTGAGGGTCGTGTTGCAAGATTGTTGTTGTTGTACTATGGATGAGCCTGCTGAAAAGGATGTTGCGTCCTTTGCTGATACTGTTGTTGATTTGATTGGCTCTGAGCAACCTGAGGTTGATAAGTCAGAGTCGGCACAGGGTTGATAGCGGGAGTTATCGCCGCTACTGGTTGATACCTTCGCCTTTGCCTTCCCAGAGAGATATTACTAATATCTTGCTTTTTTTTCTTTTAGAAAGCACTACTGTATCTCTTAGTGCTGCCAGATGGCTTTGCATCTTTGACCAATCGTCCTTCTCGGACTGCTTCTTCAAGGCGTACTCCCATGTTCACCATTTCAGTGAAGTAACTGGGCGCACTTGCAACCAATCGGTCGTAATAAAATGAGCTCAAAGTTTTTAGGAAGATCTTTGTCATCTCTTTTCCCTCAAGAGGGAGACAGATCTGAGCGGCATTTTCACGCCATCTCTGAGCATACTTTTTAAAAGTTTCTTTGTCCTTCTACGACATTGCTCTGAGATGATCTCTATCTGGTGCCATGTCCAAGTTATATTTATACTGCTGAACAAAGGCTGCGCGAGATCTCTGAAAGTACTGATCTTGGTGCGGTTTAAACCCATGTACCATTTGAGTGCGGCACCGGTTAAACTGTCTTGGAAGTAATGGATCAGTAGCTGTTGATTTTCTGTCTGGGTAGACATTTTTCGAGCGTACATCACCAAATGACTTTGAGGGCAAGAATTGCCTTTGTATTTTTCAAAGTCAGGCACCTTGAATTTGTGTGGGATCTTTACATTAGGGACTAAACAAAGGTCGACGGCGTCCTTTCCGAATTAGTCTTGACCGCGAATGGCATGCAGTTCCTTCTGCATTTCCAAGAATTATTCCTAGAACTCATTCATCCTTTCGTACATGTCTTCGTTTCCACCAGAAATTATTTGCGAAATTTGTCCTTCCAGGACAGTGTGTACCACTGGCTGTGGTATGGTCATTATAGCGGTGACTCTTGGAGCTTGAGTGCCCTGAAGTTTGTAACCTTCAGGTGTTGCTGTTGTAATCCTTGCGTCTTCATTTTCTCGAAGTTTGTAACCTTCAGGTCCAATGGTTCCTGCTACAATTTCTGGGTCTTCAGTGACCGGTGGTATGTATCCTTCAGGTATAAAGTTGAAAGGCATGCCCAAGGGGCGCCCTTTAGGCATGTTGTACCAAGGATCATATGTCTCTATTATGGGCGTAGATGTGATCTCCGAGATCACAATCTTTTGATGCCGCTGCTCCTAAGCTGCTGCCAGGGATTGCTTGTCACTGTGAAGTTTTTCCAAACTTTCCTTTAGAGCTTCGATTTCTTCTCTCAGCTCTCTGTTCTCTTCCGCGAGATCGTCCATTTTCTTTTGTTGATTGGCCTAAGTATTGTATGAGTGAGACAGTTTGACTCTAGAATCGTGACACATACGAGAGACTCAAAGATAAGGAAAAATGCGTTATGTGAGAATGATGAATGATATATTTTTTAGATTTTTTTGTTGTTTTAATAAAAAAGAAACTTCAACAATTAGATTGCAAATATCACCCAGTGGGGGGTGGAGACCCCTTTTATTGAATTTGAAAGATTGTTGTATTTTACAAGGAAAAGTACAGTATTTACAAAGTTCTGTAAGGAAAACGTCTAAGCTCATGGATCCTGAGTTCTCTCTGAAGAGAGCTCAGATGCCGGTTCCTGTACTTTCCTTTTCTTTGACCGGGGCTCTTCAGTTGTTGTCGGGTCATCGGTCCTTTTCCTAGTGAAAGGAGCGAGTAAATTCTTTCGATCTTCCTGACTCTCTATAGCATGCTGCTCTAATATCTCAATCAGAGCATCCTTCTCTTTTAATAATTCCTGAATCTTGGTACTTTCCAAATTGAGGATTCGGTATTTGTTCTTCCAAGAGTTCTTCTCACATTGAACTTTGTTGAGAGCTACTTGGAGTTTTTCCGTATCAGACATGAAATAAAGGACATATTCCTTTAACGAAAAAAACTTTTTGGCGAGGGTAAGGCATCCTCAGCTTGAGGGCTCTAGTTTGCACCCAATGGAGATAAGGCTCCATGGAGGTACAATTTGGTTTTCCTAGATACTCTTTTCCTTTCTTGTGAATATGTTGCCAGACATGCACTATTTCTTTCTTTAGTGCCCTGTCATTTCCCCTTCCTTGAAGAAAATACCTTCCAGATGAACGTTATATGGGATATTCTTCATCGGGTATCCGAGTTGACAGCGAGCTAAAATTGGATGATAGTTGATTCCTCCTTTAGTTCCAATGAGGGGTACGCTGAGGAAATTTCCGCATCTGTCGATGATCTCTATCCCTTCGTAAATCCTATTGTACCAATCTATGTCAGATTTGGTAAAGGACATAATCCTTTGTGACCAATGTAGAGTACTCTTGTGATCCCAAAAAGTAGTAGACTTGGGTAAATAGGAAATGAACCATTTGTAGAGTAAGGGTACACATCATGTGATCATTCCTCCGCTGTACAAATTCCTTAAGTGTACAGAATGATAAGCATCTACGAGCAAAGTTGGTACAGGGTTTTCTATAAAAAATATCTTAACAGCATTAGAATCGACGAAGTTGTCAATGTTGGGAAAAAGGAATAACCCATATGTGAGCAGAACAAAGACGTCTTCGAAGGAAGTTATGTTTCCCATACTAGCAAAAAGTACAGAGCCTTCTCCATCAGGAATTTAGCTGGTAAACCCTGGATTCCTCCTTTGGTGGTCATGTGAGTCCTAACTTCAGACTCGTCCAAAGAAATTGCTCTTGCAATGGCCTGATCCTTTGGAGTTTCTTCCACTCCAGAAAATGGAGCTTGATCAATGATAGGTAAATCAATCAGGTGGGAGTTCTCTTCTAGCGTTGGTGCCAGTTGGTAATCTGGGAATGTGAAGCAATGATAAACTGGATCGTAGAACTGAATAAACGTAGACAGGATTCCTTAAACTATATGTACCCTTAACAGAGACAACAAGCCTCCGTGCTTAGCTCTGAAAGCCTTGGGATTGGTAATTATCCTTGCCAATTTCCTTAAGTCCTCTAGTTTCAGAGCCTTGAAGGTGTACTTGTGCGTCTTTCTTCTACCGAAATCCATAAAGCAACTTCTCTCTGATATTTGCAATTATTTTTTTTTAGTTTATTTTGGAAAAAAGATTTTTTCTTGTTTAAAAAGAGTTTTTTGATGAATGCATGAATGCAGCACACAAAAACATTTGAAAACATGGGTTCAAGGGTTCAACGTCACGAGCATGAAGTCACGGCTCTACCCATCCCCAAAGGTTGTACTATTTTGGTAAACTTTTGTACTTGTAGAACTGGTTTTAAGGGTCCCAAAGTCATTGACCCCTAGGGATATCGACAGCAAGCTGATTCACTCGAGCGAGCTGTAATATCCTAGGATGAATCTCATTTGAGTGTAGTATCGCGTATCAACTATTCCCAATAGTCACCACACTACCAAGTGGTCATACGGTTAATGTCTACTAAATCCTCAAGGTCATGCGTACCGCACTGGGAACACTATGCTTTCACGATAATCGGTCGTTCAACATTAGAGAAACCACACGGGTACCTCGACTGATTCGGTGGACTGCCAAGTCAGCTTGGTCGCGATTCACATCCTATAAGCCTTTCCTGGAGACGCCACCACTTATCTTAATGTTCTCTCAAACTTTCCACATGCGTATCAATCGCATTCCCATTTGACAGAAAATTAAACACGGATATCAAGTAGGAATAACAGTAAATATATATATATATATATATATATATATATATATATATATATATATATATATATATATATATATAGTATATAGAAATAAGTAAAATGCTAAACAACCTAGACCTCTTAGGAACTTTAATCCTAAAGACTCCCCAGCAGAGTCGCCATTTTTCTGTAGCGTGCGATTTTTGTCGGTGACGCGACCACCTTACCGCCTTGGTTGGAATTGGGTGCTACTTTCTAACTTCTTATTTATCCTATGAAGTTGGAAAGGAAAGGGAAGCTATCTAAAACTAACCTTGCACGCAAATGTTTTCTTTAACAAATGCTAAGAGATTGGGGGGTCCGGGGTCAGGTTATACAAGGGAAGTTGTTAATTACCCAGTGTATATATGGTTATCCATAAATCGTTTAGCATGTTCTACTATTATCTACTTACTGGTGTTTATTTGTTATAAAATGGGAAAGTTTCTCCTTTGGGAGTGTTGAGAGAGTATTTTTCGTTGTTTTCAGGTTTTTCGGTGTTTTTTGGTAAGGTATTGGACCAAAGATTTTTGGTTTGTGTGCTCGCTAAGATTTCACAATCTTATGCCTATGTATTCCCGTAAAGATAACAGGGAAATCAGAGCAATTGTAGTTCCTCCTATTCTATGGGAGGAAAAATATGTTTGGTGTCTTGTTCAAAGCCCAAGATTGAAGCTAAAGGTTATTTATGTCTTGTTCAAAGCCCAAGATTGAAGCTAAAAGGTTTTGACTGAGAGAGAATTTGTCATCTCAAAAGGGAGATATCTCACCTGTTCATCACAGTTGTTGGGGTATTTGGTTATAAAGGGGAATTACTTTAGCTGGGATATAAGAATCCAGCAATGCCATAATTTCCTTTACAAGGGAGGTGTCCTGAAGGAGGAAACTTTAACTCAGTATTGAGCACCGTCATTTTTCCTTAGGAGTCTTTCATGCTAAGAGAGGGACATGGGCTTGGATGTAAATAATCCAGAGGCTTGCCGCTTACAACAATTAGATGAAAGAGGAAGTTTACCAGGATAAGAGAGGGATGACAACTTGGATTTTTGAATAAACAAGTGTGCCACTTACAACAGTTATCTGGGATTAGGGTTTGTTTGATTTTTCTGTTTTGATGTGTGATGTACAGAGAAATGTTTTCCTGCAGAGAGAAATTTTGATTTCCTCTAAGGGGATTTTGGTTTTATGTGTACCTTGATCAAAGCCCAAGGTTGAAGCTAAAAGGTTGACTCTACTAGGGAGTTTAATATCTGTCTTGTACAAAGCCCAAGATTGAGGCTGAAAAGAGATTGGCTCTGCTTAGGGAGATCATTATGCAAAGCCTAAGAGGAGGCCAAAAGGAATTGACTCTTCCGGGGAATATTTTGGTTGTCTTGTACAAAGCCCAAGATTGAGGCTAAAAGGGATTGACTCCACTGGTGAAAGGTTTTATCTGTCTTGTACAAAGCCCAAGATTGAGGCTAAAAGGATTGATTGACTTAGCTGGAGAATATTTATATGTGTCTTGTACAAAGCCCAAGATTGAGGCTAAAACTGCTGAGGGAAAATCATTATACAAAGCCTAAGAGGAGGCTGGTTGGGGAATTTCTTATATAAGGCCTAAGAGGAGGATAGCTTCTGCTGAGGATTATTGAGACCCAAAGACATGTCCAAATTGGGGAATAAACTCTTGCTGAGGATTACAGAAGAGTTGAGATATCAGATGCCTTGAGGTTCTAATTCTGTTGGTGTTGTATTGATAGTAAGTTGACCTTAGCTGGGGAACTTAGGATGAAAAGTTTAAAGATTGAGTTTTAAAACCTATGGAGGTTTCAACTCTACTGGAGATTGATTAAGTCATCAAGTTTTTTCCTGCGCTTTAAGGAAATTTGAAGGTTTCTTTGAGGTCCAAGAGGAGATGAGACTTTCCAAGTCTACTGGTATGAAGGTTAATCTTTGCATGATGCCCAAGAGAAGGTTGATTTTTAAGGGATGAGAATCAACCCTAAACTGGTATGATGTTTTGACTCACTGGAGGATTGAACTAGCAAAAGATGACTAGGTTCTATTCTATACCTGTAGGAGGTCTTCAGGGTCCTTGTACTAAGCCCAAGAGGAGGTTGAGAACTTCTAAGAAGCCTGAGGGTCCTTGTACAAAGCCCAAGAGGAGGTTGGGGATGCTTTTAGGAAGCCTGTGGGTCCAAGCCTGAGAAAAGTTCAAGAAAGGTTTCACCGGGAGTAATCTTTTCTTTAGTGAACAGTTCTAGGGTTTGAAGAAATTCAAGAGAGGTTTCACCGGGAATAATCCTCTATGGGGAAATGAATTTCTTATACACATATTTCTAAGTTGTGAGAGTCTTCAGAAAAGTTTCACCGGGAATAATGCCTTTCTCTCTTCCATATTGTATAAGCCCAAGAGGAGGCAAGACTGTGTCTGGAATTTCCTATGGGGGAACTAGTTTTGACTGTGTTGAAAGAGTAACCACTGGTTTGATCTAATCTTAGACCTAATTGCTGGGGAAAACTCTAAGCAAGTATATACAAGCATATATGTACAGATGAAATATATAAACAAGTATATGTAAAAAGAACATTAGAACTTACAGGTGAGCAAGCTTCCAGCATTATAAACATAGATGTATGGTTAGTTATTCAAGAAATTGAAGAAAGTTTTGATACAACTATACATTTTAATCTAAATCAAAAGAAAGTTGTTTTTAAAATGAAATTTGGGGCTTATACTCAAGGAGATGCCCAGATGGTCTCTTTTGAAAAGGCGACGATAGCGTCGTAGTTTTGAAAATCACAGAGGGACTTATACAATGACTGAGGCCCAAAGTTATTTATGTGACAAGAGATGGGTGTTACACTCTATTATAGGCCCAAGAGTTTATTTTATACAAAAGATGGAACTTATAGCTCAAGTAGAGGCCCAGATGAAAAAACGATCGTATCGTTATTTTGAAATTGTACCGGGGCTTATACAATGACTAAGGCCCAAAAATATTTATGTATAAAGGGGGTTGGGTCTTACACTCTATTAGAGGCCCAAAAGTGTTTGAAAAAAGAAGAAAAATTGGGACTTACAACAAAAGGGAGGCACAAACGAATAACAGTGATCGCACCATCGTTTTTGAAAATCATATAGGGACTTATACAATGACTGAGGCCCAAAAAAGTTTGTACAACAAGGGATGGGTCTTACACTCTATTAGAGGCCCAAAAGTGTTTTGAAAAATCAATTGAATTTGAAAGATCAAGAGAAAGAATTTTTAAAAGGTTTAAAAAACAATTAAAAGGAATTCTTTTTAAAAAAATCAAAATATATTAAATAAATAATATCTTTTTTGATTTTTTTATGGAATAAAATACTTTAACATATTTGTGAATTTTGAAAAAAATAACCATTCAAAAATGATAAAAAATGAGAGAGAAATTAATTTTTGAAGTTATTAAAAAATTGTGAAAGAAACAAGTGGTAAAAAGAATGGGATGGTCCTCCCAAGGTTTGAACCCAAGTCCTTGGGGTGGTGAGATTAAAAGTTTACCAACTGAGCCACTTGCATGTGACTGATAGAGAATGGCAAGTGATAATAATATATGAAAAATCCTTTTGAAAATGGTTTTTAAAAATAAAACCAAAAGGTCTGGGGCGAGGGGGATTCGAACCCCAGACCCTTCGCTCACTATACACACAAAACCAACTGATGAACCACTAGGGCGCAATGCCAATTCAAATATATAATGGCAAGTGTATAATATATACTATGTTTGCTTCTAAAAACTTGAAAATGACGCCATGGCCATCTTCTTCCTTGAGCTGGCTCGCAGGTTACAAAAACTACCCTATCTCCTTCATTTCGCAATGGTTTTGAATGAAATAAACATGAAAGTTGTGTACTTTCATGCAAGGAACTCAGTGATATGGTTTAATTTCATTTCTTTTTAGTGTACAACAACTTATATCGTGATTATCAGATAAACCCTAAAATATGCAAAACAAACTATGCAATCGTGTACATGATGATTTTGGTTCAATTGTTTGAGGGGAATTGCTTAACACATGTTTATATACTTAAGGTAAACTTAAGGCCTAACAGATAATGCATGCTTCACATGATTAGAGAGTCAAGGCTTACCTCTTTGCAAGAAGAAATGGAACTTTGCTCCAAAAGTGTTACAGAAGGGAAATGATGATCCTCTCAGCTTCCCTTAACGGTGTGGATTGTGTTGCAAGCTTCAAAGCCCTTTGGAACTCCTTAGATCACTTGGCAGGAAATCAGTTGCACTTGGATCAAGTTGACTGGTGAGATCTTGATTCTTGTGTTACAGAAGTGATTAAGGTGTTTGATTAGCTCTTATATGATGTATGGAACGTGTTAGAACAATTGGTTGTGATGGAATGGCTCTCTAATGAAAAATTTGATAGTGACTTGTAAATGAAGGCATTTCTGGGGTGAGAGAGAGATTTTGAGGAAAGCAAGTGTTGTCAAGCTTTGGTGTACTCAAACTGGTCACAATTGATGTCTATTTATAGTGCAACAAGTTTATTTTGGCATCAATAGTGAATGGAGGCTTGGACAGTCCCTTGGCTAATGTTGATCAAAAGGAATCATTGGTCTTCTCTAGCCATTGACTTGGCTCAGTGCAGCAGGTTATGAGTCATTTGGTTTAGAGATAAGGCTTGACTCAATTCAGTCAGCAATGTCTTAATGCTTGCCACCTTGTGAATCCATTCAATGCATTGGAACAAAATTGGAGTCTTTGAGATTTTTAGCCTTTTTAGGGGATACATAGCTACATGTAGATCCTTGGACTTGGGAGGCTTGTGGATCAGATATTTTTCCTTTGATGTTATCCCCTGGGGTGTCCAAATGGATGACAAGGCTTGTAATTGTCTAACTTAGCTAACTCGAGCAAAATGCACAAATCTGTCTTGTAGAAGACAGTTTGAAAGTGTCATTTTGGGAGGATCATATCTCTTTGCTCAAGTTGAGTTATGGAAAGCTCATGTACTTTTTAGAAAGCCCTCATATGGTACAATTCAGGTGTGGTCATAGTTTGTCTTGAAACTATCTCGATCCAATTGAAAAATCCTCATGAACATTGATGTTCAATGCTGAAACTTAGACAGTTTTGTACTAAGTGTTAAATCTTTGATTTTTCACCACTTTGATCCATCCATAACAAAATGTCCATGAAGAATTAGAGTTTCATGTAGTTGAAGCTTTTGTAGAATGTAGGAAGACCTATAAATCAGGTTTTGGATCACTCAAAATGGCTGCTTGGATCAAAAGTTACAGTCCTTGGAAGTTGGCACCAAAACCATCCAAATTTAGTAACTTAGAAATTTTTTCAAATTTCCAAGGTTACCCTTTTTACAAGTTATCATGACTTCTTGATCAATTATTGTTCAAATGACATTATAGATCACATTTTATGAGAATATGAGTCACAAGGATCATTTTTGCCAAAAAAGTCATGTTTTGACTTTTGGCTCCGGAGCGGTTCGGTGCGGAGAAACCCTAATTCCCAACTTTTGAGGAATGCATTCTCTGAGGGTGATTTAACTTTGAAAATGGACCCTTAGGGTTACCTTGAGCATATTGAGTCACATTTTGAAGCCTTGGCTCATTCCCCTATGAAAATTTCACTCTGGAGGTCTCAGTCGTCAAAAACCATAATTTGGTGAAACTGGGGCTTTCGAGGCTCAATCAACTTGGAATGTTGCAACTTTGTGCCTGATTCTTGATGCGGGAGACCTCTTGATCCTTCATGGATGTTTGAGAGGTTAGACAAGTTGAAGATCATGTCATTTCTTGATTGATCTTTTGTCTAAATGCTCTGAGAGGGCTTGAAACCCTAATTCTTGATTGTAGTGAAGGCTCAACAATCCTTGAGGAGATTGATGAGGTATGATGGTACATCCATATTGTGGTGATGATTTTCACAATGATGGGAAATATTGTGGTCAAAATTTAGGGTATGACAACTTCAAAGCACCATCATTAACCTCTTATGATGGGAAGACAGATCCACAGGAGCATGTCATTGCTATCAATAATCAGATGGCCATAGTTGCCGCTTCAGACTCACTGAAGTGCAAGCTTATGGCCGGGACCTTTAAGGACGGTGCTTTAAGATGATACACGAGCCTTCCTCAGCTCTCCATCATAAGCTATCAAGACCTAACTAAGAAGTTAGTACAACACTTCTCGGCAAGCAAACGTCGAAAAGTATCCACAACTGCATTATTTAGTGTTCGACAGAAGCATGTGGAATCACTATGTGAGTACCTGGCTTGATTCAATGAGGAAACCCTCAAAGTATCTCATCCGAATCAGGAGCTGTTTGTGGGGGCTTTTAAGCATGAACTGTGAGCTGGGCAATTCAATGAGTCATTGGCTCATAAGTCGGCTATCAGCATGGACGAGATCACTACCCGAACTGAATGTTACATCAAAGGAGAAGAAAGTAACCAAGAGAAAAGTGCCCAGACAACAATGAAAAGACAAAGAGCAAAGAAGAGGTGTCAAACAGGAGGAAGGAGCATCGTCGGGGAGTTGCGCGTGAGCGACATGCTCCCAGACCATATAGACAGTCGTACGAGCCGGAAAGAGACCTCACCCCACTAAATACAAGCAGGGGAGATATCCTCAAAGAAGTCGGCCACATGAATCTGTTACCAGAACCTCATCGTCCCAAAAGAGCCAACACAATCATGGGAAGGCAACCCGAGGCTTGGTGTAATTACCACCGTGTACGGGGACATCACACCGAAGACTGTCAGCAGCTGAAAAAGGAAATTGAAGCTCTAATCCAAAGGGGACACCTCTTGGCATACGTAAAGGATTCTCGACCGCGAAGTAACAAAAGAAGTCCTCGCCGAGATGATCAGGGACCAGAAAAGTCATCCAGAAAGAAAAGTTCAGATACTGAAGAATGTCATGAAACAAAAGCAGCTCGGCACACCCTAAACACCATTTCTGGGGGGTTTGCTAGGGGTGGGGAGACAAGTTCAGCCAGAAAAAGATATGCCAGAGCAGTTATGCATATCGACTAGAAATCCCCAGAGAAACCGGAGGGCAACTTAGATGCTGTAACATTCTCCAAACAAGACGCCATATGAGTCTTGGCTCATGAGAATGGCCCTATGGTTATCAAAGTATAGATAAGAGATTGGAGCGTGAAGAGGGTACTAATAGACCCTGGAAGCTCAGCCGACGTATTGTACTGGGATGCATTCAGAGGAATGGGGCTTGATGCGACCGAGTTACTACCATTCAAAGGCAGCCTAGTAGGATTCTCGGGAGAACAGGTTTAGGTGCTCGGACATCTAGCATTACCGACAACCTTTGGAAACACGGCAAATGTAAAGACTGTCTGGGTAAGGTACTCGATAGTCAATGCTGTTTCACCCTATAACATTATTATAGGTCAGCCATTATTTAACGCCCTAGAAGCTTTTCTTTCAACTCTATATATGACAATGAAATTCCCACTTGGAGATGGCCGGGTTGGAATTGTCAAAGGCGACCAGGGGCTGGCGAGAAAGTGTTATAAGGACAGTTTGAAGTTGAAAAGAAAGGAGCCCACAGGAGAAGTTGACCCCAAGAACTCCCTCAAAGTCAACCTGGTCGACATAGACCCACGTGATGATTCAGTTGAAGAGAATATAGTGCCCTACGAAGACATAAAGCAAGTTCAGATTGGGCATCTACCATCCCATGTTACACACATCAGAGTCAAATTGTCCACGAAAGAAGAGAAAGAGATCGTCCAAGCGCTAAAGGACAACGTGGACCTTTTCGCATGGAAGCCCTCATACATGCTAGGGATAGATCCCAATTTCATGTGCCATCATTTGGAAATCGATCCGGACATCAAACTGGTCTCTCAAAGGAAAAGAAAGGGTGGCGATGAAAAGAGGAAGGCAATTGCAGAAGAAGTCGAGAAGTTGTTGCAGGCCAGGTTCATCAAGGAGATTAAGTATCCAACTTGGTTATCCAACATAGTGATGGTAAAAAAGAAATCTGGAAAATGGCGAATGTGTGTGGACTTTACGGACCTCAACAAAGCATGTCCTAAAGATCTGTATCCACTACCAAGTATTGACCGACTAATAGATGCTACATCAGGTTTCTGTCTACTCAGTTTCATGGATGCGTACTCCGGGTACAACCAGATCCGCATGAATCCAATAGAAGCACCAAAAACTGCTTTCATGACCCATCAAAGCAATTACTACTATGAGGTTATGCCCTTTGGACTAAAAAATACTGGGGCTACTTACCAGAGGTTAATGGATAAGGTATTCGCTACTCAGATAGGGAGGAATCTGGAGGTTTATGTAGATGACATGGTGATCAAGACGAGTCAAAACCGGTCACATGTGAAGTATCTAACTGAAGCCTTCGCGTCTATTAAAATCTACAACATGAGACTGAACCCGGACAAGTGTACCTTTGGAGTACAAGCCGGGAAGTTTCTCAGATTCATGCCCACCAACCGAGGAATAGAAGCAAACCTGGAAAAATGCCAGGCGATAATAGATATGAGACGTCTAACCACAAAAAAGGAGGCCCAACAGCTGACAGGGAGGTTAGCTGCATTGTCACGATTTCTATCATGTGCAGGAGATAAGTCAATACATTTCTTTGCAGCCATTAGGAAATCTAAGGAGTTAGAATGGACAGATCAAGAAGTAAAGCATTTCCTATCCTCGCCTCATATTCTAGTAAGGCCCAAAGAAAATACACCTCTAGTATTATACTTGTCAGTCACGGATAAAGCCCTGAGCTCGATTTGAGTACAAGATGGAGAAGATGGAGAGTGATCTGTATACTTTATCAACAAAGTTCTAAAAGGAGCAGAGCTAAGGTACCAGAAGATTGAATGTTTAGCGCTGGAAGTAGTCATCACAGCCCGGAAGCTGAGACATTATTTCCAGGGTCATCACATCACAATAAAGACGAATTACCCAATCAAACAAATAGTGCGAAAGCCCGAATTAGCAGGACGGATGGTCAAATGGGCAATAAAGCTCTCTGAATACGAAATCAAATTTGTACCTAGGACCAGTATTAAGTCACAGACACTGTCCGATTTTGTGGTTGAGTTAAGTGCACCGGCCGGAGAAGAAATCTCAAACAGATGGATCCTTTATGTAGACGGATCTTTAAATCTCAAGGGAAGCGGAGTCAGAGTCATTTTGGAAGGATCCGAAGATCTAACATTAGAATACTCTTTATGTTTCAATTTTCAGGTTAGTAACAACTAGGCAGAGTACGAAGCCCTGATTGCTGGAATGAAGTTGGCAAGGGAAGTCCGAGTAACACACTTGTTGGTGAAAACTGATTCCCAGCTGGTGGTCGGCCAAATGAAGAACGAGTACCAGACAAAGGATTCCACCCTGATAAAGTACCTTCAGAAAGCTTCAGGGATATCCAAAGTGTTCTCAGAATTTGAAGTTATCCACATCCCAAGAGAAGATAATGCTCGGGCCGACCTCCTAGCCCGGCTAGCCTGCTCAAAAAATTTAGGAATTAATAAGACCGTGATTCAAGAAGTTCTCGAAGCACCCATCATTCAATCAGAAGAAGTATTGACCATAGAGAATGTCCAAGGTTGGACGAGACCCATTATCAGCTATTTGACTCAAGAAGTATTAACTGAAGACGTGAATGAAGCCTGAAAGATTAAAAGGATAGCTTCCCGATATATCATAATCTCGGACACACTATATAAGATGGGTAGGTCGACACCTATGCTTAGATGTGTGTCAGAATCTGAGATGGAACTGGTAATTAAAGAGGTCCATGAAGGAGCTTGTGGTAGCCACATCGGTGAGAGAACACTATCCGGAAAGATCCTAAGAGCCGGGTACTACTGGCTACATATGATGCGAGATTGCATCAAATACGTTAGCAAGTGTGAAAAGTGCCAAGTATTTGCTCCATTCAAACATTTACTAGCCAAGTCGCTCTATTTGATTACTTCCCCATGGCCATTCTACCAGTGGGGAGCATCTATCCTAGGTCCATTTCCAGTTGCTTCAGGACAACTCAAGTTCCTAATTGTTGCAGTCGATTATTTTACGAAATGGGTAGAAACCGAGGCTGTTGCTCGGATCTCTACCGAGAAGGTTCACAAGTTTTATTGGAGGAGCATCATATGCCGATTTGGTTTACCAGGAGTCATAGTCTCAGACAACGGGGTTCAATTTGCAAGCACTTCGGTTGTAGACTTTTGTAAGGATTATGGAATACATAACAGGTTCACATCGGTAGAACATCCACAAACCAACGGCCAAGCAGAAGCCGCCAACAAGGTTTTCTTAGGCGGAATAAAAAATAAGCTAGAGGAAGTAAAAGGAATGTGGGCCGAGTACTTGCCAGAGATCTTATGGTCATACCATACAACACCACATTCTACCACTAATGAAACACCCTTCAGGATGGTATATGGAGCTGATGCAATGATACCGGTGGAAATCAACACTCCAACTTGGAGACGAGAACACTTTGATGAAAGTACCAACATGGAGAATTTGAACATATCGGCTGATCAGATAGACGAAGTCAAAGAGATAACACTGTAGCGCAGTTTTTGTGGTTTCGAATCACTATCGCTTGGGTACTACAGTTTGATTCATTTTTTATCTTATTAAACTGATTAAGGAAGGGAAATAGATGTCTCCAATTAACCCTGCTTGCATACTGAGTTTAAACAGATGACTGTTGGTTTACAGACGCTATTAAGATGTGGGTCTCTCTTCGGTTATTTTGTTAAGAATAGAGTGTCTGGACTATTTGTGAGGTTTTTGGTACTGTGTTTAGATTTGATGCTTTTGGGTTGATTTGGTGGAGATACTGGATTTTGCATTTTTTATTAGTGTGCTCGCTAAGATTTTTCAATCTTATGCCTACGTATTCCCGTTTGACGAAACAGGGAAATCAGAGCAATCGTAGTTCCTCCTATTCTATGGGAGGAAAAAGGTCGTTTTGGTGTCTTGTTCAAAGCCCAAGACGTGAAGCTAAAGGTGATTTGTATCTTGTTCAAAGCCCAAGATGTGAAGCTGAAGGGTTTATTTGAGAGAGACTTTGTCATCTCTAAAGGGGGATATTTGTTCTGTTTATCACAACTGTTGGGTGACTGATTATAAATGAGAATCACTTTAACTGGGATATGTGAATCCAGCAATACCATAATTTCCTTTATAGAGGACTTTTGACCCGAAGGAGAAGAATTTAACTCAGTGTAGAGCAATGCTATCTTTCCTTAGGAATTCCTTATGCTAAAAGAGGGACGGTGGCGTGGATGTAAATAATCCAGAGGTTTGCCGCTTATAGCAATTAGATGAAGAGGAAAAGGAGTTGTTGATGTTTGTATGCTATGAGCAAAACATAAATTGATGCTAAAAGGTTGATTGACTCAACCGAGGTTTTCTTATACAAAGCCTAAGAGGAGGCTAGTGACCCAACAAGAGGGTGCTTTTTATCTGTCTCGTACGAAGCCCGAGATAGAGGCTAAAAGGGTTGACTCAACAAGAGAGTGCTAACAAGTGACTGACTTAACAAGAGAGTACTTTTATATGTGTCTTGTACGAATTCCAAGATGGAGGCTAAAAGGTGATTGACTCAACAAGAGAGTCTTTTATACTCAACAAGAGAGTGTTTTTGTATCTCGTACGAAGCCCGAGATGGAGGCTAAAAGTGTTTGACTCAATAAGAGAGTCTTTTATACTCAACAAGAGAGTGATTTCTATCTCGTACGAAGCCCGAGATGGAGGCTAAAAGTGTTTGACTCAACAAGAGAGTCTAAAAATGTTAGCTCCACTGGGGAGAATCATTGTACAAAGCCCAAGAGGAGGCTATCTGTTGGCGGCTGTTTCAGTTTAGTGACAGGTTCAACATGTTGGATAAAAGAGAAAATAAGTTCTTATGAAGGGAACGATTAAAGGTAAGGCTGTGCTTTGGTACTGATCTGAGGATCAGGGTTATTTCATGTTCTTTAAGGAAATGGGAAATCCAAAGGGTATTGAGTCTGTCCAAGTCTACTGGTGTTTTGAGAAATCGATTCTCAGATAGTGAATGATCTTTGTACGATGCCCAAGAGAAGGCTGGTATGTTAAGGGATGAAGGTCAACCCATTAACTGGTCTGACACTTGACTCAGAAAGACAATTATAGTAAATTGATGACTAGGTTCTGTTCCTATATCTGTAGAGGTCTCTGGGTCCTTGTACTAAGCCCAAGAGGAGGAATGAGAGCTTTTAAGAAGCCGAAGGGTCCTTGTACAACGCCCAAGAGGAGGCGGGGATGCTTTTAAGAAGCCTGTGGGTCCCTAAACCCCGAGAAGTTCAAGACATGCCATTCACCAAGAATAGATCAAGCCAAGAAAGTCCGAGAATTTGGAAGAAACTCAAGAGATGCTATTCATGGAGAATAGATCAACTCTGGGGAGTAGAGTCTCTTTGACGATTTCTAAGAGTGACATTCTGAGAAAAGGTTCACCGAGAATGCGGCCTTTCACATGTCCATTTTGTTTAACCCCAAGAGGAGGGAAGACTGTATCTGGAAATCCTATGGGGATCTAGTTTTGTTTGTATTTCAAGAGTGACCAACAGGCTTTACCTAGTGCTAGACATAGTTGCCGGGGAAAACTCTAAATAGCTATACTAGTATTACACAATGGATATTTGACAAGTATATAAAAGTTTGTGAAAGAAGACTTACAGTGAGCAGCCCCACAATACAGTTATATATATATATATGAAAGCGGATAACGAAAGTGGGTAAACACTTACTCAGTTGTAGAGCTTCCATGCTGTTTTGTTAGTTGTTCAACAAAGAAAGCTTTGATAACAATATGATATTCAAAATTAAAGGAGAAATTGCTTTGAACAGTTTGTTGGGGCTTACAGCTCAAGGAGAGACCCAAGGTTTTATCAGTGATCGCACTGTGGTTTTGAAATTGTACAGGGACTTATACAAGTGACTGAGGCCCAAAAAGGTTTTCTGTACAAAGGGATGGGTCTTACACTCTCTCAAGAGGCCTAAAGGTTTATTTTTATACAAGTGGTCGGGCTTACAACTCAAAGAGAGGCCTAGGGTTTTGTTTTGAAATGGCGATCGCGCCGAGATTTTTGAAAACATAGTGGGTCTTATGCAACGACTGAGGCCCAAAAAAGGTTTTGGTTTTCAAAGGGGTTCGGGTCTTACACTCTATTAGAGGCCCAAAGAAAATACATGGGGCTTATAACACAAGGGTAGGCCCATTTGGTTTTGCTAAAAAAAAGCGACGATCGCGTCGTTGTTTTTAAAAATACAGTGGGACTTATACAATGGCTGAGGCCCAAAAAGTGGTGTATTTACAAAGGGGTTGGGTCTTACACTCTAACAGAGGCCCATGAGTGTTTGAAAATGATTTGTGAGGGTGAAAATCAAAGAAACCCTAATTTTGTTTTCCTTTAAAAGTAAATATTTAAAGAAAATCAAATAGAATGATAAAAATACCAAATAAGTTTGAATAAACCACTTGTGATTTTTTTTTAAGGTTTGAAAAATGAGGTTTTAATCACAAGATGATTTAGAACTCATTTGGTTTTGATTTTCAAAGTAAATATTCACTTTTAAATGTTTAAAAACAATTAAAAATGAATTTATTCACAAAAATACTAATTATATTAAAAAATTAATATAAATATGATTTTTTTGTGGAATAAAATATTTCAATATTTTTGTGATTTTTTGCAAAAAGAACCAATAAAAAATAATTAAAATTGAGGGAGTTATTAATTTTTCAAATCATTAAAAATAATAAGAAAAACAATAAAAAGTGGAAAAAATAGCAAAAAGAGGATCTGGGGCGAGGGGGATTCGAACCCCAGACCTCTTGTGTATAGGGCGCGCGCCTTACCACTAGGGTGGTGATACATCCGTTGATTGAAACACAACCACAAATATACAAGGCTTGCCTTGTTTTTGGCCTGGCACAAGGCAAGGCAAGGCAAGATTTTGGTTGAAAACGTGAAGGCCATAACTTTCTCATTTCTCCATGGATTGGGACAAAATTTAGGTCTATCCTGCCTAGAATTTCACAAGGAATACAATGGTGGTGGTATTTTTTTCCAGATCATGCTCATATTGAAAAACCCGATAGTGGTTTTGAAATAGGCCATGATTTGCATTTTCTATGCCATCTCTTGGTACAAGCATGAATTACAATATAAATTGGTGCAAACATAACACATATAACATGTATAAGAGATGCATGATCAGTGGACATCAAAAGAAAGCATGATTCAAAGAATCCAAGTTGTGATGCTTACCTCTTTTTGGAGCTTTTGTGCAATCTGCCAAGGGCTTTGTTCCAGAAATGTTTTGATGCTTTGGACACCCTAAAATGATCTCTTAGAAGCTTTTAGGATGGTTGGAGTCAGCTGGACACCTCAGGAACAAGTTTGAGCTCTTTCTTGCAAAAGGGGCAAAAGTGGCCAAAATAGCAACTCTCTCAAAAGGTGTACCAGATGTGTGGAACCATTTGGGACAGTTCAAGGATGATATTTGGAGTGTGTTTGAGGTTTTATCTGGTTTGGAAAGTGACTGAATCAAGGCATGGCTTGAAAAATGCACAAAAGTCCTATTTTGAGGTTTTGAGAGGTGACTTTGTGATTTTGGTGTTACAGGTCACTTGTGAGAGTTTGGACAGCTTAGATATGACATATTGGATGTGTTTGGATCATGAGCTGTGGTGGAATTGCTCTCTAACTCAAAAACTCAGAGTTACCTTGCTAAAGAAGGTATTTTTGCCTAGAGAAAGAGATTTTGAGGAAAGCAAGTGTTGTAGTGCTTTGGTGTACTCAAACTAAACACAATTGAGCTCTATTTATAGTAGAGCAAGTTTGTTTCGGCTGCAATAGTGAATGGCAACTGCAGCAGAGGTTTGGCTAATGTTGAGCAATGAGAATCCAAGTCTCCTCTAGCCATTGACTAGAGGTTAGGGCACAGGCTGCTGGTTCCCTTGGTCTTGGATAAGTCTTGACTGAATTCAGTTGGAAATGGCTCAGTCCATGCCACCTTGGTGCATCCATTAAATGCTCTAATCCAAAATTTGAGTCTTGCCCCTCTTTTAGGCATTTCTAGGTTTGGCATGCTACTTTTGGTTCCAAAGACTTGGGAGGCTGATGGATCAGTGTTTGTCCCTCCTTGGTATCCCCTTGAGGTGTTTAGATGGATAGATTTGTTTGCCCTTTTCAAACTTTGAGCAAATCGAGCAAAACTCCCATATCTGCCTTGCCATGACAGTTTGCAGCAAGGCATATTGGCATTGTCATATCTCATGGCTCAAGTGGACTTTGATGGAGTTCTTGGCCATTTTGGAAAGCCCTCATATGATACAACAACTGTTCGATCATAGTTGGTTTTGATACCTTTTGGATCCAAGTGAAAAATGCCCCTACATTTGGAAAAAGTGAAGGCAGATTCTGAGTTAGTGAAAATTTCACTAAGTGTTGGAAAAAAGGGACATTTTCACTTTTTGTGATTTTGATCATTCCATAACTTAAAATCCATGAGGAATTGGAATGAGTTGTGTTTTAAGCTTTTGTAGAGGGCCATGAGAGCTACAAATCTAGCTTTGAATGGGGAAAAATGGGTTTGTGGTTTAGGAGTTATGATCCTCCAAAGTTGGTACCCTAGCCACTTTGTTCCATAACTTAAAAAAATTTCTAAGTTTTTATGGTTACCCCTTTTACAAGTTATCCCACTTTTCTTGATTTTTCTTGATGAATGATAATTCCAATCACACATTAACATCATTTTAGGGTTAAAGAACCATAATTGTGAAAAATCTCAAAAAGTCAAAGTTGACTTTTGTGCACAGTTGACTTTTTGTCAGATGAATTCCAAACTGTGCGATCCTCTATGAAATCAAGTCCTTGGCCCAAATCAAACTTGATGGATTGATTTCATAGGTGTTATAGGGTGTATTGAATCATGTCCTAGGGTTTGGGAGCATGTCCTGGTCAAAATTCAAAGGTACAGTTGACTTTTTTCCGCGAAACCCTAGTTGTGGTTCAGATGAAACTGAAACTTGTGAATCAAGCTTCTTGGATCAATCCGTTATTGTAAATGGATCAATTTGGTTTATTTAGTGACCCTCAAATCTTCTCTTGAGGTCTTGGCTCATGATTTGTCCCAAAAGTCAACTTAGGGGTGAATTAGGTCAAGAAACCCTAATTCCTGATTTTTGATGAATGTATCCCTTGAGGCTAAATAGACTTGATGATTGGGTTTATGAGGTACCTTAGAGTATTTTAGGTTATGCTTTGAAGCATTGGCTCATGCCCAGAGGAAAATTTCCATCTAGAGACCCTGGTCGACCAAACCCTAATTTGGTGACACTGGCGATCTTGAGGCTTAATCCACCTGGAAGGTTGAAACCTTGTGCTTAATCCTTGATGTGGGAGTCCTATTGATCCATTGTAGATGTTTGAGAGGTTAGACAAGTTGAAGATCATGTCAATTCTTGATTGATCCTTTGTCTAAGGCTCAAAGAGGGCTTGAAACCCTAATTCCTGTTTATAGTGAATGCCCACCCATCTTTGGGGAGGTTGATGAGGTATGGTGGTTCATCCATATTGTGGTGATGATTTACCCAATGATGGGAAATCTAAGTGGTCAAAATTTGGGGTATGACAGATGCCCCTATTTAATCTTCTTGGACTCGAAGGTGTGAATGGCGAAGGTATTAGGGCATTCGGGGTGCAAGAGGATTAAATATCGGAATACCTGGAATTTTGATGGTGTTTAGGAATGGTAGTTCACACATCCTTCTTATTTTGCTAAGCAATGACGCTTAGAAAAGGTAAAAACTTCCCCTCGATCCTGGTCTTCACCCAAGGAACTGGTCTAAGTTTCTGAAATAAACTTCCCCTCGATCCTGGTTTCCTACCAAGGAACTGGTCTCAGTTTCTGATGTAAACTTCCCCTCGATCCTGGTTTCCTACGAAGGAACTGGTCTAAGTTTCTGAAATAAACTTCCCCTTGATCCTGGTTTCCTACCAAGGATCTGGTCTAAGTTTCTTTTGTCAATAAACTTTCTTGACAAGGGACGCTATGTGTAGCGATTTTCCTCAAACTTCTCTCCGAATTTTCCTGGGGAGATTCCATTTGATAGAAAAAATTTTGATGTCAGACTTGCTGGGAAACCCAGTCGTCTGAGTTGTAGAGGTGTACAAACTTATTTGTTTGGAGACGCCATTTGTCGAATCTACTGAGGAAAACGTGTCTCTCGAGAGACTGCTTTCGCCCGAGGATATTACATCATACTTTTCTCGGGAATCTTCTCGGAGAAATGCCATGTGATGTAATCCAATTTGGAGGTGCTGATGACCTTTTCGTGAGCGGTTTTTTTGGGAGAAAAACTGCTGCATTGTCGAATCTCTGATTAAGAGGCTTTCTCTGGGGATTTTCCTTAATCCAGGAAAGCGAAAATATCATCTTCAATGGCGAAGAGTGATGTTCGTCGACGATCTTCTTGTTTTTCAGAGGTTCAAGTTATCAAAGTGGTCGAGGACCAACTTCATCCCAGAAATAAACTGGAGGAGAGATTGTTTGGATGGTTCACTTCCTGACGAGGAAAGAACTGACAACTCAATTGAGAGGACTTTTATTACTAGGGGATATGACCGACCAGAGTGATGATCATGCAATATGAATGCGAATGTAAATCAATAATGCATGATGTATGCATGTTTATGCTGACAAAACTGACGCGACATATAGACTAGTTGATGAACACGACTGGATACTCGGCCATAGCGGGAGATGAAAAGTATCACTGGTTCACGATAGCAATTCTGCCTTGCTTAGGAGAGATAGTCCCTACGGGGAACAACCGTTGGTCGGGCTTAGGAGATAAGAACTCGGCCGAGGGGTGTCAGATGGAACATTCGCATCTGACACAGCTGATCCTTCATTCAGGCATGCTGGTTTAGAAAGAGTACTTTGATTCTACACTTTGAAGTTCGTTTACTTCTGGAGAAGTGATCGATGTTCTTTTGATGTTCAACAGTCAAAAGAAATTGCCCTCTTTATTTTAAAAGCAAAAAAGTTTTAACAAGTAAATTCCTTTTTGTTTCGTTTCAAGAATCGTTAATCATGTTAAAAACGTCGTTCTGTAAAGCTAAACAAATAAGAATTGCAAACAAAAGCACAAGGGCTCAAATTTTATTGATAGGATGGAAATCAGCTAAGCGCGTGATTCCATAGAGTATAAAGTTTGAAAATGCTAATTTTAAGGGGAAAGGGCTACATTAAAACATAACGACCACTATCCTTCTACCAACTTTGAATTCGGGACATCTTGAGTTTCTGTCGAAGATGACCTTGACTGGAGTTTTCTGATGGATGGCATGACTGCTACTGAGGGATTTGCCCCTTTGCGGAACGTAGTTACTTGCCATTATCCCTAACTTTTGCCTGGATTATACTTTGAGGTTTCCAATCCACCGAGATGATTTTTGATCATGTCTCTAAATTTTACCTGGACTGCCCTTTCGGGTTTTCAATCCACCGAGACGTTTTTTTTTCTTTTATTTTTATTTAGGCGAAGTATTTCTTGACTACGTTAACATTTGTAGGGTAGGCAAATTGTTCTCCATCCATGGTTGCGAGTCTCAAGGCGCCGCCTGAGAAGGCTTTCTTGACCACATAGGGGCCGTCATAGTTCGAAGTCCATTTACCCCGGGAATCAATGAAAAATGATTGTATCTTTTTTAGCACAAGGTCTCCTTTCCTGAAGACGCGAGGTCGGACCTTTTTGTCAAACGCCCTCTTCATTCTTTGCTGATGCAACTGACCATGGCATAGTGTCGTGATTCTCTTTTCTTCGATCAGATTTAGTTCGTCGTGTCGACTTTGACACCATTCGGCTTCTGTAAGCTTAGTGTCGCTCCCGGGATTTTTATCCAAGTACAAACGCGAAAGTGGCACCGAAACAGAGTCGCCAGCAATGTGCATTTATCCCAAGAGAGGGAAAGGAAACACCGTATAAACCTGAGGAAAGGACAGAGTATGGTCTTGCGACCAAGAGAACTGGATTCGGGAGTCGGTTACGCGAGAGGAAGGTATTAGCACCCCCACGTGTCCATCGTACCTGATGGGATCCATGCTTGCTAGTCTCGATCAAAGGGTGTAAGGTAAGGATACTGGAAAAGGAATGGAAAGAGAATGAGAGATAAATGTAGGGAAAATAAAAGAAGTGCTCGAATGGGCCCTACCCCACTGCCTACGTATCTCATCGGGAACATGAGAATCAGAGCGACGTAGTTCCCCTCACTAGGGATGGATTGTTTGTGTTTTTTAGGAACGGCTAACGTTCTAGCTCAGGTGTTGCAGGCTCGCTGGTCCGAGTGCGTTACCATCTTGCAAGAGAAAGAGGAGGAGCACGTTCGTACGTTGAGAGTGAATGAGGTGAGAAAAGAATTCCCGAAGGAAAGACGTTGTTGTTTGTTTGAAGTTTTTGGAAAGAAGTGTTTTGTTATTTGTTTGCATATGATAGTGTATCTAAATCTTAATCATTGGAATGTATACATCCTCACATTCCAAGATGGAATGAGTAAGAAAATACACTAAGTGTGAAGAAGACCCTCACATTTAGTTCCAATTATTAAGGTTCAAACACACTAGCATACTTGTATTTATTAAGTGTTTTTGTTGATTATGAAATGAAGAAGTGTTTTTCTTTATTTGTATCTTCAACAAGTATTGCATTTAAGTCCCTCATACAAGATCAAATGTTTAACACATTGACCCAAGATGGGCCATATGCTACACATTCTAAGATTATAAGAGAAGTCCCCTTATAATCTTTTCTTTATATGAAAGGCCTAAATGCAATAAATGCCTACCTTTATTAGATGTTTTGACTTTTCTTTGAGATGAGAAGATGCAAGACTCAAGTGGGCGAGCAAGGTAAAATCCATGTGAACTAAGACTCGATCCTAATTGATTAGTTAAGGGAGTGATCCTAATGGTTTGTGAGGTTGCAAAGCCTAAAGCCTAAAGAAGGAATGAGTTAAACAATTCACTTCTAAAGTAGAAGATGAATTGTAACTCAAAAGGCAAAGCAATGAGTTAATCAAAGAAAGCACATAAGTACTTAACAAAACACAAGATTGAATTGTAAAAGATGAAAGGAGAGAGGTTTGAATGTGGATTCCTTATCCACACTCAATTTCAACTTACCAAAGCCCCTACATGGTTAGTAAACATGGAAACATGTATAAGAAGTAAAAACACTTAATACACATTAAAGTTCAAAAGAATAAGATGAAGAATCAAATCTTAATATCACAACCAGAATGTGAATCATATTAACAACAAGTGAATATCATCATACAAGTTTAAATGAATAAGCAACAATCATCATCCATAGCATTTAAACATGTTATCATAAGAAAGGATAGATGAAAGATGAAAAGAAATGAAAAGATTATGCATAAATGGAACATGTAATCCAAAAATCAGAATTGAAACTAAATTAAAAAGGGTTTATAAACATCTCAAAGTATTCATGAATCAACATTCAAGACATTCAAGAAGTAATAGAAGAAGAAGTGAATTGAAAGTTCAAAAGGAAAGTGCAAACAATACATGTTAAGGATGCACAAAGTTCAAGTTGAAATAAACATGTAAATATGACCTATAATGTGTACCAAGGACCTATAATATCACATGAATGTGCTCATAAAATATGCAAATGCTCATACAAATATGCACAAAAGAATTCATGCAAACATGCACTAAAGTTATAATGATATGACATGTATTATGTTTCAAAGGTAATGCATCAAACAAAAATCAAATGAATTTATGAAAATTATGAAAGCATGGTATTTGAATGCCTAAGTCAGAAGTAAATCATACATCAAGATAGCATGTCAAAATTCAAAGCAAAATGACTTCAAACAATGCATTAGGTCAAGTTGAAACATCATGCAAAGTGGTGCAAATACAAGCATCAAAACATGTCATAAAGTGACCTAAAAAATCAAACAAAAATCACCTAATATGCTTCAATGTGTTAGTGAATCAATGCAAAAAGAATCAGGTCAAAACAGTTTGTAATGAGCAAGAACAAAATTCCACAAATTCATGTATCATACTTGGAATGCATACAAATGGAAATTCAAAGAAAATTATGAAACAGTGGTAAAAATGTAATAAAATCATGAAATAAAAATATCAAAAATTTTCTAAGTGTCTTGATAATATTCATGAATTTTTCCAGAATTTTCTGATGTTTTTTTGTAATTTTAAAAATTAAAAATGAAACGTGTACATAAAAGAAAAATAAAAATGAAAGAACACAAGTAGGGGGTGCAGGGAAGTAAATTTCCACGTTCAGAATTACACTAGGCCTAAAGTAGGGGTGCGAGTAACAATTTGGGTTCAGTCCACTTAAAATTTTGATTGTGTGTGATGAGTGTGCATGCAATTAATGTACGCAACCAATCATAGCCACATGATGATACTAATCTCAATAAGTCAACAATCCAACGTCTCACAAAAACAAGTACACGGTAGGCAACATGCACTCACCCATGCGCATACCATCTGAGAGAAAAAATGAAAACATTTACCATGCACCCTCACTCATTAATGCATAGGCATAATATCCAATGTTGGATCAGTCAATTATTCACATCAGGCGAATCAGAAATGAATCCCACACCAAGTAACATGCACGCAGGCATAATATCCAATGTTGGATCAGTCAATTATTCACATAAGGCGAATCAGAAATGAAGCCCACACCAAGTAACATGCACGCACACACATAAGCTCAATTAAAATCAGAAAAGAAAACACATGCAAGTCACGCGCCTATTTTAATGTGTTGGCAAATTCTGAACCACAAGATTCATAGATCCAACAGCCACAATTCAACCTGGGAAACCCTAGCACATTGAAACTACCGGCCGGAGAAGGACCTCCGGTCATCTTCTCCGGCCAACAACCACCACCTGCAAACTTTGATTTTCTAGAAATACACAATCGTGGTATCAAAATGAAGCTGGCATTGCATACATCATAAATCCACCATTATTTTCCACATAACAAACACATACATAGAAAATAGAGGAGAAGAAGATATGCCCTAGGTTTTGCAACAATGCCTCTAAGAGGCCTATCAACTAGCCGGAGTATCAAATGCTCCTAGTGAGCTCATATCATTATGAAAACAACAAAATAAACCATAAAACGTGAGAGAAATGTTTGAGAGTTTTAGAACCTGAACTTGCAGCTCTTGGAGATTCTTGAGAAAACCATAGAAAACACTTGCTTATGCTGAGAGATAACTTTCGTGCTGCTTGGATCGATCGTACTCATTACCTGCAACAGAAAAAAATATGCACATGCCCCAGGATATTGCGTGGTTTTTTGAGTCCACCATCCAAGGTTGTCCAACAAGCAAAGTAATTTTAATTGTCTTTTTGTGCATGTTTTTGCAAGGCCATGATATTTTCAAAGCAATGTTTTATTATAAAAAATCGGACGTTTTTGCAAACAAAACTGTAAAATGAAAATAAAAACTTGTGACTGAATATTCAATTTTATTGAGGCAATGCCAAAATCGGAGAATTTACAATTGGAAGCAAACCCCTGAAAGAGTTGATTGCCATAAAATTGAGAAAAGAAATCTATCCTAATGATAATGCGGAAATTGGGTTCCAACTGATTTCTGATTTGGTTATAGCCAGTATGTATTCCAACTCTCTTGATTATCTTCGCCTTCGGAAGCTCGTGGTCGGACCAATTCCTCCTTCGGAAACTTTGCTAGTTTGCTGAAGAGTAGAGAACGTACAGATTAATTCAGACTGCAGTCATTCGCTTAAATCCCTTTTTTGCGTGGATCGCCTTTTCAGGTTTTCAACCCACCGGGATACCCATTTTTGCCTAAGTTGCCCTTTTGGGTTTTCAGCTTACTAGGTGTACAATTTTTTTTTTTACTTATATCCCTAATTTTTGCCCGAACCTTTATTCTGTTTTTGGTTAGCCAGGATGCCCTTTTTTGCCTGGATTTTTTTTTATCCAGCTGGTCTATTTATACGAAGTATTTTTTAACTGCATCTGAATTAACAGGGGATGAAAAGTCTTCACCATCCATGGTTGTCAGCAATAAGGCTCCACCTGAGAAAACCTTTTTAACCACGAATGGACCTTCATAATTAGGAGTCCATTTTCCCCTGTGATCTGTACTCGGAGGAAGTATTCTCTTGATTACCACATCTCCGACCTTGTAAACTTGAGGACGAACCTTTTGATCGAATGCCCTCTTCATTCTGCGCTGGTATAGCTGGCCATGACATACTGCCGCTAATCGTTTCTCCTCAATAAGGCTAAGCTGATCAAATCTGGCTCGTACCTATTCAGCTTCATCTAGCTTAACGTCCATCAATACTCAGAGAGACGGAATCTCGACTTCGACCGGTAGAACTGGCTCCATACCATATACAAGTGAGTATGGTGTTGCCCCAGTGGATGTGCGGACTGATGTTCGATACCCATGCAAAGCAAATGGTAACATCTCATGCCAATCTTTGTACGTGACAACCATCTTTTGCACAATCTTCTTGATATTTTTGTTGGCCGCTTCGACCGCGCCATTCAACTTTGGGCGGTACGGAGAAGAATTGTGATGTTCGATTTTGAAGTCCCGGCATAGCTCAACCATCATCTTGTTATTCAAATTAGAACCATTATCAGTAATGATTCTTTCGGGAACTCCATATCGACAAATGATATCTCGTTTCAAGAAACGAGCTACCACTTGCTTAGTGACATTGGCATAAGATGCTGCTTCAACCCATTTAGTGAAGTAATCAATAGCGACCAAGATGAAACGATGGCCGTTTGAAGCAGTTGGCTCGATTTTCTCGATCATATCAATACCCCACATTGCAAAGGGCCACGGAGAGGACATGACACTCAACGTATTTGGAGGAACGTGTACTTTGTCTGCATAGATCTGGCATTTGTGACACTTGCGGGCATACTTGCAGCAATCTGACTCCATTGTCAACCTATAATACCCCAATCTTAACAATTTCTTAGCCATCGCATGTCCTCTGGCATGGGTACCGAAAGAGCCTTCGTGCACTTCAATCATCAACAGGTCTGCTTCGTGTCTATCCACGCATCTGAGCAGAACCGTGTCAAAATTTCTTTTATACAGCACGCCATCTTTGTTCAAGAAGAAACTACCGGCTAGCCTTCTTAATGTCTTCTTTTCTTTGGAAGATGCCCCAGACGGGTATTCTTATTTTTCAAGAAGCATTTAATGTCATGGTACCAAGGCTTGTTGTCAGACACTGCATCAACATCAAATACAAAAGTAGGTCTATCAAGACGAGATACATCAATCCTGGGTACAAAGTTCCAACCATGCACTTTGATCATCGAAGATATAGTGGCCAAGGCGTCTGCAAACTTATTTTCATCTCTGGGAACATGGTACAACTTGACAGTTGTAAAGAATGTCAACAATCTCCTCGTATAATCTCTATACGGAATCAAATTCTGCTGATGGGTGTGCCAAGTTCCCTTTACTTGATTGATTACCAGTGCTGAATCACCAAAGATATCGAGGGTCTTGATTCGTAAATCAATAGCCTCCTCAATCCCTAGTATGCAAGCTTCGTATTCTGCTTCATTGTTGGTACACCCAAAAGTTACTCGGGCAGTGAAGGGCATGTGAACGCCTTCTGGCGTAATGAGAACTGCACCAACTCCGCACCCATTCATATTAACTGCCCCGGTAAACATCAAACTCCATTTGGATTCAGGGTCAGGCCCCTCCTCCAGAAGTGGTTCCTTGCAGTATTTCGCTTTGAGAAACATGATGTCCTCATCAGGGAAATCAAACCTCATGGGCTGGTAATCATCAAGAGGCTGTTGCGCAAGATAATCTGACAGTATACTTCCTTTAATTGCTTTTTGCGAAGTAAATTGAATATCGTACTCTGTTAGTACCATCTGCCACCTTGCAACTCTGCCTGTAAGTGTGGTTTCTCAAAAATATACTTGACCGGATCCATTTTTGAGATCAACAGGGTTGTATGTGTGAGCATATATTGTCTCAATCGCTTTGCGGCCCATGCGAGTGCGCAACATATCTTCTCAAGCATTGAATAACGTGATTCATAATCTGTAAAGTTCTTGCTCAGGTAGTAGATAGCATGTTCTTTCCTACCTGTCTCGTCGTGTTGATCGAGAACACAACCCATGGATCATTCGAGCACTGTCAAGTACATAATCAGTGGTCTCCCTTGAACTGGAAGTATCAGAATCGGAGGTTCCTGCAAGTATATTTTTATTTTATCGAATGCATTTTGACAATCATCATTCCACCTGACCGTTTGATCTTTTCTTAGCATTTTGAATATCGGTTCGCAGGTGGCAGTTAGGTGAGATATGAACCTTGAAATATAGTTCAATCTCCCTAGAAAGCCGCGAACGTCTTTCTCAGTTCTTGGTACAGACATATCTTGTATAGCTTTCACTTTAACAGGATCAACCTCTATTCCTTTTTCACTGACAATGAAACCCAGCAATTTCCCGGACCGCACGCCGAAAGTACACTTGTTAGGATTCAGTCTCAACCTGAATTTCCTCAACCTCTCAAACAACTTCTTCAAGTTGATCAGATGTTCCTCTTCTGTATTTGATTTAGCAATCATGTCATCCACATAGCACTCGATCTCTTTATGAATTAGATCGTGGAATAACGTCACCATTGCTCTTTGATAAGTTGCCCCTGCGTTCTTCAACCCAAAAGGCATTACTTTGTAACAGAAGGTACCCCACAGGGTAATGAATGTCGTCTTCTCAATGTCTTCAGGCACCATCTTTATCTGATTGTACCCGGAGAATCCATCCATAAATGAGAACACTGAAAACTGAGCAGTATTGTCAACCAGCACATCAATATGAGGGAGTGGAAAGTCATCTTTAGGGCTCGCCCTGTTGAGATCTCTGTAATCCACGCACATTCTGACCTTGCCATCTTTCTTCGGCACCGGTACTATATTGGCCACCCAGGGAGGATAGTTGGTTACCGCCAGAAAACCTGCATCCAACTGTTTCTGTACCTCTTCCTTGACCGGTGTACAGAGACATTTCTTGTTTCGTTCTGCGCAGCTTCTGCTTGACCGATGTACAGGCCTCTTTAAATGGTAGTCTATGCATAACTATGTCTGTATTTAAACCTGGCATATCTTGGTATGACCAAGCAAAGATGTCAACATATTCACGCAGCATGACTATCAGTTCTTGCATTACCTTAGCCCGCAGATTTGCACCGATCTTGATCTCTTTCTTGCTTTCTTCTGAACCAATATTAATAACCTCAAGAGCTTCCTGATGAGGCTGAATGGTCTTTTCTTCCTGTTTCAACAATCTATCCAACTCTTCCGGGAGTTCATAGTCTTCATCACTTTCCTCCTCAGCTTGATAGATCGGATTGTCGAAATCATACGTGGGCATAACAGAATCATTTTCAGGGGAATCCACAAAATCAAGTCTGCATGATTGGATTGATGCTTTATTTTAAATTATTTTTGCTTGAAAACAAAAGAAAAGAAAGTGCATTATCATTTTTTAATTTTCTTTGTGCAAAAATAAAAATAAAGAAGGAATAAAGGAACACAAATTTGTAAACAAAAACGTCCTTTTTATTGATGTTTGAACATTATATGAGAAAATATGGTGGCCCTACAAATGGATCCACACACCTTGGGCAGAGTGTGGGATTTTATGCATTATGAAATACAAGAATTATTACTCTGAATGGTGTATAACATGAATGACTTCTTCACTAGACCAGTTTTGCAATGCCTCGCCCGGAGCCAGTGAATACACCCATCTGTCCAGATAATCTGAGCTTTCATCGTCATCTTCTATTGTTGAGCAGGACTGATTAGGGTTGATAATTCCTCCACTATTGAAATTGATTGGCCCACGGAATCGGGGAACTGGCGTCTGGCCCGGTTGGTATCCAATGCCGAACTTATCTTCTTTCACAAACACGTCGATAGCTTTACCCCAACCTTGGGCATTTCCGCTTTCAACCACCTCTCTGGCCTGCTTGTAGGACGCAATTGATGCACTCGGCCCAACTGGCACATTTGACACCACTGATGTTGAAGTAGATTCTGGGACTTTGTTGATATTCAGGGCTTCAAAAGACTGGCACAGGGTTTCATGAATCTCTCCATCCATTTCCACATATTTGAAAGTGGATAGATGACTCACAAATATATCTTCCTCACGTCAAACGGTAACCACTTGACCCTCGAACACGTATTTGAGCTTCTGATGTAGTGTAGAGGTAACTGCGCCTGCTGTGTGAATCCACGGCCGGCCTAACAAACAGTTGTAAGTAGGCTGAATGTCCATAACGTGAAAGATTGTCTTGAACATCTGTGGACCAACCTGTATTGGTAATTCTACCTCTCCAAACACCGATCTTTGGGATCCATCGAAAGCTCTCACAATCAAATCGCTGGGTCTAAGAATCAATCCATCTACTTCAATTTTCATCAGGGCCTTTTTGGGTAACACATTCAAGGAAGAACCCGTGTCAACTAGCACATGCGACAAAACAACTCCTTTGCATTCAAGTGTGATGTGCAACGCTTTGTTGTGATTACGTCCATCTGGAGTCAAATCCTTATTCGTAAATCCCAACCCGTGGCTCACATTGACATTAGAAATTACACCTTCCAACTGATTCACAGTAATCTCATGGGGGACATAGGCCATATTTAAAACCTTCAACAAAGTAGCCCTGTGTGCATCTGAACTCATTAACAGGGATAATATTGAGATTTTAGAGGGCGTCTGATTAAGCTGATCAATGATCTTATAATCGCTCTTTTTGATAATCCTCATAAATTCCTCGACATCACTATCAAAATTGACTTTAGGATCCTCTTCCTGAACAGGCACCTTGTCACCAACAACCTGTTTTCCTTTTGTTCTTGCAGCGACTTCAGCTTCTTTACCACTCCTTAGAGTCTGGGGAGCAAACAGTCGACCACTTTTGGTGAAACCACTTGGTCCACTGACATTCTCAACACTGGTACCAACAGCAGCCTCTACTTTCTGTTGACTTCCTCTTTGATGAGTGTTAGTTCCATATTGCCATGGAACTGCCCGATTAGACACATAAGAAGCAGATTCAGGAACTATAATCATAACTGGTCTCGGCCTCTCGGGCATGATGATAGCAACAGGAGCTTTAACAGGCACCTGTATTTCAACTGGATTATAATAAATGGTAACGGCAGAAACATCTTTTTCCTTCTCTACCTTATCAAACTGAAGGCTTCCTTCGTCCATAAGCTCCTGCAGTCTAACTTTCAACTTACTGCAGCCATTAATCTGTCTTGAACAATCCTCACAATCAAAGCCACATCCAGGAAATACCTTTCCTTTTAACAAATGCTCATTTACAATCAACAGCGGAGTCTTTACCAAGTTAACATCGGTAATCAGATTCAATTTCTCACTATCAGAAATAGCATGCATGCCTGCATCTCCATGATGAGGCATTGGATTATCACAAACATTCGGCGGCTTAGAGAAATTAATAGCTTTTGCGTCAATCAGGTCCTGAACCTTATGTTGAAAGGCCTAGCACTTTTCTATCGAGTGACCCGACGCACCAGAATGAAATTCACATCGAACATTAGCATCATAATTTTGAGGCAATTTTCCAATATCTGGCGGCCTCATAGTCCGGAGTTCAACCAACTTCTCTTTGAGCAATTGTGGTAACAAAGCAGTATATGTCATAGGAAAGGGATCAAATTTACGGTCCCTTTGTCTATTAGTCTGGAATCGGGGTCTAGCTTGCTGATCTGGAGCTTGCTGTCCTGCTGGAACCGGAATGGTTACAACATCCACCTGATGATAGGATTGAGTCCTGCCTCTGCCCTTTCCTCTATGCACAGCACTGGACTCCCCTTCTCTTTTCCTTGGTCCATTAGCAAAGGGTTTCCTCGAACTTGAAGCACCAGTCCCACTGACGTCTTGAATCTTACCCATCTTCAGCAGACTCTCTATTCGTTCCCCAGCAATAACAATGTCGGCAAACCCTGTTGACGGACACGCAGCCAATCTATCCAAATACGGCCCTTGGAGTGTGCTCATGAACATATCAGCCATCTCACGATCAGCCAAAGGTGGTTGAACTCGAGCAGCCAATTCTCTCCATCTCTGCGCGTACTGCTTAAAGCTCTCCTTGTGATCCTGAGTCATACTCTGCAGCTAAGTACGATTGGGTGCCATGTCCAAATTATATTGATACTGCTTCAAAAACGCAGCGCACAAATCTAAATCTTTCCAGCTCTTTATATGAACCCTGTCCAGCTTAATGTACCATTCCAGGGAGGCGCCTGACAGGCTGTCTTGGAAAAAATACATCCAGAGCTTTTGGTCTTCAGTATAAGCGGTAATCTTGCGATTGTAAGCTTGCAAATGTGTTTTGGGACAGGTACTGCCATTGTACTTATCCAATGTAGGAAGTTTAAACTTGGGAGGGATTCTCACACCTTGCACGAGACCCATGTCTTCTACGTCAATCCCCAGAGGATTTTGGCTCTCAATAGCCTTGAGTCTTTCATCTAACCCTTCGTACTTCCGGTCTTCATTGTAGAAACCCATGTCATTGTTAAATGTGGTAAACTGGTCATCTTGACCATCCTCTAAACCATTATTATCAAATCCCAGATGTACCCCACCAGTGGGGATGTTGCCAACAGGAGGAGTGCGCACATTGCGATTTGGGATTTCAGTCTCCAGCCTCTGAATAGTGGCTCTCATGACATCTTGACCAACCCTCATGGTTTCCTGACCAGCCCTCAGCTCTTGCTGACCTTGAGCAATCCCCTGCATAAGGTTCATGAACTGCTCCATCCTCCCCCTCAAATAAGCTAATTCAGTCTGAACTTGTTCCATGACTCTGGCTTGATTGCGTCGGGTAGAATATCGGTGGACTGGGGTATCAGCTATCGTGCCTGAAGACCAAATAAAGGTTTGCAGGCGCCTGCACAAAGAAAACCTGTAATGCAAAAATGATATGTTATGCAAATGCAAATGCACAGTTATGTTTGTCATTTCAAGATACTTTTCATATCCTGGTTCCAATCGTAACCACGAATTCCTGACGACCAGAAATCATGATTATTGAGTTTTGCCTTGAAGAGATATTCATATACGCCAATCACAAATATCTGATGACCATAAATAGTGATTTTGTAGTGTGTCAGTGTGCAGATCTCTTGTTACATCACATATATCTGAAGACCAGAAATTGTGAACAGAAATAGCTCATTTCATACAAATTCCCAAAAGTTTTCAAGCACATTTGTCATAGTTTCAGCGACAGAAAAAGAAACAAGTAGTCAAATGGATCCATCAACAATTCTGATGGTAACCATTGCGAATTACAAAGAAATGACAAAAATCATTAATCTGATAGCTCTACGTCCTTCAGCTTCTGGCTGGAATACTTAATCTCTTTGAACAGGATGCGGGTGCGCTGATGATGTGGCTTCTCAATCAGCTCTTTGATTATGACGTCCCTTTTTTCCAATGCATCAGATAATGAGCCCATGTGCATCAGCAAGGCTTCATCTTCATTGGCTCCTTTGCGCCTCTTAATTCCAGCTTGAATTTTAACCAGCTTCAGATCTGCCGTGACATCTTCAAGCTCTTTGTTGGCAATTTTCAGCTTATCTTCAGCATTCCTTACCTGTTCTTGACTTTTGCCAAGATCCTCTCGATACTTTCTTCTTGCTACATGTGCTTTCTTCAGCTCTTCATCTTTATCTTTTAACTGGGTCAGCAATTCAGAGTTTTCAATTCTGACTTCATCCCAAGCTTGACGAAGTTTAGCTAATGAATCCCTGCTTCGGGCTTAAGCCTGCTTTGTAGTCTTGTGAGCCTGACTAGTATCATCTGCTCCCAAAGTAAGTTTTCGGAAGTACCGAGTTCTATCATCAAAATCTTCTTCTTTGTCTGCCAAGATTTTCTCCGCTTTCAAAGCTCTCTTCTCCAAATCTTTGTTGTCAGCCAAAGCTTTCTGAAGACATCTGCTCATTCCAGAGTTCTCTATCTTCAACTCTCTAACCATTTTCTTCCATTTCTCGCACTCTTCAGCCGGTACCATGGAATGTTGATTTGGACATAAGAGAATCTCTCTTGAAAAGGGTAGCAACAACTTTTTGACCTTCATCTCAATCCAAGCATCATAGTCAGGGTATGATCTACAGTCTCCTTTGCCAAAAATTAACTTTCCCTCTCTTTGCCTAAATTTCCAGGCATTTATTACTTCTGGCACTCTTTCATTCTTGGTTCCCACGAAAAACAGAGAAGCACTAATCTCTTCATCAGCAGGAAGATTTCTCGAAGCATAACCAAATTGTCTAACAGCCAACACCGGGTTGTAATTAATCCCACCTCTTCTTCCAAGTAGAGGCACATTCTGAAAACTTCCACATTTAACAGTAAGCTCTATTGTCAGTAATTTGGGATCAAACCAAATGATATTATTGGCAGTCAAACCTATCAATCTCTTGGACCATTTCATTGTCTCAATAGTTTCTACGAAAGCACCAGTTCGAGGTAAATGTTTGAAGAGCCAATGACATAACAATTGGGTACAACAACTAACCAGACCTCCTTTTCCCTTCTCATTTTTGTAGTGTACTGAGTAATAAAAATCCCCTAGCAGGGTAGGAATCAGATTCTTCGAAATGAACACTTTCATCGCCTGCATATCAACAAAGTCAGGTTGACCGGGGAAAAGCACCAAACCATAGATACAAAGAGCTAACACAGCATTGTAAGTAGTCCAGTTTTTAGCCTTGGCAGCTTCCTGAGCTTGTTGGAAAAGAAACTCCAAATGAAATCCTTCATCTTCTTTAAGTTTACTCAGGCCACTTTTCACAACAGACAGGTCCAAATGTAGAACAACAGCAATTACTTTGGGGGTAAGAGCATCTTCAGAAAAATACGGTATAGAAGACGTGACCGGAATTCCCAAAATAAATGAGAATTCCTCCAAAGTGGGCATCAAAATGTAGTCAGGGAACAGGAAACATCTCATTGATGGTTCATAGAACTGTAAGAAAGTGTGCAACCCATCCTTCTCGTACTTTGTGAATGCACATACCATTTTAAACAACTCTCCATATTCCTTCTGAAAAGTGCTGAGAACACCAGAACCAGCCATGTCTATCATCTTGTTCAATGAATCCAGCTTAGGATCAGGGAATTTATATGACACATTATTCTTCCTTTTAACCTCAACTTCTTGGAAACTCATGATTGGAATCAGACAATATGGTAGGTACCTAAAAATGACAAACATAACCTGTTATGATATGAGTATGCAAATGCAAAAGGCATGTGATCAAGTATTCAGATGTCTGTGTCTGTGTTGAACTGTGTGCACTGTGTCTCTGTACTGAATCTGGCAATATATCTGAGATGAATACTCAAACCACTGTCATAGGATACACTGTCTGTAACAATCATAGAATCACAAGTACGATATGTAGGAGTCTGGGTTACCTGCAAACCTGTAAACATCCCACCCATACTCACATGTGGTTCCTGGAAAACAAGGCTTGTCAGCTTCGGAGGTTTGAGAAGCGATAGCACATTCAGCCCGTAGGATACAATGCTATGCCAATCAAAGAGGTCGTCCACTGACTCACCTTAGAAAATAAAGGCCATCCTATGCAAGTTCCAAAGTGGGCCCTCGGGTGTGAATGGGTTTGCCACAGAATGTGGTCTGCCACTGTCACCACTAAAGAGAGATGTTTCCACTAAGGTCCTCATGATCGGTCACTAGAGTCGACAACTCTCTAGATCGACATCCTGGAATACGCAAGATGCGTACGCCATGATGGGTCCCAAGATAGCCTCGTCTAGCTGTGAATTTCGTGATTACCCAACGTACACAGATGGTATGTAGGTCCCACTACTCTCCACTCTAAATCTAAGTGTGCACTCGAGCCTTGGTAATGGGCTCATCTCTCAGAAATCCCATCCCGCCAAACAGACAGAACAATGCAACACAGTATAATATATGAAATGTAAATGCTAACATGCTGGAAATATGGTACAAGTAATAAAATACAGTAAACAGCAAATACAAGATAACAGTAAACACCCAATGAAGGAAAGAAAAAAACAAACAAGCGTTAGGATTGACTCGCTTAGGATGGACCAGCAATAGGTCAACCTGTCCCCAATAGAGTCGCCAGCTGTCGCTCCCGGGATTTTTATCCAAGTACAAATGCGAAAGTGGCACCGAAACAGAGTCGCCAGCAATGTGTATTTATCCCAAGAGAGGGAAAGGAAACACCGCATAAACCTGAGGAAAGGACAGAGCATGGTCTTGCGACCAAGAGAACTGAAATCGGGAGTCGGTTACGCGAGAGGAAGGTATTAGCTCCCCCACGCGTCCATCGTACCCGATGGGATCCACGCTTGCTAGTCTCGATCAAAGGGTGTAAGGTAAGGATACTGGAAAAGGAATGGAAAGAGAATGAGAGACAAATGTAGGGAAAATAAAATAAGTGCTCGAATGGGCCTTACCCCACTGCCTACGTATCTCATCGGGAACATGAGAATCAGAGCGACGTAGTTCCCCTTACTAGGGATGGATTGTTTGTGTTTTTTAGGAACGGCTAACGTTCTAGCTCAGGTGTTGCAGGCTCGCTGGTCCGAGTGCGTTACCATCTTGCAAGAGAACGAGGAGGAGCACGTTCGTATGTTGAGAGTGAATGAGGTGAGAAAAGAATTCCCGAAGGAAAGACGTTGTTGTTTGTTTGAAGTTTTTGGAAAGAAGTGTTTTGTTATTTGTTTGCATATGATAATGTATCTAAATCTTAATCATTGGAATGTATACATCCTCACATTCCAAGATGGAATGAGTAAGAAAATACACTACGTGTGAAGAAGACCCTCACATTTAGTTCCAATTATTAAGGTTTAAACACACTAGCATACTTGTATTTATTAAGTGTGTTTGTTGATTATGAAATGAAGAAGTGTTTTTCTTTATTTGTATCTTCAACAAGTATTGCATTTAAGTCCCTCATACAAGATCAAATGTTTAACACATTGACCCAAGATGGGCCATATGCTACACATTCTAAGATTATAAGAGAAGACCCCTTATAATCTTTTCTTTATATGAAAGGCCTAAATGCAATAAATGCCTACCTTTATTAGATGTTTTGACTTTTCTTTGAGATGAGAAGATGCAAGACTCAAGTGGGCGAGCAAGGTAAAATCTATGTGAACTAAGACTCGATCCTAATTGATTAGTTAAGGGAGTGATCCTAATGGTTTGTGAGGTTGCAAAGCCTAAAGCCTAAAGAAGGAATGAGTTAAACAATTCACTTCTAAAGTAGAAGATGAATTGTAACTCAAAAGGGAAAGCAATGAGTTAATCAAAGAAAGCACATAAGTACTTAACAAAACACAAGATTGAATTGTAAAAGATGAAAGGAGAGAGGTTTGAATGTGGATTCCTTATCCACACTCAATTTCAACTTACCAAAGCCCCTACATGGTTAGTAAACATGGAAACATGTATAAGAAGTAAAAACACTTAATACACATTAAAGTTCAAAAGAATAAGATGAAGAATCAAATCTTAATATCACAACCAGAATGTGAATCATTTTAACAACAAGTGAATATCATCATACAAGTTCAAATGAATAAGCAACAATCATCATCCATAGCATTTAAACATGTTATCATAAGAAAGGATAGATGGAAGATGAAAAGAAATGAAAAGAACATGCATAAATGGAACATGTAATCCAAAAATCAGAATTGAAACTAAATGAAAAAGGGTTTATAAACATCTCAAAGTATTCATGAATCAACATTCAAGACATTCAAGAAGTAATAGAAGAAGAAGTGAATTGAAAGTTCAAAAGGAAAGTGCAAACAATACATGTTAAGGATGCACAAAGTTCAAGTTGAAATGAACATGTAAAGATGACCTATAATGTGTACCAAGGACCTATAATATCACATGATTGTGCTCATAAAATATGCAAATGCTCATACAAATATGCACAAAAGAATTCATGCAAACATGCACTAAAAATAGAATGATATGACATGTATTATGTTTCAAAGGTAATGCATCAAACAAAAATCAAATGAATTTATGAAAATTATGCAAGCATGGTATTTGAATGCCTAAGTCAGAAGTAAATCATACATCAAGATAGCATGTCAAAATTCAAAGCAAAATGACTTCAAACAATGCATTAGGTCAAGTTGAAACATCATGCAAAGTGGTGCAAAGACAAGCATCAAAACATGTCATAAATTGACCTAAAAAATCAAACAAAAATCACCTAACATGCTTCAATGTGTTAGTGAATCAATGCAAAAACAATCAGGTCAAAACAGTTTGTAATGAGCAAGAACAAAATTCCACAAATTCATGTATCATACTTGGAATGCATACAAATGGAAATTCAAAGAAAATTATGAAACAGTGGTAAAAATGTAATAAAATTATGAAATAAAAATTTCAAAAAAATTTCTAAATGTCTTGATAATATTCATGAATTTTTCCAGAATTTTCTGATGTTGTTTTGTAATTTTAAAAATTAAAAATGAAACATGTACATAAAAGAAAAATAAAAATGAAAGAACACAAGTAGGGGGTGCAGGGAAGTAAATTTCCACGTTCAGAATTACAATAGGCCTAAAGTAGGGGTGCGAGTAACAATTTGGGTTCAGTCCACTTAAAATTGTGATTGTGTGTGATGAGTGTGCATGCAATCAATGTACGCAACCAATCATAGCCACATGATGATACTAATCTCAATAAGTCAACAATCCAACGTCTCACAAAAACAAGTACACGGTAGGCAACATTCACTCACCCACGCGCATACCATCTGAGAGAAAAAATGAAAACATTTACCATGCACCCTCACTCATTAATGCGTTGGCATGATATCCAACATTGGATCAGTCAATTATTCACATCAGGCGAATCAGAAATGAAGCCCACACCAAGTAACATGCACGCACACACATAAGCTCAATTAAAATCAGAAAAGAAAACACATGCAAGTCACGCGCCTATTTTAATGTGTTGGCAAATTCTGAACCACACGATTCATAGATCCAACGGCCACAATTCAACCTGGGAAACCCTAGCACATTGAAACTACCGGCCGGAGAAGGACCTCCGGTCATCTTCTCCGGCCAACAACCACCACCTGCAAACTTTGATTTTCCAGAAATACACAATCGTGGTATCAAAATGAAGTTGGCATTGCATACATCATAAACCCACCATTATTTTCCACATAACAAACACATACATAGAAAATAGAGGAGAAGAAGATATGCCCTAGGTTTTGCAACAATGCATCTAAGAGGCCTATCAACTAGCCGGAGTATCAAATGCTCCTAGTGAGCTCATATCATTATGAAAACAACAAAATAAACCATAAAACGTGAGAGAAATGTTTGAGAGTTTTAGAACCTGAACCTGCAGCTCTTGGAGATTCTTGAGAAAACCAGAGAAAACACTTGCTCTTCCACCTTGGAGCTTCAAATTAAGCAAAATAAGTGTTGCTGGAATTTGTTATCTTGAGAGCAGATAGATTCAAAACTTGCTGAAATACACTTGAAGAAATCGTGTGGATTGTGATAGATCTTCCTTTAATCATGCGCCATTGATGATGATATAGATGAAGTAGATGAAGGTATCGTGCACTCAAAGAACAAGTTTTGAGAGAGTTGGTGAAAAAAGTGAGAGAATCAGAGAGAAAGTAGAGAGAGTTTTGGGGTGAAGTTGAAGTTGAAATGTGAGTGAAGTTTCTATTTATAAGAGAGCTTAACCACGGTTAACATGAGTTGGTTAATTGATTCATGTGAGTTAAGGTGAGTCATCCCTAACTAACTGAGTCAAGTTAGTTAGGGAGAGCAATGATGTGGTGTAGATGGTTCATGGTGTGTTACAATGTTCCTGCTGTAAAACTTCTATAACAAGCTTTCAACCTTTTCCTTTTTCATGTATGACTCGAGCAAGTGTGTAAAGAGTGCAGGCATATATTGGCTTAATGAGGAAGCAAACATAAAAACCCCTGTCATGTATTTGATGTGTGCTTGAACCAGAATTATGTAACAAGTCATCATTGTAACAATGGATGTTTGATGGTAAATATCTCTCATGTTAATGCATGGTTTAATGGTGTTTTGGTGTCAAGTGAAAGAGGAGATATCATGGAACAATATTGGTGTGAGAATTGGATTGAATAAAGGTGTGTAAGAGGTTGGAAAATGGCCTAGAACATCCAAGTTTGGAACTGGTCATGGGCGAGGCATATGGTTGATTGGCAAAGCAAAATGGCGCCTGGGTTTTCAGCATAATCACCCTATCTTGAGACCAACATAACTTCTTATCCTTTGAACAAATGAACAAATCATGAACACCAATTTTGAAGATCTCACATAGAGGGACAAATTTCATGTTGAAAGATTTTTCATTTGAGGCCTCTAACCATGAGTAATTGATCAAAACATTTGGTCCACCACATGTTTGTGAAAATGACTGCGCATGACCTAAGATTTGCCCAAGCAGACTTGCATTTTGCCCAAGTTTGTCTCAACTTTGATCATCCATAACTCTCTCAATTTTGATCCAATGGAAGTGTTCTACACATGGATTTGAAGCTTAATATGAGATCTTTTGTTGTGGCCGAGTGGAATTTTTATTTGACTTCTCAATTTTGGATGGCCTTGGTTCAAAGTTTGGTGCAAAATGGCCAAAACTTTCCTTATTTAGAAACCCTACTTCTTCCAAAAATGGCAACTTTTCAAATCTTTATTTTTCATGATCCTTTTGGAGTTTCTTGATCAAATTTTGTACATTGGTCACATATAACATGAATTTCATGAATTTGGCCTCAAAAAGTCAAGAGTTGACTTTTTCCTCTGATTATTTGACTTAGCCCCAATTTTCCTGATTTTTGATCTTTCTTCCAATTAAACCACTTCTAAAACCAATTGAGAGGCAATTTTCCACACACATACACTTAAGGACATGTAGAATACCATGACACCAAGTTTTGTCCAAAAAATCAGAGATGACCTGATTTAATTGGAAACCCTAGTTTTGATACCCACCTCCAAAGGGGAAAAATGTGCAGTCTTCAATTTCAAATTCCTCAGAGTATGTTGTGTATCCTCTTAAAGGATGATGAGATATGCCACTTGAGGGTGTTTTTCAACCAATGAACTAGCTCTTTTGAGGGCTTTCCTTCAGTTTTTTGGACCTCTTGCATAGGGAAGGATGTAATACTTCAATCTCCTATTGAATCTCACTTTCTTGAGGTTTTGGATGATCAATTGAGATAATATGAGACATGAAAGACCTCTTGGCTTGCCTTGAGGCAACTTGTTTGACCTTTTGTGCCTTGAATGATTCCTTGATTGTCCATCTTTCACCTGATCACATGCCTTGATGGTAAGAGGGATGCTATGCTTCATTTTTCTATGTTAAAGATGCAATGCAAGGCTAATGAGATGGATATGATATGATATATGATAATGCTATGCTATGATGACAAAAGAGAGCAAATTTTGGGGTATTACAGCTGCCCCTATTCAAACGTTGTAGACCTGAATGCCTGAAAGCGATTACTTTCAGACTTTCAAGGTATATAGTGGTTGAATCCCAAATATAACCAAAAATTTGCTCTGGATGACGAAGAACAAAAGGGATATAAACCCAACGAGACTACTAGATTGAATCTTCAATGAAACGTTGTTGGAGAGATCTGTCTTTTGAACGACACCAGACGACTACTGGCTTGCCATACTATGGATGGACTTTCTACAATGTCTTTTTGAACGACGCCAGACGACTACTGGCTTGCCACTCTATGGATGGACTTTCAACAATGTCTTTTGAACGACGTCAGACGACTACTGGCTTGCCACTCTATGGTGGACTTTAGCTGCTCTTCCATTCTAAATAATGGACTTTTACCAATTCGTGTTGGATTTCTGCCAATCTGTCGTTGGACTTCAATGATTACCAAACCGGCTTTGGAATCTCAAACCTGCCATCCTCAGATGGACTTTTGCAGCTTTGCCAAACTAACATTGGACTTCGATGCTTACCAAACCGGCTTTGGAAGCTTTGCCAAAACAACGTTGGACTTTGCTGAGAATATAGTTGTTTATCATCATCCCACCTGCTGGAACAATATAAACTACTGTTTGTATGATCATTCCACCTGCTGGAAAAACCATCTGTAATACCATCCCACCTGCTGGAATAATACGAACGATTGTATATAATGATCACCCCACCTGCTGGAACAATCATCTGCAATATCATCCCACCGGCTGGAATAATATGAACAATTGTATATAATGATCACCCCACCTGCTGGAACAATCATCTGCAATACTATCCCACCTGCTGGAACAATATGAACAACTATCTGTATGCCAAAATAAATCGGACTTTGAGTTGTAAATGAGCAATGCTGAGAATTACACCACTGGCTGGGTAATATCATATGCTGACACTTTGCTGAAGAAGAGATTCCCTCGATCTGTTTAGACTTTGCTGGGGAAATTACTGTCAAAATGTCGAACTCTGTGGGGAGAGAAGACAAATTAGCAGGGAATTATTCTTTGACAAATTTCATATGCTGAAACCTGCGGGAAATATGACGTTACCACTTGCTGGTAAATCCTGCCGAGAATAAACTCCACAGGGGATGTTACTGCGAGAAGCTTCGTCTCTTAAGAGGATTTTATAGAAAACCAAGCATTTTCAAACTCTTAGACGAACACTTTCGAACATTCGCTCTTGCACTACCCTTCACATCGTCTGCGAGGTACCAGAAGATTTGCACTCGTTATGGACATGGAGTGCTCACTGCATTAATAACCGTTATCAACACAGAAGAATTCACTCTTTGACAATCGTTGTCGTCACAAAACCCGGTGGGAAATCTTGAAAGAATCGACTTAATAAGATACAACAGTATCAAGTCATAGCAAATATCTGTTGATTATGCTGAGAGATAACTTTCGTGCTGCTTGGATCGATCGTACTCATTACCTGCAACAGAAAAAAATATGCACATGCCCCAGGATATTGCGTAGTTTTTTGAGTCCACCATCCAAGGTTGTCCAACAAGCAAAGTAATTTTAATTGTCTTTTTGTGCATGTTTTTGCAAGGCCATGATATTTTCAAAGCAATGTTTTATTATCAAAAATCAGACGTTTTTGCAAACAAAATAGTAAAATGAAAATAAAAGCTTGTGACTGAATATTCAATTTTATTGAGGCAATGCCAAAATCGGCGAATTTACAATTGGAAGCAAACCCCTGAAAGAGTTGATTGCCATAAAATTGAGAAAAGAAATCTATCCTAATGATAATGCGGAAATTGGGCTCCAACTGATTTCTGATTCGGTTATAGCCAGTATGTATTCCAACTCTCTTGATTATCTTCGCCTTCGGAAGCTCGTGGTCGGACCAATTCCTCCTTCGGAAACTTTGCTAGTTTGCTAAAGAGTAGAGAACGTACAGATTAATTCAGACTGCAGTCATTCGCTTAAATCCCTCTTTTGCGTGGATCGCCTTTTCAGGTTTTCAACCCACCGGGATACCCATTTTTGCCTAAGTTGCCCTTTCGGGTTTTCAGCTTACTGGGTGTACAATTTTTTTTTTAACTTATATCCCTAATTTTTGCCCGAACCTTTATTCTGTTTTTGGTTCGCCAGGATGCCCTTTTTTTCCTGGATTTTTTTTTATCCAGCGGGTCTATTTATACGAAGTATTTTTTAACTGCATCTGAATTAACAGGGGATAAAAAGTCTTCACCATCCATGGTTGTCAGCAATAAGGCTCCACCTGAGAAAACCTTTTTAACCACGAATGAACCTTCATAATTAGGAGTCCATTTGCCCCTGTGATCTGTACTCGGAGGAAGTATTCTCTTGATTACCACATCTCTGACCTTGTAAACTTGAGGACGAACCTTTTGATCGAATGCCCTCTTCATTATGCGCTGGTATAGCTGGCCATGACATATTGCCGCTAATCGTTTCTCCTCAATAAGGCTCAGCTGATCAAATCTGGCTCGTACCCATTCAGCTTCATCTAGCTTAACATCCATCAATACTCGGAGAGAGGGAATCTCGACTTCGACCGGTAGAACTGCCTCCATACCATATACAAGTGAGTATGGTGTTGCCCCAGTGGATGTGCGGACTGATGTTCGATACCCATGCAAAGCAAATGGTAACATCTCATGCCAATCTTTGTACGTGACAACCATCTTTTGCACAATCTTCTTGATATTTTTGTTGGCCGCTTCGACCGCGCCATTCATCTTTGGGCGGTACGGAGAAGAATTGTGATGTTCGATTTTGAAGTCCCGACATAGCTCAGCCATCATCTTGTTATTCAAATTAGAACCATTATCAGTAATGATTCTTTCGGGAACTCCATATCGACAAATGATATCTCGTTTCAAGAAACGAGCTACCACTTGCTTAGTGACATTGGCATAAGATGCTTCTTCAACCCATTTAGTGAAGTAATCAATAGCGACCAAGATGAAACGATGGCCGTTTGAAGCAGTAGGCTCGATTTTCCCGATCATATCAATACCCCACATTACAAAGGGCCACGGAGAGGACATGACACTCAACGGATTTGGAGGAACGTGTACTTTGTCTGCATAGATCTGGCATTTGTGACACTTGCGGGCATACTTGCAGCAATCTGACTCCATTGTCAACCAATAATACCCCAATCTCAATAATTTATTAGCCATCGCATGTCCTCCGGCATGGGTACCGAAAGCTCCTTCGTGCACTTCAATCATCAACAGGTCTGCTTCGTGTCTATCCACGCATCTGAGCAGAACCGTGTCAAAATTTCTTTTATACAGCACGCCATCTTTGTTCAAGAAGAAACTATCGACTAGCCTTCTTAATGTCTTCTCGTCTTTGGAAGATGCCCCAGACGGGTATTCTTGATTTTTCAAGAAGCATTTAATGTCATGGTACCAAGGCTTGTCGTCAGACACTGCATCAACATCAAATACAAAAGCAGGTCTATCAAGACGAGATACATCAATCCTGGGTACAGAGTTCCAACCATGCACTTTGATCATCGAAAATATAGTGGCCAAGGCGTCTGCAAACTTATTTTCATCTCTGGGAACATGGTACAACTTGACAGTTATAAAGAATGTCAGCAATCTCCTTGTATAATCTCTATACGGAATCAAATTCTGCTGATGGGTGTGCCAAGTTCCCTTTACTTGATTGATTACCAGTGTTGAATCACCAAAGATATCGAGGGTCTTAATTCGTAAATCAATAGCCTCCTCAATCCCTAGTATGCAAGCTTCGTATTCTGCTTCATTGTTGGTACACCCGAAAGTTACTCAGGCAGTGAAGGGCATGTGAACGCCTTCTGGCATAATGAGAACTGCACCAACTCCGCACCCATTCATATTAACTGCCCCGTCAAACATCAAACTCCATTTGGATTCAGGGTCAGGCCCCTCCTCCAGAAGTGGTTCCTCGCAGTCTTTCGCTTTGAGAAACATGATGTCCTCATCAGGGAAATCAAACCTCATGGGCTGGTAATCATCAAGAGGCTATTGCGCAAGATAATCTGACAGTATACTTCCTTTGATTACTTTTTACTAAGTAAATTGAATATCGTACTCTGTTAGTACCATCTGCCACCTTGCAACTCTGCCTGTAAGTGTGGTTTCTCAAAAATATACTTGACTGGATCCATTTTTGAGATCACCAGGGTTGTATGTGTGAGCATATATTGTCTCAATCGCTTTGCGGCCCATGCGAGTGCGCAACATGTCTTCTCAAGCATTGAATAACGTGATTCACAATCTGTAAACTTCTTGCTCAGGTAGTAGATAGCATGTTCTTTCCTACCTGTCTCGTCGTGTTGACCGAGAACACAACCCATGGATCCTTCGAGCACTGTCAAGTACATAATCAGTGGTCTCCCTTGAACTGGAGGTATTAGATCGGAGGTTCCTGCAAATATCTTTTTATTTTATCGAATGCATTTTGACAATCATCATTCCACCTGACCGTTTGATCTTTTCTTAGCATTTTGAATATCGGTTCGCAGGTGGCAGTTAGGTGAGATATGAACCTTGAAATGTAGTTCAATCTCCCTAGAAAGCCGCGAACTTCTTTCTCAGTTCTTGGTACAGGCATATCTTGTATAGCTTTCACTTTAGCAGGATCAACCTCTATTCCTTTTTCACTAATAATGAAACCCAACAATTTTCCGGACCGCACGCCGAAAGTACACTTGTTAGGATTCAGTCTCAACCTGAATTTCCTCAACCTCTCAAACAACTTCTTCAAGTTGATCAGATGTTCCTCTTCTATCTTTGATTTAGCAATCATGTCATCCACATAGCACTCAATCTCTTTATGAATTAGATCGTGGAATAACGTCACCATTGCTCTTTGATAAGTTGCCCCTGCGTTCTTCAACCCAAAAGGCATTACTTTGTAACAGAAGGTACCCCACGGGGTAATGAATGTCGTCTTCTCCATGTCTTCAGGCGCCATCTTTATCTGATTGTACCCGGAGAATCCATCCATAAATGAGAACACTGAAAACTGAGCAGTATTGTCAACCAGCACATCAATATGAGGGAGTGGAAAGTCATCTTTAGGGCTCACCCAGCATGACTATCAGTTCTTGCTTTACCTTAGCCTGCAGATTTGCACCGATCTTGATCTCTTTCTTGCTTTCTTCTGAACCAATATTAATAACCTCAAGAGCTTCCTGATGAGGCTGAATGGTCTTTTCTTCCTGTTTCAACAATCTAGCCAACTCTTCCGGGAGTTCATAGTCTTCATCATTTTCCTCCTCAGCTTGATAGATCGGATTGTCGAAATCATACGTGGGCATAACAGAATCATTTTCAGGGGAATCCACAAAATCAAGTCTGCATGATTGGATTGATGCTTTATTTTAGATTATTTTTGCTTGAAAACAAAAGAAAAGAAAGTGCATTATCATTTTTAATTTTCTTTGTGCAAAAATAAAAATAAAGAAGGAATAAAGGAACACAAATTTGTAAACAAAAACGTCCTTTTTATTGATGTTTGAACATTATATGAGAAAATATGGTGGCCCTACAAATGGATCCACACACCTTGGGCAGAGTGTGGGATTTTATGCATTATGAAAGACAAGAATTATTACTCTGAATGGTGTACAACATGAATGACTTCTTCACTAGACCAGTTTTGCAATGCCTCGCCCGGAGCCAGTGAATACACCCATCTGTCCAGATAATCTGAGCTTTTAGCGTCATCTTCTATTGTTGAGCAGGACTTATTAGGGTTGATAATTTCTCCACTATTGAAATTGATTGGCCCACGGAATCGGGGAACTGGCGTCTGGCCCGGTTGGTATCCAATGCCGAACTTATCTTCTTTCACAAACACGTCGATAGCTTTATCCCCAACCTTGGGCATTTCCGCTTTCAACCACCTCTCTGGCCTGCTTGTAGGACACAATTGATGCACTCGGCCCAACTGGCACATTTGACACCACTGATGTTGAAGTAGATTCTGGGACTTTGTTGATATTCAGGGCTTCAAAAGACTGGCACAGGGTTTCATGAATCTCTCCATCCATTTCAACATATTTGAAAGTGGATAGATGACTCACAAATATATCTTCCTCACGTCAAACGGTAACCACTTGACCCTCGAACACGTATTTGAGCTTCTGATGTAGTGTGGGGGTAACTGCGCCTGCTGCGTGAATCCACGGTCGACCTAACAAACAGCTGTAAGTAGGCTGAATGTCCATAACGTGAAAGATTGTCTTGAACATCTGTGGACCAACCTTTATTGGTAATTCTACCTCTCCAAACACCGATCTTTGGGATCCATCAAAAGCTCTCACAATCAAATCGCTGGGTCTAAGAATCAATCCATCTACTTCAATTTTCATCAGGGCCTTTTTGGGTAACACATTCAAGGAAGAACCCGTGTCAACTAGCACATGCGACAAAACAGCTCCTTTGCATTCAAGTGTGATGTGCAACGCTTTGTTGTGATTACGTCCATCTGGAGTCAAATCCCTATTCTTAAATCCCAACCCGTGGCTCACATTGACATTAGAAATTACTCCTTCCAACTGATTCACAGTAATCTCATGGGGGACATAGGCCATATTTAAAACCTTCAACAAAGCAGCCCTGTGTGCATCTGAACTCATTAACAGGGATAATATTGAGATTTTAGAGGGCATCTGATTGAGCTGATCAATGATCTTATAATCGCTCTTTTTGATAATCCTCATAAATTCCTCGACATCACTATCAAAATTGACTTTAGGATCCTCTTCCTGAACAGGCACCTCGTCACCAACAACCTGTTTTCCTTTTGTTCTTGCAGCGGCTTCAGCTTCTTTACCACTCCTTAGAGTCTGGGGAGCAAACAGTCGACCACTTCTGGTGAAACCACTTGGTCCACTGACATTCTCAACACTGGTACCAACAGCAGCCTCTACTTTCTGTTGACTTCCTCTTTGATGAGTGTTAGTTCCATATTGCCATGGAACTGCCCGATTAGACACATAAGAAGCAGATTCAGGAACTATAATCGTAACTGGTCTCGGCCTCTCGGGCATGATGATAGCAACAGGAGCTTCAACAGGCACCTGTATTTCAACTGGATTATAATAAATGGTAACGGCAGAAACATCTTTTTCCTTCTCTACCTTATCAAACTGAAGGCTTCCTTCGTCCATAAGCTCCTGCAGTCTAACTTTCAACTTACTGCAGCCATTAATCTGTCTTGAACAATCCTCACAATTAAAGCCACATCCAGGAAATACCTTTCCTTTTAACAAATGCTCATTTACAATCAACAGCGGAGTCTTTACCAAGTTAACATCGGTAATCAGATTCAATTTCTCGCTATCAGAAATAGCATGCATGCCTGCATCTCCATGATGAGGCATTGGATTATCACGAACATTCGGCGGCTTAGAGAAATTAATAGCTTTTGCGTCAATCAGGTCCTGAACCTTATGTTGAAAGGCCCAGCACTTTTCTATCGAGTGACCCGACGCACCAGAATGAAATTCACATCGAACATTAGCATCATAATTTTGAGGCAATTTTCCAATATCTGGCGGCCTCATAGTCCGGAGTTCAACCAACTTCTCTTTGAGCAATTGTGGTAACAAAGCAGTATATGTCATAGGCAAGGGATCAAATTTACGGTCCCTTTGTCTATTAGTCTGGAATCGGGATCTAGCTTGCTGATCTGGAGCTTGCTGTCCTGCTGGAACCGGAATGGTTACAACATCCACCTGATGATAGGATTGAGTCCTGCCTCTGCCCTTTCCTCTATGCACAGCACTGGACTCCCCTTCTCTTTTCCTTGGTCCATTAGCAAAGGGTTTCCTCGAACTTGAAGCACCAGTCCCACTGACGTCTTGAATCTTACCCATCTTCAGCAGACTCTCTATTCGTTCCCCAGCAATAACAATGTCGGCAAACCCTGTTGACGGACACGCAGCCAATCTATCCAAATACGGCCCTTGGAGTGTGCTCATGAACATATCAGCCATCTCACGATCAGCCAAAGGTGGTTGAACTCGAGCAGCCAATTCTCTCCATCTCTGCGCGTACTGCTTAAAGCCCTCCTTGTGATCCTGAGTCATACTCTGCAGCTAAGTACGATTGGGTGCCATGTCCAAATTATATTGATACTGCTTCAAAAACGCAGCGCACAAATCTAAATCTTTCCAGCTCTTTATATGAACCTTGTCCAGCTTAATGTACCATTCCAGGGAGGCACCTGACAGGCTGTCCTGGAAAAAATACATCCAGAGCTTTTGGTCTTCAGTATAAGCGGCAATCTTGTGATTGTAAGCTTGCAAATGTGTTTTGGGACATGTACTGCCATTGTACTTATCCAATGTAGGAAGTTTGAACTTGGGAGGGATTCTCACACCTTGCACGAGACCCATGTCTTCTACGTCAATCCCCAGAGGATTTTGGCTCTCAATAGCCTTGAGTCTTTCATCTAACCCTTCGTACTTCCGGTCTTCATTGTAGAAACCCATGTCATTGTTAAATGTGGTAAACTGGTCATCTTGACCATCCTCTAAACCATTATTATCAAATCCCAGATGTACCCCACCAGTGGGGATGTTGCCAACAGGAGGAGTGCGCACATTGCGATTTGGGATTTCAGTCTCCAGCCTCTGAATAGTGGCTCTCATGACATCTTGACCAACCCTCATGGTTTCCTGACCGGCCCTCAGCTCTTGCTGACCTTGAGCAATCCCCTGCATAAGGTTCATGAACTGCTCCATCCTCCCCCTCAAATAAGCTAATTCAGTCTGAACTTGTTCCATGACTCTGGCTTGATTGCGTCGGGTAGAATATCGGTGGACTGGGGTATCATCTATCGTGCCTGAAGACCAAATAAAGGTTAGCAGGCGCCTGCACAAGGAAAACCTGTAATGCAAAAATGATATGTTATGCAAATGCAAATGCACAGTTATGTTTGTCATTTCAAGATACTTTTCATATCCTGGTTCCAATCGTAACCACGAATTCCTGACGACCAGAAATCATGATTATTGAGTTTTGCCTTGAAGAGATATTCATATACGCCAATCACAAATATCTGATGACCATAAATAGTGATTTTGTAGTGTGCCAGTGTGCAGATCTCTTGTTACATCACATATATCTGAAGACCAGAAATTGTGAACAGAAATAGCTCATTTCATACAAATTCCCAAAAGTTTTCAAGCACATTTGTCATAGTTTCAGCGACAGAAAAAGAAACAAGTAGTCAAATGGATCCATCAACAATTCTGATGGTAACCATTGCGAATTACAAAGAAATGACAAAAATCATTAATCTGATAGCTCTACGTCCTTCAGCTTCTGGCTGGAATACTTAATCTCTTTGAACAGGATGCGGGTGCGCTGATGATGTGGCTTCTCAATCAGTTCTTTGATTATGACGTCCCTTTTTTCCAATGCATCAGATAATGAGCCCATGTGCATCAGCAAGGCTTCATCTTCATTGGCTCATTTGCGCCTCTTAATTCCAGCTTGAATTTTAACCAGCTTCAGATCTGCCGTGACATCTTCAAGCTCTTTGTTGGCAATTTTCAGCTTATCTTCAGCATTCCTTACCTGTTCTTGACTTTTACCAAGATCCTCTCGATACTTTCTTCTTGCTACATGTGCTTTCTTCAGCTCTTCATCTTTATCTTTTAACTGGGTCAGCAATTCAGAGTTTTCAATTCTGACTTCATCCCAAGCTTGACGAAGTTTAGCTAATGAATCCCTGCTTCGGGCTTAAGCCTGCTTTGTAGTCTTGTGAGCCTGACTAGTATCATCTGCTCCCAAAGTAAGTTTTCGGAAGTACCGAGTTCTATCATCAAAATCTTCTTCTTTGTCTGCCAAGATTTTCTCCGCTTTCAAAGCTCTCTTCTCCAAATCTTTGTTGTCAGCCAAAGCTTTCTGAAGACATCTGCTCATTCCAGAGTTCTCTATCTGCAACTCTCTAACCATTTTCTTCCATTTCTCGCACTCTTCAGCCGGTACCATGGAATGTTGATTTGGACATAAGAGAATCTCTCTTGAAAAGGGTAGCAACAACTTTTTGACCTTCATCTCAATCCAAGCATCATAGTCAGGGTATGATCTACAGTCTCCTTTGCCAAAAATTAACTTTCCCTCTCTTTGCCTAAATTTCCAGGCATTTATTACTTCTGGCACTCTTTCATTCTTGGTTCCCACGAAAAACAGAGAAGCACTAATCTCTTCATCAGCAGGAAGATTTCTCGAAGCATAACCAAATTGTCTAACAGCCAACACCGGGTTGTAATTAATCCCACCTCTTCTTCCAAGTAGAGGCACATTCTGAAAACTTCCACATTTAACAGTAAGCTCTATTGTCAGTAATTTGGGATCAAACCAAATGATATTATTGGCAGTCAAACCTATCAATCTCTTGGACCATTTCATTGTCTCAATAGTTTCTACGAAAGCACCAGTTCGAGGTAAATGTTTGAAGAGCCAATGACATAACAATTGGGTACAACAACTAACCAGACCTCCTTTTCCCTTCTCATTTTTGTAGTGTACTAAGTAATAAAAATCCCCTAGCAGGGTAGGAATCAGATTCTTCGAAATGAACACTTTCATCGCCTGCATATCAACAAAGTCAGGTTGACCGGGGAAAAGCACCAAACCATAGATACAAAGAGCTAACACAGCATTGTAAGTAGTCCAGTTTTTAGCCTTGGCAGCTTCCTGAGCTTGTTGGAAAAGAAACTCCAAATGAAATCCTTCATCTTCTTTAAGTTTACTCAGGCCACTTTTCACAACAGACAGGTCCAAATGTAGAACAACAGCAATTACTTTGGGGGTAAGAGCATCTTCAGAAAAATACGGTATAGAAGACGTGACCGGAATTCCCAAAATAAATGAGAATTCCTCCAAAGTGGGCATCAAAATGTAGTCAGGGAACAGGAAACATCTCATTGATGGTTCATAGAACTGTAAGAAAGTGTGCAACCCATCCTTCTCGTACTTTGTGAATGCACATACCATTTTAAACAGCTCTCCATATTCCTTCTGAAAAGTCCTGAGAACACCAGAACCAGCCATGTCTATCATCTTGTTCAATGAATCCAGCTTAAGATTAGGGAATTTATATGACACATTATTCTTTCTTTTAACCTCAACTTCTTGGAAACTCATGATTGGAAGCGATAGCACATTCAGCCCATAGGATACAATGCTATGCCAATCAAAGAGGTCGTCCACTGACTCACCTTAGAAAATAAAGGCCATCCTATGCAAGTTCCAAAGTGGGCCCTCGGGTACGAATGGGTTTGCCACAGAATGTGGTCTGCCACTGTCACCACTAAAGAGAGATGTTTCCACTAAGGTCCTCATGATCGGTCACTAGAGTCGACAACTCTCTAGATCGACATCCTGGAATACGCAAGATGCGTACGCCATGATGGGTCCCAAGATAGCCTCGTCTAGCTGTGAATTTCGTGATTACCCAACGTACGCAGATGGTACGTAGGTCCCACTACTCTCCACTCTAAATCTAAGTGTGCACTCGAGCCTTGGTAATGGGCTCATCTCTCAGAAATCCCATCCCGCCAAACAGACAGAACAGTGCAACACAGTATAATATATGATATGTAAATGCTAACATGCTGGAAATATGGTACAAGTAATAAAATACAGTAAACAGCAAATACAAGATAACAGTAAACACCCAATGAAGGAAAGAAAAAAAACAAGCGTTAGGATTGATTCGCTTAGGATGGACCAGCAATAGGTCAACCTGTGCCCAGCAGAGTCGCCAGCTGTCGCTCCCGAGATTTTTATCCAAGTACAAACGCGAAAGTGACACCGAAACAGAGTCGCCAACAATGTGTATTTATTCCAAGAGAGGGAAAGGAAACACCGCATAAACCTGAGGAAAGGACAGAGCATGGTCTTGCGACCAAGAAAACTGGATTCGGGAGTCGGTTACGCGAGAGGAAGGTATTAGCACCCCCACGCGTCCATCGTACCCGATGGGATCCACGCTTGCTAGTCTCGATCAAAGGGTGTAAGGTAAGGATACTGGAAAAGGAATGGAAAGAGAATGAGAGACAAATGTAGGGAAAATAAAAGAAGTGCTCGAATGGGCCCTACCCCACTGCCTACGTATCTCATCGGGAACATGAGAATCAGAGCGACGTAGTTCCCCTCACTAGGGATGGATTATTTGTGTTTTTTAGGAATGGCTAACGTTCTAGCTCAGGTGTTGCAGGCTCGCTGGTCCGAGTGCGTTACCATCTTGCAAGAGAACGAGGAGGAGCACGTTCGTACGTTGAGAGTGAATGAGGTGAGAAAAGAATTCCCGAAGGAAAGACGTTGTTGTTTGTTTGAAGTTTTTAGAAAGAAGTGTTTTGTTATTTGTTTGCATATGATAGTGTATCTAAATCTTAATCATTGGAATGTATACATCCTCACATTCCAAGATGGAATGAGTAAGAAAATACACTAAGTGTGAAGAAGACCCTCACATTTAGTTCCAATTATTAAGGTTTAAACACACTAGCATACTTGTATTTATTAAGTGTTTTTGTTGATTATGAAATGAAGAAGTGTTTTTCTTTATTTGTATCTTCAACAAGTATTGCATTTAAGTCCCTCATACAAGATCAAATGTTTAACACATTGACCCAAGATGGGCCATATGCTACACATTCTAAGATTATAAGAGAAGACCCCTTATAATCTTTTCTTTATATGAAAGGCCTAAATGCAATAAATGCCTACCTTTATTAGATTCTTTGACTTTTCTTTAAGATGAGAAGATGCAAGACTCAAGTGGGCGAGCAAGGTAAAATCTATGTGAACAAAGACTCGATCCTAATTGATTAGTTAAGGGAGTGATCCTAATGGTTTGTGAGGTTGCAAATCCTAAAGCCTAAAGAAGGAATGAGTTATACAATTCACTTCTAAAGTAGAAGATGAATTGTAACTCAAAAGGGAAAGCAATGAGTTAATCAAAGAAAGCACATAAGTACTTAACAAAACACAAGATTGAATTGTAAAAGATGAAAGGAGAGAGGTTTGAATGTGGATTCCTTATCCACACTCAATTTCAACTTACCAAAGCCCCTACATGGTTAGTAAACATGGAAACATGTATAAGAAGTAAAAACACTTAATACACATTAAAGTTCAAAAGAATAAGATGAAGAATCAAATCTTAATATCACAACCATAATGTGAATCATATTAACAACAAGTGAATATCATCATACAAGTTCAAATGAATAAGCAACAATCATCATCCATAGCATTTAAACATGTTATCATAAGAAAGGATAGATGAAAGATGAAAAGAAATGAAAAGAACATGCATAAATGGAACATGTAATCCAAAAATCAGAATTGAAACTAAATGAAAAAGGGTTTATAAACATCTCAAAGTATTCATGAATCAACATTCAAGACATTCAAGAAGTAATAGAAGAAGAAGTGAATTGAAAGTTCAAAAGGAAGTGCAAACAATACATGTTAAGGATGCACAAAGTTCAAGTTGAAATGAACATATAAAGATGACCTATAATGTGTACCAAGGACCTATAATATCACATGAATATGCTCATAAAATATGCAAATGCTCATACAAATATGCACAAAAGAATTCATGCAAACATGCACTAAAGTTAGAATGATATGACATGTATTATGTTTCAAAGGTAATGCATCAAACAAAAATAAAATGAATTTATGAAAATTATGCAAGCATGGTATTTGAATTCCTAAGTCAGAAGTAAATCATACATCAAGATAGCATGTCAAAATTCAAAGCAAAATGACTTCAAACAATGCATTAGGTCAAGTTGAAACATCATGCAAAGTGGTGCAAAGACAAGCATCAAAACATGTCATAAAGTGACCTAAAAAATCAAACAAAAATCACCTAACATGCTTCAATGTGTTAGTGAATCAATACAAAAAGAATCAGGTCAAAACAGTTTGTAATCAGCAAGAACAAAATTCCACAAATTCATGTATCATACATGGAATGCATACAAATGGAAATTCAAAGAAAATTATGAAACAGTGGTAAAAAAGTAATAAAATCATGAAATAAAAATATCAAAAATTTTCTAAATGTCTTGATAATATTCATGAATTTTTCTAGAATTTTTTGATGTTTTTTTGTAATTTTAAAAATTAAAAATGAAACGTGTACATAAAAGAAAAATAAAAATGAAAAAACACAAGTAGGGGGTGCAGGGAAGTAAATTTCCACATTCAAAATTACACTAGGCCTAAAGTAGGGGTACGAGTAACAATTTGGGTTCAGTCCACTTAAAATTGTGATTGTGTGTGATAAGTGTGCATGCAATCAATGTACGCAACCAATCATAGCCACATGATGATACTAATCTCAATAAGTCAACAATCCAACATCTCACAAAAACAAGTACACGGTAGGCAACATGCACTCACCCACGCGCATACCATCTGAGAGAAAAAATGAAAACATCTACCATGCACCCTCACTCATTAATGCGTTGGCATGATATCCAACGTTGGATCAGTCAATTATTCACATCAGGCGAATCAGAAATGAAGCCCACACCAAGTAACATGCACGCACACACATAAGCTCAATTAAAATCAGAAAAGAAAACACATGCAAGTCACGCGCCTATTTTAATGTGTTGGCAAATTCTGAACCACACGATTCATAGATCCAACGGCCACAATTCAACCTGGGAAACCCTAGCACTTGAAACTACCAGCCGGAGAAGGACCTCCGGTCATCTTCTCCGGCCAACAACCACCACCTGCAAACTTTGATTTTCCAGAAATACACAATCGTGGTATCAAAATGAAGCTGGCATTGCATACATCATAAATCCACCATTATTTTCCACATAACAAACACATACATAGAAAATAGAGGAGAAAAAGATATGCCCTAGGTTTTGAACTATGCCTCTAAGAGGCCTATCAACTAGCCGGAGTATCAAATGCTCCTAGTGAGCTCATATCATTATGAAAACAACAAAATAAACCATAAAACGTGAGAGAAATGTTTGAGAGTTTTAGAACCTGAACTTGCAGCTCTTGGAGATTCTTGAGAAAACCAGAGAAAACACTTGCTCTTCCACCTTGGAGCTTCAAATTAAGCAAAATAAGTGTTGCTGGAATTTGTTATCTTGAGAGCAGAGAGATTCAAAACTTGCTGAAATACACTTGAAGAAATCGTGTGGATTGTGATAGATCTTCCTTCAATCATGCGCCATTGATGATGATATAGATGAAGTAGATGAAGGTATCGTGCACTCAGAGAACAAGTTTTGAGAGAGTTGGTGAAAAAATGAGAGAATCAGAGAGAAAGTAGAGAGAGTTTTTGGGTGAAGTTGAAGTTGAAATGTGAGTGAAGTTTCTATTTATAAGATAGCTTAACCACGGTTAACATGAGTTGGTTAATTGAGTCATGTGAGTTAAGGTGAGTCATCCCTAATTAACTGAGTCAAGTTAGTTAGGGAGAGCAATGATGTGGTGTAGATGGTTCATGGTGTGTTACAATGTTCCTGCTGCAAAACATCTATAACAAGCTTTCAACCTTTTCCTTTTTCATGTATGACTCGAGCAAGTGTGTAAAGAGTGCAGGCATATGTTGGTCTTAATGAGGAAGCAAACATAAAAACCCCTGTCATGTATTTGATGTGTACTTGAACCAGAATTATGCAACAAGTCATCATTGTAACAATGGATGTTTAATGGTAAATATCTCTTATGTTAATGCATGGTTTAATGGTGTTTTGGTGTCAAGTGAAAGAGGAGATATCATGGAACAATATTGGTGTGAGAATTGGATTGAATAAAGGTGTGTAAGAGGTTGGAAAATGGCCTAGAACATCCAAGTTTGGAACTGGTCATGGGCGAGGCAGATGGTTGATTGGCAAAGCAAAATGGCGCCTGGGTTTTCAGCATAATCACCCTATCTTGAGACCAACATAACTTCTTATCCTTTGAACAAATGAACAAATCATGAACACCAATTTTGAAGATCTCACATAGAGGAACAAATTTCATGTTGAAAGATTTTTCATTTGAGGCCTCTAACCATGAGTAATTGATCAAAACATTTGGTCCACCACATGTTTGTGAAAATGACTGCGCATGACCTAAGATTTGCCCAAGCAGACTTGCATTTTGCCCAAGTTTGTCTCAACTTTGATCTTCCATAACTCTCTCAATTTTGATCTAATGGAAGTGTTCTACAAATGGATTTGAAGCTTAAGATGAGATCTTTGTTGTGGCCAAGTGGAATTTTTATTTGACTTCTCAATTTTGGATGGCCTTGGTTCAAAGTTTGGTGCAAAATGGCCAAAACTTTCCTTATTTAGAAACCCTACTTCTTCCAAAAATGGCAACTTTTCAAATCTTGATTTTTCATGATCCTTTTGGAGTTTCTTGATCAAATTTTGTACATTGGTCACATATAACATGAATTTCATGAATTTGGCCTCAAAAAGTCAAGAGTTGACTTTTTCCTCTGATTATTTGACTTAGCCCCAATTTTCCTGATTTTTTATCTTTCTTCCAATTAAACCACTTCTAAAACCAATTGAGAGGCAATTTTCCACACACATACACTTAAGGACATGTAGAATACCATGACACCAAGTTTTGTCCAAAAAATCAGAGATGACCTGATTTTATTAGAAACCCTAGATTTGATACCCACCTCCTAAGGGGAAAAATGTGCAGTCTTCAATTTCAAATTCCTCAGAGTATGTTGTGTATCCTCTTAAAGGATGATGAGATATGCCACTTGAGGGTGTTTTTGAACCAATGAACTAGCTCTTTTGAGGGTTTTCCTTCAGTTTTTTGGACCTCTTGCATAGGGAAGGATGTAATACTTCAATCTCCTATTGAATCTCACTTTCTTGAGGTTTTGGATGATCAACTGAGATAGTATGAGATATGAAAGACCTCTTGGCTTGCCTTGAGGCAACTTGTTTGACCTTTTGTGCCTTGAATGATTCCTTGATTGTCCATCTTTCACCTGATCACATGCCTTGATGGTAAGAGGGATGCTATGCTTCATTTTTCTATGTTAAAGACGCAATGCAAGGCTAATGAGATGGATATGATATGATATATGATAATTCTATGCTATGATGACAAAAGAGAGCAAATTTTGGGGTATTACACTTAGCTTCCATCAATACCCGGATTGATGGCATCTCTACTTCTATGGGAAGCACTGCTTCCATGCCATATACTAGAGAGAAAGGGGTTGCCCCTGTTGAAGTGCAGACAGATGTGCGATAACCATGAAGAGCAAAGGGTAGCATCTCGTGCCAGTCTTTATAGGTTACTACCATCTTTTGAATGATCTTCTTAATGTTCTTGTTTGCCGCATCTACCGCTCCGTTCATCTTAGGTCGGTAGGGAGATTAGTTATGGTGTTCGATTTTGAACTCAGCGCATAACTCCTTCATCATCTTGTTATTCAAGTTGGATCCATTATCAGTGATGATCTGGCTCAGAATAGCATAACGGCAGATGAGATTGTTTTTGATAAAGCGGACCACGACTTGTCGGGTCATGTTGGCGTACAATGCTGCTTCGACCCACTTGGTGAAGTAATCAATGGCTACCAAGATGAACTGATGTCCGTTTGAAGCCTTAGGTTCAATCATGCCAATCATGTCGATTCCTCATATGGAAAAAGGCCATGGGGAAGAGAGAACTTTGAGATGTGTAAGCGGTACATGGATTTTGTCAGAGTATATCTGACAATTGTGACACTTCCTCATGTACTTGTAGCAGTCGGATTCCATGGTCAACCAATACTACCCTGCTCTTAGAATTTATCTCGCCATTATGTGTTTGTTGGCATGAGTTCCAAAGGATCCTTCGTGAATTTCTTTCATCAGCATGTCTGCTTCTGGGCTGTCTATGCATCGGAGCAAGACCATGTCAAAATTCCGCTTATAGAGTGTATCGCCGCTCAGAAAGAAGCTGCCAGCCAGCCTTCTGAGGGTTTTTCTGTCCTTCCTTAGTGCCCCAGGTGGGTACTCTTGTTTCTGAAGGAAACATTTGATATCGTGATACCAAGGTTTGTTGTCTATGATTGCTTCAATCGCGAAGATGTAAGTGGGCCTTTCAAGGCGCATTATGTCGATCTTAGGTAGGTCGTTCCATTGGCCTACACTAATCATGGAAGAGAGAGTGGCTAATGCATCAACCATGTGATTCTCTTCACGAGGGATATGATGAAACTCGATTCTATTGAAGAAGGGTAACAACCTTCTCGCGTAATCTTTGTAAGGAATCAGTCCTGATTGGTATGTGTTCCAATCTCCTTTGATCTGATTGACGACCAAAGCTGAGTCACCATATACATCCAAGTTCTTGATCCTTAAGTCGATCGCTTCTTCGAGACCCATGATGCAAGCTTCGTATTCGGCCTCGTTGTTTGTACACTTGAATGTAAGTCTGGCGGTGAAAAGAATGCGGGTACCCTGAGGGGTTATAATGATTGCCCCAATTCCGTTTCCGTAATGATTATCTGCTCCGTCAAAGATTAGTCCCCATTGGGAACCTGGTTCGGCCCTTCACTGGGTAGCGGTTCTTCGCAGTCTTTCATTTTAAGATACATGACATCTTCGTCTTGGAAGTCAAATTCGATCGATTCTTGATCGTCAATCGGTTGATGACCAAATGATCGGCTAAAATACTTCCCTTGATGGCTTTTTGAGCATGGTATTCGATGTCATATTCTGATAACAACATCTGCCAACGGGCAATCCTTCCCGTGAGAGCAGGCTTTTCAAAGACATACTTGATTGGATCCATTTCTGAGATTAACCAAGTAGTATGACGAATCATGTACTGGAGAAGACGTTTGGCTGCCTAAGCCAAAGCACAGTAAGTTTTCTCAAGCATAGTATACCGAGTTTCACAATCGGTGAATTTCTTGTTCAGATAGTAAATGGCAGACTCTTTTCTTTTGGTTTTGTCTTGTTGGCCAAGTACACAGCCCATCGAGTCTTCCAAGACTGTTAGGTAGACGATCAGCGGTCTTTCTTCCACTGGAGGTGATAGAATCGGTGGGTTCAACAGGTATTCCTTAATACTGTTGAAGGCATTTTGACAGTCTTCTGTCCAAACGCAATCCTGGTTCTTTTTGAGTAACTTGAAAATCAGCGCGCATGTCGCGGTCATGAGGAATATGAATCTGGAGATGTAGTTCAAATGTCCCAGGAATCCTCTGACTTGTTTTTCAGTTTTTGGAGAAGGCATTTATTGAATGGCCTTGACCTTGTCATGATCAACCTCAATTCCTTTCTGGATGACGATGAACCCTAATAGTTTCCCTGATCGGACATCAAATATGCACTTATTGGGATTCAAGCGGTTTATACTTTATCAACCGCTCGAATAGTTTTGACAGGTGGGTCACATGCTCCTCCTCTATTCTAGATTTGGCAATCATGTCATCGACATATACCTCGATTTCTTTGTGCATCATGTCATGAAACAGAGTAGTCATGGCCCTTTGATAGGTTGCCCCGGCGTTCTTCAAGCCGAAAGACATTACCTTGTAACAAAAGGTACCCCATGGGGTAATGAACGAAGTTTTCTCCATGTCTTTCGGCACCATTTTAATCTGTTTGTAGCCCGAGAATCCATCCATGAAGGAGAAAACTTTGAACTTTGTTGTACTGTCTACCAGCATGTCAATGTATGGTAAAGGAAAGTCATCCTTTGGACTAGCCTTGTTTAGATCTCTGTAATCCACACACATTTTGACTTTTCCGTCCTTTTTCGGAATGGGTACGATGTTGGCTAACCATTGAGGATATTCTGATGTGGCGAGGAAACCTGTGTCAATCTGTTTCTGTACCTCCTCTTTGATTTTGATGGCCATGTCCGGGTGAGTCCGTCTCAACCTTTGCTTTACTGGCGGACATTCTGACCTTAACAGTAAATGATGCTCCACGATACTGGTAACCAACCCTGGCATATCCTGATAGGACCAAGCGAATACGTCGGGAAACTCTTTGAGAAGCTTTGTCAAACTCTCTTTGGCAGTTGGACTGAGCAATGCCCCAATCCTGATATCTTTTCTCTCTTTTTCTGAACCTAGGTTGACCATTTCCAACGGCTTTTTGCGAGGTTCGATGGACCTTTCCTCCTGTTTGAGCAGTCGGGAGATCTCTTCTGGAATTTCGTCATCAGCTTCTTCTTCAGCCCCAAATACCGGGAACTCAAAGTTGGGAGAAGGCGTCGGATCGTATGTTTCAATGGGGTTTAAAACAAGCAATCTGCATGGCGTGATGATTTGTGTTTAAAAGAGATAGAGAGAAATGCAAGAGTGTGTGCAGTGTTTTTCTGAAAACTGCTTGTTTTTATTATTGAGTTATTTTTTAGGATTACCATTTTCTGAAAAAGCGAAAAGAGAAAACAACAAGTAATGCAGAAATTACAGAACGACGTTTATTTTATTCATGAACAAGTTGATTCTTGAAACTACAGCCCTATAAAACAAAACTCTGTCGCTTTGGGCGAAGCGAAGAGGTATATTTATAGAAAGTAAGCCCTATCAAAATAGTCATTTCACCTGGGCAGGGTGAAAGGTTAAAGACGACAATTACTTTGACTTATGAATAATCTTCAGAACATTGACAACAACCCATTGGTGGCGAACTCCTCAGTGAAACACAAAGTCTGGTGCCTTCCTTGATTTGTCTTCAGAAATAACGCTGATTTCTGGTAGAGCAGGATCATTGGAATCTGTCTCCCAGGCAGAGTTGTCGTAGGAGGATTCCTCAGTTGTATTTTGCAGAGTATTTGTGCTCTCAGGTGGATCTCCCCACCCAGTTGACTGAATGTCTTCGAGCCTGATGCGAGAGCTCTCAGGAGCAGTGTACTTGACCATATAGTCGTACTTTCCACTTGGTTGTCCTAAGGTGTCCCACACCTCTTTGGAACTGGAGGGGTTATCTCTTTCGATGACGTTGACCTCAGGAAAAGCATGGTTGATGAATTCAAGTCCTGCAAACTTTGCGAATTCATCGTCGTGCTGGATATTTTCTGAATGACCTGAGTAATAATCCCATGACATGGTGGAGACGCAGGTATTCTGTTCAATGATGCTCAGCTGATTTTCATTGTTCGGCTGATTGTCTTGCCCCAAGTCTCCTGGGTACGGCTGCCAGATAGGCAGGCCATCCATTGGGCCGTAATAGTCGTGGTCAAAGTTGTCCTTCATCAGAGGGTCCTCCTCTAATGAGTTTGGTGGAGCACGACATCCTTCCAGATCACAATCTCCGTATATCATTTCGACATCTAACCTGGGTATAAATCTCGGACTCTATGTAGGATAGCAAAACAGTGTATGCACTTCTTCCTGAGAGATATAACCGTCCTTGTTAAGATAGGACTTCCACTCCTCCTCTGTACCAGAGGGATCTTCCTCGTTGATGGTATGGACTGCTTAAGGCACTGGGTGAAGGAAACCTCCACTGTGGAAGAATTCCTGAATGGGATGAAAACTTTCATCGCTGGCAGCTGTTTGGGTGCAGGTTGAGGAAAAACCAAGACCCTTCTTTGTTTTGTTATCTGTAGGAATGACAAGCTGTCCCCATCCATTTGCACTGTTATTCTCGATTACTTTGAGAGCATCTTTATACGAGGAAATCGAGGTTCCCTTCTCTGATTAATTCTTATCGCTCACCGAAAGTGCTTGGAACTGAGTTCCAACAACCTCCTCGGGTTCTACACAAGTAGACGATGATAAGTTACTCACGAGCAAGGCTCGTTCTCCACAGACCATGACGAGTTGATCGTTCTTGAAGAACTTCAGTTTCTGGTGCAGCGTCGAAGTGACTTCCCCAGCCTGGTGTACCCAAGGTCTTCCTAATAAACAGCTGTACGCTGCCCGGACGTCCATGACCTGGAAAGTGATTATGAAAGTGTGAGGACCGATGGTTATGGGAAGGTCGACTTCGCCAATAACTGCTTTTCGAGACCCGTCAAATGCTTTGACGATAACCTCACTGCCCCTCATCGGGGATCCTTTGAATGATGGTCGCATTAAAGTGGACTTCGGCATAACGTTGATGGTCGATCCTGTGTCTACCAGTGCGCTGGCTAAAGCATCGTCCTGGCAGTTAACTGTGATATTGAGCGCCATGTTGTGACTTTTTCCCTCCTCTGGCAAATCCTCATCACTGAATCCTAAGTTGTTGCAGGAAGTGATGTTAGAGACAATACTATCGAACTGTTTTATTGACACATCCTATTCCACAAAGGCCTGCTCTAAGACTTTCTGTAGAGCCTCTCTGTGGGCTTCAGAACTGAGTAAAAGTGATAGCACAGAGATCTTTGAAGGAGTTTGTAACAGCTGATCAACAATGTTGTATTTACTCCGTTGGATGAGCTTCAACATCTCATCGTTGTCTTTTGAAAGGTCGGGATCACTGGACTGACCGACCGGCGGATCAGGAGCTTCTGTCTGAAGTTCCTTTTCTCTGTTAGGTTCTTCAACTCCTCGGTTGAAGATTAGACCGCTCCGTGTTACTCGAATGACGTCCGTAATATTCACGAAGGAGGGTAATGGAATTTCCTTTCCATTCTCAATTATTGTTGCACCGTATTTGTAAGGGATCGCCTTAGCTAATTTATACGATAATGGTCCCGGTAAATAAATAACTACAGGAGCCTTCTGATTTTTCTGACTGTCGTAAGTAACTTCAATCAGTTCCTGGCTAGGAACTTTTGATTTGTCCAGTAGAGGGATGATGGTACAAACATCCTTGTTCTGTTGATGATCAGAGATTATGACAACGTCTCTGATTTGATCAGCGAAGTAGTCTGGCGTCCAGTCGATTGGCTCGGGACTCGGACACGGGTAAATCTCTTTACGATCCAACTGACCTTGAAGAGCTGCCCGCACAAGATAGCATCCTTGGCCATTCTCTGAGCAGACTCTACAGCGCTCGTAGTTGTGTGGTGGCACTTGGCCACGCCCGCTTTGAATGCAGTGCAACCTCACCAGGTCAGTTTCCATAGATCGGACATCCTGATTTTGATGTCTAGTAGGGTTTCCATTAAGCACACTGATTTGTTGCGTGTCTTCATCCAGATAGATCAGAAGCCACCAGTGGTTTAACAAGTGTTGTAAAGTTCTTTGAACGAGAGCGCACCCTTGGTTACTCTCACTGCATACTTTACAGTTCAGATAATCGTGAGAAGTGAGAAGACCAAGTTGGACTTGCTTGGCGTGTAACTCCACCAAGCTGGTATTCATCAGACGAATATCAAAGATTTGAATCATGTTGATCTGATAAGGATTTCTCTCATGGTAGTCCTGGATCCACCCAAGATCCATCTGACGCTGGAGGGCCTCTTTTACAAAAGAGCATCCCTGTTTGTTTACTGAGCAAGTCAGACAGGAATTGTAATCATGTCGCGGAAAATTATGGTACTGGCTTTTCCTGGAGTGCATCGCCACCAAGTTGACATTCATTGCATGGATGTCTTGGTTCTGAATGATGTCGGAATTCGTATAGGTCATGTTGACTCCCCGAACTCGATGCTCTTGGATCCATCTGAGATCCAATTGTTCCTGTAGAGCTGTTTGCACCATAGAACAACCCTGATTGTTCTTAGAGCATATATCACATTGGTGATAATTATAAGGTGGCACATGGACGTAGCCGCTCTGTCTACAATGCAGCTTGACCAAGTTGGCCCTCAATAAGAGTACATCGTGAATTTGATAGCTGTCGTTAGAATCTCCCTCTATCAAATTGACTGTGGCTTTTTCGTGTTGAGGCAACAGGTTCGTGAGAACATTAGGATTCATATCTCTGAAAGATAAGACCCCGCTCCTAACAAGCTTTTGTACGTCGGATTTGAAACTGAGATAGTTTTCTATGTTATGCCCTGGCCCTCCTTGATGGTAAGGACAAGACTGATCCATTTTGAACCAAAAAGGTGGATTTTCCGGTACTGTAAGAGGAGACTTGGTTTGGACATGCCCCTTGACTAGTAGTAATGGAAGCAGTTCTGCGTACAACATTGGTATAGGTTCGAACCCTGGTGGTCGCGTTGTACGGTTGTTGTTGTACTGAGGACGAGCCTGCTAAAGAGGCTGTTGTGTCCTTTGCTGATATTGCTGTTGATTAGGTTGGCTCTGCGCAACCTGAGGTGGATACGTAGGAACATGCGCTGGGTTAATAGCAGGAGTTACAGCTGCTACTGGTTGATATCGTCGCCTTTGCTTTCTGAGAGAGATATTCCCAATATCTTGCTCTTTTTTCTTAGGGAGAGCACTACCGTGTCATTTTGTACTACTTGATGATCCAGCGTCTTTAACTAGACGTCCTTCTCAAACGGCTTCCTCAAGATGAACTCCCATGCCCACCATCTCGGTGAAATCACTGGGTGCACTGGCGACCATTCTATCGTAGTAAAATGCGCTCAAGGTCTTTAAGAAGATCTTTGTCATCTCTTTTTCCTCAAGAGATGGACAAATCTGGGCGGCGATTTCACGCCATCTCTGAGCGTACTCCTTAAAGGTTTCCTTGTCCTTTTGTGACATCGATCTGAGTTGATCTCTGTCCAGTGCCATGTCCAAATTGTATTTATATTGTTGAACGAAGGCAGCGCTAAGATCTCTGAATGTACCTATCGTGGCGCGGTTTAAACCCATGTACCATTTTAATGCAGCACCGATTAAACTATCCTAAAAGTAGTGAATCAGTAGCTCCTGGTTCTTTGTCTGAGCTGACATTCGCTGAGCGTACATCACTAAATGGCTTTGAGGGCAAGAATTACCCTTGTACTTTTCAAAGTCGGGCACCTGGAACTTGTGCGGAACTTTCACATTGGGGACCAAACAAAGGTCTGTGGCGTCCTTTCCAAATAGATCCTGACCGCGAAGGGCTTGCAGTTCTTTCTGCATTTCCAGGAATTGTTCCTGGAATTCATTCATTCTTTCGAACATACTTTCGTTTTCACCAGAAGGTAACTGTGGAATATGTCCTTCCGGGACAGTGTGTACCACGGGTGGTGGTATAGTCATTATGGCCGAGACTCTCGGTGCCTCCCGAAGTTTGTAACCTTCAGGAGTTGCTATCATGCCCCTGGCATCTTCGCTTTCCCGAAGTTTGTAACCTTCAGGCCCAGCGGTTCCGACTGCGGTTCCCTGATCATCAGTGATCAGCGGAACGCATCCTTCTGGGATATATTTAATAGGCATACCCCAGGGACGATCTTTCGGCATTTTGTACCTAGGATCTTACTTTTCCACTATGGGCGTCGATGTGATCTCTGAGATCAAAGTCCTTTGTTGTTGCATCTGAGCTTCTGCTAGAGCTTGCATGTCGTTGTGAAGCTTTCTCAGATCCTCTTTCAGAGTGTCGATCTCTTCTCTCAACTCTTTGATCTCTTCCTCGAGATCATCCATCTTTTTCTGACGATTGGCCTGAGTATTGTACGAATGAGACAGTTTGACTCTAGAATCGAGACACAAACGTGAGATTCGTAGGTAAGAAGAATGCATTATGCGAGAATGATGAATGATATGCAATGATTATATATGTTATATGTTTATTTAAAGTAAACGTGGACGATTGGATTGCAAATATCAAACAGTGGGGAAACCCCGTTTTATTGAATTCAAAGGATTGCGGAAATGGAAATACAGTAATTTACATAGTGTTGTAAAAGGAAATCTAAACTAATGGATCATGAGTCCTTTCTGAAGAGAGCTCAGGTGCTGGTTCTGGTACTTTCCTTTTCTTTGACCGGGGCTCTTGGGCCGTTGTCGGGTTGTCATTCCTTTGCCAAGCGAAAGGAGCGAGCAAATTCCTTTGGTCATCCTGATTCTCTATAGCATGCTGCTCTAAAATCTCAGTCAGAGCATCCTTTTCTTTTAGTAGTTGCTGTATTTTCTTATACTCCACATTGAGAATACGGTACTTGTTCCTCCAAGACCTCTTCTCCCACTGAACTTTGCTGAGAGTAACCTGAAGCTTTTTCGTCTCAGACATAAAATAAAGGGCAGAGTCCCTTAATGGAAGAACTTCCTGACGAGGGTAAGGTATTCTCAGCTTGAGAGCTCTGGTTTGTACCCAGTGGAGATAAGGCTCCACCGAGACACAATATGGTTTTCCTAGAGACTCTCGTCCTTTCCTATGAACGTGTTTCCAAGCATGCACTATTTCTATCTTTAGTGGCCTGTCATTTTCTCCTTCCTTGAAGAAAAGACCTTCCAGATGAGCATTGCGTGGGACATGCCTCATTGGGTATCCAAATTGACGACGAACCAAAACTGGATGATAATTGATTCCTCCCTTAGTTCCTATAAGGGGTACATTTGGGAAATTTCCACAACGGTCAATGATTCTGATCCCGTCGTAGATTCGATTGTACCAATCGATGTCGGAGTTGGTAAGAGACATGATTCTCTGCGACCAACGTAAAGTATTCTTTTGATCCCAAAATGCATCAGACTTGGGCAAATGGGAAGTGAACCATTTGTACAGTAGGGGTACACAACACGTGATCATTCCTCCGCTGTATAAATTCCTTAAGTGTATCGAATGATACGCATCTGTGAGCAGGGTCAGTACAGGGTTTCTGATCAGACATATCTTAATGGCATTGATATCTACAAAGTTATCGATGTTAGGAAACAAAAATAACCCGTAGGTGAGCAAAACAAAGATGCTCTCGAAAGCGGCCACGTTCCCTATACTGGCAAAGTACATGGCTTTCTTTATAAAGAATTGGGCTGGCAAACCTTGGATGCCACCCTTAGTGGTCATGTGAGTCCTGACTTCTGACTCGTCCAAATAAATTGCTCTTGCAATGGTTTGATCCTTTGGAATTTCTTCCAGTCCAGAAAAGGGAGCCTGATCAGTGATATGCAGATCAGTAAAGTGAGAGTATTCCTCCAGCGTTGGTGCTAGTTGATAATTCGGGAATGTGAAACGGTGATAGACCGGATCGTAGAACTGGATCAGTGTGGACAGGATTCCTTTGATTACATGGACCCTTAATAGAGATAAGAGTCCCCCATACTTAGCTCTGAAAGTCTCGTGGTTGGTGATCATTCTCGCCAAACCTCTCAAATCCTCTAACTTTGGAACCTTGAAGGTATACTTATGAGTTTTTCTTCTACCGAAATCCATTAGCACAATCTCCTTTCTCTGACATTTGCAATCAATGTCTTAGTTTAATTTGAAAAAGAGAGACTAGAAGAGAAAATTTTTCTTTGTTTTAATGTTTTTTAGATGAATGTATGAATGCAGCACACAAAAACATAGAAAAAACATGGGGTCAAAGGGTCGGTGTCATGAAGTCAAGGCTCTACCCCCCCCCCCCCAAGGTTTATACTGGTGATTTTTTGTACCTGTCCGCAAAATCATTGACCCCTCTTGGGATGACAACAGCAAGCAGATCGCCAGCGAGCTGATGTATCCTAGAGTGATCTCAAATGAGGGTAGTATCTCGTGACAACTATTTCCGATAGCTTCCGCACTACAAAATGTCTTAAGTCTGCTAAAAACCTCAGCTTCTCAGATAACCCAGTCGACCATACTACTTTCAACAACCGAAGTCGTAGGCAATGTATCTGCAAAGAGAGTCTCCACTGAGTTTGATGGTCGATCGGGGGCTCTTAACTGGGATTCACTCCCCGCAAGATTACCCGCATTGCCATCACCTATCTTAGGTGTATACTCAATCTTTCCACATGCGGAATCACACGCATTCCCATTAGCAGAAAAATAAACACAGATATCAATAGGAAAAGCAGTATATATATTTGTCTTAATCATCCTAGACCTCTAGTCTTATGATCCTATACAGGCAATGACTGCCCAGCAGAGTTGCCATTTCTGTGAAATTTTGGTGAATTCAAGGTTTTCTACCTAAGATTGTAAGAAAGAGAAGTCGGGCCCCACGGTGGGCGCCATTTTTTTCTGTGGAAAATCTCTAAACTTAAGGTTTCTTCCGAAAAGATGAGAGGAGAACAAGATCTTTGTCGCTCCCACTGTGGTCGCCATTCTTCTGTAGCGCGGTTTTTGTGGTTTCGAATCACTATCGCTTGGGTACTACAGTTCGATTCATTTTTTATCTTATTAAGCTGATTAAGGAAGGGAAATAGATGTCTCCAATTAACCCTGCTTGCATACTGAGTTTAACCAGATGACTGTTGGTTTACAGACGCTATTAAGATGTGGGTCTCTCTTCGGTTATTTTGTTAAGAATAGAGTGTCTGGACTATTTATGAGGTTTTTGGTACTGTGTTTAGATTTGATGCTTTTGGGTTGATTTGGTGGAGATACTGGATTTTGGGTTTTTGATTAGTGTGCTCGCTAAGATTTTTCAATCTTATGCCTACGTATTCCCGTTTGACGAAACAGGGAAATCAGAGCGATCGTAGTTCCTCCTATTCTATGGGAGGAAAAAGGTCGTTTTGGTGTCTTGTTCAAAGCCCAAGACGTGAAGCTAAAGGTGATTTGTATCTTGTTCAAAGCCCAAGATGTGAAGTTGAAGGGTTTATTTGAGAGAGACTTTGTCATCTCTAAAGGGAGATATTTGGTCTGTTTATCACAACTATTGGGTGACTGATTATAAAGGAGAATTACTTTAACTGGGATATGTGAATCCAGCAATGCCATAATTTCCTTTATAGAGGACTTTTGACCTGAAGGAGAAGACTTTAACTCAGTGTAGAGCAATGCTATCTTTCCTTAGGAATTCCTTATGCTAAAAAAGGGACGGTGGCGTGGATGTAAATAATCTAGAGGCTTGCCGCTTACAGCAATTAGATGAAGGGGAAAAGGAGTTGTTGATGTTTGTATGCTGTGAGCAAAATACAGATTGATGCTAAAAGGTTGATTGACTCAACTGAGGTTTCCTTATACAAAGCCTAAGAGGAGGCTAGTGACCCAACAAGAGGGTGCTTTTTATCTGTCTCGTACGAAGCCCGAGATAGAGGCTAAAAGGGTTGACTCAACAAGAGAGTGCTAACAAGTGACTGACTCAACAAGAGAGTGCTTTTATATGTGTCTTGTACGAAGCCCAAGACGGAGGCTAAAAGGTGATTGACTCAACAAGAGAGTCTTTTATACTCAACAAGAGAGTGTTTTTGTATCTCGTACGAAGCCCGAAATGGAGGCTAAAAGTGTTTGACTCAACAAGAGAGTCTTTTATACTCAACAAGAAAGTGATTTCTATCTCGTACGAAGCCCGAGATGGAGGCTAAAAGTGTTTGACTCAACAAGAGTGTCTGAAAAGGTTAGCTATACTGGGGAGAATCATTGTACAAATCCCAAGAGGAGGCTATCTGTTGGCGGCTGTTTCAGTTTGGTGACAGGTCCAGCATGTTGGATAAAATAGAAAATCAGTTCTTATGAAGGGAACGATTAAAGGTAAGGTTGTGCTTTGGTACTGATCAGATGATCAGGGTTATTTCCCGTTCTTTAAGGAAATGGGAAATCCAAAGGGTATTGAGACTGTCCAAGTCTACTGGTGTTTTTAGAAATCGATTCTCAGATAGTGAATGATCTTTGTACGATGCCCAAGAGAAGGCTGGTATGTTAAGGGATGAAGGTCAACCCATTAACTGGTCTGACACTTGACTCAGAAAGACAGCTCTAGCAAATTGATGACTAGGTTATGTTCCTATACATATAGAGGTCTCTGGGTCCTTGTACTAAGCCCAAGAGGAGGCATAAGAGCTTTTAAGAAGCCGAAGGGTCCTTGTACAACGCCCAAGAGGAGGCGGTGATGCTTTTAAGAACCCTGTGGGTCCCCAAACCACGAGAAGTTTAAGACATGCCATTCACCAAGAATAGATCAAGCCAAGAAAGTCTGAGAATTTGGAATAAACTCAAGAGATGTTATTCACAGAGAATAGATCAACTCTGGGGAGTAGAGTCTCTTTGACGATTTCTAAGAGTGACAGTCTGAGAAAGGGTTCACCGAGAATGCTGCCTTTCACATGTCCATATTGTTTAACCCCAAGAGGAGGGAAGACTGTATCTGGAAATCCTACAGGGATCTAGTTTTGTTTGTATTTCAAGAGTGACCAACAGGCTTTACCTAGTGCTAGACGTAGTTGTCGGGGAAAACTCTAAATAGCTATACTAGTATTACACAGTGGATATTTGACAAGTATATAAAAGTTTGTGAAAGAAGACTTACAGTGAGCAGCCCCACAATACAGTTATATATATATGAAAGCGGATAACGAAAGCGGGTAAACATTTACTCGGTTGTAGAGCTTCCATGCTGTTTTGTTAGTTGTTCAATGAAGAAAGTTTTGATAACAATATGATATTCAAAATCAAAGGAGAAAGTGCTTTGAATAGTTTGTTGGGGCTTACAGCTCAAGGAGAGACCCAAGGTTTTATCAGTGATCGCACTGTGGTTTTGAAATTGTACAGGGACTTATACAAGTGACTGAGGTCCAAAAAGGTTTTCTGTACAAAGGGATGGGTCTTACACTCTCTCAAGAGGCCCAAAGGTTTATTTTTATACAAGTGGTCGGGCTTACAACTCAAAGAGAGGCCCAGGGTTTTGTTTTGAAATGGCGATCACACCGAGATTTTCGAAAACGCACTGGTTCTTATACAACGACTGAGGCCCAAAAAAGGTTTTGGTTTTCAAAGGGGTTGTGTCTTACACTTTATTAGAGGCCCAAAGAAAATACATGGGGCTTATAACACAAGGGTAGGCCCATTTGGTTTTGCTAAAAAAAAGCGACGATCACGTCGTTGTTTTTGAAAATACAGTGGGACTTATACAATGACTGAGGCCCAAAAAGTGGTGTATTAAAATGGGGTTGGGTCTTACACTCTAACAGAGGCCCATGAGTGTTTGAAAATGATTTGTGAGGGTGAAAATCAAATAAACCCTAATTTTGTTTTCCTTTAGAAGTATATATTTAAAGAAAATCAAATAGAATGATAAAAATACCAAATAAGTTTGAATAAACCACTTGTGATTTTTGTTTAAGGTTTGAAAAATGAGGTTTTAATCACAAGATGATTTAGAACTCATTTGGTTTTGATTTTCAAAGTAAATATTCACTTTTAAATGTTTAAAAACAATTAAAAATGAATTTATTCACAAAAATACTAATTATATTAAATAAATAATATAAATCTGATTTTTTTGTGGAATAAAATATTTCAATATTTTTGTGATTTTTTTTGCAAAAAGAGGGAGTTATTAATTTTTCAAATCATTACAAATAATAAGAAAAACAATAAAAAGTGGAAAAAATAGCAAAAAGAGGATCTGGGGCGAGGGGGATTCGAACCCCAGACCTCTTGTGTATAGGGCGCGCGCCTTACCACTGGGGTGGTGATACATCTGTTGATTGAAACACAACCACAAATATACAAGGCTTGCCTTTTTTTGGCCTGGCCCAAGGCAAGGCAAGGCAAGATTTTGGTTGAAAACGTGAAGGCCATAACTTTCTCATTTCTCCATGGATTGGGACAAAATTTAGGTCTATCATGCCTAGAATTTCACAAAGAATCCAATGGTGGTGGTATTTTTTTCATATCATGCTCCTATTGAAAAACCCGATAGTGGTTTTGAAATAGGCCATGATTTGCATTTTCTATGCCATCTCTTGGTACAAGCATGAATTACATGATAAATTGGTGCAAACACAACACATATAACATGTATAAGAGATGCATGATCAGTGGACATCAAAAGAAAGCATGATTCAAATAATCCAAGTTGTGATGCTTACCTCTTTTTGGAGCTTTTGTACAATCTGCCAAGGGCTTTGTTCCAGAAATGATTTGATGCTTTGGACACCCTCAAATGATCTCTTATAAGCTTTTAGGATGGTTGGAATCAGCTGGAAACCACAGGAACAAGTTTGAGCTCTTTCTTGCAAAAAGGGCAAAAGTGGCCAAAATAGCAACTCTGTCAAATGGTGTTCTAGATGTGTGGAACCATTTGGGACAGTTCAAGGATGATATTTGGAGTGTGTTTGAGGTTTTATATGGTTTGGAAAGTGACTGAATCAAGGCATGGCTTGAAAAATGCACAAAAGTCCTATTTTGAGGTTTTGAGAGGTGACTTTGTGATTTTGGTGTTACAGGTCACTTGTGAGAGTTTGGACAACTTAGATATGACATATTGGATGTGTTTGGATCATGAGCTGTGGTGGAATTTCTCTCTAACTCAAAAACTCAGAGTTACCTTGCTAAAGAAGGTATTTTTGCCTAGAGAAAGAGATTTTGAGGAAAGCAAGTGTTGTAGTGCTTTGGTGTACTCAAACTAAACACAATTGAGCTCTATTTATAGCAGAGCAAGTTTTTTTTGGCTGCAATAGTGAATGGAAGCTGCAGCAGAGGTTTGGCCAATGTTGAGCAATGAGAATCCAAGTCTCCTCTAGCCATTGACTAGAGGTTAGGGCACAGGCTGCTGGTTCCCTTGGTCTTGGATAAGTCTTGACTGAATTCAGTTGGAAATGGCTCAGTCCATGCCACCTTGGTGCATCCATTAAATGCTCCAATCCAAAATTGGAGTCTTGTCCCTCTATTAGGCATTTCTAGGTTTGGCATGCTACTTTTGGTTCCAAAGACTTTGGAGGCTGATGGATCCGTGTTTGTCCCTCCTTGGTCTCCCTTTGAGGTGTTCAGATGGATAGATTTGTTTTCCCTTTGCAAAATTTGAGAAAATCGAGCAAAACTCCCAAATCTGGCTTGCCATGACAGTTTGCAGCAAGGCATATTGGCATTGTCATATCTCATGGCTCAAGTGGACTTTGATGGAGTTCTTGGCCATTTTGGAAAGCCCTCATATGATACAACAACTGTTTGATCATATTTTGTTTTGATACCTTTTGGATCTAAGTGAAAAATGCCCCTACATTTGGAAAAAGTGAAGGCAGATTCTGACTTAGTGGAAATTTCACTAAGTGTTGGAAAAAAGGGACATTTTCACTTTTTGTGATTTTGATCATTCCATAACTTAAAATCCATGAGGAATTTGAATGAGTTATGTTTGATGCTTTTGTAGAGGGCCATGAGAGCTACAAATCCAGCTTTGAATGGGGAAAATGGCCTTGTGGTTTAGGAGTTATGACCCTCCAAAGTTGGTACCCTAGCCGCTTTGTTCCATAACTTAGAAAAATTTCTAAGTTTTTATGGTTACCCCTTTTACAAGTTATCCCACTTTTCTTGATTTTTCTTGATGAATGATGATTTCAATCACACATTAACATCATTTTAGGGTTAAAGAACCATAATTGTGGAAAATCTCAAAAAGTCAAAGTTGACTTTTGTGCACAGTTGACTTTTTGTCAGATGAATTCCAAACTGTGCGATCCTCTATGAAATCAAGTCCTTGACCCAAATCAAACTTGATGGATTAATTTCATAGTTGTTATAGGGTGTATTGAATCATGTCCTAGGGTTTGGGAGCATGTCCTGGTCAAAAGTCAAAGGTATAGTTGACTTTTTTCCGCGAAACCCTAATTGTGGTTCAGATGAAACTGAAACTTGTGAATCAAGCTTCTTGGATCAATCCATTGTTCTAAATGGGTCAATGTGGTTTATTTAGAGACCCTCAAATCTTATCTTGAGGTCTTGGCTCATGATTTGTCCCAAAAGTCAACTTAGGGGTGAATTAGGTCAAGAAACCCTAATTCTTGATTTTTGATGAATGCATCCCCTGAGGCTAAATAGACTTGATGATTGGGTTTATAAGGCCCCTTAGAGTATTTTAGGTTATGCTTTTAAGCATTGGCTCATGCCCAGAGGAAAATTTCCATCTGGAGACCCTAGTCGACCAAACCCTAATTTGATGACACTGGCGATCTTGAGGCTTAATCCACCTGGAAGGTTGCAGCCTTGTGCTTAATCCTTGATGTGGGAGTCCTCTTGATCCATTGTGGATGTTTGAGAGGTTAGACAAGTTGAAGATCATGTCAATTCTTGATTGATCCTTTGTCTAAGGCTCAAAGAGGGCTTGAAACCCTAATTCCTGTTTGTAGTGAACGCTCACCCATCTTTGGGGAGGTTGATGAGGTATGGTGGTTCATCCATATTGTGGTGATGATTTACTCAATGATGGGAAATCTAAGTGGTCAAAATTTGGGGTATGAAAAACACGGATTATAGAAGTTGCTACAAAACAAAGGTTGGCAAGAAGGTACAACCTAAAAGTCCGACAGAGGGAGTTCCAAGAAGGCAACCTGGTCTTGAAGAAAATCACATACCTTAAAAACAAAGGAAAGCTCTCCCCTAACTGGGAAGGCCCGTTCAGGGTAGTTCGAAAGCTAAACAACGGAGCATATAAGCTGGAAACATTAGAAGGAATAGAAATACCTAGGACATGGAATGTATCCAATCTTAGGTTGTACTTCAACTAAATCTAATGTAATCCAATAATGAATAAAAGATCCGAGTTACACTCTTTTCCCTTGCAAGGGCAAGGTTTTTTAACGAGGCACATGGACCTAAAAAATTATTATGTTTTGTTTATAGGTAATCGGCTGGAAATAACGAGTTATAACTCGGAAAACTCCTATAAACGTGTTGACTTGCTCCGCGTACATAGGTCGCCCATAAACGGGTTGATAAACTCCTATAAACGTGTCGACTTGCTCCGCGTACATAGGTCACCCATGAACGGATTGATAAACTCATATAAATGTGTTGACTTGCTCCGCGTTCATAGGTTGCCCATGAACGGGTTGATAAACTCCTATAAACGTGTTGACTTGCTCCGCGTACATAGGTCATCGATAAAATGGTTTATAAACTCCTATAAACGTGTCGACTTACTCCGCGTACATAGGTCGCCCATAAACGGGTTGATAAACTCCTATAAACGTGTCAACTTACTCCGCGTACATAGGTCTCCCATGAACAGGTTGATAAACTCCTATAAATGTGTCGACTTGCTCCGCGTACATAGGCCGCCCATGAACGGGTTGATAAACTCCTATAAACGTGTCGACTTGCTCCGCATACATAGGTCTCCCATGAACGGGTTGATAAACTCCTATAAATGTGTCGATTTCCTCCGCGTACATAGGTCGCCCACAAACGGGTTGATAAAACTCCTATAAACGTGTTGACTTGCTCCGCGTACATAGGTCGGCCACAAATGCTCCGCGTACATGGGTTGAACAAATATGTCTAATAGCTCCGTGCACTCAAGCCGGACAATCTAATATAAAGATGATGAAACATCTAAGCCCAAAACAGGGGCTTGAAAGTAAAAAGTAATACATGGCAAAATACTAATAAGAAAAGAGCAAATCTTTGTAGAAAGGATGCCCGAGTACATACCATAATTGGCGCCTAAGCCTACAAGACTCCAGAACTCTCAAAAGTGTGAAGACTATACACACAAGATAACTAAAGGCTCCTTAATAATTAGCCTCACAGTAAGCTACCTGGAAGCTCAGGGAAATCAAGCAAAAGCAAAGTAAAAATAATACCCGACAATCTATAATCGGACACCCTAAGTTAATCTAACTTAGTGCCCGAGGGGCTGGATATATGTACGGGATTATTTTGCAAAGAAATAAAACACGATAAACAAAAATAACATAAGCAATAAAAATAAAGCCTCAGAAGGGCCAAAACATTGTATGTTACAAAGTCCGAAGGCTAAAAAGTCACGAGCATGAGGGGGGACAACACCACACTCCCTTGCCAAAATATAAAAGTACATCCAGAAGGATGACTGACTAAAACAAAGAACAACAAGATTAAGTAGCAGCCGAAGTATTATTGGCAACATCATTTAGGTTCGGGTTCACATTCCCGTCAGCATCATTGACCGGGCCTTGAGACCCCTCCAGGCTATCCTTCTCCAGCTCGCCAAGATCCACAAGACTGCCATCCTGCACCACCTTGAAGTAATCCATCTCCGACGAATCCAGACCAGGATGGAGACAGAGAACTTTATCTTTAACTCACTCAAAAGCTTCATCACCAGCAGACAAAATATAGATCTGAGCTTTCTTCAGAGCTTCTTTAAGATCGTTGTTGGATGATAAGAGCTCGACATTATAGGCCTCGGATACCCTCAACTGGTTAGTAAGCTTGGCTAAGGCTGATTTATGATCAGACTCCAGAGTCTCTCTTTCCTTCCTCATGTTAGCTAAATCCTTTTCCAAGCCGAAAAGCTTCTTAGACTGAGATTCCTGAGAGCTCTTCAACTGAGCAACTTCATCCTTGAATTTGGACTCAAGCTTCTCGGAGTCATCAGATAATTCAAACAAACCACGGGCAAGGACATCACACCTCATCAGATAAGAACTAAGATTCTGAGTGATTTTCTACTGACCAATGGATTTAACTTTATTAACATCCTCGGTAGCGTTGAGATGATCACGCAAGTATCTGAAGCCATCAAAATCATTGGACCAAAACGTGAACTCTCCAGACTCAGAATTCTCTCCAGGGCCTCTCATGAGGGATTTAATCTCCATCTCAGCTTGATAAATATCCTCATTCATTTGAACCTTCAGCTTCTTCGGGGGTCACCTTGAGAAGCCTCGTCCTGCATAGGTAAAATAAGAGGTCGAGGCTCAACTTTGCTTGGGGCGGCTTTAGTGCTCGTACCCCTGGGCCGTTTTGGTGCCCGGACTTCTAATCCACCTAAGTCGGACTTAGATACAGATGCTCCCCCAGTTCCTCTCCGGGCTTCCCGAGCTGCTTACATCAATTTATTTTGCTCGGCCACAAATAAGTCAGTCATCTTGTCAACAAACAAACAGCATAAGGTTAGAATAAAAAGAAAGGTGAGGAATAGTTAAAATGAAAAATAATGATTACCCAAGAAGGCAAGGAGTCGGTCGTCGTCTAAGGGAAACAAATCCTTAATCCTCATCATACAGAATAAATCAAGAATAGCCAGGGACTGGAATTCCAAATCATTCAGTTTATCATAATTAAAATCAATGATTGAAAAGGGATCTTTGGTCCAGTAATGAGGAAAGCGGGGATGCCCATCTGTCACACCCTAAATTTTAACCCTAAGATCCCATCTCTTTAGGTCAAGCATTTCATGCATAGCTAACCATTTTTTTTTGCTTTGCTTTGCCTTGTTCTGTTCACTTTTTAATTAGGGATTGCTCCAAAAGGCCTTGAGGATTTAGCCAGTCAAGTCTTGAGGGCATCATCAATCAAGCCAATCCTCACACACATAAGAGACTCATTCCCATCAAAGAAACAAGCACAAGATGGCCTCACATTGAGCCCCTCAGAGTTTCATTGGTACCTAATCAAAAGTTAGGGTTTCTTCAAGACAAAGTCAACTGCACCCATGGATCTTGGTCAAGAATTAGCCACAAGCCCTAAGACATGATCTAAGGCTCATCAAGACACCCATGAAGTCAACTTGAGATGTCCAAGTAGCCCAGCAGATGTATTGGTGGTTGAAAATCAAGGTGGAGATTCATCTATTCAATGGAGTCAAATGTGTCTCTGAAAAGTTAAACTTAAGATTTGAGGTCAACCATGAGCATGACATATCATCTTAAGTGTGGTTGTGAGTTTGGATCAAAAGAAATCAAAAGGAAGCATAAAATCAAGAAATTTGAAGGATTAGGGTTTTGGAAAAGAAATTTCTAAGTGTGAGAATCTCAATTTTGAGCTATTTTGTAACATCCATAACTTCTTCATCCTTGGTTCAAATGGAGAAAATTAGTTATCAAATTGAAGAGGACATAATGTACTTCAAGTTTGAAGAAAGAAAATTGTTCAAGAGATTCATGGATTTCAAGATATGAAAGCCTAAAGTTGAGAAAAACAAGGATGTGAAATTTTGTACTTAGAAATTTTTCTAAGTATGGAATCTCAACATGAAGAGCCAATATTCCAAGACATTTTTCATCATGATCCAAGCCTCATTTCAATTTTCTCTGGTCATGAAAGTTGTAGAGTGTTCTTCTAGATTTCTTTTGAGTACTAGAACTCCTCCATTGGATGTATACAACTCAAGTTATGAAGTCACCAAGATAGGGTTTTTCACTTGACAAGTTTTGGCAACTTTATTGACCAATATTCTAAGGAATTTTTCATCATGATACGAAACATATTTCAATTTTCCTTGGACATGAAGGTTGTAGAGCTCTTTCCAAGCTTTCCATCCATTACTAGAACTCCTCATTTGGAGAAATGTTCACCAAGTTACAATGCTTCAAAGTTGGTGTCACAAATGGGTCAAATTCCATAACTTAAAATTTTTCTAAGTTTTCTTTTGTGGCATGTTAGTGGACATGATTTCAAGCCTTTTTTTTCTCAATTATCCAAGCATGATTTCAGGATGTTTCCAACATGAAAATTGCTCTACCTTCTTCCTAGTTTCCGTTGAACCTAAAACTTCATCATTTGAATCAAAATCCATGGAGTTATAATGGTTTAAAATGGTGTCCACACATTGAATTTACAACAACACATAATGTCATTTCTCATGCACATCTTGGAGTCAAATTTTGGTGGTCACATGAACACTTCAATTCATGCGCATGGCTTTCTGTGCATCTTCCCAAACATTGCTAAAAAAGGGTCTTCCTTGTATGACATGAATAAGGCTTCATATAGCATTTCCATAAAAAAAAGGGATAAGCTTTAGTAGCAAACTTGCTGCTTTATCCTCTTTTCACGCTGCCATCATGAACACACATGATCATGTCATACCTATATGTTATGTTTCATGAACTTTTTGAACCAAACTTTTGCAGCTTGCTTGCCTCAAGTCCATGCGCATAAACCTACCTTGTGTGATCCCCAAAACTTACCATTTTTAAGCCTAACACATATGACACATAAGAGGTACTTTTTGCAACACTTTCACAAAAGTAAAGCAAAACCAAACTTGTGCAGCAAGAATTCTGATCCCACCTTGTTTCATGTTGCTCTCTCTGATCACAAGAGGCCAAGTCACAACCAAGAAAAGTCTAAGCATTCACCTCATCCGTACCATCATCACATTCCCTCCTATTTTCAAAATTTTCTTAAAGTTTTAACCACAAACATTTACCTCAGTAACTAAGGATCTCAACCTCAAAACCTTTAATATTTAACCTAAAAACCCTAGCAAGAAAAGAGGATCTGGATTCTCACAAGAACAGAACTAAACACTTCACTTTCCTCTCAAAAATAATTATTTTCGAATTTCATTTCTCTTGAACTTTCCTTCCATCTCTTGCCTCCATTAATCACTCTCAAACTACAAGGAGTCTTTTGGGGTAGATTGGAGAGGTTATTGGTTCATAAACTGAGCTTCCAAGGCTTCAAGTTTGGTAAACTTTTCTCAAACTTTTTTTTCTCATATTTCACGTGTAATAGTTTTGTTTTGATGCATATTTAAATGTTTGGATTGAACTAAAACATTTTTGGGTTGTTGTTGTGCTGTTTCATAGAAGTTCAGTTTAAATATCTTTTTTTGTGGCTTGATTTAAGTGTCTTGGAGGCTTCAAATGAGAAAGATAAAGTCATAAATGGATTTTGTGTGAAAAATAGAGTGGAGAGGTGGCTTTGTTTTGGCATTTTAGTACGTTTTGCAAACAAGCTCCGGCGGCCGTCGTCGGAGAAGACAATCGGAGCCCTAGCTCCGGCGTCTGACTTACCTTTCCCTTTGACTTGCTTGACTGTGGAGGTGGCACTGATTCAGCGGTGTGTCACTTAAGTGACTTTCCATGTGGCCTTTTTATTTTGTTCTGAAATATTGTTATGATATGGACATGGGCCTGGCTCACTTCGCTATTGACACCCCCACATTTTTTAGCCCAAGCGCTTTGAACTAATTTCCTTCTGTTTCTGTTTTTACTTTAGCACCCCCATTGTCTTTCCCTTTCCTTTGGATAAATCAAAGTTCGGTGGTGAATTATGATTTGCAATTCAAGTTAACTAATAGCTTGATATCCAATTCTCACCGCAACACCATCTAAGGCGTATAACACATGTGGATATCTCGGACCATAGCGAACTCTCAAAAAATGGTCTTTATAATTCTTGTAATTTGAGGTGTAGGCCTGAAGGAAACTTCGGTCAGGCATTCCACTAATATGAACCCAACTCCGGTTATCAATTCCTTTCACCTCAAAGAAGGAAAAAAATAAACCTATAGTCAGAGCAATATCTAAAACCTCGCAAACCCTCTCAAATGCCTTTATAAACCCCAACTGTTGGGACAGAGTTGGGAAGGTGCTATGTTGACGGTCTTCAACACGTCTACCTCGAAATCGGAAAAAGGGATACGGATGTTGAAATCTTCCATAATACTAGGATAAAAGTAGAAAAAGTCTTCAGAAACATCCTTTGGCCAGAGTATACATACTCTTTCCTTTGGGTCGCACGGTTCCAAAATAACGTCATCCTCGAAACCAGTGGAAGATATAATCCTCAGGGATCGGATTTTAGCAATTTCTAAGTCGTCAACAGTACTATTCTTATGATTCATAACATCATAATCAAAGGGAGCATCAATTTCCATTAGAATTTCTACAGAACCTGAAGAGTCAGAGTCAAAGTCACTTTCAGAAGTGAGAATCTCATTATAAAAATTATCTATGACTCGCCTATACTCTTCTACCCCTATAGAATCCATCATCTCTTGTATGTTTTCTTCCCATAGTCTTTTTCTCTCTTCGTCACTCTTACGAATAACCTTACCCTCATTATCACATTCCCTAAGAACTACCCTGTTTGTGTTAAAAAGAATAGAGGAAAATCAAGAGGGAAAGAAAAAAAATACCTGAAGTGAAGAGCGCTTGGAGAGGAGATCAGATTTGCTTAAAGAAGAACGTATGAGTGAAGGAAAGAGAAGACTAACTTTAATAGAAGCCCAACGTTCAAAAAAATGGCTAGAGAATAGCCACTCATGATGTATTAAAGTCATCATAACGCTAGGGAAGATTAAGGGACACGACAGTTTGAAATTTTTTTGACACGTAAGGACCTAAGAAAAAAAGGCCGATCTATAGCACGACACCTAGAAAATATATCCGGGCTTATGTAACTGCCGAGTATTGCACCCCTATAAGCGGATGTAGTACTCGGGGGGCTTATGTACATGCCAAATATATTTGATGCCGGGTTGAGTAGTCAGATAAAGGTGAGCACGAACTAGACTATGGTAATAATGAAGAGAGCTAGAGAAGCCTCATACATAACCCGGACCAGTCATATAGCCCGACTCTCAGCAAGCCGAGTTCTCACAATGCCGGGTACCATACCCCACCAACCCGACGCCGATGCCGGTCACGAGCTCGTCAAATGCCACTCCAACAGTTGTAAAGGTGGTGGCGCATCAATGCAGACGTTACCAGAGCTTCAAAGCCTGTATTCATGGAGGGAAGTTACGACAATGATGATCACATAACGCTAGAAGGCCAAGAGACCTCTCTTAATGGCTTGTCTTAATATAAGGTTATTTAATGGGGCTCCCGCATGAGGGTTGAGCAAGAAATTTATTCTTGAACAATATACAACACCTGTATAGCTCTCAAATCCCCAAACATACTCTATAGTATAGACATCGTAGCTCTCCTTGTCCAGAATAAGAAGAACTAGCACTTTTTGTGGTCTAACCATTTTTGGCTAGAATAATCTGTACTGCAGAAAGCAAGCTACATTGTCAAATCTGCTGTCAGGTAGAGTCTGTGTTCACAAGGCTCAAGAAGATTTGACGTGCTTTACGGATATCTGTAATGCCCCTACTTATTTTAAATTATTTTTTGTAATTTAATTATGTGATAATTGTGATTATGTTGTTTTGATTGGTATTTGATGTGTTTAAGCTACCATTGGTGTGGGTAGTGGGCTTAAGAAAAGACTTTAAGGTGTTGGGAGTGTGTGAGCAAAAGTGTAGAACTTGGTGGTGTGGGGAGTAGAACTAATTAACTTATATTAGTTACATTTTATTTATTTAAATAATATAGGATAAATATTATTTAGATTAAATAATTAGTATTATTATTGTTATTGTTATTATTTTAATTAGTTAGGATTAATAATAATAATAATAATAATAATTATTATTATTATTATTATTCTGGACTGTGCCAGAGGCTGCCCCACTGTCGGGCACGAGCCAACCCAGCTTTCCGTCGGGGAGGGCCCAATGAAGGACCAACTCACCAAATCACACGGGGAGGGATTACGCATCTCCTCCACGGTCTCCACGTTCCCCTCACGCGGGGACACATCATCAGCCAACTACCCATGAGCGAAAGAACAGGTCCTCCACCTTCCAAAGTTCACGGGGCAGTTGACCTAGGACAAAGACCACGTGCTGGCCTTCCTTAAGCCATGTAGAACCTGGAAGTTATTCATATTAGGCCTAACGATCCAACCCAATGCATATAACTGTTGACGCAGCGCTGGGGGCACATTATAAATACCCTCTTTCACTAGAGGGTCATGTATTCTATTCACACGCTTTTTTTGCACTTGCTTACTTGTGATCTCAACTCATTTAGGCATTAGAGTATCTTGCAGGTACACCCCCTCCTCTTCTCCACCACCGGCGAACTAGGAGCTCACGGCGTGTTGCTAGCTGTTGATCACTTTCTGGTCCGGTAAGATCAGTGGCGCCGTCTGTGGGAAACTCTTGCTTCCCCGTTCTTTCTTCTTCAGAAATCCAAGAATCAAAGCATACATCAATTTTTGTCGATCATGGTCAGCCCACGCACTGACGATAACGTCCATGAAACCGCTTTCACAACCTTCACCAACGGCGATGACCACGACCCTAACCCCAACATGATTGTTCCCGTCGAGGAGGGTGACGCCAGGGACGGGTGCACTGCCTCTACCTCACCCGACGATGCGGCCTTCAATGCCCCCAACGCTTTGACAACCCGACTGTCTTCCAGCTAATCCCTGTGCCGCCCAACGTCGACCTGACCAAGGTGGCCCTGTTCACGATAATCAACCAGACGAACCTAATGATTTTCCAGTAGATCGAGAGGATCGGGATGTTGGAAAAAGAACGACAATCACGCCCTCCCCCGTGAAGACATCATCGTCCAGTTTCTCGCAGCCCATCCTCACGACGACGAGAGACCAGTCCTTCCTCTCCCCCGCGGAGACTTCAACATGATGAGTCTTGGAGTCGCTCACCGCGACAACCTGGACGTCGTCCACAGCTGGAAAAGCCTCAGCCCGTGGCCACCCAGAAGCGTGATCGCTCTACTCCCCGATAGGAGCGACGCTTTCCACCTCCCAAGAGAAACAAAGCTGATGGGCAGACGGAGAAATTGAGGAGTCATCCATAGGGTTCTCCCCATCGAGGCAGGAGCCCATGGTATGACCCTTCCCCGTCGTAGTCGCCCATTAGAAGCGACGAGGAGTACCCCCGCGGTCCACTTTCCAAGGCCATCATGGAAACTCGCCTGGCCATGGGTATGGAGAAACCCCCGAGCCTGGCTACCTACGATGGCACGACCGACCCGGACGACCACATTGAGAGCATCGATGTGATGCTCGACTACCGAAATGTCTGGGGAGCCATAAAGTGTAGGCTCTACCCCACACCCCTGAGGAAGGGCGCGATGGTGTGGTATAAGAGCCTCGAGCCCGAATCCATCGCCTTCTGCAAAAAGCTGAAGAGACAATTCTCCAGGCACTTCACTGCTTCCTGGCGACACCCAAAGACGGAGGCGTCCCTGGAAGCCATCATTCAGGGGAAGGAAGAATCTCTCAGGGACTACATAGATTGATTCAATCGAGGGGCGGTCCAAGTGTCTTCCTCGGACATCATGAAGAGATACCTGATCGAGAAAAGACTGCGGCCTCACAGAGATTTCGCCAAGGCAGTTGGTATCGAAAGGCCTAACACGTTGGATAAACTCCTCCATAAGGCCCAGGCCTACATCCAATACGAGGAGAAGGAGGTTGCCAATAGTGCCCGCGACTCGCAGAACTAGGTGTAGCACCCCAAAATTTGCCTTTTCTTTTTTTACCTTTAATTGGCTTATGTTTCATTTCATTCTTTGCATAATCATCTTTTCATATCATTTGGTTCATAGCATGGGATCAAGGTATATGAGAAATCTCAAGTGAATCACATTCTCCTAACCAGTGCAAAATTAGGGTTTTGGTGAAAAGTTAGTGCAAGTGGTTTTTTGAGCCAAATCTTAATTTAAAGGTTTTCCATAGGGTTTCAATTGTCCAAGGATGGAGTATTGCCCATTGGTTCATTTCAGAGGGTTTCAATTGATCAATTGATTAAAAATTAGGAGAATTAGGGAAAAGTCAACTGTGTAGAGGAAAAAGTCAACTCTTGACTTTTTGAGGTCAATCTCATGTTCCTCATCTCAAATATGTTCATTGGTGAAGATTTGATCAAGAGATATCAAGGGATTCATCAAAAATCAAAAGAGATTCAAAGTTGCCAAAAATAGAAATTAGGGTTTCCCAATTTGGTAAGTTTTGGCAAGGTGAGCACCTAACTTTAAGGCATTCTTTCTCTATGATGCAAGCACCAAATTGAAAGTTTCAAGAGGCCTATTGAAATTTCATCTCAAGAGCTTCAAAACCATACCAAGAACATGTCCATTGGATCAAAATCAAGGGAGATATGATGGGTTAAAGTTGAGGGTTTCCAAGGCAAAATTGACCAGCCAGGCAAGTCATGGGCAGCCAGCACGCAGTCATATCATCAAACAGTTTGTGTGCATGTTTTGTCCAAGTTCATAGTCAATTATCTCCATGATGGAAGCTCCAAATTAAAAAGTGTTCAACATGATTTTTCTTCCTCTTGATCTCCTCTTCAATTTTGATGTTGAAGGATTTTTCATCTGATCAACTCGTTGAGAGTTATAGTGGATCAAAGTTAGGGTCATCACACTTGAATGTCACGCGCATAAGGGCAAGGCACAACCAGGTCAGGTTGGTCTGCCAACTCAGCTATGTACCAACACTTTCATGAATGTTTTTGAGCATCTTAAGGGATTCAATTGTGCTTGCTTTGAACATCAATGTTATTGTCCTCCATCCCCTCTTTTCAAAGAGCCAATAATCACATTATTTCACTTATTGATCTTCAAGATTCAGTGATCCAAAGCTCATCTCATCACATCTGTTTTCTTCCATCCCAAGTAAAGCAAAGTTCAAAAAAAAGAAACAAGTTGCATTGTTGTTGACATCACCCATACGCATCATATACAGCCGTGCATAACATTTCTATTCCAAGACAAACCAATCATTACACATCCATACATGATCATGTACCACTTTTACCATATTTGTTTAAACCAACAAAGAGTGAAAATTTCATGACAAGTTATTGCTGCTACAATTCAGTACATCATCACCACCATTCATCCTGACCTCACCATAATTACCATGCTCTCTCTACACATGAACATACAGTCTCACTACTTCACTTCACTCTTATTTCAATTCATTTTTTAACCTCACTCACTTAACCCTGGTTCTAACTGTCAACCATGACAGTTAGAACTTAACCACACATATATAAGGAAGCTTCTAACTGAATTGAAAGAAACTTTTTCATTCTACACACTTCACAAACTTTCATTCTCTCTCTCTCTGAGTTTTCTCTCTCACGAGGTTTCATCTTCATCAATCTCTCTGCAAGTTTCTTTCACTCTCCTTCAAGGATCATCCATGGATTAAGCAAAGGAAGAGAAGCTGCACTTTGATTTCATTCATCTTCTTCACTGAATTGCAAGTACAACAAGTTTCATAGCCTTTATTTGGCCAGTGCTCATCTTCAAAGCTTAAGGAATCTCCTCTCTGGTGTTATCTTGTAGCAAAGGAAGCATCAAAAGTACAGGTCTCAGTTCAAACTTTTTGCTCTCTTTTTGCTCTGATTCTACTTGTTTTTGCATGACTGGAGCTTAATAGAAGCTATTGAACATCTGGCTAGTTGATAGGCACCTTAGGTGCTTAGTTGAAATTTCTAGGGAAAAATGTAGACCTTCGATTCTCTGTGTGTGTGTGAACTTTTTGTGGAAACTGGACCTGGATTCATGATCTACACAGCAAGAGGAACCTTTTGGTATATGGTTTGGTAATTTCTGGACACCTGAAACTTTTGGCAAGGTGGTGAGTGGCCGGAGAAGATGACCAGAGTCTTCTCCGGCTGGTGGCGTTCATCAGCGTCTTAAACCCTAGTTGTTTGGCCAGGTTATGTCCTGGCCATTGATGCGTTTAGATCCTAGGGCTCAGATTGTGCCAGCGAATAAATGAGAGGGCTCCCATGCACGTGCTCTCTTTTTCTGAATTATTTTGAATTAAATGTTCACGTGTGGTAGGTTCATGTTAGTGTATCATGTGCTTGCATCCTGGTCACTTGATTTGTTTACCTTGCATGATCGTCTTGTTTGACTTGGATCATAGGGCTCTCATGAAGTCAAGGTTTGACTGAGCCACATGACATAGACCATTAGACCCCCACGCGTGTGGGCTGGGTCTTGGATTGATATCCACACCCCCTCCTTTTGAGCCCAACATGTATTTGATTTGAATTTTTACTTGTGTTGCACCCCCGGGCTTCTTTTATTTGTTTTTTTATTTTTCTTTTCATACTTGTTTGATATTTGATTTTTAAAAATACTTCCAAGCATGATAAAATTCGGAATAATTCATGATGCATCTTAACTCATTTAAATAATTTTTACATATTTTTATATCTTATTTTGGCATATTTTGATATTTTTCCATGAATTTCCATTTAATTTCTTTTGTATGAACCTCCATTCATGATACTTGCCTCATTCTTGATTTGTTTGACCTAGTTTCGAATTGAATCTGTCCATGAGCATTGATCCATGTTTGCATGACATATTAAGGCATCTCATACCTATTTTTGTATATTATTTAGGTCATTTCTTATTGACTTTTGAATGATGTCTTTGAGCCATTTGTTTGTGTGACTTGTATGAGATTGTGAAGCATGTTTGTGCATGATTCTTAATTAATGTTGATCCATCCTTTTGAGAAATGTTTGCACACTGTTTTAACTTCAAATGACTTGCATCTTCTAATTTTCTTGAGCTTCTAACACCTCCTTTGTTTCATTTTAATTGCATTAATGCATGTGTGTTTGTTAGAAGACTTGTGTTAGGGTTTTGGATGTGTATGGTATACAATCCTTTTTGAAAATTGTTGAGACCTCTTGATACATGTTGTATGAACATTATAGGTCATTTTTATCATGTTATAGGTCATTGCTTGTCCATCTTGAATTGAATTATGTGCACTTGTTTAAACTTGGAATGTTTTTGTGCATTTGTGTTTCTTTTCTTGCATGACTTTGTTGACTTGTTTTCATCAATGCTTGCATGAACTTAAACATCCATTTAAACATGATTTCACTTCTGTTTGTGATCATTATCAACCATATGACATGAATCCTAACATCATCTTACATGTCTCTTAAGTTCATAAACCTTTGCATGCTTGTTTGAACTTGTTTGGACCTAGTTTGTTGTTCTTCTTCAATGTGCTCTAACATAAGACTTGTATAGACTTTGTATACACATTTTTGCATCTTAAATGTCATTGCAAATGTCACATGCTACTGACTTGCATTCATTTACATGTATGTTTATCTTGCATCTTCATTCTTTACTTGTGTTACAAGTATGCTTCCTTGTATGAACTTGAGTGGTGATTGTTTTTACTTCTTCTTACTTAATCAATGCTTGCATTCATGAATCACATGCCATCTTAATGACATCTATATGCATTTTTAAATGTCATTTAATTCTGACTTTGATGTTTATGTGTGCATTCATTTATGTTTATGAACCATATGCATTCATCTTGCATAGTTAATGTACAACTTGCATTTGTGTGAACATTTGATGCATAGTTTGACATTGTTTGATTTCTTTTGGTATGTTAACCTTAGTAGGATGCATTGACATGTACCTACTGACCTTGGATGTTCCTTAACCCTTAGGACCCTTCCCTTTTGGTTTAACCTTTGGTTGCTTCTTAAGTTGTCTTCTTAAGACAATGAGCTTTGTTTGGTTTACTTTCTAGCACTTGTATTCATTACTTGTGATCATGTGGTACTAACCTTTTGTGTAGGGGAAGAGGTAGGGCACTTGAGAATGGGGATGCTTATCCATGTCCATTCCTTCTTTCATCTCTCATCTATCTTACTTCTCTTTCTCTTTTGTGGATTACATGATATAATGCTTTGTGTACAACTATCTCACACCCCTTTGGGATCCTAGCTCATCCTTAATTTTTGATTAAGGTGAGGTAGGATAAGCATTAGATATTGCTATCCCTCTCTCTTCTTTAGACTTAGGTTGTTCTTAAACTTTCCTTTAGGGCCATCCTCTTCATGATAACTCTAGGATAGAATTCCCCTTAGTGTTTTCTTTTCTTTGAGTCTTCTCTTCTCATCTTATAACCTTCTAAAACACTTAATAAAATTAACGTGTATTGCGCATGAGCCTTACTTGTGGGAAGTGAAGAATGAGGGGTTTCCTCTCATTTTTCTAGAGTGTTTGGTGGACGTTCCATCTTGGAACGATTTACTAAGCATTCGTTCCTATGTCATAGACTCCGGTGCAATGCAAGTTATGAACTAACTTCAATCCACTTCTGTCTAAAAAACACAAAACAAACTCAAACCTTTTTCATCCTTCGGGATTGTTAAGTTTCAAACCTTTTTCAGAAAAGGGCACGTTACTTCTGTCTTGTCGCAAACAGGCATTGACCCTAACTGCCGGACGCGAATCTAACGTCGCTCATAAAAAACACACACAACACAAAGTCTTCCCTAGTGAGGGGAACTACGTCGCTCTGATACTCGCGTGCGAGCGAGATACGTAGGCAGGAGATCGTGCGAGATCTCTCTAAGCACAACCTTTCTTCATCACCTCTTTATCTCTTTTCGACCCGTAGGTCAAACTAAGACTGCTCTAACTTCCTCCTTCTGGTTAAATTGAGGATACGTAGGCACAAGAAGGCGGTGTCTTGGCGAGCAACCTTCCCCCTTAGTTCGTGTCCGAACTACGTTGACTCTGACTTTCCCATTGCACGAGGGAATACGTAGGCATAGGACAACGATGTCCTATCGAGTCACTTCTTTTCCTTTTCTTCCTCGTTTCTTCGTTCTCCTCCGTTCCCGTTCCTTTTCCTTTCCAGTAGCAGTGGAGCTTCAGATGACGACACCCTTTGATCGAGACAGCAAGTGTGGATCCCATCGAGTACGATGGATGCGTGGGGGTGCTAACACCTTCCCCTCGCGTAACCGACTCCCGTACCCGTTTCTCTTGGTCGCGAGACCATGTCTTTTTCCTTCCCTCAGGTTTACGCAGTGTTTCCTTTCCCTCTCTTGGGATAAATACACATTGTTGGCGACTCTGTTTCTGCGTCACTTTCGCGTTTGTACTTGGATGAAAATCCTGGGAGAGATAGCTGGCGACTCTGCTAGGGACACTGGTTCCCTAAGCGAGTCAATCCTAGCGCTTGGTTATTTATTTTCACTGGGTGTTTATTGTGGTGCTTTATTTTGCTGTATATTACTGTATTGCTGTATTACTATTTTACTGTTTTACTATATTTACCGCGTTTATGGCATTGCAATTCATTATTATGCTGGACTGTGCTGTGTTGTACTGGTTTCTCTGTTTGGCGGGTTGGGATTCTTTGAGAGATAAGCCAAATACACAGGCTTGAGTATACACCTAGGGCTAGAGTGGAAAGTAGTGGGACCTACGCACCGTCTTGGTACGTTTGGTGTTCACGAAATTCACATCCAGACGAGGCTATCTTGGGAGATATTCTGACGTGTGTGTCTTGCGTATTTCAGGGTGTTGATCTAGAGAGCTGTCGACTCTGGCGACCGTTTCCCCGAGGACTCAGTAAAGGAACTCCTCCCAAGAGGTAGTAATGGCAGACCAGAAATGGAAAACCCATTATACTTCTTGATCCGAGGACCCGAAACTGGGAACTTATATAGGATGACCCTTTTGAGGGGAATCAGTTGAGGCCTCCTCGATTGACGATGATGCCAAACCATAAGTGGTGAACGTATCATCATTTCTCAACCTGAGAGTCCGTGATATTGAGGATCCTCGCCTTTCTAGTACCCACATGTGGCAGGGGTTGAGTGTTTACAGTTTTGCAGGTAACCGTAACTTTCATCCTACCTGGTATTCTAGTTCTCTTATCAGTGTGAACTTATCAGCCTGGTATTCTGGTTATCCTAGTATTCTGGTTATTCGGATATTCTGGTATTCCGGTACTCTTCAGAGCAGACCTTTGAACTTATCCATTCAGCAGCACAGTAATACAGAGCTTTATGGAAGCCTTGATCCCATGTCTGTTGCATCTGCATCATCATTTTTGCATACATGTTCTTGTATTTCCAAAGGATATTAACTTTGAGACTCGCTGTTGAGCATTTCCGTCTATTTCTTGTGATTCTTTTGTCAAAAAAAAACTTGAATCAAAACCGAATGATTCCTTGGAAATATTCGAACATGGAATTTGCATTGCATTTCCATACTCATATGCATGGCAGGTGTTTGAGGCTGGCCTTTTGATCCCGATCGGGTTTTCTTCATGGTTGTAGATTCAACTTTTTTCAATCGTATCCTACTTGAGCCAATCAAAAGAGAGCTATGGAACAGATGTAGGCTGAGATGGCTGCCATGCAGGCTCGCATGGCCTAGTTCATGGAATTAATGCAAGGCGTTGCACAAGGGCAAGAACAGCTAAGGACCCTTGTCCAACCCTTGGTGGCGAGAGTTGACGAGGATGGCGTTCTTCATGGCGGCCTTCATAATGATGTCGTTCTTCCGGGGGAGGCGTTGGGGGTATTGGTATTCCTGTTGGTCCTCCGGGAGGGGGTGTTCATGTCCCTTCTGTTGTCATCCCTCCGGGCGGAGTGGAACATGTTGTGATTCCTTATGTTGTAGGAGGAGGAAATAGTGTATGTGTTGTTCATGGTCATCGATATGATGACCAACAGGATGACATATTTTCTGTGCAAGGCGGGGATATTGTTCCCCAGGTTGATAATAATCAAAGAATCAGGATGATTGAAGAGCAGTTGAAAAGGGTTGTGAATCAGAACTCTTTGGGTATGGATTTGGATGATTTAGAGCTGGTCCCCGGTGTCAGAATTCCGCACAAATTTCAGGTTCCTACCTTTGATAAATATAATGGTACCACTTTCCCAAAGACTCACGTTCGGGCTTACGCAAGGAAAATGGTTGCGTACTCTAAGGACGAGAAATTACTGATGCATTTCTTCCAAGATAGCCTGTCTAGGGCATCCTTGGAGTGGTACATGCAATTAGAGAGATGTCACATCCGCAACTGGAGAGAGCTGGTAGAGGCTTTTATCAAACACTATCAGTATAACACTGATATGGCTCCTAATAGGACTCAGCTGTAGAGTATGTCTCAGAAGAACAACGAGAGCTTCAAGGAATACGCCTAGAGGTGGCGTGAACTAGCGGCAAGGGTACAACCTCCCATGTTGGAGCGGGAGATGTTAAATATGTTTATGGCTACCTTACCATGTCATTATTACAAGAAGCTGATACCTTGCATGTCTGGAAAGTTTGCCGACTTGATCTTAGTTGGAGAAATGGTCGAAAGCGGTATCAAAATGGGAAAGATTCAAGTTGCTCCCGATTATTCTGAGAATGCAAAGAAACTTTACAGGGGGAAGAAAGAGAGACTAATGTCGTTCAGTACCAACAACCTCATGCTCCTCAACAACAGAACTATCGGCGCCAGAATCAGCATAGGCCTCGCAACAACCTGGAAAGAAGGAATGCTCCTCTTCATCCAGTTCCCATGTCGTACAGTCAACTCTTGCCACACCTGGTTCAAAATTCATTGGTGGAGTCTAAGACTTTGAAGCCTGTTCCAGAACCATACCCTCTGGGGTACAATCCCCATCTGCAATTTGGATATCATGGAGGATCTATGGGGCACTCAACTAAAGATTGCAAAGCCTTTCAGGCCAAAGTGCATTAATTGATTGACAAAGGGTACATATCCTTTCCAGAAGGAGACTTGGTTGTGCATGTCGACCTCTCATCTGTTTGAAGAATTCAAGGGTCATCTACTAAAGCCAGTAGTCCAGGCGGAGTCAAGTCACCTCAACAATGGCAATCATTAGTTTCTTTACTGCATTTTCATATGTAGCTTTCATTTGTTTGTTTAAACACTGTCTGCATGTAAAAACTTGTTTGTGTTTTGAATGTTGATTTTAATACAATGGATGTGTTGTTCTTGAAGTAATTTACTTTTATGCACTCATATCATGTTTATATGCATTGCAATACCAACTTTCTTGTCTAGAACTCTTGAGGGAGGATGATGAGATGAAAACGCAAAATCTTTGGTTGCGTGCTTTTGGATAAAACCCTATTGATGATGTACAGGCATTGCTTCAAATCCCTAAACACTGGAGATATAAGGGAGATAGACCCTCGTTAACCCTGTTGAGCCTTAAAGTAGGAGTTTCTTTCATACGAAAAAACCCTCACATTTAACCTAGGGGCAGGGTAGTTGTTAGTAATTTGACCGAGCGCCCAAATTTCAAAAGGAGTGTGCATCTGAGGATCCATTATCCTTCTTCTATTCCACCATCAAGAAGTCAAAATATGTGAGACCACAATGGTTATCCATCAACAATCAAGGAGTGAGGAAGTCACAACCCTTTCAAACAAGTCAGATAAATCAGTGTCACACGATTTGCTCAAAACGAAAAAAATAGAGAAAAAATAGAGAAAGAAAGACCGCTAAGTCGAAAGTTTGAAAACAAATGACTTAGACAAAAGTTAGGGCATCCCGCTGGACTTCAAAATTGAAAAAAAACTCAAAAGAGTCAGTCCAGGCAAAAATCAGGGAAAGCAAAAGAATGAGAAAGCGAAAAGCTAAAAAGGATTACAAAGAAAAATCCTCGATAAGAACAAAGTCGTGTGGCTACAGGCACAAAAGACAAAAGGGGTGACTGTCACTCTAAAACCTCATTAGGTGTCAAACCATCAGTTGCATGGGTTCCTTAAAGATCACAAAATCTTTTTGAGAGATGAGCGCTTGTGCCAAATTAGCTGAACGTAGGACTGGAGAACATCACGAAGAGTGGGTGTGCACCGATAAATTTTGAGCCACAAACCCTTTTTCTGAAACTGTGAACCAGGCCACGTTACAACCCTTAAAAGTCCTAATTGAAACAGGGTTTTTTCTGAAGGCGTAATTCAGCGAGATAGCGTTCCTGGCTCCTATGGGTTATGCTAATAAGATTTTTGTTGGTATTGGATGTGCGTATTGTTTTCCATTCAAAAATCAATGTCGCATCCCAGCTAGTGATTCGTTCACAAGGCTTGGCGATGCATTTTCAATAAAACTTCAAGGTTAACACGAGTGTTGTATTAGAATTGTCATTCTCACAATAAACATTTTCTACTTGCATGTGTTTGACATCAAAGAAGCTTACACAATGAACATCAGTCGAGAAGCTCGATCACGCCAAGTTGAGATGGTGAAAACTCCGAAGGACAGTCATGTCAAGGGGTATGTGGCCAAGAGACTGTGCGCAACCCGGGGGTTCCCGATAAATGGTGATAAGATGCAGCCAATCTGGAGCAGTCACATTGAAAACTCTCCCTAAAGCAGCCAATATGGGGCAATCAGGTCGATTTGACAAATCTCTGTAAGATCAGTCAGGGGCAAAGTTTCTTCAAGACTTGGGGCAGGCCACCTCTAGAGCGTAAGAAGTTGTCCACTCCTGAAGACGGTTAATTGAAAGTACCTCTTCAAGGTTCAAAATACTGGGGCAAAGTATTTTTCAAGTCATTACAAATCCTTTCGAGGTAATTTACTTCATGGATTATGAAGTCTGGGGCAGTTACGTCGAGATCTGATAAATATCTCCAAGAGTTTGAAGACCCTGGGGCAGTGTGAATGCCCGGTCTTCTATAAAATCCTCTTGAGAAGATTTCTTCCTTTAGACCTGGTGGTCTGGGGCAAGTGGAGAGTTCAAAGGGTCGTTTATGACCATAGAGACAGGTCAGGCTGGGTAACAAGTTTGTTTTTCCCCTGTAACGTTACTCTCCCCAGCACTGAAAGTTCATCATCCTCAGCAGAGTTTACTCTCCCCAGCAAGAGTACAGAGGATTGTGTTCCCCAGCCGAAGTCATGGTTAGTTTATTATTCCCCAGCAAGCAGTTTAAAGTGGATTGCTCCGAGGTGAATGTGGTTGTATCTCCAGCAGGAGATGTGTTTGATGTTTTTGAAAAGACTTTATTTTCCCCACAGAGCCTGGTACTCACTTTCCTCAGCAGGTCAAGAAGTGTATTTCCGTCAGAAACTGCACGCTCTAATCCCCGGCAAGGTAAATTCTTTCCTCCAACAGCAGGTTAAGCTCAATGATATCCCTCAGTAGGTTTTGTTGACTTTCCTCCCCAGCAGAGTTATGCTCCCTAGCATTGAGGTTTCATCATTCTCATCAGACTGTCACTCTCCCCAGTCAGAGTACAAAAGATTGTTCCCTAGCCAGCATTTAAAATGGATTGCTGTAGGGTGGATATATTTTATTACCGCAGGATATTTGTGGAATGTATTCCCGGGACAAAGATGTTGTCTTCCCCACAGAGTATTAGTGTCTACTCCCCTCGGCCAGTCAGGAAACGTGTTTTCACCACCCTCAGCAGGATAAGGGCGAAGTCATTTCCCTAGCAGCGGGTTAAGTTTAATGGTGTCCCCACCAGATCCAGTACTTGTGATTTGTATCCCCAAGCAGAGTTTGGTGGTAGTCTTCGCAGCAGGTTTGTTCAACGATGGTTGACATCCCCAACAGGTTTAAGTCCAAGTGATATTTGGCACTCTTCTGATTCAGGCCTTGGTTTCCTTTTTCAATGAGTTATATATAATCCTCAGTAGAGTGGATTTTCTTTTGGATTTCATCTCCAGCAGAAGTTGTTGATCAAAGGAGTTGTTCAATGTGATTCTTCTCGGTAGAGTTCTTGGACTCAGAGGACAATTTATTTTGTCATCCTCGGTGGAGCTGCCTTCGTATTCAGCATCTATTTTGCTGGAGCGTTTCTTTTTGCATTGCATAAGCATCATTTGCATGGCATCCTCCCAAACGCGTAGCATTTCCATTTCATATGGAGCATTACGCCATAGAAAACTTCAAACATATGCATTCGAAGCATAAGCCAGGTTTGATACTTTCTTTGCCAGTTCTCTTCCTCAGCAGAGATGGCATAACTCAGAAGATTTTGCTTTATCCTCGGTGAGATCGCCGAGGGATGTGTTCATCCTACCTGTGCTCCCCGGCAGAGTCTTTTATTTAGACTTCTCATTTCCCCAACGGAGTCATCTTACCTTTGGGTTGTAAGTCCGTTGACTTTACCTCTTGCCCTTTCGGTTCACGACCGTATCTTTGTTGGGAGTCTGCCTTTGATTGGCCAACCCCTTTTGTAAACCCAATTCTCGCCTGGTAGTCAGTTCTCGTCTGACTTATTGCATGAAATCCAGTTCTCGCCTGGTAGTCAATTCTCGTCTGACTTATTTTGGTAAATCCAGTTCTCGCCTGGTAGTCAGTTCTAGTCTGACTTATTTCGGGAAACCCAGTTCTCGCTTGGTAGTCAGTTCTCGCCTTACATCTCTTTGGTAAACCCAGTTCTTGCCTGGTAGTCAGTTCTTGTCTGACTTATTTTGTGAAACCCAGTTCTCGCCTGGTAGTCAGTTCTCGTCTGACTTATTTCATTAAACCCAGTCCTCGCCTGGTAGTCAGTTCTCGTCTGACTTATTTCGGGAAACCCAGTCCTCGCCTGGTAGTCAGTTCTCGTCTGACTTATTTCGTGAAATCCAGTTCTCGCCTGGTAGTCAGTTCTCGTCTAACTTATTTTGTTAAACCCAGTTCTCGCCTGGTAGTCACTTCTCGTCTGACTTACTTCGTGAAACCCAGTTCTCTTCCTCAGCAGAGATGGCATAACTCAGAAGAATTTGTTTCACTTTATCCCCAGTGAAGTCCACCTTTGGCTTGGTCTTCCTTTTCGAGTTCGTCTTCGGCCGTCCTCGTGTTACCCTTTGGTTGAAAGTCCACCTTCGGCTTGGCCTTTCTTTTCGAGTTCGCCTTTGGCCGTCCTCGTATTATTTTATTGTTGGAAAGTCCACCTTCAGCTTGGCCTTTCTTTTCAAGTTCGTCTTCGGCCGCCCTCGTATTATTTTGTTGGGTAGTCTGCCTTCGGCTGGAAAATACTCCATTTCATTATACCCACAGGTTGCAAATTTCAGGGTTCTTTTGGTATTTAATCTCCGTGTATCCTTGAATGTCTGAAAGTCGTTGCTATCATACCTTCAGGACCAAGTAGATTGAATAGGGGCAGCTGTAGCACCCCAAAATTTGCCCTTTCTTTTTTTACCTTTAATTGGCTTATGTTTCATTTCATTCTTTGCATAATCATCTTTGCATATCATTTGGTTCATAGCATGGGATCAAGGTATATGAGAAATCTCAAGTGAATCACATTCTCCTAACTAGTGCAAAATTAGGGTTTTGGTGAAAAGTCAGTGCAAGTGGTTTTTTGAGCCAAAGCTTGATTTCAAGGTTTTCCATAGGGTTTCAATTGTCCAAGGATGGAGTATTTCCCATTGGTTTATTTCAGAGGGTTTCAATTGATCAATTGATTGAAAATTAGGAGAATTGGGGAAAAGTCAACTGTGCAGAGGAAAAAGTCAACTCTTGACTTTTTGAGGTCAATCTCATGTTCCTCATCTCAAATATGTTCATTGGTGAAGATTTGATCAAGAGATATCAAGGGATTCTTCAAAAATCAAAAGAGATTCAAAGTTGCCAAAAATAGAAATTAGGGTTTCCCAATTTGGTAAGTTTTGGCACGGTGAACATCCAACTTTAAGGCATTTTTTCTCTATGATGCAAGCACCAAATTGAAAGTTTCTAGATGCCTATTAAAAGTTCATCTCAAGAGCTTCAAAACCATACCAAGAACATGTCCATTGGATCAAAATCAAGGGAGATATGATGGGTTAAAGTTGAGGGTTTCCAAGGCAAAATTAACCAGCCAGGCAAGTCATGGGCAGCCAGCACGCAGCCATATCATCAAACAGTTGGTGTGCATGTTTTGTCCAAGTTCATAGTCAATTATCTCCATGATGGAAGCTCCAAATTAAAAAGTGTTCAACATGGTTTTTGTTCCTCTTGATCTCCTCTTCAACTTTGATGTTGAAGGATTTTTCATCTGATCAACTCGTTGAGAGCTATAGTGGATCAAAGTTGGGGTCATCACACTTGAATGTCATGCGCATAAGGGCAAGGCACGACTAGGTCAGGTTGGTCTGCCAACTCAGCTATGTACCAACACTTTCATGAATGTTTTTTAGCATCTTAAGGGATTCAATTGTGATTGCTTTGAACATCAATGTTGTTGTCCTCCATCCCCTCATTTCAAAGAGCCAATAATCACATTATTTCACCTATTGATCTTGAAGATTCAATGATCCAAAGCTCATCTCATCACATCTGTTTTCTTCCATCCCAAGTAAAGCAAAGTTCAAAAAAAAGAAACAAGTTGCATTGTTGTTGACATCACCCATGCGCATCATGTACAGTTATGCATAACATTGCCATTTCAAGACAAACCAATCATTACACATCCATACATGATCATGTACCACTTTTGCCATATTTGTTTAAACCAACAAAGAGTGAAACTTTCATGACAAGTTATTGCTTCTACAATTCTGTACATCATCACCACCATTCATCCTGACCTCACCATAATTACCATGCTCTCTCTACACATGAACATACACTCTCACTACTTCACTTCACTCTCATTTCAATTCATTTTTTAACCTCACTCACTTAACCCTGGTTCTAACTGTCAACCATGATAGTTAGAGTTTAACCACACATATATAAGGAAGCTTCTAACTGAATTGAAAGGAACTTGTTCATTCTACACACTTCACAAACTTTCATTCTCTCTCTCTCTCTGAGTTTTCTCTCTCACGAGGTTTCATCTTCATCAATCTCTCTGCAAGTTTCTTTCACTCTCCTTCAAGGATCATCCATGGATTAAGCAAAGGAAGAGAAGTTGCACTTTGATTTCATTCATCTTCTTCACTGAATTGCAAGCACAACAAGTTTCATAGCCTTTATTTGGTCAGTGCTCATCTTCAAAGCTTAAGGAATCTCCTCTCTGGTGTTCTCTTGTAGCAAAGGAAGCATCAAAAGTACAGGTCTCAGTTCAAACTTTTTGCTCTCTTTTTGCTCTGATTCTACTTATTTTTGCATGATTGGAGCTTAATAGAAGCTATTGAACATCTGGCTAATTGATAGGCACCTTAGGTGCTTAGTTGAAATTTCTAAGGCATAATGTAGACCAACGTGTATTTGATTTGGATTTTTACTTGTGTTGCACCCCCTGGCTTCTTTGATTTGTTTTTTTATTTTTCTTTTCATACTTGTTTGATATTTGATTTTTAAAAATACTTCCAAGCATGATAAAATTCTGAAATAATTCATGATACATCCTAACTCATTTAAATAATTTTTGCATATTTTTATTTCTGATTTTGGCATATTTTGCTATTTTTCCATGAATTTCCATTTAATTTCTTTTGTATGAACCTCCATTCATGATACTTGCCTCATTCTTGATTTGTTTGACCTAGTTTTGAATTGAATTTGTCCATGAGCATTGATACATGTTTGCATGACATATTAAGGCATTTCATAACTATTTTTGTAGATTTTTTTAGGTCATTTCTTATTGACTTTTGAATGATGTCTTTGAGCCATTTGTTTGTGTGACTTGTATGAGATTGTGAAGCATGTTTGTGCATGATTCTTAATGAATGTTGAGCCATACTTTTAAGACATGTTTGCACACTATTTGGACTTCAAATAACTTGTATCTTCTAATTTTATTGAGCTTATAACACCTCCTTTGTTTCATTTTAATTGCATTAATGCATGTGTGTTTGTTAGAAGACTTGTGTTAGGGTTTTGGATGTGTATGGTATGCAATCCTTTTTGACAATTGTTGAGACCTATAGATACATGTTGTATGAACATTATAGTTCATTTTTATCATGTTATAGGTCATTTCTTGTCCATCTGGAATTGAATTATGTGCACTTGTTTAAACTTGGAATGTTTATGTGCATTTGTGTTTCTTTTCTTGCATGACTTTGTTGACTTGTTTTCATCAATGCTTGCATGAACTAAAACATTCATTTAAACATGATTTCACTTCTATTTGTGATCATTCTCAACCATATGACATGAATCCTAACATCATCTTACATGTCTCTTAAGTTCATAAACCTTTGCATGCTTGTTTGAACTTGTTTGGACATAGTTTGTTCTTCTTCTTCAATGTGCTCTAACATAAGACTTGTATGGACTTTTTATGCACATTCTTGCATCTTAAATGTCATTACAAATGTCACATGCTACTGACTTGCATTCATTTACATGTATGTTCATCTTGCATCTTCATTCTTTACTTGTGTTACAAGTATGCTTCCTTGTATGAACTTGAGTGGTGATTGTTTTTACTTCTTCTTACTTAATCAATGCTTGCATTCATGAATCACATACCATTTTAATGACATCTCCATGAATTTTTAAATGTCATTTAATTCTGACTTTGATGTTTACGTGTGCATTCATTTATGTTTATGAACCATATGCATTCATCTTGCATAGTTAATGTACAACTTGCATTTGTGTGAACATTTGATGCATAGTTTGACATTGTTTGATTTCTTTTGGCATGTTAACCTTAGTAGGATACATTGACATGTACCTACTAACCTTGGATGTTCCTTAACCCTTAGGACCCTTCCCTTTTGGTTTAACCTTTAGTTGCTTCTTAAGTTGTCTTCTTAAGACAATGAGCTTTGTTTGGTTTACTTTCTAGCACTTGTATTCATTACTTGTGATCATGTGGTACTAACATTTTGTGTAGGGGCAGAGGTAAGGCACTTGAGCATGGGGGTGCTTATCCATGTTCATTCCTTCTTTCATCTCTCATCTATCTTACTTCTCTTTCTCTTTTGTGGATTACATGATATAATGCTTTGTGTACAACTATCTCACACCCTTTTGGGATCCTAGCTCATCCTTAATTTTTAATTAAGGTGAGGTAGGATAAGCATTAGATATTGCTATCCCTCTCTCTTCTTTAGACTTAGGTTGTTCTTAAACCTTCCCTTAGGGCCATCCTTTGCAGGATAACTCTAAGATATAATTCCCCTTGTGTTTTCTTTTCTTTGAGTCTTCTCTTCTCATCTTATAACCTTCTAAAACACTTAATAAAATTAACGTGTATTGCGCATGAGCCTTACATGTGGGAAGTGAAGAATGAGGGGCTTCCTCTCATTTTTCTAGAGTGTTTGGTGGACGTTCCATCTTGGAACGATTTGCTAAGCATTCGTTCCTATGTCATAGACTCTGGTGCAATGAAAGTTATGAACTAACTTCAATCCACTTCTATCTAAAAAACACAAAACAAACTCAAACCTTTTTCATCCTTCAGGATTGTTAAGTTTCAAACCTTTTTCAGAAAAGGGCATGTTACTTCCGTCTCGTCGCAAACAGGCATTGACCCTAACTTTCGGACGCGAATCTAACGTCGCTCATAATAAACACACACAACGTAAAGTCTTCCCTAGTGAGGGGAACTACGTCGCTCTGATTCTCACGTGCGAGCGAGATACGTAGGCAGGAGATCATGCGAGATCTCTCCGAGCACAACCTTTCTTCATCACCTCTTTATCTCTTTTCGACCTGTAGGTCGAACTACGACTGCTCTGACTTCCTCCTTCTGGTTAGATTGAGGATACGTAGGCACAAGACGGCAATGTCTTGGCGAGCAACCTTCCCCCTTAGTTCGTGTCCGAACTACATTGACTCTGACTTTCCCATTGCACGAGGGAATACGTAGGCATAGGACGACGATGTCCTATCGAGTCACTTCTTTTGCTTTTCTTCCTTGTTTCTTCATTCTCCCCTGTTCCCGTTCCTTTTCCTTTCCAGTAGAAGTGGAGCTCCAGATGACGACACCCTTTGATCGAGACAGCAAGCGTGGATCCCATCGAGTACGATGGACGTGTGGGGGTGCTAATACCTTCCCCTCGCGTAACCGACTCTCGTACCCATTTCTCTTGGTCGCGAGACCATGTCTTTTTCCTTCCCTCAGGTTTACTCAGTGTTTCCTTTCCCTCTCTTGGGATAAATACACATTGCTGGCGACTCTGTTTCCGCGCCACTTTTCCGTTTGTACTTGGATGAAAATCCTGGGAGCGACACTAGGAGAGTGCCAAAAGCACTAAGCACGAATACTTCGTTGCTCCCCAACGTGAAGGTGAGAAAAGAAGAGAAGATCGGCCCCGAGACTTCCGAGAGCATAAGGGGCCAGCATGTCGCTTCACCAAGTACACGTTACTCACAACTCCCCGCAAGCACATTTTGGCCAAGTGCATCAACTCGGAGTTCCAAAGAGGTGGTGTCCGCTTCCCGAAGCTGACATCCCCTAAGCCCAACTTCGACAAGTCCAAGTACTGTCGGTTCCACAGGAGCCATGGAAAAGTCACGGAAGATTGCATCCATCTCAAGGATGCCATCGAAATCCTAATCAAGGAAGGGCACCTAAAGCAATATACCATGGGGAACGAAGCTCCTTGACAGGAAACCCATGAGGCGAAGAAGGTCGAGGAGGTAACGCCACCCTCCGACAACACTGGGTCGTAGGTCGCTCTGTGTGTCTCCCGACCAGAAGATTTCTACCACCCCCCCTACGAGGCCGACGCGCCCGTGTCCGCTCGTAGCTTATGGGAGAGCTTTCCCGCCACCATGGTCATATCCGGCAGAGTGTTCAACAAGCTCTCCATGGGGTCGGTGAAGCGAAAGTTTGACGAGCTAATTGAGGCAAGCTCAGCAGAGAGCACCACCTTCAACAAAATCCAGGGGAGATCAAACCCCATCACTTTCTACCTCGAGGAGCTACGGGTGGCTCCCAAATTCCAGCATCCCTCTCCTGATCAGGGACCAGATGGCAAACTTTGACATTTGTTGCATCCTCGTTGACTAGGGAAGCTCGGTTGACATAATGTATCCTCACCTATTCACCACCCTCCAACTTGACGAGACGTATCTGACCCCGGACATTGGCTCCGACTTGCAGGGCTTCAATGGCACCACCACAAGGCCATGAGGCTACGTTGAGCTACTTGTCACCTTCGGGTCCGAAGAGACTGCCAGGCAGGTCAAGGTTCACTTCTTGGTTATAGAGTTCCCCTCTCTATACTAGTGAATTCTGGGAAGGCCAACCCTGGCCGAGCTAACGACAGTACCATCCACAGTCCACCTGAAGATGAAGTACTACACTGCCAGAGGCCGCGTCGTCACCCTCCAAGGGGACATTGAAGCTTCCAGAAGATTCTTTGAGGCATCCATAAAGGGGTTGAACTCGATCAACATCAAACCCAAGATCGTCGGCAAGCCAACCCAGGCCGAGGAGCAGAAGCCACTTCCGCGTGTCAACTCGGTTGACCTCGACAATCGCTTCCCCAGCAAGCAGGAGCAAAATGAAGTGGCGGCCAACGCACCTCCAGCAAATGGTGGCGACAGGCAGCTCCTCCATAGACGTGCGCCCCATTCCAGATGGTGATTTTGAGCTCATCATTCTCGGTGAAGACCCTGATAAGAGCGTGAAGATCGGCACAGGACTCCCCGACTTGGCGAGGAAGTAGCTGAAAGCCTGCCTCGGGGAGTGTTGCAGAGATGCTCAAGCTTGACCCCGACTTGGCCTTCCACCAGCTCATCATATATCCGACCGCCAGGGCCATATTACAACATACGCATAGGCAGTTTCCCGAGAAAGCGGTTGCTGCTGAAAAACTGTAAAAGACCTCTTAGAGGCAAACTTCATTTCGGAAGCCCAGTACATAACTTGGTTGTCCAACGTTGTATTAGTTAAGAAATCTAATGGAAAATGGAGAATGTGTGTTGACTATACCAATCTCAATAGGGAATGCCCCAAAGATGCATATCCACTGCTTAACATCGACAAACAGATCGACAATTCTGTAGGTTTTAAATTATTGTCGTTCATGAATGATAAGCAATACACGACTTTCATGACCGACAGCGAATGATGAACAAAGTCTTCCGGGGTGAAATCAGAGACATGCTCGAGGTCTACATGGACGACATGATCGTGAAATCACGAGAAGAAATCAACCACACCGCTCATCTCAGAAGACTCTTCAATATAGCGAGGAGATGCAAAATAAGATTCAACCCGGAGAAGTGCACCTTCAGTGTCCAAGCAGGAAAATTACTCGGCTTTTATTTGACAGAACGGGGAATCGAGGCGAACCCCAACAAGTGCAGGGCATTCTCCGAGTTGCCAATGCCGAACTCAAAGAAATCAATCCAATCCCTAAACAAGATGCTTTCCTCACTATCCCGCTTCAGGGCCAAGTCTGCCCAACACGCGCTCCCGTTTTTCAAGCTTTGCGCAAGGGGGCCACATTTGAGTGGACTGAGGAGTGCGAGCAAGCCCTTATCCACCTCAAACAAGTCCTCTCGCAACCCCCAGTCCTCTCACGATTGGAAAATGGGTAGAATTTATATTTGTAAATCACCGTCGCAACTGAGGCCGTCAGCGTGACTCTCATTCGCAAAATCCCCGAGGTACAGAAACCAATCTACTTCACCAGCAAAGTACCACCAGATCAAGAAGGTCGCTCTGGCCCTCATCAATGTGGCCAAAAGGCTATGGCTCTACTTCCTGGCCCACACGATCGTGGTTAGGATGAACCAACCCGTGAAGCAGCTGCTTGGTCATCCCAACATGGCGGGTAGGATGTTTAAATGGTCGCTCGAGCTCTCTGAGTTTGATTTCCAGTACGAGAGCAGGAAGGCCCTGAAGGCTCAAGTGTTAGCTGACTTCGTCGCGGAAATGACCTTAATGATCTCCTCGACCGATGGATCCCATAAGTGGACCATCTATGTCGATGAGGCATCCAACTCGATAGGAAGTGGAGCAGGCATCATTACGGAGAATGAAGAAGGCATCTTGATCGAGGTTTTCCTTGCCCTATCCTTCTCGACTTTGAACAACTAGGCCGAGTATAAGGCCTTCCTCGCTGGACTGCGCCTGGCCGAGAACCTTGGCGCGAAGGAGGTGAAGATATATACCGGCTCCCAGCTCGTCGCCTCTTAGGTGCGGGGGGAGTACTGGGCTAAAAACGACAACATCGTCGAGTACTTGGCCTTAGTGAAAGAAAAGATGAAAAAGTTTGACTCCGCAGAGGTGAAACATGTTCCCTGCGAACACAATACCAGGGCAGACATCTTGTCAAAACTCGCAAGCACGAAGAAGAAGGGCGGAAACAAGTCCGTCATCCAAGAGGCGCTTTCTCAACCAAGAATCGAGAAACCCACCCCGACCGTCGATGTAAACTCCATCGACGACAGCAACTGTTGGATAACCCCAGTTTACATGTACCTCAGCACAGGGGAACTACCCACCAACTCCAAGGAGGATAGCATAGTCAGGCGCCGAGCTTGCTCTTATGTCCTAGTCGAGGATAGGATGTACAGGCGTGAATTCTCCATCCCCCTCCTCAAGTGCATCGAGGAATCCAAGATCTCTCACGTACTACTGGAGATCCACGAAGGGATCAATGCCCAGCACCTCGGTGGACGATCCCTTGCCCGTAAGGCTCTGCGGGCAGGATACTATTGGCCCACCATGCAACAAAACGCCAAAGAGCATGTCAAGAAGTGAGACACATGCCAACACCACGGGGATATGCACCTGGAACCCCCCCCCCCCCCCCAACGAGCTCAAGTCGCTTTCATCCTCGTGGCCCTTCGCGTGGTAGGGGATGGTCAACCTCAGGCCTTTCACCATAGGATTATACCAGAATAAATATTTGATAGTCGGCGTCGACTACTTCACGAAGTGGATAGAGGCCGAAGCCCTCGCCAAAATCACGACACATAACATGCTCCGCTTCTACAAATGGAACATACTTGCCCGGTTCGGCGTACCCCAAGCAATTGTCACCGACAATGGGACACAGTTCACTTACAAAAATTTCCAGGACTTCGTTTCCAAGCTGGGCACCAAGCAACATTTCACGTCTGTTGAGCACCTGTAAATAAACGAGCAGGCTAAAGTTGCGAACAGAGTGATCTTGTGATGCCTGAAACAAAGACTAGGTGAAGCTAAGAAGAGGTGGGTCGAGGAGCTACATAACGTGCTTTGGGCCTACAGGACGACCCCACACTCGACCACCGTAGAGACCCCGTTCTGACTGACCTACGGAACCGAGGCAGTAATTTCGGTAGAAATAAGAGAACCCTCTAGGAGGACCAAATCTCCCCTCGATGAGGAGACGAATGATGAGGCCCTAAGGGAGGAGCTCGACCTAGTCGAAGAAATCCGGTATGCGGCATCCCTCCACGAAGCCTCACTCAAACAAAAGACAACTTTGTGTCATGAAAGAAAATTCATTAAACGTGAATTCCAGGTAGGAAGTCTAGTCCTACGAAGGAACCAGAAAGACTCACGCGAGGGCAAACTCATTGCGAACTGGGAAGGCCCTTATCGCCTCCACGCGAAAACAAAAAACGGGGCCTACTACCTCGAGAACCTGCACGGGGAGGAACTTTCTCGACCATGAAACACTAAAAAGCTCAAATAATATTACAGTTAAACACTGCCCGCGGCGTACTTGGTCTGACCACGACAAAGTGCGTCCCGACCACAGGAGTGCGCTAGAGTATAAGCACGACTCCTAAATTTAAAACAAAAAGATAATGGACCATTCTTGTGTGTGCGAGAAGACTCTTGATCTGACAGGGACACCTCAACTGAGCTCCTCCATTGTCATACCAATTAGGCAGAACACCCAGCTCGTGATGGGAAGTTCACGCCACGGAGAAAAGACCTCGACCAAGCTCTTGGCTTCGTCAACGGTCGGAACCCAACTCTGACCACTCAACTAGTTCTCTGCAAAGTCGAGGATCAATTATGTTGAGCAAAGGCCCCAAATACTTAATAATAACAGGCAAGCACAATATTGCATACATATTAACGAGGGAAACAAATACCCAACAAATAACACACAAAATGCGAAAAGACTGACTGAAAGCTCCTGGTGTTTGACTAAATTTTGCTAAAACATACTAATGAGATAATTGAAGAATCTGCAGAAGAAAAAGATGTCGAAGAAGATGTCCCAGCTTGGAGACTAGACATCCTGGCTGACTTACTGATTCAGCAGGTTTTAATCTATTGCAAGAATTAAGGAGCGGATCAAGGAATCACAGGATCAAAGATAGAAAGCCCAACAGAAGACTATATAAGAAGACTTAGACCTAGGGTTTTACATATCAAATGTTCCTTTTGTATCACTTGTAACTTTATAACCTAGTTCTCTTGTGTTGAATAAGGGTTTAGGGTTTGAGAGTCATTGGCTCTCTTAGGAGTTGTAACTCTCCCTCTGTAGTATGAGATACAGAGTGGAATGCATAGGTACAGGGTCAAAACCAGAAGCCTTTAGGTAATGGTTTGTATATCATTCTTGGACGAAGCTTTGAAGCAAGGCCAAGATAACTTGTTGGTCAAGAAAACACGACAGAGGTTCAGAATTGGAAGAAGACAGAGATATCACAGTTGGTGATTAAGGGAGTGAGTAGGTTTCTCATATCAGAGTTGTAAACGATGGAGTTTAACTCTGGTAAAGATGTTCATTAAGGGTAGTGATTAGATAAAGTTGTAAACGGGGGAGTTTAACTTTAGGGTAATACTACAAGATAGTGAAGTATTCTTCCTGGATTGGTATCCCCCAGATGTAGGTGAATTGCACCGAACTGGATTAACACATAATGTCTTATTTAACATTCTGTAATTTACAGTTTTTTTATTGTTCTTGACTGACATGTTGGAACAGATGTCGTAACATCTTTGATTATGCAGTTCTAATATTCAAGGTATCAGTCTGCTGTTGCGCCTCTGTGTTTAAATGATTATGTAGCACAATATCTTGACATGTGTTAGGACATCTGCTGTCTGTATATGCCAGAATTTCAATTGGTATCAGAGCAGGCATCCTGTCTGGTTCTGGATGAGATCTTTGGGAGATACTTTCTGGCGTTTAAATAAGGAGGAGTTTTGAAGATCAGATCAATCAACTCAGACATACTCAAGGGTATTAATAGATAAGATAGATGTTCTGGATCGAAGGTAATAACCCAGAGGTTGTTCATGTTGCTAAGGAGGTTCTACAACAAATGCAGGAGAAGTGGCTACTTCTCTTGTCGGGGTGTCTTATAAGATGTTCTAACATCTTATTAGGGCAAGCAGGATCTGTTCCTTGGTGGTTCCGCTGCATGTGTTTCTGATGGAAGAGCTCTAGAATTATGGGATTCTGGAGTTGTTACTGAAGATAGTTGGTGGAAGATCTCAATCGTCGGCCTCTATATGTGAAGATATTTGCATTCTTTTATTCCAAAGTCAGGAGCGATGGAATGAAGGGAGTTGTTGGAAGATATCTGGTATGGTGACTTGGTACTTGGAAGCTTGGTTTCTTGGTGCAGTTAAAGTCAGTTGAAGAGGAGAGGAGTTGAGTTTAAGTTTATCAAGTTCTTGCTCTTGGAGTTTGATAAATTATTAATCGGCTAGGTTGTTAAAGATACTTGAGAATTCTCTCAAGTCCACTCATAAAGGCGTCTTAGTCGTGCATATGGAGTCTTATAGTTATTCTTCTGACTAGAAGGTGTTTCTTTGAAACACAATCTGAAGAAAGTGGAGGTGATTTATTTTCACCATCCAAAACAGCAAGGAAGGATTCATCTCTCTTAACCCTAAGGGTGAATCTAATCTGATTGGAGTTTTCAGAATTGTTGAGGTAAATAAGGTTCGTTCAGAGAGAATCTTAGTTACTTGAGTCAAGGGTGGCAGCCTTGGTATCTCAACACTGTTCTTAAAAGAAGATACTTGCAAAAGAGTGAATACTTGATAAGTGTTCATGAAGTGATCTGGTGGAGCTTAGCTACAACAGTGAAGAAGGGTTATTGGACAAGGATTTAAGATCAATGCTATTTGTGTAATTCACAAGTATTTAATTGATTATCCTTGAAAGTCAAGATTGATGATGTTCAACAAGATGTTGGAACATCTCATCATCAGAGTTTATGCAGAATCATGGGAGGGGTACTGCATACGCTTTAGCATCTGTTTTGATCTTAGGTGGTGACCTAAGAATATGCTTCAGTCGGGTGTGACAGAAGCATGTGTTCTCTGGAGAGTTTTCTGACAAGAAACTGGTATGGACTTTGATGTTGTTGAAGATGAAGATGAAGACATCATAATCTTAATGGTTACTTCTTGGATCAGTTTATTTCTGATATAGGAGGGTTGGAGTGCTGGTGAAGGCACAACTTGGATCAATTTATTTCTGATCTAGGTACCTTGGAGCATGGAATCTTGCTCTTATTGGAAGTTAAAGTTAAGTGGCAGTTATCTCTGACTTTCTACAGACTGCTCTACTAAGGAAAGTGGCATTATTTGGTATGGTTGTGGTGTAGTCTAGGACTACTTTTTCATCTGAAGATTCAGACGTGGCAGGTGTGAAGTCTTTGGAGTTTCAAAGCAAGATGGAGGTTGTCTACTTAAACTTGGTTACTGAATCAAGTCTATGAGAGCATGGAACTCTTGTTATGTAATAGGGAGAAGGTTCTTCTAAGTGGCAGAAGGAGGAGCTGAATTCAGCAGCTGGATGTCGTATCAGAATGTTCTGACATCTAGCTTAACATCACAATCTCAGCTGGTGGTATGGCACATCAGCTTAAGATAAGGTAATCTACAGGAGAATGGAAGTTATGGATGCTTTAAAAAGGTATATCTCATGCAGTTTGCGAGAGCTGTGGATGGGAAGATGTTACATGTCTAGAGGCTTGGTGGATCCAAGATGTCTTGCTATGGAGCAAGTAGTTCATGTAACTTGAAGATCTGATTTCATTAGTGGATCAGTGTATCTTGTGGGAGTTCTAAAGAAGAGTGAGATCAATCAAAAGGTGGCATTTGGTTGGTTTCATAGTGTGCATTCAAGCAGGATGCTTGAAACTGATTTCTCTTGTGCAGAAGGGTAGTTAGTTGAAAACGTAAGGAGGTTCTGGTTCTCTTGGAGCTTGTGGTAGAATTTCTAGGTTGAGGATTGAAGTATACCTTCTTTTGGTGGATGAGAGTTTATTTATCTCTGGGTTTCTGAAGTTCTCTTTGTTCAAGCTGGTGGCGCAGTGTTGTCTGAAGATCTTCAGTTTGGATTACTATGCAGATAGTAAGTCTAGTGGTGGAGCATATCTAGAACTATGTTGATTGGTGTCTATGATGTGTGAATGATGTCCTAACTGATGTTAGAACATTTGGGTTGGTTATCCTTGGAGGAGGATTTCAAGTTCTGTGAGGAATTGGTCACTTGCATCATGTCTAAGAAGTATCTACCTTGTCATATGGGAGAATGATGGAGTAGAAGAGCTGTCTTGGAAGTCTGATGTAAGGGTTTTGATAAGACTGAAGTGGATCATGGGTTGATTGCATGAAGGTCTGGATTCTGATGCGTTTAAAAGTGGATATTCACCAGGAAAATCAGAAGTATTCCAAGTTATCATACGGGAGAATGATGAAGGAATGACTGTCTTGGATTATAGGGTGTCTATCTCAATTGTTGGCCTTACTAAGGTCAGTGGAAAATCTTCTGAAGGGGATACTGCCCCTTGCTACAAGTCATGCTAGTAGTGGATCAGCTTGGCAAGCTGAGAAGTTCTGGAGCATGTATACGATATCTGACATCGTTATAACAAACTAAGGGGCCTTGTGCGTCTCTTTGAGGAATGTGGATCATTCCAAATCAATTGGAATCAATTGGGTTGTATCTCAGGGAACAAGAAGGTCTATACATGAGAATTCAAAAGGAATTAATGTGGTGTATGGATAGTTTTTGGACGAGAGGGATCAATGGAGCTTTGATCTCAATCTAAGAGTTTGTTAAGTTAGGATGGTGATCCTGATATGTCCTCACGGGTAACGTGATGGTGTTCATGTGTGAGTGATTATTGGTTCTTGTCAGAAGAAGCAATAAGAGGGGTTGATGATTGTGTTCAGCAGGTAGGTTGGACTGAGGGTGCGCTCTTGAAGACATGAAGATGTGTCTTATGTTTTCCATTCATCAGCTTAATGTTCATTGGAGGAGCACTGGTTATCTCAGATAGGGGGAGATGCTCCCTGATCTAAGATATATTATTACGGGGGTGCGGTTCAGGTTCCAGTTTGTATTGTGCGTCAAGCAAGCTGTGATTATGTTTCCATCCTGGGAGGATGAGATGTCAAGAAGGATGTCTTGAAATTTGTACTGTTGCAAGTTGGGGGAGACTTGGCAGTGCAAGTTCCATGATTCTTGATGGATGCCTTAGAATCATTAGTTTAGTATGGGAGAATTTATTTTTCTCTACTGACTGAATTCAGAATCACTGAAAGTTCATCATCAATGCTATTATTTTTGGATGAATGTGTTTCATTTAGAATTTTGGAAGGAAGATGATTATGTGTGTCTTTGTTTGAAAAGCCAATATTTGAAGTCTTTGTCAAGTCTGAAGGCAGGCTAGTAGAAAAGAGACAATGTCTGACATGATGTCAGGACATTGTTATAAAACATGTTTGCATGTAATGGGTTCTTTGGTCGGCTTTCTTAAAAGAAGAAACAGTCAAAGGAGTCTTGGTCGGTGCACTTTTGGTGGAGTTATTGCCTTTGATTAATGGCCATTTGAATTAACCAGCGTTATTTTCTGTGGTTCGTTACTTTCTAAGGAAAATGCTCGGCTATAAATAGGATTACTTTGGTCTTCTTTAGTCTCAATACTCTCTCTTTGGGTTGGTTTCGATGGGGTTTTTCAAAATCTGGGTGTGTTGCGTCTGGGTTTGGGGCTGTCTTGGTCACTTTTGCCAAGTTTTGGCTAAAAAGGGGGAGAATGGTTTTCTGGTGCTATCTGGGATTGGGTACATTCCTGCAGTTGTTTTGCAAGATTGTTGGGTAAGATGTTTTGACATCTTAACAATCTTATTTTTTTTGTGTCGTGTGATCTGAGTTGTGAAGCAGGTTGTGTCTTGTGAACTGAGTTACGCAATCTATGTTCTCAGTGTCAAGAAGCCTACAACTGTTGCTCCTTTTCTGGAGGAGTCTTCTGTTTTTATGGACCTCTCTTGAAAGAAGGGGGAATGTGTTGAGGGGGAGACTCTCTCAGACATTAGCTCCATTCAATTCTCAAGAAGAAGGAGTCTTGATGAAGGAGTCTTGCAGATTGCAGAATGCAGAAGAAAATGTTTTAGCCAAAATTTGTCAAAAGGGGGAGATTGAAAGCTCCTGGTGTTTGACTAAATTTTTCTAAAACATACTAATGAGATAATTGAAGAATCTGCAGAAGAAAAAGATGTCGAAGAAGATGTCCCAGCTTGGAGACTCGACATCCTGGCTGACTTACTGAGTCAGCAGGTTTTAATCTGTTGCAAGAATTAAGGAGAGAATCAAGGAATCGCAGGATCAAAGATAGAAAGCCCAACAGAAGACTATATAAGAAGACTTAGACCTAGGGTTTTACATATCAAATGTACCTTTTGTATCAACTATAACTTTGTAACCTAGTTCTCTTGTGTTGAATAAGGGTTTAGGGTTTGAGAGTCGTTGGCTCTCTTAGGAGTTGTAAGTCTCCCTCTATAGTATGAGATACAGAGTAGAATGCATAGGTACAGGGTCAAAACCAGAAGCCTTTAGGTAATGGTTTGTATATCATTCTTGGACGAAGCTTTGAAGCAAGGCCAAGATAACTTGTTGGTCAAGAAAATATGATAGAGGTTCAAAATTGGCAGAAGACAGAGATATCACAGTTGGTGATTAAGGGAGTGAGTAGGTCTCTCATATCAGAGTTGTAAACGATGGAGTTTAACTCTGGTAAAGATGTTCATTAAGGGTAGTGATTAGTTAAAGTTGTAAATGGGGGAGTTTAACTTTAGGGTAATACTACAAGATAGTGAAGTCTTCTTCCTGGATTGGTATCCCCCAGATGTAGGTGAATTGCACCGAACTGGGTTAACACATACTGTCTTATTTAACATTCTGCAATTTATAATTTTGCTATTGTTCTTGACTGACATGTTGGAACAGATGTCGTAACATCTGTGATTATGCAGTTCTGATATTCAAGGTATCAGTCTACTGTTACACCTCTGTGTTTAAATGATTATGTAGCACAATGTCTTGACATGTGTTAGGACATCTGCTGTCTGCATATGCCAGAATTTCACTGGCAATAAAAGAAACAATGCATTACAGAGGGTGGGCAAAGCCCATTGTTCAAACATTACAAGCCATGGCACGCAAACCAGGCAATATCAAAAAACCATGGCACGCAGGTAAAGTTAGATTACAAAATATGGCACGTAGGCCGAGTAAAGTCAAAATCTAAAATGTGGCACACAGGCCAAACAACGAAAGAACTAAACAGCAACTTCCTCGTCGGGCCGGGTCTCCCCGTCAATCTAGTCAACTCCACTATCAGACACCTCGGGAGCAACTACGTGGCCTTCGACCACCTGGTGGTAAGGACCGGTCCCATCTGTGACGAACTGGAGCCCGGGTTTGACGATTTGAAGTTGCTCCACCACCATGTTGAAGCCCAACTCATGGATGCCCAAGCAATCCTGCTCGAGCTCCCTGATCTGAGAAACTAAATCGCCCCGGGTTACCAAGAGTTTCTCTTCGGCACTTTCATCCTTGGCGGGCGTGGCAGCGGCCTCCAGCTCGGTGACCCTCGCTTGGAGCCGTTCCTTCTCCTCGTCGGCTTTGGTCACCTTCTGCCGCATCTCCTCGAGCTTGCGGTAGAGACTGATTTGGGTCTTATGCCTTTCCTTGTAGTCGACAAAGTCATTCTCCACCTTGACCTTCTCTGCCTCGAGAGTCGCAATCGTCGTCCTCAGCTTCTTCACCTCGGTGAGGGGACGAGTTCCGTCATTGAGAGCCAAGGTCGTCTCAAGGACCCTTATCACAGCAGTGGCATCCTCAAACAACGCCTTTCTTCTGGTCTCCTGGTCGACCCCCAGAATCACTTTAGCCTCTGCCTCGGGCACAATTAAAGAGTTTTCCACAGCGAAGAGTTTCCAGTTGCGATGGTAGGGAGGCAACACAAACCTCTCCTCAAGAACGCCCTCTATGAGGTCGACAGACCCGAACTCCTTTAATCGCGGCCTCTTCGACGCATGTTCTTGAGAAACTAGAGACTAACTCCTCCGAGGAGAGGAGGTGGAGCCCCCGGGTTGCTGATCGACCTTTGCCGCCTGCTGGACTTGAGCGAGACAGCCCTTGGGAGGAACCTTCTTCCCGCCTTTTGTCGCCGCGAGCTTCAGCACGCGCTCTTGAAGATTCGACATCCGACCTGCAATAAAAAAGGGAAAAAGCCAGTATAACAAGGATAAACGAGCAGACAGACAAATAAAAATGAGCACTACCTAAGAGCCTCAAGGCATTCTCGTCGGAACACACTTGAGAAGCGCCTTGGTGTTGATCAAACGAGGCTCGAGGGAGATGTCCCTGTTGGCCTCCCGGACAAAGCTTCCATCTTTATTCACGCACTTGGCAAGGGTAAAGTTGTCGACGAAGCCCATTATCCTATCATAGGAGAGCCTATCATCTTCGCTTAGGTCTTGGGCCTTCATGATGTAGCTCTCCGTCCCTTTTGTGAAGTCAGTATTCTGCCATTCAAGGGGAAATTTGGCCTCCACGTTCACCTCCCACTGCCCATCGATGAGCGCCTCCACACGGTCGAACAAGGAGTCGATGGCAGCATGAGCCACCGGCTTTACAACAAAATATTTTTCCTTAAAGAAACGAACGGAGTCCAAGTATAATTTGAACAACCTCCTCGATTATTTTAATGACACCCAGCTGTGTCGACCATGTTGAGTTTGGCGCTGCAGGTGGAAGAGGCGGAAGAACAGCGGGAGCGTAGTCCTGACTCTGAAATATTGGCAGACGAGCTCAAATGCCCGCATGAACGTGATGGCGTTGGGGTGAAGTTGTGAGGGCGCCAAGTCCAGCCACTGGAACACCCCCGTTTTGAAATCGGTTAAGGGTAGGTGAAGCCCCACACCCCGGAAGACAAACTCATACATGGGTAAGCGCTTCCCTTGGTAGCTCGAGCAAATCTGGTCCGTTTCTTTAGGCCGGTAAACTTTCCAGTTCGTCGGGGTCCCTTCAGCCCGGTTCTCGACGGTAGAAAAAACTTATGAGTCGTTGTGGACAAACCGCAAAATAGGGGATAGAGGTTCCAGCCCAGCCCATGCGGAGGGAGATTCATCGTTCGCATCCCCCGAGTTGTTCTCTACATCCCCGCCAACGTCTTCCACGTTGATGGCCTCTTCGTCGAGCATGACAACATCTTCGGGATTGGGATCCATTTAACCTAAAAAGCAGAAGAGAACAGTGAATTCGACGATAAGACAAATTCACCTTTCCACCGCAAATCAAGTGAAAGGGCGAGGAGATGTTCGACACATGTCCTCGACCAAAGCCCTTGCCGACAAGCGCGTGGGACACGAAACCCCTCTGCGGGGAAAAGATTCCTCGACACGAAGTCTCCTCGATGAGAGACTTCATTTTGGTGCGCTCGCATCCACGAGGAGAAGGGTCCCCGACAGTGAAGCCTCGCAAGTTGCTCGCGACCTTCATTAGAAACCCCATCCTTTTATCTAGATCATTCATGATGTTCCTGAAATCTTCATCGGAAACTTCATGATTCCGCCAGGAACTTCATATGGTCGCCAAAAAATTCAAGGGCTCTCTAGGAAAGCCGCCGGAAACTTCATGAGTCTCCCAGAAAATTCATACAAGACTCAAGAATCCCCTGGAAAATTCATAAAACGCATAGAATCTGGAGAATGGAAAAAGACTTACTTCTATGAAGAAGTGTCTGTACGGCGGAAAAAAGGGCTGACGGCGTCTGCGGCGGCGGACGGACTTTGGGAGAGTAGAGAGAGCTTTGAGAGACTTGAGGAAATTCTTGAGTTAGAATAGAGGGGAGTGTGCAAATGAAGTGGAATTGTCCATATTTATAAGCCCTAGAATGGGAAACGAGACATCACATAGGCACTCAAGCACCCCTACTCATAGTCGCCATAGGCATTTATTGTTCCTGACACGTGGCCCTAGAAGACATCACGCGTGTCCCTTCAAATCCCTCACCTGTTCGAGGACATGACATGTCTGTTCCCTTTTCGTTTTCACCACTTCGTTGGCCACAATGTCTGACCCCTACGATGTCGGGAACGTTTCCCCGGGATAGGCAGAAAAAGAGCCATGGCTATGTGTGACGGACAGACCTCCCTGCGAGCATCTGTTCTCACGATGAACGCTTGGTCGACCCTGTCGTCGACCCTCTGTTGAGCGCAACTAGCGGCTCCTAACCACATTCATTTTTCCGTGAGCTCCGCGCTTCGAGCACGCGCGACGCTCCTCCAGGTAAATCCCTGAGCTTCTCCTCGATGCAAGATTTGACTCTTAAGTCATTACTCCTCTACTTCAGGGCAACGACTTGGGGGGCTCCTGTTCTGGACTGGGCCAGAGGATACCCCACTGTCGGGCATGGCCCAACCCAGCTTCCTGTCGAGGATGGCCTAATGAAGGTCCAACTCACCAAATCACACGGGGAGCGATCACACGTCTCACCCACGGTCTCCACGTGCCCCTTACGTATGGACACATCATCATCCAACTACCCACGAGTAAAAGAACATGTCCTCCACCTTCCAAGTTCACGGGACAGTTGACCCAAGACGAAGACCACGTGCTGGCCTTCCCTACGCCACGTAGATCCTGGCAGTTATTCGTATTGGACCTAACAATTCAACCCAATGCATATAACTGTTTGCCCAGCGCTGGGGGCACGTTATAAATACCCTCTTTCACTAGAGGGTCAGGTATTCTATTCACACGCTTTTTCTGTACTTACTTACTTGTTCTCTGAACTCATTTAGGCATCAGAGTATCTTGCAGGTACACCCCTCTCCTCTTTTCCACCACTGGCGAACTAGGAGCTCATGACGTGTTGCTGGCTGCTTATCACCTTTTGGTCCGGTAAGATCAATAATAATAATAATAATAATGATAATAATAATAATAATAATAATAATAATAAGAAGAAGAAGAAGAAGAAGAAGAAGAAGAAAAGGGAATTATGGAGAAGATGTCAAAGCGTGAAAACAAGAAAGAACGTGAAGTGAGAGCTAGGGCAAGGCAAGGGGAGAAGCTAGGAAGAATCACCATTGTTGAGAAAACTTTGCAAGAACTTTAAGGTAAATGTGGGGTTCTAATTATCTAAGGGATTGTATGATGATGGTGGATAGATTATTCCATGCTTAGGTTGTGTTTCTTTTCTCTTTATGTATGGTAATTGTTGCGATTTTGTGATTGTTGGATTGAACAATTGTTTTGATGAATTATGAGTGGTGTGTTGATTCTGTAATTGTGATTTATCATTGAATTGTTGTGTTGTTGCTATTGGAATTATACAACTGATGAAATTGTATGAGGTAGATGTTGTGTTGTCGATGGTAGTTACGAGTCATAGTCGGAACTCAAGTTATGATTGTTTTTGGGTGGAAGGAATTGGGGTTCTGGTGTTTGTAACATGGTTTTTGGGGTAAAATAATTTGTCAAACGAGTTACATGAAAAATGGGGTTTTGGGGTTATTAAAAAGTGATTTTTGTTTGGAAAAGCAGCAGAAAAGTGCTTCTATTGCATGTGTAATCGATTACCAGGAAAGGGGTAACTGGTTACACTGTTGTGAAAACATGTTTTCTGGGCTTTTAGTGAGGGTGTAATAATGGTTACCAGGATCTGGGTAACCGGTTACACTGCATGTATTTTGCATAGTGAGGCTGGTTACAAGGGGTGTAACAGGTTACCTCATTTGGAGTAACCGGTTACACTGAGAGTAGTTTTTGAACATCTTTGAAAAATCATAACTTCAATTTCGGGTGTCCGATTTGGGTGCTGTTCGAAGCATCGAGAAGCTGATGTGACGAACTTTATTTTAAAAATGCTTTATGTACCATAAATTGAATAATTTGTTGTGTGATAGTGTTAAATGCATTGTAACGCTTATGTGGTGGTGTGACATAATCTGAAATGCATTGTTGTTGGTTGTTATATTGCTTTGTTGCTGTTGCTGAACTGTTGTAGTATGTTTTGGTGCATGGTGGCCAGTATTGGCAGAGTACATTGACTATGGAGGTGTTGGTCATTGTTCTCGGTGTTGTTGTTGCATGTATAATATGTTCATGCATTCATGTTATTGGACAATGGTTCGTTGTTGGTGAACCTCAATCCCAGGAGGTGGGGATTGGGTGTGAGTAACGGATTTCAGAGGTGATGGAATCAGTGAAGCGTTATCGGTGGTGATGGTAATAAATTAGTGAACTCTAATCCTTAAAGGTGAGGATCGGAGCGGTGAACCCGAGTGTTCACGTATTGGTACCACATGCATTGAGTCGATTTGTTGAGTCTCATTGCGTTACATATTGGTTATGTTGTTATTGTGTCAGTTGTGTTGTTATTATATTGAATGGTTATTGTGTTGATTGTGTGGAAGTGTGTGGTGGAATGGGTGATGTGAATGTAATAATTTGTTGCTTACTTTATTATCATGCTTTCCTTTATATAATTATGATATCTCACTCTTTCTGTTTGAATGTTGCCTTTACATGTGCAATGTGCAGATAACCCGTAGTAGAGAAGTTGATGTGAGTGGAAGATGGAGTCTTCCATTTATTTTTATAGAGTCGATGTTTGATCTGTTGTGTAACATCGGGGAATACAACATTTCTATGTGTTTATGTTGTTGGAGATTATTTGGATAACTATAATTTCTATGTCGTTTATGTTTACTTAGAGAACATGATTATGCTTTGAATTATTGAAATTGTCAAGTATGTTGAAGTTTCTGCTGCAATATGAATTAACTTTTCAGACATGTTTTGCTGTTATTATTAGTATTAATAATTTTTAAAAGTACACGTGTTACATATCATGAAGTATGCGCAGGTTTTTGTTGAAATGTTACATCCTAAATGATTTGTGTTGATTTTACTCTGATAATTTATTGAAATTAGGCGGGGGATTATTTAGGGTGTTACAATATCTACTCTCAATGGATCTATAGTACAAGATCACAAGAAATACATAATGGTTAAACAAGTTACACAATGGATCAAGATCTTTTGGTGTATCTGTCACTGCTAGAAAACGATTATGGTGTCACCTGTATGTTTTATCGCAGCAAGTGATATTAGTAAGTATATCGTACCCACGGGGAGTGAAAAAGGTTTAGATTTAACTTTTGTAAGCAATCTTTGTTTAAGACTAACATGAGCAAGGTAACAAAATAATGATTGGTAACAAGCTAAAAGTGTCCACAACAAAGAACTAAATGAATTAAGTATGGGTTTGATTAAATCAAGAGAGTGAATGTTGAGCTATGATTCATTAATATGTAAGCAGCCAATTGTATATATGATGAGATGTGTCGTGCCTCAAAAGGTCAGCACGTGATTTATATGTGTATCTCTACAATATCAAAACAAGCATTAATAGGGCAAGGGAACAAATCTCTAAGCCTCACTTATAACCCTAAAATACGTCTGGTTTATATTTTGAAAGTTCTTTATGGTCTTAGCCAACTCTTATCTCTAAGTAAGCTAATTAAGTGAATATCTCTATCCTACTTGTTTAACCATTTTTGTTATGAAATCCACTTGTTGTTGGATCTCTCACAACAACAAGCTTTTACCCTTTTCGAAGTTGATCATTCAAAGAGTCAGGTTTATAGCATAAAAACACAAAACAAAATAAGACACTTAACATCACATCATTTTAACATAAAGGCAACATTATATTAACTTCACATTGCTCAACAAACAAATTTTTAGCTCATGGTGAGCTGAGTACAAACTACTGAACTGAAATTAATAGGAAACATACTTAAACAAAAGATGTAAAAGAAATGACAACCTAAAAGGAACTTAGAGATCTCTTGTGTTGGATAAACAGCAAGTGAAGACTCCAGTCGCGTCAGCTCTCAGCACTGAATACATGATTGGATGAGAAGAAGAACTCTTTCTTTACTCACTAACCCTCACATTGAAAATAAACTAATACTAAAAATATAATCTTGATGAATGCGTGTGTGTGGAACTTCTATTCCAAATCCTAAGGTCAACTTTTATAGACTTGAGTGTGGATGTGAAAAGTGATAGGACTTGGATCATGAACTTTTAATGCAAACAAGGATCAGCCCATATTCAAATCAGCATATTCTCTTTCTATCCTACACTCTTCGTGAACAAGCACCCTGGTACAGACAGTAGTGGGGAACAAGGCGTCCATTGTAGGCTACTGCAACAGGTAGTAGCACAGAGGTGCAGGCGGCACAATGTTTGTGTCCAAGGCGCGCTTTTGCAGAGGTGGTCCCCACTGTACTACATCTTTGTCTACTTGTGCAATTGATTTTATCCTTTTGATTTTCTTTTTCTTCCAAACACAATTTTGCCACACAAGCCCTAGAAATGAACACACTTCATACTCTTGGTCATTTTCTACTTGTGATCTTCATCAAACTTTTCATTCTTCTTTCAGCTCTATCTATCAGACATTGCCTAGACAAAGCATGCCTCAGCTTGCCTTAAAACTGCCTTGGAATTCATAACACACTCATGAAAAATACAAAAGGAGCACCTATTGTGCTCAAAGAAAAATAAGCTAAAAATAGTAAAATTAAATAAATAAACTCTAAATTCATTACAAAAACATAAATGCAAAGGGATAATAATGACACACTAGAAGTGGATTATCACTCCCCCAAACTTGAACTATCACATGTCCTCAAGTGATGCGACATGGAATGTCAGAGAAGAAAATACTAATCACAACCTAATTAGATAAAAACATAAGTGTGATGAGACACTCTAAATTTTTAAGATTGATGAACCATTAAAAAATTGGCACAACTCAGCTTTGCTACTGATCTGAACACGAGAAGGTCGGGAGAACATTTCCCACTCAAAAGATGTGTGAGAAAGGAATTTTCGGGTTTTTCTTTGCCTGAATAATTTAGTCCTCCAAAATTCATGCTGAGGGGGCTTATGTACATCCCCGGAAATTATGTTGATCAGCCGAGACATAAATTAAGTAATGTCGATCATAGTAAGAGTGACTAATCGGAAGATCCTATGCCTATTTGTGAGTTGGACCCCCGTAACCAGACAAGACAAAAGATGAGCCAACCTCGCCTGAACCGAGAAGTATCTCAGTTATATAGGACGAGGTGACGATAGGGATCGGATGCCACACCAAAAGATACAATAGACAGTTATAAAAGAACACATTATGACAAGAGAGTCACAATCATTGAAAAGGTGGACGTTATGGGGACAATTATGGAGGAGGAGGACGTTTCAGGATAGTGTATCAGTAAAAGGAGACCTATAGACAAGGACTGCTAAAAAACAAAAGGGACAACCAATACATAATACTCATACACAAAATAGACACCTGAAAGCATTCATCTAAGACTTTCCTCGAGCAATAACAAGGAAGGCAACCTTTTTAGTGTTTAGCAAGAATAAATATATGAAGGGAGCGTAAATCTGACATTTTTCACAACGGTTTACAATCCGTGCATAATCTTGTAGCATACTTAGCCAATAGTACCCGTCATTGAGTATTTTTTTCTAGTGAGTCTTCTTGTATAGCTGATCGACTGCCATGAGGTATTGGGAAGATATCCTTTTGATGCGTCGCGCCTCAGAATCTTCATCTAGTAACTTATCCTGTGTTAAATATTGAATTATTGGTGTCATCCATCATGTTTAGCCTCGAGCCCTTAGTGATGGATAATCGGGCTAACAGATCGGCTCTGGTATTTTCCTCTCGGGGAATATGTGTTACCTTAAATTTTGTGAATCCTTTGGATATTGTAGAGCTCATTGAAGGTACCTTAGCAATAATGTATCCTTTGTATAAAAGTCTCCCTTGATTTGACTAGCTACCAATTCTGAGTTGGTTCGAACCAACAGATGAGAAACTCTGACTTCCTTGGCTAGCTTTAAACCAACAATCACTGCTTCTTCTCTACTTGATTGTTGTTGACTTGAAAATTTAAGCAAATAGATTGATCTAGTATTAATTCCCCTGGTTCTTCTAGCATTATTCCTGCTCCACTACCCTTGAGGTTAGACGAGCCCTCCACTAATAGGATCCATTGCTCTGGTATTTCCTTCGGGGTGGGTAAGCTTAATTCTATTAAGAAATCTACCAATACTTATGACTTGATGTTGTTTCTGGGCATGTATGTGATATCATACTCAGACAATTATACTGCTCATGCTACCATTGTGCCTGCCAGATCCGTCTTCTTCAAGATCCTTTTTATGGGGTAGTTTGTCTTGACTATTATAGGATGTCCTTGGAAGTATTGTCTGAGCTTCCCGTCGGTAACCACTACTTCTAAATCTAGTCATCCAATCTTATGATAACGAATCTCTTCCCCTTTGAGAACCTTGGGGACAAAATAGATCAATCTTTCATCTCTATCGTTGTCCTGAACCAATACCGAGTTAATTGCCTTCTCGGATATTGCTAAATAGAAGATGAAAGTTGAATTTTCCTTCGAACTAACCAATATCGATGGGGCAGACAAGAATTGCTTCAACTTCCCAAACATCTTCTCACATTCTTCAATCTACACGAATTTTGTTGACTTCTTTATAGTTGCGAAGAAGTGTATGGACTTGTCACCCTTACAAGATAGAAATCAGGATAAGGAAGCTAGCCTCCTTGTCAATTGTTAAACTTATTTTATGGATGTCGGGCTTCTAATGTCAATGATAGATTGGCATTTATCTAGATTTGCTTCTATTCCCCAATGAGTCAACATGAAGCCGAGGAATTTGTCGGCCTGCACCCCAAACATACATTTGTCGGGATTTAGTCTCATGTTGAAATTCCTTATTGATTTGAACTTTCAAGTCATCTACATGACTTCCTTAATCTTGAGTCTTGACTAACATGTCATCAACGTATACTTCAAGATTTTTTCTTATCTGCGACAAGAATACCATGTCCATCAATCTCTGATACGTAGCCCCATCATTTTTAAGTCCAAAGAGACTTGCTTCATAGTAATAATTGTTTCTGTCAGTCATGAATGCTATTCTAGGTGCATCAGCCAGGCTCATCCATATTTGATTATATCCTGAGTAGGAATCCATGAAGCTAAGAAAACAAAAACCTGAAGTAATGTTGACCAGTCTATCAATATGTGGCAACGGATAAGGGTCATTCTGATAAGCTTTGTTGAGATTGGTGAAGTCCACGCACATACGCCACTATCTTGACTTCTTCTTTATCATGATCACGTTGGGTAGCCATGTAGGATATTTCATCTCCTGCACGAACCCGACCTTTAATAGTTTGCCGACCTCCTCTGTGATCGCTTTCCTTTTTTCTTCCCCATTCTTCTGCTTTCTCTGCATCATAGCTTTTGATGTTGGATCTAGTGAAAGTTGATGGCATACAACACTTTGATCAATCCCGGGCATGTTTGACAGTTTCCATGCAAAAAGGTCAACATTGTTCCTTAATACCCTAATGATATCTGCCTCTTCTTCTTGGGACAACCCCGAGCCTATCGGTGTGACTTGAAACTCTTAAATGTCGATTTGTACCTAGCTTTTTTAATTCTTTAATTGTGGTCAAGCTATCTCTTGTGGGATCTCCTCAAGGATCAAGATCAACCAAGTTTACCTTCAAGGAATCCTTTGTCATAGGTTGCTCTTGCTGAATATTATTTTTTAACTTTAAACTGTCTTTATAACATTTCTTGGCTAATCCTTGATCACCTCTGACAATTCAGACATGTCCTGCTTCTATGGGATATTTATTGGTTAGGTAAATAATGTATAACACAGATTCCAGATTATTGAATGTCGGCCTTCCAATGATGATGTTATAGGGTGATCATGCGTTTACTATAAGGTATGTTACCCTGATACTTTTTGCATTGCTTCCACTAAGACAGGGAGTCAATGTGTTTTACACCAGTCATTTTGAGAGTTGTGGCTCTATTGGATGGGTATGCTTTACAAGCCTTTTGTTGGATCTTGACTTCTGGTTAACGTCAAGATAATGGATCTTTGAGGTCTGAAGAATCTTTTAACGAGAGCTATAGTGGGTGCCATTGCTCATGTATGAAGTTTCAGGATGGAAAACCTCGATAAATGATGTGGTATATGCCATATGTTGTAATGTTGTTGTGAGCTCCTCGTCTACTCCTCAAACGACTGATTCTCTAGATGAAATGAGCGTACCTACAAAAGATACTTTGATATCAAAGTAAGACAGTGTGTTATCATGTATCAAGTAAATTTATTGCGTGATCATACCTGGAGAATGAGTCTCCTATTTATAAAATGAATGGACTCTGATACGCTCAATGCAATATCTATTTCCAATGAGGCGGACCGATCTATCTAATTTGACTATACACTCCATATAATTTGAAATTGTGTAAACACATTGATACTTTTATATGCTACTAATAAGTGTCTTAGTTTTCCGAGATGACACTATGAGTGAATTAACGCGGCGTGACATCCTTGTATGGCGAGGTGAATATCTCATAGGTAATTTTTTATTTCACCCTATATGTTTCTACTTCAGCGTGCGAAATTCCACAAATGCCCCATGTTTCTGGAGATATATTTCCGGACGCACCCCATTTCTGATTAAACGTTGACATATTCTGGAGATATATCTCCGGAATAATTTCAAACTTTAAACATACAAACATGTCACTCATAACCCATTTACATTTGAATTGTTTTGGAGATGCATCTACGAGAATATTCTGAAGATACATCTCCGAAGTGTATCAGAACAAGTTTTTTTTATAATGAGCTGTGTATTTGTTTTCAGATGAAAAAACAGATGTACAAATTAATAAAAGAATAATATTGTGTGTATCAAAAATAATATAGCAATATAATAGTAAAATGTCATACAACATGAGATCCAAAATGTAGTAATAATGTCAGAAATAAAGTACAAACTATAATACAACATCAAAATGATAACAGACTACTACTGGGTGTGCATGAAAACCTCTCATCTACCTTCTCTGCTTGCTCTTCCCCCTCGCCCATCGAACCCCGTCCTCCGATGATGTCTCTAGTACAATAGTGCCCCATGTGCCTCCGCCACCATGGCATTCAAGACTCGTCAGACAGCAGACCCCTCAGAAAAGATACCCTCGTCAATGACTGCCTGTGCAATCTCAACTATGCTACGACACCCAGGCAAGACATCCTCAGTATGATCTAGCTGAGCCTGCTCCTCATCTAGAATATCCTGATGAGTTGGTCTCGGCAGATCTCTTGGAGCAATCTGCACCATGTACAGATGTGTGACCCTGAAGAACCACCTGATGTATTCGTCGACGTAGCTTTAGTCATTCGGCGCTATGGTAGCCCGAGACTCATCCAGTACCAGGTGACTCTGAAAATCTGCAAACATCTCCGTTATTTGTCTACGAGACAAGGCAGGAGGGCAGATACAACAAGGTGTCTGGGGATGGTTAGGGTTCTTGAACTGCAGCGTGACGCACTCGGGAAGACGAGGAGCAGTGATACGCAATCTGCAGGCCAACCATCTGGAGTATAGAGCTATGTTGTCAAATGGTCGCGTCTGATGGTGATCCACGTAGTTGTTGAAGTGCATGTCCTCAGCAACCAAACGATCAAGGTAGACTCTGAAAGGCTCGACCGCCTAGTTCCCTCTCAATGGGATAAAAGCACATACACGGGGCATGTCCTCAGTGTACTCATCCACACTGCCCATTCAGCGATACGCAGGAAGTGCTGTAGGATCCAAGCCAGAAATGAAAATAAAAAATAAACATTCAAGGGTAAAAAATTATCGACAATATGAACTGTAAATGACAAAAAAACATTCAAGGTTTAAGAATTATTACCACCAGTAGTGTCACGCTTCATGTGACCTGCTTCGTCTTCCACCAACATCCATCTCTCAACTTCAAAAATAGATCGACAAGGCAAGCTGCCCCCAGTTGTACTCATGGATCCGAGTAAGATCCAAAAATTACTTGAGGTATGCAACATCACTATAAGTGGCACTCGTATCCATAAAAATGCAAGTGTAAACCAAATTGAAATTCTGGTAGCAGATCTCAGATGTCCTGAGAGATGTCGAGACATTGATCTCTGCTTGTCAGAACAAGGACCAAAGCAAGAACGATAAAAAAACTGCAGATTCAAAAACAATGTCATGATAGATGTTTCAACATCAGTCAAGACATATACTTCTGAGCATAAGTGCAGACTGAATTGAATATAACGGAATGATAAATAACACAAAGATATGATGATCAATTCGGTGAACAACAACACCTACATCTGAGGGCTACCAAGCCAGGAATGAATTCACTATCAATAATATTAATTCTAAGTATACAACCTCCGGTAACTTATCACTTAATTCCTTACCCAGTGCAATTCTATCTAGAAACCTATCTAGATAAGAGAAACCCATCTCAATTCCTAAATCACCTTAGTGATATCTAACAGTTACAACCTCCGACAACTGCATCAATCTGTTTAATTGAAAGACACCCCTTCCAATACAATATTCAGTCAAGACTCTTGACTAACAATAACACTTAAATTTGCTTAATAGCTTCATTTAATAACAATATACAATTAATTACCTACAAGTTTTTGAATATGTAAAACTATGTCTACCACAATGTATCAAACGATACAAATGGTGACTTACAACACAAGAAAGTACACGACTCTCAAAACCCTAAACCCTTATTTCTATTTTTTTACAAAAGTCTAAAAACAAGAAATCTTCTTCTTCCCTAGGTCTTGGTCTTCCTTTTATAATCTTCAGTTGTCCATGGGCTTCAAAATATTTGTTTAATTATTCCTTGATCCATTTTCTGATTGTGCCTTAAATCTTGGACCAGATCTGCAATAACCTACAATATCAGACCAAGATGTCAAATCCACAAGTTAAGACATCTTATCTGACATGTTTTCTTTTTAACAGATTTCTTCATGTTAAGACTCTTTGTTCAACACTATGTTTTACCAAAATTTAGTCAAATCTTTATAGCCTTCAATCTCCCCCCTTTGATAAATTTTGGCTAAAACACCTTTTGCACAATAAACCCAGGAAGACACGAAGAGAAGGAGCAGAAAGTCCTGAAGTCATTTCAGCCAGCCTGTGACGACTCCTGGAAGCTTTCATTCTTCCCATCCAGCTGTATGGATGGTTTACACGGTGCACACCACCTGTTGTATGTCGTGTACCCTTTGACCTGGTGTACATGAGGAAGAAGATGCACGACACTCCCCCTCAAAACCAGTCCATATTTACCATCCTTCATTATCCAGATCAGGTCTTAGAGGAGCAGACCGCAGTTTCGGATAACTCAGAACACAAGACACAATTGTGTTTATAACTCAGATCACAAGACACAAAAGGAAGACTCATAAAAGAAATTGAGACACAGACAGGATGTTAGAACATCCCATCCAACATCCTTGCAAAGCAACTGCAAGAATGGACCCCATAACCAAAAGGAGATCAGTTATGTGTTGTAAGAACCAACACACACCTGAGATGAATACATAACCTTTCTCCCCATTTTTAGCCAAAAATTGGTAAACGAAACCAACACAGTCCCAGACCCAAACAATACTCACCCAAACCTAGATGAAAGTCATAACCTTACAACCCACTAGAAGAGACAACTTGAGATACAAGAGCTAACGACCCCCTTCAAATACCCAAGCAGTTTCTCTAGAAATTAACGGTCTATAGAAGTTATCGAAGAACAATTCAATGAGGAGATAACTTCATCATAAATGATTGTGCACCGCCCAACTAGGATTTGACTGTTTCAACTTTAGGGAGAACCGTCCAAGGAATGCGCATATACCAAGACACATGTTTTACACGCCTTCTCTTAGGCACACTCTCCATTGTCCAAGGAACACCGTCCAAATAAACCTACTTGGAAATAACCACAAGTTCTAAACAATGTCCTGACATCTGGCCAGACTTTGTTTAGTATCTCTTATGGCCTCTGAGGCATAGTCACAGAACATTCAAGTAATCCTAGCATGCTCCTTTCAACCAGGGGCTGACTAAGATGTTAAGATATTATGTTCAACATCTCCCAACAAGGATTCCTATGAACCTTAACTCATTCTACAGAGAGAAATAAATTCTCCCAGAAAATATCCAATCTTATTTCTCAAGTCTCTTCTAAGAATTAAGAACATAGTTGAAATAAGTTAACAACCTTAACAATTCAAACTCCTAAGCAGAGCTGACAAAGCCACAATATCAACACACCACGATGTCAAGACATCTTTCCTGACATCACATCTTCATAAGAATCACATGAGCATCTTAATGCTCATAAAAAAAACCAAGACCACAATCCTTGTATCATAACCAAAGAACTTTGGATTGAGACCAAATAACACCATTGATCACTCTCCCTCTGAACACATCCATACACTCTACAAATTCCTCTTGAATTTTACAGCCATAGACAACCTTGTTCTTGAGAATAAATCCAATCAAATCTGGCATGCTTACATCTACAAATTCTCTTAACTCCTTGGTTAGGCACGATGTCATGTACACCTGGTTTGACACCCAGCACATTCTTCATGACAATTCCTCAACCTTCTCCCTTCATAAGGTTCAGGCTAATACAATCTCCTTCTAGGATGCATGCAGTAAGATCATCTCCTTACCAATAGACTGAGCACCATAAAGATCAGAACACTTGGTCTAATATCCTTCTTCTGCATATAAAAACTCAGTGTCAAGACATACATCCTCACCGCACTCCACTTCAGACTTGGCCAGTATCTCCATATCAAGAACTCCAAATTATCTCCCATGAATAAACAACATTCCTTTATGAAGAGAATCTCAGCTAAGATGATGTTTCAACATCTATTAAGACATCAATCTCAATCACATGAACCATTTACTTTGGTTCTGGAGTCAACATCCATAGGACTCACTATCCATATACTTCCCTTTGCCAGGAACACATGAGGATCACAAAGGTCACAACAGCAGCAGACGATAGACCATCGTAGAAGGCAGATACCACAGAGAGAAATAAACTCTCACGAGCCTCCAGAAGCACTATGTTCAGACATACTATTCTAAACAGACTTCTCAGTAAGGCGTGTTTATCCTTTTCCCTTCAGTCTTCTATTCTTCAAAACTCCACCTTGCACACTCCACCACAAGACACAGTACATCAGTACTAGTAAGGGCTAATGTTTCAACAGGTGATGACATCATAAGCCTAGAGCAACAGGCTTGAGCAAGTACTTCCTTGAGTTACACTTAAATACCACCTTCCTCCATAAGTGACCAGTCAGAATACCTTCCACCATGTCCTTGATCATGAGGGAACATAGTTGAAACTTCCAGTACTGACATCTCCTTACCCTAGACAGAACTCTAGAACACTCATATCCAACATCTTAGATGAGACTCCAAGAAGAATATATGAAAACACCAAGCAATCAGCAACTCCCTTGAGCTTTTAGCTATTGCATTACCCAAAGCGGTTGAGATAGACTTTGGAGATAGCTTTATAGTTGGAGAGTAACCACTCCTAAGGAAACCAGCCTATACAAGAAGGTGTAACTCCAATGCACACAAGGGACCATAACATGAGCATCCTGATGTTCAGTTCAATGTCAGAACATTAGATAACTCACTAGCCAACTGATGAAACCACACATGCCTGAAACAGTCTTGAAGATCTAACCCTTAGACTTCCAGATAGTATCCCACCTTGAATGACCTTTCCACCATAACAAAACAAGAGTTCCATGTTCTCATAGACTTGATTATGAAATCAAGTTTGAGTAAACAGCCTCCATCCTGAACATAAGAAAGAAAACCAACAACCAGTCCTTTTTCAGGACAACTCAAGGAAAGGAACAAATACCCTGATGACAGCTTCCTTTAAGCATAATTCTCCAAGGGGAACATCCACACATGGTTAGATTCCTCACCAGAGCCAAACCTAATAGACAAAACTATCAGCACGAACAATCAGATTCAGCTTTGGAAGACCAGAAACGTCTCCAAGATGTCACGGTAAATGTCCTAGACATGTTTACTTGACATCCAGATGTCTTCACATTTCTTCAGCATAGATTAGGTCACAAGCTTCTTCAAAGGAGAAATTGAAGCCTAGTTCCAACAGTAAAACATCCAACACAACCTAGGAAGAGATCTTCAAAACATAAATCTTCCTAAGAATACCATTTTGAGACAAACCAGTAACATCCTTGGATAAACAGAATCACTTCCCAAGGTAAAGATCCAATATCTTCACACTGTTTTGACATTGATCAACATTAACTTCAATTCTAGGAGATCCTCAAGCAAGGACAATCTCTTGTAGAGACGGAAACAAAGGTAAATTGCTCTTGGCTTTCTTCAATGATATGGCATTCTCATGTCACACTTCAAGTATCCTTGAAGCGTCCACTTGACCATCTACTCTTCTGACTCTATTTAACAAACACATTCAAAAGTGCCTTTATGAGTGGACTTGAGAGATAAATCAAGTATCTTTGGCAACTTTAAACATGGCATAGAGTGTTTATCAAGAACAATGGATACATAAGACCTCAACTCAACCTTTTTCTTCCTATTGCCCTTCATGTTACTTGATTGAAACTATCTCCCAAGCAACATAGAAAGATCCTTCAGAGGACTCCAAATCACAATGCTCTCTCCTGAATATCACTCTCAGTTAGTGATGGCAAGAACAACTATAGAGACTAACACCATCTTCAACATGCACCAGGTAAGATGTCAGAACATCTTAAAAAAAATCACCATGTGCAACAATAGCATCATTATCAACAGCAGCTGTAGAATCTTCACAAAGTATCAGTCAACCATCAGTAGTGTTTGTCTGGAATAACCTATAACTGGCCTGATCATGCAACCTACTTCCTTGTTCAAAATCCAGAAAGTATCTTCCCTAGAACTCATCCAGAAATAGATTAGGATGCCTGCTTTGATACCAATTGAAATTCGGGTAGCAGATCTTAGATGTCCTGAGGGATGTCGAGACATTGATCTCTACTTGTCAGAACAAGGACATAAACAAGAACAATAAAAAACTGCAGATTCAAAAACAATATCATGACAGATGTTTCAACATCAGTCAAGATATATACTTCTGAGCATAAGAGCAGACTGCATTGAATATAACAGAATGATAAATAACATAAAGATATGATGACCAGTTCGGTGAACAATAACACCTACATATAGGGGCTACCAAGCCAGGAATAAATTCACTATCAGTAGTATTAATTCTAAGTAATCAACCTCCAGTAACTTATCACTTAATTCCCTACCCAGTGCAATTCTATCTAGAAACCTATCTAGATAAGAGAAGCCCATCTCAATTCCTAAATCACCTTAGTGATATCTAACAGTTACAACCTCCGGCAACTGCATCAATTTGTTTAATTGAAAGACACCCCTTCCAATACAATATTCAGTCAAGACTCTTAACTAACAATAACACTTGAATTTGCTTAATATCTTCATCCAATAACAATATACAATTCATTACCTACAAGTTTCTGAGTATGTAAAACTATGTCTACCACAATGTATCAAACAATACAAAGGGTGACTTACAACACAAGAAACCACACGACTCTCAAAATTCTAAACCCTTATTTCTATGTTTTTACAAAAGTATAAAAACAATAAATCTTCTTCTGCCCTAGGTCTTGGTCTTCCTTTTATAATCTTCAGTTGTCCATGGGCTTCGAAATATCTGTTTAATTATACCTTGATCCATGTTCTGATTGTGTCTTAAATCTTCGACCAGATCTGCAACAACCTGCTATATCAGACCAAGATGTCGAATCCACAAGCTATGACATCTTATCTGACATGTTTGCTTTCTAACAGATTTCTTCATGTTAGGACACTTTGTTCAACATTATGTTTTACCAAAATTTAGTCAAATCTTTAGATCCTTCGAAAATAAAGAAAATATACCCTCAAAGCACGAGCCCTGTGTACCTCCACCTACTCAGGATCACCATCATCCTGCTGTAGAGCAACGATCTCATCATCATATATCTCCTTCAGGAACTCAAACCAAGCATGAGCACCTCTGGTCCTATCCACCCCCTCAATCGCCTTCTCTGAATCAGCCCTCAGATGCTATACCATCATCTCGACTACCTCGTCTTTGGTCATCCTACCATGATTGAGGAATCTCCCCTTGATCAGAAGATGTAACAAACACGAGACATCGTCCAGTGTGATATACATATCACCATGTTGGAGATGAAAATAAGACATCTCAGAGTGCCATCTCTCCAGGAATGCATTAAATAACCCGTGGTTGACCAGAGTGTAACCGGTCATGCGTAGGTCCTTCAACCCAGAGAAGGTCAGAACCGGCTGAAACTACTCCTCATCATGCTGAGCTAAGCCATCAATCTTCCTCTCATGGTTAATAAACTTTTGGGGATCACGCATATGAAATTTTCCAGAAATAATTATTGTAAGTAGGAATCAATGTTAGAAATAACCAATGTCAGTAATTGAAATGAACATAAAAAATAAATAAAAAATCTTACTAATGTTACCTCTTCGTTCCAGATATGTATGACAATGTGGTCTTGATATTGAGGAAGTAAGGACATATCAGATGGACCTTTGTCAAATCCCTCTGATTCGGCATCCTCGGCAACCTCACCCTCCGGAGGTGGCACTAGATCAGCAGGATCATCAGCGGGAAGTGGCATTGGATCAGCAGGAGGTGGCATTGTTGAATCCTAACGCCTGCGGGAGGATGAGGGGAAGTGACGCGTCAACTGGTGAATCTCGTCTCATATGGGAGAAGAAGAAGATGGAGTGGCCTGAGATGAAGTGGCCTGAGGTGAAGTACGAGCCCTAGGAGTAGATTGCGCCCCCATAAGTCGACGCCTATGCCTGATCAGAAGTACCTGCTGGCCCCGCTCCCCTGGACGGATGCGTGCTGGGCAACCCGACCATGTCTCAATCTGTTGACTCTGTCAGCCATTATACATGTAAGGTAAATTACGATGTATCATTAGTGCAAGCAGATAACACAAACAAACAAGAAACTTAAAAAAAACAGACTGCAGAATATTCCGGAGATACATCTCCGGAAACACCATATACCAATTACATTGAAACATTCAGAGATGTATCTCTGAAAATTCCCAAAGTATATAAAACGCTTAATTATTCCGGAGATGTATCTCTGAAAAGTTCTGCAACTCTAAGGTCACAACATGGCGTAATGTGGCTTATGCATATTGAAAAAACATGGTCTGATCGTCATTTTGAGGCAACAAACAAGTCATATACTAAGTCTAAACTATGTTACTTGCGATTCCTACACAATTCTATCCCGAATCATTAATTTCTACACATTTACACAAAAACTCAAATTTTATCAAAAAACTTAAAAATTTACTTGAAATTTATGGTTTTGATGATGTTGAATGTTGTTATTGATGATGTTTGATATTCCTCTAACTATTGTTTGATGGAATTTGATGTTGTGAAGAAGTTGGAATTTTTATATTGAGAGAAAAGTTTGAGAAGAGAGAAAATTTTGAGAAGTGTGAAAAAGGAGAAGAGTCTGACTCGTTTTAAGTTGTAAAACATATCGGAGATATATCTCCGAAATATTCCAACGTTTAATGAACTTTGAGTGCGTCCGGAGTTATATCTCCGAAACATTTCAACATTTAATAAACTTTAAGTACGTCCGGAGATGTATCTTCAACATTAAAGAATCTATGTGAAAATTCATATGATACATTAGAAACATATAGGATACAATAAGAAATCTTTTAGGTTATATACTACGACTAAGAGCCTGTTCTGCACTTTAAGTTGTCATCATGACATGACATGCTTATGCCCATACAATTACAAACAAGATGTCTTGAAAAAAATCAATTCTTTCTTTAACTTTTCGCAATGCAATCTATAATATTTCCAAACAAGTCCTTGTGTTTAGAGTTTTCAATGAAAAATAATATAATTTTATGAATAGCACAAAATAAAATAAACACATGAAAATGTATAATGTTTCTACAATAGTTAGCTGCATGTGGAGGAAAATCATCCTAATGTTGGACATGTGGAAATTAATGTTAAGAATAGTGTGTCACTACTCATTTCTTAGTTGTGTTTCGACATGTTTGTTACTCCTTTGTCCTAAACAACCACCAACTGACCAATACCAATAAAAGAGGATTATCAAATCTGAGGACCAAAACTCTTCAATATAGAGGATAGATGCACACCGCACGAAACCCACATGATCATGTTAGAACCTCAATTAGGACAAAGTCAATATGGGGTTGTAAATTGTAATGATACATTTCCATTCAAATAATTAATATTACATTAACTTATTGAATCAAATAATACATTTGATTTGGAAAATAGTTGAAGAATACAGTATATCATATGAGGCTTTGATTATATTATCATTATTAGCATCATTGGTGAAAGAAATAGTTTTATATAGGTCACATGTCACATGATTCAATAGGCCAATTTATCTTTATCAATGAACAAAGAACATGCTTATATAAAAAAATGAACAATGAATATGAACATGGTACACAAATTTCTTGAGTCAACTATAACACCTTTGACTTTGAGGGGAACAATACAATTACAAGACCTATTATATAAAGTCTGATTACACCTTAACTTTTGTTATTACTTATTTGCATTATTGACAAAATAAATTTTGCCCAAAAAGCTATTTTTTGGGACAGTTAATACAAAATAAAACTATAAACATAGGAGCTATATATTCCCACAATTGAGGTCATGTAACAAAGTAAATCCTTTCTATATAGATATATCTGTGGTGGTAGAGATCAAGTGGATAACCCGGCCAAAAATGCTACGCCAGTGGATGGTAACCACGACGAACCGGAGATGAATTGGGCCACGGTGTATCTATTGGCCTCCACTGTAGAAGTAATGACCCGGTATCCGGGCCATTTGACCCGTTGCCCGATGGCTGCACCCGGCCCATAGTTCATGTACTCCCCATAATACAAAGTTTTTAAAGCAAATTCTCCGTTCCATTCTAACCATCCATGTGGATGCACGTGATCACTCATGTAGGACAACAAATAAACGGTCCTAGCATACATTTTCCACGGTCGGCCCAAATACGTTTCAATGCTGCCCTTTGACGCGGCGAGCTCCGGGGCAGGCAGGATCCGACAGTCATGAATGGATATACCCGTATTTTGATTTGGGTCTTTTCTATTTTGGGCCGTGATTGTGTTCTTTTGTTGGGCCATGGGCTTGCGCGCGTAAATGTTACATTTTTGAAAAACTACCGCAGCATTTCCAAATATAAAATCGACCGTGCCATAGATACTACATTCGCGGTAGAATTGACGGTTGGAGTGTACATAACACGAATCTTGATACCCTACAATGTTGCAGCGGTACACCACCGCGTGATCGGCTCCGATACGGAGTGCCACCGCTTGGTGCTTCTCCGGTCCAGCATAATTCTCAAATGTAATATCACGTGCCATGAATCCAGCACCACTAGCAGCTGCGTTAAGTAACAAATGTGAACTAATTAAATTGAATAAATTAATTAAGTTACAAAAAAAATTATTAATTTTTTACTTAAAAAAAAATCAAGAATATGATATTGTCGACAAATCTGTCTTTTAATGCATGATTGACCCGTAACGAATAATTTAATTTGGAGTCATTGATGTTTGGTGTGTGCAAAGAAACAATTGATTAAAAGAAACAATTGAATGATTAATGTTAAGATAGTAAGTAATATGGTATGATGATGATAAAAGTCAAGAAGTAAATGATTATTAAGGAATGCGTAAGATTTATGCAATGTCACTCTAATTAATTAATTACATTTTAACCTTAAAAACACTGTTTAGAACTATATGGCTTGAACCTTAATTAATTAATCAAGTAGTTTTTCTTTAATTTTTTTTAATCTTTTGTGGTAAAATTAATCAAGTGGGTAGTTAGGGTATTTTACCTTTTGATTGTGAAAGTGGAGTTTACAAAACGCATTATGTGATTTGTGAGAACAACAATAATACATGCATTGATGACATGCACATCACGATCAAACATGCTGTTTTTGTTACACAAATACTAATATAACAGGCTGTCTGTCATGTCATATGTATGGTTCCATCATTGTAAATATAGAAACGGTGGGGGTATTATTGTCCAAACGTATACATTTTCACTTCCAGGTGCATGGCATGTGTATTATTATATCGTGCATGGACATGGTATTTATTTATTATTAGTACTACTATTTAATTGTTTATTTCCTTTATTTATATAATTTTAAATTTAATGTTATTATTTTATATATAAAAATTCAAATTATAAAAGTGCATAAAACCTTACCAAAGGAAGCGGTGTGAAAAGTGGTCATGCCATCTGCTACACTTTTTCTCCCTGTAATGACAGTTTTACCCTTCCCGTCTCCTATCAACATGATATTGGTCTTCTTTTTTCCTATCTTTAAATTATTCTCTTCATACCTGAAATTTCCATTACAACAAAAAGTCAGATCATACGTCACATTTTCATCAACTCCAAATTTATTACAATAGCAAAAGAAAAATTCGTATAACTTACAATATTTAGCAACAAAGTTTACTAGCATTAATTGAATATATACAATTAACAAAAACGGATGCATAATCAATCATAATTAGAAACTATTGATTATGCTTATAAAAGAAAAACTATGGATTATTAGTATAATTTTGTTTGGACAAACAATAGCAAGAAAAATTTCACTATCAATCACTAGTATTAATTATTACATGTTTCAACTACATGCAAATAAATATATTTTTTTCAACAACAACTTAATTTATGTAGTTGGTTAAATAAAAACAAAAAAAAGTTCAAATGAAAAAAATATTAAAAAGTACTACGTCAGTTATCTCGGAAATTGAAACCTTTTCAGAAAAGTTTTTATTTTACTTTTTAAACTGTAAAAAACAAAAGAGAGAGATAATTACCTTCCTGCCCTCACGTAGATTATGAATCTACGGCTACTATGTTCCGGCGCATTCTTAATAGCTTCGGCAATTGTCTTCACCGTGCCGTCGCCACCACTCTTTGAAACGACGATATCAGCTTGTATCTCCGATACCGGTAAACTCAACAATCTCCTATCTCGTTTGTGAAGCCATTCCGGAAATTCTCGCGAGATATCACCGACAATAACATCACTATCACGCTTTTTATCATCAATTTCCATTAATCTTCTTTTGTTCTGTATCGGCACTCCCGTGAAATCACCGTCACTACTCGCCGAAAATATCGCTAGAGAATTACTCACGAGTTCCGATAGGTCCTTCAAGTTACCAACCATCTGATCCTTGACGGTGCCGGTAGTGTCTTCAAATCCCTCCAAACACGTGTCTTGGTTAGTTAGCGCGGCGCTGAGCCACGTCATGACGTCCTCGTTTGATCCTGCGAGTCCGGTTTGTTGATCATCACGGGATAAAGTCGAGGACATGGTTGTGAGCGAGTCCATGGAGAGCTTTATCGCGTCCATGGACTCGTCCATTAGTTCGAGGCAATCCTCGTATGCAGAAAGAACTTTAGTGTTCGCGACTGTATACGAGAGGCCTGAGGAGGCGAAGAGTGCCTTGCTGATGTGGCGGTGTGTCATGTTGAATGATATATGAACTAGTTCTTGCTCGGAGGCGGAGGTGGAGCCAGGGAAGTCGAGGAGAGAATTGATGCAGAGTGTGGGGAATCTCGTCTTGCTGCAGGTTCGGGAGATTGCTTGAGTTGGTTTGGCGCGGAGGTTTGAAGCGTTTTGATTATCGGAAGCACGGGAACGGACGACGGTGATGAGTGCGGCAGAGATGGCTGAGGCAATGATTAAAACCGCGGCGGCGATTGAAAGCATGATGAGCTTCTTTTTGTTTGTCTGGTTGGAATTGGATGGGGCAGAGTTTGTTAGAGGCGCGGTGGATCGACGTGACGAACCACCGGGATCGGAAGGTCCAAGTCTATCAAAGTCCATTGTGAGAATTTTTTATGTGTGAGAGAGTAAGTTATGAAGAGAGGTTGTTAAGCTTCTTGTAGTGGTTTTTATAACTATGTTGGTGTTTGTTTGAAGATAGTGTGTGAGAGTGAGTGAGTTAAAGTGAATGTTTGAAAGTGTAAAAAATGAAAAATGCTAGTTATTAGGTTGGTGTGAAGTCTATGTCTAACGAATTAGCTAGCTGGATGCTACTCATTTTTCCAAGAATTGTCAATTGGATGGATTAATATATAGATGGAGTTTTCTTCTACTTTCTAATTTTTACTCCTTTTTTATATCACATGTCTCTTCCTCAATCTTTAGTTTAGTTATGTGCTATCTGATGTGTTTGTTTAATTTGATACGACAAAATTAGGTTTATAGTTTATCCAACTATAGGGATCCTATTATCATCTATGTTTATATTGATATCATAGATTTGTTTAAGATTAAATTTTCACACCCTAACTATTTTTAGGTGTCAGATGTTCAGTCTTAAATATAAAAATACGTATTAAAAGTTTTATATCAAATAATATAGGTTAAAATACAGTATTGGTCCTCCTGTTTGTCAAAATTCACGGTTTTGATCCCCCATTTTGTTTTTTAACAGTTTTGGTCCCCCACTCTAATTTTAGTCCAAAAAAGTGATGAACAGTATCTGGTCCGTACATGAACAGTACATGTCCGTACATGAACAATACATGTCCGTACATGAACAGTACATGAATAGTGAGGGGTGGGGGACCAAATCTGTTAAAAAACAAAATGGGAGGACCAAAACCGTAAATTTTGACAAACAGGGGGACCAAAACTGTATTTTAGCCAATAATATATAATATAAATATTTGTTTATAAATGAAGATAATTTTAATCTTACAAATCAGTTTTATAAAAATATAATATTTTAAGTCGGAAATAACCATACTGAGATGCAATTGCTCTTGCATATATAATATGTTTGTTTGGATGTTTTTGTTAATAATAATGACATAAAGTGTAAGGAGATTGTGAAGTTTTTTGATTTAGATAATGAATGGTGACTATGTATATGGAGCCAAGATGAATTCTTAAATTATTAGAATATTTGTGTTTGGTCGTTTAAAATAATGGATGGTTTAAGAATGAAGAAATATGAAATAGTTTAAAACTTTATGAATTGGGAAAAAAAAGGGACTTTTATGTTGTGCCTTGAGTTTCTTAACTATTAAGCTAATGCTCCAATGACACATATCCTTGTCGTCCAACTCTAATGTGTTTTTTAATTGTTTCCTAACCTTTCTACTGTATAATCATGTCACAAAAAAGTTCCCACTTATTCTTCTTATATTCTATTGTTCATAATTTCTTCTTTTGTAAGTTATAAAATTGCTTTTTTTATTAGATGCGTTATATATGGGTTAAGAACTTTAATTGTGCGTAGAATTTATGCTATACTTTTCATCATTTAGAATAATTGTTGTGAAAAATTTGTATGCCAAAAGAAAAAGTTTTTTTAGGTAAAAATGATTTTACTAAAACGTATATTATTTTACTACTAATTATAATAAAGAGTGTAATGGAATTTTCATTATGAATTTCAAACATTTTATTTAACGTAAGAAACCAAAAGATGTGTTTGGTAATGAAACAGTTTGACAAGACTAATGAAGTCTACTGCTAACCGATTAAGTAGAGTCTGTTTGATAATTATATTCATTAAAAAAATGTAATTACAAAAAAATATTATTTAATTAAAGTATATACTCTATTGAGAATTTGTGCTTATTTTAGTACATGTTATATATTACTTTTAGCTTCTTTTTTTAAGTGTAAAAATTACCCATACGTTTTTGTTATATCCATTGGATTATGTGTATGTGCATGATTAATCAGGCTTTATTGAATGAAAACGATGGATTATATATAATCTATCTAGAAGTTCAATTCAATGAACAAAAATAGATAAAGATAAAATGTATAGTAAAAAAAGGTACGTGGGCAATGAGGAATATAAAATAAAATAGAAAGAGGTAAAATAAAATGGAATAGATGCGTCGGGGCCAATTAAGATGCACATAGGTCACCCACTTTTATATATTCCATGTTAGTAAGAAGTGGCAATGTTTTATTACCCAATAAAAAAAGAATTATTGTTTTATGGAAACTAAGTTTGTTATTTCTAAGAGATACATCATACATCAAATATAGTAATTAGTGTTAGAAAATGTATTTCAATTTCTGTCTTTGTTGTTAATAGTTATTACAAAATGTTACAAGGATAAGTACAACACCACATTGTATAGTTGTGTAATGTAAAATATATAGAATTTACTAGTATGGTTTTCAAAAATTCAAAGTGATTTCATGTGGAGCGTGTTGTACCCTAAATTTTACCTCTTAGATGTCATATCGTCTCGCACTTACAGTTAGACTTCAATCATGTGTGCATTGTTAACTAACTATTTCATTTTGCAAGTTGTTTATTTTTATTATGGAAGATAGGATTTACATAAAGAGGACAAGGTCTCTCTAAGTCATCCTTTGGCCAAATGCAACCATTTGAATCCACATGCATCCAAGAAGTCTTTTTCAACAAGAAATCAAATGCCTTTCATGTCAAGCAAAGTGTGATCCCAAGTCTTGAGAAATTATTCCATGTGTCAATGAACATCCTTGGAATCCACCTATGGGCCTTAAAGATTTTTCTCTTAAGTGCAAGAATTTTTCATTTGGATAAATATTCACCAAGGTACAGCATCTCAAATTGGTGCCATGAGAGGATTTGATTTTGTAACTTGAAATTTCCTAAGTTTGTTCCCGTGGTATTTTCTTTTTTCATGGACATGTGATTTATCTCAAAATTCCATTGGGCCCAAAATATTGTCATTTGATCAAAGGCCATAAAGTTATGAAAATTGAAAATGGTGTTCCCGTATGGTTAAGCAACAAGGCATTATGCACTTAATCCATTCTATGTGCCTCTTGTATTATTTGAAAAAAATCTGAAGATACCTTGCTTGTAAGGCAATTGTGTGAAGTCACTAAATAATGCCTCTTTAAGCTCACTATCTCCTGTCAGAGCCAAAAGATTGCTGAGACACCATATTGGATTAATGAAATAAAAATGTTCAGCATAAGGGATCAGTCTTCATGCTCAGGGAATCCGTAACCCTCAATTCAACTCTTACCTCTTTTCACTTTCTCTCTCATGACACAATAAAAAGAGTTTTTGAAGTGGATATTGAACGATGAAAGTTACAGACCTGCACCATATCCTCTGCTGCATGGTTCAGCATGGTGATTTCCAAGGTTGACTGAGATGCAAACCCTAATTTTTTCCCCTACGGATAAAGCTTTTGTCCAGTGTGCCTCCAATACCCGGACCATTTGATTTTGCCTATAAAAGGAGAGCACTTCTCCTTTGTTCAAGACATAGAAACACAACCACAACACAGAGAAAAGATACAAGAAAACTCTCTCAAAATCTCTCCACTTCCCCATTCCATAATCTTGCAAGTAACCTCCAAAAACTTGCAAGGAATTTACCACTTTCATTCCCTCTGTAAACACTTCAAACCATCAAACACACAACATCCTAACCATCAGTGACTTGATTCTTTCTGGGAAACTCAGTAGCAGTTAATCTTGGAAGGAGGAGAAGCTCATCCACCCTTTCCAGAAACTTGTACCTGTAAAAAAGCAGTGGATTTTCTCCACTAGGTATCACACTTTGTTTCACTCTGTTTATAATACCATGATCATATTTATCTCATACTGTTATCATATTTTCTATCTTGTTAATGCCTGATGATGTGATGAATGTTGATTCTGTGATGAATATCTTAAATCATTAACATGTGGTTTTGGTTTTAAAAAAATCGTGAACTGGATTCGTGTTTGTTTAAAAGAAAACTGAACAAAAATAAAAAGAGTTTGTAGTGGCGCTCGCCAGCATGCTTAAATGGCGTCCGCCACACCATTAACCCACAAAATAAATAAAATAAAAAATCACACACACCAATGGCGCAAGCCACCTTGGGTGGCGCAAGCCACAGGCCCTCATGGCGCAAGCCACCTTGAGTGGCACAAGCCACCTGTAGGCCTTCATGGCGCAAGCCATATTGAGTGACGAGGGCCACACTGAGTTTTTTTAATTTGTTTTACACCTCATTTCATTTTTTTTCTTGTCAAAAATACTTTAAAAAAATAATAATAAAACACTAAAACATATGCACAATTTCTTTTTATTCTCAAACATTTCTGTAAATAAAATCTACTGTGTTCTTATAAAAAAAAAGGGAAACTTTAAAGTGGGTTGTCTTTGGAGTATGTTGTAACTTGTAAATTTTTGTTTTAACAGTGTCTCCTGATTTTAACAAAACCTTATCATGAGAATGTTATATGTATTTTTTTGTTCTCTGTTGATAAGTTGCATGACTCCAAATGCATTTATTTTTGAATTGTGAGAATGCCTTCTCTGCCATACTTGTCATATTTAAATGATCACCTATTCTTGTTGTTTGCAATGTTCACACTTGAAGTTTATTTCATATGTTGATTAATGCTTACTGTTTTGGGAATTCTTGAACTCATATGTTTCATTATATTTCAACCTCACTGTAACTCTTGTTTACAAGATGTTATCCTTCCCCTTCCTTCCAAAGGAAAAGTCTTTCTATTGACCTCAAAGTCATAGAAAGCTCATTACTATTCTTGACCTCATAGTCATAGGACTCCCTCTTGACCTCATAGTCATAGGGCCATCTTTAACCTTTGACCTCATAGTCATAGGCACCCTCATTCCCCTTTGACCTCATAGTCATAGGATCTTATCTTGGCCTCATAGCCATCCTACCTTTGACCTCATAGTCATAGGCATCCATTCCCCTTTGACCTTATAGTCATAGGAATCTCTCATGGCCTCATAGTCGTCATAGAGTTACATCTTTAACATTTGACCTCATAGTCATAGGTATCCCTTGACCTCATAGTCATAGGCAAGCTTTGACCTCATAGTTATAGTCATCCTCCATTGACCTCATAGTCATGGAAAAGTCTTTCTATTGACCTCAAAGTCATAGAAAGCTCATTATCTTCCTTTGACCTCATAGTCATTGGTAGCCCTTGACCTCATAGTCATTGGCAACATCTTTAACCTTTGACCTCATAGTCATAGGTAGCCCTTGACCTCATAGTCATAGCCACCCTCCATTGACCTCATAGTCATGGAAAAATCCTCTATTGACCTCATAGTCATAGAAAAGTCTCTCTATTGACCTCAAAGTCGTAGATAGCTCATATTTATCCCTTGACCTCATAGTCATAGGATTCTCTCTTGGCCTCATAGTGATAGAGTTACATCTTTAACCTTTGACCTAATAGTCATAGGTAGCCATTAACCTCATAGTCATTGGCAACATCTTTAACTTTGACCTCATAGTCATAAGTAGCCTTTAACCTCATAGTCATTGGCAACATCTTTAACCTTGACCTCATAGTCATAGGTAGCCCTTGACCTCATAGTCATTGGCAACATCTTAGCCCTGACCTCATAGTCATGACCACCCTTCCTTGACCTCATAGTCATAGGATTACCTCTTGACCTCATAGTCATAGAGACACCTCATTCTCCTTTGACCCCATAGTCATAGGATCTCATCTTGGCCTCATAGCCATCTTACCTTGGCCTCATTGCCATCTTACCTTTGACCTCATAGTCATAGGATATCACCTTGGCCTCATAGCCATCTTCCAACCTTGACCTCATAGTCATAAAAAGTCTCTCTATTGACCTCATAGTCATAGATAGCTCATTACCATCTTGACCTCATAGTCATCTTACCACCTTGACCTCATAGTCATAGGTAGCATCTTCTCTAGACCTCATAGTCATAGGCCTCATAGCCATTCTCACAACTTAGACTTAGAGAGTTTTTTAAACTCTACATGAGCTCATACTCATTCCCCCTTGGAACTTTGGCCATAGTCAATGGTTCCTCAATCCACCCTTAGTGAGGAGAACTACGATTGCTCTGATTCTTTAGTCAGATACGTAGGCACAAGATGCGACGTCTTGGCGAGCAAACTTAGTATATACATCCCTAGGTCTTCACCTTACCCTTAGTAAGCAAACATAACATAACACAAACTATAACAAGAGGTTCATGTAGAATACTACATAAATTAAGGGTGCAAATACCTTCCCTTAGTATAACCAACCCCCGAACCTTAGATCTCCCCCCCCCCCCTTTAGGTTTTCTCGATCTTGAACCTTTCCTTTGGATAAATCAAAGTCGGTGGTGAACTTCAAAGTTTTGCAATACAAGTTAATTAATAGCTTGTTATCCGATTCTCACTGCAACAGAAATGGCGACTTCACTGGGGATCTTTTTTAGGGTTAAGCCCACCTTGTTATGCTTGTGTTATGTATGCTTGTTTGTTATATTTGTACATATCTGTATATATCTGCATATTTGCTTGGTTTCTTCTGTGGGCATGGTGCTTTTAAGTGGTGAGATAAGTCCTAACCCGGACTTGAGTGCACTTATGATAGGACGATGGTATATTCAAGGAGGCTTTGAGGGAGTCGATTCCCAAAGAAGTTGACTTGAGACACCATGACTCAGTTGAGGCCCTCTTGAGAGTCTAGTCATGTTGAACGAGTCTATTCGTGAAAACGTGCTACTCTCGATATAGGTGTCGTCAAAACTGAGAACCGTAGTTATCTCTAAACCCCACTTGGCCTTTTAGGATGTAGTGCGGTGACCATGAGGGAGTCTATTTCTGAAATGGTTGTCACGCGATACTACACTCAGACGAGATTCTCTTAAGAATTTTATTGACTGCCGAGTCATTCGGGAAATCGATAAAATCTGAAAGATGGGTTGTCGACTCTGGGAACTTTAGAACCTTGTTCTACAGTTGATAAACCTATAGTACACACCTATTGGAATGGGTAGACCATGGCTCCACTCATGTGACTCCTAAACCTAGGACTTGTGTGTTTTGATGTGTGTACATATGTTTGTGTTTATGCATACATCCATCCATTCATGTTAGACCATTGGTTCCAAGGAATTCAAGTGCTTTTTTTCCTTGCAAGATCAATAAAGATCATTGGTTTGAAGCCAAACTCTTCAACTTTCAAAAAGTTTGCAACTTGCTTTTGAGTTCCTTGAAACCATTTGGCTTGCATTTTCATCCCATGCGCATGTCGTCGCATTCGCATCTTATTTGCATCTCTCAGTCTTGAGCCTCTCTCTTTCTTCTATGTCTAGAGGATACCTAGCACACCTATTCAAGACAATGGCAATAATGAATGAAGTTCTGAAGAACCAAGAAGTCTTGAAAGAGGAAGTCAGAATCCTCAGATGCCAGATGAATTGGGTTCTGGAAACTTTGCAAGCTCTGATGAAAAAAGAGGAGCACACTCCCCCTGTTACTCCCAGAGAGGTTGTCAGTTCATCGCCTCTTGTGGATCCTCCGACTCAAGAATCTCCTTAGTATCAAGGGCCAGACCACCGTCAACCACGCCAGCATATACGACCAAGGCCAAGAAAACCAGAAAGAAATTTCACTAGGCTACCAATGTCGTACAGTCAATTACTGACAGTTTTGATCAAAGGAGGATTGATAGTGCCAAAAGAATTAAAGCCAATACCATTTCCATACCCGCCATGCTTTGACGCCAATGCTCGATGTGACTACCATGTTGGGGCACAGGGGCACGCCACTGAAGACTGTAAGGTGCTCCCGAGTAAGGTTCAGAATCTGTTAGACTCTGAGACGATCTCATTCACGCCTCAAGGCGTTCAAATCAATAATCCTTTGCCATCTCATGTGGTTCTCCCATGCCAAGGATCTGCCTTTGGAGAAACTTCATACCAGCCAGCATTTGATCTTGGTCTTGTACCAGAATCTCATCGTCACCATATGTCTACCAAAAGGGCATTCCAGCCTCCAACGGTTGTTTCTCCTCAAGGTTCCCGAAACCAAAGTAAGAAGAAATAACCTATCGAAAGAGGCCAAGTTAACTGCCAGTATATCCCTGTGTCTTTGAGCAAACTCTTCCCACTGTTGATGCAGAACAAGTTGGTAACTCCTCGACTCCTCAACCCTGTGCCAGGACCTTGGCATAATCCAAACCTGACTTGTGAATTCCACAAGGGAGCCGAAGGGCATGACTTAGATGGGTGTCGAGCCTTAGAAGCTACTGTGCAAAGGCTGATCTATGACAACAATTTGATCCTTGAAGAAGATCGCCCAGAGATTGAATGCAAATTCCGTACTGGGACAATGGGGCATCCCATTGAAGAGTGCAAAGAGTTCGAAACCAGACTGTTAAGCCTACTAAAAACACTGCAACCTCAAGAAGGTACGTCAGATGTCAATGTCTCAATTCTTGAAGCGAGAGGCAAAAGACTTGAGAGGCCTCTCAGGGTGCTGTATCACAAAGAACAAGTGATCAATGACGAAGGTGTTTCCCCGTTTGGGCCCGGAAACTGAAATATTTTGAAATCAATTCGCTGAAGTTGGCTGTGTTTTGTTCATTTCAGTGTTTTTAATTGTAGTTTCTTTGCACTTTGAATTTGCATTTGCTTATAAGCTTTGTTGTACTTTCAAATTGGTAAGATTAATGAAATGTTTGTGCACCTTTTGATTAAGACCATTTGTTTCACTCATTTACTTTTATGTTCGTGAAAAAACAAAAATATATCTTTATCTTGTTTCTTTCCACTTATCAAACTATTTGTTTAAGCAAATATTGGGGAGTGTCGCTCCCAGGATTTTCATCCAGGTACAAACGCGAGAGTGGCGCGGAAAACAGAGTCGCCAGCCGTGTAAATTTATCCCAAGAGAGGAAAAGGGAACACCGCATAAACCTGAGGAAGAGGGAAAGGAATGGTCATCGCAACCATAACCTGGGTTCGGGAGTCGGTTACGCGAGGGGAAGGTGCTAGCACCCCACGCGTCCATCGTACTCGATGGGATCCACGCTTGTTGTCTATTCTAAGGGTGAGTTATCCTATCATCTATGGCTGTGCTAAGACGGGGGAGGGGAAAACAAAGACAGACTCGGTAGGACGTCAACGTCCTAGGCCTACGTACCCCCCTTGTGCAATGGGGAATTCAGAGTCAACGTAGTTCGGACCAAGTTCTTTTTGTGTTTTTTATGAGCGACGTTAAGTTCGCGTCCGGCAGTTAGGGTCGATGCCTGTTTGCGTCTCAGACGGAAAGTAACGTGCCCTTTTTGAAAATATCCTTTAGTTTGACAATCCCGAAGGACAAAAAGGTTTGAAGTTTGTTTGTATTTTTTAGGACAGAAGTGACTTGAGTTAGTTCATTAGTTGCATTGCACCAAAGTCTAGGGCACAGGGGCGAATACTTAACGAATCGTCCCAAGACAGGACGCTCGCTAAGCACTTTAGAAAGATGAGAGGAAGCCCCTCATTTCTCATTCCCCACGCTTAAGGCTCGTGCGCAATACACTTTATTCTTATTAAGTGTTTTCAAGAAGTTTTGAGATGAGAAGAGAGAAGACACAAAGGAAACTTTAAAGGGAAACTAAGAGTCCTAATGTTGTCATGCATGGGTGACCTACGGTTAGTGAGGTTTGACGACAACCTAAGCCTAAAGAAAAGAAAAGATGAGAGACAGAAAGAGTGAGAGTGGACATGGATAACTATCCACACCCTCAAATAACTTACCTCAGCCTCTACATAAAAGGTTAGTACGAAACAGACATACGTAAAAGAAATGAGACAAATGAAATCCAAGCAATGACATATAAGCAATGACACAAGTGCCTTCTCAAACAAAAAACTCAGGCATAATCAAGGATGTGCATACAAGAAGATCTCACATAAAGAGCAGTTAAACAATTAGCAAAACATGTTGTAAAATCACCAAATAAATTATCAACATTGCTCAACCAGAAACAAACCAAATACCAAAAACTCCTGCAAAAATTCAAGATGTTAGTCACTCAAACAATCATGCAAAGTTCATATGAGAAATGTGGTTCAATGTGCCAAAGGAAAGGACTAAAATGCAATATGAGATGATTTTAAAAATGGTAGAAAAATATTTTAATGCATTCCAGTGTGTTGGTGAATGAATGCAAAAGGAATGAGTTCAAAATCTTTTATGGATGCAGAGAAATAAAATAAACAATGCAATGTGTGCAGAATGAAATAAATTCAAAAAGAAATTATTAAAATAATTAATTCAGAAGATAAAAATAAAATAAAATAATAAAATAAAATTTGTGAAAATTTTATAAAATTATAAAAATGATGCATGAATTTTCTGGGGATTTTTTTTATGCAATTATGTATTTTTAAAAAATAAAAATGAAAGTGCAATAATTAAATAAAAAGAAAATAGAAAGAAAATGCAAGGGGGGTACGTTCAGTAAGAAAAATGCGTTGGGATGGAAGAAAGGCCCAGATGGGAGGGTGCGAATAGAAAAGCCCAAGCAGATTAAACCCATTAGCGAAAGTCAAAGGAGCATGGGATCAGTCAACAAATTCAGAATTAATCTAAACCACACAAATGATCCAACGCCTATTGCAAAGTCAACATGCCAGCCAAGTAATTATGATTAACGGCCATGATGAAAAGAACACACTAATTCACATGCACACACGCACACCAAAGCCAGCAGCATACCATACATCCCCATGTGCCAGGCACATGTCTTTTTTAATTTGCTGGCACAATGATAACCGTGTGATTCATCCAACGTTCATAAGTAAGTCAACATAATAAAAAGTAAATAAAATGATATAACATGGTTGGGTGCACACGATAACGACGGTGGGGTAATAAACATGTGATCAAATAAAATAAAAAACAAAATAAGAAAACGTGGCACTATGAGGACCGTACGATGAAACGAACCAAGGGCCAGGATTGTGTCTTCTTCGTGGAAACCCTTGGCCGGACTGAATCAACCGCCGCCGCCGGAGCTAGGGTTCCGGCCTCCTTCTCCGGTCACCTGCAATGGAAAATAACCCAGAAAACGCAAACCCACATACCATTCTGTCCAGATTTTCATGAGGATCCCAAATATTTCATCAAAATTTGCAAATGATCAACACATAATGAAAAACGTATGAAATAATGTTAGGGTTCAAAACTTTAAACTCATGCCACAACCAATATACGCACCCAAATGCAAAACAAAATATATCAGAATGATCCATGGATATCACACATCAATATGCATATTTAAAAATGGAGTTCTATGATCATCAAAAGAATGACTAACCTGAGGCTATGCACTACGTATCCTTGCTTTTAGCTCCAAAAGATGGTTGGTTTCTGCTCTGTGGATCACAAGGGTTCTGATGGTGAAAGAATTTCTTGAAAAGACCTAATGGAATGAGAGATATGAAAGATTCAAGTTTTAGGGTTCAAACTTTTCTCTTCTCCAAATTCACGTGCTCTCTACCCTAACCAGTGCATGAATGAGTTTAAATACTCTAGGGTTTCTCACTGATAATGGTTTGGGCCTTGGAAATTCTCCACTTAATGAGTTTTGGACAAATTTGGAAATTTACATTATGTGAGATACACCTCCTTCCATGCATGGATATCCAAATATTTCATGATGGATCACTTATGTTTGAATTGCTAACCACACCTGAATTTGATTTGGGCCTTGAAACCATTTGATTCATGAGTTCTTAATAATTTGGCAATTTTGAATAATGGAGAATAAATGATAAATACATCATGGATTCACTTGATTCAAAGGCCTAAAATGATCCTTGAGAAGTGTCCTTTGATGTTAGCATGTGACATGAAGCAATGGAATAAATTATAGGTCACTATGCCAAAGTTGTGAAAATGGAATTATGAGAAACCCTAAAAACCACTTTGCCTTCTTTTGATCATAACTTGAGTTTCACAAATGATATGGAGACCCACTAGTACTTGTTGGAAAGAGGAGAAAAAGATCTTCAACTTTCATGTTGGAGAAAAATTCATTTAAAGCTTCTTCGATGATGAAAAGTCAAGGTGAATGTAGTGTAGGAACTTGCCCAAAAAGGATACTTTCAAATTATAGGTCATTTCCATATTTAGTAACTTTTGCACCAACCCTTGATTCTTGATAAATGGCATGAAACTTGACTCTTGAAGACCATATGAGGGTGTGAGACCTTGAAAACCTTGGAGGAAACCTCAAAATTCCACAGTTGACTTCCCCTCTCACTGTTGACTTTTACCCAATTCACCTGATTTCCAATCCATTGGCCAATTGAATCTCTCCTGAATCAAACTGATGGACAATCTTCCACTCCTAGATGCTTAGGGACCCAATGAATACCATGGACTCAAGTCTTTCCCAAAAAATCATAAATAAACTGACTTTATAGCAAACCCTAATCTTGGTACCCTTAGTCTAGGAGGAAATAACACAGTCTCCAAATCCAAATTCCTCTGAATATGATGTGTATCCTCTCCAACAAAGATAAGATATATAATTTGGTGATGATAAAAACCCAAGAAACTTGCCCATTGGAGCAATAAACCCAAGAATCTCAAAACCCTAATTTCTGCACTGGTTAGGAGAGAGTGATCCACTTGAACTCTCTTGCTTGACCCTTCGAAGAACATCTTCTCCTCTTGAACTTGCCTCAGGCACCTTGACCCCATGTTAAGAACCAATGATATGAATACATGATAATGCAAAAATGTAATGAAACATAAGCCAGTTAGTACTAAAGTAAGGAGAGCAAATTTTGGGGTGCAACAGGGAGGATGGTGAAAACATCATATCCATAATTGTTGTGGTATGCTTTCGATTAAACCTTGCCGATGATGTAAGGCATTGTTTCAATTCCTAAACACTGGAGAAATAAGGAAGATAATCCCTCTTTAACCCTTTGAGCCTAGAAGTAGGAGTTTTCTTTCCTTACACAAAAAACCCTTAAATCTCAACCATGGGGCAGGGTAGTCCTCAGTTTAACTTGGTTATGAAATCAAACGCAAGCGCTTCATGCAAGACACCAGTCAGTTCTTTCAAATCCAATGACAATAAAAAAGGAGGTCTCAAAACCTCAGAAGACAAAGAAGAGGTCTCAAAACCTTAACAAAGACAAAGAAAAGGTCTCAAAACCTTAACAAAGACAAAGAAGAGGTCTAAAAAAAAAACAAAGAAGAGTTCTCAAAACCTCAACAAAAAAAAGGATAATCAAATACTGCAAGGGAGTAATGACTACAAAGGTGTCTGAAGCATCATCAACTATCATCAATTTATTTCCTAGCCTTGAATGAATAGCTTAAGTTAACTGAGCATAGGATTGGAGTTCATCACTAGTTTGGGTAGGGACAAATAAACTTTGAGCCATTATCCTTTATTTCATGAACCATGAACCAAGCCACGTTACAACCCTTAAAAGACCTAATTGAGGTAAGGTTGTTTTGAAAGCATACTACAGCAAGGTTGATTAACTGACTCCTAATGATCTTTGCTATTTGCGTGTGTATATCACTTCATCTGTCATTCTGTGACTGGCTAGATCCACATTTGTTTTTTATTATTTAGTCATTCCACCGTGTGTGTTTCATCAAATAAAACTTGATTTCAAAAGTTTGCATGAAATTTACATTGGAATTGCCAATTTTTAATGAACAATACTTGTTTGCAAGACAATTCAATATCAAAGGAATCCCAACAAACGCAACCAGCTAGGGAATTTGACTTGATAAAGGGGTCAGTCTGGGACATCTCCTCCATAGATCCAGCATCTCAAGAGCTACTAAATCAGGGGAAAAACTCTTCAAATTCAGGATATTGGGGCAAGCCTTCTTGAGGTCATCTTATGACAAGATTAGACTCCAATGACCTACCAACAGGGGCAAGAGTGTTCCCTAGTTGTTTCTACCATAGTATGAGGACTTTGTATCGCGAATACCGTTAATCAGGGGCAATCAGGTCGAGATTTGGTAAATCTCTAAAAAGGTCAATTGGTCTGGGGCACCTCCTTCACGGGTCAACCAGTCTGAAGGACAAGTTCAAGGACCTTATTGTATAAATACACTAAAACTGGGGCAGATATGTCAAGATCCATGAATCTCTTCAAGAGTTTGAAGATATTGGAGTATCTGGTATACCAATTCTTCTGTAAAATCCTTTTGATGACTTATCCTCGCAGACCAGTTAATCAGGGGCAATCATGTCGAGATTTGATAAATCTCTAAAAAGGTCAATTGGTCTGGGGCACCTCCTTCACGGGTCAACTAGTCTGAAGAACAAGTTTAAGGACCTTATTATATAAATACAATAAAACTGGGGCAGATATGTCAAGATCCATGAATCTCTTCAAGAGTTTGAAGATATTGGAGCATCTGGTATACCAATTCTTCTGTAAAATCCTTTTGATGACTTATCCTTGCAGACCAGTTAATCAGAAGCAGTCAGGTCGAGATTAGACAAATCTCTCAAAGGTCAGTTAGTCTGGGGCATCTACTTAGCATGTGACAAGTTTGTTTCCCCGTTGTTACTCCCACAGTCTGAAGAACAAGTTCAAAGACCTTATTGTACAAGCGTAGTTAATCTGGGGCAGTTATGCCGAGATCCATGAATCTCTCCAAGAGTTTGAAGATATTAAAGTATTTCGTATGCCGATTCTTCTATAAAATCCTCTTGGTATTTTCTCCCAAAAGACCATGCAATCTGGGGCAGAGAAGATTTGAAGATTACCTGTTGCAAGAGCCGTTATTCATTATGGTAATCATCATGCATGTCAGGACACAGAATGACCTTATTCTTGTGGTATCCTTTTCCAGCTCCCCAGTAAATTACTACTTCAGTCAATCTTGGAAAATCTCCATGAATCTTCCTCATCCAGTAAAGAAACCAAGCTCATGATGGCAATCTTAAGTAAAGTCGTGATGTTATACCAGGTGGAACAATACTTTTCCCAAAGAGAAGGTCTTAACCTTGGAGTAGAGCTGTTGATTCTGCATGTTCATCCCCAGTAATGGTCCAATCTGATGAGATTGGCTGGGTATCCTTGTCGAGATGTTTATTTCATCTCCAGTCTCGCTTCCTTTTGTCTGTTTTGTCAGCATAAGCATAAGCATACATGCACTCATATGCATAGCATCTTAGCATTTTTGCTCTCTTTCTGGTGTTTACCTGTTTTGATCGCTTTGGCGTTTATCTCCCCAAGTGACTGAGTTTGTCTATTCTCTCCAATAAAGTTGTCAGCCCTAGGTATAAAGTGCCCATCTTTCTGAATTCCCCACAGAGATTGGTTCTCGTGGATGATGGTTGGTTTAGTTATCTTTTCCATGCTTGGATAAGATAAACCCCCATTTGAGCCCATTCCTCAATGGTTGGAGTCTTGTTTGACCGTTTCTTTCTAGCTTGTTCCTAGATTAAACTTTGGTCCCCGGCAGGTTAGGTTGTTGAACCTAATTTGAACGTGTATTTATTTTGCACTGTGTCTCGCAAGAAGAATCTTTTACAGATCCTCGTTGAAGACAAAATTATTTCTCCAGCAGTGTTGTAATATCAACATCTCTTTGGAATTTATACCCAACAACAAGTGGCAATCTCCTTGAGAAGCTTGTTTTGCTATCATCACCTTTACAATGATAAATGGCAATCTCTTTCACGAGAAGCTTATCTGTCCTTGGTTTTGTTCATACTTCTACAGTTACCAATGATGTCACCTTCAGTCATCCAATTTCCATCAATCGGTTTGATGTGATCCCTGTTTGAGGTGTTTCTTCCCGTCAATCTGTTTGATGAGGTGTTCCGAGCTCAGGTTTCGTACCTTCGGATATGTTATTATTCCTTCCCGTCAATCTGTTTGATGAGGTGTTCCGAGCTCAGGTTTCTTACCTTCGGATATGTTATTATCCCTTCCCGTCCATCTGTTTGATGAGGTGCTCCGAGCTCAGGTTTCGTACCTTCGGATGTGTCATTTTTCCTTGTCGTCAAACTTCTTGATGATGTGATCCCTGCTTTGTTCCTTGTCGTCAGCCCTTTTTGATGATGTGAACTTTGGTCAGTTATGAACCTCAATCCAGGTCCAGCTCATACTGGTACCCAAACCAACTCAAATTGGTATCTTAACTAACTCATATTGGTACCCGGGTCCAATCATTAATGGTTCATTAAGCCTTACTCCCAGCAAAAGTCCAGTCATCTTTTCGTCTGGCACGTAGAGTATGTCTTTGTCTTTTCTGGCCTTTCTTGAAGATCCCGTTTGAACTCTTCAGTATAAGAAAACCCCAGAAAATCTTTTAACGAATGTCTAGCCTTTGATTTCAAACTGATCCCCAGTGGAGATCATGTCTTCTTTCTGGTTTCATGCCTAGTAAGAATGTGTCTTTTCCCCAATGTCGTCCGGTCACGTATGAACCTGTCGTCCATCTCCCCGGATCTTTTCCCAGTGGCGAACTCCTCTCTGGCTCTTATCTCCAGTAAGGACCCGTAAGGGTTTCCCTCTTTTACCTTTCTATCCACAGAGTCTCCCTAGTGAGTATCTGTTGTCAGTTAGCCTGTATCCCCAGTGAGTTTTCCTCATGGATAATAACCTTCATCCTTCCCCAGTGATGCTCACCTGCGGTTATTTGCCCTTTATCTTTGGAGTCTTGTTTATCTGCATTTTTGCACTATCACGACATCATATCATCATACTAGGAGTTCATAGCATGTCAGCATTTGCATGTCTTGTTGCTTGTCCTTAGCATCTGTATTCCATCTAAGGGCAATAATTTTCAGTTTGCTATAATTAAATACCTTTCACCTTGATGTCCCGAGGATTTCCATTCCTCGCTCCATCCGGTAAAGCTATTTAAATAGGGGCAACAGCTGTACCCCAAATTTTACCCCTTAGATGTCATATTGTCTCGCACTTACGTTTAGACTTCAATCATGTGTGCATCGTTAACTAACCATTTCATTTTGCAAGTTATTTATTTTTATTGTGAAAGATAGGGTTTACATAAAGAGGACAAGGTCTCCCTAAGTCATCTTTTGGCCAAATGCAACCATTTGAATCCACATGCATCCAAGAAGTCTTTTTCAACAAGAAATCAATTGCCTTTCATGTCAAGCAAAGTGTGATCCCAAGTCTTGAGAAATTATTCCATGTGTTAATGAACATCCTTGGAATCCACCTATGGGCCTTAAAGATTTTTATCTTAAGTGCAAGAATTTTTCATTTGGATAAATTTCACCAAGGTGCAACATCTCAAATTGGTGCCATGAGAGGATTTGATTTTGTAACTTGGAATTTCCTAACTTTGTTCCCGTGGCATTTTCTTTTTTCATGGACATGTGATTTATCTCAAAATTCCATTGGGCCCAAAATATTGTCATTTGATCAAAGGCCATAAAGTTATGAGAATTGAAAATGGTGTTCCCGTATGGTTAAGCAACAAGGCATTATGCACTAAATCCATTCCATGTGCCTCTTGTATTATTTGAAAAAATTTGAAGATACCTTGCTTGTAAGGCAATTGTGTGAAGTCACTAAATAAAGCCTCTTTGAGCTCACTTTCTCCTGTCAGAGCCAAAAGATTGCTGAGACACCATATTGGATTAATGAAATAAAAAGGTTCAGCATAAGGGATCATTCTTCATGCTCAGGGAATCTGTAACCCTCAATTCCAACTCTTACCTCTTTTCACTTTCTCTCTCATGACACAATAAAAAGAGTTTTTGAAGTGGATATTGAATGATGAAAGTTACAGACCTGCACCATATCCTCCACTGCATGGTTCAGCATGGTGATTTCCAAGGTTGACTGAGATGCAAACCCTAATGTTTCCCCTACGGATAAAGCTTTTGTCCACTGTGCCTCCAATACCCAGACCATTTGATTTTGCCTATAAAAGGAGACAACTTCTCCTTTGTTCAAGACACAGAAACACAACCACAACACAGAGAAGAGATACGAGAAAACTCTCTCAAAATCTCTCCACTTCCCCATTCCATAATCTTGCAAGTAACCTCCAAAAACTTGCAAGGAATTTACCACTTTCATTCCCTCTGTAAACACTTCAAACCATCAAACACACAACATCCTAACCATCAGTGACTTGATTCTTTCTGGGAAACTCAGTAGCAGTTGATCTTGGAAGGAGGAGAAGCTCATCCACCCTTTCCAGAAACTTGTACCTGTGAAGAAGCAGTGGACTTTCTCCACTAGGTATCACACTCTGTTTATAATACCATGATCATATTTATCTCTTACTGTTATCATATTTTCTATCTTGTTAATGCCTGATGCTGTGATGAATATTGATTCTGTGATGAATATCTTAAATCATTAACATGTGGTTTTGGTTTTAAAAAAATCGTGAACTGGATTCGTGTTTGTTTAAAAGAAAACTAAACAAATATAAAAAGATTTTGTAGTGGCGCTCGCCAGCATGCTTAAGTGGCGTCCGCCACACCATTAACCCACAAAATAAATAAAATAAAAAATCACACACACCAATGGCGCAAGCCATCTTGGGTGGCGCAAGCCACAGGCCCTCATGGCGCAAGCCACCTTGAGTGGCGCAAGCCACCTGTAGGCCTTCATGGCGCAAGCCATATTGAGTGACGAGGGCCACACTGAGTCTTTTTAATTTATTTTACACCTCATTTCATTTTTTTTCTTGTCAAAAATACTTTAAAAAATAATAATAATAAAACACTAAAACATATGCACAATTTCTTTTTATTCTCAGACATTTCTGTAAATAAAATCTACAATGTTCTTATAAAAAAGAAAAGGGAAACTTTAAAGTGGGTTGTCTTTGGAGTATGCTGTAACTTGTAAATTTTTGTTTTAACATTGTCTCCTGATTTTAACAAAACCTTATCATGAGAATGTTATATGTACTTTTTTGTTCTCTGTTAATAAGTTACATGACTCCAAATGCATTTATTTTCAAATTGTGAGAATGCCTTCTCTGCCATACTTGTCATATTTAAATGATCACCTATTCTTGCTGTTTACCATGTTCACACTTGAAGTTTATTTCATATGTTGATTAATGCTTACTGTTTTGGGAATTCTTGAACTCATATGTTTCATTATATTTCAACCTCACTATAACTCTTGTTTACAAGATGTTATCCTTCCCCTTCCTTCCAAAGGAAAAGTCTTTCTATTGACCTCAAAGTCATAGAAAGCTCATTACTATCCTTGACCTCATAGTCATAGGACTCCCTCTTGACCTCATAGTCATAGGGCCATCTTTAACCTTTGACCTCATAGTCATAGGCACCCTCATTCCCCTTTGACCTCATAGTCATAGGATCTTATCTTGGCCTCATAGCCATCCTACCTTTGAACTCATTGTCATAGGCACTCATTCCCCTTTGACCTTATAGTCATAGGAATCTCTCATGGCCTCATAGTCATAGAGTTACATCTTTAAACTTTGACCTCATAGCCATAGGTAGCCCTTGACCTCATAGTCATAGGCAAGCTTTGACCTCATAGTCATAGCCATCCTCCATTGACCACATAGTCATGGAAAAGTCTTTCTATTGACCTCAAAGTCATAGAAAGCTCATTATCTTCATTTGACCTCATAGTCATAGGTAGCCCTTGACCTCATAGTCATTGGCAACATCTTTAACCTTTGACCTCATAGTCATAGGTAGCCCTTGACCTCATAGTCATAGGCAAGCTTTGACCTCATAGTCATAGCCACCCTCCATTGACCTCATAGTCATGGAAAAATCCTCTATTGACCTCAAAGTCATAGATATCTCATATTTATCCCTTCACCTCATAGTCATAGGATTCCCTCTTGGCCTCATAGTCATAGAGTTACATCTTCAACCTTTGACCTAATAGTCATAGGTAGCCATTGACCTCATAGTCATTGGCAACATCTTTGACCTTGACCTCATAGTCATAGGTAGCCCTTGACCTCATAGGCATTGGCAACATCTTTAACCTTGACCTCATAGTCATAGGTAGCCCTTGACCTCATAGTCATTGGCAACATCTTAGCTCTGACCTCATAGTCATGACCACCCGTCCTTGACCTCATAGTCATAGGATTACCTCTTGACCTCATAGTCATAGAGACACCTCATTCTCCTTTGACCCCATAGTCATAGGATCTCATTTTGGCCTCATAGCCATCTTACCTTGTCCTCATAGCCATCTTACCTTTGACCTCTTAGTCATAGGATATCACCTTGGCCTCATAGCCATCTTCCAACCTTGACCTCATAATCATAAAAAGTCTCTCGATTGACCTCATAGTCATAGATAGCTCATTACCATCTTGACCTCATAGTCATCTTACCACCTTGACCTCATAGTCATAGGTAGCATCTTCTCTAGACCTCATAGTCATAGGCCTCATAGCCATTCTCACAACTTAGACTTAGAGAGTTTCTTAAACTCTACATGAGCTCATACTCATTTCCCCTTGGAACTTTGGCCATAGTCAATGGTTCCTCAATCCACCCTTAGTGAGGAGAACTATGGTTGCTCTGATTCTTTAGTCAGATACGTAGGCACAAGATACGACGTCTTGGCGAGCAAACTTAGTATATACATCCCTAGGTCTTCACCTTACCCTTAGTAAGCAAACATAACATAACACAAACTATAACAAGAGGTTCATGTAGAATACTACAGATATTAAGGGTGCTAATACCTTCCTTTAGTATAACCAACCCCCGAACCTTAGATCTCCCCCTCTTTAGGTTTTCTCGATCTTGAACCTTTCCTTTGGATAAATCAAATTCGGTGGTGAACTTCAAAGTTTTGCGATACAAGTTAATTAATAGTTTGTTATCCGATTCTCACCGCAACAGAGCGGCTTGATAAGAGTAACAGTATTTAGTATTTATTAAGTGAATTGGAAGAAAGTGTGTCTTGCTCAAGAGAAGAGCAGTTTTAAAATTAAGAATTTAGAACAGTTTAACAAGTCTTTATTATTAAAGTCGAAATGGAGAATTTTGCAAGAGACCGAAGCTATTAAGGCAGGTCTCCTCAAGTATCGTTATGGTAATCCTGGTGTTATTTGAATGAATAGTGAAATCAAAATTGGGTGTAATAGAGATTCCATTTAGTGGAGGGACCTTATTAGCATGGGTCGTATTTGTGGTCAAGATTTCGATCCCTTTGCTGACAACGTCAAGTGTGAAATTGAAAGTGGATTGGAGATCTCTTTTTGGAATAATAAGTGGTTGAGAAATCAAAATTTAAGGAAAGCTTACTCGGATCTGTTTGCAATCTTAAGGTTTCCACATGGCAGTATCGTGAATATGGGAGAATGGTAAGGTTCGATTTGGTACAGGAATTTGTTGTTGAATGTTGAGACTATGGATGTTCTATTTAATTGTTCTAGGATCTGTCAACAAACTTGAAGGATGTGAAGCCCAAACCTTCTAGTAGCGGCCGTTTTCAGTGGATGCTTGATCATTTTGAAGTTTACTTAATGAGTTTGTGTTATGAAGTGACCGTCAGTGCAATGAAGACCGTCATTGATGCTTGCTACTATGACGGTAACACTGTGACGATGGTCATCACTGTGTGTCCAATGACGGTATGATTTGCCACCGGAGTGACTACCGTGACCCTGGTCTGAACCGCCACAAAATTAAAAATGTTTTTAAAAAACTTGTTTTTAAATTTTTTTTTCACCTTTTAACTCATTTTTTATCCTTTTTTTAATATTTTGGAATTTTTCATAAACAAAAATGGATTAAAAAAAGGATAATTGGGTGTACACCTTCTTTATCTTTGAAAATTCGTATGCGAAATGTGCACCTCATTTTAGTTCGAGTATTCATCTTCCACAAAATATATAATAATAACGACATTTTAAAATTTGCAATTAAAATCGAATGAAAAAGGAATAATCGGTTTAACACATTTGTATTCTTCGAATAATCGAATGCGGGGCGCACACCTCATTTTAGGTCGAGCATTTGTCTTCCGCAGGCTAATGACGATCTTTAAATTACTTTCGATAAACAAAATTGAATTAAAAAGGGAATAATTGGGGGCACACTTCTTTATCCTCAAGTAAGCGAACGCGAGGTGTGCGCCTTATTCTAGTTCAATTACTTGTCTTCCGTATAAAAACAACCACAACCGACCAATTTTATTTTATGCCCATGTGCGACCAAAAAATTTCTTAAACAAACATTATTGTCCAAATACGAGTCTTTAACGAGTCTTTTTCCTCCATAGTGCGATTAAACTCCTTTTAGCAATTAAAATCAACCAACCCACAAATTTTTGCTACAAGAACTACGAAGCTTTGAGTTCCCTAACGCACCTGAGGATACGTAAGAGTAATATTCAATGTCTCGTCAAGCACCCAAATAAAAACATTTTTTAGTTCCTTTTATTCATTTCTTGTAGATAATTTTAATAATTAAAAGAAACTTAACACTTTAAGCTAACGCTTTTTTCAAAACTAATTAAGCGGTAACTATTGTTTATAACGAATGTCGTGGAGTGCTAATACCTTCCCCATGCATAATTGACCCCCGAACCTAAATTTGGTTGCGATGACCATTTTTTCCCCAAGGGTTTTATCGACATTTTCCTTTTAAAAAATAAGCATCAGTAGTGACTTCATTGTTATTCGAGTGTATATACACGTGAGCATTTTTTGCGCCGAGACAAAACCAGGAGTGACATCTTTCATGCTCACCAAACCAAGTTCTAGAACCACAATTTTTATCAATCCCAGCCAGTTTATGGGCTTCAATGTTTCTATCTCTAATAATAAAGATAACAACAACATAGGTAAATCAACTAATGTCTTGATTATAAGGGCAATATAATCGGCTATAATTGGTGCAATTGCCACCACAATACAATGTCCTTGGATGCAGTCTGCCATAATTAAAGCATCTATCTTAATTGAGATTCTTCATCAATTAATGTCTTTTGCCAGCTCCAAACACCAACGAACCCCTAACTCCTCATCCAAACATGGATCCACTATGATGCTCTATTTCTTCCAGGCTTGTAGTAATGTTGCACCTTCACTGAATTTGACAATGCATCCCCGTGTATTATGTCCATCAGGAAAGCATTTTGCATCAACAAAAGTACAAAAATTTACATACATTAATATTATGACCAACCTCTTTAGGTTCAAAATGAGTGGTGGCATCAAGCATGGGGTTATCAGGACCAATTTCAATGGTGAGAAACCCAACATTATGAATAACATCAATCACATTCTTAATAAGAGAGTTATCATAATCATCAAAGGCATCTATTGTATCTGTACACTACTACGGAAAACCCATTTAACAACGGTTGGAAAATACATATAATCACGTAGATCAAGGTGTTGTTATGTAGAGTGTTGTCGTAAATGTGCTACTTATAATAACGGTCCTGGTACCGTTGTTGTATTCTGGAAAGTGCGCGGTATATCACAACGATTATGCTTAACAACTGTTGTGATATATACAATACTAGGTTTGAAACTCAGCAAATAAATTACATTAGATCACGGTTAATGTAGAAAACCATTGTGAAATGTACCCATAGTTTATTATATACCAACGTATATTACTTGTTTTACCATACACCTCATTAAAGAAATACAACCATTAAAATTGGTAAAGAACAATATAATCTGAAAATTAAACTATTCTTGAAAACCAACTTAACCACACCACCATTTTCCAAATTGCATACGTCTCATCGTGCATATTTTATGTTCTTTAACACATATATGGTTCAATGGTTTGATTATTTCAATGCATCGATATCTTTTATTATCGTCGCTTATCATCGCAATTGTTATGATGACTTATCATCATAACAAGCATGATCTTAACAATCACGGTGATAAGCGACGGCGATGCGGTAAAGTAGAATAGTAGATATCGATGCATTGAGGGAACCAAACCATTGAACTATATATTATGTGTTAAGGAACATAAAATGTGCAGAATGAGATGAATGCAATTCGGAAAACATTGATTGATATAGGTTGGTTTTCAAATACATCTTAATTTTCAGATTATAAGTTTTATGTCAATTTAAATGATTGCATATTCATTAAAAGGTTAGTGAAACAAACAATATACATAGTATATAATAAACTAAACTTCATCTCCTGTCAACCTGTATAAGACTATAAAGAACAAAACATTGCTAAGTCACAATAAGCCTTTTTCTTGTGACTTAACAATGTTTTGTTCTTGTTTTGAGAACATTTTTCAACAACAACAACATACAACAACACAACAAATCCATGCAACACAATAAAAAAACATGCATTATATTAGCACAAACCATATGTACCTTATCAACTCATTCTATACGCTTGCTACCACCATCATCATCACCATGTATCATCTTTACTATACAGCTTCAGCTATTTCAAATAAAATAAAATTGTTAGTATTCAAAACAAATTCAGCTATAGTTGAAACAAAACCCTAAGTGGGACTGTAAAAAATCAATATACATTGAGTCAATAACGTACCTCTTATTGAAAATAAACATGGAACTGTAACAAATCAAGATATATCAAGTTCATCTAGTTTGTGATCCCATGAAGGAAAAATATAAGGTGGATGAAGTTTATACAATAACTTCATACTTCTTATATTTTTCTTTATGACGACAAAAACCTTATGAAACATCACCATACTATATGCTTGCTACCACCATCATAACCATGTATCTACAAGGAAACGCAGCAAACTTCAAACTTAACCCTAAAACATCAACAACATAATCCAGAAGAAGAGTAGAAAGAAGAGAGCAGGAGAACATACAATCTTCGACGCCGTAGGAGTTTACGCCGGAGGTTGCTCCCGTCAGATATCCTTTAAGCTTCATGAGAGGAGATGGTTGTGTTAGGGTTTTCTTTAGAGAGAAACGGTTGTTATGAACTGGGCAACAGATACTTTCATTTATATATTAAAAAATATTTCAACGGTTACTCATAATAACCGTAGTGATATCCCTTTTATTATTTATTTAAAAATAAATAAAAAAGAAAGGAGTGCCTTAACGTTAAATGAATAAAAATTGATATCACAACGTTTACTCATAATAACCGTAGTGATATCCCTTTTATTATTTTATTTTAAAATAAATAAAACAGAAATGAGCGCCTTAATGTTAAATGAATAAACTTTTTGAGAGCATTGAGGTTTGAACCCATGAAAGATAGATTGTATTATATCAGTAATAATGTCAACCGTTATTATACCATAAAAATTTATAATTAAAAAATAAATTAAAATGTTAGCGCATGAGTTTAGAGATGTCACCACGGTTTTTTGAATAACTGTGGTGACTTGGGCGTTGTTGTTTGTGTGTTTTGTACTAGTGGTAACAACTTGATTGTTGTCAATAGTAACAATAGTATCACACAAATAAAACTTTTAGAGATTTTACCCTGATTATCCTTAGGTTTGACGAGAGAAGAAATACCTTTGGACTTACCATCGTCTTTTCTCTAATCGATATGCCTTTCATACGAACTCAATGAGATTTCCTAACTACAACGTCTTTTTCATTCCTTTTCTTCTTCGATGTCTTCTTTGCATAACCATACATGTTCATCCATTTCCTTGTTCCTACCATGTTTTCAAATGGATTCAGGAGCTTTATAGAGAAAATTGACGATTTAGAGATTGGTTTGAAGCGTGAAAGCGAAAAAAAATGATATTTTTGAAACTTTAAAGACAATAAATTTTCTTTTTATGGTTGTCACAATATAATATCATGACACCCTATGTCACATTATATTATTTGATATTTTGGTTACTCCACGATGGTTGAGCGCACATACTTCCAGCAATACTATACTAAGCTTCTGCCCAGTTAGTGTCACAATATCGAACTAGTGAAAGGTTATATCAAAAGACTATAAAATACCATAGTCAGATATTCCACATATGTACTTAATGATTCTCTTAAATTGAGTAAGATGAGTAATTTTAGGATTGGCTTGAAATTGAGCACACACATCAATAGAGAAATTAATACCAGGATGAATAACAGTGTGACATAAGATACTACAAATCATACTTATGTAGAGACTTTGTTCAACAATCACACATTGATCACATTTAGAGAGCTTGAGATGAGTAACAATAGGTGTACATTTTGCCTACCATTTTCCATCCCAAATTTATTCACAATGTTTCTAGCATAATTACTTTGGGAAACAAAGATTTCATTCTTCATTGGCTTTACTTGAAAACAAAGGAAGTAGATACGCTCTCCTTCCATGCTCATCTCAAATTCAACTTCCCTTTGTTGAACAAAATGATCTAACATCTTACTTGACATCCCTCAAAACACAATGTCGTCAACATAAATTTGACACCCTCCATTTTCTTGACATGAGTACTAGCATCCTGGATGACTTCCATATAATTATCCTTCTCAATGACACCATCCACGTCATTGATATCATTACTAACATCCTGACTGACTTCCACATCCAAGTACCTATTGAGGAATACATTTTTCACATCCATTAGATTAATCAAAGTCAACCCCTTCGATTTAAGCATAGTCTCATGCTACAAGTTATGCTTTGTTTCTAGTAACAATATTATGCTCATCAGATTTATTATTGTAAATCCATTGTGTCCCAATGATATTAGCAGAGTTTGGTCTAAGAACAAGTTCCTATACTTAACTTCTTTCAACGTGAACAAAGTCTTCTAGATATTTTTTTTGTGGTGAAGAATTCATCTAGATCTTCTTTGTTTTAGCATATTGTAAGTTATTATCTATGGTATCAACAACTACTTGCTCACCATTATGACCAGTGAGATCAGAATCTTCATCTTCGTGGGGAGTCACTTCAGTTTGGATGTCATTAACCAAGACATTTATGGATTCCATCATAGTTTTTTGTGTTATATACTCCATGCTATTAATGAAACATCTCTTAAAATGCCTTCATCACTACTTGTCATGTCTTAATCAATATGTAATGTCTCAACATCTTTCTCAGTATCTCAACTACAGCTTAAGAAGATGACATACCAGCAGCCTTTGGACTTAGTATTTGATTAATGCTTTCAATTACACCCTCTCTGGTAGTGGATGTAATGATTATTTCATGTAATGCCTTAGTTTCTTGCCTAGGAACCTTGAGAAGATGGCTTCTTATAGGCTCTTACATGGGTGGGACATCAAGAACATTTTCAACAGTAGCTATATTAGACTCATCAAAATGTGAAATATTGTGAAGAACAATGTCTAGGACATGTTTCCCGACAAACAATTTATAAATAAAATTCAACATACTATGAGGAATGCCAATTTCATCTTCAACAGACACAATATCATGTTTTTTATTAATCAAAATTCCATAAATTAGATAACGAAACCCAACAAGAAGTTCTATAGAATAAAGCATGACTTTTGCATTTTTTGAAAGGTGTGATTTTTCCTTTCGAAGATCCCAATTTGCTAGGGAGAGATGGGAGTAGAAGTTAGAATTCTCAAATTCTTTGCCATGTTGACTTCGAATGCATATGATCCTGCCAATTTCTTCTCCTTTTTCACGTTGTAAATGACGGAAAAGAGCTTAAAAAATAAAGAAGGTATTAGACTTCTCATGAACAAACTCAAATTGGGAGTAGTCTCATCATAGTCAAAGATATATCTCTTTTCTCTAACATTCTCATCTTGCATGAGTCAAAATAAGATCCATATGTAGTCATTACGAAACATGAGTAAGATGTTTAACATTTTTATGTGCCATCTTGTTTTTCTTCCCAACTTAACAATCACTATAAAATTTACCTTCTTCAATTTTGATATCAGGTAGACCAATGACGGTCTTTTCTGAGGCATTCTTCCTCATACTTATAAGATTTAAGTGACTAAGATTTTTATACCATAACTTAATTTTTTTAATCTAAAATGCCATCCATGATGTCAGTAATGTGATCTTCAACATTTCGCTCTACAGTGTTAGCAATAATTATCTTCCTCTTTGCGAATTTATTTCTCATAGTGTTATGTTTATTCTTTTTCTCAACACTTTTAGAGATATGACAAGTTTGAGATTGTCTCTTCTCAGAAAATGACCATATGTAACAATTCTCCGAAGATCTGAATTCTTTCATAAGCTGAGTATGTTGTTTACTTGTAATTGTGTATTCCATACTATCGAATTTGAAATAGAACTCTTGATCACAAGGTTTAGTGATGCTAATAAGATTAGTAGTGAGATCATCAACAAGTAAAACACCGTTAAGACAAGAAAGATCAAGATAATCTAACTTCTCTTGTGAGATATTGGATCGAAATCTAGTTTTAGCATGTCGTCGAAGTCCGCTCACATGATGTTGTCGAAGACCTACATACTGTAGTCGAATTGTGTTCTAGTATGTAGGAGATCGAATTGGGCCTTGTGTTATGGATCCAATTGTTTAAGTTAGCTTGTACTCTAAGTTAGCTTGTAATGGGTAATTGTTAAAAAGCCCATTAGTTTAGTATGTTAGGTTTATTATAAATAACATACTAGTTTCTCTTCCTTAGGTGTGACAAAACCTTATTAGGTTGAGAGAGGTTAATTGTTGGTATTCACTTGTAATCTTTAAACCCTATTGAGAAAGTTAATAGTAAAAACAGATTTAACCAATTCCCTATTCTTCGTCCTCTTTTCTCTTCCTTTGTGAACCCTAATAGGGTTTTGTTTGTTTGTTCAAGGTTTTTTTCCTTCTTTTCTACCCTTGTGATTTCTTGGTGTTCAAGAAATCAAATATACTTTGTTATTCCGATATCATTTTTCACAACAAATTGGTGCGGTGAGCATGGAGAAGATGCCTTTAACAAAGTATGAGATTGAAAAGTTCACCAAAGTGAACGATTTCGGTCTGTGGCACTTAAAGATGAAAGCCCTACTGGTTCAGCAGGGTTGTTTGGAAGCGTTGAAGGGAGAGGCAGCCATGGATGTTGTGTTAACGGTAAAAGAAAAGACAGCCATGATAGAGAAAGCCCACAACACAATATTGTTGAGCCTTGGTGATAAGGTTCTTCGACAAGTATCAAAGGAGACTACGGCATCGGGGTTATGGTTGAAACTTGAAAGTTTGTATATGACCAAATCTCTGGTGAATCGACTCTACCTGAAGCAACCTTTGTATTCATTCAAGATGAGTGGAGACAAAGTTTTGGCTGAGCAATTGGATATGTTCAACAAACTGATTCTTGATCTTGAAAATTTTGATGTGACGATCGATGACGAAGATCAAGCACTGTTGTTGTTGTGTGCTTTGCCCAGAATACATGCTCACTTCAAAGAAACTCTCTTGTATGGAAGGGAGTCCCTGAGCTTTGAAGAAGTTTAATCAGCCTTGTATTCTAAGGACCTGAACGAACAAAAGGAGCATAAACCTTCGATGGTTGGTGAAGGTTTGGTCGTTAAGGGAAAATTCTTGCGAAAGGATGGTAAGTTCGACAAGAAGAAAGGTAAAAATCAGCAGAAGTCTTATAGTGGCGAAACATCTGGTATTCAATGTTATCACTGTAAGAAGGAGGGTCACATAAGAAAGGTGTGCCCTGAACGCCTAAAATATCATATAGGTAAGGATAATGGCAACGAAACCATTGTTCAAGATGACTTTGACTCATCTGATGTTCTTGTAGTTTCAAGCGGCGACTCAAGAAAAGAGTGGATTATAGATTCAGGTTGCACTTGGCACATGACTCCAAATAGAGAATTGTTCGAGGAGCTATGTGATCAAGATGGTGGATCGGTGCTGCTGGGAAACAACAAATCCTGTAAAATTGCAAGTATTGGATCTGTGAGATTCAAGCTCCATGATGAGTCAATAAGGTTATTGACTGAAGTCAGGTATGTACCTGATTTGAAGAGAAATTTAATTTCTCTTGGTGAATTCGACAAGAAGGGATATGTTTTCCATGGAGAGAAAAGTATCCTAAGAGTCATGAAGGGGTCGAAGGAAGTCTTGAGAGGCGTGAAGAAACAAGGCTTGTATACCCTTGAGGCTGAGGTTGTAAGTGGTTCGACAAATATTGCATCCACGAAACCTGTGTCGAAGACAAAATTATGGCTCATGAGATTGGGCCATGTCAGCGAAAGAGGCCTGGTCGAATTGGGGAAGCATAACCTGTTAGGTGGTGACAAACTCGAAAAGTTGGAGTTTTGTGAATCTTGCGTATTTGGTAAATCCTGTAGGGAGAAGTTTAACAAAGGAAAGCAAAGAATATGTGGATCCCTGGATTACATTCATGCTGGTCTTTTGGGGCCTACAAGGAATCCTTCACACTCAGGTGCAAGGTATTTTCTATCCGTCGTTGATGACTAATCCAGAAAGTTATGGGTATTCATTCAGAAGAAGAAGGATGAAACTTTTGAGAATTTCAAAAGTTGGAAGGTTCTGGTTGAAACTCAAACTGGCATAAAGGTTAAGAGGTTGAGAACTGACAATGGCCTTGAGTTCTGCAATGAAGCGTTCGACGGTTACTGTGTTGAGTCTGGGATTGCAAGGCATAAGACTGTAGCAGGTACTCCTCAACAAAATGGCATAGCTGAGAGATTCAATCGAACAATCTTTGAAAGGGTTAGATGCATGTTGATTAGTGCTGGATTGAAGAAGGTGTTTTGGGCGGAGGCTATTTCGACAGCAGCTTATCTGATAAACAGATGTCCTTCGACTGCATTAGATATGAAGACACCTGAAGAAATCTGGTCGAGACATCCACCTAGTCTCGACAGACTGAGAGTATTTGGTTGTGTGGCCTATGCTCACATTAGGCAAGACAAGGTCGAACCTAGAGCTCTGAAATGCATGTTCATGGGATACCCTGAAGGAGTCAAAACTTATAGGCTATGGTGCCTAGAGCCAGGTCATAGGAGGTGTATCACCAATCGAGATGTAGTTTTCAATGAAGCTGAGATGGCTTTCAAGAAAACTGATGATGCTGACGAAGAGCTGGAGCAGGGAGAGATTCCTGTTGAGGTGGAGCATGTTGATGCTAAATTGTGGATCCCAGATGAAGTCGAAGAATAAGCAGGAGATGTTGTCGAAGATGGGGAGACTGATAATGACTACCTGCTAGCAAGAGACAGGTCTAGGAGAGTTATTAAGCCACCTCAAAGACTTGGGTATGCAGATCTTATAGCTTATGCCTTAATCTCTGCAAGTGAGGTTCTCGACGAATAACCTAGAGACTATAAGGAAGTTATGATGAGTCGAAAGAAGACTGATTGGCTGAAGGCCATGGATGATGAGATGAAATCTCTTCATGATAACAACACATGGGAACTGATCAAGAAACCTGCTGGAGCCAGGTTAGTCAGCTGTAAATGGATTTTCAAAGTTAAGGAAGGAATTGAAGGAGTGGCATCAAAGAGATACAAGGCTAGATTGGTCGCTATGGGGTTCACTCAGAAAGAAGGTGTCTACTTCAATGATGTGTTCTCTCCTGTTGTGAAGCACATGTCCATTAGAATGTTGTTTGCCATGGTGGCACAGTTCGACCTTGAACTGGAACAGATGGATGTGAAGACTGCGTTCTTGTATGGTGATCTAGATGAAATAATCCTGATGAGGCAACCTGAAGGGTATGTCGAAAAGGGGAAGGAAGATTATGTGTGCAAACTAAAGAGATCTTTATATGGACTGAAACAATCTCCTCGACAGTGGAATAAGAGATTTGACAAGTTCATGGCACGCATAAGTTTCATTAGAATTCAATTCGACCACTGTGTTTACTTCAGATTTCGACCTGGTAATTCATTTTTTATTTTGTTGCTTTATGTGGATGATATTCTAATAGCAAGCAACAATGTCGAAGATGTAATGAGGGTGAAGGCTGAACTCAATAAGGAGTTCGACATGAAGGATCTGGGAGCTGCGTCCAGGATTCTTGGGATTGACATCCGAAGAGATAGAAAGCAGTCGAAATTATGCTTATCTCAAGAGGCATACCTACAGAAGATTCTCAAAAATTATGGTATGTCGAATTCAAAGCCTGTTGTGACTCCGACAAACCCTCAATTCAAGTTGAGTATAGATCAGTGTCCCGGTACTGATGTCGAAAGAGCTTATATGAATAGAATTCCATATGCTAATATAGTGGGTTCTTTGATGTATGATATGGTCTGTACTAGACCTGACAAAGCTTATGCAGTAAGTCTTGTAAGCAGGTACATGGTGAATCTTGGAAAGGCTCATGGTAAGCATTGAAGTGGATTTTAAGGTACATAAATGGGTCTCTGAATAGAGTCCTAATTTATGGTGGAGCCTTGGGTGAAGATAGTAAAGCAGCAATCGAAGGATATATCAACTCTGATTATGCAGGTTGTATAGATTCCAGAAAATCTATTTCTGTATATGTGTTCACTATGTTTAGAACAGTAATCAGTTGGAAAGCAACACTTCAGAAGGTTGTTGCCTTATCAACCACTGAAGCGGAATATATCTCCTTAACTGAAGCTGTAAATGAAGCATTGTGGCTTGAAGGTTTTGCAAATGAACTGAAACTTCAAGGTCCAGTTATCACTGTTAAATGTGATAGTCAAAGTGCAATACACCTGTCGAAGAATTCAGCCTATCATGAGCGAACCAAACACATTGATATGAGGCTGCATTTCGTCAGAGGAGTAATCGAGCGTGGAGAAGTCCAAGTGCTGAAGGTTTTGACAGATCATAATGCTGCTGATATGATCACCAAGACGTTACCCAGTTGCAAGTTTTTCCACTGTATGCAGTTGATAAAGCTGCATGAAGAAAGCTAGTTTATTTCTTGAGGATATAGAGTTAGATCCAAGGTAGAGATTTGTGAGATATTGGATCGAACTCTAGTTTTAGCATGTCGTCGAAGTCCGCTCACATGTTGTTGTCGAAGACCTACATGCTGTAGTCGAATTGTATTCTAGTATGTAGGAGATCGAATTGGGCCTTGTGTTATGGATCCAATTGTTTAAGTTAGCTTGTACCCTAAGTTAGCTTGTAATGGGTAATTGTTAAAAAGCCCATTAGGTTAATACGTTAGGTTTATTATAAATAACATACTAGTTTCTCTTCCTAAGGTGTGACAAAACCTTATTAGGTTGAGAGAGGTTAATTATTGGTATTCACATGTAATCTTTGAACCCTATTGAGAAAGTGAATAGTAAAACAGATTTAACCAATTATCTATTCTTCTTCCTCTTTTTTCTTCCTTTGTGAACCCTAATAGGGTTTTGTTTGTTTGTTCAAGGTTTTTTTTTCCTTCTTTTCTACCCTTGTGATTTCTTGGTGTTCAAGAAATCAAATATATTTTGTTATTCCGGTATCGTTTTTCACAACATCTCTTTTTCAATAATTTTTCTTTTAAAACCGCAACCAAACGTAACATAATTGTTGAAATACAAATTGATATCTTTTGGATAGTTTATTTCTCCTATCTTGTGGTTAGAGAAACTACCGTCAAAATACAAATCTTCACAAAAATAGACCTTAAGAAATGTACGAGCAATATGAATCAGATTGGGACGTCAAATGTGTGATGTTTTTATTGTCATTTTGACGCAAGTAAAATCTAGATTTTTAAGAGCAAACATCAAATGTCTTATATTTTTAAAGAGCTTCGGATTAAGTAATTAACCTAGCCAAAACACTAATATTAGACAACTTAACTTAACAACTACTTTCTCCTTTAAGGGTTTCACAATTTGATCACTTTAAAAATACTTCTTTAACTAAACTCCTTTCGTAGCTTACACATACTAAAACTTTCCTCAAACAAGTATTTATTAAACTACAACCGTTTCTCTAAAACCCTATTTAATTAAAAACCTATGTCGTTTATTTCATCAATTTTGGTAGAATTCATAACTTGTAAAGGAAAGAGAAAATATATCTACATAGGATATATAGTAATATGACCCTAACTAAGGGCCACAAGTATTAATATTTTGTCCTTAATCAATATGGAAAGGAAATATGACCTACTAGGAATAATATTGAGTGGCTCATGCACTCACCTAGTTAAGGACCACACTTTCTTTTTCTTTCTTTTTCTTTCTTTTTCATAGATGAATGAAGACTTTATCTATGAAACACAAGTGATTCATGAACTACCATTGTGCTCTCAAATCACAAACTAACAACTCACTCATTCGTGTGCTTTTATTACGAAGTTTCACAAAAAAATAAAACTTTTATGTGCCAAAAGGGATATGATTCAAGAGAAAGTTCAAGTGAGACGATTTACATGAATATGGCACTTTCTAAGAAAGTTGCTTCAATTATTTTTTATATTACATGGTTTCATAGGAAAAGTTGTATGGTTGAATTTCACAACTTTTTGTTTATTTAAGTTGCGAAAAATAAAATAAAACAAAGTGAATATTTCCATAAATAATAATGAAATAGCAATAGTGAAGACTTCATCAATAAGCAATCCTATATGGTGCTTATGTATGTCCTCCCATTTTTTTGCCTAAATGATGTAAGCAAATCTTTTTTTTCTATCTTGAATTCTTTATATATATATATATATACACTTTAGTTTGGGAGATAAATGTTTAACAACAGCACATGTGATTTGTTTTCTGGTATTTGTTCCTTCAATTGATCGTCATGTGATTTGTTTTGCTTAATTTTACTTCATAACCCTCAAAATATCTTTTTCAATGAAGAGTAATTTAATTATTGAAAAATAATAATTTGTGGGTAGAAATATAATGTTTTGAGTAGAAATAATTTGTGGGTATAGAAATATAATGTTTTTATTTACTTTTTGTTTTAGTAGGAGAGGTTAGGTAGCTGAGGCTAAGCCATGTGATTTGGACCTAACTGCAAGAAATATTCTTAAGTCCTGTTTGGTAAAACTAGTTGATAATTGATAATTAATAGCTGATAGTTTATAGTTGATGATTGATAGTTAATAGTTGATGATTTTTAGTTGATAAGCTAATTTGAGTGTTTGATAAATTAGCGGTTATTTTTTTATAAGCAAACTGATTTTTGAAAAAAGCAATAGGAGTGTTTAACCCATAAATACAAAGGGACAAAAAAAGAAAGACAAAACTATCGAAATACCCTATCGAACAATTGTCCAAAATCACCTAAAAAACACCCTCGGGTCAGCACTCCAAACCTCCCACAGAACACACCTACCAGCTCTAAAAAACACACTAAATCATTCTCTCGAGAGCGCCTTAATGGCACCCACCCCATTAAAATTAGACAACATCAAATCATTAAAAAGAATATCATTCCTACATTTTCAAATCACCCAACAAAAATGACATAAAATGACGTAATAGGATATAAATTAGCGGTTATATTAACTGATAAATACAAAATGATGTAAAAGGACATTCTTAATTAAAAATATTAGTGATCCTATTTATTAAATTAATTTTTATTTAATAAAAATTAACGTATTAACAATCAAATGCAAAATATTTTAAAACTAAATATAAAATTAAACATAACACAAAAATATATTAAACACTTATATATAAATTTTATAATGAAATTTAAATATCTAAAATAATAATATTGTAATTTGATCTTATATTCCAATAAATTGCATACTTCCTTTTCTTTTATTCTCTCTTAAAATCTATAATATGCCTATTAATAAACAAATATATTCAATCATTCATTATCATATTTATAAAAACAATACATTAATAATAAAAATGCAAGTATTAAATAATTTAAAAATAATAAAAAATTTCAATGTAATGAGTCAAAATATTTCATTAATAACAAAATGGAAGATGGGTTTCATCGTAAATTTGTTCGGTAGAAATAATGACTAACATTTCTTATTCCCTCAACTAAAACACATTTATTTTAATTTAAATCATAATAATATAAATGGTAAAAATGAGTTTTTGATAAAATAGTAAGAGTACAAATGAAAGAAAAAATTATAAGCTATAATCTCAAAAACTACTTCAAATAACTTTTGGGTTAATACCCCTTTTGGACCCTGCCATATAGGCCAAATCCCAAAAACAACCCTGTAAAAAAAAAAACACAGATTCCATCCCTGCCATTTGTAGATTCCCTCGTTTTGCCCCCTGAGTGGATTTGGTCAACCATATTGATGACATGGCGCTGCTTAGTTGGAATTTTATTTATTTTTTATTTATTTAATTACACACGTGGCATTTTTATTAATATTTTAATATTTAATATTTTTTTATTTTTATTTTTTATTTTTTTTTAATTTTTTTTTTTTAATTTTTTTTTTTAATTTTTTATTTTATTTTTTTTTAATTTTTTTTAATTTTTTTTATTTTTTTTTTATTTTTTTTTTAATTTTTTAAATTTTATTTTATTTTATTTTTTATTTTGTTTTATTTTTTTAATTTGTTTTTATTATAATTTTTTTAATTTTATTCTTTTTTTTTATTTTTTTTCGTTTTTATTTATATATTATATATATATATATATATATATATATATATATATATATATATATATATATATATATATTTTTTTTTTTTTTTTTTTCGTTTTTGGACCTAATTTTTATTTTTAATTCTATTTTAAACAAATTGTTCTTTTAAAAATTAGTTTCGTTATACTAATCCATTTATTTCAATTTATTACCATACTAATCCATTTATTCTCATACTAATTTCAATTCAACAATACTTATGAGTGATTTATTACCATTATAACTTCACTCATCAACCATCTTTATAACCTCTCTCCACTTCTTTTTTTTTTCGTTACAATATTGTTTCATTTCTTCTCCATTGTTTTCAATACTCATCAACCATCCAAAACTCAATACAAAGCATACTCACAACACAACAATACCACACACCCTAATAAACAAGAATCTCAAGCTCTCATCACTCTCCACATCCTCAAGAAAATGGTAACTTGCTACTGCCATGTTCACACCATAAGTTGGTAACTTACTATATCATTATCCTTACAGACAAACATTTGAATGTGAAAACGTCATTTATTGATGATAAAGTAAGCAAACAAAAACATCAAAGCCCTACAGACAAACATCACTACGTCTTGGGCAGAACGTAGGATTTTACACAAACAGAAAACAAAGGCAATTACTCTTGATGGGTCACTTGGATGACTTTCTCAGACGACCAATTGCATAGACTTTTACCGGGAGTGCAGGGGCGGATCCACTCATCCATGTCGCAATCACTATCCCCCTCATCATCAATGGCATTAACCCGATTAAAGAAGACACCAGCACTTGTGAACTGGACTGGACCATAAAACTTAAGAGGCTCTTGAGCTCGTCGGGGTGGCTTATATCCCAGTCCATAAGTATTCTGCTTCACCTGAACATTAATGACTTGGCCCCACTTCTGGGAATCACCAACTTCAACTACAGCGCGTGCATCTTTGAAAGAAGACATTGAAACTTCTGGCTGATTTACCACCTCGGGTTGATTAACCACCTCAGGCTGACTGATCACTCTTGGAGTGGACGTCACTGCCCCAGCACCATGGATCCACAGACTATCCAATAAACAACTATAGGCAGGTTGAATGTCCATGATATAGAAAGTGGCTTCAAAAATTTCAGGACCAACTTTGATCGGCAATACAATTTCTCCAAAAACAGACCTCTTAGAACCATCGAACGCGCGCATCACCAGGTCACTTCCCAATTAGGGTTGCTATTACCGACGCGATAATAGGGCACACACACAGCCTGCTATTACCGACGAGATAATAGGGCACACACACAGTCTGCTATTACCTTACATTACATTCATATGTACTTATATATGTTACTTGTCAATCATATAACTGTTTCGAGATACAACATCCTTATCCTCCCCTTACATGCACATTCATATGTTCTTTGTACAAAAAATTGTTCATACCAAAGGATAATGATATAGTAAGTTACCAACTTATGGTGTGAACATGGCAGTAGCAAGTTACCATTTTCATGAGGATGTGGAGAGTGATGAGAGCTTGAGATTCTTGTTTATTAGGGTGTGTGGTATTGTTGTGTTGTGAGTATGCTTTGTATTGAGTTTTGGATGGTTGATGAGTATTGAAAACAATGGAGAAGAAATGAAACAATATTGTAACGAAAAAAAAAAAAGTGGAGAGAGGTTATAAAGATGGTTGATGAGTGAAGTTATAATGGTAATAAATCACTCATAAGTATTGTTGAATTGAAATTAGTATGAGAATAAATGGATTAGTATGGTAATAAATTGAAATAAATGGATTAGTATAATGAAACTAATTTTTAAAAGAACAATTTGTTTAAAATAGAATTAAAAATAAAAATTAGGTCCAAAAACGAAAAAAAAAAAATATATATATATATATATATATATATATAATATATAAATAAAAACGAAAAAAAATAAAAAAAAAGAATAAAATTAAAAAAATTATAATAAAAACAAATTAAAAAAATAAAACAAAATAAAAAAAAAAAAAAAAATTTTTAAAAATTAAAAAAAAAATAAAAAAAATAAAAAAAAATAAAAAAAAATAAAAAAAAAATAAAAAAAAATAAAAAATAAAAAAATAAAAAAATAAAAAAATAAAAAATAAAAAAATATTAAATATTAAAATATTAATAAAAATGCCACGTGTGTAATTAAATAAATAAAAAATAAATAAAATTCCAACTAAGCAGCGCCATGTCATCAATATGGTTGACCAAATCCACTCAGGGGGCAAAACGAGGGAATCTACAAATGGCAGGGATGGAATCTGTGTTTTTTTTTTTACAGGGTTGTTTTTGAGATTTGGCCTATATGGCAGGGTCCAAAAGGGGTATTAACCCATAACTTTTAAAAAAAAGTTAAAAATTATAAGCTAAAAGTTAAAAAAAAAACAGTTACCAAACAGAATTTTTTCATTAATATGAATTGAAAAGGTATAAACTATAAGTTAAAAGTTCTTTTTTTTTATCTTACCAAACACGCTCTTAGCACTCCTATTATTCAACATGACACCTCCTATATATTATTAGATGAAATAATTAAAATATTGTTTTAAGAAAAAAGTTAAGAAAAAAGTTAACCTGTAAAAATAAAATCAAATATTTTGAATTTTTCAAAGAGTTTTGTAACATTTTAGATTTGTATGAAATTGTCTAATTATATACAAGTAATAATTTTTTTTATAATTTATATTAAATTTTATTCAAAATCATGACAAATCCAATGCAAATGCATTAAATATATGTATTATATTGGATATGTAAAATACTTGGTGTCAAATATTTTAGATCATATCGTATTTTGAATTTTGAAGAAATTTGGTATAAATGTATAGGATTATCCTAGCTTTATTAAAAGGGTATTTCTTAATACACCATCCAAGTTTCTTAGACACCACGCGAAATTTCTTTTTCGCCCCCTGATTCCAGATGTGCACATCCGGACGCACCAATTTTTTTAAAAAACGTTGATGTGTTCCGGATATGCATATCCGGAAAACTACCTGATCTGCAGATCCGGAACAATGGTTTATTAATTCGTGCCAGACCTTCTTCCTCCCCCTCATTCTTCACATTTTCATATTCCAAACACCAAACTTTCTCAAACTCTCAAATTCTCAATCCCATAAATCTCGGCTTTTTTCACTCGAGTTCGGCGCAGAGCAACTTCTACAACGATCAAGACACTCCAAATCCTCCGTATCTCAATTTAATCGGTAAGTTTTCGAATTTTAGAGTTTCAGAGTTATTTTCGAGTAATCGATTTAGAGTAGACATTTAGGTGTAGAAATTGTTAAGTAGTATGAATGACATAGGTTAGAGACAATGTAGGTATTGTTTGCTGCTTCAAACAGACAATTAGGGCATTAAAATGCCCTTTTCCATGGTACAGTAGTCATGGCTGCTATTTTTGAACTTGAAAATACGTACCGGATGTGCAGATCCGGAAGGATTTTAACGTTAAATATTCTGAGTGCTTCCGGATGTGCAAATCCGGAAACACCCAACGTTAAATATTCTGCGTACTTCCGGATGTGCAAATCCGGAAGACACTTGGTTTTTTTTGTTTGTTTGTTTTTTTTAATTATTTTTTAAAAATTCTAATTTATTTATTATGTTTTGCAGATTACATGGCTGGCAGAGACGATCGTATCATACATGGACGGACAGCTCAGCACGCATTTGTTCGACGTGAGCGGACGCAGTCTACAGCCGAGGCTTCCGGCGCAGAGGGAGTTGGGGTAGCCCCTACAGCTGAGGGACATCCTACACCACATCCTACACCACAGCCTTCCACATCACAGGTTCAGGCCACTTCCACATCACAGGTTCAGGCCACTCCCCCGTCAGCCGCCGATCCTACATCTCGGAGGCGTCGGGCTTCTACTGCTGGTTCATGAGGTTCCCAGCCCCCACGCAGGCGTCGTCGGGAGACTCCAGTTCCATCAACTGCTCTTATTTCATCCACTGTTCATGTTCCTGAGGGTGATCACCCAGCACATGAGGGTGGTGACGGCGATGACGATTTCGATGAGCTGGACGGTTACCCCGGGAGACCGTCTGATATGTCGCTACTCGTGGGGTACTCTGAGCATACTGCCAGATATGTCTGACTAGGACAGGTAACCTTTCTCGGTTTATTTATAGAATTGTTTTCGTTGAAAATATTTTCATTTGTAACATTGTTTTATTTGGAAATTTTCAGGAGAAGGATTCCCAGAAGTTCTATAACCATGAGGGCAAGGTTATAGACATGATGGCGGAGCTGCCAGAGGATGAGTGGTTCCAGTCTGCACTTGTTACCTCTGGTCTCGGAGGCCTTTCTAGGATTGGGTATCCCCAGATTATGTACGGTATGCTGATGGCCTTTGTTGAGAGATGGCACCCTGAGACATCCTCATTCCATCTACCGTATGGCGAACTCACGATCACACTCGACGACATCTCGTGCCTTTTACATCTACCGATCACGGGTACCCTTCTCTATAATGGTAAGATGTCGAAGGTGGAGGCGACGGAGATGCTGATTGAGGAGCTTGGGGCTACCCCAGATGAGGCACTTGCAGAGGTGACGTAGTTGAGAGGCGCACACGTCCGGTTCTCCTTTCTGACACGCAGATTTCGTGAGGAGCTTGCAGAGGCAGGATGAGCAGCAGGTGATGCAGCTGAGGTGGCGTTCCAAAGGCAGTGTACCCTGAGATGCTACTATCTGTTTTTGCTCGGCACACAACTGTTTGTGGACACCAGTGCCACTTACGTTGATATCGTTTACCTCAGGTACCTTTTGGATCCCACAGAGATCCATGGGTACAACTAGGGGGGCGGCTACGCTGGCATTCACCTATTCTACGCTCTCAGATGGTTGCCGCTGGGCAGCTAAGACTGTGGCAGGCAGCTGTACACTATACGTGGTAACAATCTTATATTCTAAGTCTTTTTTTCATTTCTTTTCTTTCTATATTCATTATAATATTTGACACCGATGTTATGTTTTCCATTTCAGGCATGGATATTACAGCACTTTCCCAAGATTACTGGTTGGAGGAGTGTCGAGGGGTACACTGAGGATATGTCGCGTGCTGCTGCATTTCTCCTGCTCAGAGGGAACCAGGCGCCCGACCCCTACAGAGTTTATCTTGATCAGATGGCTGCTGAGGACATTTTTTATGACGCCTATGCCGATCACCGTGTGACGCACCCGTTCGATGAGGTTTCACTGTTCTCAGGATGGTTGGCATGCAGTTCAACCATTACTGCTTGATACCTGTCGGAGCGCGTCTTGCGTCAGTTCGGTTACACGCAGACGATCCCTAGGATGCCTCATGAGTTTGCTTCTCTAGGCTTGACTCGCGTGCAGATAGATGAGTTATATGCTGACTTCCAGTCCCACTTGGTACCAGAAGAGGCTCGGGCGACCAAAGCACCGAGAGACTGGAGCGTTACGGCCGGGTACATCATGTGGTTCTATATCGTCTCACACCCATGCATGGTGCCCACTGCTGAGAGATCTCCACCGAGACCTGCTCATCAGGAGATATTAGAGGAGCGGCAGTCTCAGCTGGACCATACTCAGGATGTCCTACCTCGCTGTCGTGAGATATAGGAGATAGTGCGGCAGGCCATTGAGGACAGTCACCTCCCCGAGGGCTCTGGTGGCAGACTTGCCATTGATAGGATTATTGAGATTGCTCGGGGGGCACTTCAGTACCGCAGACATCGAGCCAGGACGGCGGGTAGGGGCAGAGGAGCAGGGGAGCCAGGACAGATCTTTCACCATACACAGTAGTTTTTTGTTTGATGTATTCTATTTTTATTACATTTATATACTGTATTTTGACAGAAGTATTATTATGTATATATATTATTTTATTTTATATATGGATGTTTTCGAATGTATATTAAGTTGCGACGATATATTAACATATGCGACTAACTAACAAAATTGATTTAAAAAAAAATAACTATTTTTCCGGATCTGCAGATCAGGAATTTTTCCAGATTTGCACATCTGGAACACATCGACGTTTTTTAAAAAATTGGTGCGTCCGGATGTGCACATCCGGAATCAGGAGGCAAAAACGGAAATTCGTGTGGTGCCTAAGAAACATGGGTGGTGTATTAAGAAATGCTCTTCTTAAAATATATCGTATAAATACAGGAATTTATAACTGATTTATTAATATATCAAATGTAAAGATTTGAGTTGTACCATATTTGTTATTATATCATGTGAAAGTGCATATGACATCACATAGTTATAAAAATTCGATAGCTGTATCATGAGTGACACTGGATTCTTACAAAATTTGAATGGCAAATTTTTTTAAAAAAATTGTTTGATTTATTTTGTTTTTAGTGAGATAAAAAGGAAGTAAGGGTAATGTCATACAAATATGATCTTGATTGTTATTTGCGCATTAGGGCGGGTAAAGTAGTTCCTATCGGTTCTCAACAGATGAGGATCGAAGAGACTCAAGAAACACATATTATATTTGTTGGGGAGATTGGAAAAGTCGGGAGCACCGATGGGCATTCAATGCTCTAGAACCACAAGAGAGGGAGACATCATATCTCCACTAAAAACTTTAAGGCACTAGGTAAATGAAATTTTAAATCCAACATTTCACTCATTCATAGACGATGTGAGACTTTAACCACTCACACTTGCATCCAATAGTATTCCCCTTGGACGCTCTAAAGGCAGTGATGTGGAGGCACATGTTGTTGTGCATGATCATGTTAGGTCATAGGCGCATTCGGAGGTGCCTAGTCTTATTGATATATGCGACAATCATGATGGTCCCGTGAATGAGGTTTTCCTTAAAGGGCTCTTCGACCTTACATTGTTGATAGGGTATTTCGATCATGTTACCTTTAGATTTTTTTTATGATTATTTGTTGTTGGTTTTGGACTTTATTTGTTGTCTTTATGACATTATTTGTTGTTGTTGTTTATTGTTGTCATACCCCAAATTTGTCCTACTCCCTCATTTTTCTTATACCAAGCCTTGTAGCTTGTGTCCATGATCCGTTAGAGTTCAGGTTATGGAGATCTCTTGTGTGCTCGTGGTGATTACTAGATCTTGCATGAGTGTTTGGTTTCAATTGAAGATAAAGGAAGAATATGTTCTCCTTCAAATGAGTAATTATTCAAAACAATATTAATTTTTCTTAAATCCAATACATGATTTAATTCGGCTCAATTGTTTCTAGGCCATGTTTTCCTAAGCCATGAGTGGATTGTCTCAAGGTTAGCCTCACCCATGAAGTCATTTATTTTCAAGAGAGAAATAATTGGTGTTAAAACCCATGAAGGTCAAGGTATGGTTTTAGGCTACCATTTAATTTGTTTACGTAAACCATAGGTCATTAAGGCTACGGTTCAATCATGAAACAAATTGTGGGAGTTATTTTGTAAGCCAAGCCATAAAAAATGTTTACAAGATGTGTTACAATTTGTGCCAAGTCATAATGGAATTATGGCAGGATGTATGGATAGACATTAAAGACATTTCACAAGCAATTTCATCAATACCAGCTTTACATCTCAATTCCTTTACAAGCAACGTCGTACAATTCCTTTATTGTACAAAGTTTGGAATCACAAGTTCAGGAGAGTTTCCAATATCATAAGGTTACTTGAAACCACAAAGGATATAATACAATAAAGTTCAGACAAGAAGGCTTCAAACACTATTACTTTATTTACAGCCCAATAGAAAATGAGTTTACAAGATTACATCAAATCTAAGCCTAAACTGAACAGTTTCAAGGAACATTCGGCTTGTTGTTGATGGTGTTCCGCATTCAGCGTGCTAATGATGGCGTTCCACCCAGCATTCACTCGAGTCCTTACCTGAGGTACGTTTCAAGGTTGAAGTTTCACTTTTCTGATTGACAAGTCATGCACACCTTCAGAATTTTGGAATATAATCTCCGGCAAAGCCAGCATTCACAAGAACAAGCAAAGGAAATATGAAGCAAAGGAATTAGTGGAATTGTGGATGATTTTAATAAAAAAAAAACAAGAACAGGATGTGATTCAAAAAAAACAAGCAAGCATATGGGGTGGTTTTAAATAGCAACAGATTGTCAAAGTAGGACAAACATGCCAATAAAATAACATTTGGCTCAAAACTCCTAATGCTACATTCAGTTATTGCAGATACAATTCAAGGGAATTTCCAAAACTAAAAATCAAACTATGACACCATGGGAAGGCTATCACCAAAGATCTGCAGAATTTTTGCGGAAGAAAGATGGTGGAATAAATACTTGTACCTGATGATTGTGGCTTCTGTCAATTCCTTGAGTTTGGCAATACGGCTTGGTTGTGTTGGCAAGAAATTATGCGTGTGATCGATGATTGCTGCCAATTCCATGACTATGGCATGTCCAAGTCTGTAATGGAAATCATGAAATATCAATTCAAAATGAGGAAAATGAAAAGAGCATATTATCATAGTCAGTTCACAATTCGCAACCAGTCACACATAAGACCAAGATCACACCATGTAAGGATAGTTCAAATAGATACGTGGCAGTTCATGAATAACAAGAATGATTGCAGCAGCGGGAAAGTAGAAGAGGATATTATGGCAAGGTACAATTCAAAAGATACAAAATCTTGTGCCATAAAGACTTAGAATTAATACCAAGTTCTTGCTCCTCGTGCCTCCAAGTGCTTCCATCTCCATCATCATCCCATAATATGCAGAATGAGTCAAGGAGAAAGAATAAATTGCAAGTCAGGAAAGAAAGTTAATTCACGTGAAAAGAGTCAACGTGAGGGGATTTATTTGAGCCAAAAGCAATACTACCACATCAACACAAGCTAAAGTCAAAACAACAAAAAAGAAAATGGGGACCACTTTCATATGACGAAAACGGCAAGGCAAGCAGAGCAGCAAAAATACACAGTACATTTACCTTAACACAAAAATGGGAAAGAAACAATTCATAGCAGACAAAGCCTAAACCTATAGCAGAGCAAGGGGTCTCAGAAATTCTACAGAATTTGTTCGCTAAACCTAATTTGAGTCCTATTTAAACCACTGTTCATCATCAAAGAAAAAAAACCAACAAACCCTAGCCGCAAAAATCCCTAACCCAGAAACCCACTAAAGCTCTTGGTCAAAAGCTTTTTTGAGTCTCACATTGAAGCTCAAAATCGCTTTAGCTAAAAGCCATTTAGAGAAACATTCACACGCACAGAGATCAAGAAGACGAGAAGAAGGAAAGCAAGCTTAAAGAAAATGGTTCGAAGTCAAGTACCTGAGCGTAATCGCAGAAGTTGTTCTTCGAGAGTTAGTCTCCGAAACTTTATTTCTGACCTTCAGAGCTGAATACTTTGTTTATGGCTTGCTGGGTAGCTTAAATCGCGCTTGAGTTGATTTATTTTGCTTGTTCGTGTTGTATTTTGGGATTAGGGTTTATTGGGAAAACTATCGATTAGAGCGAATGTTTGGTTTTTAGAGAGATCTAAGCTTAGATTCGAGCAGAGCGTGAAAAGTGAGGTAGGGTTTGTGTTTATGGTTTAGGGTTTGGTGGGTTTGTCGCCGGAGAAGACGGTGGCGGCCACCGCGCGCCGCCGCTTCTCCGGTCGTGTAGGGTTTCCGACGAAGAATATTTGAGAGAGAAATTGAGAGTGTTAGAGAAGAAAGAGAGCGTTGGGAGAGAAAATGAGGAGGGTAGATTGAATACTTAGAACGTCTCTCTTTTTGCTGATTAGGTATACCACTAGTGATGCTTGGTTTGTGTGGCATCTTCAGCCGGTGACACGTGTCACCGGTTGTCCACCGCTTTGCTTCCGTGCGTTACTCCTACGCATCCCCACCATGTGCCCCTTCATCAAACCGTCTAATCAGAGTCAATGTTGACTCTCTCACGATCGGATGCTTCTCCTGCCTTCTGATGATCATATGTTGACCTGAAGGTCCACAATAGACCCTCATCCCTATGTGGGCTTTCAATCCTGGGCTGGGGCTATTTTCATTTTCGCACCCACTATTTTCTATTTCCTGGCCCAACCTAGTTTTAATGTTTTTGTTTTAGTTAAGAAAAACTCATTTTATTCCTATTTCTTAATAATAGAAAATCCAAAAACATTTTATTTTCCTTTGAAAAAAACAGAACTTATGAAATATTCTTAATAAATTAAGGGTTAATACCTATTTTCCCCCCTGCCATATGAGCGTGTTTTGAAAAAACCCCCTGCGAAAAAAAAAAGTTGCAAGACTGACCTTAACAAATTTTAAAAGTTTTGATTTAAACCTTTGTCAGGCCACATCATCAAAAATGCTTATGTGGCAATCATTTTTTTAATTTTTAATTGGAACATATTGCCACATCAATTAATTAGGACATGCAATGACTATTTTACCCTCAAGCACTTTTTTTTTTATTTAATTTATAATATTTTTATTTATTTAATTTTTGAATAAATTTATCAAATGCACGTATTAATATTTTTTTGAATTATTATTTTAAATTTATCAAATATTTTTTTTTCAAATTGTTATTTTAAAAATGATTTAAATTGAGCATCAACCAATAGACACAAGACAAACTCCACCATTGTTTTTGGCACATGTGATATTTCATTTACAATCTAATGTACATGTAAGTAATATATACACTAAATTCATTGCAAGACTATCCGATGTGGGACAAACTCCACCATTGTTTTTTCCATCCCAACATGTCTGAAGAACAAACTCCATCATCACCCATTCTCAAAGCACCACTTCTACCTCTTCATGAACCAATCCAACAAACACAAAACAATTCCTTTACAGTCACATCATCCACTTTCTTTAACCAAACGGTGTCAGTAGAATTGTTTAGTTGGATTCTGAATGGTTGCAAATGGATTGAATGATGTAAGTAGAATTGTTTCAATTAAAAGAAGCAAGACATAGTCCAAAGAAAATAATTATTCACATGAAGAGGTAGAAGTGGTGCTTTGAGAATGGAGAATGCAGAATGCTAAAACCATTGCTTTTATCAAACCAAAGAACACAGAAACGGCTCTTCAGGCAGCGAACAGTGTGCAATGGAGAATTAAGGTCTAAGAATAGAAAATGGACTGTGAGATGTAATCGAGAAAATATGAATCTGTCAACAAAAATCATAAATCTAAACCAACCTAGAGTGGAGAAAAGTCGCAAAACATTCAATAATCAACTAATCACTGATTTTGAAAGTTTGAGCAGAGAAAATAATTGTTTCACCAAGGGGTTACAATTACCCATTTCACAAAACCAGATAAAAATAACAGTAACCATATAGTTTTGCTATTTGAGATATAGTTTTGCTATTTGAGATATAAATAATTGTTGACTTTTTTAAGATATAAATATAGTACTGCTATTTGAGATATAAATAATTGTTGACTTTTTTAAGATATAAATATAGTACTGCTATTTGAGATATAAATATAGTACTGCTATTTGAGATAACAGTAACAATTATTTGAGATAAAAATAATTGTTGACTTTTTTAATTGCCATTTGAGATATAGTTTTGCTAGCTTGAGTTAGTTGTTTTATTATTTTTAATTTCTAGTTTACATTGGACTCAATTATTTTAGTTAATAGAATTTCAATATTTGCATGTCTTTTGGTTAAGAGTTAGGAATGAATAACAAACCATGAAACTATTATTTTTATATCTAGGTAAACATACCACGAAGCATAGCTTGGTAAGCTTCCCATGAAGCAGCCATCTCATCATCGCAAGTTATCACCTACCTTCAAATTCAAAAGACTGGTCATTAAAAATGACAATAAACGACTTGCACAACTTGCAATGTACCAAATTCCTCAAGTAAACTTGAAAGGCTTATGGAGTTTGAAATATCAAGATGTCTTAGATTTAAAAGCTTTGTAATGGAATTTGGTATCTCTTCCAAATCAGTGCAAGAACTCAACCTTAGAAGTTCTAAATTCTCCCATTTTCAAGTATCTTGGGGAACTGCATAAAGTTTGTGGAAATTAGTAACATTAAGTTTCTTTAATGGAGTGACTTAATTCTATGGATGCATCATATTTTATTCTAAACAACGAGATTATGATGTTCATCCTCTCTTTTTAATCTTAACACTTAGTTGTTCTTGCTCACGAAGATAATAAGCTTGTTATAACTGATACAGTGTAAAGGAAGCAGTTCTGCTTTTGAGACAGTTATAAAGGAAGCAGTCCCACATCGTTTATATTAAATGTTGGATTGGTGTTTATAATACACTAGAGTGCAACATATTTCAAATGGATTAAGACTATGTGAATGGGTTCAAGCTTAGGTTGGGTTCAGGAATGAAAATGGACTTAGGCCCTATTGTGAATTGGGCTGCTCTTGAAATTTAAAATAAATTAATATTTTGATAATTTAAAAAAATGCTTCATAAATAAAAAAATTAAAGAAAAAATTAAATAAATAAATAAATTATAAATTAAATAAAATATAAAAAAATTAAATAAAAGAAAAACTAAAATAAAATTAAAAAGTGGGGGTATAAGAGTCATTTCACAAAGCCTATTAATGATGTGGAATTTCTTTTCATTTAAAAATTAAAAAAATGACTGCCACATCAGTATTTTTGATGATGTGGCATGATGAAGGTGTAAATCAAAACTTTTAAAATTTGTTAAGGTCAGTCTTGCAACTTTTTTTTTCGTAGGGGGTTTTTCAAACCACGCCCATATGGCAGGGGGGAAAATAGGTATTAACCCATAAATTAATTTAGTCAATTTTATTAAACTTTTTCATTTAATATTAATTAATCTTTTTTACGATTAATTTTATTAAATATTGAATTTTAATTTAATTGATTATTAATTTGGTTTCAATTCTAAAAAGTTCTAAAAAAAATACTTTTGTTTAATTAATCCTAAAATTCTTATTTAATTAATTTTATTAAATTATTTTATTTAATATTAATTAATTTTTGATAATTAATTTTATTAAATATTTTGATTTAATCTAGTTAATTATTGGAACTTTGTTCTAAAAACCCTAGAACTTAATAATTAGTTTAGGATTTCCCCCTCTTAGATTAATATTAGGAATTTAGGATACTAACTAACTAACATGCTTGATTATTTATTCCCCCATTTTTTTGTGCTTATTATGTGTGATGCATGATGTTTACCTTGTGGATTTTCTTATGCCTCGATTATATGTATGCTATTCATATTACATTTGTCCAAACCAAAAATCCTTTTCAAACTAATTCCTTGACTCAATGTCAAGCCATTTTCATACCTTGTAAGTCGATCGTTTTCACGATCGCAATCGACCTCACAATGCCTCCTCTTGGGCCTTATGCAACGATTACCCATTCTATTTTGATTTGTATACATGTATGTGATTAGAATATTTTAATCGTGGCTTAATTAATTCCATAAGATTAAAATTAACCCTTTTTTATAAGAAATAAACAAGCTTGATCCAACGTCAAGCATTTTCCAAATCAAATTCAATTCATCCTCAAGCATTCACTTGATCCACATACCAAGTCCCTTAACCCTCTTGTAAGTCGAGTGTTTTTGCCTCGCAATCGACCTTACCTTAAACCATTAGGACCTCCTTTTCATTAGTCCCCAACCATTTCGCACGCAAATTCAAATCTCGATCAACATCGAGCATTTTTCAAATCAAATTAATGCACTTAATCATATTTAAACACTTTTCTTAAAAGAAGAAAAGGGAGTAGAATGGAATCTTCGATTCTTCTCCTCAATTATTTGGGCCCGAGAAATCTTTCTTAAGTTCAAGTAATTGTCTTCTTTAAAAGACTCATAACGCGATTACATATCAAACCCTTTTTACATTAAATCAAATCAAATCTTCTTTTCCTAAACACTTGGATGAAAAAGAGAGAGAGTCGGTTCTTCGACTAGCTTTCCCGATTACTTGGACCCGAGGAATCTTTCTTAAGTTCAAGTAATTGTCATCTATTTAACATACTCTAACCATATTAAAACTCTTTCATAATTAAGGATGAAAAAGAGAGAGTCGGTTCTTCGACTCGCTTTCCCGATTACTTGGGCCCGAGGAATCTTTCTTAAGTTCAAGTAATCGTCACCTAATCAAAATATAAACACATTAATCCAACTCCTCTTCGCCGTGCGATTAAAACTATTTTCCAAAAGAACAATGTTTAGCCTCCCTAAACACTTGTTCGCTCAAAAAACACAAACCAAACAACCGTAGTCCCACGAACTACAAATGCTCTGACTTTCCCATTGCACGAGGGAATACGTAGGCCCAAGGGTTCTTAATCCTTGTCGAGCACACTAATAAAAAACCACCCCATTTTTCCTTAGAAAACAATATTACCTTAGAAGATAAACAAACAAACCTAACTAACTTTCTCACGAATCGATTCAAGAGGTTCCCGTTGAGTACAACGGACGTAGAGGGTGCTAGTACCTTCCCTCTTGCGTAACCGACTCCCGAACCCGAATTTGGTTGCGATGACCACTTTCTTATCCCTTTCAAAGGTTTTCTCGATAATTTCCTTTCCCTCTTTTGGGATAAATAAAATTCGGTGGCGACTCTGTTTCGAACAGTTTTTTTCCGCGTCCATCGCGAGGATCGTATTTTTCGAGGTACGACAGATGGCGACTCTGCTGGGGACATTGCATTGCCCTATGCTAGAGAGAGTCAAGCCTAACTTGACTTGGTTCGTGAGTGTTAGATTCGCTTGTTTGTTTATCTTCTTTTGTTTGTTTGCTCGCTTGTCTGATTATATATTATCTACTTGCTTGCTTATTGTTATTATATCCTATCGTTATCTCTTATGACACTGTTGGGATCCTCTGATCATTGGTGCTTTGTGAGGTGGCTCTACACCCGAGTCTGAGTATAACCCTAGGATTAGGATGGCGGTTGTGTAGTGGAATCCCTCGAGGAATCTTTCTCGTTGGGACGAAACGAAGGCCCCGCTTAGAGTTGATTCTCCTGGGATGTTATTGTCGTGGTGAATCTTTGTCGTGGCAGTGATGTTTTTAAGCTTGAATCCATAACTCTAAGGACCTTTAACCCATTTGCCCACGGTGGTTGGTAGCGTTAATTCTATGTGAGTTAATGCGAACGCCCCAATCATATGAGATCCCTTGAACGTATTACTTCTTGACAGTAATATTTTCGACCTCGATCTAGGATTCTGAGAACCCTATTTAGAACCCTTGTGTCGATGGTTGTGTAGTGGACGCCTCCGAGGAATCTTTCTCGTGGGGACGATACGAAGACCTCACCTAGAGTTGATTATTTCGAGAATACTATAGTCGGACAAATCTTTGTTGTGGCTATAATGTTTTCGAAATATATCTGTAACTCTAGGCACCTACCTGTTTAAAGCCTACCTGTGGGGATCCGATAATCAGAGATATCTTGTGTCTAGCTCCTTCCTCAGAATCAGATGTTGTTGTAACCTTGCATCTGCATTTCGCGCTCATATCATAACATTTACATTTTGTGGATTTCAGGGAATCTAAGAATTATATCACAGGCATTCAGGAATTATGGGAACAAACATCAGGGGTATCTGTCCATACACTTTCAGAAAGCCTAAGTTAGAGGATTTACGTGGCTTAGTTTCCCGCATCCCTGCTGTATTCAGAATTAACTTCGGGGAGGATTATGGAAAACTCATTCGTATCTTGAATCAAGATGTGGATCAACGAGCACTTGTCACTTTTGCTCAGTTTTATGACTCCTCCTTGAGATGTTTTGTATTTCAAGACTTTCAGTTGGCGCCCACACTCGAAGAATATGAGAAATTGGTGGGAATTCCTATGAAGAGCAAGCTACCGTTTATGGGTGTAAATGAGTCCTTGGAAGATAAGGTTATAGCTGATGCTCTCCATATGCACAAAAAAGATGTTACTGATAATTGGGTGAAAACTAAGGGTGGTGTTAAGGGGTTTCCTATTAAGTTCCTTATGGATCTAGCTGACACCCTCCTAAAGGCTCAAAGTTGGGAAGCTTGTTATGCTGCTGTGGCCTTGGCCATCTATGGGATCGTCTTATTCCCTAATATAGATGATTTCGTAGATGTGACTGCCATTCATATCTTTTTGACTAAGAATCCTGTACCCACTCTTCTAGCTGACGTCTTTTATTACTTGAGTTGGAGGCAAGGAAAGAAGGGAGGGTCGATTGTTTGTTGTGCACCTCTCTTATATTAGTGGATGATGATGCATCTTCCGACCAAGGGACCATTTGTTGATCGAGTCAATGAAAGCTAGGCTCAAAGGATGGTATCTCTCCAATCTACTGACCTTTCCTGGTACTCACGAGACTACGACGAAGTTATTTCCAGCTGTGGCGATTTTCCCAACATCCCGCTGATTGGAACTCGAGGTTGTATTAACACCAACCCAATATTATCAGTTAGACAACTCGGGTATCCAATGGTAGCTCCCCCCATGGAGAAGGATTTGGAAGATTTCATAATGCATGACTTGGGAACTAAGAATCTTGAGTTATTTGAAAGGGTTACAAGAGCTTGGAGGAATATAAGGAAGAAAGGAAAGGGTGACTTGGGGAAAAGGAACAGTATCACCAAGGAACCGTACTTTGCATGGGCTAGAGAGAAGGCTAAAGAGATTAAGATGCCCTTTGAAGACAAGATGTTCGAACCTTTACCCGAGCCAAAGCCTACTCACGTCCCAATTGAGGAGGCCGAGGATCTCAAGGAAACGATAGCCAGATTAGTAAAGGAAAATGAGCAACTGGAGTCGAAGCTTCGAGATGTTACTAGTGAGAAGAATAACTTGAAGTGGGAGCTTTAACGAAAGAACACTCAGCTAGAAGCAACAGGAAGTAAGGCCAATGAAGAAAAGCAACAGAAGAAGAAAGTTAAGATTTGTCTTAATCAAGCTGATGGTGCATTAGAGAGGATTAAGGGAGAGTTGAATCAGGCATATGCAAAGTGTGCTGAAAATAGGAAAGCTTGGCTCCTTGCCACTGAAAGGAAGAAGACACTTAGAGAAGAGATGGGAGCGAAAATAGAAAAACTAAGCTCAGCTCTACGCCAGTCAAAGGCTTCTGAAGCGAGGGAACGCCAACTTAAAGAGGATCTCATGAGAGTTGCTTATACGGAGCCAGCAGATTGGGACAGGGTGTGTGGCGAGTTGAATAATCTCAAAAGACTTGCAGAAGAGCAGAAGAATCATCTTGAGGCTGTCCTGGCGGACAAAGATATTTGGGCCTCCGCGAGGAAGAAAGTGCTTGATGACTGTACTGGTTATGAATGCTCTATTCACATTTTAATAGCTGATAGAGATATGTACCGCAACAAGCTTAATGGGCTAGCGGATTTTTGTAACTGGTTGGCTGAAGACTTGGTATGGAAGCATAGAGATGCTCTGGAGGCTCTCGACGAATCTACCCCTCAAGCAATCGTCAATTTTGTTTGCCTTTGTAGAGAGATGTTGAAGAGGTTCAAAGAAGAGTTGAGGGAGCGCGAGGCTCGAAGGCCCAAGTTTTGAATCTTTATGTTGCTTTTGTACTTTCTTGCCTTATGAATTGTACTAATGTCTGGATGATTATGTATCACTTGATTATTACAATCTTATGAATGAATGAGACTTGCTTTTCGTTACAACAGTTCGTTCCTTAATATTCCTGTATGAGCTAATGATTAATTCAAACGATTCCCTGAAAACAAATGCATTCCATCCTGCATACATATCATTGCATTCATTTTCCAAAAACACCTAGCAATAAACTCATTTACTCTATCATTTCTCCAAACAGAAAACCTGACTACTCGACACCAATACGAGACTCGTCAAAGATTCAAGATGACGCTGGAACAGATCGAGGAGAACCAAAACACAATGAGGAACGACATCGATTCGCTGAAGGCTAAAATGGATCAGCTACTGGAAACTATGATGATGCTTGCCCAGAAAGAGAAAGATGCTGAAACATTGGCTAATGCTAAGAAGCTGGTTGAAAAGATAGGCACCTCTGGAGGTAAGGGAATCCCTCTTCCTGTTCACATAGACTTGTCAGAACACTCGGCTCATCATGGATCTATGAGCGATGCAGACGAGCAAGTTGATGTCTTCAACGTACCACCTCCACCTCTTCAATTTGTTGGATCTGATCCATCTGCTGACTGGTTACAAGTACTAGAAGAGAAATTCAAGGACTTGGAAGGTCAGACAACTCCCGGCTTGGATGTTGTCGACATGTGCTTGGTCCCTGGATTGGTAATTCCTCATAAGTTTCAAGTGCCGACGTTTGACAAATACAAGGGACTTAGCTGCCCTAAGACTCATTTGCGAGCATACTGTCGCAAAATGGCTGCCCACGTTAAGGACGACCCTCTGCTAATTCACTACTTTCAGGATAGCCTCAGTGGGGCATCGCTAGAGTGGTACATGCAGTTATAGAAGAGACAGATTAATACCTGGAGGGATCTCTCTGAGGCGTTCCTCAAACATTATCAGTACAACACTGATTTAGCGCCAAACCGTACTCAATTGCAAGATACGACTCAGCGCAACAATGAGTCATTCAAAGAATATACTCAACGTTGGCGAGAGTTGGCTTCTCGTGTTCAACCACCCTTGTTGGACAAAGAATTGATGGATATGTTCATGGGAACTTTGCAGCCTCAGTATTCAGACCGTATGATGGGATCTAGCTTCCCCAACTTTGCTGAGATTGTGTCAGTAGGAGAAAGGATTGAGAGCCAGTTGAAGAAAAAGGCTGCTATTGCTTCTGCAAGTGGATTTAAAAAACCTTTTGTGAAGAGGAAAGACGAAGAAACCAATGCTGTCATGAGAGGACGAAGGGGTAGAGCCCCAGTGAACATACCATGTCAGCAAGTGGCTGCAGTTGCACAAGCCCCACTTCAACCACCCGCTCAGTAGCCAAATTATCAAAATGTTCCTCCGCCGCAATATCAGAATGCCCCACCACAGAGGTAACAAAGACCAAGAAGGCATATCGATCCTGTGCCAATGTCGTATAGCCAGATTTTTTCTCAACTGCATCAGAGTGGGCATTTGAAGCTCAGGGATTTGAGACCAGCAGTCTTCCCATATCCTCCCGGATATGATGCCAACGCCCATTGTGAGTTTCACAAGGGTGCTCCCGGGCATACTATAGAAAACTGCTATGCATTCCAGAACAGAGTTCAAGATTTGGTTGAGTCCAAAGATCTTACTTTCACTCAGCGAGGCGCTAATGTTAAACACAATCCCATGCCCCCGCATGGAGGACCATCCGTTAATGCTGTGGAATAAGGTAATGGACAGAAATTGATTACAAGGGTTGAAGATATTCGGACTCCTATGGAGGTTATAGGAGAAAAATTGAAGAGATGTGGGATGATCCCTGAAGATGAGCTCGATAACTTAACTGATGAGATGGTTAAGAAACATCTGCAGAAATTCCTGGATCAAGGTGTGATTCAAGTTGAACGTCGGGATGCAAGAGAACAAAGTGTGGCTGTCATTAACCTTCAGTATGATGCACCTGAAGGTCGTCAACAAAGGCCATTTCGTCCTACTCCGGTAATCATGGAATACGATGGAGCTGCTGTTTTCCAACAAAGACCAGTTCGTCCTGCTCCGGTAATCATTGAATACGATGGAGCTAATGTCGTCCAACAAAGACCAGTTCGTCCTGCACCTGTGGTCATTCAGTTTGATGAAGCAGATGTTAGCAAGTCAAGGCCAGTGCGCCCTGTCCCGATAACCATTGAGTATCCTGGTAATGTTCCTGAGTCTAAGTGTGACGCCATAGTAGGACCAGGTGGAATGACCCGTAGTGGTCGAATCTTTGCGGCAAAGCAAGCAGATAATGACAAAGGTAAGGCGATTGATGTACAAGTTGAAACCCCGAATGCTGGATTACAAGAAGGGTTGTCATCTCCAAGAGGGGCGTTCACACAAAAAGAGGCTGAAGAATTTCTGAAAATTATAAAGAAGAGCGACTACAAGGTAGTCGATCAGCTGAACCAGACTCCTGCCAAGATATCTATGCTAGCTTTGTTGCTCAGTTCCGAGGCACATAGATCCTCCCTGCTGAAGGTGTTGAGTGCTGCACACATTACCAAGGATATCAGTGTAGCACAGTTTGATGACGTGATAGCCAGTGTCACCACTGGCAACTTTCTGGGGTTTAACGATGACAATCTGACTGCTGAAAAGAAAAACCACAACAAGGCCCTTCACATTTCCTTTAGGTGTGAAGACGTTTTGATATCTAGAGTCTTGGTGGATACTGGATCCTCTTTAAATGTGCTCCCGAAAACAACTCTGGAAAGGATGCCTGTGAATGGGGTAATCATGAAGCCAAGTACTCTCATAGTGAAGGCATTTGATGGATCTAGGCGCGCGGTTATTGGTGAGGTGGACTTACCGATTAAGATTGGACCTACGATTTTTACCATTACTTTTCAAGTGATGGACATCTATCCTGGTTACAGCTGCTTGCTAGGAAGGCCCCGGATTCACTCAGCAGGGGCAGTTACGTCCATTCTTCATCAAAAGCTAAAGTTCATTTCCAATGACAAGATGGTGGTGATAGGCGGCGAAGAGGATATCCTAGTAAGTCATTTGACATCGTTTCGTTACATTGATGTCGAAGGTGAAACGGTTGAGACCCCTTTTCAGTCCTTTGAAGTGGTGAGTACACTGGCTGTGCAGCGAGTACCAGAGCAACTAGAGTTAAGATCGTCCATGGCCTCGTACGAGGAAGCTAAAGCTGTGGTGAAAGAAGGAAGTTCCCAAGGCTGGGGCAAAGTGGTTGAAGTTACTGAAAAGCTTGATAAGTTTGGGCTAGGTTATCAGCCATCCCGCAATTCAGCATTTATTCCATACAATGGAAACCAATTCCCTCCTGTTGAGAGGACTTTTATAAGTGTTGGCCGCATCTTTAATTCTCCAGTAGCAATGATCATTGAAGACCATCTTGGTGATGAGCAAGCTTCTGCATGCTGGATCTAACAAGCAAAGCCTGGTGAAGAGCTCCAGAATTGGAAGACCATTGAAGTCCCTCAGTTTTTCACACACCAAACGTAATTTTACTGTTTATCAAAAACCCTACGCTCTGCCCAAGGCATAGTAGAGCATTGTATGGGCCACCTGATGTTTTCAAACTTCGTTTATCATTAATGAATTTCAGTTTGCATTCAATTTTCGCTCACTTTCTTTCATTCTTTTTACTTTACAATAAATGGCATTATTTTTCGTGCACACACTTTCTTAAATAAACTGCATAAATCATGAACATGCAGAAACACCACCGAGGTCCTTGAGATAGACGCTGCAACAGGACTATTTGACTTTGATTGCCCAATCTACCAAGCTGAGGAGGAAGGCGTGAAAGATGATGAACTCCCCGACGAGTTGGCAAGGATGCTCAAGCAAAAGGAGAAAGTCATCCTACCGCACCAAGAGGACATCGAAGTCATCAACCTGGGTACTGAGGAAGACAGAAGAGAGGTGAAAATAGGTGCATCTCTTCAAATTGAAGTTAAGACCAAGTTGATAGAGCTCCTCCATGAGTACGCTGACGTATTCGCCTGGTCGTATCAAGACATGCCAGGGTTGGATACTGATATGGTTGTACACAAGTTACCACTCAAGGAGGAATGCCATGCTGTCAAACAGAAGTTAAGAAGGACCCATCCGGATATGGCTCTCAAAATTCGTGAAGAAGTCCGAAAGCAGATTGATGCTGGATTCCTGGCAGTAACAAAATACCCACAGTGGGTTGCCAACATTGTGTCGGTGCCGAAAAAAGATGGAAAGGTTCTCATGTGTGTAGATTACAGAGATTTGAACAGAGCTAGTCCTAAGGACGACTTCCCATTACCTCACATTGACGTATTGGTTGGCAACACAGCTCAATTCTCCGTATTCTCTTTTATGGACGGGTTTTCTGGATATAATCAAATTAAGATGGATCCAGAGGATATGGAGAAGACCACATTTATCACACCATGGGGCACCTTCTGCTATAAGGTGATGCCATTCGGACTTAAGAATGTTGGGGCAACGTATCAACGTGCAATGGTAATGCTCTTTCATGACATGATCCATAAGGAGATCGAGGTGTACGTTGACGATATGATTGCCAAGTCTCAGACCGAAGAAGAGCACTTGATCAATCTACATAAGCTGTTTGTTCGATTGAGGAAGTTTAGACTGAGACTCAACCCCAACAAGTGCACATTTGGGGTACGATCTGGAAAACTGTTGGGCTTCATCGTAAGTCAGAAAGGAATCGAAGTGGATCCTGACAAGGTGAGGGCAATTCAAAATATGCCTGTGCCTAGGACAGAGAAAGAGGTTTGTGGCTTTCTGGGAAGATTAAACTACATCGCCAGATTTATTTCACATCTTACTGCCACCTGCAAACCTATTTTCAAGCTGCTAAGAAAGAATCAGTCAATTGCGTGGGATGATGATTGTCAAGGGGCATTTGATAAGATCAAAGAGTATTTGCAAGAACCACCAATCCTGATACCGCCTGTTCCTGAAAGACCACTTATTATGTACCTGACTGTACTTGACGATTCTATAGGCTGTGTGTTGGGGCAACAAGATGAGACGGGAAAGAAAGAACATGCCATCTATTACCTCAGCAAGAAGTTTAATGACTGTGAGACAAGGTATTCCTTACTCGAGAAGACTTGCTGCGCATTAGCGTGGGCGGCCAAACGTCTCAGGAAGTATATGTTGACCCACACTACTTATCTGATTTCCAAGATGGATCCCATTAAATACATCTTTGAGAAACCTGCTCTCACTGGCAGAATAGCCCGATGGCAAATGCTTCTGTCCGAGTACGACATTCAATACGTCACTCAAAAAGCCATCAAGGGTAGCATACTGGCGGACCATCTTGCCCATCAACCGGTGGAGGATTATCAGTCCATGAAGTTCGATTTCCCAGATGAAGACATAATGGTGCTAAAAGATTATGAAGAACCCGGTCCAGATGAAGGGCCCGAACTAGGGGAGCGTTGGACTCTCATGTTCGACGGTGCCTCAAATGTTCACGGAAATGGAATTGGGGTAGTAATTACGTCACCCAAGAATTTCCACTTACCGTTCACAGCTAAGCTCTGCTTTCCATGCACCAATAACATGGCTGAGTATGAAGCTTGTATACTTGGATTGGAAGAAGCCATCAACTTAAGAATCAAGACTCTTGATGTGTTTGGAGATTCTGCTCTTGTAATACACCAGATTAGAGGTGACTGGGATGCCAAACATGCCAATCTAGTTCCATATTGAGATTACGTGGCAAAGCTACTTCCTAGATTTGATGATATCACCTTTACCCATGTGCCTAGAGAGGAAAATTAAATGGCAGATGCTCTGGCAACTTTGGCTTCTATGTATAAACTGATATAGCCCAACCATCGGCCGCATATTGATCTACACCGATTTGAAGAGCCAGCTCACTGTTTGGCTACCGATGAAGAGTCAGATGAAAAGCCATGGTTCTATGACATCAAACGTTATCTGGAAAAACAAGAATATCCAGAGGGCGCTTTGGTGGTGGATAAGAGAACTTTGCGCAGATTGGCATCAAATTTCTTCCTCAATGGGAATGTGTTATACAAGCGTAATCATGATACTGTGCTACTCAGATGTGTGGAAAAGCATGAAGCTGAGCAGATCCTGAAAGACATTCATGAAGGTTGTTTTGGTACCCACGCAAATGGACATACTATGGTAAAGAAGATATTGAGAGCAGGCTATTATTGGCTTACTATGGAGGCTGATTGTTACCGTCATGCCCGAACATGCCATAAATGCCAAATATACTCTGATAAGATTCATGTACCTCCCACTCCGTTGAACGTCTTGACTTCACCATGGCCATTTTCCATGTGGGGAATAGATATGATTGGGATGATCGAGCCGAAGGCCTCAAATGGACACCGCTTCATATTGGTTGCCATAGACTACTTTACCAAATGGGTTGAGGCTGCATCGTATACGAACGTTACCAAGCAAGTGGTCGCTCGCTTCCTGAAACACAACATCATATGCAGATATGGAGTGCCTAACCGTATCATCACTGACAATGGGTCTAATCTCAACAACAAAATAATGGACGAATTATGTGCTAGTTTCAAGATTGAGCACCATAATTCGACACCGTACAGACCCAAGATGAATGGAGCCGTTGAGGCCGCCAACAAAAACATCAAAAAGATCATTCAGAAAATGGTGGTCACTTATAAAGATTGGCATGAGATGCTACCTTTTGCGCTGCACGGCTACTGTACCTCAGTGCGAACTTCAACAGGGGCAACTCCTTACTCATTGGTTTATGGCATGGAAGCGGTCCTTCCGATAGAAGTCGAAATCCCCTCATTGAGAGTATTGATGGAAGCTCAGCTTGACGAAGCAGAATGGGTGAAGACGAGGTTTGATGAACTCAACCTTCTTGAAGAAAAACGCTTGGCAGCAATATGCCATGGCCAGCTCTATCAAAGATGCATGAAGAAAGCTTTTGACAAGAAAGTGCATCCTCGGACATTCCAGGAAGGTGACTTGGTGCTCAAGAGGATCATGACCATGTATAATGAGTTCAGGGGCAAGTGGACGCCAAACTACGAAGGCCCGTATGTTGTAAGAGAGGTATTCTCTTGTGGTGCCTTGAAGCTCGCAACTATGGACGGCGATGAATTACCATACCCGATGAATGCAGAGTACGTTAAGCGATACTACGTCTAGAAAAGTGGAATAATAAAGCCGCTAAGTCGAAAACCTGAAAAGGCGACTTAGGCAAAAATGGCAATCCCGGTGAACCTGAAAAAACAAAATCAGTCCAGGAAAAAATTAGGGATAAAATAAAAGATATAGGCCCGCTGAATTGAAAACCCGAAAGGGCGGTTCAGGCAAAAAAGGGCGTCCCGGTGGATTGAAAACCCGAAAAGGCGATCCAGGCAAAAGTTAGGGACAAATTCCAAGGCAAAGTATCTAGTCTGCACGTCCACTTGATCCTGATGTACCACTGAAGAGAGGAATCAACCCAGCCGTCTTTCTACGAAGCAAGGTGTTGAAGTTGTCAAAGTCATAGGGACCATAGCAGTGTTGAAACTCAATGGAACCTCATTAATTTGTATTGCCATTATGTTTTTTTTTTCTTGCACCGCAATTACCTCATTAAGGAATTGCATCCCTGTACATACTTACCCATTCCAGGGGCAAATCAATACAAAGAGAGATTTCTCACCAAATTGTGCTCATTTTTATCTGTTTGTTTGCAAATTGATTTTGTTTTTGATAAACTTTGTTTTGAAACCTCGGTTAATAAAGACAATATTTGAAAACGATAAAGTTTGTTTGGTGTTGGGAGAACTAAAAGGAATTAGATAGTCTCGAAAAGAATTTCACCACATGAAAGCATCAAATCAGTTGTCAGTCATTCTAGCTCTTCACTACAAGCAGTGTAGCCTTTCAGGGATGTACTTAACGTAATCCCCAGCAATGAATCTTTCAAGCCCAACAGGGGCAGTCGCGCTCCTTAGTCATATTTGGCTTGCTCAAAAGGGTTCGAGTAGTCAAACACTCTCACTACCCCCATAAAACCCAAAGTCCAATCCTTTATTGGCAACTACTCAAAAGTCCACACTCGTTGGCACCTTCAAATTTACCCCTTAAAGTCCAGTCTTCATTGGCAACCATTAAAAGTCCACTCTGTTGGCATCCTCAAATAACCCAAGTCCAATTTCATTTGGCAATTACCAAATTCAACCCCTGTTGATACCCTCGACAAGGAAAATTATCCCCAGCGCGCCCCGATCATTTGCATCGTCATATGCATGCTGGCATAACATTACATAATCATATCAAGCACTATTATATCATATGTGCATTAGATTCCCCAGCAGTTGAATCTTAGCATGTGTTTCAGTGAATTTTACAATGCATGGCATATTCATCCCCAGCAACATAGCATAACAGGATCCAGGATCAGTTCGCAAGCATCTTGGCCAGTCCTCCATCAAAGTCAGCAACATTCTTCTAAGTCGGCAGTATTCCTCAAAAGAGAAACTGATACTCCGAACGTGCTCAAGGAATTCTATTCCCCAGCAAGTCATTCTTCAGCCATGCAGTTGATATTGATAATCCCCAGCAGCTGTTGCTACTCTTACTCCCCAAGCAGAGGATACCCTAGAAAGTTTCTTGTGAGCTTTCCCCTGCAGAGCCAGCACATTTCCTCCGACAGGAATCTAGCTTAACTATTAGTCAGCAGATTTACCATAGAGATACTGCTTTGGTATCATCGAGGAACCTTAATGGACAAGGGACTGCTTCGACGACCCAGAGAATCGTCTGCCTTTCAGAGATACTGCTTTGGTATCATCGAGGAACCTTAATGGATAAGGGACTGCTTCGACGACCCAGAGAATCGTCTGCCTTCAGAGATACTACTTTGGTATCATCGAGGAACCTTAATGGATAAGGTACTGCTTCAATGTCCCAGAGAATCTTCTGCTTCCAAAGATACTGCTTTGGTATCGTCGAGGAACTTTAACGGATAAGGGACTGCTTCGACATCCCAGAGAATCTTCTGCTTCCAAAGATACTGCTTTGGTATCGTCGAGGAACCTTAACGGATAAGGGACTGCTTCAACGACCCAGAGAATCGTCTGCCTTTTCAGAGATACTGCTTTGGTATCATCGAGGAACCTTAATGGATAAGGGACTGCTTCGACGACCCAGAGAATCGTCTGCCTTTTCAGAGATACTGCTTTGGTATCATCGAGGAACCTTAACGGATAAGGGACTGCTTCGACGACCCAGAGAATCGTCTGCCTTTTCAGAGATACTGCTTTGGTATCATCGAGGAACCTTAATGGATAAGGGACTGCTTCGACGACCCAGAGAATCGTCTACCTTTTCAGAGATACTGCTTTGGTATCATCGAGGAACCTTAACGGATAAGGGACTGCTTCGACGACCCAGAGAATCGTCTGCCTTTTCAGAGATACTGCTTTGGTATCATCGAGGAACCTTAACGGATAAGGGACTGCTTCGATGACCCAGAGAATCGGTTGCCTTTTCAGAGATACTGCTTTGGTATCATCGAGGAACCTTAATGGATAAGGGACTACTTCGACGACCCAGAGAATCGTCTGCCTTTTCAGAGATACTGCTTTGGTATCATCGAGGAACCTTAACGGATAAGGGACTACTTCGACGACCCAAAGAACCTCAAGTTACTCTAATCATTCTTTACCCTGCTACCTCATTCTGTCAACTCTTACCCTACCACACTTCACCTTTTGTGAGACAAAATTTTGGGGCATTCTTATATCTAATTGACTTCTACCCTTAAAATAAACGCTTAGCTGCAGTTCATTTTCTCGGGTTCAAGACAATTAGATAGGGGCATCTGTCATACCCCAAATTTGTCCTACTCCCTCATTTTTCTTATACCAAGCCTTGTAGCTTGTGTCCATGATCCGTTAGAGTTCAGGTTATGGAGATCTCTTGTGTGCTCGTGGTGATTACTAGATCTTGCATGAGTGTTTGGTTTCAATTGAAGATAAAGGAAGAATATGTTCTCCTTCAGATGAATAATTAATCAAAACAATATCAATTCTTCTTAAATCCAATACATGATTTAATTCGGCTCAATTGTTTCTAGGCCATGTTTTCCTAAGCCATGAGTGGATTGTCTCAAGGTTAGCCTCACCCATGAAGTCATTTATTTTCGAGAGAGAAATAATTGGTGTTAAAACCCATGAAGGTCAAGGTATGGTTTTAGGCTACCATTTAATTTGTTTACATAAACCATAGGTCATTAAGGCTACGGTTCAATCATGAAACAAATTGTGGGAGTTGTTTTGTAAGCCAAGCCATAAAAAATGTTTACAAGATGTGTTACAATTTGTGCCAAGTCATAATGGAATTATGGCGGGATTTATGGATAGACATTAAAGACATTTCACAAGCAATTTCATCAATACCAGCTTTACATCTCAATTCCTTTACAAGCAACGTCAGTACAATTCCTTTATTGTACAAAGTTTGGAATCACAAGTTCAGGAGAGTTTCCAATATCATAAGGTTACATGAAACCACAAAGGATATAATACAATAAAGTTCAGACAAGAAGGCTTCAAACACTATTACTTTATTTACAGCCCAATAGAAAATGAGTTTACAAGATTACATCAAATCTAAGCCTAAACTGAACAGTTTCAAGGAACATTCGGCTTGTTGTTGATGGTGTTCCGCATTCAGCGTGCTAATGATGGCGTTCCGCCCAGCATTCACTCGAGTCCTTACCTGAGGTACGTTTCAAGGTTGAAGTTTCACTTTTCTGATTGACAAGTCATGCACACCTTCAGAATTTTGGAATATAATCTCCGGCAAAGCCAGCATTCACAAGAACAAGCAAAGGAAATATGAAGCAAAGGAATTAGTGGAATTGTGGATGATTTTAATAAAAAAAAAACAAGAACAGGATGTGATTCAAAAAAAACAAGCAAGCATATGGGGTGATTTTAAATAGCAGCAGATTGTCAAAGTAGGACAAACATGCCAATAAAATAACATTTGGCTCAAAACTCCTAATGCTACATTCAGTCATTGCAGATACAATTCAAGGGAATTTCCAAAACTAAAAATCAAACTATGACACCATGGGAAGGCTATCACCAAAGATCTACAGAATTTTTGCGGAAGAAAGATGGTGAAATAAATACTTGTACCTGATGATTGTGGCTTCCGTCAATTCCTTGAGTTTGGCAATACGGCTTGGTTGTGTTGGCAAGAAATTATGCGTGTGATCGATGATTGCTGCCAATTCCATGACTATGGCATGTCCAAGTCTGTAATGGAAATCATGAAATATCAATTCAAAATGAGGAAAATGAAAAGAGCACATTATCATAGTCAGTTCACAATTCGCAACCAGTCACACATAAGACCAAGATCACACCATGTAAGGATAGTTCAAATAGATACGTGGCAGTTCATGAATAACAAGAATGATTGCAGCAGCGGGAAAGTAGAAGAGGATATTATGGCAAGGTACAATTCAAAAGATACAAAATCTTGTGCCATAAAGACTTAGAATTAATACCAAGTTCTTGCTCCTCGTGCCTCCAAGTGCTTCCATCTCCATCATCATCCCATAATCTGTAAAATGAGTCAAGGAGAAAGAATAAATTGCAAGTCAGGAAAGAAAGTTAATTCACATGAAAAGAGTCAACGTGAGGGGATTTATTTGAGCCAAAAGCAATACTACCACATCAACACAAGCTAAAGTCAAAACAACAAAAAAGAAAATGGGGACCACTTTCATATGACGAAAACGGCAAGGCAAGCAGAGCAGCAAAAATACACAGTACATTTACCTTAACACAAAAATGGGAAAGAAACAATTCATAGCAGACAAAGCCTAAACCTATAGCAGAGCAAGGGGTCTCAGAAATTCTACAGAATTTGTCCACTAAACCTAATTTGAGTCCTATTTAAACCACTGTTCATCATCAAAGAAAAAAAACCAACAAACCCTAGCCGCAAAAATCCCTAACCCAGAAACCCACTAAAGCTCTTGGTCAAAAGCTTTTTTGAGTCTCACATTGAAGCTCAAAATCGCTTTAGCTAAAAGCCATTCAGAGAAGCATTCACACGCACAGAGATCAAGAAGACGAGAAGAAGGAAAGCAAGCTTAAAGAAAAAGGTTCGAAGTCAAGTACCTGAGCGTAATCGCAGAAGTTGTTCTTCGAGGGTTAGTCTCCGAAACTTTATTTCTGACTTTCAGAGCTGAATACTTTGTTTATGGCTTGCTGGGTAGCTTAAATCGCGCTTGAGTTGATTTATTTTGCTTGTTCGTGTTGTATTTTGGGATTAGGGTTTATTGGGAAAACCATCGATTAGAGCGAATGTTTGGTTTTTAGAGAGATCTAAGCTTAGATTCGAGCAGAGCGTGAAAAGTGAGGTAGGGTTTGTGTTTATGGTTTAGGGTTTGGTGGGTTTGTCGCCGGAGAAGACGGTGGCGGCCACCGCGCGCCGCCGCTTCTCCGGTCGTGTAGGGTTTCCGGCGAAGAATATTTGAGAGAGAAATTGAGAGTGTTAGAGAAGAAAGAGAGCGTTGGGAGAGAAAATGAGGAGGGTAGATTGAATACTTAGAACGTCTATCTTTTTGCTCATTAGGTATACCACTAGTGATGTTTGGTTTGTGTGGCATCTTCAGCCGGTGACACGTGTCACCGGTTGTCCACCCCTTTGCTTCCGTGCGTTACTCCTACGCATCCCCACCATGTGCCCCTTCATCAAACCGTCTGATCAGAGTCAATGTTGACTCTCTCACGATCGGATGCTTCTCCTGCCTTCTGATGATCATATGTTGACCTGAAGGTCCACAATAGACCCTCATCCCTGCGTGGGCTTTCAATCCTGGGCTGGGGCTATTTTCATTTTCGCACCCCCTATTTTCTATTTCCTGGCCCAACCTAGTTTTAATGTTTTTGTTTTAGTTAAGAAAAACTCATTTTATTCCTATTTCTTAATAATAGAAAATCCAAAAACATTTTATTTTCCTTTGAAAAAAACAGAACTTATGAAATATTCTTAATAAATTAATTTAGTCAATTTTATTAAACTTTTTCATTTAATATTAATTAATCTTTTTTACGATTAATTTTATTAAATATTGAATTTTAATTTAATTGATTATTAATTTGGTTTCAATTCTAAAAAGTTCTAAAAAAAAATACTTTTGTTTAATTAATCCTAAAATTCTTATTTAATTAATTTTATTAAATTATTTTATTTATTATTAATTAATTTTTGATAATTAATTTTATTAAATATTTTGATTTAATCTAGTTAATTATTGGAACTTTGTTCTAAAAACCCTAGAACTTAATAATTAGTTTAGGATTTCCCCCTCTTAGATTAATATTAGGAATTTAGGATACTAACTAACTAACATGCTTGATTATTTATTCCCCCATTTTTTTGTGCTTATTATGTGTGGTACATGATGTTTACCTTGTGGATTTTCTTATGCCTCGATTATATGTATGTTATTCATATTACATTTGTCCAAACCAATAATCCTTTTCAAACTAATACCTTGACTCAATGTCAAGCCATTTTCATACCTTGTAAGTCGATCGTTTTCACGATCGCAATCGACCTCACAATGCATCCTCTTGGGCCTTATGCAACGATTACCCATTCTATTTTGATTTGTATACATGTATGTGATTAGAATATTTTAATCGTGGCTTAATTAATTCCATAAGATTAAAATTAACCCTTTTTTATAAGAAATAAACAAGCTTGATCCAACGTCAAGCATTTTCCAAATCAAATTCAATTCATCCTCAAGCATTCACTTGATCCACATATCAAGTCCCTTAACCCTCTTGTAAGTCGAGTGTTTTTGCCTCGCAATCGACCTTACCTTAAACCATTAGGACCTCCTTTTCATTAGTCCCCAACCATTTCGCACGCAAATTCAAATCTCGATCAACATCGAGCATTTTTCAAATCAAATTAATGCACTTAATCATATTTAAACACTTTTCTTAAAAGAAGAAAAGGGAGTAGAATGGAATCTTCGATTCTTCTCCTCAATTATTTGGGCCCGAGAAATCTTTCTTAAGTTCAAGTAATTGTCTTCTTTAAAAGACTCATAACGCGATTACATATCAAACCCTTTTTACAATAAATCAAATTAAATCTTCTTTTCCTAAACACTTGGATGAAAAAGAGAGAGAGAGTCGGTTCTTCGACTAGCTTTCCCGATTACTTGGACCCGAGGAATCTTTCTTAAGTTCAAGTAATTGTCATCTATTTAACATACTCTAACCATATTAAAACTCTTTCATAATTAAGGATGAAAAAGAGAGAGAGTCGGTTCTTCGACTCGCTTTCCTGATTACTTGGGCCCGAGGAATCTTTCTTAAGTTCAAGTAATCGTCACCTAATCAAAATATAAACACATTAATCCAACTCCTCGCCACCGTGCGATTAAAACTATTTTCCAAAAGAACAATGTTTAGCCTCCCTAAACACTTGTTCGCTCAAAAAACACAAACCAAACAACCGTAGTCCCACGAACTACGAATGCTCTGACTTTCCCATTGCACGAGGGAATACGTAGGCCCAAGGGTTCTTAATCCTTGCCGAGCACGCTAATAAAAAAGCACCCCATTTTTCCTTAGAAAACAATATTACCTTAGAAGATAAACAAACAAACCTAACTAACTTTCTCATGAATCGATTCAAGAGGTTCCCGTTGAGTACAACGGACGTAGAGGGTGCTAGTACCTTCCCTCTTGCGTAACCGACTCCCGAACCCGGATTTGGTTGTGATGACCACTTTCTTATCCCTTTCAAAGGTTTTCTCGATATTTTCCTTTCCCTCTTTTGGGATAAATAAAATTCGGTGGCGACTCTGTTTCGAACAGTTTTTTTCCGCGTCCATCGTGAGGATCGTATTTTTTGAGGTACGACAATTGTGTGGCCTTATTTGGTATTATTGTAATTAAAAATCATTACATAGTATAACATGACATGACATATATCATGAACTTAACCTGAACTTTACATATATCTAACATAACATTAACTTATCATAGATCAAACATAACATTTTATAAATCTAACATGACATTCCATTATCAAAAGATGGTTTAGGAGGTTTCATCATCTTTAGAATATTGTTAATTGATCTTGCAAGTGTCACATCCACCTTGATTAGACCCTTAGTTTCGTAATAATGAAATGTTCTCCACATAACTCATAGAACGGTCATATGAATATTTTTTTTATCTACACTTTTGATCATTTTTGTCAATGTTTGTTGTTCTCGACTGGACCAATGGCTAGACATGGCCCAATCCACCTCTGCTCCTAGAACGGTCCAATAGCCTAAGTCCAATCCACAAAGGGGCAAAAGTTACCTTTCTGCCCCTCCAACCGGGCAAGGACTGCATCGCTCCTCCCCTGAAATGCTGCCCGTTCCACACGGCTTCTTCATTCTCCGAACAGCTAAGGGCATGCGCCCGACATTATGCCTATGCCTGACATAACGGCTAGTTTCGGGCACTCTGCTCGACATAACGGATAGTTTTGGGCAGTTACCTATTCTTCGGGAAAACGGTTATTTCGCCCCGAAAATATGACCGTTGGCCACGCGCTGGGGGCACTATATAAACCCTCTCACTTGAGAGGGTCAGGTATCAAATATTCACCCTACGAACTAATACTTTGTACTTGCCCCTTTTCTCTGACCTTTTCTTACTTGAGCGTCGGAGTGCCTTGCAGGTACACCCCCCTCCTCCTCTCCATTACCCAGCACCTCAGACGTACTTGGTGGCCCACTTCAATAGGATCTGATCCAACCTTCACGATCAGTGGCGCCGTCTGTGGGAAACTCTTGTTCTCCCCTTCTTTCTTTCTCCAGAAACCAAAGATCAAAACAAATTTCCAAGATCATCATCATGGCCTCTCAAGATCACGTCAAAGGTGATCTCCAATCCGCCGTTCTCCCCGTCAACAAGACTGATGTTGGCGGCCCATCTTCTCTCCTCGGAGATCCCTGTTTTCTGAGAGACGGGGCCACAGCCTCTCTCTCCCCTACTCCCACTGATCGCGAATACGACCAACCCTCGCTGGCCATCCAGCCCGTTCCTGCTCCACCCAACGCTGACCCGACCGTGGTGGCCCTTCTGGAGGCGCTCAACAAGACTAACCTCCTGATCCTTCAGCAGAACGAAAGGATCGGGGCTTTGGAGGAATCCGTCCGTCCAAGATCCCCACCTCCAAGGAAGAACCATCGACGATCCAAGAGCCCGCAGCCTCGGCGAGAAGTCGACCGAAGGCTGCGCTAAGAGCCACAGTCTCGCGCTGTTCGGAAATGTGACCAGGTTTCCCCGCGGAACCAGCACTCTCCCAGCCACAAGAGGACCCGAAGAGACAAGCAGTCACCTCTGGTCAGGTCAAAGGGTCGGGCCTATTCACCTTCTCCTCGAAGAAGTCGCCGACACGAGCGAGTCATTCGGTCCCCGTCACCATCCAGTTCCAGCAGCGATGATGAGCCGCACGGCCCATTATCCCAAGAGATCTTGGCAACACGCCTCCCCAAGGGCCTGGAGAAGCTCCCATCACTGGGCACATACGACGGTACGACTGACCCTGACGAGCACATCGAAAACATGGATGCGTTGTTGGATTACCGTGGCGTCCGGGGAGCCATCAAGTGCCAGCTATTTCCAACCACACTCCGAAAAGGGGCAATGACGTGGTACAAGCAGCTGCCCGAAGAATCTATTACGTCGTGGAAGCAACTTGGGAGGATGTTCTCCCGGCATTTCACTGCCTCACGGCGTCACCCCAAGACTGAAGCCACCCTTGGGGCCATAATCCAAGGAAATGACGAACCTCTCTGGGCATACATCGAGAGGTTCAACAAAGAAGCGGTACAGGTCCCTACAACGAACGAGATGAAAAAATTTATGCTCGAGCAAGGACTCCGCCCGGGCTCAAAATTCTCTAAAGCCGTCGGCCTAGCACCTCCGAGGAATATGGATGCCCTCCTCCTCAAGGCACAGTCGCACATCCAGTACGAGGAGAAGGAAGCGGCCAACTCCGTCCGAGCTTCTCGTCACCAGGAGAATGCTCGGGCCTCCAGAGGCGAGGAAGCGTCGACATCCCGTCGAGGAGAAATGAAACGCGAAGACCGTCCTCGGGACTCCCGCGACAGCAAGGGACCCTCCGGACAATTCCACGACTACACCCCCCTGACCGTCTCCAGGGAGAAGATACTGTCCGAATGCGCGAATTCAGAATTCAAGCAAGCAGGGGTCCGCTTCCCCAAACAAATACCGGCTAAACCCAACGCCGACAAATCAAAGTACTGTTGTTTCTATAAGAGTCACGACCACACTACCGAAGACTACATCCATTTGAAGGATGCTATCGTGATACTGATCAGGGATGGCCACCTGAAGCAGTTCACAAAGAAGAAAGACGCTCCCCGACAAGACGCCCAGGAGTCCAAAAAGGTAGAGGAAGAGGTGCCTTCCTCGAAAGAGACCAACATTCAGGTCGCCATGTCCGTATCGCGACCAGAGGACTTCTACGTCCCAGATGAGCTTAGTAATCCTGCCTACTTCGCGGCCCACAGCCCGTGGGAGACGTTCCCATCCGCCATGGTCATCTCATGCGGAGGTTTCAATAAAGTCACGGTGGGCTCCGTGAAAAGAAAATTCGAGCACCTAATCAGCACGAGCTCCAATAAGGTGACCATGCTCGACCAAGCCCAGAAGGGATCCGTCCCCATCTCCTTCTACCGGGAAGAGCTCCTCGGAGGATCTCCAAACTCGAGCATACCTTTGCTCGTCAGAGCTCGAATGGCGAACTTCGACGTTCGCAGAATCCTCGTCGACCAAGGTAGCTCGGTCGACATTATGTACTCCTAGCTGTTCTCAACACTTCAGTTGGACGAATCACACCTCACCCCCTATGTGGGGTCTGATTTGCAAGGATTCAACGGATCAGTGACCAAACCCTTTGGATACGTCGAACTGATCGTCACTTTTGGATCAGCAAAGACGGCCAGATCCGTCAAAGTGCAGTTTTTGGGGATCGATTGCCCGTCACTGTACCAGTGTATCTTCGGAAGACCAACATTGGCTGAGTTGGTAGTTGTGCCCTCAACCGTCCACCTGAAGATGAAGTATTACACTTCAAAGGGGATGGTTGCCACCCTCTACGACGACATCGAAGCCGCACGACGGTGTTTCGAAGCAGCTACAAAGGGACTCAACGCCATTGCGTCTAAGCCAAAGGTTTCGAACAAACCCGCCTTGCCCAGCAGTTCTGAGGAAGCCAAGCCTCTGCCTCAAGTCGACTCCATCGACCTCGACAACCGCTTCCCCGAAGAAGACTAGCAGGAGGAGCAAACAGCTTCAACCAGCTCGTCTACCCTGTCCAGCAGTAGCTCCCATCCGATGCGCCCAATCCCGGATGGGAACTTCGCGCTCGTCTTGTTCGGCGACGACCCCCAGCGGGGAGTGAAGATTGGAGCGGACCTCCCCGACATCGTAAGGAAGCAACTCAAAGCCTACCTCCGTGAGAACGCCGATCTCTTCTACTGGAGCATCACCGAGATGCCCGACTTGGACCCATTTGTCGCCTGCCATCAACTCACGATTGACCCGACCGTCAAGCAGTAGCTCAACGTAGGAGAAAGTAGTCTCCGGAGAAAACGGAGGCTGCAGAAAAAGCTGTAAGGGACCTCCTCGAGGCCAAATTTATTTCGGAGGCCAATTACACCACTTGGCTGTCCAACGTTGTACTTGTGAAAAAATCTAATGGCAAATGGCGAATGTGCATTGACTACACCGATCTTAATAAAGAATGCCCGAAGGATGCCTACCCCCTCCACAATATTGATAAACTTGTTGATAATTCTGTCGGTTTTAAACTTTTATCATTCATGGACGCCTACTCGGGCTATAACCAAATTCCAATGGCGATGATCGATAAAAAATACACGGCCTTCATGACCGAATCGGGCAACTATTACTACAACGTAATGCCCTTCGGCCTGAAGAACGCCGGCGCGACCTATCGAAGAATGATGAACAAGGTCTTCCGGGGAGAGATAGGTGACATGCTCGAAGTATATATGGATGACATGATCGTAAAATCCCACGAGGAAACCAATCACACTGCCCATCTAAGGAAGGTCTTCGAACAGGCCAGAAAGTACAAAATGTGTTTCAACCCGGAGAAGTGCACATTCGGTGTCCGGGCAGGCAAGTTCCTCAGCTTCTACTTAACGCAACGAGGAATCGAAGCTAACCCCGATAAGTGCCGAGCATTCTCCGAGTTTCCGACGCCCAAGTCAAAGAAATTCATTCAGTCCCTCAACGGGATGCTCGCGTCATTATCCCGTTTCGTGGCCAAGTCTGCCCAACACGCGTTACCATTCTTCAAACTCCTCCGCAAGGAAGCAGCGTTTGAATGGACCGAGGAATGTGACAAGGCTCTTCTCCACCTGAAACGAGCACTCTCAAAACCGCACGTTCTTTCTCGCCCGGACAGTGGCGAAACTTTGTACCTATACCTCGCCGTGGCAACCGAGGCAATAAGCGTCGCTCTTATTCGTGAAACACCTGACTGGCAGAAGCCCATATACTTCACGAGCAAAGCATTGCAGGGGCTAGAGCTGAGATACCAACAGATTAAAAAAGTGGCGTTGGCTCTCATTAACGCAGCTAGAAGACTGAGACACTACTTCCTAGCCTACACGATTGTGGTTCGAACAGATTAACCCGTAAAGCAGCTATTAGGACGACCAGATATGGCCGATAGAATGCTCAAGTGGTCGCTCGAGCTATCCGAATTCTACATCCAGTATGAGAGCAGGAAAGCCCTCAAAGCCCAGACCCTGGCCGACTTCTTCGCATAAATGACGTTTGCAGACTCCCCCACTTGCGGAGCGTACAAATTGACCATTTTCGTGGATGGGGCCTCCAGTCCGGCGGGGCAGGTATCATACTGGAAAGCAACGAGGGAATCATCATTGAAGTTTCACCCACCCTGTCCTTCCCCACCTCTAACAACCAGGCAGAGTACGAAGCCTTCCTCGCAGGGTTACGCCTGGCCGAAGACCTGGGCGCAGAAGAAGTTGTCATTTGCACAGTTTCACAACTCGTGGCCCTTCAAGTTCGAGGAGAATATCAAGCCAAAAATGATAACCTGACTGAATACTTAGCCCTGGTCAAAAAGAAGATGACGAAGTTTGCAGCGGTGGAGGTAAGACATGTTCCCCGCAAACACAATGTTCGGGCATACATTTTACCCAAACTAGCCAACACGAAGAAGAAAGGCGGAAACAAGTCCGTCATACAAGAAGTACTTCCTCGACCCAGCATTGAGAAAGCTTCCCCGATGCTCGACGTACAAGTGATCGGCGACAGCAATTGCTGGATGACCCCCGTTTATAACTACCTCGCTAGAGACGAACTCCCGTCCGACCCCAAGGAGGCCAGCGTAGTTAGGCGAAGAGCTTGCTCCTACGTCCTGGTCGAAGATAAACTCTACAGGCAAGGATTATCCATCCCGCCACTCAAGTGTGTCGAGGAAGAGATGGTCGCCCATATCTTGCGCGAAATCCACGAGGGAATCAACGCCCAACATCTCGGAGGAAGGTCCCTCGCCCGTAAGGCCCTCAGAGCAGGATATTACTGGCCAACCATGCAACATGACGCTAAAGAGCACGTGAAGATATGCGATAAATGCCAATGGCATGGGGACATGCACCTAGCTCCACCTAATGAGCTCAAATCTATGTCCTCCCCGTGGCCATTCGCCTAGTGGGGCCTGGACATCCTAGGACCATTCGTGGTAGGATCAAGTCAGAACAAATACTTAATAGTAGGCGTGGACTACTTCACAAAATGGATAGAAGCGGAGGCCCTGGCCAAGATAACTGCCCTTAACATACTGCGTTTCTACAAATGAAACATCCTCGCACATTTTGGCGTCCCCCAAGTGATAGTCACGGACAATGGGACACAGTTCACGGACATGAAGTTCCAAGACTTCGTCGCCCAGCTGGGCACGAAGCAACACTTCGCATCCGTCGAACATCCCCAGACAAATGGGCAAGCTGAAGCGGCGAACCGAGTCATCCTTCGGGGCCTCAAACGAAGGCTGGACGAAACGAAGAAAACTTGGGTCGAGGAGGTGCACAGTGTCTTATGGGCATATCGCACAACTCCACACTCTTCAACCGGGGAGACACCCTTTCACCTGGCTTACAGGACCGAGGTTGTGATCCCCATCGAAGTTCACGTACCCTCTAGGAGGACAAAGTCGCCCTTAGATGAGGAGATGAACGACGGATCATTAAGAGAGGAACTCGACTTGGTCGAGGAAGTCTGATCTGGGGCAGCCCTCCGCGAAGCCTCGTTAAAACAAAAAATTACCATCAGGCATAACGCCAAGGTGATACGATGAGAGTTCGGCATAGGAAGCCTTGTCCTAAGAAGAAACCATAAAGACTCTCGCGAAGGCAAATTAGCCGCTAACTGGGAAGGACTTTATCGTGTCTGCGCAAAAACGGAGAATGGGGTTTATTACCTAGAACAACTCAACGGGGAAGAACTTGCTCGACCATGGAACGCTGAAAAGCTGAAACAATACTACAGCTGAGACCTTAACTATCGGTTCGATCCGTCACGACGATGAACATCACCTACCGACCATGATGCACGCCTAGGTACAAGCGTCGTATGCCAGTGAAGCAGAGCTCTGCTCAGGAACAGCCGGGTCTCTGCTCGACAGCGGTCCCTCAATCGGGCACCGCCGTCGTCAAAGTACCACGACAGGTAGAACACCCAGCTTGCGATGGGAGGTTCACGCCGCGAACTCAGGCCTCGAACGCGACCTGAGCTCTGCATCCTAGCCCGGATATTCCCCGGCCGTTCGACCAGTACCCCTCACTGCCGAACACATCTACAACGAGCAATTCCCTGAAACTTAAAGCAAATCAAAGTAATCCCTATTACGGGCATACATACACAAACGAGCATAAGTAACAACACTTAGCGAAATTTAAAGTAGATAAAGCCATGCAAATCACAAAACCGGCCACAAGGACCGGGCACATAATTAAAAATAATAAGTGGCCGCAAGGACCACAATTGTACTTGGTTACATAAACCGGGGGCCACGCCCCCATTCAAAATAAATTATAACAAATTACACAGCACGCAGGCCGGACGAATTTACAACAACAAGAAAATCCTTCACTCATCCATCTGGTCAGCCTGCTCGGAGTTGGGATGAGGCTCCTGATTCTCCGTAGGCTGATCCTCGGCATGCTCTTCAAGGAGGGAGTCAGGCATAATGATTCAGCCATCTTCAACGTGCGCCAGATAGTGGGTACCCTCGGTGGAGAAGTTGAGTTCGGGGTTCACCACCCGCAATTGAGACACGGCATTCCTGAAGGATTCGTCCGCAATGATGATGTTGTCATCCTCGGATGCCAACATATGGGAAACCAGCTCAGACCTTGTCTTTAACTCCTTCACGTCCTCGGGTTCATCTTCGCCCAGAGCATTGACCGTCCTCAGCTACTGGACCAGCTCCTCAGCCGCCTTCTTCTCCGCAACCACCGTAGAATTCTCCTTCTTCAGCCGGGTCACCTCCTCGTCAGCCTTCTTTCAGGCATCGTCAACACTCTTAACCTCTTCCTTAAGAGATGCCATGGTAGCCCGAGCAGCCTTGAGTTCGGACTCAGTTGCAGAATCCCCCTCAGCATAGATGGTCGTCATCTCTAAAACTCTAACCAGTGCAGAGGCATCTTAGGCCACCAACTCCCTCTTGCTCGGGCGATCCATGCTTTCCATCCGAAGAGATTCTGCCTGCGGCACAACCAAGGATGTCCCCTCGAAGAATCTCCTGTCGAGTATGCAAGGAGGAATCTCGAACTTCCCCTTCTCCGAGGCCCGACTGAGATCCACAACGTCATTGACCCTCGGCCGCTTGGTTCGTGAGGTCAACGACAGGGGATATCCCCGGGGAACGGGATTGGGAGAAGAGGTCCCCGCAGCAGTCTGAGGAGGAGTGGGAGCACGCGCGTTGGCGAATCGAGACTTGGGAGAAGTCGTTCCGGGCTTATTCCTCGCAAGAGCATTCTTTACCATCCTTTCATGAGCCTGAGGCATCTCACTTGCACAAACAGAATAAGAAAGTTAGACGACGAAGTAAAAATATGTCGGACAATTTAAAACAAATAAGACTACCGAGCAATTTATAAGCTTCTGCGGGAGTCTTGCACTCCAAAAGTGCCTTGACGTTAATGAAGCGGTATTCCACCCTCTGGCTTCCATCCTCCTAGAAGATGGGGTCATCCTTCTTCGTCCAGCATTCAGCAAGCCAGAAGGAGTTGACATATTTCACAAGCGTCTCGTAAGCAACGACATCCTGCCCGTCTAGGTTGTTCGGCTAGAGGACGTACTCATTGGGCTCCTTAGTGAAATGGCCAGGTCCCCAGTGGATAGGGAACTTGTATACTCTCTCCCCGATAAACCTCCCAACCTCATCGCGCATATCGTTGCCCTCCTCATCGACTTCAATCGCCCAGGCGTACGTGTTATCCTGGGCGGCTTCCGATATAGGCTCTATGATGTAGATTCTTTCCTTAAACGTCCGTATCGATTCGGAAAAGGGCTTGAACAGCTTGCGCGGCTGTTTCAATGAAACCCAGCCATACCTCCTCCCCGTCAACTGCCTTTGGAGATGGAAGACGGTGAAAAACAAAGGGAGCGTAGCCCTTATTCTCAGATACTCGCACGTCAGCTCGAATGCCCGGATGAAGGCCAGCGAGTTCGGGTGCAGCTGCGTAGGAGCCAAATTTAAGTGCACGAACACTGACTGCTGGAAATCAGTGAGCGACAACCTCAGTCCCAGCTCTTTGAAGGCATATTCATACATGGCGCAGCGATCCCCGTAACTTGTGCAGACCCTATCATCCTTGGTGGGAAAGTGCACCTTCCACTCCCCCTCTGGCCCAACTTCCGTAAAGACATCCCCTAGGTACGTCGCGAAGGTGGACACGTGCTCGGCTGGCTCAGCCACCATCCACTCCTCCATGGAACCCTCAACAACATCCTCTTCCATTTGCTCCTCCTCCCCGGCTTCACTGGGGACACTCGAGGACTCTGAACTACTGCTTTCCGAGGAACTCGCTTCCTCCTCAGACGAATCTATTATTATCTCCCCATCTGGCCCTATCGCCATGTCAATCACCTAAAAAGCAGAGAAAAAAGTGAATTCGACGAAGAATCAAATCCACCCTTCCACCGCTAGTCAAGTGAAAGGGCGCGCAAAGGGCTGAGGACCACGTCCCCGGCCTAAGCCCTAACATCGAACAAAAAAACTCTAAGAATCTCCCACGAGGAGATGCCCGGAGTAAGCTACTTCCATACGAGGAACTTCCTCGAGCCATTTCCCAGTTTTCGTTTGAGGCTTCACCGAAAACTGCAAAGCTTCACCGGAAACTGCAGAGGCTCGCCGGGAACTTCATCGCTACTCCAGAATCTGAGCGATCACGGCGGTTACGCATGCATCATCATCGCAAAGACGTCGAAAACCGCCTGATTCACAAGAATATCCCAAAGCCTAGCGGCCCCGTCGGCGGCGGAAAGTGGCACGACCACCATCCACCACCAATAATCGTCGGAAATTAATCTATTTCATCTTCTAAACCTAAACCTAACCGCATGCAATCTATGAACTACCATCAAAAGGGATAAAAGAGTGCAAAATCAGCGAACTTACTTGGTTAAGAAGATGAAAAACGGTTGCCCAGAAGTTGATGCGGTGGCCGGAATAGCAAACGGCGGTGACGAGCAAGAGCTCTGAAGATGATGAAGAGAAACAAGAGCGAAAAGTTTAGAATGATACAAGCCTTCCCCTTTTATACAGAGAGGCACGTGCACTGGCACACCCTCGTAGGTCATGATGGCTACTAACTAGCCATCATTGCCTAGTAACTGCTACATCGGGCTTTAGGTACACGTGGCGCCCGAACGTTTCCAATTCTGACTAACCGTTAGTCTCCCCGAACGACAAGCAACCCGGTCACGGTCATGAATGTGACGGACACCGGGGGTCACGGGCACCACGAGACGACCTTCCTCGTCACTAAACACGACTCCACGCTAGCTCCCCGGAGCCACGAGCTGTCCTTAAGTCATCACTTCCATGCTCGGGAGCAACGACTTGGGGGGCTCCTGTTCTGGACTGGACCAATGGCTAGACATGGCCCAATCCACCTTCGCTCCCAGAACAGCCCAATTGCCTAACTCCAATCCACAAAGGGGCAAAAGTTACCTTTCTGCCCCTCCAAGCTGCCCGTTCCGCACGACTTCTTCATTCCCCGAACAGCTAAGGGCATGCGCCCGACACTATGCCTATGCCCGACATAACGGCTAGTTTCGGGCACCCTGCCCGACATAACGGCTAGTTTTGGGCAGTTACCTATTATTCGGGAAAACGGTTATTTCGCCCCGAAAATAGGACCGTTGGCCACGCGCTTGGGGCACTATATAAACCTTCTCACTTGAGAGGGTCAGGTATCAAATATTCACCCTACGAACTAATACTTTGTACTTGCCCCTTTTCTCTGACCTTTTCTTACTTGAGCGTCGGAGTGCCTTGCAGGTACACCCCCCCTCCTCTCCATTACCCAGCACCTCAGACGTACTTGGTGGTCCACTTCAACAGGATCTGATCCAGCCTTCACGATCATTTGTTAATAGAAATTGATGTGACACATTGGGTAAAAAAAATTTAATGATTAGACATACACATGACAGTGCTAATACTAACATGGCATACCGATGTGGCAAGTTATATAGCTAATTTCAACACCAAAAATGATATTCTTACACCATTTCCTACACATACATTGTATTTTACTATTCATCAATACGGTGAACAGTGAAATATTATAATATTAAATATATATTTTTTAAAGTATATAAATAATTTTATTTTTATTTTTAAATTAAATGATACTAATGTAAAATTGTGTGATTAACCAACTTCATAACTTCATTAACCAACATTTTACATGTTATTAACCAACTTTGTTTACTGCTAAAAAGTATTTTTAATATCTGAAAGTTTATTAACCAACTTCATAACTTCAATAACCAACTTTTTACTTTTCATTAACCAATTTTGTTTTATTACTAAAAATTATTTTTAATATTTGGACGTTTATTAACCAATTTTATCACTTCATTAATCAACTTTTTATACTTCATTAACCAACTTTGTTTCATAACTTAAAGAACTATTCACAGACATTGTTCACGAGCCACTGTTCATGCACGGTTCATAAATATATTTTTTTTATTAAAAAAAATACAATGTTCACCGTATAAATATGGTGAACAGTGTATACGGTGTAAGTATTGGTGTATGAATAGCATTGCTGTTTTAACACCCCATAAAAATTTGTATTTAATCAGAGGTTAAAATCGTAGCAAATTCATTGTTTTTGGAAAAATGCACTATGTTCATCAACAACATTGATGTTTCTCTCTTACAAATAATTAGTTTGGAAAAATGAACTTTGTTCATCCACAACATTGATAATTCTCTTTTACAAGTTGTTAGTTTTGGAAAAATGCACTATGTTCATCCACAACATTAATGTTTCTCTCTTACAAATAATTAGTTTTACTACAAGAGCACATCTTTCACTGTTTTTGAAGCAATGTTGTATACTTACATCTTACTTTTTTTACAAGCACGAGGCGTAAATTATCTTCATCATCATAACCCGCATATCATGCAAAGAGACTTTGAAACTCCAATGTTATTTGGAACTAATTTATTCAAATATGCATGTCAAGTGTTTGTGAAAATGTTCTTGTTATGTGGCTGGTTAAATTATGTGCGACATGGTATGGAATTGTATATTTTTTTGGAATTACATTGTAATAAATGTTGTTGTGTGTTTTTAGAGAGTTGCAACTCGGATTAAACACATTAGTTGGCGAGTTTTTTATGCCAATGGCCAGGTGAGTTGAATGTGCAGCTTTTCCATGTTTTCTTCTCATGAATAAATAACCAGGGAGTCAATGAGACAATAAGCTATTTTTTTTATGTAATAGCTTAGCCATCATAATCAATTAATTATATCTTTTGAAAGGTTAAGACATGAACCAGTATTGGTAAAGCATTTTGAAATCATTTATTGGGTGAATTACATACATATAAGCAAGTGTTATTTCAAATCATGTAGAAGATTCCTGAGCTTTGGACATTTTAATTTTATGCACTTTTGATTAGGGACTCTGAATTGTGATCAACTACTGAGTGATTGGCTTATTTGAAGTCATAAGGTTATTTTGCTAGTTTATATGGACCTTAGAGCATCTCCAATGGTCCATTGCTACCCATCTTTCGGTTTTTTATGGATCCATTAAGCCACATCATCATGAAGCAATCCATTCAATTTTGAGAATTTCTTACCCCATCCATTGGGGTTCTTACGTACCATGATGCAGTTCGACCATCATTGTTCCATATTTGTCGGAGCGCGTCATGCGGCAGTTTGGGTACATACAGATGATACCCAGACACCCGGTTGTCTCCGCTCCTCTTGACTTGACCCGTAGGCAAATAGACAAGTTCTTTGTTGATTACCAAAGCACATGGTACCGGACGAGGCTCAGGCGATCAGAGGGCCGAGAGACTGAAGCTGCGTTGATGGCAACATCATTTGGTTCTTCACCGTCTCACACCCATACATGGTGCCTATTGCAGAAGGATCACCACCCAGACGAGCTCATTAGGAGATCTTAGAGGAGCAGCAGTCTCAGTTGGACCATACTCAGGATGTTCTATCCGCTGTTATCAGATAGTGGAGATGGGGCAGGCAGACATTGCCGCTGGTTTCTTCCCTGAGGGGTCTGACCACAGGCGTGTATTGGATGAGATCATTGAGGTGACACAAGGGGCACTTATGTATCGTAGGCCTCGCTCCAGGACGGGTGGGATCGATGACCGAGGACGCAGACCGGGCGGTCGAGGAGGCGACAGAGACAGACAAGGCGGCAGAGGCATAGGCAGAGGAGGGGATGCAGATGTTGTCATGCACACACAATAGTAACTGTGATGTGTTTTTTTATGTATATATTTTGATGACATTTATGTACTATTTTTTTATGATTATGACATATTACTTCTCATATATATATATATTATATTATTTTATTTACGGATGTATGCTATCAGTTAATTTCCATCTGCGACCAATGAAACTTGATTATGTTTTTAAATCTGTTCTGATAAGATTTCGGAGATGCATCTACGGAACTTTTTCCGTAAATGTGTCTCCGGAAGTATCCAGCGTAAAGAAAAAAAATGGTGCGTTCGGATGTGTATATCCGGAAGCAGGGGACATAAAAGGAATTTCGCGAGGTGCCTAAGAGTATTAAGGGGTGGATTAAGAAACTCTCTCAATTTTTTATTTTAATGGTGCAACTGTAAAAAACTCATATTAGGCCCACAACTTTATGTTATATATTAATATTTTATTCATATTTTATTTTTTTAAAATTAAAAAACAAATTTAAATATTTGAATGTACAAAATTTAAAATATGATAATTTAAAAGCAAAAGAATAATTAAAAATAATATTAAAAAATAATAATAAAACCAAAAACTATTACTACTATTTATTGGATTTATTATTATATTATTCAATGCAACGTTGCATTGCAATGCAAAGGTTTTTCAGTCTGGCCAACTCCAATGGTCTTTTCTTTTTAACTACGGTGCGCCAGTTGGAGAACCAATAGAAAAAACTTCTGTTGGAGATGGTCTTAATGATTTTCCAAAATAGTACCTTACAAGGAGCATTATAATAACTCATGGTTTTCTAAAATATCTCTATAATTGTACTTCTACGTTAATGGTGTTCTAAAGTCAGTTTGCCAAAAAAATCAATTGTTTTTAGTTAATTTAATTCATGAAGCACAAATTTCATTTTTGTACCACAATGAAAAAGTGTTAGATACACTCTGATGATCTTTTCAATGCTCTTTATGTTTGAATGTTTGAAAGGGCGAAAAAGTTAGCAGTCAGGCGTGATTGAAACAATGATGTTCTATGTAAATTATTTTTGCTGAGAAAAATGAAATAACTTGCTTTGATCTAAAATAATGAATTTGTTATAGATTAACTAAGAAGTCAGTTACCAATTAGCTGCAAATTTTTATAAATTTAAATTTGATGTTGACCGTAGGCACGTGACATGTCACATCACCATTTTTATCACACGGACACTATTATGTCAGCTTCTGATAATTGCCGTTGACAAGAAAGTCCAAAAATATGAATTTAAAATATTATGAGAATTATTCTTTAAAAAAAATTATTTGATGGACTAAAAGTGAAATTGATAATATTTAAAAGAACTAAAAACATATTTAATCCTATAATTTATGAAAGGTCATTAACATTTAAAAAATATGTAGGGGTGCAATGTTCAATGGTACTGGTTCCAAGTATAAATTTCCTGCAGGCCGTGTGGTTAATCCGTTAATGTAAGAAATAAGCCCAAATATGATCAAATGTTGGTTTTTCTTAAAGAGTTGCTTTTCAGCATACCCAGTTCTTTTGCTATTGCACACTTCTTTTCTTCCATATTATAAGTTATTTTGTAATAGACAAATGATATTCTTACACCTAATTTTTATATCTATATCGTATTTGACTTTTTAATAATATGGTGAATAGTAAAATATTATAATAATATTTTTTTAAAAAAATATTAAAAAATTTATTTATTTTAATTTATCTTATTTTTAAATTAAATAATATTAATATAAATTATATGATTAATCAACTTCATAACTTTATTAATCAACTTTTTACATTTTATTAACTAACTTTATTTATCGCTAAAAATTATTTTTAATATCTGGACGTTTATTAACCAACATTTTACTTTTTATTAATCAACTTTAATTTTTTACTAAAAATTGTTTTTAATATCTGGGTGTTTATTAATCAATTTCATCACTTCATTAACCCATTTTTTTACATTTCATTAACCAACTTTATTTTACTATTTAAAATTACTGTTTACGGATAATGTTCACGTGTAGTATTCACTAACCCTATTCACGCACGCATTGTTCATAAAAACATTTTTTTTACGGTAAACATTGTATACGACATAAGTATTTGGTGTAAATTTTTTTGTCAAAATAACATTATTGTTTGCAATAATAGGCAATAATAACAATTTGTCTACAAATCTTTTCATGAATACTTTTTGTGTAATTCTTATTTTACCTTTTTTAACTTTTCTAATTTCTCTTTCACATTCCATTAAAAAAAAGATAATTTTATTAAATAAAATATAATTTTTTATTATATCAACTTTAACAACATTTCTCTATATGAAATTGTCAAAATAATTTATAATTAAGAGCATAAATAGTATTGGTTTTGGTATCCTTTAGAAATTACAACCACCATTGTTTTAGGCATGTACTAGAAATCCATATCTCAACAGTAATATTCTTGTTGAGATTATAAGCATGCCATACTTAGTCAGATAGAGGAGAATAATTGAGTTCACTTATGTGTATTCTCCGATACATTGTGGCAAGGGCAAAAGCATAGTTTTAAATTGAGTTTGGATAGACTCCAAACAGGTTATACACTCAACTTCTTTGACAAATTAATTAGACTACGTGCAACAGAATTCAAACTAAGCTTAACTTAAACTACATTAGATTTATCCATCTCTATCAAAAGTTTATTACACTGTTAAATAAATGATACTAATGATACTATCATTCATATCTTTTATCACAAAAAATAATAATGATACTAACTAATTCAATGGGATTGGGTTGCTTGAGATTAAACACATTACCATTCTTGATGGCCCATAACTTCCATAAAGTCAAGCAGAAAATATGGGCACTTTGTTTTTCTTTTATAAGTTAAGATTTTAAGGTTTTATTTGAAAAATATTTTTTTTAAATAGAGAAATTTTTAATATTTTTTGAAAAAAAAAGAATTTGCTTAAAATGATAAAATAATACTTACCATTAATATATTTTTCATTTTTGAAATACTATAACAAAAACTAAATTTGAACAATTTGTGTAAGCTCTCTAAAACCGTCATTCAATGTTGGAACTAGGTTCCAAGAAAGATGAATATTTGAGAGAAAGAAGAAGAAGAAGAGATTAGGGTTTTACGAAACTTTGTAAAATTTTATTATGAAGTTGTGTTACAAATACAAAGTACAAAGCCCTTTATATAGGCTATCAAAGCCCAGGCCCACAAACTAAACTTTCGACTGAACTAACATTTCGACAAACTCTTTATCAGCTATATTTGACTCTGTCGAATACAGCTGACCTACAACACTACAACTATACTACTGACTATACAACTTCGACCAAAACCTATACAACCCTTCGACTTCGACAACTAACATGAATTACTTCTAACACACCACCTAATTCATGTTTTCGAGACTTCTCATCCCAATGCTCTTCTTTAACTCGCCGAATTTGATTTTCTTCAAATGTTTGGTAAGTATGTCAGCTAGTTAAACTTCAGTCTTACAATATTCAAGATCCAGCTTCCCTCTGTTTACTTGTTCCCTAAGAAAATGATACCTTCTTTCTATGTGTTTACTTCAACCATGACACATAGGATGATTGGCAAGATCAATAGCTGACTTGTTGTCTACAAACAGCTTCATCTTCCCAGGTTCTTTGATCTTGAGTTCTTCGAGCAACATATTTATCCATGCTGCCTGACATGCTGCATACGATGCAACTACATACTCAGCTTCACATGATGACAAAGCCACAATGCTTTATTTTCTCAAACTCCAAGAGATTGGAGCTCCTTCGATCATGAAAATATAGCCTGCAGTACTTTTCTTCTCATCTTGATCTCCACTGAAATCTGAGTCAGTGTACCCATATACTTCCACATCTTTCGACTTGGACCTATTTCGACATGACATCAGCACACCATGATTAATCGTACCCTTAATGTATCTCAGTACTCTCTTTACTGCAATAAGATGACACTCTTGGGGTTTCTCCATAAATCGACTTAACAATCCGACACTTTGACAAATGTCTGGCCTTGTATTGCAAAGATACCTCAAGGATCCAATAATTTGTTTGTACAGTGTCGAACTTACAAACTCATCATCAGTTACCTTCTTCAACTTTGCTCCTGTTTCCAATGGAGTTGTTGCAGCTTTACAGTCAGTCATCTTGAACCTCTTCAAGATGTCTTGAGCATACTTTTTCTGGTGCAAGAACACACCTTCAGCTGTGTCTTTGAATTCCATTCCTAAGAAATATGCCAAATTCCCTAGGTCGGACATTTCGAACTCTTGCATTAGCTTCGACTTGACCTTTCTTATCTCAGCTTCATTTGCACCTGTAATCAGCAAATCATCAACATACATGCATAAAATGATTCGACTATCATTGTCTACATCATTTACATAAACTTCATGCTCAGACACACACTTTGTGAACCCTGCTTCGATTAGGAAACTATCTATTCTTTTGTTCCAAGCCCTTGGGGCTTGCTTTAATCCATAGAGAGCTTTCCTCAATCTGTACACCTTCGACTCATGCCCTTTAACCTCAAATCCTGGTGGTTGACTGACATATACTTCTTCCTCCAAAGGTCCATTCAAAAATGCTGATTTTACATCCAACTGATGTATCTTCCATCCTCTATACGCTGCTGTCGAAACAATAATCCTGATTGTTTCCAACCTAGCCACTGGCGCATAGACTTCGTTGAAATCAACACCAGGTTTCTGCAGAAATCCTCTTGCCACTAGTCTTGCCTTATGCTTGGCAATTTCACCATTTGGCCTTCGTTTCAGCTTGTAAACCCATTTCACATCAATAGGCTTCTTGCTGGCTTTTTCGACAAGTTCCCAGGTATTGTTCTTCTCAATTGCCCTGAGTTCTTCCTTCATGGCTTCACACCAATTCGAATCATTCATGGCTTCATCCAAATTAATTGGTTCTGCTTCAGCCATCATCATTGCTTCTTCTATTAAGTCACCATCTGCATCGATTGCATTATCTGGAAATCTCTCATATCCAGCTAACCTTGTCGACTCAGCTCTTGCTCTAGTTGATCTTCTTACATTCTGCTCAGGAGATTCTTCATTTTGACTTGTCGTGGCCTCAGTTTGTTGGTCTTCTTCAAACACCGTCAGAACTGTCTCTTCCATCTGTCGACCAGATTCCTGTCGAACTGATCCATGACTCCACTCCCATGTTTGATTTTCATCTACCAGAACATCTCGATTGATAACAAATTTATCATCTTCTGGTGAATATAGTCTATATGCACCAGTCAAATGATAACCTATGAGCACCATGGTTTGACTTCGATCATCTAGTTTTGTTCTCAATTGCTCAGGAACATGCCTGAAACATATTGATCCAAAAACTCTAAAATGACTTACATTTGGCTTCTCACCTGTCCAAGCTTCATAAGGAGTCTTCTCGACTAACTTCTTCGTTGGACATCTATTCAGAATGTATATTGCTGTCGAAGCTGCTTCAGCCCAAAATCTCTTTGGCACCTCTTTAGCCTTCAACATACTTCTCGTCATGTTCAGTATACTTCTATTCTTCCTCTCAGCTATGCCATTATGTTGAGGTGTATAGGGTGCAATAACCTCATGCTCTATACCTTCCTCTTCACAAAATCTAGCAAACTCTCGAGAGACATATTCGCCACCACCATCAGTTCTCAGTTTCTTTAGCTTGCAGCCACTTTGCTTTTCGACAAGCAACTTAAACTTCTTGAACTTTGTGAATACTTCACTCTACTTTCAATCACATAAATCCACATATATCTGGTGAATTCATCAATGAAAGTTAAGAAGTAACGCTTTCCACCATTCGACCTAACTTCAAAAGGTCCACATACGTCAGAATGAACAAGTTCCAACTTTCCTTTCGACTTAATTGGCTGATCATGTTTGAATGCTTTTCTAGCCTGCTTTGCTTTGCAGCATTCTTCACACACATGATTTGGTTCCTTCACCTGAGGTAAACCATACACCATCTTCTTCTGATTCAGCATACCCAAACTCCTGAAGTTTAGATGCCCATATCTATGATGCCATAGCCAATTCTTTTCCTCTTCTGTAGTTGACGCAAGACATTCATGACTGATCATATTAATCTAAACTTTAAACGTCTTGTTATCAGCCAATGGTGCTTTCAGTACCAACCTACCATCAGCATGATACACCTTCGTTTGATTATTCTCCAGCTTCATATTATGTCCTTTGGCAAGTAATTGACCTATACTTATCAAGTTACTTGTCATAGAAGGCACATACAACACATCAGTAATGCTGGCTTTTCTACCATCTCTTCTCATTACAGATATGTTTCCTCTTCCACCTGACGTAATTTGTCTACCATCTACAAACTTTATCACCTTCTTAACTGATTCATCAAGCTTGTTAAACCAGTTCTTGTTACCAGTCATGTGGTTGCTGCAACCTGAATCAAGATACCACAAATTCGTTTCATCATCATTCGACTGAGTGTCTGCCATTAGTAGCACACTTTCAGAATCACTCTCTCCTGTCTGTGCATACTACGCTTTGTCACTTTCTTTTGCTCGTGCTTCCTTCTTCTTTCGACAGTCTCGAGCATAATGACCAAAACTTTGGCAATTGTAACACTACACGTCTTTCATGTCAACTTTCTTCCCAGAATACTTGTTGCCCGTGCCTTTCTTTGTCGAATCATCATGATTCTTTGAACTCTTGCTTAATTTCTCATCACCAGCAAGATTCCTTCCCTGCTTCGCCTTCCCAGATTTCTTGGTGAATTTCGCTTGTAGTGCTTGGTCCGATACCTTTTCTCTTTCTGAATCTCTTTGCTTCAATCTCATCTCATGAGCTTCTAACGAAGCCTGTAGCTCTTCAACCTTCATCTCAGCGAGATACTTGGACTCTTCAATGGACACTAAAATGTAATCAAAATTTGCAGTCAGAGATCTTAGTACCTTCTCAATCTTCTGCAAATCTGTGATTGTTTCTCCACAAGACTTCATCTGGTTCGTCAGCATCACCAATCTTGAAAAGAATTCCGAAACTGATTCATCTTCCTTCATTTGAATCATCTCGTATTGCTTTCTCAGGGTTTGCAGCTTCACCCTCTTCAGTTTCTCATCACCTCCATACAAGTTCTTTAACTTGTCCCACGTTTTTTTTTGCAGATTCTTCTTCAATAATTTTCTCAAACACATTCGGATCCACACACTGGTGAATCAAGAACAACGCTTTGCCATCTTTCTTCCTTTGATCCTTGTACGCAGCTTTCTGTTCATCAGTAGCATTTGCCCCCAATTCCGTTACGCCGTCATTCATGATTTCAACCACATCTTGAAATCTGAAGATAACTCTCATCTGCGCCACCCACCGTTGGTAGTTTTCCCCTTTGAAAACCGGTAGATTCGCTGGGAATTGTGTGGACGTTGTTGTTCCGTTTGCCATTAGAATCTCTCTGAATCGCAATCGGGCTCGTTGATACCAATTGTTGGAACTAGGTTCCAAGAAAGATGAATATTTGAGAGAAAGAAGAAGAAGAAGAAGAAGAAGAAGAAGAAGAAGGAGAGAAAAGAGATTAGGGTTTTACGAAACTTTGTAAAATTTTATTATGAAGTTGTGTTACAAATACAAAGTACAAAGCCCTTTATATAGGCTATCAAAGCCCAGGCCCACAAACTAAACTTTCGACTGAACTAACATTTCGACAAACTCTTTATCAGCTATATTCGATTCTGTCGAATACAGCTGACCTACAACACTACAACTATACTACTGACTATACAACTTCGATCAAAACCTATACAACCCTTCGACTTCGACAACTAACATGAATTACTTCTAACAATTCAATACAAATTTTGAGTTCCACCAATACATATTGATTAGCATTGCCACCTTCTCTCTTCGGTCTCCGTGATGTTTTCCATGTATCACAACTTAAAAAGTTTGTTCCCGACTCCTTTTATCCTATTCTACCGGATTCGGTTGAGGTGGATGTGGATCTTTCTTTCCAACCTCAACTAAGTCAGATTGTGGACTTTGCAAGCAAGTCGCTACGGAACAAGGAAATACCCCTCGTGAAAGTTCTTTTGGAGAATTCGCATCCGGGCAAAATCACTTGGGAGCTCGAGTCCGAAATGCGGAGGTTGTATCCTCATTTATTTTGGTAAATTTTAAATTCGAGGATGAATTTTATTGGCTTAATACCCTTTTTAGTCCTGTATCTTAACTTCGAGGTTCATTTTGGTCCCTTAACTTTAAAAATGTCCATATTGGTCCCTTAACTCTTTAAAAGGTTCCATATTAGTCCTTTTTGTTTAATTAGCGATGAATTTAACGACTGACTTTTGAATTTTTCCGTCGCTAATAGGACAAAAAGGACTAATATGGAACGTTTTGAAGAGTTAAGAGACCAATATGGACCATTTTTAAGTTAAGGGACCAAAATGAACCCCAAGATTAAGATACAAGACCAAAAAGGATATTAAGCCAATTTTATTCTAAGAGGGTGGATGTAACAACCTAAGTTTCTAGGCATCTCATTAACCGTTAATGGTAAATTTATCTTGTCAAATGACAAAATTAGAGATCAAATGGAACTTAAAGGCATCATTAGTAAATTGTGTAAAGAGCCAAGGGTATTAGGGTCAATTCCCCAAACAATTACTTAAAATTAATTTCTAAGTGTTTACCTTAATTTTGCAATCCCATTTCTCTTTCCAAATCAAAATTAAAGTGAGGGAGTGGAAGAGGAAAGAAAGGGCACAAGTTTGAGAGAGGAAACCTTGGGGTGAGATTGAATGATGTTAGAAATGCATGTGTGGAAAGAACTAATGGCTTGATTATTGATTTTTCCATGTTTGAATGCTTACAAAGAATTTTATAGTTAGAATTGGTTGCTTGACATATGATTTCATATGTGAGCCAATGCATATGTGTTGCATGTTCTTTGAGCCACTTGATGCATTGTGTTAAAGAATGTTGAACATGCTAAGGCTGGTGAGTTATGTCTTAAAACATGTTTGTATAAAGAATTGTTGTTAACATGTCCCTAATTATGTTTCAATTGAGAAACCTTGTTGTTTGTTGGTTGTAGAATCACTTTGATGCAGATTCAAGAGGGTTGATAGTGTGAAAATTTGCACAGGTGAGAAACTCCAAAAATCTGGGCCTAAAATGGGTCATGTCGTGTGACACAGGCTGATTGTGTCGCTCTCGGGTTTTACTATGAGGAAGGGTCTTGAAGCTGACACATATCGTATCGTGTGACACATGCAAGTGGTGTCAGAGGTCTAAAATAACCTGGGAACAACACGGGTTTTGTCACCTGACACGGGCAAGCCATGTTGCATTCCCGATTTCCCCGCTTTCGTGTAGTTTCGAAATCCCACCGATGTCACCCTAGATTCCATTAAGTTTAGACGATGTGCTTGTGTCATCACGAGAGTTTTATAAGACACTTGGATATGTTAGACGAAGGCAATTGATCTATAAGGGGGTTGAATAGATCACTTTTTTTAAATGCGAGTCGGCGCTAAAATTTGTTTTTAAAAATTTTTTTGCAGAAGCGGTCGAGGATAATTCGTCTACACGAACCGAGTCACTGAGAGGATCGGATATACATAAGCCAAATGGAACGATAGGCTCGAAGAGAAAAAAAATTAGAATCGCAACTTAACAATTAATCAATTTTCCAAAAGCACTTAACAAGGAGCAATCTCCAATGAGCAGTCAAAAATTAAACCAAACTTGACAATGTATCAAACACCTTGTATGCGTTCAATGTATCGAGCACTTGGAGTGCATAAAACTCCAAGTTAAACCTTCTATTATAGTTAATGCAGAAATTTCACTAAGCACAATCCAAAAGAGATTGTGCAATGGTTTTCAAATTAATTTTCTGCACAAAACTATACCAGATTTTTTTATCGATCAATTGAACGATTACAAGCGTAAACAGTTCGAAATGTAAATGAGATAAAGAAAAGGAAACGACACCAAGTTTGTTTAGGCAGTTCCCCTTTCATCATCGCTTCGAGTACGTCTGCCCCCAATTCTAAAACTAGAATTGAGATATCTATAACTTGTTTGCAAATGTTTTTACAATAGAAAACTTAGCTATCCCACACTCAAGAAAACTTTGTTGATGCAGATACTTTGTCTTCTCTTCCCTTGATTCGAGTCGAATCAAGTGCCTCGAACTTGTTGGAAGAACCTCTGTTTACCGTTACTAGATTGCAAGAACACACAGGTCTTCAATCACCTTCACTCGGCTGATTCTGATCCACACACAGTTCGATCCTCAAACCATGTTGTACAATCCTCTAGTTAACACTACTAGATCGACGAAACCCTTTGTTCTTCGATCACCTTCGCTCGGCTGAATTCAATGCACAATAGATCTGATCCAAAAACCCCCAAATCCAATGATCTTGGAGGACAAAACCCTAGAGGTTTTATTCAAGAACAAATCTACTGAAACACTCACCCCAAACCAAGATATAACTCTATGCTTTGGACGTTATCACTTCATGATGCAGAAAATCAACAAAAATGATTATGTGTATTTGTTGAAAAAGGTGCAAGATGAAGATGAAAGTGATGAGAGAAAAAGTTTTAATGTATTTCTTTCACTTGTTCTTGTTGTTCATGTAAAAAATGAGGAACCATCTATATATGTGATGCCAAGGACCAACAGAAAAAATAACAGCATTTTGAACAAAAAAGAAAACCAGAAAAATTTGTCCCTTACAGCAAGCGGTCGACCGCTTCTTGAAGAGGGTCAGCCTGCGCTGACCCATGGAGGAACCTGCGCAAATTGGACGACCATGCGTCGACTGCTGCAGGGACCATGCATCGACGCATGGCTGCGAAAAATGCACAATGAGAAACCCAGAAGTGAGCGTCGACCGCAGGGTAGGCATGCACTTACCCGAGCGAGACACACACATTTTCCACCTATTGTGAGTCGACCGGACCCAATCTTAGGTCGACACAAACCTCAAAAATACTCAAAAAAATTAGTTTTTCGACACAGTTTTAACTATATAGGCACAGTTTATGCATTCCTAATACTAGTATCATGATCACCAATATTTAATGGATATACAAGACTCCACCATGTATTTAGACTCATGATTATGCAATGCAAAAATGGAATGCAGACACCAATGAGATGACACCGTCCAAATTACAAACTACTAGCCCTCACATACATTTTGACATCATTAAAATAAAGCTCAAATGAGAGGCACCTTGCCCTCACATACTCCCCTTTTTTTATGATGGGAAAATCTTCAGCTTGTTTTGTAATTTGAATCTCATCCTCCCCCTTCTGTGTGAATTCCTCTTAGACTCAATCTTTGCTTCTTGTAGATGTCTTTCTCCCCCTTTGACAACATCAAAAAGAGAAAAAGATTATGGTCAAAGAAACATATCATATACTTATGGATACACTCAACATTTTGCAAACAAGATACATTAACAAACATTCACATAGAATGATGATAATGTGAAAAATTAGATGGATAAATAAGGCACAAGAGATGCATACATATAGACTCAACATACATTCTATACTAGTTCAAATGTCAACAGAATCCAAAAGCATGCCAAGTACATAATCAAAATGCAAGCAAATAACAAGTTATACAAGCCAAAAACTAGATATAACATGCATCAAACTATGATCATATCTCTCAGGGTCTCCTCCCCCTAAAGTGATGGCCACGTCCTCGGAAATAGGGGTCTTGAGGTGGAGGAAGAGGATGTTCTTCCAACCTTTCATTCAGTTCCAATACAACCCTGTTGAGTGTGTTGATACCATTCGTTACACAGCGTGTCTGAGCTTTGGCAGCAGTATCCAAGTTGTCAAACTGAGTCATGACAGTAGTGGCAAACCTGTTGAAGGTTTGATTTTGCTCCTCCAGCTAGTTTGAGAGAGATGTATACCTCTCTTCTTGTGTGGTCATGAACGTTTCTTGCTGCAGCTGCATTGATCTTAACATGTCGAGGATTTCCTCGTTGCTCTGTTGATGTGGCTGTGTAGGAATCGAATATTCGGGTTGGTGTCATTCATATTCTTCATGTTGTTGCCAGGCATGATTTGAAGGAACATAGGATGACCCAAGAGAGGTTCATCCCGTGTGCTGCCATTCACTCCAACCCTGATTTTCATATGAATCTTGAGGTGGAGAGTATCTCATCCATTCAACATTGTCATCTTCCACCATATTTACCTCAGTTTGCATGTTGTTACGGGCTTGTCCTTCTTGTACATTCTCGGTTGCATCCTCTTGTTCATTTGGAACATCATACTGAAGATCTTGGTATGTTGCTCGGTGCTTGAATTTGAATTCCTCGTTTTCAGAGTCCCAAAAGTAACACATCATAGTCAGAGTCTTCTGTGTAAATTCTTGATCAGGTGTAATGATGACGTAAGGAATACCCAGGACCGTTACCCCAGCCTTTTTCAAGAGACACTGAATAAAGGAGGCATAACACAAAGTTGTACCTCTAGTAGAATCGCGAAGTGCAAACATCCAATATGTAAAGTAATGTGGCCAGTTAATCCGCTTTTTGTTTTTCAGCAAATAAATCAAATGGACTTCGGCTTGATTGACCCGAGAATATCCTCATTTATTAGGCCTTAAGATGTGACCTACAATCCATTGCAGAATACAATCAACTGGTTTAAACATTCCCGTTGTGACCGTTTTAGGAAATAGGTTGTTGTTCACAATGCTTTCCGAGAAAGGGTCTCGTAGCATTTAGTTCAAAGCATGCTTAAAGTCATAGTCGTCAACAAATACAGTGTCTGTTACCTTAGGAAGACCTGCAGTTTCTAGCTTAACCAAACTATTCCAAACAAAAGCATTCACCAAGTAGTTCTTACCACCAATAGTATATTGAAAGTACATACCTTCAAATTTGTCCAAAATCCCAGTGTAAAACAGTTTCACCAAGTCTTCATTGTACTTGGTGTCACATTCTAGAAATTCGTCAAATTTTTGAACATCTAGCATTTCAATGATTTCAGAGAGGTGATAATCTTCCGCCCTTAATGGGTAGTACACAAACTGCTTAATCACATGGCGGTTTCGAAAATATTTGTTGAATATCTCAGATAAATCATCAGACAGTAATGAAAGAGCGTTTACCGGTGTTGTCGATGAACCAACCCTTGATGTTGAAGCTCCGGAGGACCTCTTTCCTGTAACTCTTTGTGAAGCCATTGATGAGCAATCTGTGAACTCGGATGAACAGTACTTACTCTATAGAGGAAGATGAACAGTACGAACCCTTGATGATCAAGATGACTTGACTGAAAACCCTTGGTTATTATGTAGACAAAACCTTCAAACACTTCTTGGATTGTAAGATTTGTTGGATTTGAAGATAGTTGTTGCAATGGGTTTTTAGGGTTTGAGATTTTAAGAAGAGGAGAAGAGAGAGATGAGGAGACAATGGAATTAAAGTTTTATGACATGCACTTGGAAAATGAAACAAAAAAAAATATGATGTAGTCAATTTTCCCTACTAATGAAACGACGCGCGTCTTCCCGAGAAAAGAGAATCAGAATTCGTCAACGATGCGTCAACCGAAACAGGTCATGCGTCGGCGCACGCTGAGCGAATTTTGACAATTTCAAAAGTTTAAAGAGATGCGTCGACCATAGGTCGGTGTGCGCTGACCCGAGCCCACCTTTGAGAAAACTGAGCTTTCTTGAGTCGACCCATGCCAAGTTTTGGTCGACTCAAACCAGAATAACATGGAAAAATGCATATTTGAAGCTACTTATGCAACAAGTAATGATAAATAACACCATACACATGCCAATACTCACAAATGGATCAAAAATACATTTAACCATGAATAAAACATCAATTTAAACCACATTTTGGCCATAATAATTCACAAACATAATTGATCAAGAATAGAATTTCTAAGATGGAACGATATTACCTCCGACGATTAATGATGAATGCCCTCACATATAGCTTAAACTTATCACTTATTGTTAGTTAAAATAAATAAAGACAAGCATAGAATAGAGCATGCAATCATATAATCAAACTCGATCTGAGATATCGAGAACACCAAGTTCCCTATGGATATTAAAGAAAGGCTCCATCGCAAGAGGTTTAGTGAAAATGTCCGCAAGTTGATTCTTAGAATCAACATGCTTAAATACCACATCACTTTTCTCTACATGATCCCTAAGAAAATGATGCCTTACCTATATATGTTTTGTGTGAGAATGTTATACCGGGTTTTTGGTTAAGTTAATGGCACTTGTATTATCACATAAAATAGGAATACGTTCAAGTTGAACATTGTAGTCGAGTAATTGTTGCTTAAGCCATAAGACTTTAGCATAACAATTATCGGTCGCAACGTATTCCGCCTCGGCTGTTGACAAAGCAACGGAAACTTGCTTTTTGCTATGCCAAATCACGAAGGAATTCGAGAAAAAGTGACAAGTACCACTAGTACTTTTCCTATCCGATTTACAACCGACAAAGTCGGAATCGGAATAGCCAACCAAAGAGCAATCGCTTCCTTTGGAGTACCAAAGCCCATACTTTGGAGTACCACATAGATACTTAAGTATGTGCTTTACAGCCTTTAAACGAGACTCCTTAAGACACGATTGGTACCTAGCACACATGAAGACACTAAACATGATATCTAGTCGTGATGCAGTAAGGTAAAGTAGAGAGCTAATCATACCTCTATATCTCTTGACATCTACATCCTTACTCGTTTCATCTCGACTCAAGTTGACACACGTAAGCATCAGAGTGTCAATCGCCTTTGAGCTAGCCATGTCGAAGCGCTTGAGTAACTCAAGACAATACTTCGTCTGGCTCACGAACGTTCCTTCATCGAGTTGCTTGATTTGCAATCTGAGGAAATAGTTAAGCTCCCCCATCATGCTCATCTCGAACTCTCCCTGCATTAACTTACAAAACTCCTTGACCATATTTGTGTTAGTAGAACCAAATATAATATCGCCTACATATACTTGGACCAAAATTTGGTGTTTTCCTTGACGTTTAATGAAAAGAGTTGTGTCAACCTTTCCTCTAGAGTACCCTTAATCAAGTAAAAATTTGCTAAGACGCTCATACCAAGCCCTAAGGGCTTGTTTGAGACCGTACAAAGCACGTTTTAGTTTGTAAACGTGATCAGGATACTCATGGGACTCAAATCCAGGAGGTTGGGCAACATAAACCTCTTCATTAATATAACCGTTAAGGAATGCACTTTTAACATCCATTTGAAATAATTTGAAGTTTTTAGCACATGCATAGGCAAGCAATAGGCGTATAGCCTCGAGTCGGGTAACAGGCGCATAGGTTTCCTCATAGTCTATGCCATCCTTATGGTTATACCCTTGCGCAACCAAGCGCACTTTATTTATAGTTATAACTCCATTTTCGTCGAGTTTGTTCCTAAACACCCATCGGGTGCCGATTACTCGATGGCCTCGCGGAGGAGGGACAAGGTCCCAAACCTCATTTCTTTTAAATTGATTTAACTCCTCTTGCATTGACAAAAGCCAATGTTCATCGAGTAAGGCCTCTTTTGAGTTTTTAGGCTCAACTTGCGAAACGAAAGCGGAGTAATAACAGAAGATACTTAGTTTGGAACGAGTTGTTACTCCCTTTGAGATGTCACCGAGAATGTTGTCGATGGGATGGTCTTTGGAAGACTTCCAAGCTGGAGGAAGGTCATCTTTATTAGAAGGATGATCCTCCTCACTCTTCACTGGTTGGTGATCTTTTTCCTCCTCAACATGCACTGCTTCAGGTTGATCAGTCCCTTTATCAGTGTCTTTGAGTATGTCTTCAGAAGATGCACCTGCACCATGAAAAGAACTACTTTTTCCGACATTTTTTGGATAAGACTCATCAAAAGTAACATGAACCGACTCTTCAACAGTAAGTAGCCTCTTATTGTAAACCCTATATGTCTTACTAGACTAAGAGTATCTAAGAAAAATACCCTCGTCGGCCTTAGCATCAAACTTACCAAGTGTCTCTTTACCATTATTCAACACGAAACACTTACAACCAAAAACGTGAAGGTGAGATACATTGGGCTTTCTCCCTTTTAAAAGCTCATACGGTGTCTTGTTTAGAATAGGATAGATGAGCACCCTATTCAAAACGTAACAAGTCGTACTTATGGCGTCGGCCCAAAAGTATTTTGGAAGTCCACTCTCATTGATCATAGTCCTTCCTAATTCTTCCAAAATTCTGTTTTTACGTTCCACAACCCCGTTTTGTTGAGGGGTACGTGGTGCGGAAAAATTATGATCAATCCCATGGCTTTCACAAAATGCTTCAAAAAGATGATTTTCGACTCACCCCCATGATCACTTCTAATTGATATAATGTTTGTGTTTAATTTGTTTTGGGATAACTTGGAAAATCTTTCAAAGTCCGAAAAAGTATCGCTCTTGTTTGCTAAGAAAATAGTCCAACAAAACCGAGAAAAGTCATCGACTATCACAAAACCATAATAGTTACCACCTAGGCTTTTAATCCTAGATGGTCCAAAGAGGTCCATATGGAGGAGCTCAAGGGGTCTCGTAGTTGAAACAATGTTTTTAGATTTGAACGAGATCCTTGTTTTCTTCCCCATTTGACACGCATCACATAAGTGATCCTTTGTGAATTTAATTTTGGGCAAGCCGATAACTAGGTCTTTAGAAACTATTTTGTTAACCAAATCAAAATTGACATGCGCCAACCGTCTATGCCATAACCATGAATCTTCACTCGTGGTGACTAGACATTTGTCGCTACTCAACGATACCTCATTCAAGTCTAGCATATAGACGTTATTCATCCTCAAGCCCTTAAACACATCCTTTTTATCACCATTCTCAATTATGCAACAATCCTTGGAAAAAGATACTTTATAGTCCTTGTTACATAATTGACTAATGCTTAAAAGGTTATGTTTAAAGCCCTCAACAAGAAGCACATCAGAGATAGTAGTAGATGAGGGGTTACCTACACTACCTTTGCCAAATATTTGTCCCTTGTTGTTGTCTTCTTAGGTAACAAACCCCTTTTTCTTTGCCACAAAGTCGATGAAAAGAGATATGTCTCCTGTCATATGTCTTGAGCAGCCACTATCCAGAACCCATCTTCTTTCTGTGGTCTCAAGACGTTGTACCTACATAGTCAATCAAGGGAAATAGGTACCCAATTCTTATTGGGTCCTTGGTTGTGAGTGAAAACAGGATTGCATTTGGGCAACCACTGATAAACGCCTTTAGGAACCAAAAACCTCCTAAAGCAACACTTAGCAATGGTATGACCCCTTTTGCAACAATATAAGCAAGTGAGGTTAACATGAGAATCACTTTTGCTAGGTTGATTTCTAATCACATAAGTATATTTTTGATATGGATTAATCATGCTTTTCTTAAAGTGTGATTTATCAATAGCAAAAGTCATTTTTGGTTCTAGAGCCTTGTCAAGCTTGGCCTTAAGAGTTCTAACCTCTTTTTGCCAAATGTGACAAGTATCGCAACCAAAATTTAACCACTTACTTTTGTCTTCCACAACATCTACCTTTGTTACTTCCACCATGGACTTGTTTAGAGCCTCTAATTCCTTTTCGGAATCGGAGATCTTTTGCTCCAAATGAGAAAATATTTGTTTATTTGAAGCTAACCGTTTAAAGGCTTCCTTGGCCTCATGGTGTAGTGTATCAAACGCACGTTGTAGTTCAGAATAAGACATTGAATTAGAGTTATCGTACTTAGAGTGTCTTACCTTTTTGTTCTTTTTCTTTTGGTGAGCGGAAAGGCAAAGATTGACGGATTCTCCTTCGTCACTTGAACTTTCAGCATTAGATGATTCACTATCGCTTTCCCAAGCGATATAGGCTCTCCTAGGTTTTAATTGTTTCTTCTCGTGACGACTTTTATCCTTACCTTTGTCCTTCTTCAACAAAGGACAGTCCGACTTATAGTGGTCGACTTTCCCACAGTTATAGCAAGAACCCTTAGTTTTACCACTCTTTTTGTCTTCATTCTTGGAAGATTTTGATTGTTTACGAAAGTTGACGAGGTTTTTCTCCGAATGTTGGATACCATTTTTCTTGATATAGCGATTATATCGCTTCATAAATAATCCCATGTCTTCATTCAAATCTTATTCCTCGTCATCACTGGATTCACTCTCGCTCAGCTCGTATGCGGAGGACTTTAAACTAGAAGTCTTTAGAGCTATCGACTTCTTTTCCACTTCCTTGGTCTTGCTCTTTTCCTTCTTCTCTCTTTTCTCAAATTGGTCTAAGCTTATGAGCATTTGCTCATGTTCTTCGAGCTTTCCAAACAATGTTGTGATGTCTAACGTCATTAGGTCGTTGGCTTCTTTGATGGCGGTCACCTTCGGTTGCCAATCCCTAGTCAAACACCTCAAGATTTTGTTAGTAGCAACCTCATTGGAAATTGGCATACCAAGTGAATGAAGTCTATTGATTAAATGAGTGAACCTCTTTTGCATATCGGCAATGGTTTCCCCTTGCTTCATGTGAAAGAGGTCGAACTCTTGAGTCAATGTATTGATTCTAGCTAGCTTGGCGTCATTAGTACCCTCATGGGCAACTTGTAACGCGTCCCACATAGCTTTAGCACTCGTACAATGTGAAACTCGATAATATTCGTCAACTCCCAATGAGGAGATCAGAATATTTCTCGCCTTCCAATCGTAGTTGCACTTTTTCTCGTCTTCTTCATTCCATTGTGCTTTAGGCTTCGGTACTACCACGTTATTTGCACCGACCATGGATATTTCCATTGGACCGTTTTGGATAACGCTCCATACCTTCCTATCAATAGAATTGATGTGAACACGCATACAATCCTTCTAATAACTATAATTCTCACCGTTAAAAATAGGTGCTCTATTATAAGCCCCTTTCGGTTCGTTTTCCATTTTCTAAAAAGTTATACTTGAAGCACTAGAATTAACCGGTGCTCCTGATACCACTTGTTAGATGAAGGCAATTGATCTAGAAGGGGGGTTGAATAGATCACTTCTTTTCAAATGCGAGTCGGCGCTAAAATTTTTTTTAAAAAAATATTTTGCGGAAGTGGCCGAGGATAATTCGTCTACACGAACCGAGTTAGTGAGAGGATCGGATATACGTAAGCCAAATGAAACGATAGGCTCTAAGAGAAAAAAATTAGAATCGCAACTTAATAATTAATCAATTTTCCAAAAGCACTTAACAAGGAGAAATCTCCAATGAGCAGTCAAAAATTAAACGAAACTTGACAATGTACCAAACACCTTGTATGCGTTCAATGTATCGAGCACTTGGAGTGCATAAAACTCCAAGTTAAACCTTCTATTATAGTTAATGCAGAATTTTCACTAAGCACAATCCAAAAGAGATTGTGCAATGGTTTTCAAATTAATTTTCTGCACAAAACTATACCAGAATTTTTTTATCGATCAAGTGAACGATTACAAGCGTAAACAGTTCGAAATGTAAATAAGATAAAGAAAAGGAAACGACACCAAGTTTGTTTAGGAAGTTCCCCTTTCGTCCTCGCTTCGGGTACGTCTGCCCCCAATTCAAAAACTAGAATTGAGATATCTATAACTTGTTTGCAAATGTTTTTTCAAGAGAAAACTTAGCTATCCCACACTCAAGTAAACTTCGTTGATGCAGATACTTTGTCTTCTCTTCCCTTGATTCGAGTCGAATCAAGTGCCTCGAACTTATTGGAAGAACCTCTGTTTACTGTTACTAGATTTCAAGAACACACAGGTCTTCAATCACCATCACTCGGCTGATTCTGATCCACACACAGTTCGATCCTCAAACCTTGTTGCACAATCCTCCGGTTAACGCTACTAGATCGACAAAACCCTCCGTTCTTCGATCACCTTCACTCGGTTGAATTCAATGCACACAAGATCTGATCCAAAAACCCCCAAAGCCAATGATCTTTGAGGACAAAACCCTAGAGGTTTTATTCAAGAACAAACCCACTGAAACACTTACCCCAAACCAAGATACAACTCTATGCTTTGGATGTTATCACTTAATGATGCAGAAAATCAACAAAAATGATTATGTGTATTTGTTGAAAAAGGTGCAAGATAAAGATGAAAGTGATGAGAGAAAAAGTTTCAATGTATTTCTTTCACTTGTTCTTGTTGTTCATGTAAAAAATGAGGAACCATCTATATATGTGATGCCAAGGACCAACAGAAAAAATAATAGCATTTTGAACAAAGAAGAAAACCAGAAAAATTTGTCACTTACAGCGAGCGGTCGACCGCTTCTTGAAGAGGGTCAGCCTGCGCTGACTCGTGGAGGAACCTGCGCAAATTGGACGACCATGCGTCGACCACTGCAAGGACCATGCGTCGACGCATGGCTGCAAAAAATGCACAATGAGAAACCCAGAAGTGTGCGTCGACCGCAGGGTAGGCGTGCGCTTACCCGAGCGAGACACACACATTTTCCACCTATTGTGAGTCGACCAGACCCAATCTTAGGTCGACTCAAACCTCAAAAATACTCAAAAAAATTAGTTTTTCGACACAGTTTTAACTATATAGGCACAGTTTATGCATTCCTAATACTAGTATCGTGATCATCAATATTTAATGGATATGTAAGACTCCACCTTGTATTTAGACTCATGATTATTCAATGCAAAAATGAAATGTCGACACCAATGAGATGAGACCGTCCAAATTACAAACTACTAGCCCTCACATATATTTTGACATCATTAAAATAAAGCTCAAATGAGAGGCACCTTGCCCTCACAGGATACTCACTGGTAACGGGATATGAGATACGAAATTCTCGAAGATGGGAGAATGTACACGTGCCCGAGGGGTAAACCGTAGTATTTTGGTTACTAATGTGATGGTTTAAGCGACGTGAATACCTTAGAGTCAGTATGTGAACATTATGCATATGTGATCTAAAACATGATTGGTGAGTAAGTAAACATAAGGTAAAAGTAAAGTTATGGTGAGTCGAACTAAAGTAGTATGCTTTGTTCACGATAGAATCGCGTCTCCCGAGAGTAAGTCCTAAGGTAGGACGGAGGAAACCATAAGTTGATCTCAGAGGGTATGTATCCCAAAAGCGAGACACCATTTGTTCCCTAATTTAATTCTCTTAGGGTTTAATCCCAAAAGTGAGATGCCACTTGATAGTCCCTGTTAATTCCTGAGGGTTGTAAGACCAAAAAGCGAAAGCGATCTAGTCAATTCCTGAGGGCAGTGAGACCCAAAACCGAAAGCAATCTAGTTAATTTTTTAGGGCAGTGAAACCCAAAAGTGGAACTAGTCTTGTCAATTATTAAGGGTAGTAAGACTCAAAAGCAGAAGTGGCATAGTTAACTCCTAAGGCCAGTAGAACCCAAAAGCGGTAGCGGCGGGAACCATCATTTTGATATTTCTTCTCTGAGAGAAATTGGTCCCAAAAGTGAGACACCATCCTCGGGTAATGGATGGGTTAATTGTAGTTTTGATTCAACCCGACGAAGATCCGTAGCTCCTTAGTTTATTTAGCAAGGCTGAGTAGTAAGTTGAATCCCACTCATGTATGGAGCCAATGTGCTTCCACCTCTGGTTTTGAATAAAACTACGATAGTGTGTCGTTGCTAAGACTCCAAAATAATTAGAAACCTTGTAGAGCCGAGTGGAACCATAAGATAAGGGAACCCACTAAGATTAGTATCTCACCCCATGTTGTTGTTTAATTTTTTAGGAAGCTCGGGAAAGGACAAAGGAAAATATAAAGCAACTTGAAGGCTTTGATGCAAATAGTGTTTCTTTTGTGCCTGCCATGATGCTCTTAGTTTATTTAGGGGCATTTATGTAGCTCATGTACAATCTTTTGTATTATTATGTATATTGGGACATGACTAGTGTTGTCGTTTAGGCACTTGTGTATGTATCAGTACCAACAAATTTTCATTATGATATTATTCTAGATATGTATTATATATGGTTGTTACAATCTGTGGGGTTGTGGTTGTTTTTATCAGGTCCATTGAAAAAGAAGGATGTTCTTCTCTCCGTAATTACTTTGGTGGTGCGGTGTGGAAGCCTATATGCAAAGTGAGAGTTCTGCTCAATCTTCAGACATGCCAAGGGTCACGATACCGGTAGCATCAAGTAAAGAGTGTTGCAGAACGGGGACTTTGGAGCAGCATTCTTGGTGTTAGAAGATTAAATACGGTTTCGAGTTAATATTTTGCGAGGATTCAGTGTTAGATACTGTGTATAAGTCAACGAGGATCAACATCGAATACTTTAAATTTTCAGCATTATATGGATTGTGATTGTACTGAGCATCTTGTAATTTTTGTCAAAAATCATAGTGGAAGACCAAAAATTTCAATGGGAAACCATTGGAGAATGAAGTAGGCTTAGCAAGGATGATAGCCAAACCATTATATATCTGGTGTTATCTTCTTCTTCTGTGTGTGTGTGTGTGTGTGTGTGTGTGTGTGTTTTAATTTCTTAGAATTGCATGTTTAGGTTGTTTTTATCGCTTTCGTATAACCACATGTTGTTATCTTTTGCCTTGATAGCGATTTAGTGCATAAGCGTAGATTTTGTTAGATTGGTGCTGCAAATTTATCTTGTGTTGATTAAGACTCAAAACTGTGATTTTAGAATTCGTTTGTATTGACATTGTAACTCTTACACTTCTTGTGTAAGACAATCTTAATTCAATATACCTATTGATTTGCTTGGTTATCTATTTTGATCCAATTTTCATCTTTTTATATCGATTTAAGTGTTGAGTATATATCGTTCGATAAGCATAATCAATTTTATACGTACTGTGTTTTCCGCTCACCTAACCGCTTTTAAACTTTAATAACTTTTGAAATAAACGAATTTTTCAAATCAATCTTTTTTAAATGAGGTTTACTCACCCCCTTTAGACCATTGCATTCTCATATTTTTACCTAACACTTTCTTTAAGCAACAATATTGTGATAAGAATAATTAATTCTTCTTGCAGTTTCTCGTGATATCCATGCCTAACTTCACCAAAAAGTTTGATCTCAAATTCACCAATCAAAGAATCCTTTATGTTACCGATCTCTACCTTGCTAAAGTTTACCATAAAACTATCATCAACATACAAAAAAAAATATAGAGCATGATTATCTCATTCCACTTCAATATGCATACATAATTGTCATAACTACTTCTCACAAAACCATGTTTAAAAAGAAATTCATCAAATGATAGTAGCATTGTCTTGGGTTTTACTTCAACCTATACAAAGATTTTTTCGGCAAACATACCTTAGATTTTTCCTCTATACAATCTTCAGGTTACTCAATGTAGATTGTCTATTTAAGATCTTCATGTAAGAAAGTTGTTTTGGCGTCTATCTATTTTAGTTTAAGATCATATTAAGTCACAGTTTTCATAAGTACTTTTATAAAACAATATTTTATCACATGTGAAAATATCTCATTATATCCGGTCCTCTCCACCTAAGTAAACCCTTTTTCTATAAGTCTTGCTTTAAACCATAGTTATTCAATCCTTAGAATATTTTACTTATTCTTGAAGATCTATTTGCATCAAACCATTCTTTGTTTTTTAAGTAGTCTAATAAGCTTCCGTGCATGGTTCTTTTACTATTAACCGTCCTCGATCACTTTTGACTATCTTTGCTTTTGAATGCTTTCTTGAAGGAATTTGGGTTTAAACCCCAACCCTTCCGCTACAATCAAATCATAACAAACAAGGTCGGCATAATCATGTCTTTAAAGTGATACAATCCCCCTCTTAATTCTTTCACGAGCCAACTAATAAATAGGATTGACTTATAGGCCCCCTTCTTTAGAACTTGAAGAGCCTCAAATTCCTTCTTATATCTAATCTCACTTGTACGAACACCCACCTCAAACCGATACACCATAGTTTTATATTTAATCACTTGTAAGAACTTCATCGACATTTATAAAGGCTCGAAATAAAAAAAAAAAATCTAATTTGTTAACACAATACACTCAACGCCTAACAATAATGAAAAATTATTAAATCACTTAAGACATTTTGTGACAACATCCACAAATTTTTTTTTTTTACAGAATCCACAAAATTTATTTAAATTCATAATACATAACATAAATATCAACCAAACTTAAGTACAAACAATCAATTCAATAAAGGTCCTAACCTGAAAAATTAAATAATCTTGCAGTGACATAGTTGTGAAGACCAGTAATATTTAAAAAAAAAGGACAAGATAGAGAAATCCAATGAGAAATGGCCCCATATTCTTCATTTATTTATTAAAAAATATGGCACATATTCTAACCTCTGCGTCCTGCTTGCACATTAAAAAACAACATCGTTGTCAAATATCAAACCTCAGCTTCTTCTTTTTAATAAGTCATATTGCCAAAGATGTTGACCATCAGAAAGAAGAAACTCTCCAATGATCTAGGGAAGGGTCAGAGATACAACACAACACAACACAAAGAGATAGAGAGAAAGAGAGATTTCAATCAAGTTTCATGGACATAGTTTCTCTCATCTTTATATCTTCTTGAAGGCTTCTTGTTCTTTGCACAGATCAACTTTCTCAGGTCCCTTCTTTCATCTCTTTCCCTTTGCAAATTCTACTTTTCTTTTTAACATATTATTATTGATTAAATTCCCAAAGAGTTAAAAATATTTACTTTTCTCAATATCTCCGCCAAAGCTTACTCAAGTAAGACAGGACCAGTGACCACAAGGGTTAAAAATATTTATATTTTGTGTGACATGGTCATCTATACAAATAGAATGATGATTTTTTTGCCAAAAGAAGAATATAGATAGATGCATTTATATATAGTTTCTCACATTGTATCTGCTTATTTCTCCAACCACCACCGACATTTTAAATGACATTATCTAATTACAAACAAATAATTAGTTTTGTGTGTTTTGTTGCATATTGAACAGTATATATATGTTGGTTATTTTGAGGGTTGTGTAAGAAAATACACACATGGCAATGGCATATTCAAGAGATGGTGAAGAGATTAGTCCAGCTGCAAGGTTGTTTCATTCACCATCCTTTAACTGTTATGTGATTGCCATCCTTGGTTGCAAGACAAACATCAATGTTCAGGTTATTAAAGAAGGTTTATGTCATACTCTTCTTAAGCATCCTAGGTTCACAAGCAAACTTGTAAGCCACTCACTATTCAACCCTTTTAATATTGCATAAGACGCACTTTCTAGCGGGGATGTTACATCTCCTTCTCTTGTGATTCTGAATATTGATCTCGTAGTTACTCTCGATTTCTTACTATCTTCAACATACCTTAATCTCGGTTTATCTACATGACATATCAAATATTTAAGATTAACACATTGCAATGAATTTCAGGTCAAGAAAGGGAGAAAAACAAGATGGACACAAACAACAATTGACTTAGACAATCACATCATAGTTCCACATATAGATTCCAAACCAGACTACCCTGATAGATTTGTTGAGGACTACATTTCAAATTTTACCAAAACACCCCTAGACATATCCAAACCACTATGGGAACTTCACCTTCTGAACATCAAAACCTCAACTGCAGAATCTGTTGGAATATTTAGAATCCACCATTCACTTGGTGATGGTACCTCTCTTATATCACTTCTCATTGCAGGTACTCGCAAAACCTCTGATCCTAACGCGTTACCAACTGTCCCTACAACAAATAAGAAAAATGTCTCGGTCTCAAATGCGCGCAGATGTTCAACTCTTGTCTCGTTTTGGATGAGTGTTTTGTCAGGGTTTAGTCTGATTTGGAACACTATTGTAGATGTTTTGTTTCTTGTTTTAACCATTTTGTTCTTTAAGGACACTCATACTCCTTTAAAAGGCTCACATGGGGTTGAGCTCAATACCAAGAAATTTGTCTATCGTACCGTTAGTATGGATGACATTAAACTCGTCAAGACCGAAATGAAAACGGTAATATCGTCATCTTTCTCATTCGTGTTTTGATTAATGTATGTCTCTACTTAATCATGTTAAATGTTGTTTAACTAGACTGTCAATGATGTTTTGTTGGGGTTAGCACAAGCTGGTATCTCTCGCTACTTGAATCGAGAATATGGTAAGATAAATACATCAGTTATTCAATGAATCTGAAAAAAGAATATTTGCTTACAATATATACCAGAGTAGTACTTATTTATGTATCCTCTGAGTAGGTGCGGAAGATAAAAATGATGGTACCGCAACTAAGAGAAAAAGCAATATTCCCAACAACATTCGCCTCCGGGCTTCAATTCTTATTAACATTAGACCTTCTCCTGGAATCCAGGTAAATTTGGTTTCTAATATAGTTAGAACTAATGAATCATTGTTTGTTTTTAATTAACTCATACATTATGATAATTAGGATTTAGCAGATATGATGGCTGAGAAAGGAAAAGCCAAATGGGGTAACAAAATGGGATATGTAACTTGTCCTTTTAAGATTGTCTTACAAGAAGATCCATTGGAATATGTTCGTCAAGCTAAGGCCATAATTGACAGAAAAAAACACTCTTTGGAAGCTATTTGCTCTTATGCTTGTGCAAAATTGGTTCTCAATTTATTTGGAGCTAAGGTATACTTTCACAATAACAACTTTTTGTCTTTGGTTGAGTTTAACTGAATCCTACAAAACCGACTTGTAGGTAAGAATTGTCCATATTTATAAGCGCGTGTTCAGATTTAGATGTGTGACTCTTAACAATCTCTGTCTGCATATCTGTCTGCATATTCTAGCTCAACGGGTAGAAAGCTGATATTGCTATGTTAGGCGTTAGGGTTGTGTTATCATTCTGGCTGGAAAAAAAATTTAACATTTAGGGTTTGTTTGCAGGTTGCTGGTGCCATAGCAAGAAGGGTTTTATTTCACACTACTATAGCATTTTCTAATGTGGCTGGTCCAGTGGAAGAAATTAGCTTCTATGGACATCCTGTTGCATACATTGCTCCAAGTGTATATGGACATCCACATGTAAGCATCATCATTGTTTTGGGGGTGTAAATAGGAAGTGATTTAATCAATAATTTTTTTAGAATTAATCTAATATGTTTATTTATTTTGCAGGCCCTAACCATTCATTTTCAAAGTTATGCTAATCAGATGACAATTTCTCTGGCAGTTGATCCAACTATCATTCCAAATCCTTACCTCCTATGTGATGATTTAGAAGAATCACTCAAACTCATTTGTGATAATGTTGTTAAGAAAAGGGACATTGCTGAAATTATTTAAAAGTAAAGACTTTAATTACAGGCTCTTAAGAAACTTTTACAAAATCATGTTATTTTTTTAATCTAGTATCAGACACTATAATCATCAAATTTACTTAAAAATTAACTTAATGAGTCTTTTTTTTACAGAACTTATAATTTTTATTGATTCTATTTTTGTTCCAATATTTTATCTATACCTCTGTTCCAATATTGATAGAGAGCCTCAAACTAAGACTCATAATATTCATGTTCCAATTTTTCATCAATATATGTTCCAATCTGCAACGACATTGCTATTCTTGTTCAAACACAAAATTCAAATTGGTTATGTGATCTTCTCGATTCGTAACACCATGGATTTACAATAGAGTGAATTCTGTCGCTGATGCCACAAAAATTGGATAAACCATGAATCTCTAGAGGATTGTTTTTATTTCCTCTTTAGAACTATACACATATATAAGAGAAAGAGAGAAAGTAGAAGTAAACTTGTGGGTATTGCACTCGACATTCACATTTACTTATTGTATTGTTGTGTACGTTTACTACTAAACCGGTGATGGTTATATACAACACTAATTGAGTTTAAGGTCTAACAATCTAATCAACTTAGTTAATTAGTTAGTTACTTGTCTAACAAGTAGTTTAACAAACAATTTTAGTCTTGAATTTCTCTTCAACACTCCCTCTTACTTAATTCAAGGTCTCTATACTAATTTGAGTCACAAAAGCAGTTAGCTTTTCCATATAGCCATCAAGTTTAGGAAACAAGATATCATGATTTATGGTGTCTTTAAGATATCTGATTGACTCTTTGTATGTGTGAGAATTCAGGTTCTTGCATAATTCTATTCACCACAATTACATTGTGACATATATCACATAATTTTATTCACCACAACTATATTGTGACATATATCGGAACTAGAATTGAAAGCTTACATCAAACATCCCACCATTTTCAATTATATAATACTATCAACAACCTTGTGTTCTTCATCTTTGCAAAATCCATAAGAGTACCAGCGAATTTGCAGTTCATCATATTAAATCTCTTCAAAATGTCATTGATGTACTGCCTTTGATGAAAGCCTTTTATCATTGGAATAAATTCAAGGTCATGAGAGTAATTTAAGCTTTCAAAGTCAGCTATATTAAATTCAATGTCCATGCTGAATTTGAGATTCTCAATCTTATTGTGATTGCTTCCTATAATGAGTTGATCATCCATATATAACACATTATGTTGAGATTTTTCACATTCGCACATTTGACATATATTTCATATTCAAGTGTACATTTGGAATAACTAATCTGCTTTAGGAATTTATCAACCCTCTTGTCCATGGCTCTTGGAGCTTGTTTCCAACCACAGAGACTTATTAAGCTTTAACATTTTATCTTCTTCACCTTTCATAATGAATCTTTGAGATTGTTCTACATAAACGTCCTCCTCATGGAAGCCATTGATAAATGCAGACTTGACATCTAATTGAACAAGATTGTCTCAACTCTTGTAACTGTTGCAATATATTTTCTGATGTCAAGGTCAAACTTTTGTAAGAACCCATTTGGAACAAGGTATTGCTTCACTTTGTAGGCTCATTTGGCTGTAATAAATCTCTTATTTGATGGTAAGAAGACTAGGTTTCATGTTCAATTCTTATCTATTGCCTTAATTTCTTCATCCATAAAAATAGTCCACTCAGGATGTAGTTGCTTCTACATAGCTGAGAAGCTCAATATAAACAAATAAGGCTAGGTGCGTTAGGACTCCCTATGGTGTAACCATTCGGTCATAAATGACATCAGATTCTTGGACACTTTTAGTTGTGAACCTAATCCTCTAAGGTATTCTTGCTTGATTTACTTGTGCAATGCCTTTGTTAGGTAAATGAGGCTTCCTCTAGTCATCTTAGAATACAAATGGTACACTTGAAGATTATGTAACATCTTGACTCTATCAATTCCAATACTTTTCCTCATTGATTGTAACATTTCCTAGCAACAATCCTCTTGTGACAAGATTTTATGACACTTATGAACATATAGTGTGGTATCGTACAAGAATCATCACTTCACTCTTATCTTCAAGCATATTCTTTCTTTGGTCTAGAATGTGTTTGAAACATAAAGACACAAAATTCTTAAGTGCTTTACATATGGAATGTGACTTGGTCATATCACCTCCAGAACCATGTTCAATTTCTTAGTTGGAATCCCATTGAGCACATTATAGGAAGTTGTGACACCTTTACCCCAAAAAGCACATGGAAGTTTCTTTTCTTTCAGCATGCATCTAATCATCACTTTAAACTTCTTGAAAACTAGGAACACCTTGTTTTTGGTCTTTGTCAGATAAACTCACATCATTCTACTTAATTCATCCATAAAGGAAACAAAGTATGTATTTTCTCCCAATGACAATGCGCCAAAGGAATCACAAACATCAGTGTGTACCACATCAAACTTATCTTGATATCTCACAGGAATCTGAGACATATAATATTTGTTTGATTACTTTCCTATCAAGCAATTCTTGCACACATATAAACTCAATCAAATCATAGGAAAATCATATACCATTTACCTTGACTTTAAGGTACATATACTTTTAATGTGAAGGGGTCCATGCATGAAGTACCCGAGCCACCCATAATCTCTAAGCATTTATGTAGCAAGAAAGTGAGAATCATTTTTAATTTTTTTGGACTTGAAAGGTTATATTATAACATAGGGGATCTCTCATAATATTTTTTCTATGTGCATCAAAGACCTCCATCTAATTGTTGACAAGGTGCATGGCAAACCTCTTTTGAAGCAATTGATGTATGCTTCACAAGGTACTTGTCATACTTTGAACATACAACATGGCTGTGATGAGTGCTTAATTCCCTTTCATGACTTTGATCAAAACATCACCGATTCCTTCTGATGGAGTGGTTATGTTATAACCACTTTCCTCATGAGTCATGTGTGCCTCACTATCTGCATTGTCTCTACCTCGGAGAACATGTTTGTACTTACACCCATCAACAAAGTGTCTAAATCATTGGCAATTATGAAAATGAACAACCTTCTTCTTCATTGTTTCCTTACGATTTTATGAGCACTATTGCTTATTGAAGAAGATTATGATTGATCCTGATTTCTTGAATTTACTATTTCCCTTCCCCATTGAACCACCACATTTCTTAGATGATTGAGCCAATAGAGCTTGCTCAATCATTTGTTCTTTGGTTCTTTCAAGCACCCTCTTTTCATGTGCTTCCAGAAAACATTGTAATTCATTAACCTTCATGTTAGATAAATCTTTTGAATCCTCAATTTCCACCATAATGTAATTAAATCTAAAGGAGAGAGTGTTCATTACTTTGTTCACAATGATTTGACTAGAAGAAACTTCACCATAACTCTTCATTTGATTAGTAACCTGTGTGATCCAATTTAAATTCAAATTGTCTTCTCAATGTTTGAAATCCAAATTTCTTGAGTTTGTCATCACCAACATGACCTTTCTCAAGAATGTATCATACCTCCTTCGATGGAGTTGCATTCTAAATCTTCTGTAAATTGAAAGTATAAACACGTTGATGGATGAAAAATATTGCCTTAAAATCCTTCGTCTTTGATTCTTTATGAGAAGCAATTTGAACATCTGATGTATCGTTGAGAAGATCTTGAAAATATTTTTATGTTATATCATCATAATTTGAACACCTTCATTTTCTTGCTCCGTCTGTCTCAACTCTTGCAGTCAAGAATACATAGTTTCTCAATAAAACTGTTTCCACAATTCTCAAAGAACTTTTCATTGTTCATTTAATGAACGAGTATAGTGAACATTAAATCTTGAACACTTAGAAATCCAAGAGCTTCATGTTCTAGATACCACTTGTTAGAACTATACACAAATACCTAGAAGAGAAAAAGAGAAAACTGAAATAATTTTATATAGGCAAAATACTCAAATTGGTCCCTTAAATTTACTTCGGGGTCCAATTTGGTTCCTTAATTTTAAAAAATTCCAAAGTGATTTCTTAAGTTTTTAAATGGTGCCAAATTGGTCCTTTCTGTCAGTGACCCTCAAACGTCAGTCAATGTGTGCAGCCGTGGCTGATGAGCTGGCATGTTGGATCGTCTTCTTCCTTAAGACGTTGATGCAGTTCATTTCAGCCCCAAATTGATTCACAAATTTGACTTAGGGTTAGGGCTAGAGATTCAAACATGAAATCAAGTGGATCTTCGTCATTGCCGAAACAGAAAAACGCAGAAGGTGGTTGTTCTTCGAAGGAAGGTTCGAATCTATATACAAGCTCCGGTTGAAAACCCTTATGTCATTATGGAGACCTGGGCGTTCTTCGAAGGGCAACAACTGTTAAGAACTATGGAAAATATTTCTGGGGTTGTCCTAATTATAAGGTATGTTTCATGTAAACTTGATGTTCGTACTTTGAAAACACATGTTGCTGCAACTATTTGAATTGTAGGCTATGACTTTTACAGGGTGTTATTTCGCTGATTTTGTGGTTGGCATTTATTTTGCTAAAACTATTCTAGCAGCAAGATGTTCTAATTTGCTGCATTCAACATGTCGAATGAAGATGTCACATACTGGCTCATAGGACATCGCGTCTGAATTCAGTTTAAAAGAAGATTTTGTTGCTGTTAATTGTTACTGAATATTCTGTGAATATTTGGTTATCCTATGTGGCATCCAACGTATTTTTGGATTGTGTTTTTGTGTGGTTTTCGGTTTTTCATCTCTTTCTAATTATGGAGACATATTAGGAAACTTTAGATTGAAGACCTATTTTGTTGGAGTTTATTTTGCAGATTTGTGAGCAGTCTCTTTGCTGCGTTTTTGAAGCCCAATCCAGTCCAGATTTAATGCTATATATTGAATGGTGTAAACCTAGTTTAGGTGTGGAACTTACGTGTGTTTTTGTTAGGGTTTTCGAGTGTTATTTGTGAGCCTAACTGGTATCATTCTGATAACAGTATAAGGACTGGTTTTTGTGTTGTAAGTTCTGTCAGTTACTCATAAGCTTTTAAGCATTGAGTTTCTTGTGTGTCAATTCTCATAAGCTTTGAAGTATTGAGAATTGTGTGTTTTGAAAGTGTGACTTTTGTGGTGTTACTTGTGTTGAAAGAAACCAATCACGGGTTGTGATTGTAGAGGGATTTGAGGAGGGCCTCATACCTAGGTGAGTCTTAGGTAAAAGTCATAGGAAGGGTAGTGATTAAGTGAGCATATTATAACAGGGTTTGGTATTTGTATGATCTGTGAATTGATACTATTGTATATTGGTTTCGTCCCTGGCTTGGTAGCCCCCAGAGTAGGATTGTTGATCTGAACTGGGTAAACATATCTCTGTGTTCTTTACTTTCTGCACTGTTATTATTATTGTTATCTTGTTCATTGTGTTGGATATCAGTGTCTCAACATCTGTGTAGGACATCTGATATATGTGCCAGAATTTCAATTGGCATCAAGAGCTTGCACCCTTGTGTGGTTCTGGGTGAGATTCAGGGAAGGTACTTTCTGGTACAATGGACAAGGATGGAGGATTTTTGAACAAACCAACTCTGCTTGATGGTTCCAACTATGACTATTGGAAACCGAGGATGATAGCATTCATCAAATCCATGGATGATCAAGCTTGGAAAGCTGTTATCAAAGGATGGGAACCCCCAAAGGTTAAAGATGGAAAAGGTACTCCTACTGATGTGGTGAAGGAAGAGGAAGACTGGGATGATGCAGACTACAAAGGGTCTGTGGGAAATTCCAAAGCCATGAATGCATTGTTTAACGGTGTTAATAAGAATATCTTCAGGTTGATTGAACATTGCACCATTGCAAAAGAGGCGTGGGAGGTCTTGAAGGTTGCTCATGAAGGGACTTCAAAGGTGAAGATGTCAAAACTTCAGCTTCTCACTACCAAGTTTGAGAGTTTGCAGATGAAGGAGGATGAGAGCATTCATGATTTTCACATGAACATTATTGAGATAGTTAATGCTTCAAGTGCCCTAGGTGAAAAGATGTCTGACAGCAAACTGGTCAGAAAAATCCTCAGATCTCTACCTAAGAGATTTGACATGAAAGTGACTGCTATAGAGGAAGCTCAGGATATAGACAAGATGAAAGTGGATGAACTTGTGGGATCTCTTCAAACATTTGAATTAAGGATCAGTGAAAAGTCTGAAAAGAAGAAGAGCATAGCTTTTGTGTCAAATGCTGGTCACTCAGAAGATGAAGGTGACCTGGTCAGAGATGAAGGGGTGTCTAAAGATCTGGTATTGCTTGGAAAATAATTTAACAAAGTGTTGAAAAGGATTGACTGGAAGTCGAGAGCAAATGCTCAGAACAAGTCACTCGACATCAGTAAAAACCAGGATGGAGGCAGAAGGTCCAGAACTGAAGAAGACTCCAATCAAGGGAAGAGAGTTCAGTGTTTTGAATGTGAGGGATTTGGGCACATAAAGACTGAGTGTCCCACGTATCTCAAAAGGCAAAAGAAGGGCTTATCTGTGTCTTGGTCAGAAGGAGAGTCTGTGAGTGATCTTGAAGAAGAATCAGCAAAATTGGTGACAGCCTTGATCGGGATATGTAAGGCTGATGGAGAAACGAGTTGTGAGTCTGATTCTGACAAAGAATCTTATATTGGAGAACTCACTAAGCAAGAAGTCTTCACCGGGTTCTCAGAGTTATGTATCAAGAATGAAGAGAGGTGCCAGATAATATTAGAACAAAAGGTTCTGATAGCTCAACTAGAAGCTGAGAAGGAAGAACATCTATCAATCATTGCTGATCTTAAAGAGGAGGTTGTATGGCAAAAGTCAAAACTTGACAATATGACCAAATCTATAAGAATGCTGAACAATGGTACCACACAGCTGGATGAGATTCTTCAGACTGGGAAAGATGCTGGAAATGTGCAAGGTCTTGGTTTTAACAATCAAGCAGAGAACTACAAGAAGCCTGCATTAAAGTTTGTTCCTCAGAAAATAAAGCAAGAAGAGGGGATGTCAAATCACATGTTTCAACATCAGATGAAGCATCAGAAAAAAGTATGTAGTTCAAAGTATAAACCATGGAGATGTCATTATGTGGAAAGATTGGTCACTTAAAGTCCTTTTGCTACAAGCTGCACGGTTATCCCAAAACTGCTCATCAACAAAATAAAGGACAGAGTTGGGCTAAAGTGAAAAGAAGATGGACTCCTAGAAATATGATGGCCGGTCTCATAGCACATACCTCTCTCAGAGCATCTGCAAGGGAAGATTGGTACTTTGACAGTGGGTATTCAAGACACATGACTGGTGTGAAGAAATTCTTGTCAGATATCAAGCCTCACTCCACCAATTATGTCACTTTTGGGGATGGATCAAAAGGTGAAATAAAAGGTGTTGGAAAGCTGGACTACACAGGACAACCAAATCTGGATCGTGTTCTATTTGTCAAAGGGCTGACCGCAAATTTGATCAGTATAAGCCAACTGTGTGACCTAGGACTCAAAGTAAATTTCACAAAATCTGAATGTCTAGTAACAAATTAGAAAGATGAAGTTGTTATGAAGGGAACCAGGTCTAAGGATAACTGCTATCTATGGAATCCTCAAGAATCGGAAAGTTTGCCTACCTGTTTGATGTCAAAGGAAGATGAAACCAAACGGTGGCATCAGAAATTGGGTCACTTACATTTGAAAGGAATGAAGAAAGTTATGTCAAGTGAAGCTGTTAGAGGTATTCCCAAGCTGAAGATTGATGAGGATAAAATATGTGGTGAATGTCAAGTTGGGAAGCAAACAAGGGTGTCACACAAAAGGCTTCAACATCTTACCACAACTTCTAGAGTTCTGGAACTGCTTCACATGGACTTAATAGGACCTATGCAGGTTGAAAGTCTTGGTGGGAAGAAGTATGCATATGTTGTCGTTGATGATTACTCCAGATTCACCTGGATAAGCTTTATTAGAGAAAAGTCTGAAGTATTTGCAGCCTTCAAAGAGTTGTGTCAAAGGATTCAACGGGAAAAGGATTGTGGTGTTGTTCGAATCAGAAGTGACTATGGGAAAGAACTCGAAAATAGCAGGTTTGAAGAGTTTTGTTTATCTGAAGGAATCACTCATGAATTCTCATCACCGATCACTCCTCAGCAAAATGGTGTGGTTGAACGCAAGAATAGGACTATACAAGAGTGTGCAAGGGTCATGATTCATGCCAAAAAGCTTCCATATCATTTTTGGGCTGAAGCCATGAATACCGCTTGCTATATACACAATAGGGTGACTATCAGATCAGGTACTTCTGTTACTCTTTATGAGCTATGGAAAGGTAGAAAGCCAAATGTGAAGTATTTCCATGTGTTTGGGAGTAAGTGCTATATCTTGGCGGATCGTGAGCAGAGGCGAAAGATGGATCCTAAGAGTGAGGAAGGAATATTTTTGGGATACTCTACAAACAGTAAAGCATATAGGGTATTTAATTCCAGAACTAAGGTGATGATGGAATCCATAAATGTGGTGGTTGATGACTCTGGCAAAGACGAAGATGTCCCAGATGATGCTGGAGCATGCTTTCCCATGAACAATGAAATCTCACAAGACATTGAGTCCGTAGAAGATAATGCTCAAGAGACCGACACCAGACCTGAGAATGAAGAGGTAGAGGATGCTAACAAGGGACCCTCTGTAAGGATTCAGAAGGATCACCCTAAGGAGTTGATTATTGGAAATCTGAATGAAGGTGTAAGAATCAGAACGAGGGAGGCTGTGTCAAATGCATGTTTTGTTTCAAAGCTTGAACCAAAGAATGTTAAAGAGGCATTGACGGATGAGTTATGGATAAGTGCTATGCAAGATGAACTCTGTCAATTCAAGAGGAATGAAGTCTGGGAACTGGTACCACGACCAGCAGGAACAAATGTGATTGGAACAAAATGGGTTTATATGAATAAGTCTGATGAACAAGGAGTTTTTACCAGGAACAAAGCCAGATTAGTTGCTCAAGGATACACACAGATTGAAGGAGTAGACTTCAATGAAACATTTTCTCCTGTGGCTCGATTGGAATCCATCAGATTGCTGCTAGGAGTGGCATGCTTGTTGAAATTCAGATTGTTTCAAATGGATGTCAAGAGTGCCTTTCTGAATGGCTATCTTAATGAGGAAGTCTATGTTGAGCAACCTAAAAGGTTTGTGGATCCAAATTTTCCTGATCATGTTTTCAAGCTAAAGAAGGCTTTGTATGGGTTGAAACAAGCTCCACGAGCTTGGTATGAAAGGCTGACTGAGTTCTTAGTCAACCATGGATATAGGAAGGGTGGTATTGATAAAACACTTTTTGTCAAGGAGAAGGATGGGAAACTAATGATTGCTCAGATTTATGTAGATGATATTGTGTTTGGTGGGATGTCGGATGAAATGGTTTAACATTTGTCAACCAAATGCAGTCTGAATTTGAGATGAGCTTGGTAGGTGAATTGATTTACTTCCTTGGATTACAAGTCAAGCAGATGGAAGATTCCATTTTTATTTGTCAGAGCAAATATGCGAGGAATATTGTGAAGAAGTTTGGACTGGATAATGCCAAGCATAAGAGAACTCCTGCTCCTACTCACTTGAAGTTATCCAAAGATGAAAAGGGAGTGAATGTTGAACAAAGTTTATACAGAAGCATGATTGGCAGTCTGCTGTATCTTACAGCAAGTAGGCCAGACATAACATTTGTTGTTGGTGTGTGTGCAAGATACCAAGCAGAACCCAAGGTCAGTCACATCAATCAAGTTAAGAGAATTCTTAAGTATGTGAGTGGTACATGTGATTATGGGTTGTTGTACTCCCATGACTCAAGTTCCATTTTAGTAGGATACCGTGATGCTGATTGGGCTGGAAGTGCTGATGATAGGAAGAGTACCTCTGGAGGTTGTTTCTTTTTGGGAAATAATCTTATTTCATGGTTTAGTAAGAAACAAAATTCTGTATCTCTTTCTACTGCTGAAGCTGAGTACATAGTAGCTGGAAGTAGTTGTGCTCAACTGGTGTGGATGAAGCAAATGCTATCTGAGTATAATGTCACACAAGATGTCATGACATTATTTTGTGACAGCCTGAGTGCTATTAATATTTCTAAAAATCATATTCAACATAGCAGGACTAAGCACATTGATATCAGGCATCACTTCATCAGAGAACTTGTGGAGGACAAAGTCATAACTCTTGAGCATGTGAGCACCGAAAATCAACTTGCTGACATATTTACCAAAGCTCTGGATGCAGTTCAGTTTGAAAACCTGAGGAGCAGACTTGGGGTTTGCATTCATGAAGAACTATAGCAAGTGATGTTCCTTCTGGCTGCCAGATTAAAAAGATTAAAGAAGGTTCTGGTAGTGCAGTGTGTGCATGAGGTTATGAAGTGGAAAATGCTGAAGTTTGTGCGTGACACTTGGTCATGTGATGTGGTGTGCATCTACTCTCTGATGCTGTTTATTATGGTTTATGACTTGACCATTTCTCAAATTTTAATACCTGTTATACTTGCCTTTGTCATATTTCTGGCTAAAAAGGGGGAGTAGTGTACTTGTGTGCGTTGTGCTTGTGCTGGGTTGTGCTTGTGTTGGTGCTGCAGCTGAGGGGGAAAATGTAGAATGTTGTGTTGCTGCAGTTGAGGGGGAGTTTTTTTTGCTGCTGCTATGTTGTGTGTTGGTATTTCGCTGCTGTCTCTGATATGGATTTTTTTTGCTTGTGTTTTCTTTGCTAGAGTTATTTGGTGTGTAGTTTTATCCAAAATAAGCCAAAGGGGGAGATTGTTATTTCGCTGATTTTGTGGTTGGCATTTATTTTGCTAAAACTATTCTAGCAGCAAGATGTTGAAACAAGATGTTCTAATTTGTTGCATTCAACATGTCGAATGAAGATGTCCCATACTGGCTCATAGGACATCGCGTCTGAATTCAGTTTAAAAGAAGATTCTGTTGCTGTTAATTGTTACTGAATATTCTGTGAATATTTGGTTATCCTATGTGGCATCCAACGTATTTTTGGATTGTGTTTTTGTGTGGTTTTCGGTTTTTCATCTCTTTCTAATTATGGAGACATATTAGGAAACTTTAGATTGAAGACCTATTTTGTTGGAGTTTATTTTGCAGATTTGTGAGCAGACTCTTTGCTGCGTTTTTGAAGCCCAATCCAGTCCAGATTTAATGCTATATATTGAATGGTGTAAACCTAGTTTAGGTGTGGAACTTACGTGTGTTTTTGTTAGGGTTTTCGAGTGTTATTTGTGAGCCTAACTGGTATCATTCTGATAACAGTATAAGGACTGGTTTTTGTGTTGTAAGTTCTGTCAGTTACTCATAAGCTTTTAAGCATTGAGTTTCTTGTGTGTCAATTCTCATAAGCTTTGAAGTATTGAGAATTGTGTGTTTTGAAAGTGTGACTTTTGTGGTGTTACTTGTGTTGAAAGAAACCAATCACGGGTTGTGATTGTAGAGGGATTTGAGGAGGGCCTCATACCTAGGTGAGTCTTAGGTAAAAGTCATAGGAAGGGTAGTGATTAAGTGAGCATATTATAACAGGGTTTGGTATTTGTATGATCTGTGAATTGATACTATTGTATATTGGTTTCGTCCCTGGCTTGGTAGCCCCCAGAGTAGGATTGTTGATCTGAACTGGGTAAACATATCTCTGTGTTCTTTACTTTCTGCACTGTTATTATTATTGTTATCTTGTTCATTGTGTTGGATATCAGTGTCTCAACATCTGTGTAGGACATCTGATATATGTGCCAGAATTTCACAGGGATCTATGCAAGCTGGGTGTGGTTTCTTTGGTTGGTTTTATGAAGATGTTGGAGATGAGAAGGAGCAGTTTTGGATGGATATAATTGAAAAGCTATCAAAGGCAATTGCAGAAGGAAAAATGGTGAATGAAGAACTTGGGCAACAACTGATCAATCTTGAATGGGAAATGAAGAAAATTATGAAGTGGAAAAAACTTTGGAATTTGATGTTGTTTATGATTATAATTGTAGTAGTTTTTAGAATGAATTAGGGAAACTTTTTTTTTGTATCAGTTTGTACCAGTTTGTTCAATTTGAAATGAATAGACAAGTATTAGATTTGTATCAGTTGTTTCTATCAGTATGTACCATTTTAAATGAATAGACAAGTAATTTTTACAATTTGTTGTATCAGTTGTTACAGTTTGTAGCAGTTGTTACAATTTGTTGTATTAGTTGTTACAATTTGTTGCATTGTTTCATAATATGTTATATAATTCAAAATACCAAAATATGTTCCATAATTCAAAATATGATAACATTGAAACCATAAGACATAGCCAAATTACATAGTGATAGCTTGTGTCAGATTACATAAGCCATACCCAAAATAAAAAGTCATAGATTGTGACAGATTATACAAGTCAGACCCAAAATACACAAGTCATAGCTTGTGACAGATAACAGACATAAACTAACAAAGTGGTAAAGGTTCAAACTTAAACTAACAAAGTGAACATAACAAAATTCCATAGACTTAAACTAAATTTTCCTAGTTGGTGTTGATCTCTTAGTAGGTGTTGATCTCCTTGTTGTTGGCCCAACATCAGTCTTGGTTGCAGTCAGTCTTGTGGTAGGTCCTAGTGGTATGAAAGGCTTAGTTGGCCTTCTGATAGGTAACTTCTTGGCCCTTCCATGAGATGCTTGAGATGCTGAAGTAGATGACTGGCCATTCTTAATTGGTTGTTTTGCTGCTCTTCCATGAGATGCTTGAGATGCATTACTTGGTCCTTGTGTAACTTGCTAGGATGCATGGCTGCCTCCTTGCGAAGCTTGTGTTGATGGTTGTTGGGATGACTGCTGAGATGGTTGTTGGGATGGCTGCTGAGATTCATGAGTGACTCCTTGTGAAGCTTGTGTTGATGGTTTTCAAATCTACCGAAAACTTGTCAGTTTGATTTTCAAGGTGCCTAACCTCAAATGTATGCTCATCAGACATCCTAAAACATGAACATATGATCATCAGACATAGTTGTTTAAAACACTTCATCAGACATAATATTAAACTCAGGTTAAGTTCATGTATCTTACCTGACAAGTCAAAGGTTTGTGTATGAGCTGGTTTTTTCAAGTTTCCTTCTTATGTTTAGTAACACTTCAACATCTGCCATGTTCTGAAATCTCAACCTGTTTGTTGCCCATCTCTCCATCAAGTATGTCCTTATTTCTTCCACCATGGTTATCAATGGCTTGGCTCTAGAATCCAGGATTACACTATTAAATGCCTCAAACATGTTATTCAGAACAGCATCACATTTGTTATGTGTATTGAAATATGATCTACTCTAGAATCTAGGTGGGGTGCTCATCATGTGCTTGTAGGCATCTAAATTGACATCCTTCATTCCTTTCATCTCTCTTTCCCAGGCTTGGTAGTATGTTGACTTTACTGCCTTCCAAATGATTTCTTTCAACATCTTGCCAGGATATATTTTCCTAAAATTGTTATAGAGGTGTCAGACACAAAATCTTTGCTCAACTCTAGGTAGCAGTTCATCCATGACAGGTAATAATTCATATGCAATCAGTTTTAAAAACACATAAGCATAACAAGCAAGAACATAAGCATAACAAATATTGAAACTAAGCATAACTGAAATAACACAAGTATACCTTTTGTTGATCAGATATAAAAATGTATGTGAGGCAATTTTCTCTCCCACCAAGGTCATCAATAAGCAGCTCCAAGAACCATGCCCAGCTATCCTTATTTTCATTTTCAACTACTGCAAATGCTATTGGTAGCATTTGATCATTTGGATCTCTACCTATGGCTGCCAATATCTGACATCCACATAGCCCTTTCAAAAAAACATCCATCAAGGCCAATGAAATGTCTGCATAATTTGAAGCTTTCCTTACAAGCTGTAAAGCAAATGTTTAGCCTTCTAAAACGGGGTCTTTGATCATCAATACCCTCTTGTGCAGGTTGGACATTCAGTTTCACAGTAGATCCTGGATTTGATCTCAATAACTCATGACAGTAGTCATAAATTCTAGTATAATCCCCTAGGAAAGAACCATCAACCATGTCTCTAGCAGCAAATCTAGCTCTTATGACTTTAGTCTTATTCACCCCTACATTCCACTTCTTTTGTGCTTTTTCCTTTATGTCCTTAAGCTTCAATCTAGGGTTGGTTTTCAATGAATTCTGTAGCCTTTTGCTTAACCATTTCACACTCATCATCTTCACATTGTACTCCCTGCAGCAACTATGACTGTTTATTATCTTCCTTAGTTGCCAAGAATCCTCATTAGGTAACTTAGCACAGTAAGTTTCCCACTCACAACCATCCTTACACCTAACTCTCACTCTAACCTTGTCATTTTTAGTGAACTTCAGGTTCCTGCCAGATTGGACTACATATGAGGTTATAGCTTCCTAGAAATCAGCTTTGGTAATAATGTACATTCCAACCTCCCATTTGTAATTGGACATGTCTTTTTGTAACTTGAACATGGGGTACTTTTTTCTCCTCACTCCACTACTATCATCACTATCAGACCCACTTTGTAAATAATCACTTTCATTATCACTACCTTTAAACTCATCTTTGTTTTCCTACCACTTTTTTTTACCTTTTTTTCTGTTCCCCTCTTGGTCATCATCTTCATTCACATAATCAATTAAATTATCCCCTTATTCCTCGTCCAAATCATCATCATACTCATCTGATTCATCATCAAATGCTACCTACATTGCACTGTCATAGATGAAACTTTCATCCTCACTATCATCAGAACTAAATACATCATTAACCTCACCACCACCTTGTCCATTATCAACATTTCCGTCAGTTTCCATAACAGCATTTTCACTAATAACTTTTTCCCTAACATCATTTTCACTAACAACATTTCCAATTCTGCATTTTCACTAACAACATTCTCCCTAACAGCATTTTCCCTTGCACTATTCTTACCACTACCATCACCTTCCATCAGCTCAGTTTTCTTCAAACCCCCATTAACTGCTTCCTCATACATTGCAGCGATGGCTTGTTCAGTTTCATCCACAATTTCATTTTGCTCTACAACTATTTCATCAATAGGACCATCATAGTAATCAGGCTGTGACAATGTGTGTTGAATATAAATGTCAACACTAAGATGCACCATATAGAGATCAGCAATCTCTAGAGCACCTTTGTCATCAACCAACAAGTTCATCCCAAAGGTTGGATCCCTATAATATATCTTCTCAATCGAATTGTACCCTAAATCCTTAAAACAACCTAACAGTTCAAAATAACTCCATTTATCAGTATCTATTTTCAACTCAGCACCCTGACCCCCTTCGTACACAATCATTTCTTCATCAACAAATTCACCACTGTGGTTGTAACGTCCCGTTTTGTCCGATTTATTTAATTGAGTTACTTTAATTATTTTCGTCATTATATTATTTCATTCTTGACTTTTATTTGACAATATATTATTTTTCATCATTATTATGTTTTAACGCGTTTTGAGAGCGTTTGCGAGATATTTGAGTTGAGGGGTTAGATATTTTAGAAAAATTAGATATTTTTATAAATAGAGATTTGAGAGAAAAAGAGAGAAAAGAAAGAGAAAGGAAAGAAAGGAAGAGGAAGGGAAAGAAGAGGAGAGAAAGAGAGGAGAAGAGGAAATCTTCAATACTCCGTTTCAAGCGCGATTAATCAGGTAAGGTGAGAAGTTTCGATTATATTGCGATTGTATATGTATATGTGTGTGATTATGTGATTGTTTTCTTGTTTTTATAATGTTTTTACATGTGACAAATTGATGAACAATTGATTGAAATCGATGTTTTAACGGTTAGAATGCGGAATAGTTCGCGTAGAATAGTCGGGAAATGATAGGATTTAGTCGGGAATACTTGTCGGTATGATCGGGGGCTTAAGGATGAGTTTGGGGGGGTTTTCCATCATAAAATTATGGTATTTTTGGGTTCTGTTACGCAGTAACCGGTTACAGCATATGTGCTAACCGGTTACCACTGTTAGTTTCAGAAAAATATTATTTTAAAAAATTCATAACTTTTGAACCGTAAGTCCGTTTTGACCCCCGTTCGAAGCGTTGGACAGCTAATGAAATATTATTTCTATTAAAAATGGTTTGGAGGGCAGTAGATGATTTATTTAAGTCGTGGTTTTGTAAAAGTGTCGGGTTGTCGGGTTTTTATCGCGTTAAATGCGTGCGGTTGGTGTTTTACCGTGTGTTGTGCTATCGTTATATAACGTGGAGCTTTATGTGGTTTATATGATTTTGAAACATGTGATAATTTGTCGTGGTTGTTTGTGGCCTAATGGAATGATACATGGTTGAATTGAAATACAAATGTATGGTATTAATGTATGTTGTTGTGGGTAGCCTTCGTGGCGTGAATCCTAGTGTTGTGAGTATCATTGTATGATTGTAGGATTGTTGTGGTTGATGGCGAGTAATTCTTGACGTGAATTGATATGAATGTATATGCTAAAATGCTAAATGTTGTGGTTTGTGGATTATGATGGAATGCATTGTTTATGTGAAATTTAATGTTGTGATGATGGTTTGTGGCCTTATGGCAAATAAAGGCATTGTTTTGGGTTTGATTGCAATGCATGATTATTGATGTTGAGATGGTTCACATGGTTGTATATATGTATGCATTGGATTGTCATGAGTCATTGTATGCCAAGCATCATGATATGCATCTTGTGACGTCGTGTGCCCTTGTGGGGTGTGAGCGACGAAATGATTCCAGAGGGAATCTGCTGTAACGGTCGTGTGCCTTATACAAAGAGGACCTAAAGCGACGTTATAGACTATCGTGTGCCTTATACAAAGAGGACCAAAAGCGATCGGATCGTGTGTCTTATACAAAGAGGACCTAAAGCGATCCATAAACGTCGTGTGTCTTATACAAAGAGGACCTAAAGCGACTGGGAACATCGTTTACCCGACGGGGAGTTACACTAAGTAACAAGCGATGATTCCAATAATTCCTGAGTGAATTAATGATGAGAATGATGGATGGATGGTACCGCATTGCATTGCATAGAGTCGTTGTGTCGGTCTCTGTGCATTTGCATAAATCATGAATGGATTGATTATGTGTTGAGCTCGTGATAACATTGGTGATTTAATATGCAATTGTGATAGATGCATTGGTTAAGGATGATATGTTTTATGTATAGACATATGCTTTGTTTTGTGGGGATGTTGTACATTACAATGATTGTATTATTTCTCTATGGTATGCTATATATAGGAATATACGTGATGTGGTGGTGTGTTTCCATATGTTATAACTTTGGTATGCCTGATGTGCGAATATGTGATTATGTTGGTATAATTGATATATGTTATGTTGTTGGATTATTAGAAATATGTTATGTATCTGGGGCATACTATATGTATTAATATGTGATGCTTGTGGTGAGAATAGTTATGCATGTGAATTTTTATATGTTTGCATATTATTACGCAATCTTGATTTAGTTGTTATTTCTCACCCTTCTGTTGTGGTTTGTTGCTCTATGAGGCAATTGCAGATTAGTATCTTGGAGGCTTTTGTGAAGATTAGTTCTCCACCCTTTTGTCAGCCTGTCTACTCTGATACGTAACACGGGAGTCGGGGAACGCTTTTGTTATATATGTATACATTTGTTGGATCTATTTTGTATTACCTTTGTATGAATATTTTGATGTTATAAAACAATGTATTTTGCAAAACAAGTCAATTATGGATCTTTCCGCTTTATTCCATAATTGAACGTTCCTTTTGTTGGAAAAAGTTTCCCTTTTATGTTTATTCCATTTTGTGTTATGTATCAAATTTATGAGCAGGGATTGTGTTTTCGCTCTTTAAATGTGGCATCCTTGTTTCTGTCTAAGAAATAAATTTTTATTTACTCTGATTTATTTATGTATTATTTAGCGCGGTGGGAATTGGGGTGTTACATTAGTGGTATCAGAGCAGGTCGGTCCGTCCGGCCAAGTTGTTGAGTCAGTTGGTGTGACAGTTGAATACTGTCGATGTTGTTTGGTCCTTAGTACGTGATATGTGTGTGAAACACTGTCAGTGCTTTCTGGTTTTCTAGTCCTTTGTCTTCAAGATTTAGAATGAGATAAGTGGGGGAGAAGCTGGTACTTCTCCAAGTTGCTTTAGGTGTGGAGCATTGGCTCAGTGTGCTGTTGGTTGCAAGATTATAAGTGTTGTTTGGACAGTGTTGTTCCCGATTCCGGAGGGAATGCGGAGGTAAGGTTTATGTCAACTAAGGATGTGTGCCTTAGGTAGTTTGTGCACAAGATGCGAGAAATGCTATTATAGTTTGGTAAAGACGGTTTATGCCCCATCATGATTGTCGGCTGTCTATTGACAAATTGAGGAACTGATCACCCTTAATCTCTTGTTGATAGTAGACAAAATTATGTTGGATGGAATAGACGTGTCTTTCCGGCTTTGATAGTGTGTGCAATGAATTATTTGGAATTAAGAAAATGATTACGGATTGTTTTGTCGAGTCGATGAAGATTTTTATATCTGAAGGTGAAGCGGATTCGAGGTTTTTGTATGTTGGTCAAGTTGGAATGTCTCTGAGGGAGAATGATTGGGTATTATCAATGGCTGCTTCTCAGAGAGTAGAGAGTGAACTTAAATTGGACGAAGGCGAATAGTTGAGGTTTATATCTGCTAAGTAAGTAGAAAAACTCTTAGGAGATGAAACTAAGATGTTTGTTATGTTTGTGATGATAGTTTTCTAGAAATTGGCGGAAAGGCCACAGTGATGGGCTGCCAGTTGTGCGTGATTTTCCGATGTATTTCCGGATGGAATATTGGATGTTAGCATTAGAAGTACCCGGACTGATAGAGCAGTTGGAAGATTTACTGGAAAGGAGAATTATGAGGCCAAGTGTGTCGTCTTGGAGAGATCCAGTATTGTTAGTAACAAAAAGGATGGATGATTGAACGGAATAACAAGCATGATGTGTATAATGGTATTGAGACTATGGAAAGCAAAACTTAGAATTCTGGTGAGGTTTGCAGTCTTTGGAGTTTTAGAGCATTAATGGAAATCTTGAGAAAACCCTTATGTGTGGATGTAATATTGATATTAAGAGTTCTTTTTGGTTGGTTGTTGATACTTGTTTTGCTGTTTGGAATTAATTTGAGATGAAAATGGTGAATTTTGGGAAGGAAGGTGGAAGGGTTTATTTTTCTGAATATCGCAGTGCGCGCTTAGCGCGCATACGCCCGCTTAGCGCGGTCTGGAGAATTTGCAACCTCTCCAGGCAGTGAGGAGCGCGCTTAGGGCGGGGTGGTGCCCGCTTAGCGCGACCTGGAGCAAAAATAAAACTGTTTTTTTCTAAAATCCATAACTTTTGATCCGTAACTCGGATCGGGACGTTCCTTGTACCGTTGAAAAGCTAAGGAGATGTTCTTTCTTATAAAAATGGTTTTGCTGCCAGTGGACGATTTGATTGTGTCGTGAATTTGGATAAGTTCGTAGTGGTCTTGATTGAGGATATTCGGATCTGTTATAAACTCAGAGGAAGAACAGGTAGAGTGTTTGAGAATTGAATTACAAGTGTTGAAAAGAGACGAAGTTTTATGCTAAGTTATTCGAATGAGAATTTTGGTTGAAAAAGGTTAGTTTTCTTGGATATGTTATTTCAGATGTGAGTATGGTTATGGATCCATCGGAAGCAGATGCAGTTCTACAATGAGAGGCTCCGAAGTTGGTTAAGGAGATTAGAATCTTTTTGGACTTTAGTTGGTTATTACCGGAGGTTATGGAAGGTTTTTCCAAGTTAGCATTTTCGTTACTTCGGTTGACTTGCAAAAAGTAATTCATTTGTGGGATGTTCGTTGTAAGGAATGTTTCAGAGAGCTGAAGTAGAAGTTGTCTACGGCTCCAGTTTTGATTATGTGTGATCCTAATAAATCGGTTGTGAGGTATTGTGATGGGTCTTTGATGAGTTTAGTCAGTGTGTTAATGCAAGAGGGTAAAGTCGTAGCTTATGCTTTACGACAATTGGGGATTCATAAGAGGATCTATACTATTCAGGATTTGGAATTGGCTGCGGTTACTTTTGTGTTGAGAATCTGGAGGTATTATTTTTATGGTTTTGAGTTCGAAGTGTTTAGTAATCACAAGAATACTTGTTTTATGGCATTTCTTTACAAATTTGTTTTCTCTTCTATCCCATTTGTACATATAGTATTATTACTATAACATTTTAGATATTTCATTGACCATCTCCCAAAAGCCAAGCTCTTGTACCAAGCCTGCGCCAGATCCCACGTCATTTCTACCTCCAAGCTCTGCTGACATTTTCACCAAAATAGAAAACTTGATCTGTTATGAAGACTTGCAACCTGCACTTTCACTAAACCAGCAGTTGAAAACAACCATTCAACAGACAAATTCAGAATTTTTGAAAAAAGACAAGTTTGAAATTGATTTAAGGAGGAGAAGTTGCAATCAGATGGTGGGGGGGAAGAACCAGAAGCTCATTTTCTCCCAATTGTTTTCACGTTACCTCCCTCAAGCCATTCCCCTCCATTTTCACAAAGCTCCCCTATTCCAAGCCTTTCATCATTCCTGAACCTTTTCAAACAATCCCAAACAAAAACATCATCTTCAATCACCCTTCTACAAAACATGAACATCTCTTTTACAGAATAAATTCATACTCCCTCCTACATCCACCATAACCTTACTTTTCTTCCACCCAAAACATACACCATTGCTGCAATGTTTCAGCACCACCACTGACCAACTCTGCCCAGTCTCAACCTTACAACACCACTCCATTTTCTTCTTCGAAAAAAAAAACAAAAAACCTATTAAAACCACAACAATAACCCATCAACTCTGGAACAACCAATAACCCATACGCCGGAATCGCGACCACACCGCGCCGCCGTGAAAGAGAAACTGAAAAAGAGAGAAACAGACCTTCACCCACAACGCATCTTTCACTTCCATCACCATAGAACGACCCGCGCTGCCGCAAAACGGAGACGAGAAGAGATAGCGGCCGTACCAATTTCTGATAACGTCGCAGCTACACACAAAGCTCTCGCCGTCGCGAGCGAGAAATCGGAGAAACACAAGCAAGGAAACGAGAATCGCGCAAAGTGAAGAAAAGAGAACCTGACTACATTGCAAGGTAAGTCTTTCTAACCCAACCCTTGTGTTGTATATTGTTGTTAATCATGAATCCATTGCGAGACTACGGCGACACGGAAGCTACGAATCCAAAACATGAAGCACGATTTGAGACGGAGGTGCGAGTGAAATCCTGTGTTGTTGTTGTTGTTTGTTTGCGAAAATGAGTCGTGAGGGAGTGAGATGATGGCGAGAGAGTTTAGATTGGAACGGAGGCTGAGCAAATGATGAGTTGTGTTTTTGAGCGTTGTTCCTGAATTGTCATAGCAGTCGTGCTTTTCTTTTTTCCCTTTTTTAGGTTTGTTTTCTAAGCTTTAGAAGCCATTTGAATTGGGTCGGTGTGACCCGCTTCTGCCCATCATCCGCCTCCCTCTCTTAATGGGCTGTAGGCCCATCTGACCTTTTATTTTTTAAATTTAGTTTCAGATTTTGTTTTAAGTTAATTAATTAATTACTTTTTCTTTTTCTTAAACAAAAATATATAACTTTAGTCTTAGGATTACCCTTTTACATTTTATTTTTTTTAGAATTAGAGTCAGTTTTTAGAATAAATTAAGTTGATTTTAAGTTAGTTAATTAAACTTATCTAATTAGTTATTTCAGTTAGAATTAGTTTTTTTATTAACTAGTTTTAGAGTTTAGCTAGCTTGTTTTTAGGATTAGCTTTTAATTGGGTATTAATCTTTTAGGTTTTAGTTTGCTTAAGATTTTATTTAATTTCTAATTCATCTCGACATTTTCCTATTTAAAGGTAATTCTTAATACTCATTTTCAATTTAATTTATATTGTATTCACTATATATATTGTTGTTTATTTTATATTTGATACCGGAGGTTTCCTCCTTGTTTATTTGTACCTCATTCCAAAGGAAAGGTCCCTATAGTTGACTGCCATGTCATTTAAGATAGCCTAGTCCGTCATTTCCCTTTATCCTAGCCTCAGGATTAAGCCGCCGTGCTCTATTTAGGTGTTCCGCCGTGGACACCTCCTTTACCTTTATCCTAGCCATAGGTTTGGAGTCGCCGCACTCCAAGTAGGTGTCTTGCTGTCAGACCCTACTTTCCCGTGGGCATTTCTTCCCCGTTTTACCTAGCCTTAGGTTTGGAGTCGCCGCACTCCACGTAGGCGTCTTGCTGTCAGACCCTACTTTCCCTTAGAACCTTGACTACAGTCAAGAGTTCTTTACCCCGGTATTGAGGGGAACTACGATTGCTCTGATTTCTCAAGTTCACCTTGAGAATACGTAGGCATAGGATTGTGAGATCCTAGCGAGCTACCTTTTTCTTTTTCCACCTTTTTCCTTTACATCCGATGCATTCTCGGATTCCACCCTTTTACCCCGTATTGTGGGGAACTACGAATGCTCTGATTCCATTCCCGTCAGGATACGTAGGCACGAGATGCGATGTCTTGGCGAGTATACTTAGTGTATATACCCTTAGGTCTTTCTTTACCTTGGCACATTTCCCTTAGCAAGCAAACCATAACATAACACAGATACTAACAAGAGGTTCCCGTAGAGTACTACAGATACTTAGGATGCTAATACCTTCCCTTAGTATAACCAACCCCCGAACCTAGATTCTCTTTTTAGGGTTTTCGTTCTTTACCCTTTCCTTTGGATAAATCAAAGCTCGGTGGTGAATTTCAAAGATGTGTGATTCAAGTTACTTAATAGCTTGTTATCTGATTCTCACCGCAACAGAAATGGCGACTTCACTGGGGATTTCCCTAAGAGGGTTAAGCCCACCTTGTTTGTATTTGTGTTATCTTACATGTTTGCTTGTTTGTATATCTGTACATATTCATATTTGTATATATATCTGCTTGTGCTTGGGTTTTTCTGTGTGCAGGGTTGCTACCTTGAGTGGTGAGGATAAGTCCTAACCCGGACTTGAGTGTATACATATGATAGGATCATGGACATAGTCAAGGAGACTTCGAGGGAGAAATCCCAAAGGAGTTGACTTGAGGTTCCACACTCAATTGAGGCCCTCTTGGGGGTGGTATATGCTGAACGAGCAATCGTGAATGCGTTGCCACTTTCAACCTTGGTGCCAGGGATACTGATGACCATTAGTTACCCTTTACCCCACTTGGCCTTTTAAGATGTAGTGCGATGACTATGAGGGAGTAATCCTAAATGGTTGCTACGCGATACTACGCTCAGACGAGACTCTCTTGAGGATTTTATCGATCATCGAGCAATTGGGAAGTTGATAAAATCTGAAAGATGGGTTTTCGACTCTGGGAACTCTTTAGAACCTTGCTCTGCAGATACAAGAACCCTAGTACACACCCTTGGTTTGGTTCTTTACCCAGACTCCATGTTGTGATCTCGAACCCTTGATCCTGTTTCATGTGTTTTGTATCCTGTTTGCATCGCATTGCATATCATTTGCATCTTTGCATGATTCATTGCATGCGTCTGTTTACCTAGCTACTCATTTCCAGTGGTCTCTATCTTCTAGTGTTATCTGTGAGTCATCAAGCTGATTCCTCGACACCGATACCAGACTAGAGCTAACTACAGACGAAGGATGTCAGAGCAGGAGGTACACAATGCTGAGGTTCGAATGGAGATCGATGACCTTAAGTCAAGCATGACCAAACTCATTGAGATGATTCAAGTTTTGATTGCTAGGGGAGAGTAACCCCAAAGGACTGTCATCCAGGAAGTTTCAAGCGCTGATCCTCCGCCTGTTCAGATGCCACCTTCAACTTGGCCAGAGTTTGGTTTGCCACACAACTACTCTCCACTGATCGCATCTACTGCTATGGTTGGTCAGACTGCTATGCCTGTCTTTCAAGCTCCCGTTTTCCCCGAGCCCAAACCTGTGGTCCAGGCTGTTCCACAGACTGTTCGAGCTCCTTTTGAGAATCCCCTCTATGAGTACAATGTTGCCAGTGCTCAAGGTGAAGACCGTGAAGACTTTGTTGAACCTGAAGTTGTTCGAGAGCAGTTTTAGAGCATAGAGAAGAGACTCAAAGCCGTTGAGGGTACTGATTTCTTTAATGTGGATGCAGACAACATGTGCTTAGTATCAGACCTTGTTATACCTGCTAAGTTCATAACTCCAGATTTTGTGAAGTACAAGGGTCACTCTTGCCCAAGAGCTCATTTAGTCATGTATCTTCGCAAGATGAATTCTCATGCCAAAAATCAAAAACTGCTTATCCACTGTTTTCAAGACAGCTTGAGTGGAGCATCACTCAAATGGTATATGGGTCTCGGGCAAAACTCCATTCACTATTTCCAATATCTCATAAATGCCTTCATGAAGCAGTATAAGTATAACCTCGACATGGCTCCTGATCGCCGTCAACTGCAAAACATGTCTCAGAATGATAAGGAATCTTTTAAGGAGTATGCTCAGCGCTGGAGAGAGTTGGCTTCCCAGGTTGAACCTCCTTTGGCTGAGAAGGAATTGACTGGAATGTTCATGGATACTTTGTCCCCATTCTATTGGGAAAAGATGATTGGAAGTGTTTCCTCCAACTTCACTGATTTGGTTACTATCGGCCAAAGACTCGAGGAAGATCTTAAGAATGGAAAAGTGTCCAAGGTTGCTGAATCTTCTAATGCTGTGAAGAAATCTTATGGGAACTTTCAGAAAAAGAAGAAAGATCAGACTAATGCTATAATGGTTGAAGTGAGAAGGTCTCGTCCCCAACCTCAGTATGTTGTTCACCCTACTGTTGCTGCTGTTACTCCCGTGGTTGCTGCTCCACGACCAGCTCAAGCTCCCCAACGTCCGGCGGTTGAACAGAATCACTACCGTAATAGGAATCAATTTGATCCAATTCCAATGAAGTACACTAAACGGTATCCCTGCCTGGTTAAGCAAGGTTTGATTACCACAAGGCCTATGCCACCTCCTCCAAATCCTCTTCCAGCCGGCTATAGGGCTGATCTTCATTGTGAATACCATCAAGGTGGTGCAGGCCATAATTTGGAAGGTTGCTTTACGTTGAAGGCTAGAGTACAAGAACTGATGAGAAACACAATCCTCTCCTTTAAAGACAACCCTAACGTTCAGAACAACCCTCTGCCAGGGCAAGCCAAGTGAAGCTTCAGTCGACTTCAGCAGATTATCCTCCTAAAAGCCAGTGTTTCAGACAGGACAGCTCATCCTTGTATTAATTAGTCACTAGGCCTTTGTTTCTTGTTGTTTGCATTTTCTTTATTTTGTAATAGCTGTTTGCTTTCAACTATGTTTGTACTTTCACAATTAATGAAATGAGCATTTACAACTTTTTGATTTAATTCATTTGTGTCTGCTATTTACTTCTTAATGCTTTCTCTTTCAAAAAAAAAAATTCTTGTCCACTTTCTGTTGATTATGCAACGATTGGATGGAGGATGATGAAAATGTTATACCCATAATTGTTGTTAGTATGCTTTCAGATCAAGACTTTGGTGACGATGTAAAGCATTGTTTCAATCCCTAAACACTGGAGGAATAAGGGAGATAACCCTTCGTCAACCCCTTTGAACCTTGAAGTAGGAGTTTCTTTTCTTTACAAATAAAAACCCGCAATCTTAACCTGGGGCAGGGTAGTTCTCAGTTAACTTGATTATGCATTCAAATACAAGAGTTTCATGCGAGACGCTTTCAACAAAAGGGTGCATTCACAAATTTTCATTCGCACACAACAAGCAAGTGTCGAAGATGTCTTTCAAGTCAAACGCCAACGATGGTTCGTCGTAATCCTTAAGCCAGGAAGTCACTAAAAAATAATAATAATAATAATAAGAAAGGAAAAGTTTGTATGATAACCAAAGGAGGAAATCTTTAAATCCTTTATCCTGGAAGTCCTCAATGGCAAACAACTTTGTAAGGAAGTAGTGACCGCCATTTCAAAGTCTCTTAACTTCTGAACCATCATCATCATCAGTGCAATTCCTAACTCATGGGAATTTGAGTGCATAGTTTGAGTTAACTGAGCATAGGACTGAAATTCATCACGTAGATTGGGTGGGTCACAAATAAACTTTGAGCCTTTATCCTTTGTTTCTTAAACCGTGAACCAGGCCACGTTATAACCCTCAAAAGACCTAATTGAAGCGAGGTTATTTTGAAAGCATACTACAGCAAGGTTGCGTAAACTGACTCCAAAAGGTCTTTGCAGATCACCTATTTTGGGTATTACACCCTTTGCTTAAACTTTTCACTTTAATGTCTTGAACCACCGTGTTCTGACCAGCATCCCATATACTTTGCACCTCTTTCAAAATGATTTTGATTTCAAAAGTTGCATGAACTTTGCATTTACCATGTGTATACAAATACTTTTGTTTGCAAACTGGCGTTCCTCTCAAATAATTTTCAAACAATTAAGAAACTTGGTCGGTGATCCAATCAGGGGCAAGTTCCTTCCATATCCTGTTGAGAATCAGTTCAAGATTTGTGGTTTAATGGCGACTTTTAGATTTGGTTTATCCAGAAAACCTTTCAAGACTCAGACTGGGGCAAGCCTTCCCGGTGTACAGTAAAAAAAAACATCTTTCAAGACTCGGACTAGGGCAAGCTTTCTAAGAGCACCATGAAACGGTCATTTCCAGAATTAATCAAGCTAAAATATTGATCAACTCATCTACAATAATCAGCTAGTCTGGGGCAGTTTACCTGAAGAATCCCCAAGCAACTCTTTATCCTTCCTACAAGGATCATCAATTTGGATACAGTTTACCAGTGTGGCAGAGATGTGTTTAGCAATAGCATCTCTAGTCCCCAAGCAGGATGGCAGTGATCTCCGTGTAGAGGAATCAGTCTTCCAGTCTTGTATTCCCAGAGAGTCAGGTCGGGCAGTCAGCATCTGCACCTGCATTTGCATTTGATCATATATCATAGCATAATTCATATACATATGCATAGCATGAGTGTTTCATCCTCATTTGCATTTCTCCCGAGGTCATGTCGTTATCCGCGTCTTACCTTGTGGTCAAAGTCCAACTTACTTGGCGCCTACCAAGCGTTACCTATCTTTTCATTCCAATGTTATTCCTGGATATTTATATTCTTTCACTCCAGTGCCATTCCTGGATGTCTGTCTCTTTTGATCTCCAGTGTCATTCCTGGATATCTTATACCTCTTGTTTCTCCCAGTGCTATTCCTGGAAGTTTTGCCTCTCTTCTGTAATCCCCATCAAATTTGCTTGGATATCTTTCAGTGCCATTCCTGAAAGTTCTTTCCTTATATCCAATGCTTTCTTGGGTATTTCTTGGTTCAATGCTTTCTTGGACGTTGTTATTTCTTTGTATCCAATGCTTTCTTGGGTATCTCCTTGTTCACAGTTATCCAATGATGTCTTGGATCCTTACCTTTCTCACGTTTATCTGATGTCGTCTCAGATATCGTGATTTATACCATTCATTCAATGCTGTCTTGAATACTTTGGTTTCTTTATCCAATGTTGTCTTGGATCCTTACCTTTCTCACGTCTATCTGATGCCGTCTCAGATATCGTGATTTATACCATTCATCCAATGCTGTCTTGGATCCTTACCTTTCTCACGTCTATCTGATGTCGTCTCAGATATCGTGATTTATACCATCCATTCAATGCTATATTGAATACTTTGGTTTCTTTATCCAATGTTGTCTTGGATCCTTACCTTTCTCACATCTATCTGATGTCGTCTTAGATATCGTGATTTATACCATTCATTCAATGCTGTCTTAAATACTTTGGTTTCTTTATCCAATGCTGTCTTGGATCCTTACCTTTCTCACGTCTATCTGATGTCGTCTCAGATATCGTGATTTATACCATTTATCCAATGCTGTCTTGGATCCTTACCTTTCTCATGTCTATCTGATGTCGTCTCAGATATCGTGATTTATACCATTCATTCAATGTTGTCTTGAATACTTTGGTTTCTTTATCCAATGTTATCTTGGATCCTTACTTTGTTCACATTCATCTAAAGCCATTATTAGATGTTGTGAGTTGTACCTTTCATTCAAAGCCATTATTGAATGTCTGGTTCCTTTGTGTCCAATGCCTTCTTGGATTACCCTCTTTTACCTCATTCTCATCGGATGCCTTCTCAGATATTATGAGTTTACCTTTCATTCAAAGCCATTATTGGATGATTGGTTTCTTTGCATCTGATGTCTTCTCGGATGTGCCTTTTTCTTTCTAATGTTCTTCCAGATTGAGTCTTCGATTTTTGATTCCCCAGTGGAGACCGTCTTTTCGGTTCTACTTCCAGTGAGGATCCTGTGTTATCTTTTCTTTCTAAAGTGTCAGCCGGTCACGCCTTAACCAGTTGCTTCATCACCTTAGATTATTCCCCAGTTCACTTTAGATTTCTCCAGTGTTGTTGTCATCCCCAGTGAGTGATTGCTCATTGTGTGGACTTTGTCCCCGTCTGCTTTCGTCTCCGTTTGCATTTTGCATTTAGCATCCTATCACTTTTCATCATATTAGAGTTCTTTGCATGTCAGCATTGCATAATTGCCTTTTGTCCATAGCATAACATGTCAGTGCATCTGAGGGCAAAATTTTTGGTTATCTATTTTTAAATACCTTCCACCATGATTTCATGAGGACTATCATCACTCATGGCATCCGGTGAAGATATTTAAATAGGGGCAACTGTTGTACCCCAAATTTTACCCTCAGATTCGTTTGATCATTTCCTATCATTTTAAGTCGGCCATTTTTTGCATTCTTGATAAACATCTCATTAATCATGCATTTTCTTCTTCCATGTCATTCTGGATTTTAATTATTATTATTATTTTACCTTTAGTTAAATAGTTATTTTAGATTTAATTAGGATTTATTTAGTTTAATTTTAACTTAGTTTATCTTTTTTTACATAGTTTATATTTAATTTAGTTTATTTCCAATTATTAACTTAATTTTAAATTTAATTTATTTAGTTATTTAATTAAGTTTTTTTAAGTTTTATAAAAATATAAAAAAAACTTTTTTATTTTTATCTTTTAGTTAATTATTCTTTTTATTTAATCAGATTTATTTAGGTTTTAGTTTTAATTAAGTTTAACTGATTTTATTTTTATTAATTATTTTCTTTTCTTTTTTTTTCTTAATGAATTCAAAATACTTGTTTTATGGCATTTCTTTACAAATATGTTTTGTCTTCTATCCCATTTGTACATATAGTATTATTACTATAACTTTTTAGATTTTTCATTGACCATCTCCCAAAAGCCAAGCTCTTGTACCAAGCCTGCGCCAGATCCCACGTCATTTCTACCTCCAAGCTCTGCTGACATTTTCACCAAAATAGAAAACTTGATCTGTTATGAAGACTTGCAACATGCACTTTCCCAAAACCAGCAGTTGAAAACAACCATTCAACAGACAAATTCAGAATTTTTGAAAAAAGACAAGTTTGAAATTGATTTAAGGAGGAGAAGTTGCAATCAGATGGGGGGGGAAGAACCAGAAGCTCATTTTCTCCCAATTGTTTTCACGTTACCTCCCTCAAGCCATTCCCCTCCATTTTCACAAAGCTCCCTGTTCCTAGCCTTTCATCATTCCTAAACCTTTGCAAACAATCCCAAACAAAAACATCATCTTCAATCACCCTTCTACAAAACATGAACATCTCTTTTACAAAATAAATTCATACTCCCTCCTACATCCACCATAACCTTACTTTTCTTCCACCCAAAACATACACCATTGCTGCAATGTTTCAGCCCCACCACTGACCAACTCTGCCCAGTCTCAACCTTACAACACCACTCCATTTTCTTCTTTGAAATAAAACCAAAAAACCTATTAAAACCACAACAATAACCCATCAACTCTGGAACAACCAATAACCACCACGCCGGAATCGCGACCACACCGCGCCGCCGTGAAAGAGAAACTGAGAAAGAGAGAAACAGACCTTCACCCACAACGAATCTTTCACTTCCATCACCATACAACGACCCGCGCTGCCGCAAAACCGAGACGAGAAGAGATAGCGGTCGTACTAATTTCTGATAACGTCGCAGCTACACACAAAGCTCTCGTCGTTGCGAGCGAGAAATCGGAGAAACACAAGCAAGGAAACGAGAATCGCGCAAAGTGAAGAAAAGAGAACCTCACTACATTGCAAGGTAAGTCTTTCTGACCCAACCCTTGTGTTGTATATTGTTGTTAATCATGAATCCATTGCGAGACTACGGCGACACGGAAGCTACGAATCCAAAACATGAAGCACGATTTGAGACGGAGGTGCGAGTGAAATCCTGTGTTGTTGTTGCTGTTTGTTTGCGAAAGTGAGTCGTGAGCGAGTGAGATGATGGCGAGAGAGTTTAGATTGGAACGGAGGCTGAGCAAATGATGAGTTGTGTTTTTGAGCGTTGTTCCTGAATTGTCATAGCAGCCGTGCTTTTCTTTTTTTTTTCCCTTTTTTAGGTTTGTTTTCTAAGCTTTAGAAGCCATTTGAACTGGATCGGTGTGACCCGCTTCTGCCCATCATCCGCCTCCCTCTCTTAATGGGTTGTAGGCCCATCTGACCTTTTATTTTTTAAATTTAATTTCAAATTTTGTTTTAAGTTAATTAATTAAATACTTTTTCTTTTTCTTAAGCAAAAATATATAACTTTAGTCTTAGGATTACCCTTTTACATTTTATTTTTTTTAGAATTAGAGTCAGTTTTTAGAATAAATTAAGTTGATTTTAAGTTAGTTAATTAAACTTATCTAATTAGTTATTTCAGTTAGAATTAGTTTTTTTATTAACTAGTTTTAGAGTTTAGCTAGCTTGTTTTTAGGATTAGCTTTTAATTGGGTATTAATCTTTTAGATTTTAGTTTGTTTAAGATTTTATTTAATTTCTAATTCATCTCGACATTTTCCTATTTAAAGGTAATTCCTAATACTCATTTTCAATTTAATTTATATTGTATTCACTATATATATTTTTGTTTATTTTATATTTGATACCGGAGGTTTCCTCCTTGTTTATTTGTACCTCATTCCAAAGGAAAGGTCCCTATAGTTGACTGCCATGTCATTTAAGATAGCCTAGTCTGTCATTTCCCCTTATCCTAGCCTCAGGATTAGAGCCGCCGTGCTCTATTTAGGTGTTCCGCCGTGGACACCTCCTTTACCTTTATCCTAGCCATAGATTTGGAGTCGCCGCACTCCACGTATGTGTCTTGCTGTCAGACCCTACTTTTCCGTGGGCATTTCTTCCCCGTTTTACCTAACCTTAGGTTTGGAGTCGCCGCACTCCACGTAGGCGTCTTGCTGTCAGACCCTACTTTCCCTTAGAACCTTGACCACAGTCAAGAGTTCTTTACCCCCGTATTGAGGGGAACTACGATTGCTCTGATTTCTCAAGTTCACCTTGAGAATACGTAGGCATAGGATTGTGAGATCCTAGCGAGCTAGCTTTTTCTTTTTCCACCTTTTTCCTTTACATCTGATGCCTTATCGGATTCCACCCTTTTACCCCGTATTGTGGGGAACTACGAATGCTCTGATTCCATTCCCGTCAGGATACGTAGGCACGAGATGCGATGTCTTGGCGAGTATACTTAGTGTATATACCCTTAGGTCTTTCTTTACCTTGGCACATTTCCCTTAGCAAGCAAACCATAACATAACACAGATACTAACAAGAGGTTCCCGTAGAGTACTACGGATACTTAGGATGCTAATACCTTCCCTTAGTATAACCAACCCCTGAACCTAGATTCTCTTTTTAGGGTTTTCATTCTTTACCCTTTCCTTTGGATAAATCAAAGCTCGGTGGTGAATTTCAAAGATGTGTGATTCAAGTTAATTGATAGCTTGTTATCCGATTCTCACCGCAACACTGGAGGTATTTTTTTTTATGGTTTTGAGTTCGAAGTGTTTAGTAATCACAAGAATATTGAGTACCTGTTTGGTCGGAAGGAATATAGTATGAGACAGCGAGGATGGTTGGAATTTGTGATGAGTTATGACTTTGGCTGGAATTATCCTATTGGTAAAGTTAATGTCGTGTGTGATGAGTTAAGTCGAAAGTTTTTATACATGTCTGTTTTGATGGTCAGGGAGTTAGAATTATTTGAGCAGTTCAGAGACTTGTGTCTGGTGTGTGAGATAACACAGTAAAGTGTGAGGTTGGGTATGTTAGAAGTGAACTATGATTTCTCTTGTGAATATTCGAGAGAGTCAGAAGTTGGATATGAAATGGATAGATTTGGTAGTTTCGAGTAATCAGAGTGCGCATCGGAAGCGTGATGTGGCACAGTTCGTATATGTGTGTGTGACTTGATAGAGTTCAAAGGTTGAATAGTGGAAAACGGTAGGAATGATGAGACCGTGGGATGTTCTATAATGGAAGTGATAGGTGGAAGGATCCAATATTAATCATGTACTGATATGTAAATGGATGTATTAGTTACATGTTTGGTGGGTAAATCACAACGTTGTTGTATTGATGTTATGTTTGGTATTCTGGTTTTGTTGATATTGTTGAGACGTTGTTGTGTCGTGGGACTTTAGGTTCTTGTCTCTGTTGTTGCCTCGTTTCCATAGTGTTGGTTCGAGTGCGTGTGGTTAATCCCTATGTGGGAGATTTGGGGGGGTGTTACCTGGGTGTTGGTAACATGGTTTTCTTTGAGTCGTGAGTTGGTCGTCAAGTGCATTGTATGGGCATTGCATCTTGTCGTTGTAGTTTTCGTCGTTGTCGTGTCGTTGTTGTAGCTGCTGTTAACAAGGTGGTTTGTCAGTTTGTGTTATTCGTGGTGTGTCTTTTGTTGGCATGATAGTTTGTTAGTCGAATGCGAGAGTCGTATCCGGAGTTGTTCGTATTAGTTATATTTTCGAGGACGAAAATGTCTAAGTGGGGGAGAATTGTAACGCCCCGTTTTGTCCGATTTATTTAATTGAGTTGATTTAATTATTTTCGTCATTATATTATTTCATTCTTGACTTTTATTTGACAATATATTATTTTTCATCGTTATTATGTTTTATCGCGTTTTGAGAGCGTTTGCGAGATATTTGAGTTGAGGGGTTAGATATTTTAGAAAAATTAGATATTTTTATAAATAGAGATTTGAGAGAAAAAGAGAGAAAAGAAAGAGAAAGGAAAGAAAGGAAGAGGAAGGGAAAGAAGAGGAGAGAAAGAGATGAGAAGAGAAAATCTTCAATACTCTGTTTCAAGCGCGATTAATCGGGTAAGGATGAGAAGTTTCGATTATATTGCGATTGTATATGTATATGTGTGTGATTGTGTGATTGTTTTCTTGTTTTTATAATGTTTTTACATGTGACAAATTGATGAACAATTGATTGAAATCGATGTTTTAACGGTTAGAATGCGGAATAGTTCGCATAGAATAGTCGGGAAATTATAGGATTTAGTCGGGAATACTTGTCGGTATGATCGGGGGCTTAAGGATGAATTTGGGGGGTTTTTCCATCATGAAATTCTGGTATTTTTGGGTTCTGTTACGCAGTAACCGGTTACAGCATATGTGCTAACCGGTTACCACTGTTAGTTTCAGAAAAATATTATTTTCAAAAATTCATAACTTTTGAACCGTAAGTCCGTTTTGACCCCCGTTCGAAGCGTTGGACAGCTAATGAAATATTCTTTCTATTAAAATTGGTTTGGAGGGAAGTAGATGATTTATTTAAGTCGTGGTTTTGTAAAAGTGTCGGGTTGTCGGGTTTTTATCGCGTTAAATGCGTGTGGTTGGTGTTTTACCGTGTGTTGTGCTATTGTTATATAACGTGGAGCTTTATGTGGTTTATATGATGTTGAAACATGTGATAAATTGTCGTGGTTGTTTGTGGCCTAATGGAAGGATACATGGTTGAATTGAAATACAAATGTATGGTATTAAGGTATGTTGTTGTGGGTAGCCTTCGTGGCGTGAATCCTAGTGTTGTGAGTATCATTGTTTGATTGTAGGATTGTTGTGGTTGATGGCGAGTAATTCTTGATGTGAATTGATATGAATGTATATGCTAAAATGCTAATTGTTGTGGTTTGTGGATTATGATGGAATGCATTGTTTATGTGAAATTCAATGTTGTTATGATGGTTTGTGGCCTTAAGGCAAATAAAGGCATTGTTTTGGGTTTGATTGCAATGCATGATTATTGATGTTGAGATGGTTCACATGGTTGTATATATGTATGCATTGGATTGTCATGAGTCATTGTATGCCAAGCATCATGATATGCATCTTGTGATGTCGTGTGCCCTTGTGGGGTGTGAGCGACGAAACGATTCCAGAGGGAATCTGCTGTAACGGTCGTGTGCCTTATACAAAGAGGACCTAAAGCGACGTTATAGACGATCGTGTGCCTTATACAAAGAGGACCTAAAGCGATCGGATCGTGTGTCTTATACAAAGAGGACCTAAAGCGATCCATAAACGTCGTGTGCCTTATACAAAGAGGACCTAAAGCGACGGGGAACATCGTTTGTCCGAAGGGGAGTTACACTAAGTAACAAGCGATGATTCCAATAATTCCTGAGTGAACTAATGATGAGAATGATGGATGGATGGTACCGCATTGCATTGCATAGAGTCGTTGTGTCGGTCTCTGTGCATTTGCATAAATCATGAATGGATTGATTATGTGTTGAGCTCGTGATAGCATTGGTGATTTGATATGCAATTGTGATAAATGCATTGGTTAGGGATGATATATTTTATGTATAAACATATGTTTTATTTTGTGGGGATGTTGTACATTACAATGATTGTATTATTTCTCTATGGTATGCTATATATAGGAATATACGTGATGTGGTGGTGTGTTTCCATATGTTATAACTTTGGTATGCCTGATGTGCGAATATGTGATTATGTTGGTATAATTGATATATGTTATGTTGTTGGATTATTAGAAATATGTTATGTATCTGGGACATGCTATATGTATTAATATGTGATGCTTGTGGTGAGAATAGTTATGCATGTGAATTTTTATATGTTTGCATATTATTACGCAATCTTGATTTAGTTGTTATTTCTCACCCTTCTGTTGTGGTTTGTTGCTCTATGAGGCAATTGCAGATTAGTATCTTAGAGGCTTTTGTGAAGATTAGTTCTCCACCATTTTGTCGGTCTGTCTGCTCTGATACGTAACACGGGAATCGGGAAACGCTTTTGTTATATATGTATACATTTGTTGGATCTATTTTGTATTACCTTTGTATGAATATTTTGATGTTATAAAACAATGTATTTTGCAAAACAAGTCAGTTATGGATCTTTCCGCTTTATTCCATAATTGAACGTTCCTTTTGTTGGAAAAAGTTTTCCTTTTATGTTTATTCCATTTTGTGTTATGTATCAAATTTATGAGCAGGGATTATGTTTTCGTTCTTTAAATGTGGCATCCTTGTTTCTGTCTAAGAAATAAATTTTTATTTACTCTGATTTATTTATGTATTATTTAGCGCGATGGGAATTGGGGTGTTACAGTGGTGGATTTTCAAGTTCAAATACTCAGCCATATCAAACTATGTCCTATGTCCTAAAAAGAAGCGCAGAAAAAAGCAAGATTTCAGTTCAATCACTAGAAGCAAGATTTCAGTTCAATCACTAAAACTCTAAAACGAACAAAATAGAAACATTTTCACTTCAATCAGTAGAAGCCATACCTGGTTATCTTCGATATCAACTTGAAGAGTAGAGATTGCTTCAAATCGCAGCTGAATCACCTTCAACATGCAACAATGGTTGCGCTAGGGTTCCACCTCCTTTACTTCTTTTCCTCCTTTTGAAGAATGGCTTCGTTTCAGTTCCCATTTCTTTTTTAGGCATTCAAATTCCACATGGCATCCACATGGCATCCACATGGCATGACTACTCACACATCAGCCCCACGTGTTTGCCAATTGTACAAACCCATTGACTTTGCCTAACGGTGTTGACGGTAAGGACTAACGTGGCACCATTTAGAAACTTAAGGGATCACTTTAGAACTTTTTAAAATTAAAGGACCAAATTGGACTCCGAGGTAAACTTAAGGAACCAATTTAGGTATTTTGACTTTTATATATTGCACTTCATATTTATATTTAGTATTGCGTTGTTGTTAACATTCATTAATGATTCAATGATACAAAGGGGTGAAAATAGGCTGGGCCGAGCTAGGCTTTGTCAAGCCTGAGTCTGGTCTACTAAAAAATTCAAAGGCTAAGTCTGGCCTGTAGCCTATGATAGACTTATTTTTAGGCCTGAGTCTGGTCTTTTCGAATGCTTGATTGGCCTACTAGCCTATTTAAAAGCCTACTTTATTTGAACATTTGTAAATAAGAAATTCAACTAATGTTAAATAGACTAACATATTAAAAGATCAATGAGCCTAAATATTTGTTTTTATTGTCTCATTCAAGTTTACCTATTAGCATAAGTTTGGTGATATTATTTGCTGGAGAGAACTTATGAGAAAAACTTAGGACAATTACTTATAACATTGTTTATAATGTTTTTAAAACTTATTTTCATAAGTTCTTCAAGATAACTAAGATTTATTTTTGTATTTTAAATCCAACTACAAATACAATATAATAATAATAATAAATTTATTGAATTTTTTTTAACTAGGTCGGCCTGATAGGTTTAAAAGGCTTTTCTTGCAGCCTGTGACCTAGCATTTTTAGTTAAATAGGCTTCTAAAAAAGCCTAGGCCTTTTCTATTGAAGAAAAAGTCTGGTCTGACCTGGATCTATGTAGGCTAGGCCGTAGGCCCCTGTTAGTTGGTCTGGCATATTCCCACCCCTAAATACAACACTAGACAGGCTTACAAACACACATCAAGCTAACTAACTTAGTTAGTAGTTACATGTATAATAAATAACTTAACTAACACCTTTTAGATTTGAATTATACTTCAATACTCACAATTTATTCATTTTTCATTTATTTATTTATCTTTTATTAGAAAAACTAAAATTCACAATTTTTTAATGGATAATTCGTATTATTTGATGGATTTATTTAGGTTAATGCCAAAATCAATCAATTTTTTAGTGTTGTTTTTGTAGTATACATATTGATAAATCGATTATCAATTATTTTTTATTTGTTTTGTCAGAATAAATAGATTCAACTCAAATAATTTTTTAAAAAATCTAGTAATATTTATTTTATTTATATAGGATCCGTGAACACCTTGTAAACCCCTTAGTTTTTTATTTATATAGGATTGTTTAACACCTTGTGAACACCTTAGTTGTGATCCACATATATCTGCCCGAAGCTTTCATAGATGTCGGACACATTAAATAAAATGGTAATATTAGATATGTTTCGCACTGAAATTAGATATATGTGAAAATCGAATAAACTTAGTCCTAATATAGTGGAGTAAGTTTTTGGTACGACACATCGGAAGTGGACCTACAAGACTAGTACTCCAACATCTAAGTCAGTCAATGAGTGAGAAAGTAGTTTAAGTGTGTGATTGAAGAAATATCTAAAATGGCGCGTGTTGTGTTTTATATAAGGCGTGCAGTTAAAACCTTCTCCATAAGATCTATGTCTCATAAGAGAGGTCGTCCAATCTAATTCAACGGTGAGGGAGTGTGCTTGAGGCCAGAATCTCATGTCCTCCTAAGGTCATTTATTATGCGCATCTTTCTGTGTGCTACAACCATATGTTGTGAAAAAAATCATTCTCTAAAGAAGTTTTGATTCTCACAAAGATGATGGCGAAAAACTTATGATGCGGTCAAAAAGTATTATGTTTAAATAGTTGGAGCAATCCAATAGATTGAAAACTCAAAAGAGAAGTCCAGAAAAAAAAATAGAAATTTAAATAATAAATAAATAAAAGAGGCCCCTAAAAAGCCGAATTAAAAAAAAAAACCAGGCTAAGAATATGGAGCTAGCCATGAATTTTGCCAAGGATTGTTGGATACAAGATATAATTTTTTTAGATTAACTGCCAAAGAATAATCAATTTCATTGAAGGGAAGGATAACAATAAAAGAAGTTGTTGTCTGTTGGTGTCTCTTGGGGAAGAAGATTAAGGCAACAAAACCTCATTTGAGTTGTGAAATTATATTTTTCTATTTAATTAATATCATTTAATTTTTTGCAAAAGACTGCGTGTCATGTATAATAAATATAAATGATAAACGAAGTGAACATTTTAGGGAAGAGTCAACTCTAAGAATCATCTTTTTAGCTCTTCAGATATAAATTAGTATTGAGAAAAATTGTATATTTGGATCGAATAAAAGAGAGTATTATGATATCATTCAAGTTTAAATGTATATATGAAAGTGTATTTCCTTTCTTGAAAGTGTGTTTAAATACATTAACCATGGGTGTATTTATACTACTTGGAATACAATTATTATACTAATTTTACTATTCACTTTTTGACATAATAGTATTCATATTTGACATTAAGGTATTTACCTTTGACATTAAGGTATTTACCTTTGACATTAATGTTTCTAGATAGATATTTAAATAATAATAATGTTATAATATATAACAATATTATAACACTCCCCCTTTGAAATATCTATCACTGTGCTCCATTGAAATCTTGTTGAAGAGATTCTTATGGAACATATGTTGCCTCGTTAAAACCCTTATTAGGAAAAACCCATTGGGATAAAAACCTTAATAAGGAAAAAAGAGTACAACATGATGCTCCCCCTCAATAGAACACATTTAGTTCTTCTTTAAAGATCTCGAAGTTGACGCATTCCAATATTTTGTACATGTTTCTTGAAAACTGATGTAGGTAGTGCCTTTGTGAAGAGATCTGCCGCATTATCATTTGAACGAATATATTGAATATCAACTTCTTTGTTTCTTTCGAGTTCTTGTGTGAATGAGAAGAACTTTGGAGGGATATGCTTGGTTCTGTCGCTTTTGACGTAACCTTCTTTCATCTGGGTAACACATGCAGCGTTGTCTTCATACAAAATTGTTAGATTATTATCAATTGGTAAACCAGATGCTCCTTGGATATGTCTAGTTACTGATCGTAACCATCTACATTCTTTGCTTGCTTCATGAAGAGCAATTATTTCAGCATGATTTGAAGAAGTTGCTACAAGTGTTTGCTTTTGTGATCTCCATGATATTGCAGTGTTACCATATATAAATATATATCCAGTCTGTGATTTAGCATTATGTGGATCTGACAAATAACCTGCATCTGCATAACCAAGCAAAACTGGTTTTGTATTGTTAGAATAAAATAAGCCAAGATCAAATGTACCTCGAAGATATCGAAATATCTGCTTTATTCCTTTCCAATGTCTTTTTGTAGGACATGAACTGAATCTTGCTAGTAAATTAACTGCAAAAGCTATATCAGGTCTTGTATAGTTAGCAAGATACATGAGTGCCCCAATGGCACTAAGGTATGGCACTTCTGAGCCAAGATCCTCCTCATTACTTTCCTTAGGCCTAAAAGGACCCTTTTCAATATTAAGTGTTCTGCCCATCATTGGACTACTCAAAGGATTTGCCTTGTCCATGTTGAACATTTTTAATACCTTTTCTGTATAATTTGATTGATGTACCAATATACCATTTTAGTATACTCAATCTGTAAACCAAGGCAGAATCTAGTTTTTCCCAGATCTTTCATTTCAAATTCTTTCTTTAAATAATTTCTCGCTTCTCTGATTTCTTTATTAGTCCCAATAATATTTAAATCATCAACATAAACAGCAATTATTACAAATCCGGATATTGTTTTTCTTATAAAAACACAAGGGCAAATAGGATTATTATCATAGCCTTCTTTAAGCAAATATTCACTTAGTCTGTTATACCACATGCGCCCTGATTATTTTAGCCCATACAATGACCTTTGCAACTTAATTGCATACATTTCTTTCGGCTTTGATGTCCCAGGTATCTTAAATCCTTCTGGGATTTTCATGTATATATCACTATCAAGTGATCCATACAAATAAGCAGTAACAACATCCATAAGGTACATATCAAGATTATTAAATACTGATAAACCAATTAAATAACGAAAAGTAATGGCATCCATAACAGGAGAATATGTTACCTCATAATCGATTCCTGGTCTTTGGTAAAAACCTTGTGCAACAAGACGAGCTTTGTATTTGATAATCTTGTTTTTCTCATTTCGTTTTCTCACAAAGACCCACTTATACCCAACAGGTTTCACACCTTTAGGTATAGTTACAATAGGGCCAAATACTTTTCGATTATTAAGAGAATTTAACTCAGTATCTATAGCATCCTTCCAATTTTTCCAACCATGTCTATTTTGACATTCATTCATAGTTCGGGGTTCTGGGTCATCATTTTCATTTATGATTTCACATGCAATGGAGAATGAAAATATGTCATTTATATCCATACCTTTTCGGTTCCACAAAATTCCAGTATCAATATAATTAATTGAAATCTCGAGATCATTCTTACTTTGATTTTCATTTTCAATGACCTCATTATCATCATCTCGTGCTTCTTCGAGAGCACATTTTTCAATTGTGGATATATTATTATCTAGTGTCTTTTCAAGATCACTTTCAATCATATTCACCTTTTCTATTCCTTTTCTTTTTCAGGGATTTTTGTCTTTGGACCCCATCGGTCGGCCACGTTTTAAGTGTGCCTTAGATGTACTTGCTACATCATTTAGATTTGAAATCTCAATCCGAGATGGGACATTTATAGCTGGTACGTGTGACTTTGTCACTCTTTTCAAATCAGTAAAAGAATCTGGTAATTGATTTGCTAAATCTTGTAAGTGCACAATTTTCTTTACATTTTCTTCCCATGATTTATTATATGGGTCCAAATGTAATAAATGTGGTACAGACCATGTTATCTCCTTTTCTAATATTTTATTTTCTCCCCCTAGTGTTGAAAATTTTGTTTCATCAAAATGACAATCAGCAAATCTTGCCTGAAAAACATCACATGTTAAAGGTTCAAGATATCTAATAATAGAAGGTGATTCATACCCCACATATATTCCCAACCTCCTTTGAGGTCCCATCTTTGTTCTATGTGGTGGAGATATTGGGACATATACTGCACAACCAAATATCTTTAAATGAGAAATATTTAGTTCTTTACCAATTGCAAGTTGATAAGGGGTATGTTTATGATTAGCACTTGGCCTTAGACGGATGAGTGTTGCAGCATGTAAAATTGCATGACCCCAAACAGTAACTGGTAGTTTAGTTTTCATAATTAATGGTCTAGCAATATATTGAAGACGTTTGATTAAAGACTCGGCTAAACCATTTTGTGTATGCACATGAGGAACAGGATGTTCAACAGTAATTCCAATTGACATGCAATAATTATTAAATGATTCAGATGTAAATTCACCAGCATTGTCAAGTCTAATTTTCTTTATAGAAAAATCAGGGAATTGAGCCCTTAGTTTAATTATTTGTGCAAGAAATTTTGCAAATGCCATATCACGACTCGACAGTAAGCATACATATGACCATCTACTAGATGCATCAATTAATACCATAAAGTACCTGAATGGTCCTGACGGTGGATGGATAGGTCCACATATATCACCTTGAATTCTTTCAAGAAATGCAGGTGATTCTGTCTGAATCTTTACTGGCGAATGCTTTGTTATTAGTTTGCCAAGAAAGCAAGCTTCACATGGTTTTTCTCCTTTTGTAAGTTTTAAACCTTTCAATGGATGACCATGGGTGCTTTCAACTATTTTGCGCATCATTGTTGAACCAGGGTGACCTAAACGATCGTGCCATAAAGTCATCGTTTTGGGATCTTCTTTTACAACCAAATTACATTCAATTTTATGTATATAAGTATAATGTAATCCAGAAGGCAATTTTGGTAGTTTTTCTAAAATTTTCTTCTTTCCCAAAACATTAGTAGTAATGTTAATATATTTCATATTGCCTTCAGTTGCAGTTTCAGTATCATATCCTTGACGATATATGTCATTAAAACTCAACAAATTTCTCTTTAATTTTGGAGAGTATAAAGCATTATTAATGACAAACTTTGTTCCATTTGGTAATATGAACATAGCATTACCTGTTCCTTCAATTAAGTCTGCAGGACCTGAAATTGTATTTATTACACCTTTAGTAGGATTTATTTCAGTAAAATATTTCTTACATTTGAGGATTGTGTGGGTAGTTCCACTGTCTGGAATGCAAATGTCCTTGAAATGTTCCATGTCTAACCTTCTTAAAAATATAAACAAGGTTAAAGAGTAAAACACAACATATTTAACATTATTTCATACAAGCATTGAAAATTACACACTTATTAATTTAGTACATAATGTAAATATAAAGGTAATATAAGCATATCACACATTATACAAAAATTATTCAATCCATGGTTCCTTCAACGAAATCAGCAGCCTCGAGATAGGTATTATCATTCATGGGTTCAATCTCATTAAAATTCACTTCTTTTCCCTTTCCTTCTATAGATGTTTGGTCTCTTTTACATAAATGTTCCGGCGTTCTACACGTCTTAGACCAATGTCCTTTCTTTCCACATCTATAGCATAAATCATCATGATTCTTCGAGGGACCCTCTTGGGTATAATTACCCCTACCTTGACGATTTCTTTTAGATTGGTCATATCTGGGAAATTTATAATTATTTACATAACTTCGTCCACGCCCTCTACCATGAAAGTGGTTTTGACCGTGATATCCACCACGACTGGTACCCTCAAAATTGTTTCGACCATGATATCCACCACGATTAGTACCTTCAAAATTGTTTCGACCGTGATATCCACCACGACTAGGACCCTCAAAACGATTAAAACCTCCACGTTTTTTATAACGATTATAACCACCACGCCTTTGATTAAATGTTGTGGTATTTATTTCAGGATAAGTCATTATTCCTGTTGGACGTGACTGGTGGTTTTTAATAAGTAGCTCATTGTTTTGTTCTGCTACTATGAGGGCTGCCACTAAATCAGAATATTCAGAAAATTCCCTCATTATGTACTGTTGTTGCAACAAAACTTGGGATACATGAAAAGTTGAAAAAGTTTTTTCAAGTTTTTCTTTTTCGGTTATAATCATGCCACAAAATTCTAATTGAGCAATAATTTGATACATGGCAGAGTTATATGCAACAACACTTTTATAATCTTGGAACCTCAATTTGTTCCACTGATCCATTAGTGAGGGCAACAAGACTTTCCTCTGATGTCCAAATCTTGCCTTAAGTTTGTCCCACAAAATCTTGGGATCTTTTGCATTTGAATATTCAGTTTGTAAACCATCGTCAAGGTGGTGTTTGATTATTCGATTTACTTTTGATTTTTTCATTGACATCTCTTCTGGGTCAACAGCTGACATTCCTGAATTTTCTCCTCAAGGATTTTATCTAATCCCTCACATGCAAGGTACTCAATCAAGTTGTTATTCCATGTTATGTAGTTTTCCCCGGTTATGCTTAAAATTTTGAAGTGATGCTTAAGATTTGACATGATTCTAGAATTCACAGGAATATAATCAAATTCAATACATAAATAAAATATAAATTTATTCAATAACAACGATTACAAAACCATAACCATATTCAAAAAACCTCTACTAACACAACAAGCTATGATTAGTAATGCTAACATTATAATCACCTCTATTACTATTATAATCCACTCTTTACCAAATTCTTCAACATTGATAATAACAATAAGAAGCCAGATGATGACAAGAAGAGTGATGAAGAAAATAAAACCTCTAGCCATTTGAAAAGGATGAAGAAATATTTCGAAATTGATATGAAAATAATGAATGAGTGTGAAGTATTTATAGGGTGAATTTTGTGTGATGTTACCGTTGGATTTTGACCGTTGGGGAGGGAGAGAAAAAAAAAATTTGTGACCGTTGGGTCCTAGTTACCGTTGGGGAAGGAAAAATAATAATGAGTTAAGTGTGTTAAAAAAAATAATCTAGCTATTACAAGTGTGAATGAATACACATGGTAAGACTCATTAATAAGTTAAAAGATATCAAAGATTGAATATTTGCTTATGGGGTTTTAGACCGCCACTAAATATAAAATATAGTTGCATTAGGAGTCTCAGACTTCCATTAAATATTGCAGATGGGGTTTTTAAACCTCCACTAAATATAATAGCATTAGGAGTCTCAGATTTCCATTAAATATTGCAGATGGGATTTTTAAACCTCCACTAAATATAAAATATAATAGTATTATGAGTCTCAGACTTCCATTAAATATTGCAGATGGGGTTTTAAACCTCCACTAAATATAAAATATAATAGCGTTAGGAGTCTCAGACTTCCATTAAATATAAAAGTTAGTAATAATAAGATTAAATAGATAAGTATAGAAAATATACCTAGTGTAGTAATAATTTCTGATAGAGACGATCGTGCTGATAACGTGTTGAGAAAAATTGGATATTCGGATCGAATAAAAGAGAGTATTATGATATCATGCAAGTTTAAATGTATATATGAAAGTGTATTTCCTTTCTTGAAAGTGTGTTTAAATACATTAACCATTGGTGTATTTATACTACTTGGAATACAATTATTATACTAATTTTACTATTCACTTTTTGACATAATAGTATTCATATTTGACTTAAGGTATTTACCTTTGACATTAAGGTATTTACCTTTGACATTAATGTTTCTAGATAGATATTTAAATAATACTAATGTTATAATATATAATATTGTTATATATTATAACATTATTATTATTTAAATATCTATCTAGAAACATTAATGTCAAAGGTAAATACCTTAATGTCAAAGGTAAATACCTTAAGTCAAATATAAATACTATTATGTCAAAAAGTGAATAGTAAAATTAGTATAATAATTGTATTCCAAGTAGTATAAATACACTCATGGTTAATGTATTTAAACACACTTTCAAGAAAGGAAATACACTTTCATATATACATTTAGACTTGCATGATATCATAATACTCTCTTTTATTCGATCCGAATATCCAATTTTTCTCAACACGTTATCAGCACGATCGTCTCTATCAGAAATTATTACTACACTAGGTATATTTTCTATACTTATCTATTTAATCTTATTATTACTAACTTTTATATTTAATGGAAGTCTGAGACTCCTAACGCTGTTATATTTTATATTTAGTGGAGGTTTAAAACCTCATCTGCAATATTTAATGGAAGTCTGAGACTCCTAATACTATTATATTTTATATTTAGTGGAGGTTTAAAAACCCCATCTGCAATATTTAATGGAAGTCTGAGACTCCTAATGCTATTATATTTAGTGGAGGTTTAAAAACCCCATCTGCAATATTTAATGGAAGTCTGAGACTCCTAATGCAACTATATTTTATATTTAGTGGAGGTCTAAAACCCCATAAGCAAATATTCAATCTTTGATATCTTTTAACTTATTAATGAGTCTTACCATGTGTATTCATTCACACTTGTAATAGCTAGATTATTTTTTTTAACACACTTAACTCATTATTATTTTTCCTTCCCCAACGGTAACTAGGACCCAACGGTCACAAAAAAAAAAAATTCTCTCCCTCCCCAACGGTCAAAATCCAACGGTAACATCACACAAAATTCACCCTATAAATACTTCACACTCATTCATTATTTTCATATCAATTTCGAAATATTTCTTCATCCTTTTCAAATGGCTAGAGGTTTTATTTTCTTCATCACTCTTCTTGTCATCATCTGCCTTCTTATTGTTATTATCAATGTTGAAGAATTTGGTAAAGAGTGGATTATAATAGTAATAGAGGTGATTATAATGTTAGCATTACTAATCATAGCTTGTTGTGTTAGTAGAGGTTTTTTGAATATGGTTATGGTTTTGTAATCGTTGTTATTGAATAAATTTATATTTTATTTATGTATTGAATTTGATTATATTCTTGTGAATTCTAGAATCATGTCAAATCTTAAGCATCACTTCAAATATTTAAGCATAATCGGGGAAAACTACATAACATGGAATAACAACTTGATTGAGTACCTTGCATGTGAGGGATTAGATAAAATCCTTGAAGGAGAAAATTCAGGAATGTCAGTTGTTGACCCAGAAGAGATGTCAATGAAAAAAATCAAAAGTAAATCGAATAATCAAACACCACCTTGACGATGGTTTACAAACTGAATATTCAAATGCAAAAGATCCCAAGATTTTGTGGGACAAACTTGAGGCAAGATTTGAACATCAGAGGAAAGTCTTGTTGCCCTCACTAATGGATCAGTGGAACAAATTGAGGTTCCAAGATTATAAAAGTGTTGTTGCATATAACTCTGCCATGCATCAAATTATTGCTCAATTAGAATTTTGTGGCATGATTATAACCGAAAAAGAAAAACTTAAAAAAACTTTTTCAACTTTTCATGCATCCCAAGTTTTGTTGCAACAACAGTACAGAATGAGAGAATTTTCTGAATATTCTGATTTAGTGGCAGCCCTCCTAGTAGCAGAACAAAACAATGAGCTACTTATTAAAAACCACCAGTCACGTCCAACGGGAACAATGGCTTATCCTGAAATAAATACCACAACATTTAATCAAAGGCGTGGTGGTTATAATCGTTATAAAAAACGTGGAGGTTTTAATCGTTTTGAGGGTCCTAGTCGTGGTGGATATCACGGTCGAAACAATTTTGAAGGTACTAATCGTGGTGGATATCATGGTCAAAACAATTTTGAGGGTACTAGTCGTGGTGGATATCACGGTCGAAACCACTTTCGTGGTAGAGGCCGTGGACGAAGTTATGTAAATAATTATAAATTTCCCAGATATGACCAATCTAACAAAAATTGTCAAGGTAGGGGTAATTATACCCAAGAGGGTCCCTCGAAGAATCATGATGATTTATGCTATAGATGTGGAAAGAAAGGACATTGGTCTAAGACGTGTAGAACGCCGGAACATTTATGTAAAAGAGACCAGACATCTATAGAAGGAAAGGGAAAAGAAGTGAATTTTAATGAGATTGAACCCATGAATGATAATACCTATCTCGAGGCTGCTGATTTCGTTGAAGGGACCATGGATTGAATAATTTTTATATAATGTGTGATATGCTTATATTACCTTTATATTTACATTATGTACTAAATTAATATGTGTGTAATTTTCAATGCTTGTATGAAATAATAATGTTAAATATGTTGTGTTTTACTCTTTAACCTTGTTTATATTTTTAAGAAGGTTAGACATGGAACATTTCAAAGACATTTGCATTCCAGACAGTGGAACTACCCACACAATCCTCAAATGTAAGAAATATTTTACTGAAATAAATCCTACTAAAGGTGTAATAAATACAATTTCAGGTCCTGCAGACTTGATTGAAGGAACAGGTAATGCTATGTTCATATTACCAAATGGAACAAAGTTTGTCATTAATAATGTTTTATACTCTCCAAAATCAAAGAGAAATTTGTTGAGTTTTAATGACATATATCGTCAAGGATATGATACTGAAACTGCAACCAAAGGCAATATGAAATATATTAACATTACTACTAATGTTTTGGGAAAGAAGAAAATTTTAGAAAAATTACCAAAATTGCCTTCTGGATTACATTATACTTATATACATAAAATTGAATGTAATTTGGTTGTAAAAGATCTCAAAACGATGACTTTATGGCACGATCGTTTAGGTCACCCTGGTTCAACAATGATGCGCAAAATAGTTGAAAGCACCCATGGTCATCCATTGAAAGGTTTAAAACTTACAAAAGGAGAAAAACCATGTGAAGCTTGCTCTCTTGGCAAACTAATAACAAAACATTCGCCAGTAAAGATTCAGACAGAATCACCTGCATTTCTTGAAAGAATTCAAGGTGATATATGTGGACCTATCCATCCACCGTCAGGACCATTCAGGTACTTTATGGTATTAATTGATGCATCTAGTAGATGGTCATATGTATGTTTACTGTCAAGTCGTGATATGGCATTTGCAAAATTTCTTGCACAAATAATTAAACTAAGGGCTCAATTCCCTGATTTTTCTATAAAGAAAATTAGACTTGACAATGCTGGTGAATTTACATCTGAATCATTTAATAATTATTGCATGTCAATTGGAATTACTGTTGAACATCCTGTTTCTCATGTGCATACACAAAATGGTTTAGCCGAGTCTTTAATCAAACGTCTTCAATATATTGCTAGACCATTAATTATGAAAACTAAACTACCAGTTACTGTTTGGGGTCATGCAATTTTACATGCTGCAGCACTCATCCGTCTAAGGCCAAGTGTTAATCATAAACATACCCCTTATCAACTTGCAATTGGTAAAGAACCAAATATTTCTCATTTAAAGATATTTGGTTGTGCAGTATATGTCCCAATATCTCCACCACATAGAACAAAGATGGGACCTCAAAGGAGGTTGGGAATATATGTGGGGTATGAATCACCTTCTATTATTAGATATCTTGAACCTTTAACAGGTGATGTTTTTCAGGCAAGATTTGCTGATTGTCATTTTGATGAAACAAAATTTTCAACACTAGGGGGAGAAAATAAAATATTAGAAAAGGAGATAACATGGTCTGTACCACATTTATTACATTTGGACCCATATAATAAATCATGGGAAGAAAATGTAAAGAAAATTGTGCACTTACAAGATTTAGCAAATCAATTGCCAGATTCTTTTACTGATTTGAAAAGAGTGACAAAGTCACACGTACCAGCTATAAATGTCCCATCTCGGATTGAGATTTCAAATCTAAATGATGTAGCAAGTACATCTAAGGCACACTTAAAACGTGGTCGACCGATGGGGTCCAAAGACAAAAATCCCCGAAAAAGAAAAGGAATAGAAAAGGTGAATATGATTGAAAGTGATCTTGAAAAGACACTAGATAATAATATATCCACAATTGAAAAACGTGTTCTCGAAGAAGCACGAGATGATGATAATGAGGTCATTGAAAATGAAAATCAAAGTAAGAATGATCTCGAGATTTCAATTAATTATATTGATACTGAAACTTTGTGGAACCGAAAAGGTATGGATATAGATGAAATATTTTCATTCTCCATTGCATGTGAAATCATAAATGAAAATGATGACCCAGAACCCTGAACTATGAATGAATGTCAAAATAGACATGATTGGAAAAATTGGAAGGATGCTATAGATACTGAGTTAAATTCTCTTAATAATCGAAAAGTATTTGGCCCTATTGTAACTATACCTAAAGGTGTGAAACCTGTTGGGTATAAGTGGGTCTTTGTGAGAAAACGAAATGAGAAAAACAAGATTGTCAAATACAAAGCTCGTCTTGTTGCACAAGGTTTTTACCAAAGACCAGGAATCGATTATGAGGTAACATATTCTCCTGTTATGGATGCCATTACTTTTCGTTATTTAATTGGTTTATCAGTATTTAATAATCTTGATATGTACCTTATGGATGTTGTTACTGCTTATTTGTATGGATCACTTGATAGTGATATATACATGAAAATCCCAGAAGGATTTAAGATACCTGGGACATCAAAGCCGAAAGAAATGTATGCAATTAAGTTGCAAAGGTCATTGTATGGGCTAAAACAATCAGGGCGCATGTGGTATAACAGACTAAGTGAATATTTGCTTAAAGAAGGCTATGATAATAATCCTATTTGCCCTTGTGTTTTTATAAGAAAAACAATATCCGGATTTGTAATAATTGCTGTTTATGTTGATGATTTAAATATTATTGGGACTAATAAAGAAATCAGAGAAGCGAGAAATTATTTAAAGAAAGAATTTGAAATGAAAGATCTGGGAAAAACTAGATTCTGCCTTGGTTTACAGATTGAGTATACTAAAAATGGTATATTGGTACATCAATCAAATTATACAGAAAAGGTATTAAAAAGGTTCAACATGGACAAGGCAAATCCTTTGAGTAGTCCAATGATGGGCAGAACACTTAATATTGAAAAGGATCCTTTTAGGCCTAAGGAAAGTAATGAGGAGGATCTTGGCTCAGAAGTGTCATACCTTAGTGCCATTGGGGCACTCATGTATCTTGCTAACTATACAAGACCTGATATAGCTTTTGCAGTTAATTTACTAGCAAGATTCAGTTCATGTCCTACAAAAAGACATTGGAAAGGAATAAAACAGATATTTCGATATCTTCGAGGTACATCTGATCTTGGCTTATTTTATTCTAACAATACAAAACCAGTTTTGCTTGGTTATGTAGATGCAGGTTATTTGTCAGATCCACATAATGCTAAATCACAGACTGGATATATATTTACATATGGTAACACTGCAATATCATGGAGATCACAAAAGCAAACACTTGTAGCAACTTCTTCAAATCATGCTGAAATAATTGCTCTTCATGAAGCAAGCAAAGAATGTAGATGGTTACGATCAGTAACTAGACATATCCAAGGAGCATCTGGTTTACCAATTGATAATAATCAAACAATTTTGTATGAAGACAACGTTGCATGTGTTACCCAGATGAAAGAAGGTTACGTCAAAAGCGACAGAACCAAGCATATCCCTCCAAAGTTCTTCTCATTCACACAAGAACTCGAAAGAAACAAAGAAGTTGATATTCAATACATTCGTTCAAATGATAATGCGGCAGATCTCTTCACAAAGGCACTACCTACATCAGTTTTCAAGAAACATGTACAAAATATTGGAATGCGTCAACTTCGAGATCTTTAAAGAATATCTAAATGTGTTCTATTGAGAGGGAGCATCATGTTGTACTCTTTTTTCCTTATTAAGTTTTTTATCCCAATGGGTTTTTCCTAATAAGGGTTTTAACGAGGCAACATATGTTCCATAAGAATCTCTTCAACAAGATTTCAATGGAGCACATTGATAGATATTTCAAAGGGGAAGTGTTATAATATTGTTATATATTATAACATTATTATTATTTAAATATCTATCTAGAAACATTAATGTCAAAGGTAAATACCTTGATGTCAAAGGTAAATACCTTAATGTCAAATATGAATACTATTATGTCAAAAAGTGAATAGTAAAATTAGTATAATAATTGTATTCCAAGTAGTATAAATACACCCATGGTTAATGTATTTAAACACACTTTCAAGAAAGGAAATACACTTTCATATATACATTTAAACTTGAATGATATCATAATACTCTCTTTTATTCGATCCGAATATCCAATTTTTCTCAACAATAACAATATTATAACAATTAGTAATTACATCAATAGTGACACTATCTTTTTCAAAACCTATCCTTACAATGAAATTTCAAAGTCATAAGAAGGCGAAAACATATTAATTAACCAAATAATAATAACTTACATAACCCAAACTTCAACTCAAATGTATCAATGTTCACACACACACCATTATCTTCAACTCACAAATCATTATTATTATTATTATATATAGATCCATTTGTATTGCACAGTTTGCACCATACACATTTTCTATTTCCTTCTAATTCTCCAAAATTCTATCAAAAAATGAATCTGACAAGTTCAACATGTTTTCATGTTTTCCTTCTCTTTGCTGCTACACTAACACTACTATGTCTCCAACATAAGAATACTGCTAGTGCCTTAGGAAATGACACAGACAAATTGTCATTACTAAGATTCAAAGAAACAATAGTAGAGGACCCTTTTGATATCTTGAAATCTTGGAACACTTCAACTTACTTTTGCAACTGGCATGGAGTCACGTGCAGTCTCAAGCATCAAAGGGTCACTTCTTTGAACCTACAAGGGTATGCCTTACTTGGATTCATACCACCTGAAATCGGACACCTCACATTTCTGAGATATGTTAACCTTCAAAACAACAGCTTCTATGGCGAAATTCCACAAGAAATTGGCCATTTGTTCAGGCTGCAGGAGCTGTATCTGACCAACAACACATTAAAGGGTCAAATTCCAACAAACTTGTCTAGTTGTTCAAACCTCGAGAGATTGAGTTTAACAGGAAACAAACTAGTTGGAAAGATACCAAAGGAGCTTGGCTATCTAACTAAGCTAGAAATTCTATCTATTGGCATGAACAAATTGAGTGGTGAAATTCCTGCATCTATAGGAAATCTTTCATCTCTTAGAGTTCTCACTTTAGGAATCAATAATTTGGAGAGAAACGTACCTGAAGAGATAGGCTATCTGAAAAGCTTGACACATATCCCTATTGCATCCAACAAACTATATGGTATGCTTCCTCTTACATTATTTAATATGTCATCTCTCACTTTCTTCTCAGCTGGTGTCAACCAATTTAATGGCACTTTACCTGCCAACATGTTTCTCACACTCCCTAATCTCCAACAATTTGGCATTGGTATGAATAAGATCTCGGGCCCTATCCCGATTTCGATATCGAATACGACACAATTGATGTTATTTAACATCCCTAGGAATAACTTTGTGGGACAAGTTCCAACTGGAATAGGAAATCTCAAAAACATCTGGTCCATTGCTATGGAATATAATCATCTAGGGAGTAATTCATCCAAGGATTTGGATTTCTTGACATCTTTGACAAATTGCACAAATTTACAAGTGTTGGATTTGAATCTAAACAACTTTGGTGGTTCTTTACCAAACTCTGTAGCTAACTTTTCAGGTCAATTAAATCAGTTTTACATCGGTGGAAATCAGATTATCGGTACTATTCCTTCGGGATTAGGAAATCTCATCAACTTGATTGGCTTTGACTTGGAGTTCAACCTTCTCTCAGGCTCCATTCCAACTTCTTTTGGAAATTTTGAAAAGATACAATCATTGACATTGAATGTAAACAAACTTTCAGGAAAGATTCCATCATCAATTGGCAACCTTACTCAGTTATTTCAACTTGACCTGTCAAACAATATGCTCGAAGGAGGCATTCCTCCTAGTATTGGAAATTGCCAAATGTTACAATACTTGGACATATCAAATAACCACCTTAGTGGAACCATTCCTTGGCAAGTCGTTGGTCTTTCCTCTTTGTCATTGTTACTCAACTTATCCCATAATTCATTTAGTGGAAGCCTACCCTTTGAAATTGCCAACCTGAAAAGCATCAATAAATTGGATGCTTCTAAAAACTCTCTGTCTGGTGAAATTCCTGCAATAATCGGACAGTGCATAAGTTTGGAATATCTTAACTTAAAAGGGAATTTTTTCCAAGGAGCCGTGCCTTCATCTTTGGCTTCATTGAAAGGCCTTCAATATTTAGATTTGTCACTGAACAACTTGTCAGGGTCAATTCCAAAAGGTCTAGACAGTCTTCCTGTTTTACAGTACTTGAACATTTCTTTTAACAGGTTAGATGGTGAAGTACCAACAGAAGGTGTGTTTAGAAATGAAAGTGCAATATCTGTGAAAAACAATAGTGACCTTTGTGGTGGTATTACAGGGTTACATCTACAACCATGTGTTGTCAAAGATAAGGCACAAAAAGACCAAAAGGATTGGAAGATAATAGTAATAGCAATTTGTGTGGTTTTTTTTCTTCTTTTGTCATCTTTCTCTATTGCAATCTTTTGGAATAAAAAAACACATTTGAGAACTTCCAATTTTCCATCAACAATAGATCACCTTCCAAAGGTCTCATACAAAACACTTTATCAAGCAACAGGTGGATTCTCTTCCAACAACTTGATAGGATCTGGTGGTTTTGGAGTTGTATATAAAGGATTTCTTGAGTCAGAAGAAAGAGTTGTTGCTATAAAGGTCTTGAACCTTCAAATCAAGGGAGCGCACAAGAGTTTCATCGCTGAATGTAATTCACTCAAAAGTATCCGTCATAGGAATCTTGTCAAGATTCTAACATGTTGCTCAAGTATGGATTACAGTGGTAACGAATTCAAAGCTTTAGTTTTTGAATACATGGAACATGGAAGCTTGGATAAAAGGCTGCTTCCCGGCTCCGAAATCGGAGAACAACCAAATTTGAACCTTCTTCAAAGACTAAATATTCTCATAGATGTTGCTTCTGCAGTACACTATCTACACTATGAATCTGAGCAGCCAATCATTCACTGTGATTTGAAGCCAAGCAATATCCTTCTTGATAATGACATGGTTGCTCATGTGAGTGATTTTGGACAAGCAAGACTTCTATTTGCCATCAATGGTATCTCTGATCTGCAAACTAGCACAATTGAATTCAATGGAACTATTGGATATGCCCCTCCAGGTATAGCTCGATACCATTTAATTTATGTTTTTGAATTCGTCTGGTAAACTAAAAATTCCCACATTTCTGGGGAATCGGGTATAAGTGCAGTTTCTAAACATTCACTCTCTTCAACTCGCTGAGGAGCCTTTTAACTAAGGACATAACCATGAGAGTTTGTACAAGACCTAAAGTGGACGATACTTCGTAAAAGAAGTACAATGTACTTGAGGTCGGAACAAAAATGTATTTAAATTTTAACTGTAAGCCTTATAAGCAACGTGTTTAATTTTTGTATGGTTAATCCTAAAGTACATAGTTTTCAGAGTATGGAATTGGATGTCAAGTTTCAGCAGAGGGTGATGTGTATAGCTTCGGAATCTTTTTACTGGAAATGCTAACCGGAAGAAAACCAACAGATGAAATGTTTACCAATGGTATGAATCTGTACTCTTTTGTCAAGGTTTCACTACCAGATAAAGTGCTAGATATTGTAGACTCAACTCTACTCGCAAGAGAATTGAAACAAACAACTGTATCAACAACAGCAGCAGAAAGAAATATTAGCGATCAGAAGCTAAGCCACTTGCATCCTAATGATTTGAAGAAGTGCTTACATGAACTTTTTCACATTGGACTTGCATGTTCAGTGGAGTCACCGAGAGAGAGAATAAATATGAAAGATGTCATCAGGGAGCTAGATGTAATTAAAATTGCTCTTTCTAGGAAGTAGATCAATTGAGACTTTTTAGATGTGTGTGTTTCTCGGCGAAGTTTTAAGTGACGCTGTTGAATCTGTGACGCTAAGATTTAACAACCTGATAACAATCTATGTATTCATTTTGCTGATTATAAGCAACATCATATTTGAACTTTTCAAAATAAATGGAAAATGTCTAGTTTGTTCTACATGAAGCTTGATGCAAGAAAACATATGCGTGTGATGCTATAGTAGTAAAATTACTTAGGTTATTTCAAACACAGGTAAATTCCTTGAAGATTGAAATTGAAAATAAAATGAAACGCAGTAGATAAAACTAAAAAATAAAATAATCAATAGATAACATGATACGAAATTCATAACTACCTGTTTGAATCAGAACCATATTTTCTTTCCAGAGGCTCTATGGTTCACCTGCACTTGATACCAAGAAGAGGATTGTAAATGTCAATAAACTCAATCGATATAAAGAAACTAAAAATTGGTCATTCAAAATTTTGTTTTACTTTCATCTTCAAACCTTTCATGAATTCATGTGGTTTGCTCGTGAGGATGACCAGCGGGCAACCCGGCGGTGGTGAAAAGGGAGGTTTCGCGGAGAGAGATGAAGGGAGGTGAAGGTCGAGTTGTGGTGGAAAGGTTTTGGAATGAAGCAAAATTGGAAGTGTGAATTTTAGTGTCGTTGAATTTTCACTTTTAATTTTTTTATAAAAATATCAGGTTGCTTCGTACAATGGGATGTTAGAAATACACGGGAATGTAGAAAGACTTTGATTTTTATTTTAAGTGTGTCTATAAAGTAATACGATGAATTGATATGTAAAATTTTTTACACTAATAATATATATTAATTAATTTTTAATATATACATAACATTATTATGCATAAATTTTTGTACTCTTTGCAAAAGATTCACTGTTGCTAATGCTAGAAAATTAAAAATTTCAAAAATAAATGATATGAAAACATGTTGATTGTCGGAATACGTTTTTCCATATCTAACAACTTTACTTGAATTAACTTTGAGGGTTGCCTTATCTCACAGTAAAACCTTCAGCCCTTAGCCCCACTAGTGGGGAAATCTCAATTAAGTCTGCACATGCATGTTTACTTCATACTCACAGATACACCAGAACATCAGGTGGCATAGGCATCGACTTCCCTTCTTGTGCACGAATCTAGAAATTCACAGACACACCTTTCTTAACAAATACTTCGGTATGTCAAAATATATCAAATAAAAGTCATGTATGTATTTGAAGCTTAAAAGCTCTTACAGTGAACTGTATGTTTCCCAACTGTATACAAGCACCCTTTATGGCAAATAGGGAAAACTTTATCAATATGAAATAAGAGAATCATAAGCTGGTATTTAAGGATAATATGATACTCTACTGGAAACATATGTTGGCCTAATCCATCAATTGGAATACTAAGGAGAAAATCTTGAGCATGTATTGCTTGCAAACAACCAAAAATTGTTTTTTGTCTTGTGGGCATGTCAAACTTTACATTCATGTCCTAAAAACTTTTATTAAAACAGACACTCGCCAAAACATGTTATGTTTTAGGAGGGACGATGTCCTTGCTGGTAAAAGTGTTAAGGTCAAAACTAGGAATCACAACCCTAAGATTATCCAAAGCTCTGTCAAAATCAAAGTTCATATCATACATCCCATCGTCTTTCAATATATGATCCTGTAACATCTACAAAAAATATAGAAGCCACAAAAGCGTAAGAGGCACAACATCTACTATCGAGTACAAACCTCTTTCCCCCAACTCTAATAGGTAAAGAAGTCACCCTCCATTAAAGGTCCTCGAAGAAAGAACCTCCAGCAACCACGATGTTTTCAACTACCCTTCGCAACTCTTTGTCAAACCAAATAATTTCTTTATCCATATGATTAAGTTGACAATTTCTTAGGCCAAAAAAATTTTGGTGATACTCATACAAGATCGGAGTAGAAGAAGCTCACTTTGAGGATCCCTTAGTCGTGGAAAGAGGTGCATTAACTCAATAACTCTGATTGCTCTCTTCATGGGCAACCCCTAGATAAAGCATTCATCTCGACTAACAGCTTCTCCAAGTAACTTCATCCCCAACATCGGCCTCCCAATGTCCGAAGAGAATAACTCCCCACAAAATTTACTACCATCTCACAAAGGCCAAAAGATCTCAGTTTTATGAATACTCAATTCGAGACCTAATCCTGGACCGGTCTCTTGAATAAAGTCAATGGTTTTAACCACCTCCTCTGAATCTCATATGATGGTACTATCATCAAGATACCATGCATGAAGAATAAGCTTATAATTGTCTATGATCTTATGAATAAGTTGATTTAGCATAAGATAAAAAATGAGCGACCCTAACGGGTCACCTTATTGCACTATAGTGGCTAACATAATATGCTCATTCCTGAGGTATAACCTTGATGCCTGACCATAAATAGACTCAATCATGAGGAAATATATTGGTATTTCACCCTCACATCTCGTAGTAGGGATGATTTATCTGCCATGTTGAAATTATTCGTGAAATATATCATGAGCATATCCAAAGAGCTATCTCGATGTCGCTTGCTAAACACCTTGTTGGCACTGTGAAAAATAGCCTCAACACCACCCGATACCCTAACCCTAAACTGAAAGTCATTGAGATATTGCGTCACTTCTTTACTCACTTATTTCATTGCAACCTTGTATACCAACCACCTCCAAATAAAACCCACAATAATTTGTCGTATCCCACCCTCGAATTTTAATAACGAAGTCAAAAGTGCAGAGGCAATGAACTTTGTCAAATTTACCGGGCATCTACCTCTCAACCATAGGTTCGCAACTAGAGTGATTTCGCACAAGAGATCTTTAGACAAAACATAATCTTTTCCACATTGTGCATCTAATAAATGTTGTGCTCACAAACCATCTCTACCACATGAAGTCTCGTTGGGATATGATTTAATGCATTTGAAAATAGTATCCACTTCAACCATTATAGGAGCGTCAGAGAACAAGGTGATCAACATGGAAAGAGGTGTTTTGTACGAGTGTTTAGCCTCAAAAACCTCCATTGTATGTGCATTATAAGAGAAATCTGGATGAGCCCAACACTTTCACAACCGATGTGAAGTGGCCATCTACAACCTTGTGAAGGCATTTCTTGACGTTAGAGCTCAACTTTTCATTTTTCTCCTTAATATGAACTCCTCTATGACCCAAATTGTATTTCTCAAAGCTGCCTAACACATTATAAACTAACTTGGCTAGACCATATGTATCTTTCCAAGTAGCTAGGTGCTCCAAAATATGTTGTTGTTGCAAGAACTTTTGATTTCCAGACTTACAATTCTATTTATTTTGAGGTTTGACCGTCAGTAAAATGCAACAAGGAAGAAGTAATAATTGATCTCAAGCATCTACAAATTTCAGCTCAACAACCACCTTATATAGAGCATCTTCTAATGCTTTAGAAAAAGTAAGACGACACTAAAGAGGTATGTTTTTCACAATGTAGATATGTGTTATGAAGACTATCTTTAAGAATCTTACATCCAATACAAGCCCCTTGATTTTTAACTTAATTTCAAAATAGTTTTTCAGTAAAAACCAAAATTAAAAAATTAAAATTTAAAATTATTGTTTTTTTCAAGTTAATACACCACCTCTGTTAATGGTCGTTGACCACTGCTCCAATCACTATTATAACCACTACTATGATCACCACTTCGACCATCTTTGATCATTACTCTGACCACCACTACGACCACCTCCGACCATCGCCAACCACAACCCCTAATAACCATTTTTTCTACCTAGGATCTATAATTTGAACATCATTCTAACAACAACCACCCATCACTCTGGTCACCGTCAACCACCACCACGTTGACCATCGTTGATCATCGATCTGACCACTAATCACCATCATCCTTTACCACTTTAACCACCACTCGGACCACCGTAAATTAGTATTGGTCATCACCACCAACCACCACTCTAACGACTGGTAATCATCACTTTGAGATGCATTAGCTGACACCCACCATTTTTAACTACTATTATTAAAACTAATATTACACAAGTATATTTTATATTTAAAATATTTTAGCATAGATTTTTTTACTAGTCAAGTTTATCATAGGAACAATTATAAGGGATAAAAGTGTAATTAATTTTAAAAATAGTTTTTAGAAGGATTATGAACAAGCCCGTGAATATGCGGATTTAACCCTTATAACTCAGTGTCTAAACAATCAAACTCACACGGGTCAAAATTCAAGTGTACTAAACAAAAATTGTCCAAAACCCACATAGGGTTGCAGGTTAAATGGGTCTATCCTTGTTCATCAGTTCATATACTTAACACTAATTATGATTATTCTTACTTTTATCTGAAAGATATCACAATATTAAATTTAACTAATTGTTAAGTAACAAACAACCATTTATCCATTGTATAAAATGTATCACTGCTAAAAAAGGCAATTTCAGACAGATTTTGAAAGACTTTTAGACATTTCTCTGCATAGATTATAAATGGAACTTAATTTCGCACGAATTTCAGACACAATACATTATGTTTGAAATACTCTCGTTGCAAATTATAAAATTCGTCCCAAATATATTTTGCACGATCTTAGACGAAATTGTTGTGTTAAAGTGGGTACTCATCCAAATTCCACATCGAGTAATGTGAAGAAAAAAATGAGTAAAAGATTATTATAAATATAGAGAGTTAGTTTGATTTTATTTACCACAACAATTCTAGTCTTTTGGGTGTATTGGAGATTTGGGTAATTGTGTGTCTAGAGGGGTTTACAATTTTTCCATACAAAAATTGTGGCTGAGAGGGTTTTCTATTTTTTCGTCCAAAAATGGTTGTTGAGAGGGTTTTCTATTTTTCCGTCCAAAAATAGTTGTTGAGAGGGTTTTCTATTTTTCCATCCAAAAATAGTTGTTAAGAGGGTTTTTTATTTTTCTGTTCAAAAATAGTTGTTGAGAAGGTTTGCAATTTTTCCGTTCAAAAATTGCAAGTTAGTAATAAATTTTGATTGTGAGTTTATTTTATTTTATTTGTATCAATTATTGGAGATTTACTCTGGTTTATATTCCCATCAAGTGACATCGGAGCAAAGGTTCCGATCAAGGGAGGAAATCACATGTTTGCTATCATCGTATTTGATTTGAATTTTATTTTCTTAAACAATATTATGGCTACATTGAAGTTGGATATTCCTTTGTTTGATGGGAGAATAAATTTCCCCTTATGGTAATGCACGATACAAGACTATTTGGTCCAACAAGGTCTTGATTGTGCTTTGGAAAAGGAAAAACCAAGTGAGATGAAAGATTAAGATTGGAATTTAATACAAAAAAGGCGATGAGTACAATTTGGTTGGCACTTCCTCCACAGATTAAAGCGACTGTGTTGAAAGAACCTCCCCAAAGAAATTGTGGGATTTGTTAGAAAGCAAGTTTGCATCAACCATATTAACCAATCGATTGATGATGAAAATGAATTTATACTCATTGAAGATGAAAGATGAAGGTAATGTATTTAATCATATAAATAAATTTAATAAGTTGGTATCTAGAATCATGAATGCAGGGGAAGATATCAAAGATGAAGAGCAAGCACTACTTTTGTTGGCTTCACTACCTAAATCTTACAAATCATTAGTGCAATCAATGTTAGCAGGGAAGAGCACACTACAGTTAGATGAAGTAGTGAAATCATTGAATGAGAGTCAACAAATGATGGGTACTGATCAATCTCCCGAAGAAAATTAGGTACTAGTAATCAAAGGAGGACACAACAAGACTATGATGATCAATATGGTAGAAGTTTTCAACCAAGAGATATGACTTATGTCAAGTGTCATTATTGTCAACAATTTGGTCACGTGCAATCTAGATGTCCAGAATTTATAGAGGATGTGCGAAGCATAAAGAAGAAGACAAAATAATTGAAAAGTGTTCCTTTTACAAATGTGATTAGTTGTGTAGACGATCTTTTAGCTTGTGAGAATGAAGGTGACTATGAAGTGAAAAGATGTGGGACTTTAAATGAAAGGAGGATACGTTGTGTTAAAGTGGGTACTCATCCAAGTCCCACATCGAGTAATGTTAAGAAAAAAAGAGTAAAAGATTATTATAAATATAGAGAGTTAGTTTGATTTTATTTACTATAACAATTCTAGTCTTTTGCGTGTATTGGGGATTTGGGTAGTTGTGTGTCTAGAGATGGTTTACAATTTTTCCGTACAAAAATTGTGGTTGAGAGAGTTTTTTATTTTTCCGTCAAAAAATAGTTGCTGAGAGGGTTTTCTATTTTTCCGTCCATAAAACAGTTGTTGAGAGGGTTTTTTATTTTTCTGTCCAAAAATAGTTGTTGAGAGGGTTTTCTATTTTTCCGTTCAAAAATAGTTGTTGAGAGGGTTTGCAATTTTTTTGTCCAAAAATTGCAAGTTAGTAATAAATTTTGATTGTGAGTTTATTTTATTTTATTTGTATCAATTATTAGACATTTATTCTGATTATATTCTCATCAGAAATAAAGGCCGTTAAAAAAGTTCTTATTCCAAATATTTCACCCAAATTATGTCCCTAATATTTTTTCAAAACAAATGTTTAAATATTGATGTTTTATATCACTTTGTTTTATAACATTCAATAAAATAATACAAAAAAAGTTTAATTACAAAAAATAGATTGTAGAAGAATTAGTTGCAATAACTTTAACAATATTAACAATATTAATCAAGTGAAATCACTTCTTATTCCTATAAAATTATAATATGATGGCTTTATATAAGCCTTATAAATTGAATAGAAACCTATGAGAATAATAAGGAATAAATTATAATAACCCATAATACTTATTCAACTTTTCTAAAAACTAACTTATTAAACTAAGCTAAATTTACGTTTCTATTTATAACAATGGCTAAGTCTTTTGAAATATAACAACAAATTCCTCTTCTTAAACTAAAATACTCATTGAACATACAATTTAATTTTCAAATGGTTGTACTCCAAGTAGCCTCTTAAGTTTCACAAACTGATTCAATTTTAATGGATTTGTCCTAATGTCTGCAACGTGTTCTTATGTTCCATAGAAAACCAACTTTACCGCTCTTTAATTTGAAAATCACGTAAATAATGATATCTGACATCAATATATTTAGTCCTCCGATACATGACATGATTTTTAGAAAGCTTAATTGATGAATTGTTGTCACAAAGAATATCAATACACTCGTAATTTTCATCTCCAACTTGTTCAAGAGCACCCTTTATCCAAACACAGAGGCAAACACATGAGGTTACCGCTATATATTTAACTTTAGTAAAGGATAAGGTAACAATGGCTTGCTTCTTCGAACTCCAACAAAGTGCTGCCCAACTTAGTAGAAAAACATACTCTGGAGTATTCTTTTTATCGTCTATATCTATTGCATAATCACTGTCAGTATATGCCAAAAGCTTTGAGACAGTCCTTCTTCTATAAAACAAACAAAACTCTAGAGTACCTCATAAATACCTCAAGGCTCTTTTAGCAATCTACATGTGTTCCTCCTTTGGATTAGCTATGTAATGTGAAATAAAACACACTACGTACATTATATTTAGGCGTGTAGCTTTAAGATACAAGGTTCTTCATTATTCTTAGTATATATATCAAGTCATCAACATAAATAATTACCATGATTATTATATCTTATCTTCTTTTGATGAATAAATTATGGTCATGTTTGCTCTTTGTAAACCCTTGTCGTTGGAAATAACTACCGATTCTGCTAAACCATGTTCTTGGCACCTATTTGCCATATAAGGTGTTGTTCAATCTATATACTTTATTTTCCTTGCAGTGTTTAATGAAGCCCTTAAGTTGATCCATATATACCTTTTCCTTCAATTCTCCATATAAGAAGACACTTTTCACATCCAACCAGTACACATTCTGGCCTTTTTCTACTGCCACAACCAACAAAAATTGAATTGTGTCGCATCGTGCTACGGAAGTATATACTTTATTATAGTTTACCCCTTTTGTCTGTGTATACTCTTTTTGCAACAAGTCGAGCTTTGTAATTATCAACATTGCCTTCTTCATTTAATTTGGTTTGTAAATCCAATTCAGTCAAATTTTCTTGGCCTATGTTGGTAGATTCATTAACTCCCATGTTTTATTATTTTTGATGGCATATATATCATGTTTCATGACTTCTATCCATTTTATATCATTCAGAACTTCCTTGTAATTTTTAGGATCATCATTTGACATGAATAAAAATGTTATGGCCTCTTGTTCTTCTTCAGAAAGACCTTCACCACTTTCGTAGTCCTGTTGGCTAGTCGTTCCTTATGTTTTTGTTCCTCATATTATAATGTATGTTCATGGTTTCCAACATCATTCACTTCTACTTATATATCTAATTATTCATCAGAATCCTCCATGTTATTACCATTGTATCCCAAATCAAGATTAATTTCTTTTGCTTTTTTTTTTTGAATTTACGTTCCAATTCCATTTTTCTCATTCTTCAAATTTATTATGGTTTTCTTCAATATTGGATCATACAATCGGTAAAACTTTTATTCATCACTCATTTCTATTAAGATACATTTGTGACTTCTATCATAAAGTTTAGTTCTCTTCTGCTCATATATATGTATGTGTGCAATGGATCCAAACACCCTAAAATAGTTAACCCTAGGTTTCAGTCCAATCCATCTTTCTTCCAGTACCATTTTTTACAGCTTTAGTAAGGTTTCTGTTAATCACATGATTTGTCCACTTTGCAGCTTCTACCCATAAGTTCTTCGGAATCTCTTTCTTATTAAGTAAGCAGCACACCATATTCATAATTATTTGATTTCTTCGTTCGGCTACCCCGTTTTGTTATAGTGTGAAAAGAAATATTAATTATTGTTAATTATATTCGCTATGCACAACTGATTGAACTTGTTTGAGGTGAATTCACATCCTCTATCTGTTCGTAAACAACATATATGTTTTTGAGCTTCTTTCTCAACTAGATTTTTGAAGCACTATAATATCTCAAATGTTTCCCTTTTTCCTGCAATAAAATAAATCCAAATTTTACAACAATATTCATCTAAAAATACTAGAAAATATCTCTTACCACTAGGAGAGATTGGAGTGATTGGACCACCCGGATCTGCATGCACAAATTGAAGTTTTTCTAATGCTCTCCAATGACTTTTATTTGGTATTTTGTCTCGGTGTTGCTTTCTAATATTACACACTTCACAAACCTTTGTAACTTTTTTGAACTTTGGTAGCCCCTTCACCATTTGTTTCTTCTGCATAAAAATAATGAACTTATGATTTACATGTATGTATGTACCTTCTATGTCATAGGTCTTTCAAGTTCTCCTCCTCGACCTTTAAGCATTTTCGTGGAAGCGGTTTTAGTGTAGCATGAATCACAAACATCTGGTTCAGAGTCATGTTGATGTCTATAATTTCCCATCTCTGACGATGATAAATTTTGCATGCACCTTCTTTTATTATGATTACTCGACGTCTTTCTTGAAGTTGGCCTATGCTTGATAAATTGTTGGATAAGTCTGACACAAAGTAAACATCACTCACAATTTGAATGATTCATTCCACTTCAAAATGACACTTCCTTTTCCAATTACTTACATTCTTGAGTTGTTCCCAATCTACCATTACAACTAAAACTTTCATCTAGTTTTACAAACTACCTTTTATTTCCTGTTATGTGATTTGAGCAACCAGAATCGAGAAACCATATCCATTTGCCTTTAATATCTTGAACTTTGGCATGAGCCATTATCAGTAACTCTTCTTGTTAGAAATATTGGTAAAGTCGAATGGATCCAAGATTGAATCGTGAACGAAATCACTTTCCTTAAAAGTATTTCAAGCACTCTCAAATATATCTTGGAGTTGGAACGCATGAATACCCAGGATAATTCATCCTTATATTGAATTTGAACAAGAGTGACGAAAACTCGATTTGTAGCGAAAAAAGTTTGGAATTTGTTCAATAGGATATTCAGTTTCTGATGTGTTTTCTGAATTTCGGAATGAGGTATTTATATGTATGTGCTATTTCACAAGGTTGTGACCCTTGATGAAACAACACCTTTTAACTGAAAGTTGCATTATTTCCAAACGTTGCTTATTTTCATTCCTTCTGCAACACTTCACGAAGTGTTGCTTCTCTTTGAATTCAAAAATCAAACGCATACATCGACTAAAACGAGAGCAATAGTGAACTCGGTCGAAGGCCGCCTGCCGGAGCGCCACCATCGCCACCTCATAATGCCACGAGTAGCCCGATTGCTCCGATGCGTCGTGCCTAAGTGCTTAAGTGCCACCTATAAGCTGCCACTAGCGCCTTTACGCCCACCTCCTCAGACCCGGTATCGAAGTTGATGTCACCGGTGGCGACACCGACAAGGGGTGTATGGAGGAGACAAATGATATAATGCTTGGGACCACCACATTTGTCCATGTGGCACTTTATCCTCTTTTGCCCTTTTGTTGAGTTAATGTTCTTAACTTTTTATAAAGGCTTTGAATGTGAGTAAATCTTTCTATGTATGACTATTTCCCTTACATTTATTAGCATTTACACCATTCCACTTTTCTTATCATTTTGGAACACACACACATGCACATTGAATGTTCACAAATTTACAACACCTCTTCCTCGTCAAACTCTGCATAGTTTGCTTCCTTTTTTAGATTTGGGCATTTAATTTGGTAGTGCCCTTCTTTTTGACACCAATAACATATAATAACACTTATACTTTCAAATGGTTTTTGTTTTCCTCGTACCCTAACATAGATGTTACTTCCTTTTTGTAAATTGTTTCTTCCTCTCCCACGTCCTTAATGTGTGCCATGCTCAACTTGCTGAACTTGTTCTTCACTCCACTCCTCTTTTATTTTTTGCTCATGAACAAGTAGTGAACTTTGCAACTCATCCACAACTAAGAGATCAATGTCCTTAATCTCTTCAATTGAGCATACAACAAAGTTGAAGTTTTCTATCAGATATCTAAGTATCTTCTCAACGGTTTTCACACCATTAGTATTCTCTCTACAATTACTCACGTCATTTGTTGTTTCCATCACTCTTCCAAAATAATCATTCAATGATTCCCCTATCTTCCTCTCTATGGTTTCGAATACCCATCGAAGCCATTGTAACTGCGCCTATTTCACCCTAGTGATTCACTTGTACTTGAATTTTATGGATTCCCACAGTTGTTTAGCTGTTTCTTTTTTAGTAATAGTTTTTAAGACGGATTTGTCAATGGCTTGAAATAGATAGTTAGTTGCTTTCAGATCTTTAATTTTTCTTCATCCAATACTTTTTATTGTGCCACACTTATCTGTCCAGTCTCCTTTGGTTCCTTGATTCCAAATTCAATAACACTCCAATACTCTTTTGCTCGAAGTAGATTCTCTATGATCAAACTCCAACAATCGTAGTCTCAATCAAATGCGGACACATTTGGTGCGGTGAAATTGCTTGATTCAACCATATCACTTCCTTCACTCACTCTAGTATTTTTCCTCTCAAACACTCTTGTTTACTCACTATATTGGGCCCCGTGATTAGAGCTGTCAAAATGGGCTACCCGACCCGGCCCTGATGGGTTCAGTCTTTTTAGGGCTGGGCCAAAAAAGCTTATTTCTTATATGGGCTCGAAAATTACTACCCGAGCCCGGCCCTAGATGAGCTTCGGGCTACCCGACCCTAAATGGGCTTTTTTTTAATAAAAAATAAAAATAAAAATGCCATAATATTTATTATAAATAAAATTAATAATTATATTATTTTAAACATAATACATTTTTATAATATATTTTTAAGTACTATATTATCTTTTATCAATACTATAATGTGTTTTTAAATATAATACATGTCTAAATTGTATAAAATAATACTCGAATATTTAACATAAGAGAAACTAATAGAATACGAAAATATAGTGTTGATTATATTAATGTATAATATTTAAAAGAGAAACATTGAATAGAATATATATAAAATTTAGTGAGGTGAGAAAAATTAATGTGTTATTTTGGAGTAAGATAATATAAGTATTAGTATAACTTTTAAAAATTTATGGTGATATGGGCCTAATGGGCTACCCACGGCCCATATGGGCTAGCCCTAATGGGTAGCGGGCTTTTCAGGGCTGGGCTAAAAAGGCCCTGAAAAATATGGGCTCTAATTTTAAGGTCCAAGCCCTATAATTCTTCGAGCTTGGTGGGCCGGTCCATGTGGGCTAGCCCATTTTGACGGCTCTACCCGTGATAGAGCTCTGATACCAAATGAAGAATTAGTAACTTTAACTTTAACAATATTAATAAAGTGAGATCACTTCTTATTCCTACAAAATGAAAATATGGTGGCTTTTTATTGTTAAGAATAATAAGTTAGGTGTGAGTTTGAGTCTCACATTGGTTATAAATGTGGATACTTGAGCATTTATAAGTGGGAGAACCCACACACCTATCACCTTAAGGTTTTAGGTGGATATGTGATATCTCTCTCACTTGTGTGTTGCTCTTAGCCCAATTTTGATGCTCCTCCTTATGACCCGACAAATGGTATCATAAGTCTTTGATTCGAGTAAAGAGACCAATTTACTTATATCGAAATGCCTAGGAAGAGGTGTCCCGTTGAAATCGAAATGCCCAAAAAGAGGTGTATCGAAATGTCCAGGAAGAGGTGACAACAACAGTATAACTGTATATGGACAAATGAGTTTCCACTTAAAGGGGATCATTGTGGATTCACACACTTGAGGGGGAATGTTAAGAATAATAAATCAAGTGTGAGTTAGAGTTCCACATTGGTTATAAATGTGGAAACTTGCGCATTTATAAGTGGGAGAACCCACACTTATCACCTTAAGGTTTTAGGTGGATATGTAGTGTCTCTCTCACTTGTGTGTTGCTCTTAGCCCAATGTTAATGCTCCTCGTCGTGACCAAACATATATAAGCCTTACAAATCAAATAGAAACCTCATAGAATAATAAGGAATAACAAACTATAATAACTCGTAACACTTATTCAACTTTCTTAAAACCTAGCTTATTAAACTTAACTAAATTAACATTTCTATTCATAACAAAGACTAAGTCTTAGTAAATATACCAACAATTATAATATTACTTGGAATCGAATTTAAGTAATATTTATTTAAAATATATTTAAACTTGTTAGAGGAAGATTTCTACTAAGGAGCATTGAACATTGTGAGATTTTTTTTTCTAGAGTAACACCTTTGTGAGAGACACACCACATACTCACCCAAAACCTTAAGGTGATAGGTGTGTGGGTTTTCCCACTTATAAATGCTCAAGTCACCACATTCCTATCCAATGTGAGACTATTATCCACAATACTCACACTTGTTAATACTTAACACTCCCCCTCAAGTGTGAGTTTATCCACAATGTCTCCCCTTAAGCAGAAGCTTCAACTGTGCAACTATGCAACTGCACCCTTGTACCGTCGTTGACACTCTTCAACGAGACACCTCCTAACCAATACCTGTAGGGAGTACTTTCTATATAAGTAAGTCGGTCCTTTACTCGAACCAAAGACTCTGATACCACTGTTAGGGAAAGATTTCTACTAGGGAGCATTGAACATTGTGAGATTTTTTTCTAGAGCAACACCTTTGTGAGAGACACACCACATACTCACCCAAAACCTTAAGGTGATAGGTGTATGGGTTCTCCCACTTATAAATGCTCAAGTCACCACATTCATATCCAATGTGAGACTATTATCCACAATACTCACACTTGTTAATACTTAACAAAACTTTTTACCAAAAATGAGATAAAAATTATTTATTAAATTGGTGTAGGATCAAGCTTAATTTATAAATATATTAAACTCACATTTTCGAGAAAAAGCTGTATATCAATGAAAATGACAATTATATTACATGAAAGAACTTTATACGCTTATTTGATTATATAAAAAAAAAAGATATTCTATAATAAAACTTATTTTAAAAGAAAAGTAAATTGAATCAAATTCATTTGACACGTAACTCAAGATTTTATAAAAAAAAATTACACAAAACTTATTTGCTTTTATCCAACAAAAAATAGTTTATTGATTCATTATTCATCCATGTTAGATTTGGGATCCTTTCCTATGTGAGAAAGGTCCAAATATGATTAATTCATTTGTCTCAGTTATTGTGGATATGTGAGAAAGACTTAAATATGATTAATCCATTTGTCTCAGGTATTGTGGAAATAATCAACTTAGGGTTAAGAGAGATATAGAGAAAATAAGGATTCAAAAGAGAGAAAAGAAAAGAGAAACTCATTCCCGTTTTTTGCAACCAGTCTTAACACATGCATCTAACTTTTGACCATACAGAATTTCAAAACAACATCTGAGGTGAGAGTTATATGCATTCCACTGAAGTTGCAGATTTGAGAAATTTTTTCAACTTTTTTATTCTTATTTGTAAGTTAGTTTGCTTTGTGATTTGCGACTGTTAGCACTAGTTTGAGAATCATTTTAAGACTCGCTTGTACCCTTAATTGATTATAGTGGAGTTGTTTCTTTTGTCTGGACGACTTGTGATTTTTACTCTAATATTAAAGGGTTTTCCACGTTAAAAATATTGATGTTCTTTTATACCTTTATTTGTTCGATTTATCATCTTATATTTATTGTTGATCCTCAAGATTCGGTTCCTACAAGTCTGAAGAATTTTATATCCGTTGAGAATTGATATGTTATTGTGTTTTAATTTTCCATCAATCCATCCCTTTACAATTTCTCTATAAAATCAACACGCTAAAAATATGAGTTATTTTGATTGTCTGAGACTCGTTTTTATGTATATTTTTCCGTGTCTATTTTTTTTTAAATCAATTATTTTAAATATGTAAATAAATAAAAATAATCAAATGAATACAAATAATTTATAAAAATAAAGAAAACTGCCTATTCCACTAAAAAAGAGAAAATAAACAAAGAAATGCTAATCCACACGCTATATTATTTGTAAGCTAACACTTAAGATCTAGAAACCACCAAAATAAAAATATAATGTTGCAAACAAATTACTAAGAAACTATCAAATATAATAGTACAAAATGTCAGATGATAAAAAAAGAAAGACAATGTTAAAGAAGATGTAATGTAATAAAAATATATTAAAAAAATATAAAAGAAAAAGGAAAAAAAAAGGTGATGCAATATTTTTTTTTTACATTGTTAACCAACTAATGACGACCAATGATATATTTTTATTGGATGACAGTGTAAAATATTTTTACACTGTCAGTGCATAACAATTAAACCCAACGAAAAAAAGCACATTAAAATTCATGAATCATGGTAAGAAGCAAAATAGAAGAGAGTAAAACAAAGATTTCATATTGTTCTGGACTGGGCAGGCACATGGCCCACAGTAGGGCAAGGCCCAACCTAGTCCAGCCTTTGGCAAGGCCCAATAATGAGATTCAGTCAATCTAACCGTTGGGCACAATATAGTCGTTGGGCACGAGATAACCGTTAGGAAGAATATAGTCGTTGGGGACGTCCTCCTCACGCGCTTGACGGTTCACGCGACCAACTGCCCCTCCGGAGTTCACTGGGACAGTTGGAACAGGTCATAAGGTCACGCGCTAGACCTTCAACCTGGCAGTCTCCCATTGGTCGACCGGATATTTCGGCCACATGGGAGACCTTGGCCCCGCGCTGAGGGTTTTTTCTATAAATACCCTCTCACTTGAGAGAGTCAGGTTTGATCAATATCAAATATTCAATAACTCATACCTAAATGTTTTGTACTTGCTTTCTCTAGCCCAAAAACTTAATTTGGCATCGGAGTACCTTGCATGTACACCCCCTCCTCTCCTACAACCATCATCGCTGCCCTACACTAAAGGCTACGAAGATCCATTCTGATCACTCCAGATCAGTGGCGCCGTCTGTGGGAAACATCGCTTCTCCCGTCTTTTTGAACCAAGATCTCTCATCTTTTCAACCTAAAGACCAAAGCTTACTCTCTAAAATTTCCTCGATCATCATGGCCTTTAACCAAAACGATGATGTCCATCAAGATTCTGCTGTCGCCGTCACCTTGGATAACGTCGACCTCCATGTTGAACCCTAATTTTTACCCCTAAGATTTCGCACATCTCATTTGCATCTCATGCCACAAGCAAGATCACAATCTGTGTTTCTCCTGAGCATCTGTATATTATTTCTCACTTGTTTTTGTTTACAAACCTCTAACCAAAATACCAAAAATTTGCTGCAGTTTCTCTCTCTGTGTCGTGCAGGTTTGTCAAAGACAATGAAACGATTTCAGGTCAAATGTGGTTGTTCGTTCATGATCCAGTTCAGATGGATGTTTGACCTAATCTTGGTCAAACTATCAAGTTTGCTTCATCTGCCTGTCATTTGTGCCAGTGGTTTATTTCTCAAGCAGTGACTGTTCAAAGTCAGGATGTCTGGTGATTGAGATTCTTCAGTTTATCAAGTAGTGGTTCATATGAGTTTTGGGTTCAGAAAGTCAGAGATTCAGAAGATGTTTGATTCAGATGTTTTGTTTCTGTGGCAAGATTGTTCAATGGTAGTTGTGCTATGGAAAACTTTAGATGATTCATTTGGCTATTGCTTGAGTGGCAAGATTGTTCAGTGGTAGCTGTGTGCATTTTATCAAAGGCTTGTGGAAAAAAGGGTCAAGATTAACTTTGGGCTAAAAATCAGGACTACCCTTCCATATCCATTTTTCTTAGATTCAAATCCATTTTCAATAATTCGTTCCATTTTCAAATATCCATTTAAAAGTCCATAGCGCACTTTCTAATATCCAATTCAATTTCCAAATTATCCATTACCCATCTTTATCCCATTTTTTCATATCCATTTTATTTTTAATTATCCATTATATCCATTTTGATAATCCACATTTCAAATTATCACATTTTTATTTTTATCCAATTTCTTTTCAATCCATTTTTTTTTATTTCCAATTCCTAAACAATTTTTATCCAATTCACATATCCAATATCCATTTCCAATTATTATTCAAATACCCACATTTTTGTTAGTTACATTTTTTATCCACATTTTCATAACTCATTTTACACTTCATTATCCATTACTAAATATTCAAAAAAAAAAAATGAATTACATTCATTAAAAATCCCAAACCAATACCAAGTCTAGCCAAATTCACGCACAGCCCACTTGATGCTCATGTTAATCATCATACAAGATGCCATGACAAAGCTATTTTACACAAGCCAGTTCCAAAAGCAAGCTGCAAATAAAAACTCAATACATCACGTGGGCCACTCATAACGCAAGCCGTGAATATCCTCCAAGCTGCTACCAAGTTTCCAACTCCAAGCCGTATCCAAGCCAACTACATGACCCCACTCATGACCTTTGAAGCAGACAAGGCAATTTTACAAACTGCAGCAAGACGAGTATCAAAAACAAAAAAAATGCAGCAAGCACATCAATCAAAACGAAACAAAACGGTAAGACGTACACCGCAAAACGCAGCACAAAACGCAATTGGCACAACACAACCTGCATGAGCAAAACGCAAATGTGCTTCCAAAACTCAAGGCAAAAGACTCAAAATGACTTCAAGCATCAACCAATTCCAAAACGCAGAAAAATAAATGAAAATGGCAACGGATTTTCAGCTCCCAAATTCACCTCAAACTCACCTCCAATTCTTCTATAAAAGCACCCTCAATCTCACTTCAAATTCAAGCTTGAAGAGCCAAAGACTTGCTACAAAAAATTCACCAGAAACACTTTCTCAAGCTTCATCATCTCAATTCCTCAAAAACTTTCAAACACCATAAACAACCTTCAACTCCTAACTCACTTACTAAATCTCAATTCTTCGTTTAAACCTGCAAATTATGCAACTCTCACCAATTCACATATACACTTTTCCAACCAATTTAAACCTCTTACAAAGAAATTTGCAAGAATTCCGGAATTAATACGCAACGCGTACAAATACATCAACCGCAACAACTCCATTTCGCGAATTCTGCAGATCACAGCGTGACAACAACATCACACAACCATAAATCCAGACGCATTCAGAAGGAAGAAAAGGAAGAAGAATTGAAGTGTTACTCACCTTGAATTGAAGGTAATTGGAGCTTTTCGACGTAAACTTTGCGGTTTCGATTTGAATTATCTGAGCACAGTGATGTTAAATTGAGAATGTAATCCGAATCTACAAGTGATTTCGATCAATTCCGCTCCAAAAAATTCGATTTCGTTGCTTTGTCGCTCGCCGTACTCTCTCCTATGGTTGTGAACAATATCGGCGTTGAAGTAGAGAAGAAGATGATAAAAATGACTTTTTGATTCTTTCTACTCTTTTTCATTTAAATTTTATTTTAAAATTTTTTTTCTTCCTTCTTTAAAAAAGAAATTTGGGTCGTGTGGGCCTTGGTGCTACTATCCGCCACCATCACCTTACTATTTTAACCTCCTTTTCTTTTTCTTTTTTAATTTCTATCATTTTCTCAAATTTTTTTTTAAATCTTTTTTATATAAATTCTTTTTAATACTTTTTATTTTAGACGTGAATTTACTATTGTTTTTGAATTTTGGTTCGAAAACTTTTTTCTAAAAAAAAAATCATTAAAAATAGTTTTGATTTTATTTTCTTGAATTTTGACTTTGTTGTTGGTTGTGTGGATCATAACATGTTAGATCTATCTTTCTCTTCATCTATTTCTCTTTTTCTTTTGATCGATGAAAATCTAATGGATCTTAGAATTTCTTTGTTGAATTCTTGATCAAGACGAGATCGTCACCTATTTTCTTTTCGTGCGGTATTTCTTTCGGATGACGATTTACATATCGTTCATCTAGCATGCATTAGCACAAAGATCTATTGATCGGCCTCATTGTAGGGTAATTACTCCGTAAATTACTCGGTGATTGCTTAACACAACGCAACATATGTCCCTTATCGGAAAACAATCAAAAAAATTTGATTATTTGTCTTTTGGTTCAACACTTATGAGAGTTGTTGTTAGGAGGCTTTGGTCTTATCAATCCTCTAATGAGTTCTCATTAAACTTGACCTAAGTGTAATTATTCAATTATTATTGATCAATTACTCTAACAACTAACAACTAATCACTAACTTCTAACTTTTACTTTTACAATTCCTTCTCGCTCCTTATCTCTCTTTTACTTTTATGCTCCATTATTATCATTTCATATCATGTTTATGCTTCCGCAAATTTTCCTTTGTCCGTTGGACATATGTTTATACTTCCGCAATTTTTCCTTTGTCCGTTGGGCACATGTTTATGCTTATGCCTTTTTCTCTTTTGTCCACTTGGACCTAAAACATTAATAAAGGCTAAAACCTCTAAAAAACTTGTGCTTCTAATCTTGGACTATGGTTACTATCCTTTGCAATGGACATGGAATTTTGCACCTAGACCTTGGACTTCAATGCTATTCTTGGATCCTTGGACTTAGAACTAGGGCTCTTCCCTTTCCTTTGGAATTATGGTTCAAATACCTTGGACATCCAATGCAATTCTTGGAACCTTGGACTTAAAACTGAGACCTTTTCCCTTTGCTTTGGAATTATGGTTCGAAGACTTTGAAGACTTGTGTTTTTGCTTGGTTTATGCTGAAGATAACTACATTTGTGGTTAATGTATTCTTATCCTTAGCTTTTACTTTGTACTTTAGGATAGTCACTTCTTCTCCACCCATTCTTCAATTTTCAAAACTTTCTCCCTTTTTCAAAAGTTTCTTGATTTCAAACTATCACCTCTTTCATAATCAAACCTTGACTTGGTCAAGTGATTTTACTCCTTTCTTTTAATTTTTTAACAAATGCTAAACTACATATGCATATTGACACCTTTTTCAAAAGACTTTAAAAAACATTCAAACTCATTCAAACTCCTTTTATGCCCTCGTGCACTTTTCACTTTCAAAACTTTTTCATAAGTTTAGACATGATTCATTTCTTTAAGCGGAATTATTCGATTGGAAATGCCGACTTGTCTTTACATTTTAAAATCAACCAAAACAAACAAATTTCATTCTTTGTACCACGAACTACGAGGTTTTGACCCTACATTGCACTCCGTGGGTACGTACCAAACACAAAAATCTTAAAAACAATTTCTCTTCTCATCTCCTCAATCTCTTTTCAAACAAACTTTTTCAGACCAAAAAGCATAAATATTTCAAAGGGTTCCTATAGAGTACTATAGACGTTTTGAGTGCTAACACCTTCCCATTGCGTAACCAACCCCCTTACCCAGTCTATGTGCACTTGTTCTTGTTTTAGAGCTTGTGTAGGTTTTGTTCGCTCTTTTTCCTTTCCATTTTTGGATAAAATAAAAGTGCGGTGGAGACTCTTGCTTTTCGAGTTAAGCTAATCAATAGCTTACACTCACGATTTTGCCGCTACAAAAAAAGTGGCGACTCTGCTGGGGACTCAGGTTCTTAGTGGGTTCAGCCTATTTTGATTTATTTACGCTTTATCTGATTGATTTGACTATTATTGGTTGTTCTGCTTGGTGATCTTGTGTGGTGAGATAAGTCTTATACCCAGGCTTGAGTATACACCTAGGACTAGGATGGAAAGTAGTGTGACTTGTGTGGCATTTGGCCAGACTTAGTATACACGAAAATTCCACATCCAGACGAGGTTTTCTTTGGTAATGTTCTATCCTGCGCATTGGTGCAGATGATGGAATGTAACCTAGAGATCTGGCAACTCTGGCGACCATTCCCGAGGACTCAGTTGAGGCACTCCTCCCAAGAGGCAATAATGGCAGACCATAAATGGCAAACCCGTTATGCTTCTTGATCCGAGGACCCGAAGTTGAGGACTTTAGAACCCTTAACCCATCTTGGCCTTATTAGGACGTGGTGCGGTGGCTATTCAGGTGCAGACTTGAATCTGTTGTTACGCGATACCACACTCAGACGAGACTCTCTTGAGAATATTATTGACTACCAAGCAGTTGGGAAATCGATAATAACCGAAAGATGGGTTGTAGACTCTGGGAATTTCTTTAGAACCTTGTTCGGCAGGTGTTATACTTTTAACATACCTTTGTGGGTTGGTTTCTTACCCCTTGACTCCACGCTCGTGACTCGAACCTTTGACCCGTGTGCTTTGAGTGGTCTTGTTTGTGGTTGTTGCATCCATGCACTCTTGCATCCATGAGTATACATATGTATTCTTCCAAGTTGCCTCAGAAACTCATTTCAACTGTCTCCTTCTTCAGTTATCTGTTCGTCGTCAAGCTGTTTCCTCAACACAACTACGAAACTAGAGTTGCTGTCAAGTTGAGAATGGAAAACTAAGAACAACACAACGCCGAAGTCAGAATGGAAATTGATGAGTTGAAGGTCGGTATGACCAAGCTCACAAATATGCTGCAAGTTCTGATTGCTAGAGGTGAACCACCTCAGAGGACTGTGATATCTGAAATCTTACCTGCTGCTGTTGACCCTCCACTGACTCAGCAACCAGCTTCTACTTGGCCAGAATTTGGGTTACCTCTGAATTACTCGCCACCCTTTGCTACTACCCCTGTGTTTGTCCCGTCTGTACTGCCAGTATCTTCAGCTCCATTGTTCACTGAACCTCAGCCTGTTGGGCATTCTGTTGCTCAAGCTATTCCTGAGAATCCTCTTTTCGTGTACCATGCTGCTGGTCCATAATCTGAAAGTCAGGGAGAACCTGGATACATTGAAGAAGTCAGAGAGCAATGGCAAACTCTAGACAAAAGTATAAGAGCCGTGGAAGGAAGTGATGTCTTTAGTGCTGCTGCAATGGACATGTGATTGGTTTCAGACTTGGTTATGCCTGCAAAATTCAAAACTCCTAATTTTGAGAAATACAAGGGGCACACCTATCCTAGAAGCCACTTGGTGATGTACTGCCGCAAGATGGTTGCTCATGCCAAAAATGACAAACTGCTCACTCACTGTTTCTAAGATAGCTTGAGTGAGGTTTCAATGAAATGGTATATGGGACTTGAGAAGAACCGTATCCAAAGCTGGAAAGACTTGGCTGATGCTTTCTTAAAGCAATATAAGTACAATCTGGACATGATACCTGACCGCCGCCAACTGCAAAATATGTCTCAGAAAGAAAAAGAATCCTTCAAGGAGTACGCTCAGCGCTGGAGAGATCTAGCTGCTCAAGTGGAGCCACCCTTGGCTGAAAAAGAATTAACTGGATTATTCATGGACACTCTTCAGCCACTCTTTTAGGAAAAGATGATAGGCAATGTATCATCTGGTTTTGCTGACCTAGTCACTATTGGAGAAAGACTAGAAGAAGGTATCAAGAAAGGAAAGATTGCTAATGCTGAAGCCTTTAACGGTGCTAAAAAGTATGCTGGGAATTTTCAAAAGAAAAAGGATGGTGATACCCATGCTGTTTCAGTTGAAGGTAAACCTCGTCACAGGCAACAACAATATGTAGCTGCAGTCGCTCCTGTTGTCAATGCTCAAATGGTTCAAGCTCCTCGTCATTCTGTTAGACAAAATCAGAATCACAATAGGGTTAACTTTGATCATATCCCGATGTCCTACACTGAGCTGTATCCATGTCTTGTTCAGAAAGGTTTGATTACAACGAGGGATCTACCTCCTCCTCTAAATCCTCTCCTAGTCGGCTATAGGGCTGATCTTCACTGTGAGTTCCATCAAGGTGGGGCAAGCCATAACTTGGAAGGTTGCTATGCATTGAAAGCTAGAGTACAAGAATTGGTGAACTCAAAGATTCTGACTTTTCTTGATGACAATCCCAATGTTGTCAACAATCCTTTGCCAGAGCATGCCAAGTGAAGTTTGAGTCAGTTCAGACGAATCATCTCCTAAAGCCAGTGTTTCAGACAGGACAACTCATCCTTGTTGCTGATTAATCACTAGGCCTTGTTTCTTTCTGTTTGCACTTTTCTTTTATTGTATTGATTGTTTGCTTTCGAACTTTATTTGTACTTTCATGGTAATTTCAATGAAATGAGCATTGCAATGTTTTGATTCAATTCATTTATATCCAATGTGTGCATCTTTATGCTTTCTTTTTCACAAAAAAAAATATATCTCCTGTTCACTTTCTTTATCAAACTTTTGTTTATGCAAAGATTGGAGGGAGGAGGATGAAAACGAAATACCTAAAATTGCTTAACTGTATGCTTTCAATTAAAACTGGGCTGATGATGTACAGGCATTGTTTCAACTCCCAAACACTGGAGAAATAAGGAAGTTAATCCCTTGACAACCCATTTGAGCCTAGAAGGTGGAGTTTCTTTCTGTACGAAAAAACCCGCAATCTTAACCCGGGGATGGGTAGTTCTCAGTTAATTGGACTGTGTATTTAAACACAAGAGAATCATTGTAATCACAAGCTTTCCTTCGCACACATCAAAGAAGTGTTGAAGATCTTTCAAATCAAAAGCCAATGATGGTTCACCATAATCATTAAACCAGGCAGTCACTATCTTTCAAAAAAAATGAATAAGAAAATCAAAAGAAAATCCCGCTAAGTCAAAACCTATGAAGGAGACTTAGGAAAAAATTGGGGCATCCCGCTGACTGTAAGCTCAAATGACATAGTTCAGGCAAAAGTTAGGGATAACAAAAGAAAAATCAAGAGGTTGCCAAAATCTCCAAAGACAAAAATGAGTTGACTGAGGTCCTCATCAAAAACAACAAAATGTTGTAAGGAAGAGTGACTGCCATCTCGAAAATCCTTTGGTCCTTGAGCCATCATCATAACAGTGTTGCAATTCCAAAATCACTTGGAACCTGAATGTATAGTTTGAATTAACTGAGCATAGGACTGAAAATCATCACGAAGAATGGGTTGGGTACAAATAAACTTTGAGCCTATATCCTTTGTTTAAAAAAAAACGTGAACCAGACCACGTTACAACCCTCAAAAGACCTAATTGAAGTCAGGTTTCTTTTGAAAGCATACTACAGCAAGGTTGCGTAAACTGACTCCTAAGTTTGTTGCCAATCATTTGCTTTAATGTCATACCTTTGCTTTCTCTTTCATTTTGAATGTCTAAACCGTCTGTGTTTTGACAAGTGATCCATTTTGCTTTGCATCATTCAAAAAATGATTTTTGATTTCAAAATTGCATTGAGCTTTACATTAAAATCACCATGTTTGTTTGAATGATCTTATTTGCAGGCAAACTTTCCTCATTAAGAAAATTTCAAACAGTTGAGAAACTTGGTCAGTGATCCTATCAGGGGCGTATTACTTCCAGATACTGTTGTGAGCCAGTTCAAGATTTGTTGCTCAGTGCAAGTTATTCTCAAAATTGGTTAACCAGAAGATCTCTCTCAAGATTCATATTGAGTTTAGCCTTCTCAACACAGTCTTTTCAAGAACTGAAGCCATGATCAGTCCATCCCCAGCAACTGAAGCCATGATCAGTTTATTCTCAACAATCATTTCATCTTTTCCCCTACAGCAGTCAAACTGAAGCTATGATCAGTTTATTTTCATCAACCAATCAATTTGGGGCAGTCTTCTTCAAGAATCATCAAGATGTCTTTCCTCAAAAGACCGTCAGCCTGATACAATTCATAAGTGTGACAAAGATGTGTTCAACATCTTCTCTCTAAGCAGAATGACCAGTGTTCCCTGTGTTGAGGAATCAGAGTTCCATTCTTCCCTCACAAAGGAGTCTATCTCAGTTGTCTCTATCATCTGCATTGCATACATAAATCATTCACATACCATACATAGAAAGATTTTCATAGCTCGAAGTGTGCTTCGCACTCATATGCATTTTTTCGAGGTCCTGTTGTTGTTAACATCTTACCTTGTGATCAAAGTCCAACTTGCTTGGCGCCTACCAAAACTTTTACCTGCCTTTTCATGCAGTGCCATTCCTGAATGTTGTCATTTACCTGTCTTCTTTCTTTCCAGTGTCATTCCTGGATGTTGCCGTTTCCATGTGCATCTTGTCTTGTTGTTAGATCTTTGTTTTTCTTTCACTCCAGTGTCATTCCTGGATGTCTGTCTCTTTTGATCTCCAGTGTCATTCTAGGACGTCTGTCTCTTTTGATTTCCAGTGTCATTCCTGGATGTCTGTCTCTTTCAATTTCCAGTGCCATTCCTGGATATCTTGTTCCTCTTGTTTCTCTCAGTGCTATTCTTATAAGTCTTTTCTCTCTTCTGTAATACCCATCAGATTTGCTTGGATATCTTTCAGTGCCATTCCTGGAAGTTTTATTTGTTCATTCAGTTCCATTCCTGGATGAGTTTTCTCTTTTGCATTCAGTGCCATTCCTGGATGTCTTTCTCACTATCATTCAGTACTATTCCTGAACGTAGTGATTTATCTTTACGTTCAGTGCCATTCCTGAAAGTTCTTTTCTCACTATCATTAAATTCCATTCTTGAATGTAGTGATTTATCTTTACCTTTCAGTGTCATTCCTGAAAGTTATTTCTCACTTTATTCAATGCCAGTCTTGGATATCGTGAACTCTTTTTATCCAATGCCATTCTTGGATACTTATGATATATTTTCTAGAACTTTTCTCACTTCATCAAATGCCATTCTTGGATGTTGAGATTCTTTTGTCCAATGCCATTCTTGAACACCTTTTCCCCAGCCAAGTCCAATGCTATTCTTGGATATCTCTGATGTTTAACCTTGCCATCCAATGCCATTCTTGGATGTCCCCAGTGAAGTTGTTCAAATGGAATTTTGTTTCCATCCAATGCCATTCTTGGATGACTCTGATGTTTGTTGTTGCCCCATTCAATGCCATTCTTGGATGATGTAGTTTCTTTCATCCAATGCCATTCTTGGATATCTTATCCCCAATAGAGTGTTTTCTTGGATGACGCTGTTATTTTACCAGAAACTTTCTTGTTGATTGTCCAATGCCATTCTTGGACATCTTTTATCATACTTTTGTCTCGTTTGTAGTTTCGATCCAATGTTATTCTTGGATGTCACTACTCGTCTTCCAGAGTCTTGTCCATTTGTTTCCAACTATTGAGGGATACTTCTTGTCACTTTGACAGATCTTCAGAAATAGCTTGTGTTCCCCGACGTGTCTTTTCGCATTTTCTCTCTCAATTTACCGTAAATCTCTTGTTTCAAGATTCCCCGCAGTGTTTTATCCTTTGCATTCATATCATCTTGTGGCATCTTATGGCTAAAAATTTGGTTTTCTGTATTTAAGTATCTTCAATCTTTTTGAGACGAAGTTTTAACCTTCATATCTCCTAATAGAAGAAACTTAAATAGGGGCAGTTGTTGAACCCTAATTTTTACCCCTAAGATTTTGTACATCTCATTTGCATCTCATGCCACAAGCAAGATCACAATCTGTGTTTCTCCTGAGTGTAACGACCGTTTATTTAATTAAGTATTTAATTAAATATAATTGTAGTATGTTGTGTTGATTCACGTTGATTTGAGTATTTGTGTTGATTTACGTTGGTTTGTGATACTTGTGTTGATTTAAGTTGATTTTGGAATATCGGAATATTATGTTGATGTTTCTAAGTTGGTTCGAGTTGAATTGATTTAATAAGTTGATTGAAGTTGTGGAAATTAATATTGAATATTTTCCGTTTATGGTTGAATATGTTGATTTGGTGGTTTGGACGATTTATGTGATAGTCGGTAATTAGTCGATTTAGTCGAGAGAAATAATATTAGAATTAATATTATAGAATTATAAGAGAGTGTTTTAATTAAGTGGGCTTAAGTGTTGTGTTGGAAGTAGTAGAATAAGGGGTAAGAAGCATAAGCCCAATAGATATTAGAAATTATAATATTAGGTTTATTAATTAATAGAAATAAAATAAAAAGAAAAGTGGAGGAGGCAGTAAAGGAAGTTAGAGAAAAATAGGAAAATGACGTAGAAGTTACAGAGAAAAGTTGAACGAGGGTTTGGAGGCACCAAAGTTGGAAAAAGAGGGATACGGGAGAATTGCCGTCGGAGCCAAGTCGGAAAAGTCGATCGGAAATTCAAGCGGCCATCAATTTAAGGTAAGGTGGGGTTCGAATTTTATAACCGGGAATAAGATGCTTAATACTTGAGATTGGGATTGTATAATTTTCTACTGTGTTGATTTTATGACGAATTGTGTTGGTTTTACGTGTTGAACTATATGGATGAATTTTGGTGATTTTCTCCTAGTTTTCATTTTAGGTTGAAATGGTAGGAATGAATAGAAATCGATGTTTTCACGGACAAAAGTCAGAATAGATTGCGTAGTTGTGTCGAGTAATGTTAGGCCGTGATCGAGTATGCTTGTTTTATCGAATTTGGTTGATTTTGTAAGTTTTTGCATTTTTGGAGATTTGAGGGTTTAAGATTTGGATTGAAATCGAAAGTCGTAGAATTCACGTTTGATGGTTCCAAATCACTACTATATGTTTGGTATGAATGAGTATGTGTTTGTTTCGAAGAAAATAATTGAATCAGTCGGATTTTTGGACGAAAATGCAAAATCCCGTAGGGCTGTTATGCAGAAAAATTCTGGTTTTGGAAAGTTTCGAAAATTCATATCTTTTGATCCGTAAGTCGGTTTTGACCCCCGTTAGAAGCGTTGGAAAGCTAACGAGATGTTCTTTCAAGGAAAAATGGTTTTGAGGTCTGTATCTGGTTCAATTATAACAGAAAATTGAAACTGTATCATTGTGTTGATTTTTATCGTCGTGAATGTGTGCGATTGATGTGTTATCGTGCGATATGCTTTTATTATATAACGTATAGCTTATGTGCTGTTATATGATGTGAATACCTATGATGAAATGTTGTATGATTGTCGTGGTTGTTATGGCCTAATGGGAGAATATACTGTTGAAAATTATGTCAAATATGTTGATTTGTAGATACAGTTAAATAAGTCGATTTGTCCCGGTTTATGGGCATTTTTAAGTCGTAGGTCGAAGGACCAATGTTGATGTTAAAGTTGTAGGTCGTATGACCAACGTTGATGTATATAAGTTGTAGGCCTATGGCCAAAGTTGAATTGTGTTGAATTAAAGTTGTTATGTGGTTTATTATATGTTGTTCGGAGTTGGTTGTTGTCACGTGTTGAATTAAAGTTGGAGCGGATGCTCACCACGTTGGCCTGGATTGGCAAAATTACTAAGTTGAAGGCTTATGCCTTGCAGATACCTCGATAACCTGGTATATTTTAAGTTGGGAGTTTTACTCCGATGGTACCACATGCATATGCATAGTCGAGTCGCATCCTGTGTCGCATTATTTATGTTGTTTATGTTGATTGTGTTTGGTGAAGTTGAGTAAGTTGTTTATGTTGTCCAAGTTGATAAAGTTGTTCATGTTGCTTAAGTTGATAAAGTTGTTTGCGTTGTTTAAGTTGATGAAGTCGATTATGTTGATGTTGAAGAAGTTGAATATGTTGGGTATATTTGTTGAAGTTGATGAAGGTGTTTACGTTGATTTTAGAGTTGAAGTTGGTTATGTTGATTAGGTTGATTTTAGTGATTATGTCGTAAATGTTGATATGTGTAATAAGTCGATAAAGTATGTTGATAAATTGTGGGTGATTGTTAAGTTGTTGTTGTTGTTGGATAGTAGTGAAATTATATGATTCTATCTAACGTATTAATTATCATACTCTTGTTTATATTGTTTGATATCTCACCCCTTCTGTGTATGGTGATGGTTTATACGCCATCCTGCAGGTAATCCAGAGTAGAGATGCTTACCTTACTAGTTGAGTCGGTGATGTCTCTTTGATACGTAACACTCGGGGGGATGAACGCCTAGTTGCTTTGTTGTTGTTTCAAGTTGGTTCCATGAAAATATGTTGTTACTAAGTTGTTTAAGTTGAACAAAAATGTTATACCATGTTTAGTTGAATATTTGAGCATCTGCTGCGTAGTTATGAAAATTGTTTTGGTTTCAAAGAATGAATAAAAGTTGTTATTTTGGTTTCATCCGAATTAAAAGTGTTATGTATCGATGTATTATTTGATTAAAGGAAAAAGTGTTTTAAAGTTGAAATGTGACATCCTACTGTTTTATTAAGTTGAATTTTATTACTCTGATTTTATCGATTATTGCCGGGTAGAAATGGGGTGTTATACTGAGCATCTGTATATTATTTCTCACTTGTTTCTGTTTACAAACCTCTAACCAAAATACCAAAAATTTGTTGCAGTTTCTCTCTCTGTGTGTCGTGCAGGTTTATCAAAGACAATGAAACGATTTCATGTCAAATGTGGTTGTTCGTTCATGATCCAGTTCAGATGGATGTTTGACCTAATCTTGGTCAAACTATCAAGTTTGCTTCATCTGCCTGTCATTTGTGCCAGTGGTTTATTTCTCAAGCAGTGACTGTTCAAAGTCAGGATGTCTGGTGATTGAGATTCTTCAGTTTATCAAGCAGTGGTTCATATGAGTTTTGGGTTCAGAAAGTCAGAGATTCAGAAGATGTTTGATTCAGATGTTTTGTTTCTGTGGCAAGATTGTTCAATGGTAGTTGTGCTATGGAAAACTTTAGATGATTCATTTGGCTATTGCTTGAGTGGCAAGATTGTTCAGTGGTAGCTGTGTGCATTTTATCAAAGGCTTGTGAAAAAAAAGGGTCAAGATTAGCTTTGGGCAAAAAATCAGGATTATCCTTCCATATCCATTTTTCTCAGATTCAAATCCATTTTCAATAATTCGTTCCATTTTCAAATATCCATTTAAAAGTCCATAACCCACTTTCTAATATCCAATTCAATTTCCAAATTATCCATTACCCATCTTTATCCCATTTTTTCTTATCCATTTTATTTTCAATTATCCATTATATCCATTTTGATAATCCACATTTCAAGTTATCACATTTTTATTTTTATCCATTTTCTTTTCAATCCATTTTTTTTATTTCCAATTCCTAAATAATTTTTATCCAATTCACATATCCAATATCCATTTCCAATTATTATTCAAATACCCATATTTTTGTTAGTTACATTTTTTATCCACATTTTCATAACTCATTTTACACTTCATTATCCATTACTAAATATTAAAAAAAATGAATTACATCACCGAAAATCCCAAACCAATACCAAGTCTAGCCAAATTCACGCACAGCCCACTTCATGCTCATGTTAATCATCATACAAGTTGCCATAACAAAGCTATTTTACACAAGCCAGTTCCAAAAGCAAGCTGCAAGTAAAAACTCAATACATCACGTGGGCCACTCATAACGCAAGCCGTGAATATCCTCCAAGTTGTTACCAAGTTTCCAACTCCAAGCCGTATCCAAGCCAACTACATGACCCTACTCATGACCTTTGAATCTGACAGGGCAATTTTACAAACTGCAGCAAGACGAGTATCAAAAACAAAAAAACGCAGCAAACACATCATCCAAAACGAAACAAAACGGTAAGACGTACACCGCAAAACGCAGCGCAAAATGCAATTGGCATAACACAACCTGCACGAGCAAAACGGAAATGTGCTTCCAAAACTCAAGGCAAAAGACTCAAAACGACTTCAAGCATCAACCAATTCCAAAATACAGAAAAATAAATGAAAATGGCAACGGATTTGCAGCTCCCAAATTCACCTCAAACTCACCTCCAATTCTTCTATAAAAGCACCCTCAATCTCACTTCAAATTCAAGCTTGAAGAGCCAAATACTTGCTGCAAAAAATTCACCAGAAACACTTTCCCAAGCTTCGTCATATCAATTCCTCAAAAACTTTCAAACACCATAAACAACCTTCAACTCCCAACTAACTTACCAAATCTTAATTCTCCGTTTAAACCTGCAAATTCTGCAACTCTCACCAATTCACATATACACTTTTCCAACCAATTTGAACCGCTTACAAAGAAATTTGCAAGAATTCCGGAATCAATACGCAATGCGTACAAATACATCAACCGCAACAACTCCATTTCGCGAATTCTGCAGATCACAGTGTGACAACAACATCACACAACCACAAATCCAGACGCGTTCAGAAGGAAGAAAAGGAAGAAGAATTGAAGTGTTACTCACCTTGAATTGAAGGTAATTGGAGCTTTTCGAAGTAAACTTCGCGGTTTTGATTTGAATGATCTGAGCACAATGATGTTAAATTGAGAATGTAATCTGAATCTACAAGTGATATCGATCAATTCCGCTCCAAAAAATCCGATGTCGTTGCTTTGCCGCTCGCCGTACTCTCTCCCATGGCCGTGAACAGTATGGACGTTGAAGTAGAGAAGAAGATGATAAAAATGACTTTCTGATTCTTTCTCCTCTTTTTCATTTAAATATTATTTTAAATTTTTTTTTCTTCCTTCTTTAAAAAAGAAAGTTGGGCCGTGTGGGCCTTGGTGCTACTATCCGCCACCATCACCTTGTTATTTTAACCTCCTTTTCTTTTTTTTTTTTTAATTTCTATCATTTTCTCAAAAAATTTCTTTAAATCTTTTTTATATAAATTCTTTTTAATACTTTTCATTTTAGACGTGAATTTACTATTGTTTTTGAATTTTGGTTCGAAAACTTTTTTCTAAAAAAAATATCATTAAAAATAGTTTTGATTTTATTTTCTTGAATTTTGACTTTGTTGTCGGTTGTGTGGGTCATAACATGTTAGATCCATCTTTCTCTCCATCTATTTCTCTTTTTCTTTTGATCGATGAAAATCTAATGGATCTTAGAATTTCTTTGTTGAATTCTTGATCAAGACGAGATCGTCACCTATTTTCTTTTCGTGCGGTATTGCTTTCGGATGACGATTTACATATCGTTCATCTAGCATGCATTAGCACAAAGATCTATTGACTGGCCTCATTGTAGGGTAATTACTCCGTAAATTACTCGGCGATTGCTTAACATAGCGCAACATATGTCCCTTATCGGAAAACAATAATTTTTTTTTGATTATTTGTCTTTTGGTTCAACGCTTATGAGACTTGTTGTTAGGAGGCTTTGGTCTTATCAATCCTCTAATGAGTTCTCATTAACCTTTACCTAAGTGCAATTATTCAATTATTATTGATCACTTACTCTAACAACTAACAACTAATCACTAACTTCTAACTTTTACTTTTACAATTCCTTCTCGCTCCATATCTCTCTTTTACTTTTATGCTCCATTATTATCATTTCATATCATGTTTATGCTTCCGCAATTTTTCCTTTGTCCGTTGGACATATGTTTATGCTTCTGCAATTTTTCCTTTGTCCGTTGGACACATGTTTATGCTTATGCCTTTTTCTCTTTTGTCCACTTGGACCTAAAACATTAATAAAGGCTAAAACATCTAAAAAACTTGTGCTTCTAATCTTGGACTATGGTTATTATCCTTTACAATGGACAGGGAATTTTGCACCTAGACCTTGGACTTCAATGCTATTCTTGGATCCTTGGACTTAGAACTAGGGCTTTTCCCTTTGCTTTGGAATTATGGTTCGAAGACCTTGGGCATCCAATGCAATTCTTTGAACCTTGGACTTAGAACTATGACCTTTTCCCTTTGCTTTGGAATTATGGTTCGAAGACTTTGAAGACTTGTGTTTTTGCTTGGTTTATGGTGAAGACAACTACATTTGTGGTTAGGCTATTCTTATCCTTAGCTTTTACTTTGTGCTTTAGGATAGTCACTTCTTCTCCACCCATTCTTCAATTTTCAAAACTTTCTCCCTTTTTCAAAACTTTCTTGATTTCAAACTATCACCTCTTTCATAATCAAACCTTGACTTGGTCAAGTGATTTTACTCTTTTCTTTTCATTTCTTAACAAATGCTAAACTACATAAGCATATTGACACCTTTTTCAAAAGACTTTAAAAAACATTCAAACTCATTCAAACTCCTTTTGTGCCCTCGTGAACTTTTCTCTTTCAAAACTTTTTCATAAGTTTAGACATGATTCATTTCTTAAAGCGGAATTATTCGCTTGGAAATGACGACTTGTCTTTACATTTTAAAATCAAACAAAACAAACAAATTTCATTCTTTGTACCACGAACTACGAGGTTTTGATCGTACATTGCACTCCGTGGGTACGTAGGCATGGGACGATAAGTCTCTCCAAACAGAAAAATCTTAAAAACAATTTCTCTTCTCATCTCCTCAATCTCTTTTCAAACAAACTTTTTCAGACCAAAAAGCGTAAATATTTCAAAGGGTTCCTATAGAGTACTATAGACGTTTTGGGTGCTAACACCTTCCCATTGCGTAACCAACCCCCTTACTCAGTCTCTGTGCACTTGTTCTTGTTTTAGAGCTTGTGTAGGTTTTGTTCGCTCTTTTTCCTTTCCATTTTTGGATAAAATAAAAGTGTGGTGGCGACTCTTGCTTTTCGAGTTAAGTTAATCAATAACTTACACTCACGATTTTGCCGCTACACTCCACAACCTTGGAGTTGCGGTCAATGAGACCGACCACAGGGATGGATCTCCTTCATCCGACAACGTGAAACCACGCATGCAGATTTCCGGTAATGTCTTTGGCCCATACCTATCCCTTAAGACGCTGATCCTAGCACTGCGACCCTCATCGCCTCTCTCAACAAGTCCAACTGCTTGATCTTCCAATAGGGCGAGAAGATCCACATGCTGGAACATGCCCTTCAAGAGCGACTTCCTTCACAAAGACGTCGCAGTCCATCTCCATGCCCTCAATCTCCCCCTCAGAAACGTCGGCGAGACAAATCCCGGAGCATTTCTGTAACACCCCAAAATCAGTAAAATATTTATTTAATTGATTAATTATAAATATTTGTATTTTCGGTGAATTTTGAATGAATTATTGTGATGTCTGATGATTATGTTATGGGGTAATTATGATGTTAAGGGGGTGCTGAGGGTATCTAGAAGTTTGTGATGTGCTAATATTATTTTTGAAAATAATAATATGGATTATGTGAAATATATTACTATTATTATTATAAATATTTAAGTGAAACATTAGGGGCAATATGGTAAAATATGATGAGTTAAGTGAGGACAATGTTGGAAAAGAGTATTAGGGGTCCTAGGGGTAAATTGGACAAAAAGAAAAGAGAGAGTGGAGAAGTTCAGTTTGTACGATTGTAATTTGGAGAAAATGCTCTGAAGAGAAGAGAAGGAGGCTAGGGCTCAGAGGGGTTTCGGAAGAACTTGAAGAAGAGGAATCAAAGTTGAATTTTCTAAGGTATGGGAAGAAATCTTTTATCATTATATTTGATATAGGTGTAGAAACATGTAGGTATTGGGTTCCGTGTAAATTTGACGAGTTAATGACGGATTTGGGATTGTTATGATGGATTAGATGTTAGGGATAAAACCTACCATGATCTATTGTTGTTGTTGTTGTGTTGTACCTATGATGAATTGTGAGTATTTTGGACTGTGAAGTGTTAGAATCACAGACCTTTAGGGTCTGATGCAGGTGCAGAACTGCAACTGCGAAGTTGTAGAATCATGTGTTTCGCTGGGCGAATTTCCCGCCTCTCCGGGCGAAGCGAATTCGCCCCAACCTCGTCGGGCGGAAGTGGGAGCAAAGCAAAGGTGGAAATATGAGCTGGTGGTTTTTGTATGGAAATGTGGGATTCGCCCCAGCTTCACCAGGCGAAGACCAGGCGAGTGAGATGCTCGCCGGGCGAAAGTAGAAGTGAGGGAAAAGTATAAATTGTGAGCTTCTGGATTTTGTATGGGGAAGGTGTGTCGCCCCTGCTTCGCCGGGTGAACCCAGGCGAGCTCGCTGCTTCGCCGGGCGAGCTCCAGGCAAGCAGGAGCAGTGCCTTTGTTTTATTTTTTTCTTTCCTTTTCTTTTCTGTTCCGTTCTGTGATGCCTTGTGCCTTGATGATGATGATGTGAAGTTTTATGATGATTTTTGATGCATGATGATGTGATGTTTTATGATGATTTTTGATGCATGGTGATGTGATGTTTTATGATAATTTTTGATGCATGATGATGTGATGTTTTCTGATGATTTTTTATGCATTATGATGTGATGTTTTATGATGACTTTTGATGCATAATGATGAAGAAGTAAGATGATTTTATGAATGATGATGCAATGTGACGATTTTATGACGATGACGATTATGAAGTTTGCACCATGCATTCATGGCATTCTAGGACTTCGGTCCAGTAACGGTTTTAGGACTTCGGTCCATTGGTGGCTTCAATCCCATTGTGCGGATTTGAGTGTATGACGTTGCTCCGGTTCTTGTGTAGAATCGATCCTATTGGTGGGGATCTTTAGAGGGTGATGGCCCAATGTCCATCAATTATGACGAATTGGTACCACATGCACAAGTCTGTGTATGCATTTCATATTTATGTGGCATTGTGTGTTTGTGAATGATGATGTGATTGATGACATGACTGTAAATGATGTACGATTGATGATGATAATGTATTAAAGACGATGCTGGTTTATTTTGACGCATTTTACCTTGTTATTTCTTATCTTATATTTTGTATAATGGTTTATGATTACTCACCCTGCCTATTTGAATGTTGCCTCCACGTGGGTAACGTGCAGGTGATCAGGATTAGTGTTTGGTGCGTGAAGAGCTTACTCGAAGTACTTTTGGTTATTTTGGTCGATGTAGAGGGTCTTGCTCTGATATGTAACATCGGGTCGGGACGTTTTAGTCAAACCACTGTGTTCTTTTGATTGATGATATTTATGATGTTTTGAAGTCGTTTTAAAACCTTTTGATGTGTTAACTTGTGATGTTTTGAAGTTTTTCGCTACGTAGTATTCAAGTTCATTTTGATGTTTTAACCCGTGTTACAGAGCAGGATAATGCTATTATGATGTTATGACGAAATATGACGCCCTTGTGGTGAATTTACTCTTATAATTATTGTTACTTTATTCGTGAATTTCTGTTAGGTAGAAGGGTGTTACATTAGTGGTATCAGAGCAGGTCGGTCTATCCGGCCAGGTGTTGTATGATGTCAGTTCCCTATTAGTCAATGAGAGTGTGTACATTGTCGATGTTTTTTTTCTTCTAATGTTGTTTGATGGTGTGCGGAATAGCTGGGAGAAACGATCGTGCTATTGCTGACGTGCTGGAATCACTTGCTCAAGTGATAGCTCAGAACAATTAGAATGGTGAAGCTCCTGATGAGTTCCGTACTTTGGGGAAATTCCAGAGGAATACTCCGCCGACTTTTGTGGGAACTCGTGATCCAGAAAGCGCACACAAATGGCTCAAGGTGATTGAGAAGATCTTCTGGGTGATGGGGTGTACGGATGCTTAACAAGTTCAATTCGGTACTCATATGCTGTCAAAAGAAGCTGAAGATTGGTGGGATAACACCCGTCAGAGGCTTGAGGATATTGGTACTGAGATAACATGGGCTGTGTTTAAGAGAGAGTTTTTGGGAAAATATTTTCCTGAAGATGCTCACGGCAAGAAGGAGGTAGAATTCCTTGAGCTGAAGCAAGGAAATATGATTGTGGCTGAGTATGCGGCAAAATTTGAGGTGCTGGTGAAGTTGTGTCCGCATTATAATCATGCTGATGCTGAGATGTCCAAGTGCCTTAAGTTTGAGAATGGGATGAGACCAGAGATCAAGCAGGGTATTAGTTACCAACAAATTCGAAGGTATACTGAGCTGGTTGATAAGAGTAGAATCTATGATGAGGATAGGCGAGCTCGATCTGCTCACTACAAGCAACTTAGTGAGAAGAAATAGAAGGGACAATTCAGAGGAAAACCTTATGTGACTCCAGCTGACAAAGGGAAACAGAAGGCTTCAGATGGGAAAAAGACAAGTGGGGGAGCAACTCCTGCTTCTGTGAAGTGTTACAGGTGTGGCGAGCAAGGCCATCATGCTAAAGTTTGCAACAATAATGTGCTGAGGTGCTACAGATATGGTAAGAGAGGTCACAAAGCTACTGACTGCAAAGATAAGGGTCCGACTTATTTCAACTGTGGTGAACAAGGTCACATCAGTACACAGTGTTTGAAGCCGAAAAAGAATGCTACTGCGGCTTAGACTAACGGCAGAATATTTGCTTTGAGTGGTTCAGAGGTTCCTCAGAAGGATAACTTGATTCGAGGTACTTGTTATATTAATGACATTAAGTTGGTTGCTATTATTAATACTGGTGTTACTCACTCGTTTATTTTTCTTAAATGTGCTAATGGATTGGGTTTAAAATTGTCTGATATGAATGGTAGTATGGTAATAGAGACTCCTGCTAATGGTTATGTTACTACTACTTTTGTGTGTTTGAGATGTCCTTTGATGATTTTTTGGAAGAATTTTGTGATGGAATTGGTGTGTTTTCCCTTGCACCAAATCGATGTGATTCTGGGGATGAACTGGTTGGAGTTCAACTACGTTCACATTAACTGTTATAATAAGACTGTGGAGTTTCTTGAGTTTGGTGATAATGGAGAGTTGGTGTTCTTGTCTGCTAAGCAAGTAGATGAACTCTTAGAAGACAAAGCCTTGATGTTTGCGCTGTTTGCATCGTTGCAAGTTGATCGTGAAGCTGCGAGTGTCGAATTACCTGTCGTTTGCGAATTCCCAGAAATGTATCCAGATAACATAAGTGATTTGCCTCCAGAACGGGAAGTAGAGTCTGCGATTGATTTGATACCAGGTACGAGTCTGGTGTCAATGGCTCCTTATCGGATGTCAACTTCTGAGCTAAGTGAATTAAAGAAACAACTGGAAGAATTTATTGAGAAGAAGTTTGTTCGACCTAGTGTTTCTCCGTGGGGTGCTCTTGTGTTGTTAATGAAGAAGAAAGATGGTAGCATGAGGTTATGTGTTAATTATCTTTAGTTAAATAAGGTGACTATCAAGAATAAGTATCCACTTCCGAGAATTAACAATTTGATGGATCAGCTAGTAGGCGCTTGTGTGTTCAGCAAGATTGATTTGAGATCTGGTTTTCATCAGATTCGTGTTAAGCCTGATGATATTCTGAATACAGCTTTCAGGACGAGGTATGGTCATTATGAATATACTATGATGTCGTTTGGTGTATCCAATGCACCTGGTGTGTTCATGGAATATATGAATAGGATTTTTCATGAGTATTTGGATAAGATTGTTGTGGGGTTTTCATTAATGATATTCTGATATACTCAAAATCTGAAGAAGAGCATGCTGAACATTTGAGGACTGTGTTGCAAGTCTTGAAAGAGAAGAAGTTATATGCAAAACTGTCAAAGTGTGAATTTTGGTTGAAAAATGTGAGTTTTCTTGGTCATGTGATTTCAAGTGGTGGGATTGATGTTGATCCTTCTAAGATCGATGTTGTGCTACAGTGGGAGACTCTGAAGTCTTCTACTGAGATACAAAGTTTTCTTGGGTTGGCAGGTTACTATCGCAAGTTCATAGAAGGTTTTTCTAGATTGGCATTACCGTTGACGCAGTTGACTCGTAAGGGTCAGGCTTATGTGTGGGATGTTGCACGTGAAGAGAGTTTTGTGGAATTGAAGAAGAAATTTATGACCGCTCCGATTTTGATTTTGCCTAACCCAAATGAATCTTTTGTGTTATATTGTGATGCTTCGAAGATGGGTCTTGGTGGAGTGTTGATGCATAATGGACAAGTTGTTACTTATGCTTCGAGACAATTGAGAGTTTATGAAAGGAATTATCATACGCATGACTTAGAATTGGAGGTTGTGGTGTTCGTGTTGAAAATTTGGAGACATTAGCTTTTTGGCTCTAAATTTGAAGTGTTCAGCGATCATAAGAGTTTGAAGTACTTATTCGATCAGAAAGAGTTGAACATGAGGCAGAGGAGGTGGTTGGATTTGTTGAAAGACTATAATTTCGATTTGAATTACCATCCTGGTAAGGCAAACGTGGTGGTCGATGCATTGAGCAGAAAGTCATTGCATATGTCCATGCTTATGGTGAGAGAGTTGGAATTAATTGAGCAATTCTGAGATTTGAGTTTGGTATGTGAAGAGACTCCTGACAATGTGAAGTTGGGTATGTTGAAGTTGACGAGTGGTATTCTGGAAGAGATCAGAGTGGGATAACAATCTGATTTGAAGTTAGTTGATCAGTCGGTTTTAATTAACTAGGGTAACGAAGGTGAATTCCGGATTGATGAGGATGGTGTGATGAGGTTCAGAGACAGAGTGTGTGTCCCAGACGTTCCCGAAATTAAGAAGAGTATTCTTGAAGAAGGACATCGAAGTAGATTGAGTATTCATCCCGGTGCTAAGAAAATGTACCAGGATTTGCAGAAACTATTTTGGTGGCCAGGTATGAAGAAGGATATTGCTGAATTTGTTTATGCCTGTTTGATTTGTCGGAAGTCCATGATTGAATATTATAAGCCTTTGGGTATGATGCAACAGTTGAATATTCCAGAATAGAAATGGGGTAGTATTTCTATAGATTTTGTGTCGGGTTTGCCGAAGACTGCAAGAGGGAATGATTCTATTTGGGTGATTGTAGATAGGTTGACTAAATTGGCTCATTTCTTGTCGATGAAGATTAACCATTCTATGCAGAAGCCAGCTGAGATGTACATTGAGGATATTGTGAAGTTGCATGGGATTCCTTCGAGTATTGTATCGGACAGAGACCTGAGATTTACGTCGAGGCTCTGGAAAAGTTTACAAGATGCTTTGGGTACTAAGTTGAGGATGAGTTCTGCATATCATCCACAGACGGATGGCCAAACAGAGAGGACTATCCAGTCTTTGGAGGATTTGCTGAGGGCTTGTGTGTTGGACCAATGAGGATCTTGGGATAACCATTTGTCGTTAATTAAGTTCACATACAACAACGACTTTCATGCTAGTATTGGTATAGTGTCGTATGAAGCTTTGTATGGAAGGATGTTGCACCCCAAAATTTGCCCTCACATCTTTGAGACAAATTGATTCAAGAAGCTTCCTCACACTCCTAGGAGTCTCAAAAGCTCAAGACTACTCAAGGATTGACCATACAAGCTCTCCTCCTAAACAATCAACCTACAACTAGGGTTTTATTTTTCTCAAAAGGAATTGAGCTCTCAATACCTCAAATGGACTTCATGGTTCTCTATGTGCTCTAAGGTATCCTCATGTCAAGTCTCAAGCCTTGCTTCACAAGTTTGCTCAGTCAATTGCTCAAATGATCAATTGTCGATTGTATTGGACCAAAAGTCAACTTTGACCAATTTACAGTCAAACGTCATCATTTCTTGCCAACATCGAGATTTTGAAGTCCCATTCATCATTTGATCAAGGGTTGGTCATGATTCCTCAAGAAAATCAAGATTTACTCAAAAGTCAAAAATTGCCAAATTAGGGTTTTCTTAAGGAAAAGTCAACTGAACTTTGACCACGCACAACTTTCACATACTTCATCAGAAATTCCTTAACCAAAGCTTATTTTGAAGGAAATTCAATTCTCTACAACTTTGTCTCTCTAAGGTCAATGCCAAAAATGCCTCGTTTGATAGATATGGACCAAAACTTTACAGGTCATTTTGAAAGTCAACAAAAAAACACTTTTTTCGTCAAAGCAATTTACACAAAAATAAATACTTCATATGTAAAAGTGATCAACACGAAAGTTATAGGGGACATCTTGAGGGTTCTAAAAAGTCCAAGATCACCTTCATATGACAAAAATTGAGAGAGTTACGATTGGTGCAAGTTGAGCAAAATTTGAGAAACGCATGAAACCTACATTGAACATTTTTTAGCTTTTGGACCAATGGGCCTATCTTTTAAAGTTGAATCATGTTTATGACATATTCAAGGACCTCAAAGTTCACTTTGGTATTATTTTGATTTTTATTTTATTTTATTTTATTTTATTCAAAGAAATAAACAAAATTAAATAAAACCAAATAAATCAAATAATGGTGGGCACGTGGATCCTTTTAATGGAGTTTCTAGAAGGTTAAAACATGTCATTCAAGGCCATCAAAACCATAATAAAACCGTGGGAGAGAGTGAAGGAAACATGGTTTTCAAAAAATTAAAATGGTTGGAAACATGTTCCTTGATCCTAGCTCTTCAATGATTCTTTGTCTACCATGTTTCTCCTATAAATACAAGGCTCAAACACAAGAGAAAAGGGGGCAAGAGGCTTTACAAAGGAAGGCTTCCAAATCACAAAATTCTTGAAAAAAAAAAGAGGTGAAAATTCAAAACTCCATTTCCAATCATTCTCAATCCAAACCAAGGATTAAATACTCATCCTGAAGGTTCGATTCCCACCCCATGCAATTTCTTTTTAACTATTTTCTAATCCCTTTCTTTTATCATATTTCAATTAATTAATTTATTTCTTTTCGATTAAATTAAAACAAAACAAAAATCATAAAACCGTTAAAAGAATAAAAAATATAGTTTAGGTTATGTAATCTTTTTTTTACTTAGATTATTTTTATTAAAATTAATGTTTTAGACTTAGGCTTATAATTAATTAATTTTTGTACAAATGAATTAGAAATTAGGTTTATTTATTTCAAAATTATTTCTCAAAAAACGAATATTGACTTAGATATTTAGGACATTTAACTTGACTTTTAATATGTAATTGATTTTCGTTTATCATTTATTTTCTTAGAATAAATGTATAGGTTTTTGCATAAATTGTAATAGTGTAGTTTAAACTTTTTGTACGATTATATTATGTAACTGTTCATAAGCCTTGTAATAGTGTAGTTTACTTTCTCGTACGATTATATCATGTAACTGCCCATAAGCCGTGTAATAGTGTAGGTATTTATTTTTCGCACTTATATTTTATTTGCTAGGTAAATAGGCATGTATGGCAAGATCTAAAATCAAACGTTAGAATAACCTATAACTCAAGATAATATAATTGAATCAACGCACATTGCACACATTCACCTCTAGGGTAGCCTCTCTCTATTGCCTTACGATTAAAACGGTCATGTCCCTCGAAAGTAGGGGTACTTTAGCAAAAGACGCTGACGAATAATATCATTATAGTCCCTTCGATATAAAGATCATAGTCCCTCGATGACCCTTCGAGCTGCCTATAAAAAGATGATCTTGTCCCTCGACGACCCTATGGAAAAATGATGATAGTCCATTCGCATTGCTAAGGTATCCTTACATGTTGCCTTCTATGACCATTCGATGACCCTTCGCTATCCCGCAACATCCAATAGACAATACTACCTACCCATTAATGGTATGGATAGTACTATCTCTCAAGGAAAATGATAAGTACAAGAAATACCTTACAAATTAGGGGTAAGTAACTTTTAAATGCTTACTCACAACTCAAAAACAAATACTTTTCATATCTCACTTTTCCAAAAATATTTTCAAAAAAAAAACAAACACTTTGTATACATTCTTACACGAATTATTACAAAGTCAAACTTTTACAAAATATTTTCAAAAACGTTCACACACATTCAAAAAGTAAGTAAAAAAGGTGAGCTAAGCATTTAAGAGCCCATGGATAACCATGGATACAAAGGGTGCTAATACCTTCCCGTTGTATAACTTACCCCCCGAACTCAAAATCTATCAAGGTCTTTCCTGTTCTTTTCAGCCTTTCCTTATTGGATAAAAGAAAAGTCGGTGGCGACTCTTGCTAACTGCAACATGTTTTGCGAAAACAAAAAAAAAAGTCAGTTCTCCCACCGTGTTACAGAACTGGCGACTCTGCTGGGGAGTACAATAAAAGAGGGTTACCTTAGAGTTATATCACTTTACTACTTGCTTAAAATTGTTTGACTTGTGTGCTTTATTTTTAATGGGTTTTGTTTTGGGGTTACTTGTGTGAAAGGTCCTACACCCAGACTTAGTGATTCCTTAGGTAAGTGACAATAGATCATGGAGACTGTACGACATGTACCGATATGGTTGATATGATGGTCACAGTCTTTAGAACCCTAGTTAACTCATCTTTGGTCATTAGAAGGTAGCGAGATGGACGACTTTGGATTTAGACCGAAGTTGGTTGATACTTGAGGCTACGCTCTTTGAGATCAGACTTTCGGGATGTTTTGGTCGGCCACTCGAGTGTCGCACTAAAATAAAGTCTTCGAGAAAGATCCGTGATATGAGTCCTTTAGAACCCGGTTACTATTCTAGGACAGGTTGAGCCAACTAAACCTCAGTGGGGAAGGGTACTTACCTTTGGACTTCATACAAGCCTTTAAACCTAAGGCTCTTGTATGACTTGTTTGTGTGTGCTACTTATTTACTATTAACATGTACATGACATCATAACATCATAACATATCATTTTCACTAACCATTCCAAGGACCAAGGAATTTATCTTTATTCGTCGTTGCAGGCCATGGCTTCCGTTCCTAGAAATTTCATCCGAGTCAACTTTGTAAGGGTTCCTGCCCAGCTTAAAGAATTGGTCTCAAAGGTTCCCGATGGCTCTCGATTCACCGGAAGGCATGGTTTTCTACTCAACTTGGTTACCTCAGGTTTTGAAGAAGACATGATGAGAGTCCTATTCCAGTTCTTTGATCCTAAGCACCACTGTTTCACCTTCCCGAATTACCAATTGGTGCCCACGATGGAGGAGTTCTCTAAGCTACTTGGAATACCTATTCTCAATCATATACCTTTTACCGGTCTAGAAGACGTTCCAAAGCCTGAAGTCATTGCAGCTGCTTTACATCTGAAGAGGTCAGACATTGTATCCAATTGGGAAACAAGGAGTAGAGTCAAGGGGTTTCTTTCTAAGTTCCTGATTGCGAAGGCTCAGTTGTTCCTAAGTGCTATGAGTTACCATGCTTTTGAGGAAGTATTGGCTTTGTTGATCTATAGATTGGTGTTGTTCCCTAATCCAGACCAACTCATAGACGTGCACGCTATCAAAATATTTCTGACTCATAACCCGGTACCTACCTTGCTCGGAGATATTCTGCACTCGCTTCACACTCGTACTATCAAGGAGCAAGAGACTCTCATGTGTTGCGTACCCTTACTATCTAGGTGGTTTATTTCGCACCTTCCCCGGTCAGTGTTGAAGAATGAACAAAGGCTGCAGTGGTCTCGAAGGATAATGTCACTCTCCCATTCAGATATCTATTGGTGGGCCCGATCTCTTGAAGACTTCACTCTTATTGATCATTGTGGGGGATTTCCTAATGTGTCACTCCTTGGCATTAGGGGAGGCATCACCTATAATCCTTCGCTAGCTTTGCGCCAGTTTGGTTATGCTCGAAGGGATGGTCCTCATGATATGCTTATTCAGGGTATTATGTTTGATTATGAAGATGACCTCAAGGTTACCGTCATAGGTTTATACGCGCGTGGAATAAGGTGTATAAGATTGAAAGCAATACCTTGGGACAGAAGAACTCTATTCCTTTGGAGCCTTACCTCAGATGGGTGCGCACTCGTGCTCGAGATCTTATTATGCCATATCCAGCTGTCAGACCAGTGATTGTTGAACCTGAGTTTGAAGGAGATGTTCCTCAAATCATTCTCCATCCAGATATGCCTACCGATCTTGAAGGCTGCAGAAGTCCTGGGTTCAGATGAAAGAAGAAAGGGACACCTTTGAGACTCAGTTCTATGCTAGTGAGAAGAAGGTGTTGGAGTTGACGAAATTACTTCATGAGGAGCAGAGCATCAATGCTTACATCGACACAAAGAGGAAGCGCCCGTGGGAGACTTGAGTCTTGAGTCCTAGGTCTTAGGCGTTTTTGAATTTGCTTTTTGAAATTTCCTTTCATTGTAGCCCAAGAGGCATAAAAGAAAAAAAAGGAATTTTGAGTTTACTAATAAAAGTTTTCCTTTTGTTTCTATTTGTTTGCAAAGATAAACTCTAAAGTCCTTGAAATCATTGCATATGCATCTACATCTCATAATCATTGCATAGCAGGTTTCTAAGACAGGTTTCTCATCTTCTCGTTGTTTATTTCAGAAGAAATGGCTCTCGAGCAAACCGTCAAAAATCTCCAGGCCCAGAACGCCCAGTTCCAAGAGTTGATCCTGAACTTGTCCAAGGGGCATGAAGAATTGAAAGCTCTTCTGACCAAGAAGAAGAAGAAAGCAAGAAAATCAACTGGCGTCATCAACATAGGGAGGAGATTTAAAGGTCCGGCTAAACAGGTCAAGGAAATTGGGATCCCAGTAGACCAAGATGATGAACTGGATGACAACTATGAAAGTGACAAACATGAGGAAAATAGTAACCATGGCACCGGTGGACACTCTGAAGAGGAAGATGATTATCTGAAGGATCAGTATCCCCCTGGTGATGAGAAATACAAATTACTTGAAGAACGTCTGATGGCCATGGAGGTTCAGAAAGTACCTGGTTTGGATTTTGAGGACTTGGGTTTGGTTTCAGGAGTTGTCATTCCTCCTAGGTTCAAAATTCCCACGTTTGCTCAATATGACGGTGTGTCTTGCCCGAAGCTGCATTTGAGATCTTATGTCTGAAAGATTCAGCCACATACTACTGACAAAAAGTTGTGGATGCATTTTTTCCAAGAGAGTTTGTCTGGAGCTCAACTGGAGTGGTACTATCAACTTGAGAGTACCAATATTCGTACCTGGAATGATTTGGCTGAAGCTTTCTACCGCCAATACCAGTATAACTCTGATTTGGCGCCAACTCGAATGCAACTCCAAAGCATGTCCATGGGCCCTAATGAAAGTTTCAAAGAGTACGCCTAGAAATGGAGAGATCTTGCAGGCAGGGTTCAGCCTCCTTTAGCTGACAGAGAGTTGGTTGACATGTTCATGAGCACACTAACCGGTCCTTTCTATAGTCATCTACTTAGAAGCTCGTCATCCGGTTTCACTGAGCTGATATTGACAGAAGAACGTGTTGAAAGTGGAATTCGAAGTGGTAAAATACAAGTGGCTACATCTTTAAACACTACAAAGAAGCCACATAATGGGAAGAAGGAGTCTAATGCTGCGTACGACCAGAAGGGTCGCAATAAGAATAACCACAACCAATCTGTTGGGGCAGTTCTGATCTCTGCACCGGTGCCACAACAACAACAGGGTAGTCAGCGTAAGCAGGATGCACCCAGGAGAAAGTTTAAAAAAATCAACATGTCATTGGCTCAGGCGTTGCAGCATATGTTGAAGGCAGAATTGATTACTTTGAGGGATCCTCCTAGGAATCCTAATACTTTCGCTCCTAGCTATAATCCCAATGCAAGGTGTGCATACCATTCTAATAGTCCTGGACATGATACAAACAGCTGTTGGGCACTGAAGAACAAGATTTAAGACATGATTGACACTAAGGAGACTGAGTTTGATCCCCCTGAGACTCCTAATGTGATTACCGTTCCTATGCCGAATCATGACAAGATCATTAATGCTATTGACGATGGTTCTTGTGTTTCTACCGTGGTTGACTTGATTGTTCCTATATCAATTGTTAAGAAGAAGCTGTTGCAAGTCAGTTTATTTCCGAGCTGCGTTGAAAACTGGTATTATTGTGCATCTCAATCCAATGGTTGTGTGAAGCTGAAAGAAGGCATTCATCGTTTGATGGACGACCGTACTATATTGTTTGAGAAGACTCCTTCTATGGAGAGCTTATGTGAAAATTTGTCCCGAGGTCTGAAGTTTGAGGACGTATCTGTGGTTACTAATTCCAAAACTCCAATGAGGATCACCTCTAAAGGTTCTGTGAAGATTACTGTCGAGCCTAGAGTGGCTCCCCTGATTATTATTACGCCCGGTCCGATTCCATATTCCTCTAGCAAGGTTATCCCTTGGAATTATGGTGCTGATGTTTACATTCATGGTGTCAAGCAAGAGCCTTTGACTGATGGAACTGCTGAAGTTACTAATCCCGATGTCGAAAATATTGTTTGGACTAGTAAGGTTACCCGAAGTGGAAGGATCTTCTCCCCAGAAATCTCTCCGAAGACTGTTACTACTCCAATTCGTATCTCTGTCTCCGAACCAATTACTGAGACTCGAGGCAAAGAACCGATGATTGAGCCTGCCCAGATGGAGGCCCCGGGTGGAACTGCTATCGAAGATTCCTCCAAGCAAGAAATGGAGGAAGTGCTAAAAATTATCTGCAAGAGTGATTACAATATTGTTGAATAGTTGGGGCACACCCCCTCCAAGATCTCTATGTTATCTCTGTTGTTGTGCTACGAGGCCCATGCTAAAGCTTTGGTGAAGTTTTTGAAATCTGCGCACGTGCCGCAAGAAATCTCTATTGACCAGCTTGAAAATTGTGTCGCTAGCCTGACAACTGATAATGGTCTAGGCTTTTCTGATGCTGATCTGATTCCCACCGGAAGGAACCACGATAAGGCCATGCACGTCTCTATTGAGTGTAGGGGCACTACCCTATCTCATGTATTAGTGGATAATGGTTCCTCATTGAATGTGTTGCCAAAGGCTGTTCTAGACAAACTCGACTATGAAGGGGTTGTGCTGAAACCTAGTGACGTCGTGGTAAGAGCCTTTGATGGTTCGAAGAGAATGGTGCATGGAGAGGTTGATCTCCCGATCAGAGTGGGTTCTCAAGTATTTGATTCTACTTTCTATGTAATGGATATTCGTCATGCCTATTCCTGTTTGCTGGGGCGCCCTTGGATACATGGGGCAAGTGCTGTGACTTATACCTGACATCAGAAGTTGAAGTATCCCGCGAAAGGCAAGATTGTCACCTCTGTGGTGAAGAAGAGTACATGGTTAGTCATTTGAATACCTTCAAGTATGTTGAGATGGATGGCGAATTCCTCGAGACTCCTTGTCAAACATTTGAATTGGCTCCTCAGACTGTTCCTATTGCTAAACCAGTTCCTACTGTTCCCAAGGTTACTAGAGTGTCTCCTATAATGGCTTCCCTAAAGGATGCTAGAGCTGTGGTTGAAGAAGGTGGTTATACCATTTGGGGTCAGCTTCCTGACATTCCTTACAAGTCTGACAAATTTGGTTTGGGCTTCACTTCAGAGGCTCAGAGGGATGTACGTCGTGCTCGTGCTATTCGTATCACCAACAAAGGAGTTCATAAAGATCAGGTCAACGTTGTGGAAGATGCTGATAGTGATTGTGACCTAGACAGTTGGATCTTTCCTACCATTGGCAGTGGGCTCAACAATTGAAAGACTGAAGACATTATTCCTATCTCCTTTAGTCAGGAGTAAATGCTATTTTCTGTTTTTCTTATTTTCAAAGTTTGGTTTTGTAATTTGAACAATAAAACTTTTAAGCCTTATGCCTTGCCCAGGGCACAGTGGCCCATTTGTTAGGGTTGTCATTTCATCGCATATTTTCATTCAATAAATTAATGGACGTTTTGCATTCAAATTTTGCGCTCTTTGTCTTTTCTTTTACTTTATCTTCATCAAAATAACTATGTGTTCTTACACACACCCACGCGACAAACTGCAGATCCACATCCACTCTGGATCCCATTGATAACGGTTCTGCTATTGTCAATTATGACTTCGAAAATCCAATCTACCAAGCCGAGGATGAAGGTGAGGAAGATTATGAAGTGCCTAGAGAGCTTGCTATACTATTAGAGCAAGAAGAAAAGACCATACAACCACATGAAGAGCCAGTCTAGGTCGTAAATCTAGGTACTGAAGAGGATAAGAAAGAAATCAAGATAGGTGCTGGATTAGAAGACCATGTCAAGAAAAGACTGATTCAAATGCTACGTGATTATGCTGAGATTTTCGCTTGGTCTTATGAAGATATGCCAGGACTTGATACCGATATCGTGGTTCACCGTTTACCGATGAAGGAAGGTTGTCCTTCGATAAAGCAGAAGGTTCGTCGTATGCGCCCTGAGATGTCTGAAAAGATCAAAGCCGAGGTTATGAAACAATTCAATGCAGGTTTTCTAGCTGTCACATCATATCCTCAGTGGGTTGCAAATGTGGTACCAGTGCCTAAGAAGGATGGTAAAGTTCGTATGTGTGTGGATTACAGGGATCTGAACAGGGCAAGCCCCAAAGATGACTTTCCTCTCCCACATATTGATGTTCTGGTAGACAACACTGCTCAACACAAGGTATTCTCATTCATTGATGGTTTCTCAGGTTATAATCAAATCAAGATGGCACCTGAAGACATGGAGAAGACTACGTTCGTTACACAGTGGGGCACCTTTTGTTACAAGGTAATGCCATTTGGTTTGAAGAATGCAGGGGCAACATACCAGCGCGCTATGGTTGCTTTATTCCATGATATGATCCATCACGAGATAGAGGTATACGTTGATGATATGATAGCCAAGTCTCAGAATGAATAAGAACACCTTGATCACCTACACAAGTTATTTGAGAGGTTAAAGAAGTACAAGTTGAGATTGAATCCAAACAAATGCACCTTTGGAGTTAGATCCGGTAAACTTTTGGGTTTCGTCGTCAGTGGTAAAGGTATTGAAGTCGACCCTGCAAAGATAAAAGCTATACAAGATATGCCCGCTCCCCGTACTGAGAGAGAAGTCAGAGGTTTCTTGGGACGTTTGAACTATATTGCCAGATTTATCTCCCATTTGACCGCTACTTATGAGCCAATCTTCAAATTACTGAGGAATGATCAAGTAGTGAATTGGAACGACGAATGTCAGTTAGCTTTTGATAAGATCAAGGAGTATCTCCAAGAACCTCTGATTCTGATGCCACCAGTTGAAGGAAGACCTCTAATCATGTACTTAACAGTGCTAGAGAATTCAATGGGGTGTGTGTTGGGGCAACATGACGAGCCTGGTCGAAAAGAGCATGCAATATACTACCTTAGCAAAAAGTTTACCGACTGTGAAACAAGATATTCACTGCTTGAGAAAACTTGATGCGCTTTGGCATGGGCTGCTTGCCGACTAAGACAGTATATGTTGACTCATACCACTTTATTGATCTCTAAGATGGATCCTATCAAATACATATTTGAGAAACCTGCTCTCTCCGGACGAATAGCAAGATGGCAGATGGTCTTGACAGAATATGACATCCAGTACACTATGCAGAAAGCAATCAAAGGAAGTGTACTAGCTGATCAGTTGGCTCATCAAGCGGTGGATGACTATCAGTCTATGAATTTTGAGTTCCCAGATGAGAATATTATGCTTGTTACTGATTATGAAGAACCTGGACCATATGGAGGACCTGAACTGGGATCCCGATGGACTATGGTTTTTGATGGAGCTTCTAACGCACTTGGCAATGGTATTGGTACTGTAATTATCTCTCCTAAGGGTTGCCATACGCCGTTTACTGCTAGACTTTGCTTTGACTGTACCAACAATATGGCTGAATATGAAGCATGCATCATGGGTATCAAAGCTGCCATTGATATGAGGATCAAATTCTTGAATTTATATGGGGACTCAGCCCTAGCGATCAGTCAGATTAAAGGAGAATGGGACACGAAGCATCCAAATCTCATTCCTTACCGAGAACATGTGTTGACTTTGATTCCATACTTTGAAGAAATCACTTTTGAGCATATTCCACGAGAAGAGAATTAGTTGGCAGACGCGTTAGCCACCATTTCCTCTATGTTCAAAGTCAGATGGGATAACGAGGCTCCTAGGATTACTATTGACAAACTAGACGAGTCGGCATACTGTTATGAAGTTGATACTGATGGGGTAGAAGAGAAACCTTGGTTCCACGAAGTGAAAAGATATCTTGAAACTCAGGAATATCCTGAAGGGGCATCTATCAATGACAAGAAGTTTCTAAGGAGGTTCTCTGCCAAGTTCTTTCTGAGTAACAGAATTTTGTACAAACGCAACCACGATTCAACTTGCTTCGCTGTGTAGACAAGAAGGAAGCAGAAAAGATTATGGAAGAGATGCATGACGGAATCTTTGGCACTCACTCCAGTGGGCATACAATGGCTAAGAAGATTTTGAGAGCAGGTTACTACTGGTCTACCATGGAAACTGATTGCCATCATCACTCCAGAACTTGTCACAAGTGCCAGATCTATGCTGACAAAGTACATGTACCTCCGGTTCCGTTGAATGTTCTGACTACTCCTTGGCCTTTTGCAATGTGGGGCATTGATATGATATGAGAGATTAAACCTACCGCTTCCAATGGACATCATTTCATCCTTGTAGCTATCGATTACTTTACGAAGTGGGTGGAAGCAGCCTCGTTCGCTTCTGTTACCAAGAATGTTGTAGCTCGGTTCATCAAGCATAATCTTATCTGTCGGTATGGCATCCCTGAAAGGATTATCACAGACAATGGTACTAATCTGAACAACACTATGATCACTGAACTCTACACGCAGTTCAAGATAAAGCATCACAATTCTTCTCCATATCGACCAAAGATGAATGACGCAGTGGAAGCCGCCAACAAGAATATTAAGAAGATCTTGCAAAAGATGACGGTGACATACAAAGATTGGCATGAGATGTTACCGTTCGCTCTTCATGGTTATCGCACCTTAGTACGTACCTCAATAGGGGAAACCCCTTTCTCTTTAGTCTATGGTATGGAGGCAGTTTTACCTGTTGAAGTTCAGATTCCTTCCCTAAGAATTATGAAAGATGCAGACTTAGACGAAGACGAATGGGTTCAGACTCGACTTGATCAGATAAATTTGATTGATGAGAAGAGGCTCGCGGCTGTTTGTCATGTCCAGATGTATCAGAAGCGTATGATCAAGGTCTTTAACAAGAAAGTCAAGCACCAAGTGTACCAGGCCGGTGATTTGGTAATAAAGCGTATCATACTACCACAGGGTGATCCCAGGGGCAAATGGACTCCCACATATGAAGGTCCATTTGTAATCAAGAAAATATTTTATGGCGGCGCTATGATGCTTACTACTATGGACGGTGAAGATTTCCCGCACCTTGTGAACGCTGACATAGTCAAAAGATACTACGCATAAAAAGAGACCCACTAGGTTGACTGGCCTAGGCAAAAATAAGGGCATCCCGGCGAACCAAAAGGGTTCGGGCAAAAATTAGGGATATATATACAAAAAAACTGTACACCTGGCAAGTCGAAAACCTGAAAAGGCGGCTTGGGCAAAAAAAAGGGTATCCCAGTGGACTGAAAACCTGAAAAGGCGGTCCAGGCAAAAGTTAGGGATTAAAGCGTACGTCTATGTCCCGTTGGATCACTTATCTACTTCCAGCTTAGTTTTGTTATCAATATCAAGTTCGAACGGTACAGATCAATCCAGTCATCTTTCTTCCGACAGCAAGGGATGAGATGCTTGAAGATATAGTGGCAATAGCAGAGTTGAAACTCAACGTGATCATTTCCACATAGTTGTTTTTCTTTGTTTATCACTTTGTACCTTTTAAATTTTTACGACAATTTCCTCTTACTAGGATTTCTGTCTCCTTGTACAAAAATGCCTGTTTATAGGCCAATTTCAAAATCAATACAAGTCTAGTTTCAAATTCAAAATTGTTTTTACTTGCCCTGTTTTGTTTGCGTAAACGTCCAATGGGTACTTTGAATGAACATATGCACTTGAATATGATTGAAGTTTACCAAAAATATATGTGAAAACAGGAATAACATTTGCTAAGGACTCCAGGAGTTGGGATAATGTTCAAGATGTCCACGAACCCCCCATAGAGCCAGTTTCGTGGAAATATCCCCACAGAGCAATCTCCATGGAACTATATCTATATAGCTATCTTCACAAGCTCATCCCCAATAGAGATATATTCCCCGACAGAATTAGTATGCCCTCAGACAGAAATTGGGGCATTTTCCAGTGGTTCACTTCCATATATTTGATGGACAGCTTGGCATGATCATCTTCCCCAATGGGTCCCCTAGCAGATAAGGAAGTTGATCATTTCCCCAGCATACAGCAGAAATTCCCTCAGCGCAGCCTATGAAATTCTAATCCCCATCAGAGATTATTCCCTCTTTGTAGTATACAGAATTCAATTCCCCAGCTGAGTTTATTCCTCTAACACTATAAATTCACCAACAAAATTCTCTCCCCCAGCATAGTTGACGCTCATATCTGGAACCCGGGCAGATATTGCATCGGAGGATTATCCATCTCGTTTATCCCCAGTCAGGGTACATGCAGCCAAATTCTCCTTGAACGCTTTTATCCCCAAGCAGAAGTCGAAGGTCCCCAGCGGAGTATTCCCAAACAGAAAAATGGGAATTCCCAGTACAGTCATTCTAAAAAAAAGATGAAGAGTGGTATTCTTCATTCCCAGCATCAGACAGGGATTTATTTTCCCCAGCCAGACGTTACTATTCAAAGCCACCGCTATCGTCAGCAACATTGACATCCATGCATCATGTACAAAATATCCTAGCATATACATACAAAACATATAACATTCTCATTTATCTTGAGAGCATCATTACGCAATGCATTACATACATCATGACATTGCATAAAACTAACTTTGCCTTTTTCAGGTGAGTTCACAATCAGACAAACATTATCATCTTCTAGATACGGTGCGGAGATAATCGAGACAACGATTTAATTCTAACACTGATTCAAAGACATATTTAATTCTTATACTTTAACAGTTCAGAAATAATCAAGACAGATGATTTAATTCTGATATTTCAACAGTTCAGAGATAATCAAGACAGATAATTTAATTCTGACACTTAAACAGTTCAGAGATAATCAACCCAGAGATTTAATTTTGATACTTAAACAGTTCAGAGATAATCAACCCAGAGATTTAATTCTGATACTTCAACAGTTCAGAAATAATCAAGACAGATGATTTAATTCTGATACTTCAACAGTTCAGAGATAATCAAGACAGATGATTTAATTCTGACACTTAAACAGTTCAGAGATAATCAACCCAGAGATTTAATTTTGATACTTAAACAGTTCAGAGATAATCAACCCAGACATTTAATTCTGATACTTCAACAGCTCAGAGATAATCAACCCTGAGATTTAATTCTAATACTCCAACAGTTCAGAGATAATTAGGACAGAGATTTAATTCTGACACTTATCCCAGAATATTTTCCAAAAAAAATGGTTCAGAGATGATCGAGACGAAGATTTAATTCTGATACTTATTCCAGAATATGTTCCAGATTCAGTTCAGAGATGGTCAAGTATATTTTCCAGATATGGTTCAGATACGATCTAAATATAGATTTCATTCTGATACTCATTCCAATACATCCTCAGATATAATCAAGGCGTAGATTCATTCTGACATTCCCCAGCATATCTGCTAGATACAGTTGGACACATACTCATTCTAGTATACTCCTCAGATACAGTCAAACCTAGACTCCTTCTGATACTTCTGTCAATAGTTACTTTGGATGGCATCTATAAGCCCATCTTCATCCTGTCATCTTTCCGAATGGCATCTTTAAGCCCATTTAAGCAATACAATCAACCAACAACGTTACTTCGTGCAACCGTGAGTGCAAATTTCTGGGCACTTAAGTGTTTAATCCTCTTCCACCGTCAGATCACGAATGGCGGATGCGCCAATCTAACTCTTCAGGTTTAAGAAAATTGAACAGGGGCAGCTGTTGCACCCCAAAATTTTCCCTCACATCTTTGAGACAAATTGATTCAAGAAGCTTCCTCACACTCCTAGGAGTCTCAAAAGCTCAAGACTACTCAAGGATTGGCCATACAAGCTCTCCTCCTAAACAATCAACCTACAACTAGGGTTTTATTTTTTTCAAAAAGAATTGAGCTCTCAATACCTCAGATGGACTTCATGGTTCTCTATGTGCTCTAGGGTATCCTCATGTCAAGTCTCAAGCCTTGCCAAATGATCAACAGTTAATTGTATTTGACCAAAAGTCAACTTTGACCAATTTACAGTCAAACGTCATCATTTCTTGCCAACATCAAGATTTTGAAGTCTCATTCATCATTTGATCAAGGGCTGATCATGATTCCTCAAGAAAATCAAGATTTACTCAAAAGTCAAAAATTGCCAAATTAGGGTTTTCTTAAGGAAAAGTCAACTGAACTTTGACCATGCACAACTTTCACATACTTCATCAAAAATTCCTCAACCAAAGCTCATTTTGAAGGAAATTCAATTCTCTACAACTTTGTCTCTCTAAGCTCAAGGCCAAAAATGTCTCGTTTGAGAGATATGAACCAAAACTTTACAGGTCATTTTGAAAGTCAACAAAAAGACACTTTTTTCGTCAAAGCAATTTACACAAAAATAAAGACTTCAAATGAAAAAGTGATCAACACGAAAGTTGTAGGGGACATATTGAGGGTTCCAAAAAGTCCAAGATCACTTTCATATGACAAAAATTAAGAGAGTTACGATTGGTGCAAGTTGAGCAAAATTTGAGAAACGCATGAAACCTACATTGAACATTTTTGAGATTTTGGACCAATGGGCCTATCTTTTAAAGTTGAATCATGTTTATGACATATTCAAGGACCTCAAAGTTCACTTTGGTATTATTTTGATTTTTATTTTATTTTATTTTATTTTGATTTTATTCAAAGAAATAAACAAAATTAAATAAAACAAAATAAATCAATTAATGGTGGGCACATGGATCCTTTTAATGGAGTTTCTAGAAGGTTAAAACATGTCATTCAAGGCCATCAAAACCCAAATAAAACCGTGGGAGAGAGTGAAGGAAACATGGTTTTCAAAAAATTAAAATGGTTGGAAACATGTTCCTTGATCCTAGCTCTTCAATGATTCTTTGTCTACCATGTTTCTCCTATAAATACAAGGCTCAAACACAAGAGAAAATGGGGCAAGAGGCTTCACAAAGGAAGACTTCCAAATCACAAAATTCTTGAAAAAAAAAGAGGTGAAAATTCAAAACTCCATTTCCAATCATTCTCAATCCAAACCAAGGATTAAATACTCATCCTGAAGGTTCGATTCCCACCCCATGCAATTTCTTTTTAACTATTTTCTAATCCCTTTCTTTTATCATATTTCAATTAATTAATTAATTTCTTTTCGATTAAATTAAAACAACAAAAAAAATCATAAAACCATTAAAAGAATAAAAAATATAGTTTAGGTTATGTAATCTTTTTTTTACTTAGATTATTTTTATTAAAATTAATTTTTTAGACTTAGGCTTATAATTAATTAATTTTTGTACAAATGAATTAGAAATTAGGTTTATTTATTTCAAAATTATTTCTCAAAAAGCGAATATTGACTTAGATATTTAGGACATTTAACTTGACACTTAATATGTAATTGCTTTTCGTTTATCATTTATTTTCTTAGAATAAATGTATAGGTTTGTGCATAAATTGTAATAGTGTAGTTTACATTTCTTGTACGATTATATTATGTAATTGTTCATAAGCCTTGTAATAGTGTAGTTTACATTTCTCGCACGATTATATCATGTAACTGCCCATAAGTCGTGTAATAGTGTAGGTATTTATTTTTCGCACTTATATTTTATTTGCTAGGTAAATAGGCATGTATGGCAAGATCTAAACTCAAACGTTAGAATAACCTATAACTCAAGATAATACAATTGAATCAATGCACATTGCACACATTCACCTCTAGGGTAGCCTCTCTCTGTTGCCTTACGATTAAAACGGTCATGTCCCTCGAAAGTAGGGGTACTTTAGCAAAAGACGCTTACGAATAATATCATCATAGTCCCTTCGATATAAAGATCATAGTCCCTCGATGACCCTTCGAGCTGCCTATAAAAAGATGATCTTGTCCCTCGACGACCCTATGGAAAAATGATGATAGTCCCTTCACATTGCTAAGGTATCCTTACATGTTGCCTTCTATGACCATTCGATGACCCTTCGCTGTCCCGCAACATCCAATAGACAGTACTACCTACCCATTAATGGTATGGATAGTACTATCTCTCAAGGAAAATGATGAGTACAAGAAATACCTTACAAATTAGGGGTAAGTAAGTTTTAAATGCTTGCTCACAACTAAAAAACAAATACTTTTTATATCTCACTTTTCCAAAAATATTTAAAAAATAAAAAATAAACACTTTGTATACATTCTTACACGAATTATTACAAAGTCAAACTTTTACAAAATATTTTCAAAAACGTTCACACACATTCAAAAAGTAAGTAAAAAAGGTGAGCTAAGCATTTAAGAGCCCATGGATAACCATGGATACAAAGGGTGCCAATACATTCCCTTTGTATAACTTACCCCCCGAACTCAAAATCTATCAAGGTCTTTTCTGTTCTTTTCAGCCTTTCCTTATTGGATAAAAGAAAAGTCGGTGGCGACTCTTGCTAACAGCAACATGTTTTGTGAAAACAAAAAAAAAGTCAGTTCTTCCACCGTGTTACAAAGGAGGTGTAAAACTCCTTTGTGTTGGTATGAATCGGGCGAGAGTGTTGTACTCGGACCTGGAATTGTGCAGGAGACGACTGAAAAGATTAAGATGATCCAAGAAAGGATGAAAGCTTCGCAGAGTCGTCAGAAGAGTTATCACGATAAGAGAAGGAAAGCACTTGAGTTCCAAGAAGGATATCACGTGTTTTTGAAGGTTACGTCAGTGACTGGTGTGGGTCGAGCTTTGAAGTCTAGGAAGCTCACTCCATGTTTTGTTGGTCCATATCAGATTTTACATGATGTGTCCCAGTTGAGGAAGTACATTCTGGATCCATCGCATGTGATTCAGGTGGATGACGTACAGGTGAGGGATAACCTGACCGTTGAAGCGTTACCTATGCGGATAAATGGAAGAGAAATGAAGCAACTGCGGGATAAAGACATATCTTTGGTGAAGGTGCTATGGGGTGGACCAGCTGGTGAGAGTTGGACTTGGGAGCGCGAGGATCAGATGAAAGAGTCATATCCGACTCAGTTTTCTTCAGGTAATTTTCGTGGACAAAAATTCTTTAAGTGGGGGAGAGTTGTAACACCCCAAAAATCAGTAGAATATTTATTTAATTGATTTATTATAAATATTCATAATTTTGGTGAATTTAGGATGAATTATTGTGATGTATGATAATTATGTTGTGCGGTAATTATGATGTTAAAGGGGTGCTGAGGGTATTCAGAAGTTTGTGATGTGCTAATATTATTTTTGATAATAATAATATAGATTATGTGAAATATATTACTATTATTATTATTATTATAGATAATTAAGTGAAACATTAGGGGCAAGATGGTAAAATATGATGAGTTAAGTAAGGACAAGGTTGGAAAAGAGTATTAGGGGTCCTAGGGGTAAATTGGACAAAAAGAAAAGAGAGAGTGGAGAAGTTCAGTTTGTACGATCGTAATTTGGAGAAAACGCTCTGAAGAGAAGAGAGTGAGGCTAGGGCTTAGAGGGGTTTCGGAAGAACTCGAAGAAGAGGAACCAGAATCGAATTTTCTAAGGTATGGGAAGAAATCTTCTAGCATTATATTTGATATAGGTGTAGAAACATGTAGGTATTGGGCTCCGGGTAAATTTGACGAGTTAATGACGGAATTGAGATTTTTAGGATGGATTAGATGTTAGGGATAAAACATACCATGATGAATTGTTGTTGTTGTGTTGTACCTATGATGAATTGTGAGTATTTTGGACTGTGAAGTGTTGGAATCGTAGACCTTTAGCGTCTGATGCAGGTGCAGAACTGCAATTGCGAAGTTGCAGAATCGTGTGTTTCGTCGGCCAAATTTCCCGCCTCGTCGGGCGAAGCGAATTCATCCCAACCTCGTCGGGCGGAAGTGGGAGCGAAGGAAAGGTAGAAAATGTGAGCTGTTGGTTTTTGTATGGGAGTGTGGGATTCGCCCCAGCTTCGCCGGGCGAAGACCAGGCAAGCGAGCTGCTCGCCGGGAGAAAGTAGAAGCGAGGGAAGAGTATAAATTGTGAGCTTTTGGATTTTATATGGGGAAGGTGTGCCGCCCCTGCTTCGCCGGGCGAACCCAGGGGAGCACTATGCTTCGTCGGGCGTGCTCCAGGCGAGCAGGAGCAGTGGCTTTGTTTTATTTTTTTTTTCCTTTTCTTTTCTATTCTGTTTTGTGATGCCTTGTGCCTTGATGATGATGTGATGTTTTATGTTGATTTTTGATGCATGATGATGTGATGTTTTATGATGATTTTTGATGCATGATGATGTGATGTTTTATGATGATTTTTGATGCATGATGATGTGATGTTTTATGATGACTTTTGATGCATGATGATGACAAAGTAATATGATTTTATGAATGATGATGCAATGTGACGATTTTATGACGATGACGATTATGACGTTTGTATCATGCATTCATGGCATTCTAGGACTTCGGTCTAGTGACGGTTTTAGGACTTCGGTTCATTGGTGGCTTCAATCCCATTGTGCGGATTGGAGTGTATGACGTTGCTCCGGTTCTTGTGTAGAATCGATCTTATTGGTGGGGATCTTTGGAGGGTGATGGCCCAGTGTCCATCAATTATAATGAATTGGTACCACATGCATGTGTCTGTGTATGTATTTCATATTTATGTGGCATTACGTGTTTGTGAATGATGATGTGATTGATGACATGACTGTAAATGATGTACGATTGATGATGATGATGTATTAATGACGATGCTGGTTTATTTTGACGTATTTTACCTTATTATTTCTTATTTTATATCTTGTATAATGGTTTATGATTACTCACCCTGCCTATTTGAATGTTGCCTCCACGTGGGTAACGTGCAGGTGATTAGGATTAACGTTTGGTGAGTAAAGAGCTTACTTTAAGTACTTTTGGTTATTTTGGTCGATGTAGAGGGTCTTGCTCTGATATGTAACATCGGGTCGGGACGTTTTAGTCGAACCATAGTGTTCTTTTGATTGATAATATTTATGATGTTCTGAAGTCGTTTTAAAACCTTTTGATGTTATAACTTACGATGTTTTGAAGTTTTCCGCTGTGTAGTATTCAAGTTAATTTTGATGTTTTGACCCGTGTTACGGAGCAGGATAATGCTATTATGATGTTATGACGAAATGTGACGCCCTTGTTGTGAATTTACTCTAATGATTGTTGTTATTTTATTCGTGAATGTCTGTTGGGTAGAAGGGTGTTACAATTTCCCCCATCAGGGGACGATCGAAATCAGAAGAACCTAAGCAAGGGGTCACTAGGAGACGACACCGTACCCCTCCTCGGAGGTCCAGACGCTCTCCTGCCCCCAAGAGGACCAAACCCTCAGAAAAACATCGTGAACATCGTCGTCAGCGTAGACACTCTCCTCGACGCAGTAAAAGTCACGGGCGCAGTCACTCCCCATGCAGGTCATCGAGCACGAGCAACGATGACGACATCCATAGACCTCTATCCCAAGATATCATGGACACCCGTATCCCTCGCGGGCTGGAGAAACCTCCCCTTCTAGCTCTCTATGCTGGCACCACGGATCCTGGCGACCACATAGAAAACATTAGAGCCATGCTCCATTATCACAACGTGAGGGGAGCCATCAAGTGCAGGCTGTTCCCCATCACCCTCAAAAAGGGAGCCATGACCTGGTATAAGAGTCTTCCCCGAGGCTCAGTCACCTCGTGGAAGGACCTGAAGAACCAGTTCACCCGACACTTCACTGCTTCCAAACGTCATCCCAAGTCGGAAGCCACTCTCGAAGGCATTATTCAGGGTAAGGATGAGCCTCTACGTGCCTATATTGAGAGATTCAACAAGGAGGCTGTAGAGGTCCACACAACGGACCACGTGAAGAAATACCTCGTCGAGAAGAAATTGAGGCCGAAAAGTGAAGGCCTAAGATTATATACAATACGAGGAAAAAGAAGTCGCCTACAAAGCTCGAGATTCAAGGGATCAGAAGAATTCCAAGACAACAAAAAAGGATGAGTCAGAGGCTCCCCAACGCGACAAGGAGAGACGACGAGACGATCGTCTTCGCGAGCATAAGGGACCTGCTGGTCGCTTCACATAATACACCTTGCTGACAGCTCCCCGCGAGCGTATTCTCTCCGAATGCATTAACGTGGAGTTTAAGTAAGGGGTGTTCGTTTCCCTAAACCAACATCATCGAAAGGCAACACGGACAAGAGCAAATACTGCTGCTTGCATCGCAGTCACTGCCACGTGACTGAAGATTGCGTTAATATACAAGACATCATCGAGATCCTCATCAAGGAGAGTCACTTGAAATAATACACGAAGAAGGGAGAAGCTTCCCGGCGAGAGACCTCTGAGTTTAAGAAGAAAACAGAAGCTTCGCCATCTAGTCCTCCCCCGCAAGTTGCCATATCTGTCACGCAGCCAAAGGACTTCTTAGTCCCTGACTATCTCGAAGATCCTCCCCAGTTTGCCGCACAAAGTTCTTGGGAGGCCTTCCCCACGACAATGGGCATCTTCTGCGGCGGGTACAATGAGCTCACTGTAGGATCAGTCAAAAGGAAGTTTGATCAGCTGATCGATTACAACCCTGACCGATTGTCCACGCTCGAGAAGTTCCGAGGGCTTTCTCAGCCCATCATGTTCTATCGTGAAGAACTTCCTGGAGGTTCTCCAAAATCACACATCCCTCTACTCATCATGGCCAGACTGGCTAACACAGATGTCCGAATCCTAGTCGACCAAGGCAGTTCAGTGGACATCATGTACATCAGTTTGTTTCGTGCCCTAAAGCTCGACCAGAAGAATCTGTCTCCGTACACGGGATCAAACCTGCAAGGATTCAATGGGGCTATCGTCAGGCCTTAGGGGTAGGTGGAACTCCCAGACACATTCGGGGAGGAGGAGGCCTCCAAGACAATCAAAACACAATTCCTGGTCATCAACTGTCCATCGTTGTACCAATGTATTTTGGGGAGACCAACCCTCACGGAGCTGATTGCCGTTTCTTCAACAGTTCATCTCAAGATGTAATATTACACGGAGAAGGGTCACATCATGACTTTGCATGGAGATATAGAGGCTGCTAGGAGATGCTTTGAATCAGCTACCAGAGGGCAAAACTCGATTGACGCAACACCAAAATCCGTCAAACGGGCAAGAGACGAGGATCTTCCCAGCGAAGAAAGCTAGCCTGACAAAAAGCCAGCCTCCCAGTGCACACCATTGACCTCGACAACCAAATCTCTGAAGAGGGCGAGGAGGACAATAGTGAAGACACTCTAGCAGTGACAAGCAACTCCCATGCATCAACCATCATTGCTGCCCTACACGAAAGGCTACAAAGATCCATTCTGATCACTTCAGATTAGTACAACTACCTCACCACATGGGAGTTTCTCGAAGACAGCAAAAAGGCTAGCATAACTAAGCGAAGGGCCTGCTCATACGTCATGGTCAATTACAAGCTTTATCGATGAGGATTCTCCATCCCCCTCCGAAAATGTGTTGAGAAGGACAATGTCTCTGACGTTCTCCAGGAAATTCACGATGGGATCAACGCATAACACTTAGAAGGGAGATCCTTGGCACGAAAGGCCCTCAGAGCACAACATATAAGTCTGAAAACAAGGCCGGAAAATTGTTAATACATTACAAAAAGTGGGCTAAGCCCGATCATCAATTACAAACAAAATGGCCCGCAGGCCAACAAAATACAAAGGTACAAAAAAAAGAAGAGAACTAAACTTCATCGGCGGGAAGCTCGGGAGGAACCACCTGGCCATCAATAACTTAGTGCAAAACGCCCATTCCCTCGGTGACCAGCTGGACGTCGAAATTCAAGGCCCTCATCTGCTCCACGGTTGCGCTAAATTCGAACTCGGCTGCCCCCAGGTTATCCTGTTCGAGGATGTGAATTCTCCCGATCAGGTCTGCCCGGGTCTTCAGAGGCTTTTCCTCCTCAGTTTCATCTTGCCCGGCAGCCGAGGAGCTTTCCAGCCCAACAATCTCCGCCTTCAGCTCAGCGTTCTCCTCCTTCAAACGTTGCATCTCCTCCCTGGTCTGATTCATCTCTTTTAAAAGTTCAACCTTGGCCTCGTAATTACCCTGGAGGGTCGTCAGTTTGTTGAACAACTCAACAGTTTCCAGCTCGAGCTCAGTTTCCCTAGCCTTGACCTTCTTAAACTCCACGACCGGAACTGTTACCGCATCCCCAAGGGCCAGCGCCGCCTCCAGCACTCTCATCACAGCCGCTGCATCCTGGCACAAAAGTTTCCTTCTCACCTTAGTATCAGTAGACAGAACGGCCGACGTATCAAGGTCGGGAACTACGACTGATTCCTCCCCGTAAAAAATCTTTCCTTGCAGATAACAGGGTGGTAGAACAAATTTGCCCCAAACAAAGCCGCTCAAACCATAAACCGGGGGAGAGCTGATATCATCACACTTCCTTTACTTCTGAGTATCCAGGGTAGGAGGATTCGACGTGCTGCCCAGAAAAGAGGAAGAATCGCCAACGAACTTCTCCAGCGTCGCCTGCTGCTTAGACCCGTCGACCTTCGGCACCGGCGCCTTCTTGAGATTTTTGGCCGCTGCGGACCTGACTAAGCGCTCACGCATGTTCGACATTTTCCCTGCAGAAATAAAAAAGGATTGGCACATTACAAAAGACATTAACAGTACGTGCAAAGGGTTAATCTATACCAAGAAGCTCGAACGCGACATCCTCGTTGTCACATTCGAGGAGGGCCTTGGTATTTATGTAGCGGGCTGCCCGAGCAAGCTCCCCGTCCTCCCCGTACAGCGCGTTGCCATCCTTGTCCCCTACAAAAGCAGAGATAAAACTCTCCACGAACGCCATCAATGCTCAAAAGGATTTCTTGTCCTCAGTGCTCAGCTGGTCATGCTTAATGAGGAACTGGTCGGTCCTATATCTAAAATGAGCAAACACTCATTCTAGTGGGAATTTTGACACCGGTCTAATTACTTCCCGACCATTCTCCTCCACGGTTTCCATAGTGGCCAGAGATTCCTTGGCCGCCTCCGAGACAGGCTTCACGACCAAGAACCTGAACTTAAAGTTTCGGACAGACACTGAATATGCCCAGAACAACCTGCTCTGTTGTTTAAAAGACACCCAACTTTGCTTTGGACTAGCCGTGCTCTGCTGAATCTGGAAGATGCAGAAAAAAATCTCCACTATAGCTCCGATCTTCAGATACCGACACACCAGCTCAAAGGTCCGAATAAACTCCAAAGCGTTCGGGTGAAGCTGGGCAGGACACAACTCGAGGTGACAAAAAATAGCCCCTTGAAAATCAGTAAAGGGCAGACGATACCCCGCCTCGGTAAAAGCGAATTCGTACATCAGAAATCTCATCCCCGTATACACTGAGCATATTCGGTCATCCTCTGAGGGGCAGATCGTTTTCCAACCAGCGAGTGTATCCTTTGCCCGATCCTCATGGAAAGGGAACGAATGGGCCTTCTCCTCGGTAAAGGTCGATCTCGTCACCAATGGCTCTTGGGCGATCCAGCTAAGATCCCCTTCAGCTACCCTGACGTTGGTGTGTTCGACAGGTCACACAACCTCCACATTAGCAACCTCAGCGTCGGGGACGACTTCTTCGTTCCTACCAGTCATTTCACCTGAAAAGTAGAGGAAGCAAAAGTGAATTCGATGACAGATCAAATCCACCTTCCACCATAAATTAAGTGAAAGGGCGAGGAATAAATACGAGGATGCCCTCAAGTCCTAGTCGACAGTACCAGAACGCGAGGAAATCCTTTCCCCCGAAGGACAGGGACGAGTCTCCGCAACTCTACGAAAGGCTCCCACGAGAACGAGTCTCCTCGACAAATAAAACTTATCAAGCACGCGAAAATCAATTCTTGCACCGGGGAGGCTTAATGCCCGACTACAAACATGAACTACTTCTAACCAGAAACCTAGGAAGATCTACACAGTTCTACGCAACATTCAAAAACATTCATCCTAGGTTCATCGTGTTCTTCAGGATCTTCATGAATTTCCTAGAAAATTCATATGTTCATCGAAGAACACATGAGCTTCAACCGGAAAATTCATGCGGCACCGGGAAATTTAAACTAATTTCCAGAAACCCAAGAACTATCCTAAAACTAACAAGCAAGGATGATTAACTTACTTGAATCTGGAGGTTGAAGATGAAGACCTAGAGGTAGAAGATGAAGGTTGACGGCGGCGAGATGAAATCCAACGAAGAAATAAGTTGCAGAGCAAAAGAGGGCGGGGAGAGAAATTTGCGCGAAGTGTGCAAATGAATCCTCGTTCCCCCTTTTTATAAGCAGTTGCTCGCATGGAGAAGCGCAAAAGGCAGAAGCCATCATTGCCTAGCTATCCTAGGCCTCATAGGCCTTGACAAAAATTAATTACGTCCTCACGTGTCAGAAGGGAATCTTTGTTTGGCGTTCTCAAGGCTAAAACATTGCATTCCCCAAGGCAAGTCCTCTCCAGCTCTCCGCAGACATAACTTCCTCGACAATTCATACAAGTCACCTCCTCATCAGGGCTGGTCGACATGAAAAACGTCTTTCCGTGGGCTTATTCTCACTAAGTCTGGTCGACATAAAGCGTCCTTTTCGCGGGCTCATCCTCACTAAGCCTGGTTGACACGAAAACGTCCTTTTCGTGAGCACACCCTCGTATACTAAGGAACTGTCAGGTTCATAAGCGGCCAGCTGTCGACCACGCTTACCATAGACAAGCGAAGGGCATGTCCCAGAATATTTTCATTCGAAAGTAACGACCTCAAAAAGCTACCCTGCACCGCAACTCTTGCCCCTCGGTAGACCAACAAGGCTATCTCAAGTCATTACTCTTCACCTTAGAGCAAAGACTTGGGGGGACTCCTGTTCTGGACTGGGCAGACACATGGCCCACAGTAGGGCAAAACCCAACCCAGTCCAGCCTTTGGCAAGGCCCAATAATGAGATTCAGCCAATCTAGTTGTTGGGCACATTATAGCCGTTGGGCACGAGATAGCCGTTAGGAAGAATATAGTCGTTGGGGACGTCCTCCACACGCGCTTGACGGTTCACGCGATCAACTGCCCTTCCCTTCCGGAGTTCATGGGGACAATTGGACCAGGTCATAAGGTCACGCACTAGACCTTCCACTTGGCAGTCTCCCATTGGTCGACCAGATATTTCGGCCACATGGGAGACCTTGGCCCCGCGCTGGTTTTTTTTCTTCTATAAATACCCTCTCACTTGAGAGGGTCAGGTTTTATCAATATCCAATATTCAATAACTCATACCTAAACGTTTTGTACTTGCTTTCTCTAGCCCAAAAACTTACTTTGGCATCGGAGTACCTTGCAGGTACGCCCCCTCCTCTCCTACAACCATCATCGCTGCCCTACACGGAAAGCCACGAAGATCCATTCTGATCACATATAATTATTTGAAAATTTTAGTATGGAATAAGTTAAGTTCTTTATTTCCCTCAGATCAGAAAAAATAAATAAATATGGTGGTAAGTGATGAAATGTAATGGAATTCATTTCTCTCTACCAATTTAATTTTAAATTATTCAAACAATAAAATATAATTACATTTCATCTCATTTCACTCTGCTCCATCCAGTCAATAAATCCAAATAAAGTTTAAAGAGAAATTAGGCTAATTTTTTAAACATTAAAAACAACTTTGTAATCAAAATAAAAAATAAAATCTTTAAGGATAAAACTAAATTGTTTGATTTGTCACCACTTTTTAATCTAAAAAGTTATTTTAAAGCTAAAATATACCAAGTAGAATATTTTTATAAAATTTAATATATCAATACAAATTAGCTAAAATAAATTATTTTTTTCATTCTAAATCAAATAAACAATTCAAGCCTATAAAATTTGAATATTTTTTATGTAAAAAATATAATATAAATTAAATTAATTTAGATTTAAAAATCTCCTTTCAATTGCCTTTTGTAGAGTTCCATTACAAAAAGAAGAACTCTTTATTTTGTATTTTTTTATATCAAAAATATATTATAATATAAATAAATATAGATTTAAAAATCCCCTTTCAACTACCTTTTGTAAAATTCCATTAAAATATTCTTTATTTTATTTTTATATCTAAAACATAATATAATTTAAATAAATACAGATTTAAAAATCCCCATTCAACTACCTTTTTTAAAGTTCCAATAAAAAAAGAAAAAATCTTTATTTTATTATTTTTTATATAGAGAAATAATATAAATAAATTTAAATTTACAAATCCTGTTTCAATTATTTTTTTCCCACATGCGGCTTATTAAACGACTAATCCTTTTTCAACTATCTTTTTTAAATTTTTATTAAAAAGAGAAAAAAACTTTATTTTATATTTTTAACATAGAAAAATAATTTAAATAAATTTAGATTTACAAATTCCCTTTTATAAATTTCCATTAAAAAGAGAAAAAGTCTTTATTTTTAGTCATAATTTTATAAATAAAAGATATATTATTTTATAATTATGATATATTATCTTATTGTAAATATTTTTTACCTAACTTTCTAGTGGGACGATTAGCGGATTTAATTGAAAAAAGAAAGAAAGAAATAGTTTTTTTTTCTTCAAAAAAACAAAAAAAAATATTGTTGAAACTCAAATAACATGGTAAAGTAGTGTTGGGCCGGGTGCGACTCGGGTTCGGGTTCAGGCGAAACTAATTAGGCCGAAAAAACGCAACGATTCTAGAAATTTCCACGATATATAAGTTATTTAAAAACCCTTTACGCATGTTTGTACTGAATTTCTATTCATAAATCCCTTACTTCACCCTTTCAAATTCTTAGTACCTTTCCCCTAACAAACTCAACCATGGCGATTATCTCCGATTTTCAAGAAGAAGAACAAACCACCAAACAATCCCCTTCATCTTCCCAATCCCAGCCCTCCAAATCCATTCCGTTCACTTCCACCTTCGATCCATCAAATCCAGCCGCTTTTCTCGAAAAGGTGTTCGACTTCATCGCTAATGAGAGCGATTTCTTCGAAAAGGAATCGGCCGAGAAGGTGATTCTGAGCGCCGCTCGCGCTGTCAAGGCAAAGAAAGCCAAGGCTGTTGCGGCTGAAAAGGCGAAGATCGCCGCGGAAGAAAAGGCCAAGGCGGAGAAGAAGGCGGCGGCAGAGAAGAAAGATAAGGGAGTAGAAACGAAAGAAGATGAAAAGAAGGAAGGAGCAAGTAAGATATTTTCAGTTTTTTTTTAATATCAATTTGATTTTATTTTTTTGCCCTAATTTAATCATATCGGCATATCGGCATGTGTTTGTTAGGAATATTACGGTAGTGCTGTGTTGTAGTGTATTTAGGAATGTTTATTTTATGAATGAATCACAATTGTGTCTGGTTGATAATACATGTTTTGTGATATTGATTCTTGAGTCTAGAATGCTAATTAGGGTTTAGGGTTTACCTTTTTTGTTGCTAATGTGAGGCTAATACATAAACAATTGTTTCGGTTTAGGGTTTAGGGTTTTATACCGCCTAATGATCCTAACAAATAACTCTGAATAGGTGATTAACTATGTATCTGTGGGATTTTGTTAAACAATTTTTGAGACCTTTGTTATTTTTAATGGACAGCTCCTAATAAGGGTAATGGTATGGATCTGGAGTTTTATTCTTGGACTCAAAGTCTGCAAGAGCTCAATGTTAACGTTCCGGTGCCAAATGGAACGAAGTCGAAGCTTGTTATCTGTGAGATTAAGAAGAACCATCTAAAAGTTGGTCTCAAAGGCCAGCCACCTATTATTGATGTAAGTTTACTTTCTGCATTCATTGTTTTATTTGGTTTGTTCAGAAGTTTTTATTATATGTTTTCTGATTCTATGATCTTAAAATTTCACAGGGGGATCTGTACAAATCTATCAAGCCTGATGAATGTTACTGGAGCATAGGTATATTAACTACTAAATTGTGTCTGTAGAAACTTACTTTTTAAAAGACCATAGTTCATTAGCATTGGAATGGATTTGATAATTATAAGTTTTCGTGCTAGAATTCTGGTTGATCGGAACTGTGTTTGAAATCTATTTTTTCGCAGAGGATCAGAATACAATTTCCATTCTTTTGACCAAGCATGACCAAATGGACTGGTGGAAGTGTCTAGTAAAGGGTGATCCTGAAATTAATACCCAAAAAGTTGAACCTGAGAGCAGCAAACTTGGTGACCTGGATCCTGAGACTCGATCAACTGTCGAGAAAATGATGGTAATTGTTTGACTTTTGTTACTCCAATTACTTGATTTATATTGCATTTTGATTTTGATCTGTCATCGGTTGATCATGTTACTCTGAAGTGAAAATCAATCTAGATAACATTGTATTGGATTTCTTTGCTAATGGTTTAATATTATCTTGTATTGTTCAACAGTTTGATCAGAGGCAGAAATCCATGGGCCTTCCTACAAGTGAGGAGCTTAATAAACAAGACATGATGAAGAAGTTTATGAGCCAGGTAGGCCTTTGAGTTTTGTACTGGTGTTCTCTGCATTCTCAACACTGTCTTTGCCGATCTGGTTATCTGGCTGCTAACTGTTTCAATTTTATCTATTGCAGCATCCTGAAATGGACTTCTCAAGGGCAAAATTATCTTAGAACGGTGCTCTATGGTTTTGGCAAAAATTTCTTAGAGTGGGGCTATAGTTTTGTCAAAATTATCTTTTAGTTCACAAACATGTTTTGATGTGCCTTTATTTGCTTTGAACATATTTTAGTTTTATACCTTGGTTTGAGTAACAGTAAGGAAAGGTTAATTATTGGTTGAATCAATCTACGGTTTATGCTTCCTGCCCAAAAATGAGAAAGGAACATTTTAGTAAAATATACGAATTAGTAGTGCATAAATAAACTATTTAGCGTTTTCTCGTCCTGCCGAAATTCAATGGATTCAGCACCAATTAATTAAATAATATGGGGTTACTTTTCCTATCAGGGTGTTTGTTTACAATCAAAAGTAGGGTTGTTCTATCAGGGTGGTTGTTTACAATCAAAAGTAGGGTTGTTCCGATATGTAGAACTAAACCGATTTGAAACCGAACTGACGTTATAATAACTGAACCGGTATATTTGGTTAGTGAAACAAATTATATTACATAAAACGGTTCTAGAACCGAAACATAAATTAAAATCGAACCGAACCTAACTTAAAAAAAAATACAAAAAATTAGTTTTAAATTTTTTTAATAAAATTTTGAAAAATAGTTTAATGGTTCGGTTCTTTAATAAACGGTTTGGTTCGGAAAAAAAATGTCTTAATGGTTTGGTATGGTTCAAAATTTTTAAATGGTATATCAAATTAATTATTTTGATTCTGTTTGGTTTCAAAAGTAGGGTTGTTCTATCAGGGTGGTTGTTTACAATCAAAAGTAGGGTTGTTCCGATATGTAGAACTAAACCGAACTGAAGTTATAATTACCGAACTGTTATATTTGGTTAGTGAAACAAATTATATTGTATAAAACGGTTCTAGAATCGAACATAAATTAAAATCGAACCGAACCAAACTTAAAAAAAAAATACTAAAAATTAGTTTTAAATTTTATTAATAAAATTTTGAAAAATAGTTTAATGGTTCGGTTCTTTAATAAACGGTTTGGTTCGGAAAAAAATATCTTTTAACGGTTCGGTATGGTTCAGAATTTTTAAATGGTATATCAAATTAATTATTTTGGTTCTGTTTGGTTTTAAATAAATTGAAATGGTTTGATTCAATTCGAATAAATTTTTTTGTTATAATTCGGTTCAATTTTTTCACGAACTGAATCGTGAACAACCTTAATCAAAAGTTACAAATATTTTTAGGGCTTAAAATTTTGATTCTCATATTTTAAAGTTTTTAAAAATTTAGACCTTCATTTAAAAAATATGTTTTTATATGTTTTTCTTCTCTAAAGTTTATTTCCTTAGGGATTTTCATGGTTTTGCTTCATTTGACATTTTCATTAATGAGATGGTATATGTGCTTAATAAATATTTTATTTTATAATATTTAATTTCAGTATTAAAAAATAATGATTAAAATAATTTATTATTTATTATGAATAATAGTAAATAGATGTAAATATTCATTTATCTAACTTTTTATATTTCTTAACTCCAATAAATTAATTTCTTAACCTTTGTGTATTTTCTAAATTAATGGTTATTCATTAATCATGAACTATAAATAAGATTCACATTGCAATGTAAAGGGTATTTTTGCATAAGATAATATAATAATATCACTTATCTTCTTCTCTTTGTCTCCTTCATCTCTATATCATTTTGGTTAATTTCATAATAAAGAAAAAAATCAACGATGATTTTCATGCATCCCAGAAGGATTGGATAAATAATACTAAAATATTTTTGAAAGATTATAAAATAATTTGTTTGCTATATAGTTCCTGAAGAACTTAACAAACATCCTTGAAGGATAGAAAAATAATAATTTATTATATAAATTCCTGAAGAACTTATCAAACATCCCTGAAAGAGAGCAATATAATAATTCATCATATAGTTCCTGCAGAACTTATCAGGAATCTCTGAAGGATGGCAAAATAATAATTTATTATATAGTTCCTAAAGAACTATTCAAGATCCTTGAATGATTGAAAAATAATAATTTATATAGTTCTTGAAGAACTTATAATGCATCCCCGGAGGATTGCACGAACACTGTTTATCTTTATTATTGTTTGAAGATCTATAATCTACCTCTCGAAAAAATTATATATATTATAAAGGATCCATAGAAGATTGTTCAAAGAATGAATTACTTTTATTCATTCATCAAAGAATGGTTATCCCTTGATGATTTATAAGAAGGTTTGCATGAATAATATTAATAATTGTAAATTTATTAAGATTGAAAAATATATATTTATACAAATTATTTTATATTTACTAGAGACTGAAACAAATTAGAAGAATAGAATCATATGTATTATGGTAAATCAGATGTTTACAAATCACACTTAAGTGTGTTGTTGGCAAAATCGGCTGTGTCTTTTCAGATGTATTATGATGTGAGAACTAGTTTTGAAGAACCAGAAGTTTCTTCAATCCAATAAAATTTTTGTGTTCCTAAAGAAAAACTTGAGAAATTGAGTTTTTATGACATTAATTGTTGCATCGACTAAAAGACCGTGCATATGTCTATTCACAGCCAGAAGTTTGTGAAATTATTTTCTCAACTAGTTAGACTAAGATCTTGTTTTCTGATTTTTTCAGAAATTCCTTGATAAGTATCACATATATTACTAAAATTAATATTGAACATCTTGAAGGACATGCTCATAAAAAAATGGACTTGAAGATCTATTCTTTAAACGTCTAAAGTTATTTATATAGTTGATACTTGTGAGATCATCAATTTTAAATTAAATATTTGAAACACACAAAATATGGTATTAAGATATTTATTCACATTAAGCCAACAAGTTAGTATATGATAATTCTCCCCTTAACTTACAAATTATTTTAGGTTCATAATCTAATACTTCTCATTTAAATAAACTTTTGGATGTGTTGTGATTATTCAATTGCTCCAATATAGCACGCTAAGATGAGTTTTGAAAGAATGTTGAGAAAATGCATTTTATATGAATATCGTATTTGAGGTTTTATCTTGGTCCAATAATTGGATACTTGTTTGAAGTCCAGTAGACTGATTATCAATTTATAAATTAATTTTCTCAATACTAAGGGGAGAGAACAAGCAGCACAAAGTGTGAACCAGAAGCTCAAATGAACAATTTAAAATATTATTATATCATTTTGATCCTCGAAGTTCAAAACACAATTCATTTGCAAAGTTTATGAAACAAATTATTAGCAGTTAATATTCCATTCAAAGTGGATTCTCATATTGGACAATATAACATTGCAAATGAGTTATAGTCGTGCCTCAAGCATGGTAGAAAAGTTGGTTCTGATGTTAAAAGTCCTCTACCAAGAAAAGAAACTAAAATATAAAATGACCCAAATAAGGATATGAAAACTCTAAGAGCACTTTGACATAATTTAATTTTGAGTTCCAGAAGAACTAACCAGATACCTGAAATTTATGAAAATTAAGAGATCTTGATAAATTATGTCATGAATGGAATATGATGGAACCAAAATAAAGTCAATGTTGACAATGTCTTTGTATACAATATAGAGCTAACGATGATAAATAATAATGAGAATCATGAGTAAAGTCTATCAAATATTGTAGACAAAGTGAGAATTGGTCAATATGAACATATTCAATTGAAGAAAAATTAAACTCACTTTACAAGTGACTCGATTTTGGACCAGTATTCCGAACACGTCATGGTGTTAAACCAATTGGATATAAATGATTTTTTTTGAAAAAGAAAAATAAGAATGGTGAAATTATGAGATACAATGCTTGAGTTGTTGTTCAATAATCTTCATAAGGACCTAAGATTTATTTTGATGAAAGATATCCACCTGCAATAGATGCAATTCAATTTTTGATATTTATTTAGGTTTGTAGCACATGAAGAGCTTAATTTGCACATGACGAATGCTCCAACAACTTATATGTATGGTTCACTTGATAGTGAAATTTATATGAAACTCCCTGAAGGGTTCAATACCAGATGCACACAACTCCGAATCTCGAGAAAGCTACTTCATAAGATTGAACAATTCTCTCTATCGGTTGAAACAAACTGGACGAATGTGGTATAATCGTCTCATTGAAAATTTGCTTAGAGAGGGATATACAAATAATTCTATTTGTCCTTGTATTTTTATAAAAAGATCACGAAAGGAGTTTGCAATAATACCTGTCTATGTGGATGACATAAATATTATTGGAACATCTAACTTCCAAAAGCTATGAATTGATTAAAGAAAGAGTTTGAGATGAAGGACCTAAGAAATACAAAATTATGTCTAGGTTTTCAAATTGAACATATGGGCAAAGAAATATTTGTACATCAAGAAGACTATATAGAAAAGGTGTTAAAACACTTCTATATGGACAAATGTCACTCGTTGTCTACTCTAATGGTTGTTAGATCATTAGATGTGGAGAAAGATCCTTTCAGACCTCGAGAAAAGGATGGAGAATTGCTTGGTCTTGAAGTACCATATATCAGTGTAATTGGAGTACTAATGTACCTTGCTAATTATACACGTCTTGATATGTCATTTGTTGTCAATCTATTAGCAAGATACAGTTCTTCACATACACGAAGACATTGGAACAGAGTCAAACATATATTTCGTTACATTGGAGGTATAATAAACATGAGTTTGTTTTATACCAAAGTATCCCGATTCGAATTAACAGGTTATGCAGATGCAGGTTACTTGTCAGATCCTCGTAATGGTAGATCATAAACTAGTTATTTGTTTACATGTGGGGGGTACAACTATTCCATGGAGATCGGTGAAACAAACCGTACCAACAACATCATCTAATCATGAAAAACTTTTAGCATTACACGTGGCAATTCGAGAATGCATTTAGTTGAGATCCTAATTCAGCACATACAAAATACTTGTAGTTTATCTTCTGAAAAATTAAATACAATGACCATATATGAAGATAATACTACATGCATCACTCAATTGAAAGATGGTTACACTAAAGGAGATCGAACAAAACACATTTCTCCAAAGTTCTTTTTCACCCATGATCTTCAAAAGAGTGGTGATATAAACATCCGACAAATTTGTTCATGTGATATTCTTGCAGACCTTTTCACAAAGTCACTCCCAAGTAGAATGTTTAATCAATTAGTACAAAGGTTTGGTCTTCATCTTCGAAGAAATGATCGTTCAACTGAGGGGGAAAAATGAATTTACTTTAAAAGGATATTGTACTCTTTTTCTTCACTAGATTTTTTCCGATTGACTTTTTTCTAGTAAGGTTTTAACGAGGCATATCCTCAATGAACATCCACTAGGGAGTGTTATGAATAATAGTAAATAGATATGGATGTTCATTTACCTAACTTTCTATATTCCTTAACTCCTATGAGTTAATTTCTTAACCTTTGTGTATTCCCTAAGTTAATGGTTATTCATTGGTCATGTACTATAAATAAGATCCACATTGCAATGTAAATAGTACTTTTACAGAAGATAATATAATATTACTTTCTCTCTTCTCTTCCTCTCTTTGATCTCTATATTATTTTATTTTGTTTTATAACATTATTAATATTTTTAATTAACTATTTTTTTTATAAATATATTTTGAACATTATTTTATGACAAACTATACATTATTTTATGACAAATTATAAAAGGATAGTTTTGGACTTTTAGCCGAATCAATAAAGCCTCTCCACCGTAGTTTATAATTGTAGCCCAAAATTGTTTGAATTGTTAAGTTTGTTTATAGGTCATTTCTTATCAATCCATGAGTTTTTTAGATACCGTGCGGATTTTTTATAATGTCCTTAATTTGTAACTATGTATTTTCGGACGTACCCTTTTTACATTCAAAAAAAGTCATTCTGGATGACGTCCCATGCATTTGGGTTTGATTAGTTTCAGAGATATATCTTCGGAACAATATCGTAGTTATATTTTTGGACCAAAACTAGAGATAAAATCAAAACAAAATGAACTTTCCAAATATAAAATAAGCATTCATAACATAAAATAAGCGTTACAATGATGATTTTAACAGAAAATTAAATACTATATTTCAATGTCCCGGTGGACGATTACACATCTTTAAGATATCTTCGACCAATCTTTGTAGTGTCGCTTCCATTTCGAGTGAAACTCTCTTCAAAATCGAAAAACGTTAGCCACATCGCCATAACATCTGCTCGAGTCTTGAGCTCAAATTTAATGAATACAGTGTTCTCTTCGTTGTCTACCGATGGTAAATGGTACTCAAGCTTGACAACCCTTCGCGTGTCTCCGTTAGGTAGGAGATAATGAATTTCGACTATGATATCGTTGAGAGAGGTGAGATTGGTGAGCTTGAACGTCCTCCCGAGTGTAGAGGCGCCAGAGTAGGAGACACTTGCGACATACCAACAAATGTTTATTTCACACATTTAAGACATTTTGAGCTTGTGTGAAGTATAACCCAAGAACACCCAATTTTATAGAAGATCTAGTTCAATAAGGACCACTCATTGACTGTCATTCATACTCCGAATATATATCTCCAGAACGACACCCTATTATCTTGTTTCGGAGATGTCTCTCTAAAACTTTCTCCGAACCATTCAAAAACAAAGAAAATAATAGAACCTTCCGAAGATGTATTTCTAGAATTTTACCTGATACATTTTCAGAACAGAATTAAATGACAGAGAGTTAATAAAGAGCAAATATGGACCAAATATGAACCAAATGTGCATAAACACCAAATATGAATAAAAAGTGAATATGTAACACTTCATTTATAAATTGAGACACAATAATATACAATTATTCGTCCGATTACACAAAAAATCAAAACGAATTGAAACATGTGTCGTCGATTAAATCTATAGGCGGTACCCCATTGGACTTTTGTGCATTCGATTCCTTTTCAATGTTGTTCAATCTTTCGAATTCTTGCATCCTTTCTATAAAATGATCCGACCACGTTTCAGCATTTGCGGCTAAATGAGTCGTCCATTCCGGTGATGTAAGTGGTATGAGACATCCCGGTTTCAAGTAAACTTGAACAAAATGACTTGATTTTGAAAGTCATCCAATACACATGATGTGATCATTTGGATTTTGAGGTGATGCAGTGCGGAGTGGAAAAATGGTTTCCAAAAATCCGTAGCGTGTCAGGTCAATTCACACCCTATCATCATATGCACATACAATTAGGTGACCCATATCAGGGAAGGTCATGCATTTTGACTCCGGTTCCGGACCGCTCAAGCAAGGTACAAGCGGCTAATAAACCGCATCAAATTTTTCTTTATTTTCGTACATCCGCGTGTACGATTCTTTATGCGTCTTCAACTCTTGGATAAGTTGATGATGGACAAGCGCGTGACTATCTTCTGCTTTACCAAGTAAATCCAAAATGGCTCGGTAACCTCAATTACCATCTCCCTTAATATTGATGATACAATCGATATATTTGTGCATAAAAATTGACATCTCGTCAATGAATGAAATCTTCGTTGGAAGCGGCGTTGGAGGTGGTTTGCTAATGCGGGCTCCATTCACAACATTTTTTTGAGATTTTGGAGTCGGTGAGTCGGAAAAAAGTTTGTCAACGTGTTCAAAGTATGAAGAAGACCGTGTAATAGAGTTTTCATTTGGTGTAGGATTCATTTTCTTCGGAGCACCTTTTGTTTTTGTCGGTTGAGAAGAAGGTTTCATGTCGGTGGTTTCAGGATAGACAATCTTCCTCAATTGTTCTTTGATGTGGAGTTTCATGTTGTCATCGGTCTTCAAAAATCTCTTTTGTATCGCTTCCCATTTGGTCAAAATAGAGATATTTGATTTACCTTCATCCATGCATCCATCATCATCGAAATTAAGTCTCTTCCAATGAGAGAAAACCTCGTCCATTCTTATTGGTTCACCAAATTTCACCTTTTTAGCAGTAACTCAAACACATGGGAGACCATATGTTTTCACAATAGTGCAACCACACTTTTCACTATCGGAGTCTATATTATCAGCTCGTTTGGGCTCGTGAAAAATATAGTTCAACCCTGCCCAAGAAATGTTGCCGACCAAATGAGAATAAAGATTGTTGTCTTTAAATCAGTGTTCTAAAACTTTGATGTTCTGACCAAATGTTGTTTGTATCTTATTATGTTGGTTTTGAATCATGTAGTTCACAGAGTCCTAATCTCGACACAAATCCCCCTTGCTATTTCCCAACCAACTTTTCAAAGTATCATGGGCCGACTCAACTATGTTGGTAGTTGTATTTCCAAGGTGTCGGACATTATCAGTCCACACACAAACTATCTTCTCCTTCATCTGATCAAGAATGGTGCTTTCAACGTATTTCAACAAAGCAAGATATTTTTTACACACTTTCTAGAAATGAATGACGAAATCAACATATAATTCTGTTATGGAAGAACTTATTATACGGTTTTAGTTTCATGCATCCATTATTTTTTCAACAATCACACCCGACTTCACCAATTTTCCACCTTCGGACTCTACTTGTTTCGTCCCTACCGCGGGTTTAACTCGACTTCTCACATTCTTTGTTATGTGATATCTACAAAGTAATGCATAAGAAGAAGAAAATACCTTTGCAACTGCATTCATCAATGCGGTATCGTAGTCCGTAACAATAGCTTTAGGTATCTCACCTTGATCCTTCAAAAGTGACCGACACACCTCTAATACCTAAGTAAAATTGTCCTTTTTTTCACACTCTAAAAATGAAAAATCAACAGAATATGTCTTCTCAATTGAGGTAATACCAACCATCTCAAATAAAGGAAGTCTATGTTTGTTAGTCTTGTTGGTAGAATCAAGTATGAGCACTGTCAGAAACGTGTTGAACAACTTTATCGAATCCGGATGAGTCCAAAAAACATCTCTAACTGTAACTTCATATTCGCAAGTTCGGTATCAGGACACGTAACTGCTATCGTCCAACAATTTCAACAATTGTTGCATCTCAGTCCAATCCCCCATAATCGCCATATCAGTGAGGTACCGAATGTTATACACTTGTTTGATATTTGATATATTGTCGGTTTACTTCCTTTTCAATGTTTCTAGTATATTTTTCGGTTGGACAAGATTCAAGGTCATGTCACTGATACATTCCTTCTCTTCTTGCTTGAGCTGACATACACTAGGATGAACGACTAATTTTAAGCACAATTCATGGTTATGCAAACCACAAATGACATTAAATCTCCAATTTTTGTTATCCAACATGTAACCATGAAGCTTAAACGGACACTCACATTTTCTGCTACTCGTGTATTCGAGCATGTTATCACGATTTTCAAACTCTTTCTTGTTATTAAATTTGTTGCCAACATCTATTGCCTTCACAAGAACCCCTTCAACATTGACTTAAACATCGTTAGGAGAAACTACTTGTTTTGAGAAATTATCGGGGTGCACCATATCTATTGGAAACAATACAAAAAATAACAAAATATTAATTAATCTACTGCTGCAGAAGGGGATGGAATTTGAACACAAAAACACTCCGGAGATGTATCTCTGGACACTGCATAAGTTTTTTCAGTAAAGTGTCATGATTAATGTGAGCAATGTAGATGGAAATGAACAATCTTTACCTGAAATTTGATCTTCTTTTGCTTCATGTGATATGTTGAATCAAAAGGATGGAGATTTGGAGTGAAAAATGAGGTTGAGAATGTAGGTTTTTAGGGGTGAGGATTTGAGTTGAAAAAGAAGTATGGCAACAATGGGGACTGATCATGCAGTTGGAAAATATATCAGATACTTCTGGAGATATATCTCCGGAATAATCTAACATGCAAAAGTGGCAGGAAAATTCAAATTGCCTCCCACTTATTCCGGAGATATATCTCTGGAACATTCACTGAACTGATTAATATTCATATGTTGTTTAAATTGTTCTAGAGATATATCTCCGGAATAAATCTTTAGCAAATGCATGAGACGCCATTCAGAATGACTTTCTTTAAGTCTAAAAAGGGTGTGTTCGGAGATATATCTCCAAAAACTAAGGGCATTATAGGAAATCCGCATGGAGTCTAAGAAACTCATTGGGTGTAATAAGAAATGACCTTAATTTATATAAACATAAAAAATCTCTTCACCTAAAACGATGTGAAACAATTATATGTTACTGCTCTACAACTGTTCCCATATTCTATGTTCTTTTCACCCAAAATTCTCCGCACTTGACAAGATCAGCGAACGCGGGCCTTTTGAAAATGTGAGACACTTTTATTTTCCAAACGAAAGTAACACATTTTCACTTCATTTTGTGCTTTCAAAGGTTTGCATATGAAACAATGAAAGTTCTATTGTTTTCATTACTTCCTATATGAAACAGAGGGCTACTATTCTATGCTCCAAATATTCTGCATTGCTTCCTTCATGTGCTCCACATCTAATTTCAAAAGACGAAATTGTATCACATCAGCTGCTACTAAAGCGTCCAACACTATTCCTTGTATAGGATCAAACAAAGTGCATTACTATCCACTTTTTACAGCCCTGTAAACAATTAAATAATTAAGCACTAATAATTAACTTAAATACACAATGTAGCTCAAGGAAATGTGATAGTATAATCAACACCAGAACAAGTTAATGTAAGAAGCATAAGATGAAACGACTATAATGCATTAAGAATAATAGAGTAAGTATCCTTAATATAGTATGTTTTTAAGGTTGTTAAAAAGTATAGAATTTTAACTTTGAAGTCCTTGTTGCTTGACATATGTTGTGTTTCTTTCTTAGGGTAGCAAGGATAAGAAAAAAGTCCTTGCTTGTTTGTAGTGAGCTAACCCATAATTGGTTGTTTTTATTCAATTTGTTGTAGATGAGCAAACTTTTTGAGACTGTCAAGGAAGAGTTTAATGGTATCATAAAAAATGTTGAGGCTGAGGTGAGAAGACCCTTTGGTAACTGCTTGATTGGCCTATGTAGAAATAAAGATAAGAGCCCAAGAAAGCTGCTTGTTGCATTCATGTTAATTTTTAAGACAAGTAGGAGAGTGTTATTAAGGTCCAGGATGTTAGATATGTTACTGATGAATGTGTTAGTTTTAAGATAATTCAATTAGATGAAAAAGAAACATTGATTTTGTAACAAATAAGATTAGTGTTTGTATAGCTCATCGAAACAAACCTCATTGCTAACTTGAATGGGCTAATGCTACAATAAAATGGACTTGAAGCCCAAAGCTATTTTAGTCAATCATTGATAATTAATTTATTATGTAAAAATATTAATTAACTAATTAATTGGATAAAAAAATGTTAAATAACTAATTAATTGGATAAAAAAATGTTAAATAATAACTCATCCTAATCATCATGTCATTAAATTTAATTTTCTTATCCTAATCATCAAGTAAAGTTTAGGGATCAAAAAACCAGTTTTTAAAATGGAGGAATTAAAAGTTAAAAAACATAAAATTAAGGGGACCAAAAATGTATTTAAAGTTTAAACCTATTTTTAAATTTCGGAGATGCTACACACCTATATTTATCATACTCAATGCTTTTGTGAATGAGCCACCTTATCTAAATGTAGCGAGCGATTTTGGACATGGTTCTTAAGCACTGTCGCTCTGAGGTACTACATGTCGATTCATTTCTTATCCTATTGAAGCTGATGAAGGAAGGGAAATAGATGTCTCCAACTAACCCTGCTTGCAAACTGAGGTTAAACAGTCAAAACTGTTGGTTTACAGATGCGGTTTTAGTTCGTGGGCCTCTCTCTGCTTATTTTGTTCAGAACGAAATACCGGGACTGTTCATGGGGAATTTGTTGGGATACTATGCTAGAATGGCTGGAGGTAGGGGACTTTGGGTTTTTTGATTAGTGTGCTCGCTAAGATTCTTTTTCAATCTTATGCCTACGTATTCTCGGGATAGGGAAATCAGAGCGATCGTAGTTCCTCCTATTCTAGGGGAGGAAATGGTGTTTTGGTGTCTTGTTCAAAGCCCAAGACATGAAGCTAAAGGTGGTTTATATCTTGTTCAAAGCCCAAGATGTGAAGCTGAAGGGTCTATTTGTATCTTGTTCGAAGCCCAAGATGTGAAGCTAAAAGGGTGTTGACTTTAGAGAGAATTTGTCATCTCTAAAGGGGAATATTTGGTCTGTTTGGCACAACTGTTGGGTGACTGATTATAAATGAGAATTACTTTAACTGGGATATGCGAATCTAGCAATGCCATAATTTCCTTTATAGGGGATTTTCAACCTGAAGGAGAAGACTTTAACTCAGTTTAGAGCAATGCCATCTTTCCTTAGGAATTTCTCATGCTAAAAGAGGGACATTGGCGTGGATGTAAATAATCCAGAGGCTTGCCGCTTATAGCAATTAGACGAGGGAAAAGGAGTTGTTGATGTTTGTATGCTGTGACCAAGACACAAATTTTGATGCTAAAAGGTTGATTGAACAAGAGGAGGCTATTTATACAAAGCCTAAGAGGAGGCTATTGACCCAACAAGAGGATGCTTTTGTGTCTCGTACGAAACCCGAGATAGAGGCTAAAAGGGTTAACTCAACAAGAGAGCATTTTGTATCTCGTACGTAGCCCGAGATAGAGGCTAAAAAGGTTAACTCAACAAGAGAGCGTTTTGTATCTCGTACGAAACCCGAGATAGAGGCTAAAAGGGTTTGACTCAACAAGAGAGTCTTTTTATATGTGTCTTGTACGAAGCCCAAGATGGAGGCTAAAAGGGTTTGACTCAACAAGAGAGTCTTTTATACTCACCAAGAGAGTGATTTGTATCTCGTACGAAGCCCGAGATAGAGGCTAACGGTGATCGAATCAACAAGAGAGTATTTTTATACTCAACAAGAGAGTGTTTTGTATCTCGTACAAAGCCCGAGATGAAAGCTAAAAATGTTTGACTCAACAAGAGAGTCTTTTATACTCAACAAGAGAGTGATTTTGTATCTCGTACGAAGCCCGAGATGGAGGCTGAAGAGGTTTGACTCAACAGGAGAGTCTTTTATACTCAACAAGAGAGTGATTTGTATCTCGTACAAAGCCCGAGATGGAGGCTGAAAAGGTTTACTCTGCTGGGGAGAATCATTGTACAAAGCACAAGAGGAGGCTAGGGTTACTGTTTCAGTTGAGTGACAGGTCCAGTATGTTGGTTAAAAGAGAAAATCAGTTCTTATATAGGTAATGTTGTACTCATGCATTTGATCTGAGGACCGGGATTATTTCCTGTTCTTTAAGGAAACGGGGAATCTGAAGGGTATTGAGACTGCCCAAGTCTACGGGTGTTTTTTCCTATTTTTGAAAGGAACTTGAGAATGTCTTCGAGACTCAAGGAGATTAGACTGTCCAAGTCTAGAGTTTTATCTTTTGTATTATGCTTAAGAGAGATCAAGAGATGGTACGTTCGCAGTAGAACGATCTAGACTCTTTGAAAGACTGTTCTATTAAGATGACTAATTTATGTTCCTATACCTTTAAGAGGTCGTCGGGACAATTTGTACGAAGCCCAAGAGGAGGCGAGAAAAACTTTTAAGAAGCCGAAGGGACAATTTGTACGAAGCCCAAGAGGAGGCTATCTTCCCGGAGGAAGAATCATTATACGAAGCCTAAGAGGAGGCTGTGAAAACTTCTAAGAATCCGACGGGTCCTTACACAACGCCCAAGAGGAGGCGGGGATGCTTTTAGGAAGCCTGTGGGTCCTTGCACTAAGCCCAAGAGGAGGCTGATGACCAGTTTCAGAAGGGGTTTCACTTGGAACATTGGCCTTCTGTATATGAACTGTTCAAGAGGGAGTTTTCTTAGATCTAGTTATCTAAAATTGTTGTAAAATAAAATTCTCATGGTTTTGGTTATGTTTGAAATATCCGGGAGAACGTCGGATGTAAAGAGACGAGGTTTTGTCTTAATTCTAGACGTAGTTGCCGGGAAAACTCTAAATATCTATACTAGTATTGCATAGTTGATATGAGTTTGTGAAAGAAGACTTACAGTGAAACAACCCCACAATACAGTTATATATATATGAAAGCGGTAAATGAAAGCGGGTAAACACTTACTCGGTTGTAGAGCTTCCATGCTGTTTTATTAGTTTGTTCAACAAAGAAAGCTTTGATAACAATATTATATTCAAAATCAAATGAGAAAGTGCTTTGAAAAGATTGTTAGGGCTTACAGCTCAAGGAGAGGCCCAGGGTTTTATCAGTGATTGCACTGTCGTTTTGTACAGGGACTTATATAAGTGACTGAGGCCCAAGAAAGGTTTTCTGTACAAAGGGGATGGGTCTTACACTCTCTCAAGAGGCCCATTATGATTGAAAGAAAAAGAAATGGGGCTTATAACACGAGGGTAGGCCCAGATGATTTGTTTTTTATAACTGGCGATCGCGTCGAGATTCTCTTTTAACGCAGAGGGACTGATACAATATCTGAGGCCCAAAGATTATTTTGGATAAAAGGGGATTGGGTCTTACACTCTATTAGAGGCCCAAAGATTTTGAATGGGTCTTATAGCTCGAGGAGAGGCCCAGATGGTTTGTTTTAAACGGGTGATGATCGCGCCGAACTTTTGAAATACAACGAGACTTATACAATATTTGAGGCCCAAAATAGGTTTGTATTTACAAAGGATTGGGTCTTACACTCTATTAGAGGCCCAAAGGTGTTTAAAGAAAAAGAATGGGGCTTATAACACGAGGGTAGGCCCAGATGAAAATGTTTTTGAAAAGCGACGATTGCGCCGAGATTTTGAAAACACAGTGGGACTTATACAACAATTGAGGCCCAAAATTATTTTGGTTTTTCTAAAAGGGGTTGGGTCTTACACTCTATTAGAGGCCCAAAAGGTTTGAAAAAGTTTGATGAGGGTTGAATTAATCAAAAACCCTAATTTGTTTTCTAAAATGTATTTTAATTGAATAAAAATTCAAATAAAATGATCAAAATTGTTTAACATGTGGAAAACAAGTTGTGATCTTGGATTAATGTTTCAAAAATCAAGTTTTGACCTAAAAAATGATTGGAAATCATTAAAACTTGCAAAATCAAGAAGGAACAAATATTTTAAATGTCAAAAACAATTAAAATATTAATTCTTGGCAAAAATATCAATTATATGAAATAAATAATATTTTTGGGATTTTTTGGTAAAATAAAATATTTTAACATTTTTGTGAATTATTAAAAAAAGAGCAAACTCAAAATCATTAAAACTCAGAGAGAAATTAATTTTTGAATCAATTAAATAAAATCACAAAATTCAAATATTTGAATTTTCAAAAAAGGCGCCAAGAACAAGGGCAAGAACACGCGCCACCATCTGTTTCTGCAGATTTGCGTTTTCTATCCAATCTCACTGAATACTTGATTATATCATGCAATCTACATATCAATCTACTCGTTTCAACCTCACGATCATGTCTATGGTCTTTAATTTCATTTATTTTAAGCATGGAATAAGAAATCAAAGAGAAACCTCAAGAACCCTAAATTCTGCATGAAGGTTCAGAAATTCCATACACGATTCATACAAAGCAATTGATTGAGGGTAAACACTCTATGCATGATTATGAACATATGGCAAAATTATTGTGCAACAAAAATTGCATGGATCATAGAGTTAGAAGAGCTCATGCTTACCACTTGCAGCTGGTGATCGTGTTTTGGGTTAGAGGTGTTACAGCTAGGTTCCAATGATCTGGATAGCTTCCCTAGGTGCCATGGAGTGTGTCTGGATGCTTGGAGTGAATTGATTTGAGCTGGAACTTGATTTAGCACCTCAACTGCAAATCTGTAAAAGGCTTGAGCAGTTGGCTGGTGATTTTGTGATTTTGGTGTTCCAGATGTTATGTGAGTGTTTGGATTACTTCTATATGATGTATGTGAGGTGTGTGTGTGATTGGTTTGATTGGAATTGCCCTCAAACTCAAAACCCGATGGTGACTTGCCTTAGAAGGCAAAATTGGAGTGAAGAAGGAGATTTTGAGGAAAGCATCTGTTTGATGGATTTGGTGTACTCAAACTGAGCACAAATGAGCTCTATTTATAGTAGAGTAAGTTTGTTTTGCAAGGAATAGTGAATGGCAACTGCTGCATAGGTTTGGCCAATGTTGAGCAATGAGAATCCAAGTCTCTTCTAGCCATTGACTAGAGGTTAGGGCACAGGCTGCTGGTTCCCTTGGTCTTGGATAAGTCTTGACTGAATTCAGTTAGCAATGGCTCAGTCCATGCCACCTTGGTGTATGCATTGAATGCTCCAATCCAAAATTGGAGTCTTGTCCCTTTTTTAGGCAATTCTAGGTTTGGCCTGCTACTTTTGGTTCCAAAGACTTGGGCGGCTTGGGATCAGAGTTGGTTCCTCCTTGGTCCCCCCTTGAGGTGTTCAGATGGATAGAGTTGCTTGCCCTTTGCAAAATTTAGACAAATCGAGCAAAACTCCAAAATCTGCCTTGCTTTGGCAGTTTTCAGCAAGGCATATTGGCATTGTCATATCTCATGGCTCAAGTGGACTTTGATGGAGTTCTTGGACATTTTGGAAAGCCCTCATATGATACAACAACTGTTTGATCATAATTGGTTTTGATACTTTTTGGATCCAAGTGAAAAATCCCCCTACATTTGGAAAAAAGTGAAGGCAGATTCTGACTTAGTGAAAATTTCACTAAGTGTTGGAAAAAGTGGCATTTCATGTTTTCAGCCACTTTGATCATTCCATAACTCAAAATCCATAATGAATTGGAATGAGGTGTAGTTGAAGCTTATGTAGAGGGCCATGAGGGCTACAAATCCAGCTTTGGATGGGAAAAAATGGCCTTGTGGTTTAGGAGTTATGGTTCTCCAAAGTTGGTACCCTAGCCACTTTGTTCCATAACTTAGAAAATTTTCTAAGTTTTTATGGTTACCCCTTTTACAAGTTATCCCACTTTTCTTGATTTTTCTTGATGAATGATGATTCAAATCACACATTAACATCATTTTAGGGTTAAAAAACCATAATTGTGAAAAATATCAAAAAGTCAAAGTTTGACTTTTGTGCACAGTTGACTTTTTGTCAGATGAACTCCAAACTGTGCGATCCTCTATGAAATCAAGTCCTTGACCTAAATCAAGCTTGATGGATTGATTTTATAGGTGTTATAGGGTGTATTGAATCATGTCTTAGGGTTTGGGAGCATGTCCTGGTCAAAAGTCAAAGATACAGTTGACTTTTCTCGCGAAACCCTAATTGCGGTTCAGATGAAATTGAAACTTGTTGATCAAGCTTCTTGGATCAATCCATTGTTGCAAATGGATCAAAGCAGTGTGTTAGGGAACCTCAAATCATCTCTTGAGGTCTTGGCTCATGTTTTGTCCCAAAAGTTAACTTAGGGGTGAATTAGGTCAAAAAACCCTAAATTGACTTGATGATTGGGTTTATGAGGCCCCTTAGAGTATTTTAGGTTATGCTTTGAAGCATTGGCTCATGCCCAGAGGAAAATTTCCATCTGGAGGCCCTGGTCGACCCAACCCTAATTTGGTGACACTGGCGATCTTAAGGCTTGATCCACCTAGAAGGGAGAAGCCTCGTGCTTAATCCTTGAAGTGAGAGTCCTCTTGATTCATTGTGGATGTTTGAGAGGCTAGACAAGTTGAAGATTATGTCATTCCTTGATTGATCCTTTGTCTAAGAGCTCTGAGAGGGCTTGAAACCCTAATCTTTGATAGTAGTGAATGCTCAACAATTCTTGAGGAGATTGACGAGGCATAAAGGTACATCCATGTTATAATGATGATTTGCATAATGATGGGAAATCTTAGTGGCCAAAATTTGGGGTATGACAGATGCCCCTATTTAATCTTCTTAGACCCGAAGGTGTGAATGGCGAAGGTATTCGGGCATTCGGGGTGCAAGAGGATTAAATATCGGAATACTCGAAATTTTGATGGTGGTTATGAATGGTAGCTCACACATTCATCTTCTTTTGCTAAGCAATGATACTTAGAAAAGGTAAAAACTTCCCCTCGATCCTGGTCTTCAGCCAAGGAACTGGTCTCAGTTTTCTTTCGAAATAAACTTCCCCTCGATCCTGGTTTCCTACCAAGGAACTGGTCTTAGTTTATGATATAAAATTCCCCTCGATCCTGGTTTCTTACCAAGGAACTGGTCTAAGTTTCTGATGTAAACTTCCCCTCGATCCTGGTTTCCTACCAAGGAGCTGATCTAAGTTTCTGATATAAACTTCCCCTCGATCCTGGTTTCCTACCAAGGAACTGGTCTTAGTTTCTTTTGTCAATAAACTTTCTTGACAAGGGACGCTATTTGTAGCGGTTTTCCTCAAACTTCTCGCCGAATTTTCCTGGGGAGATGCCATTTGATGGAAAAAGTTTCGATTGTAGAGAGGCACAAACTTCTCTGTTTGGAGACGCCATTTGTTGACTCTACTGGGGAAAACGAGTCTCTTGAGAGACTGCCTTCGCTTGGGGATATTATATCATACTTTTCTTTGAGATCTTCTCGGAGAAATGCCATACAATGTATTCCAATTTTGAGGTGCCGATGACTTTATTGACATTGACATTCTGGAGAGAAGGACCAATGTGTTGCTGAAAGTCTTTAGTTGAGAGGCTTTCTCTAGGGATTTTCCTTAATCCGGGAAAGCGAAGATATCATCCTCCATGGCGAAGAATGATGTTGGCTGAGGGTTCTCTGGTTTTTCAGAGGTTCAAGTTATCAAAGTGGTCAAAGAACCACCTTCAATCCAGAAATAAACTGGAGGAGAGATCTCTTAGAGGATTCATTTCCTGACGAGGAAAGAACTGGCGACTCGATTGAGAGGACTCTTATCACTAGGGAACAAGATCGGCTAGAGTGATAGTGATGCAACATGAATATGAATGCAAATCAACAATGCATGATGCATGTATGTATATGCTGACAAAATTGACACGACATACAAACTAATAGATGAACACGACTGGATACTCGGTCACAGTTGGGGACGAAGAGGTATCGCTGGTTCAAGATAGCAATTCTGCCTTGCTTAGGAGAAACAGTCCCTGCGGGGAACACCGTTGGTCGGGCTTAGGAGATAAGAACTCTGCTGGGGGTGTCAGATAAAACAAAGGTCTCTGACACAGTTGATCCTTTATTCAGGTGCACTGGTTTAGAAGGAGTACTTCAATTCTGCACTTTGAAGCATGATTACTTCTGGTGAAGCGATCGATGTTCTTTCGATGTTAAACGGTCAAAAGAAATTGCCATCTTTATTTTAAAAGAAGAAAAGTTTGACAAGTAAATTCATTTTTGTTTTATTTCAAGAATCGTTGATCATGTTAAAACATCGTCCTGTAAAGCTAAAACAAATAAGAATTGCAAACAAAAGCACAAGGGCTCAAATTTTATTGATAGGATGGAAATCAGCCAAACGCGTGATTCCACAGAGTATTTACAAAGTTTAGAAAATGGTAATTTAAGGGAAAAGGGCTACATTGAAACATAATGACCAATATCCTTCTACCAACTTTGACTTCGGGGCATCCTGACCTTCCGTCGAAGGTGACCGTGACTGGAGTTTTCTGATGGATGGTGTAACTGCTGTCGAGGGACTTGCCCCTTTGTCGAATGTAGTTACTTGCCATTATCCCTAATTTTTGCCTGGATTGTACTTTGAGGTTTCCAATCCATCGGGATGATTTTTGATCATGTCTCTAATTTTTGCCTGGACCGCCCTTTCGGGTTTTCAATCCACCGAGACGTTTTTTATTTTATTTTTAGGCGAAGTATTTCTTGACTACATCAACATTTGTGGGGTAGGCAAATTCTTCTCCATCCATGGTTGCAAGTCTCAAGGCACCGCCTGAGAAAGCTTTCTTGACCACATAGGGGCCGTCATAGTTCGAGGTCCATTTGCCCCGAGAATCAGTGAGAAATGATTGTATCTTCTTGAGCACAAGGTCTCCTTTCCTGAACACGCGAGGTCGGACCTTTTTGTCGAACGCCTTCTTCATTCTTTGCTGATACAACTGACCATGGCATATTGCCGTAATTCGCTTTTCTTCGATCAGATTCAGTTCATCGTGCCGACTTTAACACCATTTAGCTTCTGTAAGCTTAGCTTCCATCAATACCCGGATTGATGGGATCTCTACTTCTATGGGGAGCACTGCCTCCATGCCATATACTAGAGAGAAAGGGGTTGCCCCTGTTAAAGTGCGGACATTTGTACGATAACCGTGAAGAGCAAAGGGTAGCATCTCGTGCCAGTCTTTGTAGGTTACAACCATCTTTTGAACGATCTTCTTGATGTTCTTGTTAGCCGCTTCTACCGCTCCGTTCATCTTGGGTCGGTAGGGAGATGAGTTATGGTGTTCGATCTTGAACTCTGCACATAACTCTTTCATCATCTTGTTGTTTAAGTTAGATCCATTATCAGTAATAATCTGGCTCGGAACACCATAACGGCAAATGATATTGTTTTTGAAAAATTGGACCACCACTTGTTGGGTTACATTAGCGTACGACGCTGCTTCGTCCCACTTGGTGAAATAATCAATGGCTACCAGGATGAACCGATGTCCGTTTGAAGCCTTAGGTTCAATCATGCCAATCATGTCGATTCCCCATATAGAAAAAGGTCATGGGGAAGAAAGAACTTTGAGATGCGATGGCGGTACATGGATTTTGTCGGAGTATATCTGACATTTGTGACACTTCCTCATGTACTTGTAGCAATCAGATTCCATTGTCAACCAATAGTACCCTGATCTTAGGATTTTTCTTGCCATTGTGTATCCATTGGCATGAGTGCCAAAGGATCCTTCATGAATTTCTTTTATCAGCATGTCTGCTTCTGGTCTGTCGACGCATCGAAGCAAGACCATGTCAAAGTTCCTCTTATAGAGTGTATCACCGCTCAGGAAGAAGCTGCCAGCCAGCCTTCTGAGGGTTTTTTCTATCTTTCCTGGATGCCCCAGGTGGGTACTCTTGTTTCTGAAGGAAGCATTTGATATCGTGATACCAAAGTTTGTCGTCTATGACTGCTTCAATCGTGAAGATGTAAGCAGGCCGTTCTAGGCGCATTATGTCGATCTTAGGTAAGTCATTCCATTGACCTACACTAATCATGGAAGAGAGAGTGGCTAATGCATCATCCATGTGATTCTCTTCACGAGGGATATGATGAAACTCGATTCTGTTGAAGAAGGGTAGCAACCTTCTTGCGTAATGTTTGTAAGGAATCAATCCTGATTGGTATGTGTTCCAATCTCCTTTGATCTGATTAATGACCAAAGCTGAGTCACCATATACATCCAAGTTTTTGATCCTTAAGTCGAACACTTCTTCGAGACCTATAATACAAGCTTCGTATTCGGCCTCGTTGTTTGAACACTTGAATGTCAGTCGGGCAGTGAAAGGAATGTGGGTACCCTGAGGTGTTATGATGATTGCCCCAATCCCATTTCCATATTGATTGACAGCTCCGTCAAAGATAAGTCCCCATTGGGAATCTGGTTTTGGCCCTTCACTGGGTAGCGGTTCATCACAGTCTTTCATTTTTAGATACATGACATCTTTGTCTGGGAAGTCAAATTCGACTGATTCCTGATCGTCAATTGGTTGATGAGCCAAATGATCGGCTAAAACACTTCCTTTAATAGATTTCTGAGCGTGGTACTCTATGTCATATTCTGATAACAACATCTGCCAACGGGCAATCCTTCCCGTGAGAGCAGGCTTTTCAAAGACATACTTGATTGGATCCACTTCAGAGGTTAACCAAATAGTGTGATGAATCATGTACTGGCGAAGACGTTTGGCTACCCAAGCCAGAGCGCAACAAGTTTTCTCGAGCATAGTGTACCGAGTCTCGCAGTCAGTGAATTTCTTGCTCAAATAGTAGATGACAGACTTTTTTCTTTTTGTTTCGTCTTGTTGACCAAACACACAACCCATGGAGTCTTCCAAGACTGTTAAGTAGATGATCATCGGTCTTCCTTCCACTGGAGGTGATAGAATCGGCGGGTTCGACAGATATTCCTTGATACTATCGAAGGCGGTTTGGCAGTCTTCTGTCCAAACGCAGTCCTGATTCTTTTTTAGTAATTTGAAAATCGGCGCACATGTCGCGGTCATGAGGAATATGAATCTGGAGATGTAGTTCAAACATCCCAAGAATCCCCTGACTTGTTTTTCAGTTTTCGGAGAAGGCATTTCTTGAATGGCCTTGACTTTGTCAGGATCAACCTCAATTCCTTTCTGGCTGACGATGAACCCTAAGAGCTTCCCTGAACGGACACTGAATGTGCACTTTGGGGTTCAAGCGGAGTTTGTACTTTCTCAACCGCTCGAACAGTTTTGACAGGTGGGTCACATGCTCCTCTTCTGTTTTAGATTTGGCAATCATGTCATCGACGTACACTTTGATTTCTTTGTGCATCATGTCGTGAAACAGAGTAGTCATGGCCCTCTGATAGGTTGCCCCGACATTCTTCAAACCGAACGACATTACCTTGTAACAAAAGGTCCCCCATGGGGTGATGAAGGAGGTCTTCTCCATGTCTTCCGGCTCATTTTGATTTGATTATAGCCCGAGAATCCATCCATGAAGGAGAAGACTTTGAACTTTGCTGTATTGTCTACCAGCATGTCAATGTGTGGCAAGGGAAAGTCGTCCTTTGGACTTGCCTTGTTTAGATCTCTGTAATCGACACACATTCAGACCTTTCCGTCCTTTTTCGGAACTGGTACGATGTTGTCTAACCATTGAGGATATTCTGACGTAGCGAGGAAACCCGCGTCAATCTGTTTCTGTACCTTCTCTTTGATTTTGACAGCCATGTCCGGATGAGTCCGTCTAAACCTTTGTTTTACTGAAGGACATCCCGATCTTAACGGTAGATGGTGTTCCACGATGCTGGTATCCAACCCTGGCATGTCCTGATAGGACCAAGCAAACACATCGGGAAATTCTCTGAGAAGCTTTGTCAAACTCTCTTTGACAGTTGGACCGAGCTGTGCCCCAATCTTGACTTCTTTTCTCTCTTATTCCGATCCTAAGTTGACTGTTTCCAGCAACTCTTTGTGAGGCTCAATGGACCTTTCCTCTTGTCTGAGTAGTAGGGAGATCTCCTCTGGAATTTTGTCGTCATTTTCTTCTTCAGCCTCAAATACCGGGAACTCAAAGTTGGGAGAAGGCATTGGAGCGTATGTTTCAACGAGGTTTAAATCAAGCAATCTGCATGACGTGATGATTTGTGTTTAGAAGAGATAGAGAGAATGCAAGAGTGTGTACAGTATATTTTTTCTTACTGCTTGTTTTTATTATTGTGTTGTTTTTTAGGATTACCATTTTCTGAAAAGCGAAAAGAGAAAACAACAATTAATGCGGAAATTACAGAACGACGTTATTTTCTTAATGAACAAGTCGATTCATGAAACTACAACCCTATAAAACAAAACTCTGTCGCTTTGGGCAAAACGAAGAGGGATAGTTACAGAAAGTGAGCCCTATCAAAACATCCGTTTCACCTGGGCAGGGTGAAAGGTTAAAGACGACAATTACTTAGACTTATGAACAATCTTCGGAACATCGACAGCGACCCATTGGCGGCGAACTCCTTGGTGAATCACAAAGTCTGGTACCTTCCTTGATTTGTCTTCAGAAATGATGTTGATTTCTGGTGGAGCAGGATCATTGGAATCTGTCTCCCAGGCAGAGTTGTCGTTGGAGGATTCCTCAGTTGTATCTTGCATAGTATTTGTACTCTCAGCTGTATCTCCCCATCCAGTTGGCTGGATGTCTTCGAACCTGGTACGAGAGCTTTCAGGAGCGGTGTACTTGACCATGAAGTCAAATTTTCCGCTTGGTTGTCCCAGGGTATCCCACACTTCTTTGGAACTGGAGGAGTCATCTCTCTCGATGACGTTAACCTCGATAAAAGCATAGTTGATGAATTCTAGTCCGACAAGCTTTGCCAATTCATCATCGTACTGGATAAGCTCGGAATGACCTGAGTGTTGATCCCATGGCATGGTGGGGACACAGGTATTCTGTTCAATGATGCTCAACTGATTTTCATTATTCGGCTGATTTTCTTGACCCAAGTCTCCGGGATACGGTTGCCAGATAGGCAAGCCATCCATCGGGCCATAATAGTCGTGGTCAAAGTTGTATTTCATCGGAGTGTCTTCCTCTAATGAATTTGGCGGAGCATGGCATCCTTCAGGATCACAATCTCCGTATATCATTTCGACATATGACCTCGGTATAAACCTCGGACTCTGTGCGGGATAGCAAAAGGGAGTCTGCGTTTCGCCCTGAGACGTATAACCATCCTCGTTGAGATAGGACTTCCATTCTTCCTTCGTATCGGAGGAATCATCTTTATTGATGGTGCGCACTTCTTGAGTCACTGGTTGAAGGAAGCCTCCACTGTGGAAGAAGTTCTGAATGAGATGAAGACTTTCATCGTTAGCAGCTGTCTGGGTGCAAGTTGCAGAAAAACCAAGACCCTTCTTTGTTTTATTATCAGTAGGAATGACAAGCTGTCCCCATCCTGTTGTATTGGTATTATCGACCGCTTTGATAGCATCTTTGTATGAGGAAATTGAGGTTCCCTTCTCTGATTGATTCTCATTGCTCACCGTAAGTGCTTGGAACTGAGTTCCAACAACCTCCTCGGGTTTTACACAAGTAGATAATGACAAGTTGCTTACGAGCAAGGCCTGTTCTCCATAAACCGTGACGAGTTGGCCGTTCTGGACGAACTTTAGCTTTTGGTGAAGGGTCGAAGTGACCGCCCCAGCCTGATGTATCCAAGGTCTTCCTAATAAACAACTGTATGTTGCCGGATGTCCATGACCTGGAAAGTGACTTGGAAAGTGTGAGGACCGATAGTTATGGGAAGGTCGACTTCGCCGATAACCGTTTTTCTGGATCCGTCAAATGCTTTGACGACGACCTCGCTTGTTTTCATCGGAGGTCCTTTGAATGACAATTGCATCAAAGTGGACTTCAGCATAACATTCAGGGCTGACCCTGTGTCTACCAGTACGCTGGCTAAAGCATTGTCCTGGCAGTTGACTGTAATGTTGAGTGCCATGTTATGACGGCGACCTTCTTCAGGTAATTCCTCATCACTAAATCCCAAGTTATTGCAGGAAGTGATGTTAGAGACAATGTTATCGAACTGTCTGATTGTTACATCCTATTCCACAAAGGCTTTCTCCAAAACTTTCTGTAGAGCCTCCCTGTGCGCTTCTGAACTAAGTAACAGTGATAATACCAAGATCTTTGAAGGAGTTTGTAACAGCTGATCAACAATGTTGTATTCACTCCTTTGGATGAGCTTTAGCATCTCATTTTCATATTTTGAAAGGTCGGGATTACTGGATTGACCGACTGGTGGATTGGGAACTTTTGTCTGAGGTTCCTTTTCTTTGTTAGGTTCTCCAACCCCTCTGTTGAAGGTTCTACCACTCCGTGTTACTCGACTGATGTCTGCAATATTCACGACGGAGGGTAACGTAATTTCCTTTCCATTCTCAATTGTTGTTGCACCGTATTTGTAAGGGATAACCTTAGTTGATTTATACGGTAGCGGTCCCGGTAGATAGACGACTATGGGAGCCTTCTGATTTTTATGACCATCGTAAGTAATTTTGATCCGTTCCCGGTTGGGAACTCTCGATTCATCAAGTAGAGGGATAATGGTACAAACATCCCTAGCCCTCTGATGATCAGAGATTACGACAACGTCCTCGATTTGATCAGCGAAGTAGTTGACTGATCCAGAACTTGACCATGGTTGAATATCTTTGCGGTTCAACTGACTTTGAAGGGCTGCTCGCACGAGGTAGCATCCTTGATTATCCACTGAGCAAACTCCGCACCGCTCATAGTTGTGTAGTGGCACCTGGCCATGCCCGCTTTGAATACAGTGTAACCTTACTAGATCTGTTTCCATCGACCGAACATCCTGACTTTGATATCTACTAGGATTCCCGTTAGTGATACTAATTTACTGGGTGTCTTCATCCATATAGATTGGAAGCCACCATTGGTTCAACAAGTGCTAAAGTATTTCCTGGACAAGGGCACAACCCTGATCGTGTTCGTAACCCGCTTTACAACCCTGATAATCATGTGATACGAGGAACCCGAGCCGGACCTGTTTAGCATGTAACTCCACCAGGCTGGTATTCATCAAGCGAATATCGAAGATTTGAATCATGTTGATTTGATAATGACTTCTATCATGGTAGTCTTGAATCCATCCAAGATCCATCTGACGCTAGAGGGCCTCTTGTACAAAAGAGCATCCCTGTTTGTTTACCGAGCAAGTCAGGCAGGAATTATAATCGTGACGCGGCAGATTATGATACTGGCTTTACCTTGAGTGCATCGCCACCAGGTTGACATTCATCGCAAGGATATCGTGGTTTTGAATGATGTTGGAATTCGTATAAACCATGTTAACTCCACGAACTCGGTGCTCTTGGATCCATCCGAGATCTATCTGTTCCTGTAGAGCTGATTACACCACAGAACATCCTTTATTGCTTTTAGAGCAGATATCACACTGGTAATAATTATGAGGTGGCACATGGCCATATCCACTCTGTCTATAATGCATCTTGACCAAATTGGCCCTCAATAAGAGTACATCGTGGATTTGATAGGTGTTGTTAGACTCTCCCTCTATCAAATTGACTATAGCCTTCTCGTGTTGAGGCAGCGGGTTCTTGAGAACATTCGGATTCGTATCTTTGAAAGATAAGACCCCGCTCCTAACAAGCTTTTGCACGTCGGATTTGAAACTGAGACAGTTTTCTATGTTATGCCCTGGTCCTCCTTGATGGTAAGGGCAAGTCTGATCCCCCTTAAACCAAAAAGGCGGATTTTTCGCTACTGTAAGAGGAGACTTAGTCTGGACATGCCCCTTGGCCAGTAGTAACGGAAATAGTTTTGCGTATGATACGGGTATAGGATCAAATCCTGGTGGCCGCGTTGTAAAGTTGTTATTGTATTAAGGACGGGCCTGCTGAAGAGGCTGTTGTGTCCTTTGTTGAAATGGCTGCGACTGCGGTTGGCTTTGAGCAACCTAAGGTTGATACGTAGTAACAGGCGCATGGTTGATAGCAGGAGTTACAGCTACTACTGGTTGGTACCGTCGCCTTTGCTTTCCGAGGGAGATATTACCAATATCCTGCTCTTTTTTCTTAGGGAGAACACTACCGTATAGTTTTGTACTACTTGACGATCCAGCGTCTTTAACTAAACGTCCTTCTCGGACGGCTTCCTCAAGACGAACTCCCATGCCCACCATCTCGGTGATGTCACTGGGCGCACTGCGACCATTCTATCATAGTAAAATGGGCTCAAGGTCTTTAAGAAGATCTTTGTCATCTCTTTTTCCTCAAGAGGTGGACAAATCTGGGCGGCAATTTCACGCCATCTCTGAGCGTACTCCTTAAAGGTTTCTTTGTCCTTTTGCGACATTGATCTGAGTTGATCTCTGTCTAGTGCCATGTCTAAATTGTATTTATATTGTTGGATGAAGGCAGTGCCAAGATCTCTGAAAGTGCTAATCGTAGTGCGGTTTAAACGCATGTACCATTTTAATGCGGCACCGGTTAAATTATCCTAAAAGTAGTGAATCAGTAGATCCTGGTTCTCTGTCTGAGCTGACATTCGCCGAGCGTACATCACCAAATGGATTTGAGGGCAATAATTACCCTTGTACTTTTCAAAATCGGGTACTTGGATTTTGTGCGGGACTTTCACATTAGGGACCAAGCAAAGGTCTGCAGCGTCCTTTCCAAATAAATCCTGACCGCGAATAGCCTGCAGTTCCTTCTGCATTTCTAGGAACTGCTCCTGGAATTCATCCATTCTATCGAACATACTTTCCTTTCTACCAGAAGGTATATGTGGAATCTGTCCTTCCGGGACAGTGTGCACCACAGGGGGTGGTACCGATACTACGGCAGTGAATTTTGGCGCTTCCCTAAGTTTGAAACCTTCAGGAGTCCTCATTATGCCTCTGGCATCCTCTCTTTCCCGAAGTTTGTAACCTTCAGGCCCAACGGCTTCTGCTATGATTCCCTGATCTTCAGTGATCGGCGGAACATATACTTCTGAGATATAGTTAACAGGCATGCCCCAGGGACGATCTTTCGGCATTTGATACCTAGGATCATACTTCTCCACTATGGGTGTTGAGGTGATCTCTGAGATCACAGTTCTTTGTAGCTGAGCTTCTGCCATGGCTTGCATGTTGTTACGAAGCTTTCTCATATCCTCTCTCAGAGCGTCGATCTCTTCTTTCAACTCTCTGTTCTCTTCCTCGAGATCATCCATCTTTTTCGGACGATTGGCCCGAGTATTGTACGAATGAGACATTTTGACTCTAGAACCGAGACACAAACGTGAGATTCGTAGGTAAGAAGAATATGTGACGTGAGAATGATGAATGCAATAATTATATTAATTGTTTTTTGGTTTAATCAAAATAAACTTCGACAATTAGATTGCAAATATCAAACAGTGGGGAAACCCCCGTTTTATTGAATTCAAAGGATTGCGGAAATGGAAATACAGTAAATTACAAGGTGCGGAAATAGAAACCTAAGCTAATGGGTCCCGAGTCCTCTCTGAGGAGAACTCGGGTGCTGATTCTGGTACTTTCCTCTTCTTTGACCGGGGCTCTTGGGCCGTTGTCGGGTTGTCATTCCTTTGCCAAGTGAAAGGAGCGAGCAAATTCCTTTGGTCATCCTAATTTTCTACAACATGTTGCTATAAAATCTCAATCCGAGCATCCTTTTCTCTTAATAGCTGCTATATTTTCTTACATTCCATATTGAGAATACGATACTTGTTCCTCCAAGACCTCTTCTCCTGCTAAACTTTGCTGAGAGTAACCTGAAGTCTTTTCGTCTCAGACATGAAATAAAGGGCATAGTCCCTTAATGGAAGAACTTCCTGACGAGGGTAAGGCATCCTCAGCTTGAGAGCTCTAGTTTGTACCCAGTGGAGATATGGCTCCATCAAGACACAATCTGGTTTTCCTAGAGACTCTCGTCCTTTCCTATGAACATGTTTCCAAGCGTGCACTATTTCCGTCTTTAGTGCCCTGTTATTTTCTCTTTCCTTGAAGAAAAGACCTTCCAGATGAGCATTGCGCGAGACATGCCTCATTGGGTATCCAAATTGACAACGAACTAACACTGGATGATAGTTGATTCCTCCCTTAGTTCCTATAAGGGGTACATTTGGGAAATTTCCACAACGGTCTGATTCTGATCCCGTCATAAATCCTATTGTACCAATCTATATCAGAGTTGGTAAGAGACATGATTTTCTGCGACCAACGTAAGGCACTCTTATGGTCCCAAAAAGCAGCAGACTTAGGCAAATGGGAGATAAACCACTTATATAGCAGGGGTACACAACACGTGGTCATTGTAACACCCCTAATCTATACCCCCAGATAGATAAAGCGATAAAAAAATCATCAGAGTATAATTAAACATTCATGACATAGACGGAGACGTCACATCAATTGAGACAACACACAACAAACCTGCTCATAAAGATATGCAACAATCAGGTAGCAATAACAGAGGAACTCAGTTCCTAACACCCACTATTCAGGTACAGAATAAAAGCGGAAAATCTGCAACTGAATCTCATATATATATCACATAAAAAGTTTGTCTGTCATACACAGATTCATACATGTACAATCCAAAAGATATATATACATATACACATAAATCACAACGATCTCCACGACTACCTGGTGCTACATATCAGAGCCGACCGACAAAAGAATGAAGACCTAAGCTTCACAAAAAGGACCTCCAGCATCTAATCTGCAATGCCTCATAGAGCATTCAAAACAGCAGAAGGGTGATAAACATAATCATAATATAATTGCATACAATTATATAATAACACAGAAATACACATGTAAGATATTCTCACCACAACTTACACCAGAATTCAAACACAAAACAACACAATGCATATATCATATATCCATCACAAAGGCATATCAATCATGCACAATACATTTATCACCAATGTATATATATATGTATCTCAACTCATCAATTTCATTCACAATTCCACACAAAATCAATCCATTCATGATTTATGCAAATGCAAAGAGACCGACACAATGACTCTATGCAAATGCGGGTACCATCCATCCGTCAATCTCATCACTAGTTCACTCAGGAACTATTGGAATCATCGCTTGTTACTTAGTGTAACTCCCCGTCGGGAAAACGATGTTCCCCGTCGCTTTCGGTCCTCTTGGTATAAGGCTCACAACGTTTATGGATTGCTTTCAGTCCTCTTTGTATAAGGCTCACGATCCGATCGCTTTCAGTCCTCTTTGTATAAGGCTCACGATCGTCTATAATCATCGCTTTCGCTCCTCTCGGTATAAGGCTCATGATGTTATAGCGGATTCCCTCTGGAATCATTTCATCACTCACAACCACTAGGGCACACGACATCACAAGAATGCATATCATGATGCTTGGTATACAATGACTCATGATATTCAAATGCACACATATACACATCCATAACCATGCACATATAATCAAATACAACACAATGCATTTCCACGCCCTTAGGCCAAAAATCATCATCACAACATTTCATCATATGCATTTACATCACACAACAACACACAAGTCATACGATATCCATAGCAACAACACATTGCATGATACACATCAATTACACACAATTACAACGGTAAAAGTCGACAAAACGACACTATTCCAAATTCCCGACATAATTAAATCGGCCAACAATCTCAAAACCATTTTAATAAGAAAGAACATTTTATTAGCTTTCCAACGATACCAAGAACGTGCAAAACGGATAGTCGGAACCCAAGTTATGGAATTCGAAAGAAAACAGGACTAATGCAAAATCCCCAGGAGCGCCCGGCGGTAACAAAATTTCGCCCGGCGGTGCCCCTTCTCCTCTGTGTCGCCCGACGCAGCAGCAGCGTAAAACTCCCCACCAAAGCCTAAAAGAGTCAGCAGCGTGACAAGCTGCGCCTCTTGGGTATCGCCCGACGGAGAAGCGGCGCAACTCCTTCGTCGCCCGGCGCCCAAATCACCGCCCGGCGGCCTACACCAGAACAAGAAAATTCTACTGCATTTTTACACGATTCCAACACCCCAAAATCCCCATTTTTCATCCTAATTTAATTCCAACAGCAAAACAAATATCGGCAATTATTCATAAACACAGTGTGATCATACCACGCGATTCATATCGATTTCTGACCGCGAAAACATCGATTTCGATTCATTTTTCTCATTTCGACCTATAATGGAAAAACTAGTAAAACTTCCACACACACACATACATAATCATACACAATGATAAGATAATCGAGTTTCACACCCTTACCCGATTTAATCGTGTTTGAAAAGTCGGTTGCTCGATTTTCTTCCTTTCCAAGTTTTCTCTCTTTTTCTTATCTTCTTTTCCTTCTTCTCTTTTTCTTTCCCTCTATTTTTCTCTCTAAGTTTCTATTTAAAAGAAAAACAATAATATCTACTCAACAAAAGACCAAAATACCCCTACCCTCAAATATCTCACAACCGCTCTCAAAACGCGATAAAACATAATCACGATGAAAAATAATATATTATCAAATAAAAGTCAAAAATAAAATAAAATAATAATAAAAATAATTAAATCGACTCAATTAAATAAATCTAACAAAAACTGGGGCGTTACAACTCTCCCCCACTTAGAAATTTTCGTCCTCGAAAATGTTACCTGAGACGAACAACTCTGGATACGACTCCCGCATCCGACTCTCCAACTCCCAAGTCAAATTGCCCTCAGCAGTGCCTCCCTACGCTACTTTCACAAGCGCAATATCCTTGCCTCTTAACCGCTTCAACTCGCGATCCAAAATCCTCACCGGTAATGCCTCAACCGTAAGGTTCTCCCTTACCTCAACTTCATCCATCGGAATCACATGTGACGGATCCGGAACATACTTCCGAAGCTGTGAAACATGGAACACATCATGCAAATTTGAAAGATTCGGCGGCAACGCCACCCGATAAGCCACAACACCCAGTCTCGCGGATATCTGGTAAGGACCAATAAACTGAGAAGTAAGCTTCTTCGACTTCAATGCACGACCAACACCCGTCACCGGTGTAACTCTCAAAAATACATGATCGCCCTCTTGAAACTCAAGATCTTTCCTCCTTCGATCATGATAACTCTTCTGCCTACTCTGTGAGGCCTTCATTTTCTCACGAATAAGTTTCACCTTTTCCGTAGTCTGTTGCACTAACTCCGGTCCAACCACCAAACGCTCACCAGATTCATGCCAACTGCCATTCCAATACTCGAATGGAAACTGTTGTTATACGTGAATTCCACCAACGCAAGATAACTATCCCAAGCACCACCTTGCTCAAGAACACAAGCTCTCAGCAAATCTTCCAACGACTGAATAGTTCTCTCGGTCTGACCATCCGTCTGCGGATGATAAGCCGAACTCAATCTCAACTTGGAACCTAACGCCTTTTGCAAACTTTCCCAAAATCTGGAAGTAAACCTCGGATCTCGATCTGAAACAATACTCAACGGAACCCCATGTAATTTCACAATCACACTGATATAAATCTCAGCCAACCTCACCAAAGAAAAACTGATGTCAATCAAAATGAAATGTGCCGATTTAGTCAGCCTATCCACAATCACCCAAATGGCATTATGTCCCTTCTGTGTATTCGGCAACCCTGTCACAAAATTCATAGAAATGCTGTCTCATTTCCACTCGGGAATATCCAACGGTTGCAACAATCCACTAGGCTTCTGATGTTCCACCTTAGACTTCTGACACATCAAACACGCATAAACAAACTAAGCCACACCCCTCTTCAATCCAGACCACCAAAAGATCTTCTTCAAATCTTGATACATCTTATTAGCTCCCGGATGTATACTCAAATTACTCCGGTGTCCTTCCTCCAAAATCATATTTTTCAAGTCCGAATCATCAGGAATACAAATTCTACCACGAAATCTCAAAACACCCTTATCATCCACTTTAAAGTCACCATTCACACTTTGATCTCCAACCATCAACAAATCAACAAATTTCACATCCAACTTCTGTTTCTCGCTAACGACTAACACAAAATCATTAGTGACCTTTAACATACCAAGCCTCACGCTATCAGATGTCAATTCACACACCAAACTCAAATCTCTAAACGCTTCCAAAAGTTCCCACTCCTTAACCATCAAAACAGACATATGCAAATATTTTTGGCTTAATACATCGGCTACCACATTAGCTTTACCAGGATGGTAATTCAAGCTAAAATCGTAGTCCTTCAAGAATTCCAACCATCTCCGTTGCCTCATATTCAACTCTTTCTGATCAAACAAGTATTTCAAACTTTTATGATCACTAAAGACTTCGAATCTTGCACCATAGAGATAATGCCTCCAAATCTTCAACATAAAAACCACTGTCGCTAATTCCAAATCATGAGTAGGGTAATTCTTCTAATGAATCCTCAATTGCCTCGAAGCATAAGCCACAACCTTACCTTCTTGCATCAACACCCCAACTAAACCAATCAAAGACGCATCACAATACACCACAAACGGTTCACTAGGATTCGGTAAGACCAAAATCGGAGCTGTAGTCAATCTTCTCTTCAGTTCACTAAAACTTTCCTCACACTGAATATCCCAAATGAACGCTTTACCTTTACAAGTCAACTGGGTCAAAGGAAGTGCTAACTTGGAAAAGCCTTCAATGAACCTTCGATAATATCCAGCTAAACCCAAAAAGCTTCTAATTTCAGTAACAGATCTAGGAGCCTCCCATTGTAGAACTGCGTCTACTTTAGATGGATCCACGGCAATACCCTTACCTGAAATCACGTGCCCAAGAAAACTCACTTCTGACAACCAGAACTCACACTTGGACAACTTGGCAAAAAGTCTCTTTTCCTTCAAAATTTGCAACACAACACGCAAATGTTCCGCATGTTCCTCCCGAGACTTAGAATAAATCAAGATATCATCAATAAACACAACAACAAATCGATCCAAATGCTCATGGAAAGTACTATTCATATACTCCATAAACACACCCGGCGCATTAGAAACCCCGAACGACATCACATAATATTCGTAATGACCGTATCGTGTCCTAAAAGTCGTCTTCTGAATATCTTCCTCTTTCACTCTAATATGATGGTAACCCGACCTCAAATCAATCTTACTAAACACACAAGCACCTACCAACTGGTCCATCAAATCATCAATTCTCGGAAGAGGATACTTATTCTTAATTGTCACCTTATTCAGCTGGCGATAATCAATACACAATCACATACTTCCATCTTTCTTCTTCACCAACAAAACTGGAGCACCCCAAGGCGACACACTTGGCCTCACAAACCTCTTCTCTAACAATTCATTCAACTGCTTCTTTAAATCAACCAACTCAGATGCCGACATACGATAAGGTGCCATAGACACAGGTCTAGTACCAGGAACTAAATCTATAGAAAACTCCACCTCTCTCTCTGGCGGCACATCTGAAATATCCTCAGGAAACACCTCTGGAAATTCACACACAACTGGAAACACATCAAGTGCAACTTGACTATCCACTGTTAACGATGCAAACAACCCGAACAACTGAGCTTCATCCGCCAAAAGTTTCTTCAACTCTTTGGTAGATAATAAACTCGATTCCTCGTCTTCCTCAAGAGAAGGAAATCTTACCAGCTTATGATAACAATCGATATGCACTCGATTGAACTGCAACCAATTCATTCCCAGAACCACATCTAAACCCTCTAATGGCAAACACACCAAATCCATCTCAAAATCTTTACCATAAATGGTCAAAGGACAACTTAAACAAACCAACGAAGTAGTTACTAACCCCATTGTTGGAGTATCAATAACCATCTCTCCACCCATCGAAGACAACAAAAGATTCAAACGCTTCGCGCACTCAGACAAAATAAACGAATGAGTCACTCCAGTATCAATAATAGCAACTAAAGGAGTACTATTAATAAAACAAGTACCTCTGATCAGACGGTCTGCACTTGTAGTCTGAGTACCTGCCAATGCAAATGCTTTCCCTCCAGCCTGAGCCTGCTTTGGTTTCGGACACTTCGTACTAATATGACCAGGTTCACCACAGTTGAAACACTTCACCACATTCTTCTTACAATCAGCTGCAACATGTCCTATACCTCCACAATTGGAGCACTTCCCCAGATTCTTCCTACATTCGAACTGACGATGTCCTAAGTCACCACACCTATAACATCTCAGAAAATTAGACATACCTCCCCCACTTAGCCTTTTCTCATAATTACCCCTTTGCTTACCCTTGTCAGCTGGTGTCACATAAGGACCACCACGAAACGGTTGCTTCCCTTTCCTTTCGTTCACACTCTTATAGTGAGTAGAACGAGCTTTGCTATCTTCCTCATAAATCCTACAACAATCCACCAATTCCGAAAACCTTTTGATCCTTTGATAATCGATTGCCTGCTTAATCTCAGGACGCAATCCGTTCTCAAACTCCACACACTTGGAAAACTCTACAATTGCTTCAGCATAATGTGGATAAAGCTGAACAAGTTCCACAAACTTAGCAGTGTAATCAACAACAGACATATTACCTTGTTTTAATTCTAAGAACTCTATCTCTTTCTTTCCTCTAACATCTTCAGGAAAATACTTCCTCAAAAATTCCCTGCTAAACAAATCCCAAGTGACCTCTTCACCTGTAACTTCCCAAACATGACGCGCACTAACCCACCAATCATCAGCTTCCTCCTGCAACACGTGAGTACCCAGTCTCACCTTATGTTCCTCAGCACAGTCCATTACTCGAAAGATTCTTTCAATCTCTTTAAGCCAAATCTGTGCACCATCAGGATCATGTCTCCCTTTGAAGACAAGCGGTTTGTTCTTCTTGAACTCATCATTTCCACCAGCATTAGGTGCACCCTGCACAGCCCGAGCCATAGCTTGCATAGCAGCAGCCAAAGCAGCATCATTCCTACCAGCCATATTCTGTTCATTTCCAATAACAGCAACTATGGTTAAACAAACAGCTCACCCAAACACAACGACTAACAAGGACTGACACAAACTGACACGGACTGGCTCTGATACCACTTAATGTAACAACCCCAATCTATACCCCCAGATAGATAAAGCGATAAAAAAAATCATCAGAGTATAATTAAACATTCATGGCATAGACGGAGGCGTCACATCAATTGAGACAACACACAACAAACCTGCTCATAAAGATATGCAACAATCAGGTAACAATAACATAGGAACTCAGTTCCTAACACCCACTATTCAGGTACAGAATAAAAGCGGAAAATCTGCAACTGAATCTCATATATATATCACATAAAAAGTTTGTTTGTCATACACAGATTCATACATGTACAATCCAAAAGATATATATACATATACACATAAATCACAACGATCTCCCCGACTACCCGGTGCTACATATCAGACCCAACCGACAAAAGAATGAAGACCTAAGCTTCACAAAAAGGACCTCCAACATCTAATCTGCAATGCCTCATAGAGCATTCAAAATAGCAGAAGGGTGAGAAACACAATCATAATATAATTGCATACAATTATATAATAACACAGAAATACACATGTAAAATATTCTCACCACAACTTACACCAGAATTCAAACACAAAACAACACAATGCATATATTATATATCCATCACAAAGGCATATCAATCATGCACAATACATTTATCACCAATGTATATATATATATATATATATATATATATATATATATATATATATATATATATATATATATATATATATATATATATATATATATATGTATCTCAACTCATCAATTCCATTCACAATTCCACACAAAATCAATCCATTCATGATTTATGCAAATGTAAAGAGACCGACACAATGACTCTATGCAAATGTGGTACCATCCATCCGTCAATCTCATCACTAGTTCACTCAGGAACTATTGGAATCATCGCTTGTTACTTAGTGTAACTCCCCGTCGAGCAAACGATGTTCTCCGTCACTTTCGGTCCTCTTGGTATAAGGCTCACGACGTTTATGGATCACTTTCAGTCCTCTTTGTATAAGGCTCACGATCCGATCGCTTTCGGTCCTCTTTGTATAAGGCTCACGATCGTCTATAATCATCGATTTCGGTCCTCTCGGTATGAGGCTCACGATGTTATAGCGGATTCCCTCTGGAATCGTTTCGTCACTCACACCCACTAGGGCACACGACATCACAAGAATGCATATCATGATGCTTGGAATACAATGACTCATGACATTCAAATGCACACATATACACATCCATAACCATGCATATATAATCAAATACAACACAATGCATTTCCTTGACCTTAGGCCATAAATCATCATCACAACATTTCATCACATGCATTTATATCACACAACAGCAGACAAGTCATACGATATCCATACCAACAACACATTGCATGATACACTTCAATTACACACAATTACAACGGTAAAAGTCGACAAAATGACACTATTCCAAATTCCCGACATAATTAAATCGACCAACAATCTCAAAACCATTTTAATAAGAAAGAATAGTTTATTAGCTTTCCAACGATACCAAGAACGTTCAAAATGGATAGTCGGAACCCAAGTTATGGAATTTGAAAGAAAACAGGACTAATGCAAAATCCCAAGAGCGCCCGGCTGTACCAAAATTTCGCCCGGCGGTGCCCCTTTGCCTCTGCTCCGCCCGGTGCAGCTGCGGCGTAAAACTCCCCACCAAAGCCTAAAAGAGTCAGCAGCGTGACAAGCTGTGCCTCTTGGGTATCGCCCGGCGGAGAAGTGGCGCAACTCCTGCGTCGCCCGGCGCCCAAACCACCGCCCGGCGGCCTACACCAGAACCAGAAAATTCTGCTGCATTTTTACACGATTCCAACACCCCAAAATCCCCATTTTTCATCCTAATTCAATTCCAACAGCAAAAAAAATATCGACAATTGTTCATAAACACAGAGTGATCATACCACGCGATTCATATCGATTTCCGACCGCGAAAACATTGATTTCGACCTATAATGGAAAAACTAGTAAAACTTCCACACACACATAATCATACACAATGATAAGATAATCGAGTTTCACACCCTTACCCGATTTAATCGTGTTTGAAAAGTCGGTTGCTCGATTTTCTTCCTTTCCAAGTTTTTTCTCTTTTTCTTCTCTTCTTTTCCTTCTTCTCTTTTTCTTTCCCTCTATTTTTCTCTCTAAGTTTCTATTTAAAAGAAAAACAATAATATCTACTCAACAAAAGACCAAAATACCCCTACCCTCAAATATCTCGCAACTGCTCTCAAAACGCGATAAAACATAATCACGATGAAAAATAATATATTATCAAATAAAAGTAAAAAATAAAATACTATAATAATAAAAATAATCAAATCGACTCGATTAAATAAATCTAACAAAAACTGGGGCATTACAATCATTCCTTCGCTATATAAATTCCTTAAGTGTACAAAATGATACGCATCTGCGAGCAAGGTTGGTACGGCGTTTCCAATGAGAAAAACCTTAAGGGCGTTGATATCGACGAAGTTATCAATGTTGGGAAACAGAAATAGCCCGTAGGTGAGTAAAACAAAGATGTTTTCAAAAGCAGCCACGTTCCCTATACTAGAAAAGTACAGAGCCTTCTTTACCAGAAACTTGGCTGGTAAACCTGGGATTCCTCCCTTGGTGGTCATGTGAGTCTTGACTTCCGACTCATCCAAATAGATTGCTCTTGCAATGGTCTGATCCTTTGGAATTTCTTCCAGTCCAGAAAAGGGAGCTTGATCAGTAATGGGTAGATCAATCAGATGAGAATACTCCTCTTGCGTTGGTGCGAGCTGGTAATTCGGGAATGTGAAACAGTGATAGACCGGATTGTAAAACTGAATGAGTGCCTCCAGGATTCCTTCAATTACATGGACCCTTAACAGAGGTAGCAGACCTCCGTACTTGGCTCTGAAAGCGTCAGGGTTAGTGACCGTCCTTGCTAATCCTCTCAAATCCTCTATTTTTGGAACCTTGAAGGTATACTTGTGAGTTTTCCTTCTACTGAAATCCATTAGCGCAATCCTTTTCTCTTTGACATTTGCAATCATTGTTTTAGTTTAATTTGAAAAAGAGAGACTAGAAAAGAAAATTTTTCTTTGCTTAATGTTTTTTTAAAATGAATGCATGAATGCAGCACACAAAAACATAGAAAAAACACGGGGTCAAATGGTCGGTGTCATGAAGTCAAGGCTCTACCCATCCCAAAGGTTTATACTAGTGTTTTTTGTACCTGTCTCTTAAAATCATTGATTCTTGTCGAGATGACATCAGCGGGCCGGGAACCGTGCTAGGTAATGTATTTCGAAGAATCTCAGAAGAGGGTAGTATCGCGTGACAACTATTTCCAATAGCTTCCGCACTACTGAAAGAGGTTTTTCCTAGGTGTATACTCAATCTTTCCACATGCGGCATCACACGCATTCCCATTAGCAGAAAAATAAACACAGATATTGATTAGGAAAAGCAGTATATATATTTGTCCTAATGTCCTAGACTTTTTAAGAGCTATGAATCATATGATCCTAACAGAAAATGGCTCCCCGGCGGAGTCGCCATTCTGTGGTACCTTCCCAACTTAAAGGTTTTTTACCTAAGATCCTAGTGAGGGCCGATCCTAGCAATAATGACATTCCCCGATGGAACCGTCATTCGGTGATACCTTGTGAACCCAAGGACTCATCCTAAGAGAAGGTTTCAACCAGAGAGATAAGAGAGACAAGATTCCTTTGTTTGGCCCCACGGTGGGCGCCATTTTTCTATAGCGAGCGATTTTGGACGTGGTTCTTAAGCACTGTCGCTCTGGGGTACTACAGATCGATTCATTTTTTATCCTATTGAAGCTAATGAAGGAAGGGAAATAGATGTCTCCAACTAACCCTGCTTGCAAACTGAGGTTAAACAGTCAAAACTGTTAGTTTACATATACAATTTTAGTTCGTGGGCCTCTCTCTGCTTATTTTGTTCAGAACGAAATACCAGGACTGTTCATGGGGAATTTGTTGGGATACTATGCTAGATTGGCTAGAGGTAGGGGACTTTGGGTTTTTTAATTAGTGTGCTCGCTAAGATTCTTTTTCAATCTTATGCCTACGTATTCTCGGGATAGAGAAATCAGAGCGATCGTAGTTCCTCCTATTCTAGGGGAGGAAATGGTGTTTTGGTGTCTTGTTCAAAGCCCAAGACATGAAGCTAAAGGTGGTTTATATCTTGTTCAAAGCCTAAGATGTGAAGCTGAAGGGTCTATTTGTATCTTGTTCAAAGCCCAAGATGTGAAGCTAAAAGGGTGTTGACTTTAGAGAGAATTTGTCATCTCTAAAGGGGAATATTTGGTCTGTTTGGCACAACTGTTGGGTGACTGATTATAAAGGAGAATTACTTTAATTAGGATATGCGAATCCAGCAATGCCATAATTTCCTTTATAGGGGATTTTCAACCTGAAGGAGAAGACTTTAACTCAGTTTAGAGCAATGCCATCTTTCCTTAGGAATTTCTCATGCTAAAAGAGGGATAGTGGCGTGGATGTAAATAATCTAGAGGCTTGCCGCTTACAGCAATTAGACGAGGGAAAAGGAGTTGTTGATGTTTGTATGATGTGACCAAGGCACAGATTTTGATGCTAAAAGGTTGATTGAATCAAACGGGGAATTCTTTATACAAAGCCTAAGAGGAAGCTATTGACCCAACAAGAGGATGCTTTTGTGTCTCGTACGAAGCCCGAGATAGAGGCTAAAAGGGTTAACTCAACAAGAGAGCGTTTTGTATCTCGTACGTAGCCCGAGATAGAGGCTAAAAGGGTTAACTCAACAAGAGAGCGTTTTGTATCTCGTACGAAGCCCGAGATAGAGGCTAAAAGTGTTTGACTCAACATGAGAGTCTTTTTATATGTGTCTTGTACGAAGCCCAAGACGGAGGCTAAAAGGGTTTGACTCAACAAGAGAGTCTTTTATACTCACCAAGAGAGTGATTTGTATCTCGTACGAAGCTCGAGATAGAGGCTAACAGTGATCGACTCAACAAGAGAGTCTTTTTATACTCAACAAGAGAGTGTTTTATATCTCGTACAAAGACCGAGATGAAGGCTAAAAATGTTTGACTCAACAAGAGAGTCTTTTATACTCAACAAGAGAGTGATTTTGTATCTCGTACGAAGCCCGAGATGGAGGTTGAAGAGGTTTGACTCAACAGGAGAGTCTTTTATACTCAACAAGAGAGTGATTTGTATCTCGTACAAAGCCCGAGATGGAGGCTGAAAAGGTTTACTCTGCTGGGGAGAATCATTGTACAAAGCCCAAGAGGAGGCTAGGGTTACTGTTTCAGTTGAGTGACAGGTCCAGTATGTTGGTTAAAAGAGAAAATCAGTTCTTATATGGGTAATGTTGTACTCATGCATTTGATCCGAGGACCGGGATTATTTCCTGTTCTTTAAGGAAATGGGGAATCCGAAGGGTATTGAGACTGCCCAAGTCTACGGGTGTTTTTTCCTATTTTTGAAAGGAACTTGAGAATGTCTTCGAGACTCAAGGAGATTAGACTGTCCAAGTCTAGAGTTTTATCTTTGTATTATGCTTAAGAGAGATCAAGAGACGGTACGTTCGCAGTAGAAAGATCTAGACTCTTTGAAAGACTGTTCTATTAAGATAACTAATTTCTGTTCCTATACCTTTTAGAGGTCGTCGAGACAATTTGTACGAAGCCCAAGAGGAGGCGAGAAAAACTTTTAAGAAGCCGAAGGGACAATTTGTACGAAGCCCAAGAGGAGGCTATCTTCCCGGAGGAAGAATCATTATACGAAGCCTACGAGGAGGCTGTGAAAACTTCTAAGAAGCCGACGGATCCTTGCACAACGCCCAAGAGGAGGCGGGGATGCTTTTAGGAAGCCTGTGGGTCCTTGCACTAAGCCCAAGAGGAGGCTGATGAACAGTTCCAGAAGGGTTTTCACTTGGAACATTGGCCTTCTGTATATGAACTGTTCAAGGGGGAGATTTCTTAGATCTAGTTATCTAAAATTGTTGTAAAAGAAAATTCTCATGGTTTAGGTTATGTTTGAAATATCCGGGAGAACGTCGGATGTAAGGATACGAGGTTTTATCTTAATTCTAGACGTAGTTACCAGGGAAACTCTAAATATCTATACTAGTATTACATAGTCGATATGAGTTTGTGAAAGAAGACTTACAGTGAAACAGTCCCACAATACAGTTATATATATATATATATATATATGAAAGCGGGTAAACACTTACTCAGTTGTAGAGCTTCCATGTTGTTTTGTTAGTTTGTTCAACAAAGAAAGCTTTGATAACAATATTATATTCAAAATCAAAGGAGAAAGTTCTTTGAAAAGATTGTTGGGGCTTACAGCTCAAGGAGAGGTCCAAGGTTTTATCAGTGATCGCACTGTCGTTCTGTACAGGGACTTATACAAGTGACTGAGGCCCAAGAAAGGTTTTCTGTACAAAGGGGATGGGTCTTACACTCTCTCAAGAGGCCCATTATGATTGAAAGAAAAATAAATGGGGCTTATAACACGAGGGTAGGCCCAGATGATTTGTTTTTTATAACTGGCAATTGCGCCGAGATTCTCTTTTAACGCATAGGGACTTATACAATATCTGAGGCCCAAAGATTGTTTTGGATAAAAGGGGATTAGGTCTTACACTCTATTAGAGGCCCAAAGATTTTGAATGGGTCTTATAGCTCGAGGAGAGACCCAGATGATTTGTTTTAAACGGGTGATGATCGCGCCGAACTTTTGAAATACAACGGGACTTATACAATATTTGAGGCCCAAAATAGGTTTACATTTACAAAGGATTGTGTCTTACACTCTATTAGAGGCCCAAAGGTGTTTAAAGAAAAAGAATGAGGCTTATAACACGAGGGTAGGCCCAGATGAAAATGTTTTTGAAAAGCGACGATCGCGCCGAGATTTTGAAAACACAGTGGGACTTATACAACAACTGAGGCCCAAAATTATTTTGGTTTTTCTAAAAGGGGTTGGGTCTTACACTCTATTAGAGGCCCAAAAGGTTTGAAAAAGTTTAATGAGGGTTGAATTAATCAAAAACCCTAATTTGTTTTCAAAAATGTATTTTAATTGAATAAAAATTCAATTAAAATGATCAAAATTGTTTAACATGTGGAAAACAAATTGTGATCTTGGATTAATGTTTCAAAAATCAAGTTTTGACCTAAAAAATGATTGGAAATCATTAAAACTTGCAAAATCAAGAAGGAAAAAATATTTTAAATGTAAAAAACAATTAAAATATTAGTTCTTGGCAAAAATATCAATTATATGAAATAAATAATATTTTTGGGATTTTTTGGTAAAATAAAATATTTTAACATTTTTGTGAATTATTAAAAAAAGAACCAACTCAAAATCATTAAAACTCAGAGAGAAATTAATTTTTGAATCAATTAAATAAAATCACAAAATTCAAATATTTGAATTTTCAAAAAAGGCGCCAAGAGCAAGGGCAGGAACACGCGCCACCCTCTGTTTCTGCAGATTTGCGTTTTCTATCCAATCTCACTGAATACTTGATTATATCATGCAATCTACATATCAATCTACTAGTTTCAACCTCACGATCATGTCTATGGTCTTTAATTTCATTTATTTTAAGCATGGAATAAGAAATCAAAGAGAAACCTCAAGAACCCTAAATTCTGCATGAAGGTTCAGAAATTCCATACACGATTCATACAAAGAAATTGATTGAGGGTAAACACTCTATGCATGATTATGAACATATGACAAAATTATTGTGCAGCAAAAATTGCATGGATCATAGAGTTAGAAGAGCTCATGCTTACCACTTACAGCTGGTGATCGTGTTTTGGGTTAGAGGTGTTACAACTAGGTTCCAATGATCTGGATAACTTCCCTAGGTGCCATGGAGTGTGTCTGGATGCTTGGAGTGAATTGATTTGAGCTGGAACTTGATTTAGCACCTCAACTGTAAATCTGTCAAAGGCTTGAGCAGTTGGTTGGTGATTTTGTGATTTTGGTGTTCCAGATGTTATGTGAGTGTTTGAATCACTTCTATATGATGTATGTGAGGTGTGTGTGTGTGTGTGATTGGTTTGATTGGAATTGCTCTCAAACTCAAAACCCGATGGTGACTTGCCTTAGAAGGCAAAATTGGAGTGAAGAAGGAGATTTTGAGGAAAGCAACTGTTTGATGGATTTGGTGTACTCAAACTGAGCACAAATGAGCTCTATTTATAGTAGAGCAAGTTTGTTTTGCAAGGAATAGTGAATGACAACTGCTGCATAGGTTTGGCCAATGTTGAGCAATGAGAATCCAAGTCTCCTCTAGCCATTGACTAGAGGTTAGGGCACAGGCTGCTGGTTCCCTTGGTCTTGGATAAGTCTTGACTGAATTCAGTTGGCAATGGCTCAGTCCATGCCACCTTGGTGTATGCATTGAATGCTCCAATCCAAAATTGGAGTCTTGTCCCTTTTTTAGGCAATTCTAGGTTTGGCATGCTACTTTTGGTTCCAAAGACTTGGGAGGCTTGGGATCAGAGTTGGTTCCTCCTTGGTCCCCCCTTGAGGTGTTCAGATGGATAGAGTTGCTTGCCCTTTGCAAAATTTGGGCAAATCGAGCAAAACTCCAAAATCTGCCTTGCTTTGGCAGTTTTCAGCAAGGCATATTGGCATTGTCATATCTCATGGCTCAAGTGGACTTTGATGGAGTTCTTGGACATTTTGGAAAGCCCTCATATGATACAACAACTGTTTGATCATAATTGGTTTTGATACTTTTTGGATCCAAGTGAAAAATCCCCCTACATTTAGAAAAAAGTGAAGGCAGATTCTGACTTAGTGAAAATTTCACTAAGTGTTGGAAAAAGTGGCATTTCATGTTTTCAGCCACTTTGATCATTCCATAACTCAAAATCCATAATGAATTGGAATGAGGTGTAGTTGAAGCTTTTGTAGAGGGCCATGAGGGCTACAAATCCAGCTTTGGATGGGAAAAATGGCCTTGTGGTTTAGGAGTTATGGTCCTCCAAAGTTGGTACCCTAGCCACTTTGTTCCATAACTTAGAAAATTTTCTAAGTTTTTATGGTTACCCCTTTTACAAGTTATCCCACTTTTCTTGATTTTCTTGATGAATGATGATTCAAATCACACATTAACATCATTTTAGGGTTAAAAAACCATAATTGTGAAAAATCTCAAAAAGTCAAAGTTTGACTTTTGTGCACAATTGACTTTTTGTCAGATGAACTCCAAACTGTGCGATCCTCTATGAAATCAAGTCCTTGACCTAAATCAAACTTGATGGATTGATTTCATAGGTGTTATAGGGTGTATTGAATCATGTCTTAGGGTTTGGGAGCATGTCCTGGTTAAAAGTCAAAGATACAGTTGACTTTTCTCGCGAAACCCTAATTGTGGTTCAGATGAAATTGAAACTTGTTGATCAAGCTTCTTGGATCAATCCATTGTTGCAGATGGATCAAAGCAGTGTGTTAGGGACCCTCAAATCATCTCTTGAGGTCTTGGCTCATGTTTTGTCCCAAAAGTCAACTTAGGGGTGAATTAGGTCAAAAAATCCTAATTCCTGATTTTTTATAAATGCATCCCCTGAGGCTAAATTGGGTTGATGATTGGGTTTATGAGGTCCCTTAGAGTATTTTAGGTTATGCTTTGAAGCATTGGCTCATGCCCAGAGGAAAATTTCCATCTGGAGGCCCTGGTCGACCAAACCCTAATTTGGTGACACTGGCGATCTTAAGGCTTGATCCACCTAGAAGGGAGAAGCCTCGTGCTTAATCCTTGAAGTGGGAGTCCTCTTGATTCATTGTGGATGTTTGAGAGGCTAGACAAGTTGAAGATCATGTCATTCCTTGATTGATCCTTTGTCTAAGAGCTCTGAGAGGGCTTGAAACCCTAATCTTTGATAGTAGTGAGTGCTCAACAATTCTTGAGGAGATTGATGAGGCATAAAGGTACATCCATGTTATAATGATGATTTGCACAATGATGAGAAATCTTAGTGGTCAAAATTTGGGGTATGACACTAAATATGTCCGGAGATGTATTTTTGTAAACATATTAAGGTGAATTTAGAGATTTATCTTTGAAATACGCTCTTAATTTAAATCACAAATTAGTAATAGATGCAAAAATTGTATGAAAAATGAAAATTAATATCAAAATATCTAACATTACATAGATAATAGATAATTGTTAACATAAATATAATATTACATTTTCTTGGATTATAACATCATTAGAATATTTTTGTTTGATCTTACATTTCTCGTATCTACTTTAATCAGACCATTTTTTTGTAACAGTGAAATGTATTTCATATAATTCTTAAATCTTCACATGTCTTTACTTCAAATTTGTTTAACTGAATCTTCTTCGATAAAGGGGGAATGATATTCTTTAAATATACGAGAGAGGTCTTTATGATTATAAATTCAAGTGAGGGCTTTCTGCTGTTGAAGTTGACAAACGCGTCAGATCATTATATATTCATTTTTGTGTGATGCGATTTTATTAAAAAAAATGAGATGGGAGATCCCATATTAATATGTTTTAGATCAATATGGACTTTAAAAATCCAATTTTGTTGCATTTAGAAACATTCCATTATTTTTAAAATAAGGGTTTATGCATAGATGCATTTTTGAAATACTATGTGTTTCATAGTTTTTGCAATAAAAGGGAAATAATTTAGAAGTGCATCTTCAAATTTTCCTTATAGATCCATAGATCCAGTGTTCATAAAAAAAGTCAAAGTTGTTAATAGGTTGAAACAATTTCTTTTTTAAATTTTAAATTTATCCCAAGTGACAACAATGCATTTAAAAAACGAGTCACCATCAAAATATATAGTTAGATAAAAACTAAAAGACATTAAAATATTAAAATAAGTGTCACAACTTAAATCTATTTCTATAGGAGGTGCCATTTCTGACTTTTCCTTATTTTATTCTCTTTCAATTTTGTTTAACTTGATGAACTCTTCCATCTTTTTTAGAAAGTGATATGACAACAATGCATTTAAAAACCGAGTCACCATCAAAATATATAGTTAGATAAAAACTAAAAGACATTAAAATATTAAAATAAGTGTCACAACTTAAATATATTGCTATAGGAGGTGCCATTTCTGACTTTTCTTTATTTTATTCTCTTTCAATTTTGTTTAACTTGATGAACTCTTTCATCTTTTTTAGAAAGTGATATGACGAAGTTTCAGCCTCTCATGAGCACAATGAGAAATGTGAACTTTGTACCTAGAATCAGGATGAGTATAAAATATATCTCGAGCAGTGACTCCATCCTCACACACATTGTACCTAGAAACATAATGATCATCATCCATAAGCTTCAATAGTTATTGCATTTCAGTTATTAGTCCTCTTCTCACCTTATTGTTTACTGCACGAACATTGTATATTTGTTTGATATTAGAGAGATTTTGAGTTCTCTTCCGTTTCAACATTGCATGTATGCTTTTAGGCGACATCATATTAAATGTCACGTCAGAAACAAGTTGTTTCTCCACGGGATTAGGGAGACATACAATGGGAGGACCAACTAACTTGTGATATAAGTCATGATTATGTGTATCAAAAACCGCTTTAAATTTTCATGTACTATTCGCGTTATGGTATCTACGATCTGGTGCCATCCCGTTTCAACTTTCGAATAGGTTGTTGATACTTGCCACTTTTTTTGCATCTCATTATTACAAATGTATGTCTTCTATTAACACCATTGTCATATCTTTCGATAAAAACGCTGAACCCAAGTTTGGCGATCTCTAGGCAGATCCATTGGAGCATATGTTTATTCTTAACAAATTCCCGTTTACTTGTAAATAGTTCACAAACTTCTACCTCGAGAACAACCGGTTTAAAATCCACATCGACATCAACCAGTTTGACATTATATTCGACATCACCCGATTTAACCACCATATACACGATAGCTTTGGAAAAAATATCGGGGTGCACCATATCTACAACCAAGCATAACATAAAAATTAATTTAATATTGAAATTCAGATTTTAAACATTCTCGAAATGCATATCCGGATAACATGAAACTAACTTCAAAAATGCATCTTCGGACGTAACATTCATATTTACTCAACAGAAACCAGATTAATGCTAGACATGAGGAAGGAAATACATATTCATTAGCTTAAATTTCAGCTTCTTTATCTCCTTTTGGTGTTATAAAATACAAGAATGTTGTTTTAAGTACAAAAGTTGATTGAGAATGGACGGAGATTTTTAAGGGTTTCCTTTTAGAGAAAAATGGTGTTTATTCATGAGGAAGAAAAACATGCAAGGGCGTGTTTTATTCAATTTTGCACTTGATATTTTCAGAGATGCATCTTTGGAATTGTCATTGAGATGTTAAATAAACTAGCTCAGTTAACTAAATACACAATCAATTAAGTGGTGTTTTCGGAGATGCATATCCAGATTAATTTTTTTGGCATAAATGGGATGTGTCTCACTTAGAACATATTTTTGTTGTGTATTGTGTTGGAAAAAATTGTTCGTATCCTCTGAGTTTTGGTGATAACAAAGTACTTAAAGAACAACTGGGTATGATAACATATGTTCAAGTATGTAGAATCATAAGCTTAAAATTCAACTCAAAATTGACCCTGATGAAAACATATGTAGAGAAACTAAAAGACTCAGATTCTAAAGGATCGAAATTTGATGACTCTGAACATGATATATCAGCTTCTGAAGGATCAGAATCTAATCACGATATCTCAACTTTTGGTGACAGCTCAGACTCTAAAGACCTCAGCTAAATGTGCTTAACTTCTGATCCGTACTCTGTCTCAAAAAAAGACCAGTCTTATCAAACGCCAGATTTTGCAAAAAGTCAACTAGGGTTTCGTTGTGCAAGGATCAAGGAAAGGTTATGTCAACTAGGGTTTCAATTTGTTTACCCTCACTCCCAGAGGTGGATAAAGTATTCCCCCTACAAATTCGAAATAGTAATATGAACTGACAAATAATATAATTTCATTTTAAGAGCTAACCCATATTTTGTTCAAATCCAAATCGATACAAATTAAAATAGCAAACCAATCCACAAAAATAAAAAACCGCAAGAAAAGAACAATATTCGATGTATTTGGATGTCATTCTGTGAAAATACTCGGCTTGAATAAAATTTCTAATCAATATTTTAAAACCGATTTAAATCAAACCAAATTACATATGACGTTAATTTATTATTCATTGATACTTAATTTTTAAATATATTTTTATTAATTTGGTTTAATCTAATTACTTTTATTATTTCTTTTGCTTTGATCTATCTTTTCATTTTTTAATATCAACTTTTTAATATACTGTAGATTATATATTATATAAAACATATTTATCAGTATTTTTATAATTTAATAAAAAACATAAATTGTAATTTGAATATTTAAAAACCGATTCAAATTAAATTGTATTAAATTGAATCAGATTAAAACAGATTTTTTAATATATAATCTAAAATCAAATTAAATTGCAAATAAATTTATTTTTAAATTGAATAAATTTTAGCTTTAAAACTGATTCAAACCATATCCTGAACACTCATTATTTAGAACTAACCTGCATTTAGTTAATACTTGTAAGATTATTATTTTTTTCAATCTACTTTGAAGTTTGTTTTTGAAAGTATATTTTAGCAGATCAATATATGAAAATCTCACCCGCTTTAATGTTATAGAAGAACTTGTCAATCAACTCTTGTGTGAGACAGTTCATACGGAGCATTGCTCCGACTTGAAACGGGGGCTCCGCTAGTGGAAGATGGCTATTAGTCCTTCTTGAAATAGTCGGTCGCAAAGCCGAATACTAAGATTTAAAAAAAAAAAAAAATAGTTCCAATAATAAGCTACACTCCTCTAGTAGGTTCCTAAAAAACTAAACTGTTATGCCTTGGGACTTTTATTCTATATTGAAAAGGCAGTGATTTTTCTTCTCATATTATAATAGAATTTTCATTCCTTACCTTCTAACACCCTTCTTTGATGTGAATTCATTAAGCATAATGCATATTGTTCCGAGTAAAACTAGGTTAGGGCTTATATGAACTCTCTAGACTTGTTTGGCAAGCATAGTTTCATGAAGGTTCTAAAGTGCATATCCCATTAGTTCTTAGATTTGCAAGAAAATTCCATTTTGATCCAATAGATTTACTTACAGGGCCGGCTTGGGCATGCACAACCAGGCCTACATCCTAGGGCCTTAAAAAATAGGGGCTTCAAATTTTTTTTATAAATTATAAATCTATTATCTTCCTTTTTATTGAGGTCTATTTTTTAAATTGCACAAGGACCTCCAAATGTTTGGGCCCTGTTTACTTGTTATTTAGAAAATTTTATCTCATATCTCATCATTTATTCTCCTATCCCTATATTATAATTTTTTTGACCAAAATATCCTTATATAAAAGTATAAATTTTTCCTGATTTAATTATTTGATATGGAATTTAATAAATAAATCTATCTTTAAAATGCTACTTAATTAATATTTTTAGCAACATAACAAGTATTATATATTTTCTGTAAAAGAATGTTAAGATACTAATTTATATTTGTACGAGGTTTGAATGTCAATAACTATATACAACACGATTTTTAGCTACTAGTTTTTTTTTCTTTCAAAATATTACAATCATCATTGTCTATACGCAATGTTTAATTGAAGTGCACACAGGGGCGGATCGAGAAACTATATTTTGTGGGAGCAAAAACGAGTCAATAAAAAAAATATTCAAAATATTTAATTATAATGTTGTCTCCTATTTTTTTTACCTCATTTAATAATTTGTTTTTCATTTAAAATTTAAATAATTTTGTTCTCGGTCTCTAATTTTTGCTTAAAATTGATTATGTATTCAATTTTTAACCATATATAATTTGTAAAACATTACAAATCAGCATATAATAATCGTTGTATAACTTTAAAGATAAAAATTATAAATTATACATTAAAAAATTATGAGAATTCATCAAAGAATTTTAAATACAAAATATATAAATTAAATGTCACTAAAAACTAGACATAACATCAATTTTAATATGTGAGAAAAATATCAAAACTATTTAAATTTAAAATATAGAAATTATTTTTATGAATGAGATAAAATAAGATTTTCAAATAAACCAAAAAAATTATAAAAAAAAATTCTAATGAGCATTTTTTTAAATATACATTATTTCACCTTTTTATAATTTTTTTATTTATTTTCAACATACTAAAATTTATAAAATGAATTATTTAATAATTATACGTGCACATAAAAATAAATCTTAATTAAATACTTTAACTTCTATAACACATTAGAACTCATCTATATAAAAAGAATATGTTAAAATAATATATATATATATATATATATATATATATATATATATATATATTTGAAATAATTTTTTAATATTTAACATAACCAACTTATTAGAAAAACTCCAATAATAAAAATATATTATTTTTTAAATGTGAATTATATAATAGAGAGTTGTGCGTCATATAAATTTAATGTCATAAGACAAGTGAGTTATGCTTATAACATTTATAAATAATTATTAAACAATTAAATGTTAAGCATAAAAAAAAGTAGTACATAAAAAAACAAAAGTCTAGTGGGGCAGTACGTGCACACAATCCTTTTATTTTAAAACAAATATACTACCAGCTCTTATTTGAAATCATGTAAAGTCAGGATAATGTAACACAAGATGATATTGTTATAAATTAACATCTCTAACATTTTTTTTACGGAAAGTATATAGTACTTATCATGTTTGTTGAGAATATTAATCAAGTAGCGTTTAAAGATAGATTTATATATTATATTCTGGATTAAATAATTAAATTAGGAAAATTTTACACTTAATTATATAAAGATAATTTGATAAAAAAAATATAAGGTAAGGGTAGAAAAATAAATGATGGAGTATGAGGTAGAATTTTCCTTCATCTATCTTTTCAATTCCATCCAAATTTATAAATTAGGCCCTCAATTTCTTACAAATAATATCCACATGTAGTAAAAAATAGCTCATAGCTTATGAAATAGTACTTGTTTAAGCAAATGATATTTTTTTTTCTTCTTTCCAGACCTTAAGTTTTTGTCTAAAAATCCAACTTTTAGATCATGAGTGAAGTTGGAAGGCTTAAATATTAAAATGAGTAAAGTGTATTTCAAATAAATTCTTAAACGTATGCTTATTAAAATAATAATATGAGTTAAAATACATCTCACACTACAACATTTTAACTATACGAGAACGCAAAAAAACTGTTGTGAAATCTAAAAAAACCGTTGTCTTTACGTATGAGAACGGTTTTTAGGTTGTTCTGAATCGAGGCGTTGCTCTAGCCTTAAGGAACGGTTTTTTAACCAACGGCAACACTAAGTTTAGAACCGTTGTTGTACTTTTCTTTAGAGAACGGTCTCAAACAACAGCAGCCGAATTCTGTTATTAAATAAAAACCGTTGCTATATTGGTTTTATTAGAGAACGACTATTTATAAGATATAGCAACGGATTGTATCCGTAGTAAATTTGAAACCGTTCTAATAGATATATATCTTAATTTCTTCTTAAAAGGCTACGACAACGCTTTTTATAGTACAACAACATTTTATAACCGTTGCAAGAAATAAAAATTTTTTAATAAAAATACCATTTTATTTTATAAACCTAATTATAGCATCATTCATAATGTTTTTTGATATAATAGTCAAATACAAATTTTAAAATGATTTTTCATTAAAATATATATATAATATAATAACAATTTATTATATATATCTTCATGTCAATCATTAATTCACAATCAACAAAACATCTTCAAATTACATATCATGATGTCAATCATTAATTCACAATCAACAAAACATCTTCAAATATATCCTAATCTCAATCATCATTCAAAATCAAAATAACATATTCAATCTACAAAAGTAAATTGAAACATATACGTCTACATCTAAGCCTCTTCATCTTCGAATGATTGAAAATCTTCATTGATATTATCATTCATGACCTGCAAAACAGTACTTGCGAATTCATCACCTAGAAAGATGATGGGAATAAGTCTTTGGTTATAATAAAAGTGGATTTCTATCTATCACCAGTTTTGTACTATGTGCCAAAACTTCCCTTCTACAGCAGTACTACATTTAGCTTGTAATTTAACTACTAACAAAATAATAACCAATATATATATATATATATATATATATATATATATATATATATATATATATATATATATATATATATATATATATATATATATATATAATTTAAAAATAATAACACAAGTGAAGAAAAGAGTAATTCTTATTAGTTCAAAACATTAATAAAATTAATAATTATAATACTTTTAAACCAATTTCATATTATGAACTCTTTTAAAACAAAAATTTCATATTTCATTTTTTTTTTTTAAATAACAAGCAGAAGATTTAATATACCACTCGGTTTGTTAATCACTATGTCATCATGATTATATTAACAAAGAAAAAATATCATTTTTTTATACATGATCATTTTATATATTTAGTGGAGGCTTGTATATGTGTGTGTGGCTTCAGAGCATATACACAAACTTACCCTCCAGTATATCCTACTCTTAATGACGCCATAAGGAACAGGATCAAAATCTCTAGAATTAGAGTTATTATATTTGTTATTACCTTGTACCCCAAACATAACCCTTTGGAACCTACAGAAAAAAGAAAGGTACTTAAAAAACAAAATCTCTATAATTCATTTAGCAAATAAAAAGAGAGTTAAATTTTAAACTTTATAAAATAATAAGCTAAAAATGGTGGACCAAAGCAGTGCCAGTTCTGAAACTAGTTACTTTAACTAGAATTAACTTCAAACTACTAGCAAAGAAAACCCCAAAGTAAGACAATAATTCCAACACATGAAATGTTGAAACCACAGTAAAGCTGATCAGAGGATACCTAGTGCCTAGTGCATCTAATCTAGGACCCAATCCTGTAGCTCCAAATGCAGGACCCCTGGAAACCAAATAAAAGTTCAAAAACTACTCACTCATTCATACATGCATTTGAGTCAAATATTGTACTCTCAACTTTTTTTGCCACTGCATAATCATTATAGAACAATAGAGATAGCCATCATGTAATACTGTATAGTTTCTTACCACGGAATTGCAAAATGCAGTGGCAGGTTTTGATGCTGGTTTATTCTGAACTCTAATTCCAAACATGAATGCAACTATCTTCACATGTTTTTGTCTTTTTTTTGTAATATAACTAAAACACAATGAATTGAAATGCAGAGCTGGCTTACAATGGAAATGCTCCAAGAGAAGCATATGCAATAATTCTGCATTCAGCTCCTGTTTATATTTGTGGAGCCATTACTGCAGCTCAAAGTAACCGAATGTCAGGATCAATTAGAGACCTTGTAATACTTGTTGACGATACGATCAGGGGATATCACAGAAGTAGATTAGAAGGTTAGAACAATATAGAGAATCAGGTGATACTGTCACGAAGCACGAACTCCGATGGACCCAATTATGCAACAATAAAAGTATGTTAAAACATCAACTTTGGTTCAAACGAAAACATCTACAAGTAATGCAAACAGAGAGAATATGTGAATGGAACAACAAGTAACAATACCGTTTGAAAGGAATTGTATGACTTGTGAGCATGGCATCCTTCTTCACGATACTTTCAGCCAAGAATGAGGAAACATGATACCTAGAAATATCAGCCAGTGGTTAGTGTATGCGGTGCTTCTCATCAACATTAAACAAATGCTTTTAAACAAGTTAGACTTACACATGACATCTTACTATCTTTGAGAAACCTCACCACAGTTAGTTTCACATTTTTTTCTCATTATAAGTTCTTGCGTATTACAATAATCACAAGAACCAAATGCTTTATAAGCAGGCCTGTAGTGACCGAGGTGATGTCCGTTTAACCAGGCTTGGCCTTTTCCCATACTTACCATGTATAAAGCCAATAGTGCAACTCTAAGCGAATCATCAAAAGTAGGCTGAAATAGCATACAATGTATTAAACATACGAAAAAAATCATATGTATCCATTTCAAGCCAGATACATGTACTTTATTATAGACATAGTCGCAATAAGATCAACTACAATTCATATTTTTAGATACATGAATGTGCGGCACACACAAATAGAAGCAGGAGAAAACGAATCGGAAGTCCAACTGCAACACTTAGAAGTGAAATTTTGTTAGCGCGTGCCCTAAGCTTCATACACTCACTAAAAGTTACTTTGGGGAAACCCAAGCTTCCATATACAATTCCTGATCAAAAGACCGTAAATAATAGACTAAATTAATTGAAGATGAAGTTCAATGGAAACATTGATAAGTAGACCATGTCTTGATGTTATTGAAATGGTATAAAGTATAAACCGATAATTTGCTACTGACCTGACAGTTGACCATTGATGAAAACATACAAAGCATAGCCAACAGGTAAAATTGTAAGAACAAGATCCCTTCCATTCCCAAAGAATTCTTTACTGGAATTGATCACAACACTTGAAACAAGAAAAGGAACAAGATAAGTATTCAATATGAAGAAAACAAAATGAATAAATATATCAACAATACAATTGAGTTTTATGTCACTCGCTGTACAATACCACAAATAGTTAAATAAATCTCTGGTTGCATTTGGACCTTTGATTCATTATTCCAGCCAGTCCAAGCTTTTTCCCACATTTTTTGTTTTTAAGCCTTATTTGGAAATAAATAATCACAATATAAACCAATGCAAATATTAATCTGCAAAAAATTTACATTGGAATAAGCGACTAGTAAATGACAATGACTCGAATCATAGTTCTCTTCATAATAATACTTTAATAATCAAAAATAAAAACAAAAAATTAATTTGTTCAAATTACACTACAAGAATAATAAGCATTGTTAATGTTAATAATGTATGACAGGTGAAGGTTCATGTCCGTTCCAAAAAACATAAGTTTGAATCACATCAAATCCTCATTCTAGCTGCAACAACACCACCTTCAACTGTGCCACCATAACCAAACTTTCCTACCTTTCACCGGCTGCGATCATCCTTCCTTCTATGAGCCACCACAATTCCACTTAAATTGCAAAAATAATGTTCCAAAGTTGAACATTTCTTCACTGAGTTATGGATGTCTTCAAATCAACTCAGTAACTCATTCTCTCACCTTAGAGAGATTAGACCTTTGGAACGAAACACGTACCGAAAATTATACTAACTCAGTAACTTATACTAGTTTTAGCCAAACTCAAATAGAAAAAGGTATTCAAAAAGAGCCTTTCAACGAAAACGCAACAAACCCTGCCGTTTCATCTTTCTAATACATTTTTACGCAATCAAACAGAAAAAGGTTCTCGTAACCCTTTTGTTCTCTTAATTCTTCACCCTCTAAATTCACTTTTCATTTCAATTTTTGTTCATCCATTCATATTTACTTGTTGATTTAATTTTATTAGCATAAAATTTGACAACAATCACCTTTGTCACTTTCTGTAAAAACAAAAGTAAAAAATTAAGTAGACAGAAAATAAACCAACTAGAGAGATGGAATCGAAATACAGAGTGATAGAACGAAATACAGAGTGATGGAATCAAAATACATCAACTAACCTTATACACCCTTTTCTTCAACGCGTCGGGTATGTGAACGTTGAAGAGGTTGAACACTGAAATATGGTCTAGCTACAAACGGTAGAGAATGGTCGGTTGAATAGCGGAGAATGGTCGGTTGAACGGCAAAGCCAGCTTTCGAGATGAATGGATAAAGGATTTTGGCTGAAGAAGCTCTATTCGTGATTTTAGGGTTCATGATTTTTGGGTGAAATTCTCTGCAATTTCTGAGTTTGAGAGTTTGAGAAGATGAAATTGAAGGAATAAGTTAATCAATTTTTGATTTTTGGATGATTTGTGTTTAGGGTTTTGGTAAAAATTTCTCTGATTTTTTCAAATGAACTTGGGAGGGAAGAGGAAAAGGTGAAAAAAAAATTGGAGCGTAAATGATAGTGAGAGCGTATTTGTTTTATTTTTGTCTTATACGAAGTCTGGTTTTACTTTTTTTGTTTGACTTTTATATATCCAATGAGAACGGTCTTTTTTATATTTATATTTTATTAAAATTATCCAATGAGAACGGCCTTTTTTATTTATATATTATTAAAATAATAAAAAATTATATAAGAACGATGTTTAAGTGTTGCAATAAAAGACTATTATCTTTGTAATTTTAAAGAACGGTTTTCAAACATTGTATAATAATTGTAAAAATATATATATGGTACCACAACGGAATATAAAATTTGTTGTCCATTATACTCTACTAGAATGGTTATTTCACCTTCAAAAAATTAGGCGTTGCCGTAGAATCAAAATGTTGTAGTGTCAGACTTCACCAGATTGAATTTCTAATTTAAAGCATTTTAGTATTTGGTGATGATATTCTTTAATTCCTCTGCTTCTTATGTGTCGAAAGAGAATATTATAATCATTAAATAGGTGAATAAAATAGAAGAGATTTTTAGCAATACGACGATCATAAAGTTTTCCCTCATCTTAGTTTTAGATAATTACATAGAAGAGAACATTTAGATAGAATAAAAAGACACGAGATCAAATTATTCTCTTTCATAATATATAGGCTTAATACCCTTTTTGATCCTCTAACTATAGGTCAGGGTCCAATTTGGTCCTTTTCCTTTTAAAAGTTCCAAATTGGTCTCATACGTTATTAAAATGGTCCACGTTGATCCAAACCGTTAAATAGATGCTAACGGTGTTAAAAATGATGATGTGGAATCTGATGTGTACTCTGGAAATGTACACTCAGCATCCTTCTGTCTTCCTTCCCCAATTTGCTTCGCCATCTTTTATAAACCTAAACCTAGGTCAAAAATTTCCATCCCCAATCTGAAAGGATTCCATCTTCCTCAAATTGAAACGCAATTTGACCTCCAACATGAGTTCTGGGCGCGATTCTTCTTCTTCCTCAAGAACTGGGTTTCTTTCTCTACGATCTTCCAATACTCTTGTTGCTTTCCTCAAAGCCTCACCCAAGCCGTTTCCTTCACCGGTGACAAGCCGGTCCACGATGCGCCGAGCCATACGCTGACCTTGAGTCGTCATTCTTCTCAATGGTAAGAGTCGTTTGGAAATAGAAGAAAAAGCCACTATTGAAAGCCTATCAGCTGGTCCTAGAGAGGAAATAACCAAACGCATCACGCGCTTTAGCATGTGAAGCTTCGCACTCGTCATACTTCCACCAACTTCAAGCACTGTTACGAGATCTATCGGTGCTCACCGTGAAGAATCCAGAGTGCGGCTTCCGCCGCGGAGCGGCGGTGGTGCTTTCACTTTTAAGACCAAAGCGCATGTTTCGTGTGTTCGGGAAACTGGCATTAACTTCACCTGAACAGTTCTTGAATCTCCGTCACCGGATTGTATATCGTCGGAGTATGATTTGTTAGATGAAGTAGATTTCGTGTTAACGAAAAATCCTTGAAACTCGCCGTTATCATCCTCTTCATCTTCCTCATTTTCATCAACTTCAGGAATGGTGATAATCCTTCCACCACCGGCGGTAGGAGAAAGGAGAGGTTCATCGTCATCATAAGATCTCGTTGATTCAGATTGCTTTGGTTGTTGATGCTGTTGAGACTGATTCAAGTTCTTGGTTCTGAAAACTGGCGAAGGACTTTCCGTTTGTTGGTTGATGGCTTGAAGAACACTAACAAATGGTTGATGGCTTAAAAAACGTACACCTCATCACAACCCATGCCATGTCATCAATATTTTAATTGAAATTTTAACTTTTCTAACGGCGAGGACAAACGTGAACCTATTTAAAACCGTAATAGGACCAATTTGGAACTTTTAAAAGCTAAAGGACTTATTTGGACCTACCCCTATAGCTAGAGGACCAAAAAGGGTATTAAGCCTAATATATATGTGAGGAGTAAAAAGTTTACTACTAATCAAAATGCTCTCATATAAATATTTTATTTGTTCAAAATTATAATTTTTTTACCTTATTTTATTCTGAAGTTTTCTAAAACAAGAAAGAGTAAAATTTTGTTAATAATCAAAAATCTTCAATTTAAGTTGGTCTACATATATACCATAATTCTTTCATCAAATGAGTAAATTCACGAAAATCTTCCCTCAAAGTTATCCGGGACACATTATAAAATCGAAAGTCTTATAAAGTAAATTTTCTGGTTTGATGCTCTTTATATTTCCCTTCAGAGAACTTTAACAGAAGTTAGGCGGTGAAGAAAAATAATGTGGTATTTGGATCAAACTTTAGTCTCGAGATAGCTTCATGGTTCAACAAATGTTTAGCATGTAGTCGTAGTGTGTTCACATGTTGATCCTGTATGTTGTAGTCGAAATATGCTCAAACATGCAATAGTTGAAATGTTAGGATTGTTAGCATGTCGAATTGGGTATTGCTTGTAAGCCCATTTGTTAAGTTAGCATGTAGTCTAAGTAAACTTAGTAGTATATAAATATACTAGTTCTCTTAGGTTGTTGAGAGAGAGGTTAATTGTTGTTATTCACTTGTAATCTTTTAACCCTTATTGAGTAAGTGAATAGTAAACAAGTTTTAACCAATTCTAGTTCTTCTTCTTTCTTCTTCTCTCTCTTTTGTAAAATCTAGTAGAGTTTTTTTGTGTTTGTTCAAGAAACTCAATCTTTCTCATATTTTGGTTTGTTCTTGACGACATCAATTTACAATAAACTGGTGCAGTGAGCGTGTAGAAGAAGATGCCCTCAACAAAGTATGATATTGAGAAATTCACCGATTTGAATGATTTCGGTTTGTGGCGCTTGAAAATGCAAGCCTTAGTGGTTCATCAGGGTTTGTTAGAAGCGTTGAAAGGATCAGAGAAGATGGATGTTGCCTTAACGGAGAAGGAGAAGGCGATGACCGAGAAAACCCACTGTGTCATCATATTGATCCTTGGTGATAAGGTTCTCCGGCAGGTCTCGAAGGAGAAGACGACAGCGAGTGTGTGGAGCAAACTCGAGGGTTTGTATATGACCAAATCTTTAGTCAATCGCCTCTACCTGAAGTAAGCTTTGTATTCATGTATTCATTCAAGATGAGGGAAGACAAAGTCTTGGCTGAGCAGCTAGATATGTTCAACAAGATGATTCTTGATGTTAAAAATATCGAAGTCAAGATTGATGATGAAGATCAAGCATTGTTGCTGCTGTGTGCGTTACCTAAGTCTCATGCCCACTTCAAAGAAACTCTCTTGTATGGAAGAGATTTGTTGACCTTTGAAGAAGTTCAATCAACCTTGTACTCTAAGGACCTGAATGAAAGAAAGAAGCATAAATCATCTTTTGTTGGTGAAGGTTTATCTGTTAAGGGGAAATTCTTGAAGAAAGATGGCAGGTTTGAGAAGAAGAAGAGTAAAATTCTACAAAATTCTTATGATGGTAATACTTCTGCAATTAGGTGTTATCATTGTAAGAAGGAGGGTCATATAAGAAAGGTGTGCCCTGATCAACCGAATAATCATGGTGGAAAGGATAATGGTAATGCCTCCATTGTGCAAGATGGTTATGAATCATCTAATGTCCTGGTGGTTTCAAGTAGTGACTCTAGCAAGGAGCGGATTAAGGATTCATGTTGTACTTGACACATGACTCCAAACAAAGATGTGTTTGTGGAATTATGTGACCAAGATGGTGGATCAGTGTTACTGGGAAACAACAAAGCCTGCACGATTGCAGGAATTGGATATGTTAGATTCAAGCTTCATGATGAGTCAATAATGCTATTAACTGATGTCATGTATGCACCTGATCTTAAGAGGAATCTAATTTCTCTTCGTGAATTTGACAAGAAGGTATATGTTTTCAAAGGAGAGCAAAGTATCTTAAGGGTAATTAAGGGGTCGAAGGAAGTCTTAAGAGGCGTGACGAAACAACACTTGTATACCCTTGAGGCTGAGGTTGTAAGTGGTTCAGCAGATGTAGCATCCACAAAACTTGTGTCGAAGACTGAGTTATGACACAAAAGACTTGGTCATGTTAGTGAAAGAGGTCTGGTCAAATTTTCGAAACAAAATCTGATGTGTGTTGACAAGGTAATTCATGTAGGGTGAAGTTTAACAAAGATAAACAAAGAACACATGGATCCCTTGATTATATCTATGCTGATCTTTGGGGGCCTGGAAGGAATCTGTCACACTCAGGTGCAAAGTATTTTCTATCCATAGTTGACGATTATTCCAAAAAGTTATGGGTATTCATCCAGAAAACTAAGGATGGAACTTTTGAAAATTTCAAAAGTTGGAAGACTCTGGTCGAAAACCAAACTGGTAGGAAGACCAAGAGGTTGAAGACCAACAATGGTCTTGAATTTCGCAATGAAGCTTTCGACAGCTATTGTGATGCTTTTAGTATTGCAAGGCATATAACTACTACAGGTACCCCCAACAAAATGGCTTGGGTGAAAGGTTTAATCAAACCATTCTGAAAAAGGTCAGATGCATGTTGGTAAGTGCAGGATTGAAGAAGGTGTTTTGGATAGAAGTTGTTGTGACTGCAATATACCTGCTAAATAAGTGTCATTTGTAACGCCCCATTTTATTGTAATTAATTGAAATTATTTAGGTTGGGTGTACGTATGTGTTTATGTGCGTTTCGTTATGTTGGGGTACCCTGCGGTAGGGGGTAGTGACCTTAGTGTTAATGACCTTAAGGGTGAGGGGTGTGTGACTAATTTTATAGAATTTGGTGGTGTGGTGAGAATGATTAATAAAGTAATATTAGTAATATTTGATTAATATTATTAATTTAAATTATTAGGAGATATTGTTATTATTATTTAAGTTGTAAAATTATTAATAATAATAATATTGGAATAATAATAATAATAATAATAATAATAAAATAGATATTAAGGTGAAAAAGGAGAATAATTAGGGCATGATGGTAATGTTGTAGGGAATAAGTGAGGGCATAAGAGTCATACCATAAAAAGGGTCCTAGGGGTAACAAAGACAAAAGAGAAAATTAGAGAGTGGTGGTTCATTCTGTACGATTGTGAAATTGGAGAAAAAGCTGTGGAGAAAGGGCTAGGGGACAAAGAACCAAAAAGGGGATTCCGTAGAAAATGCGAAGGAAGGGAAATCGATTGTTAGGAATTGAGGTAAGGGGTGTAATCCTGTTTTGTTATGATTGATAGATGGTTAAGATAAATGCAGGTTTTGTCTTGTATGATGATTTAATAAAAGCAAGATGAAAAGTATGGCGAAATTGTTGATTATGATGTTTGATATGCCATTGGTATAATTATGATCTTAAGTGTGTTAATGGTGATTTATAGATGATGAATTGATGTTGTGATGTATTTAATTTCCTTGATTCATGTACCATATGATATGATATGTTTTGGGTTTGTTAGAGGTCAAAACTTGGGGTTTAGGGTCTGTTGGAAGGCTGAAAAACAAGAGAGATCGCGCAAAATCGCGCAGAAACAGTGGAATTCTGGGCTATACTACGGCCCATAGTGGTTGCTACGGGTGCCCATAGTATCCCTCTGTATAGGGGTTCCAAAAAAAAAAAGAGATTTTAGTCTAGGAGTGCTACGGGTCGTAGCCGCTGCTACGGGCGGCCGTAGCAGCTCCCTGGTTTTGTACATTGAAATCGTTTTGGCCATAACTTTTGACCCGTAAGTCCATTTGAAGTGCCGTTCGAAGCGTTGGAAAGCTAACACGATGAACTAACTTATAAAAGTGGTTTCTATTCCCAAAGTTGATTATTTTTCGGTGTGATGGCTTAATTGCAATTGTAGTGGTTATGTTGTGATGCGATAAAATCCGAAACGTATCGTTGTTGGTTGCTATGATGTAAACTGTTGTTGTTGAATTGTTACCGTATGTATGCTGGTGTATGATGACCAGTATTGGCGGATTACCTTGACCATGGAGGTGTTGGTAATTATGCATGATGTCTTTGTTCTTTGCACATTGCATTGTGGTCTGATGTATTGGTTGTATGATAATTATATGCATTGGTTGTCATTGTATATTGTCGTTGAATGCATATCATGTTGCATAAGTTTTACGATAAGTCGTGTGCCCATGTGAGGTGTGAGCGCCTTATCCGAATTCCGTGAAATAGAATCGTGTTGTTGTTGTCGTTGAGGTCATCGTGTGCCTATGTGGGGTGTGAGCGATTACGGGTGTTCGTGTGCCCATGTGGGGTGTGAATGATCACAGATGTCGTGTGCCCATGTGGGGTGTGAGCGACTTATACGGAAATTCTGACGGGAATTATGATCATGAAAAAGGGATCTAATTAGTACCACATGCATAAGCATTGAGTCAGGTTGTGAGTCTCATTGCATTATATATTAACTATGTCGCTATGTTGTTGATATGTGGCATTTGCATGAGCTTTGTTGATGAGATGTGATATGATGATGTTTGAGACTATGTGATTATATGAAGTTTTATGACGAAAGATGTATAAGTGTTATTATGGTGTGTAGATGTGAGTATGATTCGTTTATAAATGATATGTGTTAATATGATGATGATGTTACTACTAAGTCTTTCCCTTATATCTTTCATAATAAATTGTGATTACTCACCCTACCTGTTTGAATGTTGCCTCCACGTGGGTAATACGCAGATGCTTCGGAATAGCTTGTAGAAGCGTTGAAGATAGCTTTGGAGTACTTTATTTTTTTTTAATTAGAAGGTGTCTTGCTCTGATATGTAACATCGGGTTGGGAACGCTAGTTATGCAAATGTTGTGTTTCCTTGACTAACATTTTATGATGATTTTAAAGATGTCGAACTATTGTAATTCCAATTCGGATGATATATTATTTTGTTAACACATTTCATGAGTTTGAGATGTTAAATTGATTTAAATTTCAATTTTTGATGAGACTAAGATATTTTGGTATTATGAAGATGAATGAAGTTTATTTTATGATTATGTTTCCGCTGCGAAGTTCAATTTATGTGTTGAAGTTATAAAAAAATGATGTTATAGATGTTGTAACCCGTGTTACAGAGCAGGGTGATTATTATGGATGCTAGATATGAAGTGTGTCACCCTTGAGTGGTGAATTACGTTGAATTATCCTTATTAATTCGTGGAATATTCTTTGGGGTTAGAAAGATGTTACATTAGTGGTATTAGAGCAGGTTGGTCCATCCGGCCAGGTTGTTTAATTATGTTTGTTCCCTAGTATGAGACATGTGTGTAAAAACACTGTCGATGCTTGTTTTGTTTTCCATTTGTAGGCTGGGAATGAAATAAGTGGGTTAGAAGCTTGTGCTTCTCCAAGATGCTTCAAGTGTGGAATGATGGCTCAATGTGTTGTTGGATACTATTATAGTTTGGTAAAGACAATTTATGCCCCACCATGATTGTCGGCTGTCTATTGACAAATTGAGGAACTGTTCACCCTTAATCTCTTGTTGATAGTAGACGGGATCATGTTGGATGGAATGGATGCGTCTTGACAGCTTAGATGGTGTGTTCACTGAATTGTTTGGAGTTAAGCCAAGTGCTTACAAATTGTTTTGATGAGTCAATGCAGATTCTTATAGTTGAAGATGAGGCAGATTTGAGTTTCTTGTCCATCGGTTAAGTTGGGATGTCTCGGAGGGAGAATGATCAGGTATTGTTGATGGTTTCTTCTCAGGGAGTAGAGATCAATGTGACGGCTAGAGGTATGACAGTGGCGTGTCATTCCTGATGTTTTTCCTGAGGATATTTGTGACTTGCCTCCAAAGTGTGGATCTGAGTTTGGTGATAGTAGAGAGCCGATGTTGTTGTCTGCTAAGCAAGTGGATGAACTTCTAGAAGATGAAGCCTTGATGTTTGCAATGTTTGCATCGTTGCAAGTTGACCGTGAAGTTACAAGTGTTGAATTACCTGTTGTCTGTGAATTTTCAGATGTATTTCCAGAGGACATATGTGATTTGCCCCAGAGCGTGAAGTAGAGTTCGCGGTGGAATTGATACCAGGTACGAGTCCGGTGTCAATGGCTCCTTATAGGATGTCAGCTTCTGAGTTAGGGAAATTGAAGAAGCAATTAGAAGAGTTACTGGAAAAGAAATTTGTGAGACTAAGTGTGTCTCCTTGGGGAGCTCCAGTGTTGTTAGTTAAGAAGAAAGACGACAATATGAGGTTGTGTGTTGATTTTAGGCAGTTGAATAAAGTGACTATCGAGAATAAATATCCATTTCCGAGAATTGATGATTTGATGGATCAGTTAGTAGGTGCTCGTGGGTTCAGCAAGATTGATTTAAGGTCTGGTTATCATCAGATTCGTGTTAAATCAGATGATATTCCGAGGACAGCTTTCAGAATGAGGTATGGTCACTATGAATACACTGTGATGTCGTTTGGCGTATTCAATGCACCAGGTGTGTTCACAGAGTATATGGATTGGATTTTTCATGAGTATTTGGATAAGTTTGTCATGGTCTTCATTGAGTATATTCTGATCTATTCTAAATCAGCAGAAGAGCATGTTGAGCATTTGCAAACTAGGTTGCAAGTTTTGAAAGAGAAGGAGTCATATTAAAAACTGTCAAAATGTAAGTTCTGGTTGAAGGAAGTGACTTTCCTTGGCCATGTGATTTCCAGTGGCGGGATTGTTGTTGATCTTTCTAAAATTGAGGTTGTGTTATAGTGGGAGACACCAAAGTTTGCTACTAAAGTACGAAGTTTTCTTGGGCTAGCAGGTTATTATCGCAAGTTTATTGAAGGCTTATCCAAGTTGGAATTACCTTTGACTCAGTTGACTCGAAAGGGTCAAGCTTATGTGTGGGATGTTGCGTGTGAAGAAAGTTTTGTGAAATTAAAGAATAAGTTGACGATTGCTTTGGTATTGATTTTACCCAATCCGAGTGAGTCCTTTGTGGTATATTGTAATGCGTCGAAGATGGGACTTGGTGGTGTACTGATGCAGAATAGTCAACTTGTCGCTTATGCTTCTAGACAACTGAAAGTTCATGAAAGGAATTATCCAACACATGACTTAGAATTGGCAGCTGTAGTGTTCGTGTTGAAAACTTGGAGACAATATCTTTTTGGCTCTAACTTTGAGGTGTTCAATGATCATGAGAGTCTGAACTATTTGTTCGATCAGAAAGAGTTGAATATGAGGCATAGAAGGTGGCTTGAACTTTTGAAAGATTATGATTTTGATTTGAGTTACCATCTTGGTAAAGCAAATGTGGTAGCTGATGCTTTGAGTAGGAAGTCCTTGCATATGTCGATGCTTATGGTGAGAGAGTTGGAATTGATCGAGCAATTCAGAGACATGAGTTTGGTGTGTGAAAATGAATCCTAACATATGAAGTGGGGGATGTTGAAACTGACGAGTGAAATTTTTGAAAAAGGACATCGAAGTAGGTTGAGTATTCATCCCGGTGCTACAAAGATGTATCAAGATTTAAAGAAATTGTTTTGTGGCCCATTATGAAAAAGGAAATTGTTGAATTTGTTTGCGCGTGTTTGACTTGTCAGAAGTCAAAGATTGAACATCATAAGCCTTTGGGTCTGATGCAACCATTGAATATTCCAGAATGGAAATGGGATAGTATTTCCATGAATTTTGTGTCGGGTTTGCTGAAGACTACGAAAGGGAATTATTCGATTTGGGTAATTGTGGATAGATTGACTAAGTCGACTTATTTCTTGCTGATGAAGATTAATCATTCTATGAAGAAGTTAGATTAGACTTACATTAAGGAAATTGTGAAGTTGCACGAGGATACCTTCGAGCATTGTGTCAGATAGAGATCCGAGATTTACGTCGAGGTTTTAGGGAAGTTGCAGAATGCCATGGGTACCAAATTAAGGTTGAGTTCTACATATCATCCGCAGATGGAAGGCCAGACAGAGACGACTATCCAGTCTTTGGAGGATTTGTTGAGGGCTTGTGTGTTGAACCAAGGAGAAATCTTAGGACAACCACTTCCTGTTGATTGATTTTACGTTCAACAACAATTTTCATGCCAGTATTGGAATGACACCATATGAAGCGTTGTATGGTAGGAGGTGTAGAAATCCATTTTGTTGGTATGAGTCAGGAGAGAGTGTTATATTCGGACCTGAGATTGTGCAAGAGACGACTGAGATATCAAGATGATCCAAGATAGGAGGAGAGCTTCGCAGAGTCGTCAGAAGAGTTATCATGATAAGAGGAGGAAAGCACTTGAGTTCCAAGAGGGAGATCAAGTGTTTTTGTGAGTTACACCAATAACTAGTGTTGGTCGAGCTTTGAAGTCTAGAAAGCTCACTCCGTGTTTTGTTGGTCCATATCAAATTTTTCAGAGGACAAGAGAGGTGGCCTATCAGATTACTTTGTCGCCGTCGCTTGCAAATCTTCATAATGTGGTTCATGTGTCTCAGTTGAGGAGGTACATTCCAGATCCGTCGCTTGTGATTCTGATGGACGATGTGCAAGTAAGGGATAACCTTATTGTGGAGGCTTTACCTGTGAGAATCGATGGTCATGAGGTGAAACAGTTTCGAGGCAAGGTGATTGCTCATGTGAAGGTCGTGTGGGGAGGCACTGCCGGAGGAATTATAACTTGGGAATTGGGGAGCAGGATGCGAGAGTCGTACTCTGAGTTATTTGCATCAGGTAATTTTTTAGGACGAAAATATTCTGAGTGGGGGAGAGTTGTAATGCCCCATTTTATTGTAATTAATTGAAATTATTTGGGTTGAGTATACGTATATGTTTATGTGTGTTTCGTTATGTTGGGGTACCCTGCGGTAAGGGGTAGTGACCTTAGTGTTAATGACCTTAAGGGTGAGGGGTGTGTGACTAATTTTGTAGAATTTGGTGGTGTGGTGAGAATGATTAATAAAGCAATATTAGTAATATTTGATTAATATTATTAATTTAAATTATTAGGAGATATTGTTATTATTATTTAAGTTGTAAAATTATTATTAATAATAATAATAATAATATAATAATAATAATAATAATAATAAAAATAATAAAAAATAGATATTAAGGTGAAAAAGGAGAATGAGGGCATGATGGTAATGTTGTAGGGAATAAGCGAGGGCATAAGAGTCATACCATAAAAAGGGTCCTAGGGGTAACAAAGACAAAAGAGAAAATTAGAGAGTGGTGGTTCATTCTGTACGATTGTGAAATTGGAGAAAAAACTGTGGAGAAAGGGCTATGGCACAGAGAACCAAAAATGGGATTTCTGTAGAAAATGCGAAGGAAGAGAAATCGATTGCTAGGAATTGAGATAAGGGGTGCAATCCTGTTTTATTATGATTGATAGATGGTTAAGATAGATGTAGGTTTTGTCTTGTATGATGATTTAATAAAAGCATGATGAAAAGTATGACGAAATTGTTGATTATGATGTTTGATATGCCATTAGTATAATTATGATCTTAAGTGTGTTAATGGTGATTTATAGATGATGAATTGATGTTGTGATGTATTTAATTTACTTGATTCATGTACCATATGATATGATATGTTTTAGGTTTGTTAGAGGTCAAAACTTGGGATTTGGGGTCTGTTAGAAGGCTGAAAAACAAGAGAGATCGCACAAAATCGCGCAGAAAAAGTGGAATTCTGGGATCTACTACGGCCCATAGTGGCTGCTACGGGTGCCTGTAGTAGCCCTCTGGATTGGGGGTTCTAGAAATGAAAAAAAAAAAGAGATTTTGGTCTGGGAGCGCTACGGGTCGTAGCCGCTGCTACGGGCGGCCGTAGCAGCTCCTTGGTTTTGTACAGTGAAATCGTTTTGGCCATAACTTTTGACCCGTAAGTCCGTTTTAAGCTCCGTTCGAAGCTTTGGAAAGCTAATGCGATGAACTACCTTATAAAAATGGTTTCTATTCCAGAAGTTGATTATTTTTTTGTGTGATTGCTTAATTGCAATTGTAGTGGTGATGTTGTGATGCGATAAAATCCAAAACGTATCGTTGTTGGTTGCTATGATGCAAATTATTGTTGTTGAATTGTTACCGTATGTATGCTGGTGTATGATGACCAGTATTGGCGGATTACCTTGAACATGGAGGTGTTAGTAATTATGCTTGATGTTGTTGTTCTTTGCACATTGCATTGTGGTGTGATGTATTGGTTGTATGATAGTTATATGCATTGGTCATCGTTGTATGTTTTTGTTGAATGCATATCATGTTGCATAAGTTGTATGATAAGTCGTGTGCCCATGTGGGGTGTGATCTCCATATCCAGATTCTGTGAAATAGAATCGTGTTGTTGTTGTTGTTGTTGAGGTAATCGTGTGCCTATGCGGGGTGTGAGCGATTACGAGTGTTCGTGTGCCCATGTGAGGTGTGGGCGATCACGGATGTCATGTGCCCATGTGGGGTGTGAGCGACTTATACGGAAATTTTGACGAGAATTATGATCATTAAAAAGGGATCGAATTGGTACCACATGCATAAGCATTGAGTCAGGTTGTGAGTCTCATTGCATTATATATTAACTATGTCGCTATGTTGTTGATATGTGGCATTTGCATGAGCTTTGTTGATGAGATGTGATATGGTGATATTTAAGACTATGTGATTATATGAAGTTTTATGACGAAAGATGTATAAGTGCTATTATGGTGTGTAGATGTGAGTATGATTCATTTATAAATGATATGTGTTAATATGATGATGATGTTATTACTAAGTCTTTCCCTTATATCTTTCATAATAAATTGTGATTACTCACCTTGCCTGTTTGAATGTTGCCTCCACGTGGGTAATGCGTAGATGCTCCAGAATAGCTTGTAGAATCGTTGAAGATAGATTTGGAGTACTTTATTAGTTTTTGTTAATTAGAAGGTGTCTTGCTCTGATATGTAACACCGGGTTGGGAACGGTAGTTATGCAATGTTGTGTTTCCTTGACTAATATTTTATGATGATTTTGAAGATGTCGAACTATTGTAATTCCAATTCGGATGATATATTATTTTGTTAACACATTTCATGAGTTTGAGATGTTAAATTGATTTAAATTTCAATTTTTGACGAGACTAAGATATTTTGGTATTATGAAGATGAATGAAGTTTATTTTATGATTATGTTTTCGCTGCGAAGTTCAATTTATGTGTTGAAGTTATAAAAGAAAATGATGTTATAGATGTTGTAACCCGTGTTACAGTGCATGATGATTATTATGGATGTTAGATATGAAGTGTGACACCCTTGAGTGGTGAATTACGTTGAATTATCCTTATTAATTAATGGAATATTCTTTGTGGTTAGAAGGGTGTTATATCATTCTACTGTCTTGGGAATGAAGACACCTGAAGAAGTTTGGTCGAGACATCCATCTAATCTCGACAGACTTAAAGTATTTGGTTTTTTAGCCTATTCTCACATTAGGTAAGACAAGGTCAAACCTAGAGCTCTGAGATATATGTTCCTTGGATACCATGAAGGAGTTAAAGCTTATAAGTTGTGGTGCTTAGAGCTAGGTCACAGGAGGTATATCATAAGCCGAGATGTAGTTTTCAATGAAACTGAGATGGCTTTCAGTAAAATTGATGAAGTTGGTCGAAGTACCAAGATCTCTGAAGAAGAGCTGGAATAGGAAGTGATTCCTGTGGAGGTGGAGCATAATGATGCTGAATTGCATAACCTAGATGAAGTTGAAGAAGAAACACACGTAGCTGATGAAGACGATGAGACTAATAATGACTACCTTCTGGCAAGAGACAGGTCAAAAAGAGTCATCAAGCCACCTCAGAGACTTGGTTATGCAGATCTCATAACTTATGCCTTAATCTTTACAAGTGAGGCTCTGGATAAAAAACTTAAAGACTATAAGGAAGTTATGAGGAGTCGAGACAAAACTGAATGGATGAAAGCCATGGATGATGAGATGCAATCTCTTCATGATAATAACACTTGGGGGCTGATCGAAAGATCTGCTAGAGCCAGGTTAGTCAGCTGTAAGTGGATTTTCAAGGTTAAGGAAGGAATCAGAGGAGTGATATCGAAGCGATTTAAGGCAAGGTTGGTTACTAGGGGGTTCACTCAGAAAGAAGATGTCGACTTCAATGTTGTGTTCTCAAATGTTGCAAACCATAGATCTATTAGAATGTTGTTAGCCATGGTGGCAAAGTTTGACCTAGAACTGGGACAAATGGATGTGAAGACCGCCTTCCTGTATGGTGATCTAGATGAAACAATCCCGATGAGCCAAACTAAAAGGTATGCAGAAAAGGGAAAGAAAGATAATGTGTGCAATTTGAATAGGTCTTTGTATGGCCTAAAAGAATCTCCTCGACAATGGAATAGGATATTTGACAAGTTCATGACACACATAGGTTTCACTAAGAGCCAGTTCAACCACTGTGTTCAATTCAGATTTTGACTTGGAAATTTACTTGTTATTTTGTTGCTTTATGTGAATGACAACCTCATAGCAAGCAACAACATCGAGGATGTTATGAAGGTGAAGGCTGAATTCGATAAGGAGTTCAACATGAAGGATTTGGGAGCTGCTTCTATAATTCTTGGGATTGACATCAAAGAGATAGAAAGCAGACAAGATTCAACTTATTTCAAGATACATACCTGAAGAAGATTCTTAGCAAGTTTGGTATGTCGAATTCAAAGCCTGTTCTAACACCGACAAATCCTCATTACAAGCTGAGTACGCTCAAAGTCCTAGTACTGAAGTCGAAAGAGCCTATATGAATAACATTCCATATGCTATTATAGTAGGTTCTTTAATGTATGCTATGGTCTATACGAGGCCAGACATAACATATGCAGCGAGCCTTGTAAGCATGTACGTGGTCAATCCTGGGAAGGCGCACCGACAAGAATTTAAGTGGATTCTAAGGTACATAAATGGGTATCTGAGAAGAGTCCTGATTTATGGTGGAGCATGTGGTGATGATAACAAAGCTGAAATCAAAGGATTTGTTGACTCTGATTATCGAGGTTGCATGGATTCCAAAAAATCTATTTCTAAATATGTGTTCACTATGTTTGACACAAAAAGTAATTGGAAAGAAACTCTTGAGAAGGTTGTTGCCTTATCAACCACTAAGAGGAATATATTTCCCTCATTGGAACTGTGAAAGAAACATTGTGGTGAAATGTGATAGCCAAAACGCAATGCATTTGTAGTCTAAGTTAGCCAAAACGTTGTTAGTTTTATTTGTTAAGTTAGTTTGTAGTCTAAGTTAGCTTAGTAGTCTATAAGTAGACTAGTTCTCTCAGGTTGTTGAGAGAGAGGTTAATTGGTTTTATTCACTTGTAATCTTTGAACCCTTATTGAGTAAGTGAATAATAAAGCAATTTTAAACCAATTCCAGTTCTTCTTCTTCCTTCTTTACAAGCTTTTGTCGGGCAGACCTAAATGGGGCGAGCATGCCCATTTGCCATCCCTACCTACCACTAGAGAAGTTCTATTTACGGGGTCTTCTACTGATTCGTCCACACTTAACCTTCTTTCATCCTGCAAGATGATAAAGGAGTTGGAGGTGTGTCTTGAAACCTCGAGTTATGTGAAATTGGTGGAAAACACTCTCTAAATTCTGTAAGTTTCCTTTGAAAATACCTTGCAACAAGTGGAACTTTTCCATCCTATGGTGTGTATTTCATGAGAGCAGATATGTTATGATTAGGAGATGGTGGATGAGAAACTATTCATCATTGGGGATAAGTTCTCAAACTCGTAGTCTCTTTTTTGTGCGTTTGAGATGTTCTTACTTAATGTAATATTTGGTGTAGAATAAATAAATTCCATGGTCGTTGCTTTATAGCATATCCTTATTTTATTTACTTATCGTTGTTTCTACTTGTCATGATGTTGCTTTAGTTCCTTGAGTTTGCTTATCTGAGAATTGGATAGTGTTTAAGGTCATTCTCAAAAGTTTTAATGGACGCCTTTGACCGCGCATGACTAAGGGTTAGTACCCCTTCTCTACCTTAAGTTTGAATTTAGTTCGAGGCTGACTTATTAGGGACCCACCTCTACGTTCTATAATGGCTAGCTTCCAAGAGGGGGTTGTTAGACGATGGTTATGGATCTAGAAGGGGGGGTTAAATAGATCCCTTGAGTTTTACACGCAAATGGTCTATAAAATTCTGTTTTAAAAAATTGTTTAACGGAAGCTACCACTGGATAGAACGTCTACAACGAACCTTCTACCGAAAGGATCGGATATGCACGAATATATCACGGATGAGTACGGAAGAGAGAAATTCAGTTTTGAATACTACACTTAAAAAACGCAGACAACAAATTATCACTTGCTTGATGTTTATTCCAATCCAATGAGGTAAAGTGATAAGCAATTTAAAGCAATGTGTTCGAATTTTGCTTTGAAACAAATTATCAAACACCTAGTGTGCGTAAACACACTATGTGCAGAATTTCTATGGAGAATAATGTACAACTGCTCCAAAAACACAATTCAATGAATTGTATCGATTTAACAAAACGGTTTTTCAGCGTACAATTACTCTACGACAGAAATTTCAATAGTTTGCTACTTCACAAATTCGAACAATACTGAAATGTAAAAGAGTTAAGGGAAAGAGAGAACAAACGAGATTTGATTAGGCAGTTCCCCAATCATCCTCGCTTTGGGTACGTCTGCCCCCAACTCCACAAAAGGAATTGAGATATATATATATATATGTGTAGTTGTTGCAAATTGTTTATTACAAGAGAAAACTATGAACATTCAAACCCCGAATGTCTTCGATCGTTGATGCAGAATTTTCTCTTCCCTTGATTCAAGATGAATCAAGTGCTCCGAATATGGTTGATTCAATTACCGTCCACGCTACTAAACCGAAAGAAACCACCGTTCTTCAGTTACCTTCACTCGGTCAATTGAAATCTTCCAAGAATTCGAACCCAAACCTTCTTCTACAATCCTCTGATTACAGCTATTAAACCGAAACAGTTGCGCCAATTTCCGGTTACCTTCGCCCAGCCGAATCCCTGTAGAAAGAACAGTTTCTGCAAAAACCCCCAAAATCTATTCGATTCTTGGAGGACAAACCCAACTGGTTTGATTCAAGAAACACCTGCCAAACTCTCAACCCAGAAGATGAAGATCACACTTCCTAAATTCTGAACGTTATCACTTCAATCAATGGGCGACACAAACAAAGATGATTATGTGTGATTGTTTGTTTACACAATAAAGAAGATGAAGATGAAGAGAGAAATGACATATATCTTTCACGTTTCTTGTTATTGTGAAAAATGAAGACCAAAACTATTTATATGAAAAATATGACCAACAAAAAAATAATAACAGAAAAATGATAGAAAAGAAATTTAGAAAAAAAATTGCAGAAATAAAGGTCATGCGTCGACCTCCAGTATCCATGCATCGACGCATAAGATGAGAATTTTGTGTCCACAGATTTGTGCGCTTACCTGCAAGTTTTGGAGGTTAGCGCATGAATTCTGGGGTTAGCGCATGAACTTAAGGGTCAGCGCATGAAGGGCAAATTTTCAGGAAATTCAATTTTTCTGAGCATTTTTACCAGACCAAGGTCAAACATACATGCTAGACACTACTAAAACAATAGTGGACCTTTATTTTTGGAGAGAACAAGATCCTATGCATCTAGACACATGACCAATAACGGTAAGACGCTATATGCCCGACACGTGAAGTGATACCGCTCAAATTACAATCTAATATGTTTGTTGACATCATTAAAATAGGATAGCTAGAAGGATATCCCTCACAGGGGTGAGTCCTGATCACCACTTTGCTTCTTGGTCTGTTGTTTTTATCTATATAACTTATGTTGTGGGGTTTTTATTGTTTTGGTTGGACACTTGTGCCATTTGCGACAACACCCTTAAGTCATGCATATCCTTTATAGTTACTAGGAATAAATTTGTGAAAATTTATTCATTCTCATTGATAAGTACATTACATTGTGATGCAAATTATGTTTTATGTATATGGAAAAAATGAACTTAACCAAGTGACTATGTCACTACTTATTGGTTTTCGGGCATGTTATGCAGCGTACTGTGGCTAGTTTACCCATTCATTCATTGTCGTACCTTGCACCTATCAAATTAGAATGATTCATTCCATACCACTTGGGGATGTCAACCTATTCTTTTAGTAGTTTGATCACCATCTCTTTCAACTTCTTGGTGAGGGAGACCATGTTGATTTCCATTGCATCCTTTTTATCTTGTGCCTTTTATCGCATTGCTAGTCATTATGTATCCTTCATGCTCCAGACAGGTCATCGCATATTGTCAACGACATGTCATGAACATTGTGATACTACCTTGTAAATGGACCGAAGAGGCCACCACATCCAACATTGTTGCAAAGGGTTTGCTCTAGATGCAGTTGTGGACACTTTTGTTGGGAACTACTACAAATTATAGGTTTTCTATTCTGACGTCTCTTCCTTCTCCTAGGGAGACCACTAGCTCAATTTACCCCCATTGGTAAGTGATTTTTCCATTGAAATCTTGTAGGTCAGATCCCTCATATGGCCACAATTTCTCGCTTTTTTAGTCCAAGTTTTTCAAAGAGCTTAACATATATAATGTTGCAAGAACTTACTATGTTGATAAGGACTATGGATACATCAAATTTGGCTACAGTTGGTGATATTAACAAAGGAAAATTTTCATTTGGGATTCCTCAAACTTTTTCACTATCCCAGAATTTTAGAATAGGTATGTTTGGTTTTCCTCCTGAATCTACTACATCTTCCTTTCTAACCTCCATTAGCTCAAAGATTCTTCTATTTACCGTACCTTTGAAGGGATTCCTTGGTTGAGGAAAGCCTACGGTGATGGATATGATGTACTGGCGTTTTTATTTTTGGTTTTTTTCCTTATCTCCACTAGTGTCTTTCTCGCCTTTAGCCCTGCTAACAACCTCTATAGTTTTCTCTAGGGACGTTTTTCCCTAGAGGGGGCGATCATTTTTTCCTGGGCGATTCAAATTTATTCTAATAGTCTTTCTTAATGTCTTGATCATTCTCCTGGTCTCCATCTTGGGTGTACCGGGTAAGTCTCCCTTTCTTGATCAACTCCTCAATCACATATTTCAAGTGGATGCATTCATCTGTGTTGGAGGAGTTACTTTTATGGAACAACAATACTTTGACTTATCTGTCTTGGTTGACTCCCTTATCGGATAATGGTAATTGATCCTAACTTCTTTAAATTTGATGTTTGTAATTTTTTTTCTCAAATTTTTCTCCCATGATGTGTTCAAGGGAGTGTATGATCAAAACCTAGCTCAAGGCTCTCGATCTCCATCACCCCGACAACGATTGAAGTCTTTCTCTATTTCCCGACTGTGTATGGAGTTCCTTGCCCCTCACTCTCTCTATCGTTTTTTATATGAGTTCTTGCTTATAGTTAATATAGGATTGGGCCTTATCCAACATGTAAATTAGGATACATGCTCCCTCTAGTCCAAATTTACCTCAACCATTCTTGAATATCCAACATTTTAAACTATCGTATGATCCACCAACTTCTATCACTACCTTTGTAAATTGGTTAACGTATTCCCGTAGAGTTACCTTCTTTTTCTGCTGGATCCTGCTGAGCACAACTATGATGGTGGGTTTTCACTTTTGCGTCGTGAATTGGGCGGTGAAGGAGTCCCACAACACCTTCCATGAACTTATGCTTCAGTCTAAGAAGGCCTTGAACCACATCATGATGGCTCTCTTAAGGGTTAACATGAACATCTTGCATTTTGCGTAGGGCTAGTAATGAACCAAACCAACTCGAACATAATTAAAAACTTGATTTGACAATTAAATCATTGAACTAAGTTTATGAACCAAATGAGCTAAACATGAGTAATAAATTAAGTTCGTTAACTAAATGAGCTGAACTTGAATTATATATAATTTGACTCGTTAGATTCATAAGCCAACTCAATTATATATATACACACACACACACACACACACTTCAAGAATAGGTTTAAAGACTTACTCCACATTTTAGTTCTCTATTTTCTTTTAATCTATCGATTTTAATTGATCATATATATTCGCAAATGAGTAAAATATTTTTAAAAATAGTTATACAAATAAAGTTAACATCATAAAAATAAAGATTATATATAGTGATCGAAGATTCAACTTCTATCTTAAATGAAATAATTAGATTAAAAACGAATTTGATGATTATATTCGTACACACTACTCTAATTTTTAAAAAGTAATTAGATTAGCATTTCTATATCCAGGATTTGTATTGGCGAGTGCGCTTTAATTTTGTTTAAATAGCGTTTAAAACACTAAAAACTCTTTTGTAATAAAAAATATTAGTTTAAAATATCAAATATATATATATATATATATATATATATATATATATATATATATATATATATATATAATAGACTTTAAAAAATGACTTTTAAACCTGTGAAGCTAACGAATTGAACATAACAAGATGAACCTAGTGAGTTGAACCAAGTTATTTGTGACTTAAAATGAGTCGAATTTGAGCTTAAAAAATGTTTGTGTCGAACTTCAAATTACGAGTTGAACAAATCGTTATCGAGTCGAGCCGAGCTAAGGCGAGTTCGACTCGACTCGACTCATTTCTAGACCTAGTTTTACGACTTCTCAAGCCTAATAATGGTCTAACCTGATAATAGTTTAGCATGATATCTATATGCTCAACATGTTCATCCCACTTTGGTGCTTTTCCAGAGATCCGAAGATCTTTCCATCGAGGGTCTATCTTGAGAACGGGTTGCTCTTTCGATTACTAGCTTGTGCTTTAGCACCATGTTGTTTTTCCCTCTATGATTGATGTGATGGCCATTGGTGATGACGAAGATCATTTGTCGACATTTGGCTTCTGCCTCTTTTTCCATATTAATGAGGTGGAGTCTTGTGTCTTTGACATAGGTTGCAGCCTGGTGATCCGAGGGTTGCACTGTGTGGTGAAATAATGTCGACAATGATAGGCTTTTGGCTGACTCTCTGCTTGCCACGTGAGATGGTCTCACAGACATAATTATCTTGGGGAGAACTGAAGTGAAAGTTTTAGTTAATCCTAAGTATCCTCTCAGTGAGGAAGTGCGAATTTTGTTTTTGCACTAGGTTACAGAGATTGTTCAGCAAATCGTTTGCCCCTTACATGTCTAAACTAGCTTGTAATTATTAGATACTCTAGAGCATTTTCATGTCCAGGAATTATAGATTGTGACGGAGGTTGTTTTGATGTTGGAGCAACTTAGAAAAGGTTGAAAGATCTTGGAAGGTTCCCTGTCCAACAGCTGGAGGTGCTAGATTTTATGGCATTGGAACTATAGGATGAGTAACTAAAACCGAAACATCTTCGATCTTCGGATGAAGTAGAACCTCCCACACTGAACCGGGAGTAGGGGTGGAAATAAGCTGGGCCGAGCTAGGCTTTGCCATGCCTGAGCCTGGCCTGCTAAAAAAATAAAAGCCTAAGCCTGGCCTATGGCCTATCAAAGGCTCATTTTCCGGCCTGAGCCTGACCTTTTCGAAGGCCTGATTAGCCTATTAGCCTACTTAAAAAGCCTATATCATTTGAACATATGTAAATAAGCAATTCAACTAACGTTTAAATATACTAGAGAATCAAAAGCACAATGCGACTAAATATTTGTTTACAGAGCCTTATTTGAGCTTACGTAGAAGCTAAGTTTTGTGAGATTATTTGTTTATGAGAACTTGTGAAAACAACTTATGACATTATTCATAAAGTTTTTTCAACTTATATTCACAAGTTCTAGAAGATAACTAAGCTGTACTTTTGTTTTTTTAATGTAAAGTACATAATAAAATATAAAAAATAATATATTTATTTATATTTATTAAAATAGGTCGGCATAATAGGCTTAAAAGGCTTTTTTTATGGCCTGTGGCCCAGCCTATTTAACTAAATAGGCTTATAAAAAAGCCTAGACCTTTTCTATTTGAAAAAAAAGGCTGGCCTGGCCTTGGCCTGTGTAGGCTAGGCCGTAAGCCCCTGTCAATCGGCCTGGCCTATTCCCACCCATAACCGGGAGCTTTGGTTGCAGCATAATCATATTAACAAATAAATATCTAATAATTTTAAGGGCAAATCTATCAATTTAAAATCCAAATTTTTTTAACTCAAGTTCTAAATTCTAAATTACTCATTTAATTCATTTATTAATTAGGTTATGGTCTGTTAGCTTCAGTTTCTTTTTTTAAATGATTTTTTTAGTGTTACATAATTTTGTTTAAAAAAATTTATAATTTTTTTTATAAAAATTTAATTTGAATAGTTATTCATAAAATGTTATTTTAAGTATTTTATTATTTTATTGAAGCTTTTTGTAATATCAAAATTAAAAAAAAAAAATTAATTTTGAAGTTATTTCAAATAGTTTTTTATAAAAATCATTTTTGAAATACAAATTTTGAAAAAAAATTGCGATTTCAACTATATTTTGATCTTCAATAATATATGTTTATATATTTTTTTGGAAATAGCAAAATATATTACTTAACCAAAAACAATACAAACCAAGGCGATCAACAGATCCAGCCTGCAACAAGTACCACACAGCAGCCCTAAACATTAGGGTAACATCAGTTTACTAACATGTTTTCTAATCCTAGAATTTAACCATAATTTATGTATCAAACAGTTCAAGGTATTAGGAACAACTCTATCCCTATTGCTAGAACCTTTGAAACACACTTCATTTCTATATCTCCACACAAAGTAGATAGTTTCCGCTATAGCACTTTTGACCATGATTGCTTTCCAATTTTTACTCCTGCAAAAACCCTTTAGCCAATCTAGTTCATCGTCCCATTTCAGAGCTTTATGATTAACTTGCATCCACTCCAAGACATCATTCCAAAATTTTCTCGTACCGACACAGTCAAAGAAGAGGTGCTGCATTGTTTCCTGCTCATTACACACACTGCACTTGTCCTCTGCCAAAAACCCCAATCTACAAAGTGCAACACCCCAATTCCCATCGCGAATAAATAATACACAATTAAATCAGAGTAAATAAAAAAATTTATTTTTCCGACAGAAACAAGGATGCCACAACAATGGAAAGAAAATACAATCCCTGCTCATAAATTTTTGATACATAACACAAAATAGAATAACCTCAAAGATAACTTTGTCCATATAAAAGGAACGGTCAATTATGGAATAAAGCGGAAAGATCCATAACTGCCCTGTTTTACAAAATAAATTGTTTTATCACGTCAAGATATTCATACAAAAGTAATACAAAATATATTCAACAAATGTATATATATATATATACAGCGTTCCCTGACTCCCGTGTTACGTATCAGAGCAGACATACCGACAAAGGACGGAAGACTAATATTCACAAAAGCCTCCAAGATACTAATCTGCAATTGCCTCATAGGGCAACAAACCACGACAGAAGGGTGAGAAATAACAACTAAATCAAGATTGCATAATAATATGCCAACACATAAAAATTCACATGCATAGTTATTCTCACCACAAGCATCACACGCTAATACATATAACATGCCACAAATACATAACATATATCGATTATACTAACATAATCATATATTCTCACATAATGCATCTCAAAGTTATCACATATGGAAACACACCACCACCCCACGGATATTCACATATAACATACCATAGAGAATTAATACCATCATTGTAACTCACCACGTCTCCACAAAACCTAGCACATGGCTATACATAAAACATATCATCAACAACCAATGCATTTATCACATATGCACATCCATTTACCAATTCAAACATAAATCTCAATACACACTCAATCAATTCATGATTTTCCACACATAATCAATTCATTCATGATTTTCCACACAGAATCAATCCATTCATGATTTATACAAATGCAAAGAGACTGACACAACGACTCTATGCAAATGCGGTACCATTCATCCATCAATCTCATCACTAGTTCACTCAGGAACTATTGGAACCATCGCTTGTTACTTAGTGTAACTCCCCGTCGGGCAAACGATGTTCCCCGTCGCTTTCGGTCCTCTTGGTATAAGGCTTACGACGTTTATGGATCGCTTTCAGTCGTCTTTGTATAAGGCTCACGATTCGATCGCTTACGGTCCTCTTTGTATAAGGCTCACGATCATCTATAATCATTGCTTTCAGTCTTCTTTGTATAAGGCTCACGATGTTATAGCGGATTCCCTCTAGAATCGATTCGTCGCTCACACCCCACAAGGGCACACGACATCACAAGATGCATATCATGATGCTTGGCATACAAGGACTCATGACAATCAAATGCATCTTCACATATACACCCATAATCATGCATATACAATCAAACACCACACAATGCATTTTCTTTCCCTTAGGCCACAAACCATCATCACAACATTTCATCACATGCATTCACATCATATAACATCACATAAGTCATACGATACATATCAAAAGCATATTGCATGATAACACATCAAATACACACAATTACAACGGTAAAAGTCGACAAAACGACACATTCCCAAATTCCCGACATAATTAAATCGGCCAACCATCTCAAAACCATTTTAATAAGAAAGAACATTTCAATAGCTTTCCAACGATACCAAGAATGTTCAAAACGAATAATCGGAACACAAGTTACGGAGTCAAAAAGAAAAGGAATCGCGAAAACACAACATTCTGCACTCTCACTGGCCATACGCGTATTGCCCTGAGCCATACGCGTATTGCCCTGCTCGCTCGCCCATCCATACGCGTATTGTCCAAAGTGATACGCGTATGGGCAGAGGCTGATTTCCCCATAAATCCCACTAAAAATCCAATACGCGTATTGCCCTCGCTCCATACGCGTATTGCCCTCTCCCATACGCGTAATGACTAAATTCCTTCATTGCCATACGTGTATTGCCCAACCCAATACGCGTATTGCCTTGCCTGATACGCGTATGGGCAGCGAAAACCCAGAATTTTTCCTGCATAATTTTTCTACGAATTTTCCCCCAAAAATCCCATTTTTCATCCCCAAATCCATTTTCAACAGCAAAACAAGTATCAGCAATTGTTCCTAAACACAGGGTAATCATACAATGCGATTTATATCGATTTCTGACAATGGTTCATCAATTTATCAATAAGGAAAACATTGTAAAAACAACCAAAACACATACATAAACAACACATATACATATATAAGCAAGATATAATTGAAACTTCTCACCCTTACCCGATTAATCGCGCTTGAAACTGATGAATTCTCGATTTTCCTCTTCTCCTCTTTTTCCCTTCTCTTCCTTTCTCTCTTCTCTTTTTCTTTCTCTCCTTTTTCCTTTCTTTTCTCTCTTTTTCTCTCCACTTTCTATTTTATGAAAAATACCCACGCCAAAAGACCAAAATACCCCTATTCTCAAATATCTCGCAAACGCTCTCAAAACGTGGTAAAACATAAACATACCGATGAAATATATTTTAGGAAATAAAAGTTGAAAAGAAATTATAATTTAATGCAAATATTTTATCTATCAGAGAAACTAACCAATTAACTCAATTAGCAGGTAAAATACAATAAATTCACACATTTCACAAAATTCACATAAATGAAATAAATAAATACAATTAAACAAATCGGGGCGTTACAACTCTCTCCCACTTAGACATTTTCGTCCTCGAAAATATACTGATACGAACAACTCGGGATACGACTCTCGCAACCGACTAACAAACCAACATGCCAACCAAAGGCACACCACGAACAACACAACTGATGAACCACCCCGCTAACAGCAACAACACCAACGACACGACAACGACGACAACTACAACGACAAGATGCAAAGCCCATACAATGCACTTGACGACCAACTCACAACTCAAAGAATACCCAAGTTACGAACACACACAGGTTCACTCTTGAACCAAAACACAACAAGATCGTTACCATCACCATAGGTAACACTCCTCTAATTCACCACAAGAATTAGCTACTCGCACTCGACCTAACACGATATGAACGAGGCAACAACACAAACAAGAACACAAGTTCCACGACCCAACATCGTCTCAACAACATCAACAAAACCAGGATACCAAACATAACATCAATACAACAACGTTGTGATTCACCCGCCAAACATGTAACCAAAACATCCATCTACATATTAGTACATGATTAATATTGAAACCTTCCACCTAACACGTCCATTCTGAAATGTCCAATAGTCTCATCACTCCTACATGTTCCCAATGTTCAACCTATGAACTCTTACAAGTCACACCCGCATATACGAAATATGCCACATCACGCTTCTGCTGCGCACTATGATTACTTGAAACCATCAAAACTACAAATCTCACGTCCAACGTCTAACTCTTTCTCTTATTCACCAAAAATCATTGTTCACTTTTAATATACCCAACCTCACACTTTACTGTGTTGTCTCACACACCAGACACAAGTCTCTGAACTGCTCAAATAATTTGAATTCTCTGACCATCAAAACAGACATGTATAACAACTTTCGACTTAACTTTTCAGGCACAACCTTAGCTTCTCCCGAAGGATAATCCAAGCCAAATTCATAACTCGTCACTAAGTCCAACCCTCCTCGTTGACTCCTACTCTATTCCTTCAGACCAAACAAGTACTCAATATTCGTGTGATTACCAAACACTTTGAACCTAGAACCATAAAGATAATACCTCCAAATATTCCAACACAATACAACCGCAACCAATTCCAAATCCAGAGTAGTATAGACCCTTTTCTGAATCCTCAATGGTCGTAAAGCATAAGCCACGACTTTACCCTCTTGCATTAACACACTGCCTAAACTCATCAAAGACGCATCCCAATACCTCACAAACGATTTATTAGGATCACACACAATCAAAACTGGAGCCATAAACAGCTTCTACTTCAGCTCACCAAAACTTACTCACAACGAACATCCAAAACAAATGACTCACCCTTTGCAAGTCAACTGAGATCACAGAAGTACGAACTTAGCAAAGTCTTCCCTAGCCTGCAGTAACAACCAACTAAGCCCAAAAATTTCTAATCTCCTTAACCAACTTCGGAGTCTCTCATTGTAGAACTGCATCTACTTCCGATGGATCCATAACAATACCATCATCAGAAATTACATATCCAAGAAACTAATCTTTCTCAACCAAAAATCTCACTTGAATAACTTAGCATAACACTTCGTCTCCTTTCAACACTTGTAATTCAAATCTCAAACACTTTATCTATTTCTCCTCTGAGTTTATAAAAGACCTGAATATCCTCAATCAAAACCACCACGAACTTATCCAATCAAATATGGAAGATACGATTCATATACTCCACAAGCATTACAGATGCATTACTAACACCAAATACCCTCACTGCACCTTGTAATGCCCAACCACATTCCAAAAGATATAAATCCTTAAAGCTTTAGCAAAAATTTTCACTGGGTAACTGGTTACTCACATACAAGCATAACCGAGTAAATAATAGCATAATCCGATGATAACAAACCTAACCAGTCACATTAAATCGACCAAAGCCTCAACTCACGCAAATTCACCACTCTTATCAAACATTCCAAACAATTGCAATTTCACTCAAACTCAACCAAACCATTCCAGTCATCTTTTCATGATAGTTGACACTTATTCTCAATCATTACCTTATTCGACTGTTAGTAATCCATACACAATTTCTTCTCTTGACAGTCCAAATTCTCATAAATCCCAACATGTAGTAACCCCCAACCAAAAAGAACTCTCAAATATTACATCCACTCCTCAGGGTTTTCTCAAGATTCCCATTAAGGCTCTAAAACTCCAAAGACTCCAAACCTCACCAAAACTCTAAGTTTTGCTTTCCATAGTCTCAATACCATTATACATATCATACTTGTTATTCCGTTCAATCATCCTTTCTTTTTGCTACTAACAAAGATGGAGCTCCCTAAGACAACACCTTACTGTTCCATCCAAAAACACATCTGAAACTATGCACAACTGACGGCTCATCACTGTGACTTCCATGCCAATTTCCAGAACACTACCATCACAGACAAAACACACATCTTAGTCCCATCTACATAGAGTTTTCTACTTACTTAGCAGATATAAACCTCAACTATTCACCTTCGTCCAATTAAGTTCAATCTCTACTCTCTGAGAAGCAGCCCTTAAATAAAACCCAATCATTCTCTCTCAATGACTTCCCAACTTGACCAACATACCAAAACCTCTAATCCACCTCATCTTCCGATATAAGAATCTTCATCAACTCATCAAAACAATCCGTAATCATTTTCTTAATTCCAAACAATTCCTTTCACACACTATCAAAGCCGGAAAGACACATATATTCCATCCAACATAATTCCCGTCTACTATCAACAAGAGATTAAGGGTGATCAATTCATCAATTTGTCAATAAACAGCCGACAATCATGATGGGGCATAAACCGTCTTTACCAAACTATAATAGCATTCCTTACATCCTGTGCACAAAACTACCTAAGGCACAAACCCTTAGTTGACACAACCTTACCTCCGCATTCCTTCTGGAACCGGAAACCACACTGTCCAAACAACACTTACAATCTTGCAATTCACAACACACTGAGCCAGCGCTCCACACCTGAAGCAACATGGAGAAGTACCAGATCCTCCCCCACTTATCTCATTCTAACTCCTGTAGACAACGAAATAGAACAACTAGAAAGTACTGACAGTGTCTTACACACATGTCACATACTAAGGAACAAACAACATCGACAGTATTTAATTGTCACACCAACTGACTCAACAACTTGGCCGGACGGACCGACCTGCTCTGATACCACTATGTAACACCCCAATTCCCATCGCGAATAAATAATATACAATTAAATCAGAGTAAATAAAAAAATTTATTTTTCCGACAGAAACAAGGATGCCACAACAATGGAAAGAAAATACAATCCCTGCTCATAAATTTTTGATACATAACACAAAATAGAATAACCTCAAAGAAAACTTTGTCCATATAAAAGGAACGGTCAATTATGGAATAAAGCGGAAAGATCCATAACTACCCTGTTTTACAAAATAAATCGTTTTATCACGTCAAGATATTCATACAAAAGTAATACAAAATATATTCAACAAATGTATATATATATATATATATATATATATATATATATATATATATATATATATATATATATATATATATATATATATATATATATACAGCGTTCCCTGACTCCCGTGTTACGTATCAGAGCAGACAGACCGACAAAGGACGGAAGACTAATCTTCACAAAAGCTTCCAAGATACTAATCTGCAATTGCCTCATAGGGCAACAAACCACAGCAGAAGGGTGAGAAATAATAACTAAATCAAGATTGCGTAATAATATGCCAACGCATAAAAATTCACATGCATAGTTATTCTCACCACAAGCATCACACGCTAATATATATAACATGCCACAAATACATAACATATATCGATTATACTAACATAATCACATATTCTCACATAATGCATCCCAAAGTTATCACATATGGAAACACACCACCACCCCACGGATATTCACATATAACATACCATAGAGAATTAATACCATCATTGTAACTCACCATGTCTCCACAAAACCTAGCACATGGCTATACATAAAACATATCATCAACAACCAATGCATTTATCACTTATGCACATCCATTTACCAATTCAAACATAAATCTCAATACACACTCAATCAATTCATGATTTTCCACACATAATCAATCCATTCATGATTTTCCACACATAATCAATCCATTCATGATTTATGCAAATGCAAAGAGACCGATACAATGACTCTATGCAAATGCGGTACCATCCATCCATCAATCTCATCACTAGTTCACTCAGGAACTATTGGAACCATCGCTTGTTACTTAGTGTAACTCCCCGTCGGGGAAATGATGTTCCCCGTCGCTTTCGGTCCTCTTAGTATAAGGCTCACGACATTTATGGATCGCTTTCAGTCCTCTTTGTATAAGGCTCAAGATCCGATCGCTTTCGGTCCTCTTTGTATAAGGCTCACGATCCGATCGCTTTCGGTCCTCTTTGTATAAGGCTCACGATCGTCTATAATCATCGCTTTCAGTCCTCTTTGTATAAGGCTCACGATGTTATAGCGGATTCCCTCTGGAATCGATTCGTCGCTCACACCCCACAAGGGCACACAACATCACAAGATGCATATCATGATGCTTGGCATACAAGGACTCATGACAATCAAATGCATCTTCACATATATACCCATAATCATGCATATACAATCAAACACCACACAATGCATTTTCTTGCCCTTAGGCCACAAACCATCATCATAAAATTTCATCACATGCATTCATATCATATAACATCACACAAGTCATACGATACATATCAAAAGCATATTGCATGATAACACATCAAATACACACAATTACAACGGTAAAAGTCGACAAAATGACACATTCCCAAATTCCCGACATAATTAAATCGGCCAACCATCTCAAACCCATTTTAATAAGAAAGAACATTTCAATAGCTTTCCAACGATACCAAGAATGTTCAAAACGGATAATCAGAACACAAGTTACGGAATAAAAAAGAAAAGGAATCGCGAAAACACTACATTCTGCACTCTCACTGGCCATACACGTATTGCCCTGAGCCATACGTGTATTGACCTGCTCGCTCGCCCATCCATACGCGTATTTCCCAAAGTGATACGCGTATGGGCAGAGACTGATTTCCCCATAAATCCCACTAAAAATCCAATACGCGTATTGCCCTCGCTCCATACGCGTATTGCCCTCTCCCATACGCGTAATGACTAAATTCCTTCATTGCCATACGCGTATTTCCCAACCCAATACGCGTATTGCCTTGCCTGATACGCGTATGGGCAGCGAAAACCCAGAATTTTTCCTGCATAATTTTTCTACGAATTTTCCCCCAAAAATCCCATTTTTCATCCCCAAATCCATTTTCAACAGCAAAACAAGTACCAACAATTGTTCCTAAACACAGGGTAATCATACAACGCGATTTATATCGATTTCTGACAATGGTTCATCAACTTATCGATAAGGAAAACATTGTAAAAACAACCAAAACACATACATAAACAACACATATACATATACAAGCAAGATATAATTGAAACTTCTCACCCTTACCCGATTGATCGCGCTTGAAACGGATGAATTCTCGATTTTCCTCTTCTCCTCTTTTTCCCTTCTCTTCCTTTCTCTCTTCTCTTTTTCTTTCTCTCCCTTTTCCTTTCTTTTCTCTCTTTTTCTCCCCACTTTCTATTTTATGAAAAATACCCACGCCAAAAGACCAAAATACCCCTATTCTCAAATATCTCGCAAACGCTCTCAAAACGTGGTAAAACATAAACATACCGATGAAATATATTTCAGGAAATAAAAGTTGAAAAGAAATTATAATTTAATGCAAATATTTTATCTATCAGAGAAACTAACCAATTAACTCAATTAGCAGGTAAAATACAATAAATTCACACATTTCACAAAATTCACATAAATGAAATAAATAAATACAATTAAACAAATCGGGGCGTTACACAAAGCCTCTCCTTAGTGGCAAGCTTTTTATGGCAAGCCATCCAGAGAGTATAAACAGCTCTCGGTCTCGATGGGTTGCGAATAATCAAATGGCTCCAATCCACCTTAGTCTCATGCTCTTTCATTGCCTTGTAAATTGTCTTTGTTTTAAAAGAAGGCTGCTGGAGCATCTTTCTCCATTCTAACATGTTGTTTAACTTCTCTCTTTGACTCAAAATGCTTTTCATGATCCAAGAGGTTGTGTTCTTTGGCTGTACCGACCAGATATCTTGGTTTTTAATGAAGTAGCTATGGATCCATTTGATCCATAAACTATCTTTCTTGTTACACAAGTTCCATAATAGTTTAGCCATACAAGCACGATTCCAATCCCTGATATCAATCACATCCAGGTCACCTTTATCTATTGGTAAGCACTCTTTGCTCCATGAGAAAAAGAAAATATATAATATATGTTTATATTATAGGATGTTAAAATTAATTTTTTTTATTTATAAAAAACAAATTCAAAAAAACTTATAATATTTAAAAAATATTTTTAAAAATACAAAAAAAAAAATCTATTCATTTAAATCTAAAACAAACATGCCTAACCTAAGAAATGAGAACAACCAATTAATATAATTAATTAGACTAAATATATCATACTACATTATAATCCTATAACTTCTCCTAAAAAAATTCCCGCCAAAATCTATAATAAATAATAAAATACATATATTACTATTTAATAAATAATAAATTAATTAATAAAATATGTCACTAACCCATATAAAATGCAAACATTATTAATTAATAAATAACTAACTAATTAATAAAAAACTCCACTACCCACTTTTTAAGACCCATTAACCCAGTTACTCACGTTTCCATTTCTATATTAATTAATAAATTATTAAACAAAACCTAAAAAAACAACTCATAAAAAACCAACTTACCCAGGTCCCATTGTCTGGCAGAAGACTTAATGTGAATCACTATCTTCCACTGGTAGACAAAATCACTGCTAGAATAAAACATTGGACAACTAGATTACTTAGTGCAGCAGGTAGAGTGCAATTAGTAAAGAGTGTCTCCCAGGCCATAGCTCATTACTGGATGAGTTGCTTCCCTCTCCCAAAAATGGTTCTTCACAAGATAGATGCTATATGTCGCTCTTTTAGCTGGACTGGCAAAGAAGGTATAAGTAGAAAAAGTCCTATCTCTTGGAATAAGATGTGCAGCCCTATAAAAAATGGAGGATTGAACATAGTAAATCTTGAGATTTGGAATAGTGTTGCAATGTTGAAATGTCTGTGGAGCATTTGCCTTAAGAGTGATAACCTATGGGTCAAGTGGGTCCATAGTTATTTCTTAAAAGGCCAATCTGTTCTTAATTGTACTACTAAAGATAACAGGTGCACATGGATTCTAAAGAACATCATCCAGCAGAGACTGTTGATTAATGATATGCAGAACTTGTGGGATGACATGATAAGCAGGAAAAAGTTTCAAATGATGAAGGTTTATTTGCTGCTAAACAAAAACAACAACTCAGTAACTTGGCATTCTCTGATTTGTCATAATTTGGCAATTCCAAGGACTGTGCAAACTATGTGGATGACATGTCATAATCGGTTTGCCACAAAAGCTAGATTGAAGAAGATTGGTTTGGGGCACGACGATAAATATAGTATGTGCAAAGACAAGGAGGAAACTATAGAGCATTTGTTGTTCGAGTGTACCGATACAAGAAATATTTGGGAGCATTTCCTCGACTGGTTAGAGATCCAACACAGTCCGAAGACCTGGGGGATGAGTTGCCTTGGTTGGTGAGGAATACAAAGGGCAAAAAGGTGGAGGAAAGATTTCCTGAAATTAACTGCAATAGAAGTAGTTTATGGTGTGTGGAATTATAGAAATAGAACTATATTTGAAGGTCAATGTGACAAAGATAGTGTTATTAGAAATATAAAGGAATGCATAGTGTTTAGAGGGTGGCCAAAGGCTAAGTATAGAAAGCATTTAGCAAAGTTGCTTATGTAAGTAGACTTTTGTTGGACTTTTTGTGTCTTTGAGTTTTTGGCTGGACCTCTTGGGTCGCCTTCTGGTATTTGTAATGTTTTTTTGAGATATATAAATATTCTTTATTTCAAAAAAAAAAAACTTACCCAAATACTCACATTTTCAATAACTCCTTTACCCATTAACTAATCTCACAATAATCAAACCTCACAAATCTATTTATGAAACCTCTCTCACAATTACATCATAGTTTTCAAACATTATTTCTCACGTCATTAGTAAAGATATTCATTTTATATTTTCTTTTACTTATTTTTCTTCTCATGTCATTGGTAAACATATTTATTCTACATTCTCTTCCATTTATTTTTAATTTTATTTTCATTTTTCTATTCTTGGTTATGTTTTATTTGCAAGTATAAAGTTTGACATCACAAAATACAATCTCATAAGTTTATTAATGAAATTAACCTCAAAATTTCATCACAATTTTCAAACATTTACTTCTCATGTCATTATTAAAGATCAATTTATTTTTTTTATATCCTCTATTCTACTATATTGTGTCTTGACTTTGAATTTCGGATTTTTTTCTTTTATATTTTGTTGTTGTTTTTTCAATTTTTAATAATGTTTTGTTTCAAGGTATAGAGTTTTTGTTTGTAAAGATATTGTTAAAAAGTATAAATTTCAAGTTATTTTTCCATAAACTTTTGTCTCAAACATATTTTATTGCTTTATTTTTCATTTTGATATTGTTTCTTTCAAATACATTATTTTGACTTTGAATTTGGAAGCATCACAAATTTGTCTATTATTTATTTGTTTTATCAACTTTTTACTATTTAAAAAATAATTATTTTATTTTTTTCAAGTAAATCATTATTTTTTCTATTTTATTATTTTATTATATTATTCGTTTTTCATCTATTGTGTATTTTTATTTTTTTCACTTATATTTTCATTTTCTTTTATTTATTATCATTTTTCTGTCATAGTTTTCATCCAATATTCTATAATAAATAATTAATTAATTAACTAAAAAAAATAAACATCATTAATTAACAAATAATAAATAATTTAATAACGCATACTCACTAACTTCTAGTTCTTACACCCCCCAACCAATAACCAAAGCTCATAATTCTATATTACTTTTATTTATTATTTATTTAACTATATATCTTTTAATTAATAAATTACAAAAAACCACTCATAAAAAAATTAACTTACACCCAAATACTAACGTTTCCAATATCTCCTTTATTATATTAATTAAATCTCACGATTCTATTTATAAATTAATGACTTATTAAATTAAAATAATATTTTATTATTGTTGAAAAGTATATATTTTAAATTATTTTTCTATATAGTTTGTTTGTCTATAACTCATCTTATTGTTTTTTTTCTTTCATTTTGGTTTTGTTTCTTTCACTTCGTTTTTTTTTTCAAGTATCACATTTTAGTCTATTATTCATGTTTTAATATTTTCTATTTTATCAATTTACTATATCATTTTAAAAATTTATTATTTTCTTTTTTAAGTATATTGTTGATTTTTTCTATTTTATCAATTTATATAATTGTTCTCTTTTCTTTTGAGTATTTCTATTTTCCCACTAATATTTTCTTTTTCTTTTATTTTTTATCACTTTTTGTCATAATTTTTTCAATTCAAATTTATTTTTAACTATTTATCAATATTTATGAATGAATTGAGCATTAAATCAAAGAACAAAGACATCCCATATCAATTTTGGATTAAAATTTGAAATGACTAAACTTTAAATTAAAAAAGAAAATACAATATTTGAAATTATTTAGTAATTATTTTAAATTCTATTCTTAAAAAATCTTTATAAAAAACAATTTAAGAGTTTATTTTGTCTACCCCAATACATGCAAGCATACTATTTTTTACATTTTACAAAATTAAGTTATTTTTCTTTATTTATTTATTTATATTATTAATTTTTTTCATTATAGATAAACTATTAAATAACTCATAATTATTAGGCTAAAATACAGTTTTGGTCCCCCTGTTTGTCAAAATTCACGGTTTTAGTCCCCCCATTTTATTTTTTAACAGTTTTGGTCCCCACCCCTCACTGTTCATGTACTGTTCATGTACGGACGTGTACTGTTCATGTACGAACCAGTTACTATTCATCATTTTTTTGGGCCAAAATTGGAGTGGAGACCAAAACTGTTAAAAAATAAAATAGGGGGACCAAAACCGTGAATTTTGATAAATAGATGGACCAAAACTGTATTTTAGCCTAATTATTAATAAAAAATACACTGGATAAAATATAAACATTCAAATAAATATATTATATATATATTTTTAGGGTAGACTCTAATTTATATTTATTAGGCAGGCAACATACGAAAAGTATAATTGTGTCAACTTCTCGATTTTGTTTTGTGTGAGCTGTTTATTTAGCACGATCGCCCACTATATTCCATTCAATAATTGTGAAAATGAAATTTTGTTGAACTTGTGGACAAAATCTTAAATTGGAAGAAAAAACATGTATCAATCACAAATGAGACACTACTCTTAGTCTATTTCACAACATTAATTGGTCATTTTCATAAGCAATACATTCTTACACATCTAACACAAATTTTATCATAAAGTTTGCCCAACTAATAATTTGATCATATTGGTCCGTTTTATATAGATGGAATTACTCATGTACTCCTTATGTTTCAAAATATAAGAAAAAAAAATGTATTTTTTTTGTCTCAAAATATAAAAAAAAAATAACTTTCATCTTTTTTAAGATAAAATTAAATGCAAGTTGCATTTAATTTGTTTTCTCTTTCATTTTTTCTATAGCTAACAATCAATTAAAATTGTTTTTACATCTTTCAAAACAAATTTTTTCAACAAAATTTTAGTCAAATTATTATACTTTTTACTTTTTTTAATAAATGTATTTTTAATTTTTTCTCTTATATTTTGAGATGGAGGGAGTAATTGTTAAAAAAAAAACTTTTTTAGATCATATTTCTCTTAAAGTTATGTCATTTATAATACAAAAATTGACATTATATTGTAATATTATATAAAATTTTATAAAAAATTTCAAAAATTTATAATCCTTACAATTATACATGAACTCATTACCCAAGTGGACCAACTAATTAAACAAAAAAAATAAAAATAAAAATAAAGTTCTTCATGGGAAGCACAAGGTTTGAAAGTGATATGTGATGGGACTATTTATCTTGTTTAGGAAAAACGGGTCCACTTTAAACAGATATTTATGTTTATACTATTTTTGTCAGATTTTTTTTTTGTACATTTTAAATATATTTCAAAAAGTATATACAAAAAAAATATAAACATCAATGTTTTGATGTCCAAAAGTTATTTAAAAAAAAAAAAAAACTATGTAATAACTTAATATTACAAACTAAATAATAAAATAATAGCAATGCCATCATGACATTTCGTGTATCTGGATTTCTTTAGTTTTCAAAAATCATCGGTTGAAATATTTCAATTGATTTTTCAGATTGAGGAGTGGAAATTTAAATTTATAAAGGGTTAATATACATTTTAGTTTCTGTCCTTTGGAATGAATTCGAAATATTTAAATGATAAATAGTTAAAACGTTAAAATTAATTTAATTTAATTTATTAAAACATTAATATTAATTTATAAATAAAATATAAAATTAAAATTTAGTTTATTAAAACATTTGAATTGTAGTAATTAAATAAATTTTAATTTAGTTTATATTAAATATTAAATATTAAATAAATAAACAAATTATAAACATTTCAACATGCAACTAAATTTAGTTTAGTTTATATTATATATAGTTGATATAAATTATAAATAAAAAATGCATAACAACCTAGTGGTAAGAGAGCTTCTTGCATGCACTAAGATATGGATTCAATACTTGGTGTTATCATTTTTTATCTTTTAACATTTCAACATACAAATAATAAAATAATAATAAAAATGTCACGCATATAATTAAAATAAAAAGAAAATAAATATAAAAATTCCAACAAAGCTATTATGTCACATTAAAAAAATTAAAAAAAATAAAAAAAGCCAACAAAACAGCGCAACGTCACAGATTCTGCTGATTGTGTCCACTAAAGGGTCAAAATAAAAGAATCTTCAAATGACATGAACAAAATCTGTTTTTTTTTACAGGGTCCTTTTTCAAATTCGCCCCAAATGGCAGGGGCTAAAATGTGTATTAACCCATTTATAAAATATACTTTGCATGCTATAGAATGAAACAATAGTTTGGTGTTTGTTTGACATAACAATTTGTCGGTTTTCTATTTTTTTCTGGTTATATTAAATAGGCTAAATTACAGTTTTGATCCCCCTATTTTGTCTGATTTACGAAATTAGTCCTTTTATTTTAAATTTAAACAGTTTTGGTCCCTCTATTTTAAATTCAGACAGTTTTAGTCCCTCTCTTAAATTTTTTTCATAGAAAATCGATAAAAATTTCATTTTTTAACTTATATTTTTATCTACAAAGTTCAATAATAGGTTTATATACGTTGATTTGTTATGTTTTACATGTAAATTGTCATTTAAAAAATGAAAACATCGTTAATTTTAAGTTTAAAAATATGAGAGGGGGACCAATATTGTTTAAATTTAAAATAGAGAGACCAAAACTGTTTAAATTTAAAATAAAGGGACCGATTTCGCAAGTCAAGTAAAATAGAGGGACAAAAACTGTAATTAAGCCTTTTAACTATTAGGACAAAGAAGACTAAAAAATTGTTTAGTACATACAACTTACTTAGATTGTTTCTAGCTTACTTGTTTCATAAAAAAAAAAAAAACATATTTACTAATCTACCTATAATTATAATTGTTCTGGGCAAACTATATACCCAAAGGTGTTAAAGCTAAAGAGACTCATTTTAAAAATTGTGTGTGCTAAGACATTGATAGCTCAGAGCACTCACCATCGTCAAATATAATCGATCGATTTCATGCATAAGATGATAATTGATATAAGAATGACTATAATAGTGTACACTATATAAACTCAAGCACGTATTATTTTAGGTATTCTCTCATTCATATGTTCAAACTTTTTTTCTCACTCATTTATTAATTTGAGTGTTGGAGTACTAACTTTGCAGGTTTATCCTTGTTCTACTGTATCGGGAGTTCACCTCACTGCATCGAAGCTTAAGTACACCAGATCTCCCCATATTTATAGTTTCAACACAAAACAATGGTGTCATCTGTGAGAATCAACTTCTGATTCTCACAAATTTCCACTACCAACTTCTCTGATCCCAAAGCGACGAATTGTTAATGCGATCTTGATCAAAAGAAAATGATGGTCTAATCCACCTACTGAAGTCACCACAGGTCAGTCGACTCCAAGATCACTCCATAAAGCAATGCTCTCAGTGGTCGTAATTGCTACCATAATGAAACATTGAGTGCCAAGAATCCTTATTGATGCCAGGAGTTCTTGTGACATTATGTACCTCTGCATCTTAAGTAGGTTAAGGCTACATGAGCAGACACAACTAAAAAATTCGCGTTTAGTGACTGAATTAGAGACCGAAAAAGCCTAAAAATCAGTCACTATAACATTTAGCGACCAATAACGTGACTACCAAATTTCGGTTGAAAAAGTGCTAGTCGCTAACCTTTAGCGACATATTTAATGACCGAAATAATTGACCGATTTTTGTGATCATTTTCAATTGTTTAAAAACTTAAAATAAAACAAAAGTTTTAGCTTAAGTGGGAATCAAACCAATGTACTTTCCTTTGAGATGTTTCCACGTGACCACTAGGCCACTTTATTTTAGTTGTTACATTTACATTTAAAATGTATATAATATTAATGAAATAGAAATTTAAAATATTATTAAAAAATTGTTTACACTAATTATCATTAAAATTATATTTTATTAAAATTAATAAATTTTAATGAGTTAGTTATTTCTATAAATATATATTTTATTAGTTAAAATAATATGATTGTGAAATTTTGACTAAAAAATAAAAATAAAAAAAGGAGAAAATTGGGAGGGAAGTAACTTAATAATAAAACAAAAAAAAAACTATTAGTGACCGAAATTTCGGTCACAAATTTTTTTTATGAATTAATTTATATAAAAAATGATTATTTGAGACTGGGAATTATGGTCACTAAATTTCAGTCGCTAATTTAGTGACTAATTTTATTTTGTGACCGATTTAGTGACTTTTAAAATTTTACTAACAAGATGCCAAATTTTGGTGGCTAATTCGGTCACTGGAGTGACCGAAATTTTTAAGTCACTAATTCGGTCACTTAAAACGAATTTTCTAGTAGTGAGGATTTTACGCCATATAAAGGAGGAGATCTTCTAGTCTTTAATAACTTTTTACCTCACCCATTTGAGGATGTAAAACTACCAGTTTATTTAGATAAGGAAGTGACAAAAGGACCGCGAACACACTTTTTTTTGGTAATCTGTTACCAAAGCGCGTACAACACCGTCTTAGGGAGATCATTCCTTGCAACACTTGATGTAGTGGCTTCTACAATCCATCTAAAGGTAAAGTATCATAAAAGTTTTGGCAAACCAGTTGTCATCTCAGTTGATCTATGTGGGGCTTGCCTAATACATGAAATCATACTCAAGAGCCCCTTAGCGATCGTGGACGCCTGTAAAAAGAAAAAAAAAAGAAGACCCATAAGACTACCATTGGCATGGTTGCCTCGACGTGCGAGAAGATGAAACCCTACAAGATGATGATCTCGTTTCTTCGTCGGGATTCAAAACAACAACCTCGTGGTAAGTTCCAGATGGAACCATTAAAATTATACAGCTCGATGATAATCTAAAAAGGTATAAGCAAGTATGAGTACAATTCAAGGTCTACTTAATGCCATATTTATTTTGGAAATAAGATATACTAAATGGTTTTCCAATGCCGTATTGGCCAAGAAATCACCGTGGAAGTGAAGGATCTGCGTTGAATACACTGACCTTAATCGAACCTATCGGTACAACATCATGCCTTCACTACTACAAAAAAATAATTTTATCTTGGTTGGAAAAGAGATTTTACCTCGATTTTAAAGGCAAGGTGATGAAGAGTGTCGCCAAAAGTTACCACTTTAACCCTCATTTTTATAAAATCGAGGGATAAATTGTACTGCACATGGGTTCGAACCCCAGTAATTGTAATTTCGTATTTTATATAAAAACACACTACTTTACCTATCAGTTATACAAATAACCTATGTAGAATATATATATATATATATATATATATATATATATATATATATATATATATATATATATATAAATTTTCATAATCTTACATTTTTTTTTAAACTTACAAGTACAAATTTAAAGAAGAATCCTGAAACATTTTCATCATCATCCTTATGAATCTTGGTGAAGAACAAACGTTGAAAGTTGTTGCATATCCATATATTGCAAGATATCCTTATGAATCTTGGTGAAGAACAAACGTTGAACATTTAAAGTTGTTGCATATCCGTAATTTAGTGATAAGAACTTGAGAAAAATTCTCGATGATATTAAGATCAAGCAACATTTCACATCAGTAGACGGTCCCCAAATAAACAGATAAGCGGATGCAGCTACTCAAGTTTTATTGAGAGGGATAAAGAGAATACTTAAAGAAGCTAAGGGAAACCGGGCCGATGAACTCCCACATGTCCTTTGGGCATATGTTGTGGATCTATGTGCTTCTAGGTATAAAGTTAATAATCCCGCAAAATATCCTTTATGAATTTTTTATGACGACAACAATGATTGTTGAAATCAGTGGCAATATGTAATGCCCTGTATAATATATACCTAGAATAATACAATACAAGCATTTTTATTTGGTACTGACACCATCATAAGTGTCTAATGGCGTAATTCACATACTTGACCATTTCTAAAACATAATACAACTATGGTACAAGACATGGAAATTAGCCAAAATAATAAAAAAAAAATCTAAGATCAATATACAATATCCTCAATTGTATACAACAAATACACAGCGGAAAACTAAAGTCAAGCTTCTCTTGAAACATCCAAGCATAGCTCCACTTATAAATTAAACCTGCAAACCACACCTGTAATATAGCAACAATAGTGGGGTGAGATACATCAAATCTCAGTGAGTTCCCTATCATATAGATTCTCTCGGCTTTACAAGGTTCTATCTTAGCCTAACTCAAGTCGGGGGAAAGGAACTAGACTTTGAGTTCAATCATTTCTCATTAGCGAAACAATCGCATAAAACACAAAACGACAACTAGTTAAGGAATCTTTCCCCGACCATCCCGCTCAAGGAGATTAAACATGGGTCACGGATCCTTAACGTAGATAACTTTCCCCGGCCATCCCGCACAAGGAGATCTCGACACGGGTCACTGATTATCTACCAATGGTACTTTCCCTGGCCATCTTCCACCCGAAGATTTCGACACGGGTCACTAATACCACTCCCTATGGTACTTTCCCCGGCCATCCCACACAAGAGGATCTCGACACGGGTCACTAATACCACCCACTAAGCAACTTTCCCCGGGTATCCCACACCATAGGATCTCGACACGGGTCACGGCTGCTTACTTAATAAATACTTTCCCCGGCCATCCCGCACAAGGAGATCTCAACACGGGTCACTCATATTTATTAAGGGGTACATACCTAATAAATACTTTCCCCGGTCATCCCACTCCAGGAGATCTCGACACGGGTCACTAATATTTATTAGGGGACATAAACTTAATAAATACTTTCCCCGACCATCCTACACCAGAGGATTAAACACGGGTCACTAATATTTATTAAGGGATACAAACTTAATAAATACTTTCCCCGACCATCCTACACCAGAGGATTAAACACGGGTCACTAATATTTATTAAGGGATAAACCACAAATCGGAGGACTACAATCCTCCACCAACAACTACTTAACAAAGACACTCTTAACTATGCCATTTGTTTTGGGGTAAAGTTTCCTCACTCTTCCTAATTTCATTTTAACATGCATATTCTCTCATTCATACTTAACATTAATATTAGACAAGCATATTACAATATCAATCATAAAACACACATGATAACATAATATGTCAAACATAACCACATAGTAGTTCATACACATTTTTAAGGCATACAAGCCACTACTATCGTCTACCAAGCATACTTGGTTAAATCATGGTCTCACATTACCATTTAATAGCATATTGGATTCTCTTTCCAAGGCCTTAAGTCCCATATCAATCGGCTTCCCGATTCATGAATTTCCGGTGGAACCATAAACCACACTTTTCACATCATTGCAATATTTCCCCTATTCTATCAATCCATGGCATATAACCATGTTTCTACCTCACTATCACAAAGAGCATTGAAATAGCTTTCCAACGCTTCCGACCGTGCGTCAATCCGAGTTACGGATCAAAAGTTATGACGAAAATACGAAGCCAATGTTTTGCTGTCCCAGCCAATTTCGCCCGGCGAATCCTTGGCGAAGCAGACTCGCCTCTATCTCGCCTGTCGAATCTGGACGAACCAGAATTCTCCCAAAACATGTTTGGGACCTAAAAATGATCAAAACCTTCAACCCATATGATATTATTGCACCCAATGACCCAAAATAACATGTTACAACACATTTAGACATGCATTTCATCAAATCATCCGTTAGATTTCATTGATTTATCCGTTTAATCATTTTCTCTCAAATCTAACCTAAGTTCTAAACTTATTTTTCTAGAACTTAGAGTGTCTAACTAGAACCCACCTGATAATCGTAGAGGAGTTTGAAGAAGATGGTGATGATCCATGAGTTCCTCTTCTTCATCTTTCTCCACTTTCTCTCTTTCTCTTCTTTCTTCTTCTTTCTCTTCACTATCTCTTCTTCTTTTCCTTTTCTTTCTTAATATATATATATATATATATATATATATATATATATATATATATATATATATATATATATAAATACATTTTATATAATATAATCCAATAGGGTAAACCTCTCCAATTGATATTTTGTCGTCTCAACCAATTGATCAGTTATTAAAGTTACCTTAAAATCCTTATTTGAACTATCAATTATTAATCCGTCTCTTTAATAAAATAATTAATCTCTTCAGAGTTCATTAGTTGCTCTATTGATCCCAAATGTCAATACTTAAAGTACTTAGAGGATTTCATTAATCCAATTTACCAAAGATAGAACACTTAAAAACTCATCTGATCTCATCTGATATCCAATTGAGCATTTAAATAATATGGGGTATTACACTCTCCCCCCCTTAAATTGAAATTCACCCCCGAATTTCCTCTACTCGACAACAACTGCAACTTATATCCCTGTCTTAGATCCACACTTAACTTTACTTCCGTTATAACTTCTGACGTAATCAATTCTAACTTGACTTCACAGTTCAAAATCCTTATTTTCACAATTTATCAAACTTCGTGTCCTTAGTCATACTCTTGTTCCAATATAGGTTTAACTTCCAACCTTGCTTCTCCTCAATTTGTTTGTTGTTTCTTAATAAAACACTTGGTCATATCTTGCCTTCGGAAGAAATATACCATTCTATACCCTCCCACTGAGTCACAACACAAAACCATAATTCCTTTAACGTTCAAACCCACTTCATAAATTGTCAAACAACTCAATTACCAATTCAATCTAGCCTGATGTTGTACACTATACTCATTCAATCCGATATTTCCTTTCTTTCGTGCCACACCAAAGGTAACACACTTAACACAAAATCTCCTTATTTCCATACTTACAAGTAACAATCCTTCTAATCCTTATTATTCTGGCTTAACTCTTTCATCCGCTACCTTCCACTGCGTAATCCAAAACCAAACAGTGGAACACCACGAATTCTTAAACACCACTAATTAGCTAACAATCTGCGGAGAAACACATTTATCCACTGGGGTCCTTACTAACCAGCGGTACAAGAAACTTACTGTCGTCATATCATAGAACAATTTCCTCGCCAACACACCATATCTTATCATCGGTCCAATACTCTTCAGGTGATAGAGGCACAGGAGTTACACTGCGACTACCATAACATATACAACTCCGAAATTCATTCTAACTCGAACCAATATATCCCAAAATAACTTAACAACTTTTAGTTCTGGTTACCACATTCCAAATCGATCCTTCCTATGGTTTCCAACTTACTCAAGGTTCTTTGTTGATTCTAGATCTCGACCCAAAACGACGTAACACCAACACAGAACTTCAATCGTATACGAGTCACCACGTATCAAAAACTTAAACTGTCCAAAGCACAATTGTGAGTTTCCATATTACTCACCAATTCACGTACAACACTCCACATACATACACACTTTCGAAGTCCATACCACACTTCTCAGTTGAATCAACTCTTCTCATTCGTTCCGTTTCATAAACTATTCCCAGTTACATACTTAACTTCGGAACGTCCAATTCTTACTAGTACTCTGGTTAGAACACAACTGCACACAACTGGTACCACTTTCACGGGGTCTAAATCCAAAACCATGAACTCACGGAAGATAGTAATTACTAACTCCGACCAATCGTTCGTTCCTTAATAACACCATAAATTAAATTACCGAAACGATCTTTACAAGATCAACACTTCGAAAATATTTTCCAACTTCGTCCTTAAGACTCGCAACAACAATAACAACAATACACCTAAGACTTTCTCACCTTCAACATAACTTACAAGATTATTTTCCCAAAGTCAAATTCTCTTGTCGTCTGAACAAATGGTCCACTATGTAACACCCTTCCCAAAAGTTACGATTTCAAAACACAATTCCGTCTTTCATTTACTTGCAATTCCGTTTTCCATTCGCACAATACCCCCCACTCGAAGCAACATGAGGTAACAAAACACAAATGATGGTTCCTAAGGGATTTCACAATTTACACACACATGTTAATCGATTACCCGTCTGAGTTCAATCGGTTAACTCCTCAAAATTCCGTACAAAACACTAGCATTGCACGTGCTAATCGGTTAACCCCATTGTGTTAAACAGTTAACACTACTGTAAAAGCTGAAAAACCAATTCCTTTTAGTTCAAAAGCCCTTCCTACTCAAAACCATCAATCCGATTTGTTCTAACCCATAATATCATTCTCAACTCATGGCCTTTTAACTTGTATAACAATTCACCAACCATGATTCCACTCAAGGTAAAATCGACAAAGTCAAAACATTCAGACGACACACTCCAACCAAGTGACAAGGCAAAATTCCAATTCTGACGCGGTCACACCACAAACTTCAGCGGGGTAGTTCGGTTTCTACTCATACAACCAGTATACAATACTACAAAAGCGATGGACATATCATGTCAGCATACAACCTTGTTCTCTCACTTAAATTTCCTTGGAGAGAAATAATACAACAACGTTCTTAGTCCAACAAAAGGTAGTTCCCGAATAATCTGATTATTCACAACTACAGAAGTTATCTATACTTGAAAATAGATCGGGGTAATGCATCCTCTTGAAGAACCTTTCCATCACTTCTCACACACCAATCGGGATTTCTTACCCTTCACTATTCATTACACATCCCACTTACACCAAATTACTTAATGGAAAATTCTCAACCGACAATTTTCATCAACTATTTACAAAACTTCTCCGGTGTAAACCGTTCCATGATTTAAACTTAGTCCGTAATAAACCCTGATTCGCTTCTCGTTATTTTACCGTAATCCTACTTCTTAGGATACAATACTCGCTGTTCCACAAGGTATGTTTCAAGGGTAATAATCCATCACGCACTCTTGTGACCAAGGTGCTACCACTACGCTCGTTCTTAATACCAAGGTGTGACTTTCTCATAACATACTGTTAGTACCATTTATTGCACATAATCGAATAAAATTCATCTCGTAAACAACATTTTCACTTTCCGCAGCATAGAACACTTTCGTAGCTTCATATCGATATAAAGAACGCTTAAATCGGACACCCGAGTCAAAAGATAAGAATTTCTCCTGGAGAATCCCTCTTCGCCAGCACTTCGCCCGACGAAGCAGCGGCGAGACCTCCTTCCTAGAAAACCCAAAAGTTCCAGTAGCAACACATGTTCTGTTTCTTGATTTTCACCTGGCGACTTAGGATTTCTCCTAGCGAATCACCCTTTGACAGTACTTCGCCCGGCGATCCAGTGGCGAGACCCCATTCGCCTGGCGATTCCTGATTCGCCTGGCGACTCGCACCAGAAGCAGAATTTTCTACTGCATTTTTCATGGTTTCCACACCTCAAAATCCAACTTTTCCAAACCAAAACATTTTCAAATTCCAACTTGGTCTCTCATCGAATACAGAAAATCCCGATGTAATATCTCGAACTTAATCTCTCTTCATAACCGAAGATACACAATTTATCTCCTACTCTTCATCTGGCACATACTTATCTCGCTTGAAGTATGTAAACACATCCTTGTGTTCCTTCTCACACTTCTCTACTACTTTAGGTTCCTATAAAAGCCGAACTTCCTTAACTTTTAACTTTTAACCAGTCGGAAGATATTGTTCCGAACACCCTCCTTAAAGTACTCTCGTCCATTTAAGATACCATAATAACCTTAGAAACTAAAGCACCAAAACTTATCTCACTTCCGGACCTTACACCACACGTTCCTCAAAACAACCTTTCTTTTTCATGGAATGAGATTATTTGAAATCCGTATCCATGTCAGTGGTCAATCCAGCTCTACTAGTGACTTTACATATTCCTTGATACCTTATCCAAACATCCAATAGAGATCCTTAACTCTCGGACTCCATCCATTCCTAAGGATTACTTGAACAACACACAACTCTTTAATTTCCAAGCTACCCAAGCACAACTTCTATTAAAACCTCACTGAGCTGACCCCAAACTCTTCACTACTAACTCTTGGCTTGAGCCAACTCTCACAGCATAAGTTCCGACAACACTACGGAGTCCTCGTGGTCGCTCAACCATGATTCTACATATCACATACATAGCATTAGGTTGATCAGGCCCAACACTACATAGTATGATATTAAGTTTCATGATGGCAAGACACACTTAAGAGGCAGGAATAGATTTACTTATGATGTTTCAAGGCTAGATCGAGGACACGAACTGCTCTGATAACAACTGTAATACCCTATATAATAATACCTAGAATAATACAATACAAGCATTTTTATTTGGTACTGACACCATCATAAGTGCCTAATGGCGTAATTCACATACTTGACCATTTCTAAAACATAATACAACTACGGTACAAGACATGGAAATTATCCAAAATAATAAAAAAATCTAAGATCAATATACAATATCCTAAATTGTATACAACAAATACACAGCGGAAAACTAAAGCCAAGCTTCTCTTGAAACATCCAAGCATAGCTCCACTTATAAATCAAACCAGCAAACCACACCTGTAATATAGCAACAATAGTGGGGTGAGATACATCAAATCTCAGTGAGTTCCCTATCTTATAGATTCTCTCGGCTTTACAAGGTTCTATCTTAGCCTAACTCAAGTCGGGGGAAAGGAACTAGACTTTGAGTTCAATCATTTCTCATTAGCGAAACAATTGCATAAAACACAAAACGACAACTAGTTAAGGAATCTTTCCCCGGCCATCCTGCTCAAGGAGATTAAACACGGGTCATGGATCCTTAACGTAGATAGTTTTCCCCGGCCATCCCGCACAAGGAGATCTCGACACGGATCACTGACTATCTACCAATGGTACTTTCCCCGGCCCTCTTCCACCCAAAGATTTCGACACGGGTCACTAATACCATTCCCTATGGTACTTTCCCCGGCCATCCCACACAAGAGGATCTCGACACGGGTCACTAATACCACCCACTAAGCAACTTTCCCCGGCCATCCCACACCAGAGGATCTCGACACGGGTCACGACTGCTTACTTAATAAATACTTTCCCCAGCCATATCGCACAAGGAGATCTCGACACGGGTCACTCATATTTATTAAGGGGTACATACCTAATAAATACTTTCCCTGTCCATCCCACACCAGGAGATCTCGACACGGGTCACTAATATTTATTAGGGGACACAAACTTAATAAATACTTTCCCCGACCATCCTACACCAGAGGATTAAACACGGGTCACTAATATTTATTAAGGGATACAAACTTAATAAATACTTTCCCCAGCCATCCTACACCAGAGGATTAAACACGGGTCACTAATATTTATTAAGGGATAAACCACAAACCGGAGGACTACAATCCTCCACCAACAACTACTTAACAAAGACACTCTTAACTATGCCATTTGTTTTGGGGTAAAGTTTCCTCACTCTTACTAATTTCATTTTAACATGCATATTCTCTCATTCATACTTAACAACAATATTATACAAGCATATTACAATATCAATCATAAAACACACATGATAGCATAATATGTCAAACATAACCACATAGTAGTTCACACACATTTTTAAGGCATACAAGCCACTACTATCGTCTACCAAGCATCCTTGGTTAAATCATGGTCTCACATTACCATTTAATAGTACATTGGATCCTCTTCCCAAGGCCTTAAGTCCCATATCAATCGGCTTCCCGATTCATATATATATTGTCGTCTCAACCAATTGATCAGTTATTAAAGTTACCTTAAAATCCTTTCTTGAACTATCAATTATTAATCCACCTCTTTAATAAAATAATTAATCTCTTCAGAGTTCATTAGTTGCTCTATTGATCCCAAATGTCAATACTTAAAGTACTTAGAGGATTCTATTAATCGAATTTACCAAAGATAGAACACATAAAAACTCATCTGAAATCCTATTGAGCATTTAAATAATATGGGGTATTACACAATAACTTTCAACTCTCTAATGATGGAATTCAACTTGAAGATATCTTAAAGCTTCGTATCCAAGAAGATTCAAGAAATTTCTTATACGGTAGGATTATTTGGAAAGTCTTGAAGCTTCAAAGTATGAAAGAGAGGAACTGTGAAAGCTCTTCAAGTAGTGTCTATCTGAGTGACTAAAGTTTTGTAAATGTAAGGAAGTAACTCCTAAGTACTAAGGAAACTCACACACACACACACACTTAAAATTCTTTTGAAACTCTTAAAAATATTTTCAAGCCCAAGCCAACTCATTAGGAAACTATCTACTTTCTTTTTCAAAAAAATTAAGTTACCCAATCAATTAGGGCCTTAACCAATCGTTTGGAAATACTTTTTTGTACGATCCAATCAATTGGGGCATTAAGTTAATTGATTGGAAAATACTAATCGATAAATCAATTGATTAAGACAACATCTTAATGATTTACAATGGCTTTCTATCCAATCTTTCCATATTGTGCAAAAGTAATCGATTAAAAATTATAATCCAATCTATTGGGACAAGGAGCCAATAGATTGAGACTTTAATTTCACTCATGGATCTTTTCCCTTTTTTTTTTCTTCTCCTATATAAAGGAGGGTCACATCTTCTTCATTACACACCTTTTTCCAAAGCATTACAATTTCTTTGGAATTTATTTCTCTATTTTCTCCCTTTCTCTCTCTATAAATAATTTTCTTTTCACTGAAGTTGTCGTGGTACGTTTTAGTAAAACATTACTTATGAGGAAAAAGATGTATTAGTCGTGCTGTTGTTTTAATTCTCGAGAGTGTGGCACTCTTGGGAAATTTAGTTTGGCTCGTGAGATAAACCAATCATAAAATCTCTTTTTTGGTTTATGTAACTTTTCTAGAAAAAGTTTTGTTTGGTTGTTGAGATAAGCCCGCAAAATCTCTAAAAGTTTCTTTAACTTAGCTTGAGAAAAAGCTCTTTTTATTTTGGAATAATCCTGTAAAATCTCAAGATCATATTGTATTAAAGTTCATGAGTATAAGAGAGAACATTTAATGTGTATCAAATTCTCATTTTTTTTCATATATTTTAGTTCAACAGAAGTAGTTTAGGGACATAAACCAAACACAAAAAAAAAACTTAAAATAAAATAAAAAAGAAAAAATATTGAGATTTATGATAACCACCCATAAAATGGGTATTATAAACAACCAAGTTCTCTCATTTTTTTAATTCTTATTTTTGAGAATGAGGATAATTTTGTAAGTTTAAAGTTCAATCTAAGAGGGAGTGAATTAGATATGTTGAATTTTTATCATTTTTGCACTTAGAAATATTTTATCGGAATCACAATAAGAATGCAACTAGAACAATAAAGAAAAATGAAGAATTTTAAAGGCAAGAAAGTAAATGATGCAAGGATATATCCTGGTTCCCTATTCCAAACACGGGTAATTCAATCCCTTCACACTCTGTGAAAGATTTCACTATGTTATATCTTTATACAAGCCTCACACCAAGACATCTCTTACAATTTCTAGCATAAACACCAAACTTATGTTAGACTGCGAACCAACCCAATTTAAAAGACCCTTTTACAACAAACATAAAGCACATCACTTCCTATTTGTAAAAACTTTTAGAAAGTACATTCACTTTCTTTACAAAATATTTGTCATCATAAACTTGGTGATCAATTTACAATAATTGAACAAATTTGAGTATATGAAGTTGTTCTTGAATCCATTTCAATAATCTAAAAATTTATCTGCTATTTCAATGTATAATTCAAATATAATAACCTTTAATGCTCAAAATCTTTTTGCAAAGATGTGAGAATTTATGCAAAAAAAAAGGTTTCAGGATTTTGGATGAATGAATCACATAAATTTTTTTTTTGAATTGTATGTCGAAATTGAGTGAAAGAGGTAAATCTGATATTTGAAAAAGTATCTCTTATATACTACATGAAACAATGTTAAGAAGAGAGGTACAATATTGAAATTTATTCATGAATCGTTATAATGATTCAATGCAAACATTCAAATTCTTGAATCAATGAAACAATGCAATGGTTGTGGAATACTTTTGAATTTGAAAAAAATACAAGGTTCCAAGTTGGTATTCGGATACCATAATATGTTATTGGAATACCACATCAAAAGATAAATTGGATTTCACTTTTTGAGAACTGGTATTCAGATACCATATTGGTATTCGAATATTATATGAACATTCTGGAAAAATTGCTACTTGTTCATCTGGTATTCAGATACCATATTTTGGTATTTGAATACCACTTTTTCAAATTTCTTAAAAATACTTTTTAAAGAATGATATGATGCATACATAGGAATGATAATGTAAGAATAATGTAGATGAAGTAAAACATGATTTTTCTGAGCATTTAAATGTCTAATAGTATGAATTGCAACTTGTACCTTTAGACACTATTCCATTCACTTAATTCTTGAAAATATTCACTTGATACACATGTTATTAATTGGTTAAATTACTTATTTGAGATCTTTTGTCTTCATCAAAACAATTTCTTGAATAATATGTATTCACAATCTCCTCCTTTTTTATGATGACAAAACCATATTGAATATTGTGTTGTGATATGACTTGAAAATATCCCCCTTAATATGTGACTCCACCTTAATGTGGGATTCCTCTTTGTTTAGATAGATTTTTTACTATTTACCGATGTTTTTGGTAAATAATCAAAAGTTTAAAAGTCTGTGACGTTAACTCGAAAATCTCCAAAGCAATTTGTGCAAATGATTTGTGTGAACACACATGCGTGTGAATTGAATACAGTCGTGGCGTGAACGATAACAACGTAGAAAAAGAATTTAAATAAAGTCAGGTTGTTGTAAATGATAAGGTAAAATGCAATAAATGACATTAAACAAAGCAAAAGTAAAAGTACATGTTCCGTTCAATAAAATAAAAGACTAAAGAAAAAGACTGGACGCAGACGCATACATGTTTCTCGCTCAACTGTTTCACTCTTTGACTCAGGTACTCTAGTGGTATGGAAAGTATGTATGAAACTTTGCAACCTTTGATCCCATGTATGAGTATATATTAGGTATGTGTAGAAAAAATGAGTAAAAGGAATGCAATAAATAGAAGCAAAAATGAAAATTTTAAGATGGGAAATCGTATGGGTCGACCTGTCAAAGCAATAGGTCGGCCTGTCAAAGAAATCAGGTCAGCCTATCAAGGTCTCAGGTCAACCTATGAAGGTTTTGTGTTACGTATAGGTCGGCCTATGTGAGGCGACCTGTGGACAGAAGCTACATGCTTCAATATTGCTCCATGGGAGCCTGCTCGGCCTATACTAGATCTAAAGGTCGTATAGGTCGGCATGTTTATGCATGTGTCGACTTAAAAGGGCTTGACCACCCAAAAACATGTTTTTAAATGCAATTTTGATGCAAGCTTCTTTTCCAACTTACTTGAATTATTCCTAACACTAAGATGCTCATCTAGAATGGGCGGATACCGTCCAATATACATAAAGCTACATGATCCTAGTTTTGACATCACTCAAAATCCAAAAGCACTCACATACTCCCCCTTTTTTATGATGGAAAAACATGAGATGATGTGTTTCACGACGTTGTTGTCTTGAACAAGACTCCCCCTGAATATGTGCATCCGACTTTAACTTGTGTATACTTCTCCCCCTTTGACAACATCAAAAAGAGAACAAGCAAACTATGAGAAGTATCATTAACCACATACAAATTAAAATACTACACAGAGGCAATTTGTAAAGAAAAGACTATCAACATGATAGCATTCACATAGAATGATACATATTGACTAAGAATGCCTAAACATAAATACAAGCATGTAAAGTAACAATAGAACACAATTGCTACACGTAATGCCAAATAATATAACAAGAACATGAACAATGAAGGATACAACACAATCACATATTCTTAAGTTTCTACAAAAGCGACACGATTACGTGACATATGCTTTTGGGGCTCCCGAAGTGCTGTACATGCATGTGCTCTAGCTCGACAATACACGAAGTTATCACCACACAAACCAAAAATGGAGACGTTATCATATCAATGACACACAACAATATTTTATTTAACATCATAGCATGTTCAACCAATGTTCATGTACGAATGCATAACAAGTCAAATGCACCAAGAATATATTTCAAGCATATGGAAGAAATATCACAATATCACTATAAGCATATAATTGACACATATCAATATATATTTTTGGAAGTGAATATTGATGGACTACTTCATACACCAAGAATATTATCCATTATGGAACACTAGTAACAAGTAAAATTTAGAGACTTACTAAGCAAGGTAAAGGAAAAAGAACAATATTACCTCTCATGTAGATTGATGGACAATGCACTCTCATATGATGAAACTTCCAATGAAAGTTAGAGCAAAAGTATATAAAGTATACAAAATAAATCATATGCTAGGCAAGATTAGAGATATCAAGTATCCCCAATTCCCTTTGTATGTTAAAAAAAGGTTCGGTTATAAGTTGTTTTGTAAAAATATCGGCAAGTTGATATGTGATATCAACGTGCTCGAATACAACATCACATTTTTTAACATGGTCGCATAGGAATTGGTGACGTATCCCAATATTCTTAGTGTGAGAATGTAGCACCAGATTCTTGGTTAGATTGATAGCGCTAGTGTTATCGCACATAATGGAAATACGTTGTAAGTTTATATCAAAACCAAGTAATTGTTGCTTAAGCCATAAGATTTTGGCACAACAACTACCGACCGCAACATATTCCACCTCAGCGGTTGACAAAGCAACAGACACTTGTTTCTTGCTATGCTAACTTACTAAAGCATTTGAAAACATGTGGCAAGTTCCACTAGTGCTTTTCCTATCCGATTTGCAATCGGAAAAATCGCAGTTGGTGCATCCAACCAAGGTGCAATCGCTTCCTTTAGAATACCAAAGCCCATATTGCGAGGTACCATGGAGATACCTAAGAATACGTTTTATGACTTTTAAATGGGATTCTTTAGGAGCCGATAGATAACGGGTACACATGCACACGCTAAACATTATATCCGACTTAGATGCGGTGAGATATAGAAGAGAACCGACCATACCTCTATATTTCTTCACATCTACATCGTTACCATTTGTATCTTTTTCTAGATTATCATTTATAGCCATCACTACTACGTAAATACCAATTAACAACGGTTGGGAAAGGCATATAATGACGCTGGCGCAGGCGTTGTTATGTAGAGTGTCGTTGTAAATTGATACTTATAATCACGACCCATTAACCATTGTAATAACCTGGAAACAACTCGCCCTATCACAACGGTTATTCAAACGAGCCATTGTGATAAATATAATGGTCCTAGGTTCGATTCCCAGCTGCGCCGTTTTGATATTTATTTTTTTCTATGCAGCGCGCGAGATATTATGACGGTTAGATTATACAACCGTCGTTATATATTCTGCAGACACAAATATACAACCACGGCTAGGTTTTATAACCGTTGTCAAAACTTTCTATGTTTTAAATATGCATTTCTCAGCAATTCAAATTCATCCCATTTTTGAATCTGTAACCATTTTAACCATAACAGATAAGGTATACATGCATAAAGAGCATAAAATACTTCTTATGTTTTAAATATGCATTTCTTAGCAATTCAAATTCATCCCATTTTTGAACTTGTAACCATTTTAACCATAACAGAGAATAAAATACAGCTAACATTGTTCATTTGTAAGTATTGTAACTATTATAACCATATTTACACAGCTATTATAACCATAAAATACAGCTAACAGATAAGGTATACATTATGTAAGTATTGTAACTATTATAACCATATTTACACCAAACACTATATTCATGCCATCAATACAGAAAAATGTTATTCACATCATCTCTACAAAAAAATGTTATTTCACATCATCAATCAGCAGGACCCTTAAGAACATTGTGGATATATGCCCGACGTTTTCAAAGATCTACGAAGTCCTCATCGGAGAATGGGGTTTCGTTGTTAAACATCTACATAAGAAAGAGGCAATAACATGTATGATAATAATTCAATAGTCAACTTATATGTTAATATATGTAAACATTTTATGACATGTATACCTTATCCCATGAATCAACAATGTCGGTAAGGACAATGTTTAACATGTGTTTCATGACATAATAACCACACTCGTAATTCCCGGGTTGTTTCCTTGTCTACAAATTTAAGCAAAAATGACATGAATACAACCACACATGAATGTAAATGAAAGAAACATAATCGTGCCACTTACTTTAGGACAGATCCATCTGGGCTTTCTTCTAACATTGTTCACCATATTTACTTGCTCCACAACACTGTACATTGAATTTGAATTAAACATATTACATTATAAACTAATTACAATGTCAAAGAAAATGAATTAAGCATATACTTATGAATTAATCATATCTTTCATTTTGTTTTCCAGTGGATCATGCAAGGAACACAGAAAAGTTATCGTATTCGTCCTAAATGTTATGATGATCAATTGCCAATGACCACTGAATAAACAAGAGCATGTATAGGTTAATGGTATTTGCTAAAACAAAACTAAATATAGAATACATAAACATCAATTCCAAAGATACTTACCAACAGAGGAATAGTGCTAAGTAACATTCTTTTCCTCTCTCATTTAACTGTGTTTTCAAGTACTCTCGGATATCTTTTGGTTCAATAAAAGCCCAACGAATAAAAAGTGGATCCAAGATCCCGTAAGTACTCAATTTATTCAACTCTATACAAAGACGGTGAATGTACCTAAATGGTTAAAGAAAATGAATTAATTAGGGGTGATGTTCTATAAATGAAAATGTTCTATAATGACATGTATATTCAACTATATATACTTACATGCACCAAACTTGCAATATTCCGATGTCCGACCATTTATACACACCAAGAAAATCCCTTACATCATCAGGATTATAATAGAATAAACCCAAATATGGACAATGTTTTAGCGGGAGAAGTTGCGCTTCATTTATCACCGCAACTTTCAAGTATAACATTGTGATTTCATTTGGATTAGGGTCCATTATATCATTGCGGTTATCCGCAGGGGGGGTGGATTGAACAATTACTTCCTTTTGTAGAAGCGTGACGTACAACACTTCTACTAGGAGTTCGATCATCATCATCACCATGTCTTCCTTCCTTGTGGTGACGACGGTGTTGTTGTTGTTTTCCTTCTAGACTATAATAACTTGGTTGATCGTGATGGTCTTGTCAACTTGGTTGACGATGATGACGACAATAACAAATACACAGTGAAGGGTGAACGATGGTGTTTTGGATGAAATCGTGTAATGTTTCACAGTATTGAACGTTAGGGTTTGAGTTGAAATTGTGTATTGTTTTGTCTAGTTTCTATTTGCAATGGAAAAAAGGGTACCGAAGAGACAAGCAAACTAGGAGTGTATAATATTATCAAGCTACCACAACGGCCAATACATGCAACCGTAGTGATATTTTACTTTCATGTGAAATTTCATAAAAAAACGCCAGAGTATTTACAATTAAAAATTTTAAATAAAAAAACAAAATATATCACAACGGTTGTAATCATCAACCGTAGTCATTAACTTTAAATTTTTTTATTTAAAAATAATTAAAAATGAAAAGGCGCGACTTAACAACGGTGGGCTCTTCAACCGTAGTCATAAATTTTTAAGTTTTTTATTTAAAAATAATTAAAAATGAAAAGGCGCAACTTAACAACGGTGGAACTCTTCAACCGTCGTCATAAACTTTTAAGTTTTTTATTTAAAAATAATTAAAAAAGAAAAGACGCCACTTAACATTAAAGGAATAACATATATAAGGGCCCTGAGGTTCGAACCCATTAAAGCTTGAAGTTATCACAACGGTTGGCTCCTTAACAGTTGTTATATACAAATAGTTTTTAATCAAAAAACAATAATATTATGATAGCACCTTAGTTTAGAGACGTCACAACGGTGTAGGGAATAAGCGTGGTGACCATGGCGTTGTTGTTTACGCGTTTTGTAGTAGTGCATAGGTGTATCGATAGACTTTGCATCTTCTATGCCAAAGCACTTTAGCAATTCCTTGTAATATTTGGTTTGACATGTAACACCCTACTCTCCCCATTCAATTAATAAATAAAAATAAGAAAATAGTTTGCGAAAAAAATCAGAGTTATACACGTAGGATGCCACATCACGTAAAATCTCATGAAGTATCAAGTCACTTCATATCTTTATTCCTCATAAAAATAAATTAATTAAACAGCAAAATATTCGATAGTTCACTTCAACAACACTAAGGCTTCAAATATAATAAACTCCACAAAAATCGTGGTTCAACATGAATTAGAAACAAGATACGTAACAAATGGAAACAACACAAATGAAAATTAAAATAAATCCCAATTCCTCCCGTGTTACGTATCACAGCGACTCCTAAGACTCGATCAATAGCAATACACGCTCCAAGCACTACTCAGGTGCCTAATTATCTATACTCCCCAAGGAGCACATACATAACAATAGAAAAGGGGTGAGAATTATATTCAATAATTATACGGTGAAAATCACAGGCTAAGGAGTAGTAATTCACACAATTCACACCAATCAAACAATCATAACGCACATACAAGTGCCACATCAAAGCTCAGCATATTCAGCCCATATTCAATCATACAAATATGCAATGTGACTCAACTGACACGACACAATGCATGCGTACCATCACAATCCATACAGTTCATTCTTTGAACCCGATTCCCGTCGGAATCCATATAAGTCGTACACGTTTCTCTGAACTACAACTTATCTCCACTCGACTCCCACACGGAGTCTGGACGAGACCAGGAACCCATCATGGATTCCCACCTAGGCTCATCTCCACATGACACGACATGAAATGCATGACATAAAATTATGCATAATACAATATCATCTATGCATCACACATGATCCACAATGATCACAAGTGAGCCACATGCTCATTGTAATTCCCTCTGGAATTACCATCCCTGCTCAAGACTGTTCACATAACAACAATCTTAATCACAGACGTCAATCACACATCACATAACAATTCACCTATTTATACCATGTTAAAATTCTATTTATTAGCTTTTCAACGCTTCAAACGGCTCGTCATTTGGATATACGGTTCAAAAGTTATGATCGAAATCGTATTAACATTTTGGTAAAATCTGAGTGCATGTGCCCGCGCATAAGTGTTTCAGGTCGGCGCATGTGCTGCAGTATTTAAGTCTGTTTTGCTTATGTCCATGTGCTGGCACACAGGTCGGAGCATAACAATTTCAGGTCGGCACATAATGCTACGTTGGCCCCAAAATCACTTTTTAAAAGCACTTTTTCACTGTTTTATCATGTTAGAACCTATGCTACGAAATTATATCATTTCAGACTCAATTTTCTATTATCATAACATTCTAAAAATCACTTATCATCTTTTATACTCATGGGTTAACATCATAACATTACAATAACATCAATTCATCTATTATCATCAATTCCTCCTCATCAACACACAAATTCATCGTCATCAACACATGATTTTATCATCTCATAGGACCAAGGATTGCAACATAACAGTTCATCATCATAGACATAAATCATCAAGGATTCACATACAATAATTTATCATCATGGAATTACCAACACCCAAATAATGATAAAACCCTATGTCCACCCTTCCTTCACATCATTCATAATTGAAAACTATTACCCACCCTTACCTTAATTCCAAGCTTGATTTCTTCCTAACAATGGTGGAACTCTTGATCTCCTCTTGCCCTAGCTCTGTTTCTTTCTTTTTTCTTTTTTCTTTTCACGTGTAAACTGATTTTCCTAACCTCTTTCCCCCACTTCTCTCTAATTATGATTTATTTTCCTTGATTTTAATAATACTACTATTATTACCATTATTATTAGGGACAATTATTCCATGTCATCATTAATAATAATAATAATAATAATAATAATGAAATATTCCATCACCACCATTAATATTATTATTATCATAATATTATTCTAAGACTCATTCTAATTAATTCATGACACTAAGTTCTCACACTCACCCTTACACACATACCCTTAACTAAGCCAATGCCAAAATAATTAAACGAATAAAATCACAAAAAGACTAAATATTTAAACGGGGTGTTACATGACACACCAATGTACCCTCTTTAAGTTTTTTGATTTGAAGCCCAAGGAAATAATTCAACTCTCCCATAAGGCTCATTTCAAACTCTCCCTGCAAAAGCTTAGAGAACTCTTCTACAAGTTGCATATTAGTTAAACCAAGGATAATATCATCGACATACACTTGAACTAGAAAGGTGTGTTTCCCTTGGCATTTAATGAATAAAGTAGTATCCATTTTTCACCTTGAGTATCCTTGATCAATTAAAAATTTGCTTAGTCGTTCATACCAAGCCCTAGGGGCTTGTTTGAGACCATACAAAGCTCTTTTGAGCTTGTACACATGGTTTGGATACTCATGATTTTCAATACCGGGGGGTTGAGCTACATATACTTCTTCATTAATAAAACCATTTAGAAATGCACTTCTCACATCCATTTGAAACAACTTGAAATTTTTAGAGCAAGCATAGGCTAGTAGAAGACGTATAGTCTCAAGGCGAGCCACCGGAGCATAAGTCACCTCATAATCAATGTTCTCCTCTTGGTTATAGCCTTGCGCTATTAGCTGGGCTTTATTGCGGGTTATCACCCCATTTTCATCAAGGTTGTTCCTAAAAACCCATCGGGGGGTAATTACTTGATGATCTTTAGGACGAGGGACAAGGTCCCAAACGTCTTTTCTTTTTAATTGATTTAGTTCATCTTGCATGTCCATAAGCCAATGCTCATCAAGCAATGCATTTTTAGCATTTTTAGGCTCTATTAGAGAGATGAAATCAAAGTGATTATAAAAGTTACTTATCCCAAAGCGTGTAGTCATGCCTTTTCTGATATCCCCAAGTATGTTGTTAATAGGGTGATCGTTTGATCTCTTCCAAGTCAAAGGTAGATCTTCCAGTGCAACTGGACTTTCTTCCTTTTCCTCTTCAGGATCGTCATCTTCTTTCTTCTCATCATTTACCGCTTTAGGTTAATCAATCCCTTTTTCGATTCCATTGAGAATTTCTTGAGAAGACACACCTACATCATGTAAAACAATACCTTTCCCAACATCTTTTGGGTAGGACTCATCAAACGTAACATGTACGGGCTCCTCAACTATAAGTAATCTCTTGTTATAAACCATATATGCCTTGTTATATTGTGAGTATCCGAGGAATATACCCTCATCGGCTTTTGCATCGAATTTACCAAGATTATCCCTACCATTATTCAAGATATAACATTTGCATCCAAAAACATGTAAGTGAGAAACATTTGGTTTTATACCTCTAAGTAGTTCATATGGGGTTTTGTATAGAATAGGATGTATGAGTACCTTATTGATGACATAACATGCCGTGTTAATTGAAGGTTGAGAAACACAAGAAATGGGGGTTTGAATTGGGTTTCACATTTCGTCCCCATTTGCGGAATTTAAACTAATGGCGTTAACATGTAAATAAAAATAAATGAACACAATTTTTTTTCTGGTTCACTGTTAACGAAGTTACTCCAGTCCACCCCTCAAGGTGATTTCGCCTTATCACAAGGACATAATCCACTAATCATCAAAATGATTATAACCACAATGGATAGCTTCCATTGCCTTCTTGAGAATCCTGGCTTTAATTTGCCTCTCAAGGAATCAACCTCCAAGCCGTTCAACAACGACCTAGCCCTCTCAAGCATTCTGGTCTTCACTCGACCGCTCAAGGAACCAACCTCCAAGTCGTTCAACAATAACCAGGCCCTCTCAAGTATCCTGGTCTTCACTCGACTGCTCAAGGAACATCACCTTTTTCAAGGATTTTCTTGTGCACTATATATGCTTCTTACAAGCTAATTACACAAATGAAGTACAATAACACCTAAGTGTTTATAGCAAGATATGAGCAACAAGTCCTTGATTTCTAATACATAAACTATCTAAAAATGAATCTCTAAGAGATTATAAAGCACACTAGCTCTGTATTGCTTAAAAGCTTTCTTATTGAGCACTACAACTTCTTATCATGAGCTTTAAGCTTCTTTATGATGTACTCCTTTCTTGAGTATGTAATACTTCTTCCAGGTTAACTATCAATATCAACTAAGTTACTATGCTTCACTTATTGATGTTTCTCTTGACAAGTTTCACATGGCTTTAGCATGTTGCAACATTGTACATTCTTCATCATTATGCTTCAGCTTCTTCTTCATTGAGCATTCTTCATTTAAGCTTCAACTTGTAGCCTCTTGTACTCCTTTCTTGAGCTTTAATGCTTTTTCTAATTCAACTATCAAGTTCAACTAAGCTATTATGCTTCACTTGTTGATGTATCACTTGAGTCGTTTCATATGGTGTTAGCATGATCATCGTTTGTGCACACTTTGTAGTAGCAGCTTCATCTTTGCTTGCTACATGTTGATTATTTGCTGTGTTAAATAATAATCCTTTTGTAAGATCAACATCCAACTAACTTTTTATCTCTCTCCCTTTTTCTTCATGATCAGTGGCTGCTTCAAGCAACAAGTCATGAGCGACCTTTTTTCAAGCTTCCAAGTCTTCAATTTATATAGCAGGAGAGAATAGGTCCATTGAGGGGTATTCTTGGAAACATATTCCAACAGCAATATCCCAACATTCACATGAAGGAATGGTCAACATCACTGTACAAAAAGTTGCTCCTACGCCACCTTTTCAAGGTAGAGGTTAGAGAGTTTTAGTATTATTATGTTCAGCTTAAAACCATTATGATCTTCAGTCTTCTAGCATATTCAGAGGCTTCAGATATTAACTTGATGAAACATGTTGTAGAAGAGTCATTCTTTGTGTAATCTTTAGAACCACGGTCTTCAGAATTCCAGATCTTCGTTCAGCAGAACTATCTTGAGAATCTTCAGCACTTGGTTTCTTAGCACCATTATCTTCAGAGTCTTCAGAACCTGTTCCTTCAGAACCTTGTCTTCAGAGTCTTTAGATTTCATTAAGCACGTTCTTTGTCTTCAGAACTTTGTTCAATCAGAACCTTGTCTTTAGAAACTCTTCAGAACTTGATCTTCATAAATTGGGTCTTCAGAATCTTCAGAGTTTTGTCCACCTGAACCACGTCTTCAGAATCTTCAGAACTTGTAACATTAGAAGCGCATCACATTAGAAAGCCTTATAGGCCTTTCTCATAAAGTCTCAATTAGAATGTTCAGAACTAACGTTCATTCAAACCGTTGTATTAGAAACATTCATGAATCTTGCCTTTATCTTGTACACACATATATTTTCTTCCAGAGTGTTTATGACAGAGTCTGATGACGTCACACACCTTCTTATCAGAGTCAGAATCATATTGACAATAGCCACACACTAGACAGAAACCATATCATACATAATTGTTCTCTTAGATAACATGTGCAGTTATCATCAAAACTCAAAGGCCAAATGTAGAACCAATTCTTGTTCTTACAATCTCCCCCTTTTTGATGATGACAAACAATGCATTTTGATAGAACAGTTTGTATAGGGTAATCACCATAAATCCACAGGGTCAGAGATAAGCTTAACCGGCTCCTCCTGATTCATTTACTCTCAAAATTCATTTATGCTTGTTCAGAGTATCCCCCTGATCCCAAGACTCACAAAATGATTTTGAAGTAGAATCATATCAATAGAGAAGGATTACTTCTTAATGACGTCTCATCAGAATCTGACTAGAACTGGATGGTCTTCATCTTAGAACCAAACTTGCTATCAGAATACTGTAGACGTATCAAAACCTGATTTGTCTTATTAGACTTGATGTCTTGCATTATATATCAGAAACTGGTAGATACTTTCTTAGATGCCACACATCATGTATAAAAACCAAATCTTCAATATCTTAGCACAGATCACCAACAGGTGCACATATCCTCATGTCATTTGATGGTTCTAAAATCGAATATTTTCTTTAATGACCATGAATTGATTTCATCTCGAAAGAATTCACATTCTTTTAATGCTGGAGTCTAGATAGCATTTGAGGTTTGGATACCATTGAATTTTTTTTAGGTACCAATTGAATCATTCTTTCAGAAAGTTAACAACTTCTGACAAGTTTTGGGTATCGGCGCGAAATTTATGGACATCCCTTGTTTCTGTTAACTAAGTGTTCAACACCAGATATTAATATATTATCAGATCAAGCTTGCTTGGTATTCTTCTTTCTCGTATATGTCTTCTGATGATTATATCTTCTGATGTACATCACTTGCTTCTTGAACATATCTACTTGATATCTTATCAAATACAAATGATGTATTCTGATATATCATAGCTTCTGATATGTCTTGTCTCTTCTGATAAATGATCATATAATCTTATATGTCTTGTCTTCTGTCTTCTGATAACTTGTTCTAACATACAGTGAACTCTTGCAAAGTTCCTAATCAATTCTCAAACATATGGTTAGAAGTAAAACATATTTAATTATATTTGGGATGAGATTCTTTAGATTGGATATCAAAATCATTATACTTTCACCCCCTTTGTCAGAAATCAAAAAGCTATAGAAAAGAAATTGACAAAGAATTATAAAAATGAAATTTCATTAATATTCATTAAGAAATTACAATGGGAGACGTCAGACACAAAACATACTTAAGTCTAATGACAAAACTAAGAACTTAGAGGTTCTAAGATTCAACAACTTTTCAGGGCCTGAGGTTTGTAAGCTCTCCCTATGTCAGATGGTTTTCAAGAGGGGGTTTGTAAGCTCTTCTTGAATCATGTTTGTAAAGTCTAATAAGTGAGGTTTGTAAGCTCCCTTCTATTCAGAATATAGAAACTAGTCCCCTTAAGGAGAACCACCATCCATATTCAGAAATCAATGATATTATATTGATTATTGATGGTTTCTGAATAGTTCATAGGTGAGCACCAATCAAGAGCAAGTTTTTCAGTCATTCTAGTTTGCTTAATGTTAGCAACAATTCCTTGTAGATCAAGAATATGAGAAAATAATCTACTGAAAGGACCCTGAAACGATAACTCCTCTCTGGATGAAATAATTTCTTCTTTCAGATAATTGAACATGGATTGAGGCATATTTATCTTAATCTTGGAGACTAAGAAGAAAATGAAAAGCATATCTATTGCAGAGAGACATCCTATTCCTTTTTATCTCGGCCTGAGATTTGTTCCCATGATTTGGTACTAGACATTTACCATAGAGGAGAGAGTAAAGGGACTGGAAGTTGGTCCTTCGTGTCCATATATGATGTGAACATGTTTAGAAAAAATGTTGTCTCCTCTATATTCTTCAACTGTTTTTCCATCTTCCTTACACTCAATAGCTTGAGAGATGATTTTGGAGTTGATCATGACGGGAAAACCAGAGACAACAGATAAGATAACACAATTATTAGACTCAGGATGAAGAACACTGGCATTTGCCCATAATTCTTTTACAAGAATCGGATAGACTGGTCCATAAAGCATTTCAAAATATTTATCCCATTCCTGGAAGTAAATATCTGAAAAGATTTTAAAAAGATTGTTTTCCAGTAAGGCTTTGAAATCAAGAGAATATTCTTTCACAAGTTCTAAGTCATAAATCTCTCCTTTAATGTTTTTTGAAGACATGATAATGAAAATTGGAGAAAAAAGAGAGAGATGAAAACTATGAGGATAACACAATTTAGAGAATATAAGGGAGTGGCTAGAGCTAATGAGGAGGGATTAAAATAGAGGGAAGGACGATTAAGAGTTAAGGAAATAATGATGATCAAAGGAAATGGAGAGACTCGAAACACGTGAAATAATTAATGATTTAAGAGAAAAATAGTGACTGCTGCTATTTCCAAAACGGTTAATAAATTAAATTGATAGATTAATACGCCTAATAAAAGATGAGGGTAGGAGACCTATGCAGACACTAGGTTCAAGGAAAAATAGAGAAGACACTAAAAAAGGAATGAACACAGAAATTTTGACAAGAGGTAAACTGAATGATTTCATTACCTTTATCCAAAATATTCTCATTACTCGAAGTGCCCCATCAGATACGAGGTATGGTACATATAAGACAAAGATTTGTTGATGTACCAAAGGGTTAAAAACATTGACCAACAGACATACGTTTTAACTTGGTTATTTATGAAATATGATGACTTCACTAGTAAAAAATATCATATCTAGATAGTAGAGCAAGTATTACAAAACTGTAGAAACTCATTTGTCAATTTCAGGAAGTTGCATTTTAAGATAGCTTTCTTCATTCTTGATGTTGAACTGAATTCACACATAAGAAATGAAAACAAGTCTAATTTCAGTAAGAAAATTTTGAAAAAGATATTATCCCTAGCAAGGATTTTATCTTAAAGATTTTAGAAACTGAATTCCTTCTGATATAGTCTCTTAAAACACATTTCTCTAGAATATAAGAATAGATTTCTAAACTATTTAAAAATAAATAGTAAAGGTTGGAAATACATTACTCAATACTTCTGTAGATTCTCAGCTTCTGATGTAGAGGCTTCTTCGAAATCACTACGCGTTCAGATTTTGCAGACGATGACTTTGTTGACAATCACTTCTAGATGGACCACTGGAACCTTTTTCTCCTTTCATCATTTATCTTCTTTCTGTTGCAATCTTCATAAGAATCTTGAACTTGTGCAGAGGCACGATCATCTTCATGACTTCTTAATCTTCCATTTTGAAGGGTGAGAACATATCTTCTGATGTTGGTTTCATCGTTGATCGTTGGAGAAGAACCAAGTTCTATCTCTAGTATTCATCTTAGAATCATCCATCTTATATCTTCAGAAAGCTTTCCTCCAAAAAGACACTAGTTTCTTAGCTTAAGCATATACTTTTGAAAAGTTATGTGCTAAAGAAACTTGTTGGAATCTTCTTGCATCATCAGAATTCAATCATTTAACAGATGCTAATCTTCACCAAATGCAGATATCATAATGATCATCAAACCAAGACATATTTCCTTTGGGGTTTAAATGAAAATCTTGTTCTTATTGGCTGAGCCTTTTCATCCAGAATCAGTTCATCAAAAAGTAACGATTTGACTTTCCTTTCTTAAGGAAGTATGAACTGTGATGGCTTCTGGTTGAGCACCTTCTGATTTTTTCATTCTGATTTTCATTAATGACTTCATTCAGAGAAGATAGTTTCTAGCTTTGTATTCTTCAACTAAGCTTTAGTTTCTGATTTCCAAGCTTACCATCAAATCTGACATTGATTTGATTCACCAGTAGAAGTACTTCCACGCCAAGATGATGTAGCCTTCATAGCATTCCGAATCTTCTTTTCACTAGATAGCTTCTTAAGCTTATACTTTCACTCAGTCACATGAGTCCAGAAAGTAGTGAACACAGAAGGATACATTTATGTATTAGGAGCTCCAGAAAAGAAACTTTGTATAACATTCTGAAAAACTTAAGCTTGTTCAATTGAGATGCCATTCTCAAGCTAATATGACTTACTTGTCTTATGTCAAGTCATTTCTCTTCATGAACACACATACGTCAAGAACTCATAAAATCTGATCTTGCATCTGTTGTTCTTCCAAACTTCTGACAGCTTGATAATCTTCCTTTCTGATTACTTTAGAAATCCGCGAAGTTTCTAAAGCAGGTAGTCAGAATCCTGATAACCATATCCAATGCTCACCTACAGTAGAATTAGTTTCTGTAGAATAAGAAACTGTTTTATCTTCTGGAGAGATTTTCTGCATGCTTGATCAGTTGCCATAAGCTTCTATTCAATTAGCAAGCTTCTGATAATCTTTTTCAAGAATCCTGACGAAGAAATCATCATTCAGAATCTCAAATTTTGCAGTCATGATTTAAAATCTTGATAACAAGATTTCTAACATCTTCAACTTACATCATCTTGAAGTGTTCATGCTTCAAAATCATGACTCAAGCATTTTCTATTTTTCACATGAAAGAGTTCCTAATGAGCAATACTGAGAAAGTCAATGGTAGACCAAATCTCTTTGTTGAAAACACCCTATACTCAGAAAGAATAACTTTCAGAAAACAAGATTTCTTGCTTCCTGATGATTCTTGTTGATCCTTTTTAGATCATCCTTCTTATGCCTTGTCTAGGCATCACCTAAGGAGGTACGTAGCTCTCAACTAACGTATTCCAAGAATAGCATTCATCAGATTCTTCTAATTATCTGATGAGTCTATTATCCTTTTTCCAGCTGATTCTTCATTTGGCTTTCAATCTTCTTGCAAGCGCCATAAGAGAAGGTTATGTTGTTAATAGCAACCAACTCTAAGAATCAGTGACACAATCTAGAATGAACCTTTCTGGTTTGTCATTTCAGTACTCAAACTTTTCATCATTGTATGAGACAGAAACTGTAGATGGTGGAGGAGATTAACCAGAGCGTTTCTCAAAGCTCATCTGGATCTTTATCCGACACGGTTAAGTGTTTGATAAACATCAATAACAGAACTGGGGCTCTGATACCAATTGAAGGTTGAGAACACAAGAAAGGGGGGTTTGAATTGGGTTTCACATTTCATCCCCATTTGCGGAATTTAAACTAATGGCGTTAACATGTAAATAAAAATAAATGAACACAATTATTTTTATCTTGGTTCACTGTTAACGAAGTTAATCTAGTCCACCCCTCAAGGTGATTTCGCCTTATCACAAGGACTTAATCCACTAATCATCAAAATGATTACAACCACAATGGATACCTTCCATTGCCTTCTTGAGAATCCTGGCTTTCATTTGCCTCTCAAGGAATCAACCTCCAAGTCGTTCAACAATGACCTGGCCCTCTCAAGTATTCTGGTCTTCACTCGACCGCTCAAGGAACTAATCTCTAAGCCGTTCAACAACAAACTGGCCCTCTCAAGCATCCTGGTCTTCACTCGACCGCTCAAGGAACATCACCTTTTTCAAGGATTTTCTTGTGCACTATATATGCTTCTTACAAGCTGATTACACAAATGAAGTACAATAACACCTAAGTGTTTCTACCAAGATATGAGCAACAACTCCTTGCTTTCTAATACAGAAACTATCTAAAAACGAATCTCTAAGAGATTATAAAGCACACTAGTTCTGTATTGCTTAAAAGCTTTCTTATTGAGCACTACGACTTCTTATCATGAGCTTTAAGCTTATTTCTGATGTACTCCTTTCTTGAGTAGGTAATGCTTCTTCCAGCTTAACTATCAAGATCAACTAAGTTAATATGCTTCACTTATTGATGTTTCTCTTGACAAGTTTCACATGGCTTTAGCATGTTGCATCGTTGTACATTCTTCATCATTATGCTTCAGCTTCTTCTTCATTGAGCATTCTTCATTTAAGCTTCAGCTTGTAGCATCTTGTACTCCTTTCTTGAGATTTAATGCTTTTTCCAATTTAACTATCAAGTTCAACTAAGCTACTATGCTTCACTTGTTGATGTCTCACTTGAGTCGTTTCATATAGTGTTAGCATGATCATCGTTTGTGCACACTTTGTAGTAGCAGCTTCATCTTTGCTTGCTACATGTTGATTGTTTGTTGTGTTGAATAATAATCCTTTTGTATGAACAACTGTTGTACCCCAAAATTTGCCTGCTCTATTTTCTAACATTTAAATTATTTTTTAACTTTGATTTTATAAGTTGTTTGGTTCAATTTTTACTAACATTTAAACAGTAAGTTTTACTCAAAAAATAGGTAACAGTTTACTTTAAATTGTTTAAATAACAAATAGTTGTTTGACCTTCATATGCTTTCAAGTGCATTTTTGTTTCGAATAAATGAATTGGCACAATTGGAATGCAGATAAGGCTTGCAAGTATGAGGTCGCGGGTTTGAATCTCACATGTTACATTTTGAATTTGTTTCTGTTATTTGTTACTAACTTTCTTTCCATTTTAAATTATTTTCAAAAAAATCACAAAAATTGTATTTTTTTAATATTTGTTTTTAATTTTCGTTTTTTATTTTAAGGAATTTTTGAAAAATAGTTATTTATTTGATTTTATGCATTTTTTACCAAAAAGGAGTGCAAAAATCATAATAGATACAAAAAAAATATTTTCTTTTTGTGTACTCATAAAAATCAGATACTATTTGATTTTTATTCAGATATTATTTGATCAATAGAATTATTACTGTTTTTAATTTAATTTAATTTTAATCATTTTTATTGTTTAATTTTTATTTAGTATTATTTAATTTGGGCCTAAAATTATCCATTAAGGACTTTTTTGGATTTTAGAAAATAGTTAACCCTAATTTGTTTCATTATATATATATATATATATATATATATATATATATATATATATATATATATATATATATATATATATATGTGTGTGTGTGTGTGTGTGTACGGAGTGGAGGGGAGAAAAAAAAAAGAAACTAAGAGAAACACGCGGCCGGAATTGTCAAATAGTAAGTAACGTAGCAATCTTTTTTCATTCCGATCCTCACTAATTTTTCCATCGGCATACCATCACGTAATAATTTTTATAATCCTATTGTTAATACATATTGCTTTTTAATAGTAACTAACATATTGCATACCATCACGTAATAATTTTTATAATCCTATTGTTAATTTTCCATCTGCCGGAATTGTCAAATAGTAACTAACGTTTTGTCAATATATAATAATTTTTTTTTATAATCCTATTGTTAATACATATTGCTTTTTAATATTTAGTTTTATTTGTTCATCTTTTTTTTTATTATTTATTTATTATATTATTATTTTTAGATTGAACCGTGTCGATACGCTATTTGCATATTGATGTGCATAATGCGTGACATTGGTATTGGTTCGATCTGGTTGCGATGATCCCAGTTCTGCGGTAGCAACATTGTTGTTCTTTTTACACGTTTTAAAATTTCTTTTGCTTTATGTTTTTGAAAAAAATTAGATCCTCACGATTTGGATCCGGTTGCGATGATCGCGCTTTCGCGTTAGCAACTTTGTTGGTTTTTATCAAATCTTAAAATTCTTTTACTTTATTTTTCTTTTTATTTAGATCGGTACAATTCGGATCCGGTTGCGATGATCGCATTTCGCGTTAGCAACATTATTGAATTTTTATTACATTTAAAATTCCTTTTTATTTGTGCTTCTTTTTTTTGTAAATTCATATCTGCCCGATTTGGATCCAGTTGCGATGATCGTGCTTTCGCGTTAGCAACTTTGTTGGTTTTTATCAAATTTTAAAAATTCTTTTACTTTATTTTTCTTTTTATTTAGATCGGTACAATTCGGATCCATGATTGCGATGATCGCATTTGTGCGTTAGCAACATTATTGTTTAAGACGTTTAAAATTTTAATTTTTCTATGCATTTTTATTTTATAATTTTAGATCCGCCTCCTCTCTCCGTTTTTTTAACTAATAAGGGTTCGTATCAAGTTTTTTTTCTGACATTTTTTTTCTTTTCACTTATTTATTTATTTGCTATTTAAATTCCTAGAAAAATTGTATAGGTCGCACGGCTTTTCTTTTTGTAATAGCCGTAGTTTTATTTCCCGCAAGGTTTGTTATACTTATGTATCTCTCCCAAAGCCTTAATAGCGTAGGGATTTTACTTTCCGCACTTTACTTTCTGCACTTTACATTCCGCTATTTTATTTTACAACTGTGTAGTAATTAGGGTTTGTATGGCAAAACTAAAAAACAATCTAGAAAACCCTCATTCAAGATAATTAATTGAAACTAATCCACTCAATCACACTTGCACCTCTAGGGTAGCCTCTCTCAGTTTCCTTACGAACATGGTCATGTCCCTCGAACGTAGGGATACTTTAGCAAAAGACGCTTACGAATAATATCATCATAGCCCCTTCGCTATAAAGATCATAGTCCCTCGATGACCCTTCGAGTTGCCTACGAAAAATGATCTTGTCCCTCGATGACCCTTCGAGTTGCCTACGAAAAAATGATCTTGTCCCTCGATGACCCTATGGAAAAATGATGATAGTCCCTTCGAATTGCTAAGGTATCCTTACATGTTGCCTTCTATGACCATTCGATGACCCTTCGCTGTCCCTTCACATCCAATAGATAGGACTACCTACCCACTAATGGTATGGATAGTACTATCTCTCAAGGAAAAAGATAAGTATAAGAAAGACCTTAAATTAAGGGTAAGTAACTTTTAAATGCTTGCTCACAACTAAAAAAAAAAAAAACAAATACTTTTCACACCTCACACTTTCAAAAAATATTTTCAAAAACAAACACTTTGTATACATTCTTACACGAATTATTACAAAGTCAACTTTTACAAAATATTTTCTAAACACACACCACATTTAAAAAAAAAAGCAAGTTAAAGTGAGCAAGCAATTAAGAGCCCGTAGATAACTACGGATGAAAAGGGGTGCTAACACCTTCCCTTTTCATAACTTACCCCCCGAACTCAAAATCTTTTCAAAAAGGTCTTTCCTGTTCTTTTCACCTTTCCTAAATAAATTGGATAAAAGAAAAGTCGGTGGCGACTCTTGCTAACCGCAATATGTTTTGCGAAAACAAAATTAAAAAGTCAGTTCTCCACCGTATTACAACAACATTTAACTAACTTTTATCTTTCTCTCTTTTACTTCATGATCAGTGGCTGCTTCAAGCAACAAGTCATGAGCGACCTTTTTTCAAGCTTCCAAGTCTTCAATTTATAGAGCAGGAAATAATAGATCTGTTAAGGGGTATTCTTGGAAATATATTCCAACAACAATATCCCAACATTCACATGAAGGAGTGGTCAACATCACTGTACAAAAAACTGCTCCTACCCCACCTTTTCAAGGTAAAGGTTACAGAGTTTTAGTACTATTATTTTCAGCTTAAAACCATTACGATCTTCAGTCTTTTAGCATATTCAGAGGCTTCAGATATTAACTTGATGAAACGTGTTGTAGAAGAGTTATTCTTTGTGTAATCTTCAGAACCACTGTCTTCAGAATTCTAGATCTTCGTTCAGCAGAATTATCTTGAGAATCTTCAGCACTTGGTTTCTTAGCAGCATTATCTTCAGAGTCTTCAGAACCTTGTCTTCAGAGTCTTCAGATTTCATTAAGCACGTTCTTTGTCTTTAAAGTCTTCGGCACTTTGTTCAATCAGAACCTTGTCTTCAGAACTTGATCTTCATAAATTGTGTCTTCAGAATCTTCAGAGCTTTGTTCACCTAAACCATGTCTTCAGAATATTCAGAACTTGTAACATTAGAAGCGCATCACATTAGAAAGCCTTATAGGCCTTTCTTATAAAGTATAAATTAGAATGTTCAGAACTAACGTTCATTAGAACCGCTGTATTAGAAACATTCATGAATCTTGACTTTATCTTGGACACACATATGTTTTCTTCCAGAGTGTTGATAATAGAGTTTGATGACGTCACACGCCTTCTTATCAGAGTCAGAATCATATTGACAATAGCCACACACTAGACAGAAACCATATCATACAGAATAGTTTTCTTAGATAACATGTACAGTTATCATCAAAACTCAAAGACCAGATGTAGAACCAAATCTTGTTCTTACATTAATGGTGTCCGCCCAAAAGTACTTAGGCAAATTACCTTTATTGAGCATACTTCTCGCTAACTCCTCTAAAATTCTACTTTTACATTCCACAACACCATTTTGTTGTGGTGTTCTATGAGGGGAAAAGTTATGTTCAATACCATGTTTGTCACAAAATTTCTCAAAGAGGTGATTTTGAAATTCTCCTCCGTGATCACTTTAAATGGAAATGATTCTCAAATTCATTTTATTTTGGAATAATCTAGCAAATTGTTTAAAAGCCGGGTAGGTCTCATCTTTACTAGACAAGAACAAGACCCAACAAAATATAGAGTAATCGTCTACAATAACAAAGACATAATAATTTACACCTACGCTCTTAGTCCTAGAGGGGTCAAAGAGGTCCATGTGGAGAAGCTCAAGAGATCTCGAGGTAGAAACAAGATTTTTTTATTTAAAAGAAATTCTTATTTGCTTCCCTTTTTGACAAGCCTCACATAGATGGTAGTTAGTGAACTTTAATTTAGGTAGACCAATTACTAAATATTTTAAGGATACTTTGTTCAATAGTGTCATACCTCAATTTTGACCCTGAACCACCGAATCAATGCATTTATCATGACATCTGCATATCACAACATACATTTCATTTTGCATAGTGCCTAAAATGATTATTAGAATAATTTTTGGATTTACAGATAGATTGGTCGAACTGAATCTTAACTGTGCGAAAAATTAGTGGACAAAAAATTTCAAAATCGAGCTTGCAGACGTCAATTATATTAATCTACGTTTCGAGTAGTTTAACCTGACGTGTTCGTTTTAATTTTTCGATCATTTTTTCGGTCGCATTTTGATCAGTCTGAACGTTTTAATCGGTCAAAACTTATTTCAAAATCTGACCAAACCATGTATTTTTCTGAGTTATTTATTTTGTGTTGATCATTTTGGTGCACTCGATTTATTTTTTCGAGCACGTTGGTGTCTGACTTTTATTTATTTTGAATCTGTTTATTTTTACATTTTTGTCTATATAGTTAAAATAAATAAATAGTATTATTAGTTTTTTATCTTAATTTTTTTAATTATTTTAATTTTTATTTAGTTTTAACTAGTATTATTTATTTTTGTCTCTAAAATAAGTATCAAGAGTATTTATGGATTTTCAAAATTATTAAAAAACCCTATTTGATGTTATATATATATATATATATAAGTGTTAGCAGAAGGGGCAGAGGGATCCAAATACATAGCTAGCCAGCGGTACTTTTTTCTTTTGGTAGATCTACTATTGTTTTCTTCTCTCCTTATTTCTTATGTGTTTTGTTTCATATATTTTTTTTTCTTAAAGCAATTGGAATTGAATGAGAATACAAGGGATATTCACCCTTACAAAAGCAACAAGAGTTATACAAGATATTCCAAACCAACACAACCCTAGCCTTAACCACCTAAGGGATTAGAACAAAAAGGTAGAAAATTAGAGTTGGACTGAGAAATATCAAAGCAGATAGACCACTTCCACACCAGAAGTTTTATATCCAAACATAAATCCTTAAAACTCAACAAACCATTATTAAAAATAATCTTATTTCTCTCCCTCCAAATGCTCCAACAAGTGGAGAGCCATATATAACCCAGTTTGATAGCAATAGATTTTGATGTTCCTACAGAACTCCAATCAACAAAGAATTTTCAGCTACTCCCATCAAAAACCGATTCGCGCCCACACCACAAACCAATAGACTTCCATATTCCAACCACAAAAGAACAATCAAAGAAGAGATGCACAATATTTTCTTCTTCAGTTCTGCAAAAAACCCACCTGTTAGCATTAATGGCCACCCCGCGTCTTAATAGCTCGTCCACCATTGTGATTCTGTTCCAAAAGAGACGCCAGCCAAAAGCCTTGACCCTAACCGGAATCTTCAAAATCCACAAGAATTTAAAAGCTTTGGGTTGGTCTTGATGAATAAAATTGAGAAATCTGCCTTCCTGTCGAAGTTTGTATCCAGCATTCGCCGAAAAACCTTTCGAGGGATCCTTGTTTCAAATCACTAAATCTTTCACATTCCTTCTAGGCAACACAGTGAGAAGTTTCTTCTTCAAAATCAAGAGACACTCTAATTCTTCAGGATTCAGCTCTCTACTAAAGTTTAAGTCTTCCCATTTCCACTCTCCTTCCACAAAATTACCCATGTCAAAAACAGTTTTCTTCTTGTGAATATTTATGGAGTATAAGTTTCTGAACTGGTCTTCTAAAGGAGTATTATCAAACCAACAAGCTTCCCAAAAAGGAACTATTTTTCCTTCTCCAAGCTTATAAGAAATCGAACCTACAAAAAAGAAACTTTCATTAGAATAAACCAACCCTGTCTTGATTAGATCTTTCCACCAAAAGTAAGAAGATCTATCCAAAACAACATGATCCGCCAACATTTGTTCTTCGATAAAGCCATATCTGCCCCTCAACACTTCCTTCCAAACCGAATCTTTATCCTCCAAAATCTTCCATTTCCATTTTGATATCAAAGTCACATTAAAGTCCTTCAATCTAATAACTCCCAACCCCCCTTTATCCTTGTGACTACACACCACTTCCCAATTAACCCAATAGATATTTGCCTTGTTATCACCTCCACCCCAAAGAAATCATTTCCTGGTCAAATCCAATCGTTTCAGAACATCCAACGGCACTTTGTAGAAAGAAAACCAAAATATTGGCAAACTAGAGAGCACAGAATTTAACAAAGTGATTAAGCCTGCCATCAAAATCAACTTACTCCGCCAACTCGCAAGCTTGCTAGAGAATTTATCAACCAAAAAATTCCAGGAGGATAGACTTCTAGGATTACATCCAATATGAATACCCAAAAACCTGAAAGAAGCCTTTTTAATCCTGCAAGCCAGGAAATTAGATGACGCCTCCATAAAATGCACACTGGTGTTGATTCCCATTATACTATTTTTTGAAAAATTAACACGAAGCCCCAAAATGAGTTCAAAGCCTCTAAGTGAAACTTTATACTCCATAAGTTGCTCCATCCACCCTTGCCTATTATGAAGGTATCGTCGGCAAACTGAACAAGATCCACCTTCCAATTCTCCCCTACTTCGAAACCTTTAAAAGCTCCATTGATACTAGCCTTCTTCATTAATTGAGTTAAACCTTCAGTAACTAAAATAAACAGGAAGGGTGACAAAGGGTCACCCTGTCGAAGACCTCTTTCCGCTTTAAAATCTCTCGATGGGCTACCTTTCACCAAAACTGAAAGATGACAGCTAAATATACAAGCTTCCATTCAATTTCCCCATTTACTCCCAAAACCCATTGTTTCTATCAAGAATTTGAGATAGTTCCAGTTTACACAATCGCACGCCTTCTCAAAATCTACATTGAATAATAAACACTCTTTGTTTTCTATAGTTGCTAAGTCACTGATTTCATTAGCAACTTTAACTCCCTCTAACAGTTACCTACCCGAAACAAACGCCGTTTTATTTTGCGAGACAAGACCATCTTTCATCTTTTTCAACCTATTCGCTAACAATTTCGCCAAGATTTTGTATAAACTCCCAACAAGAAAAATAGGTCTATACTCTCCCAGATGTAACACGTTATTGACCTTGGGAATAAGAGTAATAAAAGATGATGTAACAGCCTTTGGGAGGAAGGAATGAGAATGGAATTCTATTAGAAATTTGGAAATATCATCCTTCAAGAAGAACCAACACCTTTTGATGAAGAAAAAATTGTACCCATCTAAACCAGGACTCTTGGACCCATCACAATCCCAAACTGCTTCCTTGATCTCAGAATCCGTGAAAGGAACCTCTAAAGAGTTTGCCTCCGAGAAAGTTAACTTGTTGAAGTCTCCATCTACCATGCTAGGCCTTTCATTTTCAGACTCAGAGTACTCGCCCTTGAAAAAACAATGAACTGCCTCCTTAATTTCCTCCACTGTCTCCACTCTGCCAGCTTCTGTTTCCACCACTCCAATGAATTTCCTTCTAAGTCTACCGTTAATATAGCTATGAAACAATCTCTAATTTTCATCACTTTTAACACTCCATCTCCTCTTAGATTTCTGGATAATCATATTTTTTTTAATCTTCAGATTACACCACATCTGCCGGCAAGCCTCCGCTATCTTCTTCACCAAACCCTTAACCTCCTGAATGTCACAAACCGAAAGTTTCAGATCCAACTCATTCATCTCCTCGATACCTTCTTCCGCCTTTAAATCGTGCCATCCAAAAATAGCAGTGCTTCACTCTCTGATTCTGTGCTTCAACTGCTTAAATTTTTCTTTTATAACAAAGTCGCTTCTACCTGAAATCTTGATCTACTTCCAAGCTTTTTCCATAAAATAGAGAAAAGAAGGATTATCGAACCAACTATCATTATACTTGAAGGGTTTAGGACCCCAATTAGTTGTTTTGATTTGGACCCAAATCGGGCAATGATCCGAAACATCTATTTTTCCGATCAATTAACCCACCATACCCCACTTGCTTATAATATCTCTGTCAACCAAGAATCTGTCTAATCTACTCATCGAAAGCCCATCTCCACAAAACTAAGAAAATTTGTTACCAGATACAGGTAGATCCACCAGATCAGATTCAACAATGAAATTATGAAAAGCCATTTATTCTGATATTCTCTTTCTAGCACTACAACCTTTCCTCTCTGAGCATCGAGAAACTGTGTTGAAGCCTCCTCCTATAATCTAAGCACCATCCTTCCATTTGTTTCTCAACAATAGAATCTCCCTCCAATGTTTTTTCTTAGCTAAGAAATCACAACCAGAGTAAATGTTCAATAGATAGTAAGATTCAATTTTCCATTCCACTGTTATCCCTAAGAAACCTTCATCTTTAAAAGACCATATAGATTTAATTGTCTCCTCCTCCATAATATAATCATTCTCCTTATTGACCCTGAGAACTATTGTAGGACCAACCCACTACATCTTTGCTCTAGAAGCTTTTAGCAGTAGCTAAATCCACTATTTTCATTTTAGATTCTAGAATAAAAAAGACACCAGCCATACCTGCATATATGTTTTTGTTGATTCTTTTCCTTTTGGAAAGAATACCTCCCCCTCCGATGTTTAGAGATCTGATGATCATTTCACATCCTTGAAAGACACCTTCTTACCGCCAGTTCTAGATTTATTTTTGTCCTTCATATATATTTCCATTGTTCCTTCTCTTCTTATATATTGCTTCAGAATGTATACATTTTCGGTTTACGTTGTTACCTTTCTCATACAGTTTATATATATATATATTATACATGATACTTCTTTTCTTTATATATATATATATATATATATATATATATATATATATATAGTGTGTGTGTGTGTGTGTGTGTGATTATGCGGTTTTTATTTATGTTTTGATTATATTTGTTCGGATCGAATCATATCGATACGCTATTTGTATATATGTGTGACATTTATGTTAGTTTGATCCAGTTGCGATGATCGCATTTCTTGATGTTTTTTGATTAATTCTTTATTTAGAATTTATAATTAGTTCTTTTTTTTTTTAAATTGGGATTAATTTCTTGTTTAGAATTGTGATCAATTTCTTGTTGTTTTTTTTATTATTAATTTCTTGATGATTAATTTTGATTGATTCTTGATCAGTTTTGATCAATTCTTGATGCTAGTTTTGATTTCATTTTTTCTTGATTAATTCTTGATGTTGATTTTGATGGAAGTAGATATTATTTTTTATGTTAATCTTGATCTATTTTTAATTAGATGTTAATTTTTATTTTGTTTAAACTTTGATCTTGATTTTAATTAGAATTTTAGTAATAGACCTTGGTGTTAATTCTTGATTGGATGTTAATTTTGATATTGATAAATTTTGATCTTGATGTTGATTGAATTTGGATTTTAATTTTGATGTTAGTTTTAGATTAATCTTGTTGTTAATTTTGACTAATGTTCTCGTCAACTTCTCGTGAAAGTTTGATTGATTTTCTTGATACCCGTGAATTAATCGTGATATGCTTTGTGCTCGATTATTGTGATCATGTGCTTGCTTGTATGCTTTGTTGATCCATGTTCCCTTAGGGCTTCCTAGTTTAACTTAATATCCGATTAATATTGAAGTAAGATAGACTTTAGTTTTTTATCCAAGTATGACAAAATTAGGTTAGAATCTCCCTTGTACCATTACCTTAGGGCCACTTTTTCATGATAACACTAGGATAGAAATTCCCTTTTAGTCATCCTTTTCTTTTTCATAAAACAAAATATTTTCTTAGTCAAAAAATACAAAAAAAAACTTAACTAGTACGATACGTATTATGCATCATGAGCCTTAAGTACAAGGGAAAAGATGAGTGGGAGTTTTCGTTACCTCTTCTTAGGGTATGTTGTACGTGAGACGCTTGACTCATTTGTACAGCATATTCGCTCATATTGTCATAGACTTTAGTGTGATACGTATCTCAAACCACTTGACACATCTCTTAATAAAACACCTCACAGATTCAAATCATTTTGCCTTCGGGCTTTTCCCTTTAAAACCTTCCAAAAAGGGCATGCTACTTCCATTCTACCGCAAACAGACAGTGCCTCTAACTGCTTGAACGCGACCTTAGCATTGTCCTTAAAAAACACACAAAAAATCAAATTTTTTCAACAAGAACTACGGAGTTCTGATTCCCTCTGGGATACGTAGGCACTGGGTTGCAAAACTCGGACGAACTCAATGATAAAAATCTTTTCTTTTTCCCAATAATTTGTTTCCGCATTCCCTTAGCAAGTAAGTCTTTGGCTATACACACCCTTTGATTAGAACAACAAGAGTGGATCATGTTGGGTACAACAGACGTGAGGGGTGCTAACACCTTCCCCTTTTGTAATCGACTCCCGAGCCCGAATTTGGTTGCGAGACCATGTTCATTCCCTTCTGAGGTTTTCTCGATGTTTTTCTTTCCCCGTTCGGATAAATAAAGTTTGATGGCGAATCTGTGTTATTTTTTGCGTAGCGACAAATATGTCAAAGTTAAGATGAGCTAGGCGTCTATGCCACAACCAAGAGTTTTCACTCATGGTGGCTAGACACTTAGTTCCACCCAAGGAAACTTCATCTCGATTTAGCATATAAGTATTATTTACCCTCACGCCTTTAAACACACATTATTTCTTTTCTTCGTGCACAAACAAGCAACAAGTTTTTGTAAAGGTAACTTTAAAACCCTTATCACAAAGTTGACTTATGCTTAGAAGATTGTGTTTAAGACCATCAACTAGCATTACATCAGAGATAGTAGTAGACGAGGGATTACCTACACTACCTTTTCCAAGTATAGCACCTTTGTTACTATCTCTATACGTGACGAACCCTTTTCTCTTTGGCACGAAGTCAATGAAGATGGATGTGTCACCCGTCATGTGTCTTGAACATCCACTATCGAGATACCACATCTTTTTGGTAGAGTAAAGACATTTAACCTGAAAATTTAAACAAAGGAAATAGGTACCCAATTTTCATTGGGTCCTTAATAGTGAGTGAGATCAAAGTTAAACTTAGGCAACCATTGAACAATTCCTTTAGGAACAAAGAGTTGCCTAAATTTGCATCTTTCAATGGCATGTCCCTTTTTGCAACAATAATGACAAGAAAGGTTTTTATGAGACATGTCCTTGCTATTTGAATTCTTATACATATATCTATGTTTCTTTTTAGAATGCTTCAAAGGCTTTTTAACCTTAAAAGAATCAATAGAAAACACCAACTTAGGTTGCAAGGCATCATCTAATTTGACTTGAAGAGATTTTACTTCCTTTTTTCTATTATGACAATGTTCACAATCAAACCTATGAGGTTTTATATCCCCACTCTTGTCACTTTAAATATATATCATAGATTTCTTAATAGCTTTGAAATTCCTTTCGGATTCTAACATTTTACCTTCTAAATTTAAAATCATTTTTTCATGTGAAGATAACTTGCCAAAAAACTCTTAAGGCTTCTCTATGAAGATCTTTAAAGGCCCTTTGTAATTCTAAATAGGATGAATTATTTATAAAACTCAGCCTTAGAAGAGACTTACATTTTTCTTCTTCTTCCCTTTTTCCTTAAGACAAATTTGAGCAGATTCAACACTTGAAATTGTGCTTTCATTACTAGAGGACTCACTTGCACTCTCCCAAGTGGAATATGCTCTCCTAGTCTTGCTATAAGTATTGTGATGACTCTTTTCTTTATCTTTCTTTCTAAAAGGGCATTCTGGTCTGTAGTGGCCTACTTCACCACAATGTTAGCAATATCTTCTAAGCTTGCTCTTCCTTCTTTCATCATCCTTTGAGGAGCTTATCAACCTTCTAAACTTGGCTATGTTCTTGTCAGAATGTTTAATATCATTCTTCCTTATATACCTTTGATATCTCTTTACAAACAGCCCCATATCCACCTTATACAAGCTTTTGTCATCATCACTTTCACTATCACTATGCTCACAATGTGAAGGCCTTGAGCTAGAAGTCTTTGGAGCTATGGACTTCTTGCCATCCTCTTTGTCTTTCCCTTTCTTTTTCTTCACTTTCTTTTCACATTCTTTCTCGTATTTTGCTAAGCAAGTGAGCTCTTGCTCATGCTCTTCCAACTTACCAAACAAAGTCGTGAGATCAAGCAACTTAAGATCATTTGCCTCCTTGATGGTGGTGACCTTGGACTGCTATTCCCTACTTAAACACCTCAAAACTTTGTTATTAGCAAATTCATTAGAAACAAGATTACCTACCGTATTTAACCGATTTATGAGATGTGTGAACTGTTTTCGCATATCCACAATGGTTTCACCATGCTCAATATGGAACAACTCAAACTCTTGATTTAATGTGTTAATCCTAGCTTGTCTGACATCATTAGTTCCCTCATGGGCAATCTCTAATGCATACCACATAGCTTTGGCGGTCTCACAATCAGAAATGCGATAAAAACTCATCAACACCCAAAGCGGACGTGAGAATGTTTTTCGCTTTCCAATCATGTGACCACAATTTCCAATCATTAACATCCTATTGTGCTTCCAGTTTAGGTAATGTAACACCCTCCATATTGGTCATAGTTATTTCATTTGGACCATTTTGGAGAGTGTCCCATAAACCTTTGTCAACGGAGTTGACGTGAATATGCATAAGAGCTTTCCAAGAGCCAAAATTTTCGCCAGTGAAAATTGGTGCTATATTGTATGCTGCCTTAGGTTTGATAGTCACTCTTCTAAAGAATAAATCTCAAGCACAGAATCAACTGGAGCTCTGATACCACTTGTTAGATGATAGACATCGATCTAGAGGGAAGGGGGTGAATAGACCACAAATTTAAAACAAAAAACTCTTGGCAAAAATTTGTTTTAAAAGATATATGGCACAACAGAAACAACCGAATCGAATCGTCTAACCAAACCTACTATCAAAACACTCGGATATGCGTTGTGAAAACCGATGGAATGATATTGAACACAAATTATTCAACAATGATTAATTCACGGATCAATCAAATGCAAAGCCACTCGTAATGTTTATTTCTAATAAACACAAATCGATAAAAATACTTAAAGACAATTTATCGAACACTTTGTGTGCGATTGATCACATTTGGAAATTCTATTTTTTGTTGATGTTAAAAGCCAATCATAATCAAAGTTATTGTGATTATATTAACAACAAAACTTTAAAGGATAGTTGAAAACAATTTCCAATCGAATTAATCGAAACAACAACGAAATCTATAATTTGCAAGAACAACAATTAAAGAAAAATAAAGTGATAAAGAGACACAAAGATTTGTTTAGGCAGGTCCCCAATCAGCCTCTCTATGGGTATGTCTGCCTTCAATCCAAAATCGAATTGAGATACTTGCAATTGACCTTATCTTTGCAAAAATGTTTATACAAGAGGTGAAGAACTCTAACCCCATAAACCCTATGGTTTGTTGTTGATTCAGCCACTTCTAAACCCTTGATAAAAGCTTGATCAAGTCACCAACAATGCGGCTACAATCCTCCGATTATCCCGAGCACACACTTGTTGAACTCATGATTTCCAGAACACGATTCAATATCTCGTGCTATTCACTTGAAAGAAAACCACCTTGTCCCAAGGCATTCACTCGGTCGAATTCGTGTTGACGTGATATTGTCCAAAACCTTCAAATCACACCGATATTGAAGGAAAACCCCACCTTGGTTTTCTTATTTGAAACACACAAAGATACCAACCAATGTTCTCGGTTACACCAACCTAATTAAGACGTTATCAACCATAATCTAGATGGTCACCCAATCGAAAAATGATTATGTGTAGTTCAATTGTGTGTATGCATAGAAGAGTGGTTGAAGATGATGGGAATGCTTTATAATCTGGTTTCGTTTAGGTCATTCACTAGTACCTTGCTAGATGAAGGTGCAGGTATGAGTATATATAGGTATGTGTAGAAAAATGAGCAAAAGGAATGCAATAAGTTAGAGCAAAAATGAAATTTTTAATATGGGAAATCGTATAGGTCAGCCTGTCAAAGCAATAGAAAATAG